>OY821521.1:89874096-91152244 GCA_963682025.1 Cordilura impudica
CCTCAATTTGCATTTTCGTCGCTCTTTGAATTAGATTTTCTTGGAGAAGTTTCAAATACATGTTTTTCTCCATATTCCATATAAAGGCCAAGTTACCTACTCCATTTGAACACATGCATCCCCAAACAATAGCATTTCCACCACCGTGTTTCATAGTGGCACGTAAATTGTAAGGTTTCAGCTCAGTATTAACTTTGCGCCAAATGTAGGGTCTTCCATGTGGTCCAAATATATTAACTTTCACTTCATCAACAAAAATTACAGTTCTCCAAAATGCTGGACTCTTATTTAAATGGTCACAAACAAACTGCAGCCATTCTACTCTATTGTTTTCATTTATAAATGGTTTGTTTCGAGGAATTCGGCAATTAAAATCAGCGTCCCTCAATATTCTGCGAATTGTTTCAGGCAGGCATGTCTTTCTCAAACATTTTTCGGCCATAAAAGTCAGTTCGGAGCGCTTGTTGCTGGACTTTTACGAATTTGTTACACTAACCACTTAGCATCACTTTCAAAAAAATTTATTTGGAGCTTGTCTACCCTTGTTTTCAACACGATTTTCACGCAAATAGCGTTGAAGAGTTTAAAATAACTATTTCAGCAATTTTCCGTGGAGTGTGCCAATTCTTATAGTGCTTTAATACTAACTCACCCATTTCAATGGATGTACGCGGTGCCATGGTTGAAAAAATTCACTTTTTTTTTGAATGCGTATCAGTCAAAAAAACAATTAGGAATGATTGCAGATAATAATTTTAAAGTTTTAAGCTGAAGACAACCACAAGGATAACAGTAAAATTAAGCTGTGACATGAGTTTTTTTTACCTTATTTTGCATTTTTTAGTTTCTTTAGAGCCCATAGCACATTTTTGTTTTTGTTTTTTGTCAAATAAAATAACAACACTATGATATACTAAGCCGCATACTTTGTTTTTGTATTTTTAGAACAACATTTTTAAATATATAACGGTTTTTGAAAAAACTTATTTGCATCAAATAAGCTGTGAGCGACTGTATCTTCAAAACAAGTATACATACCAATACCTCCTAATATCCAAATTATCTTGTTGATCTCGGTTTTTTTTTAATACATCCATTAATCCGTACTTCAAAAACAAAACGTGTGAGAAAATTCTTAGTCATAGCCCCCAGATAAAGCTGCTTCCACATCCTTCCTGAAATCTAGCAAAAAACTGAATTATAACACAGATTTTCTAACATTTGGTTTGTATAAGTTTTTTGCCAGAGAGAAATGATTTTGACAAATATGATAAGGATAGGTAAATTTTTCGACCTAAGCCCAGATATATATATCATTCGATATGAATTTTTCCATATCTACAGGTACAACTTTTAACAACAATGCCACTCAATTTGGTTAATCTTTTTTTTACCTTTTGAATTAATTTTTCGTGGTATCGAGTTTGTTTTTAATTTGTTAAAATTATTTTTGATTTTTTTTAATTCAAAAAATAAATTCTTGGCTTGAAATGCACACTTTTATACATCTAACATTCAATAGGCATTAACTGTAGTTTGATAACATTTTTATGTAAATATGCGAACATAGCAGACGATAATATCGTGAAAGAATTATATTAAAAAAAAAAATACACAATATGTATGCATGACTGGGACTTTACGGTAATGATGTTGAACATTCATACAGATATTTGATATGCATATAAACAATATGAATTTGGTAAATTAAAGAAAAAACAGTGAAAGTTGCTATAACTGACCGATCGAATTATACCGAAACGCTAGAAAATTTTCCAGTTCATATTTGATAAGGGAATGTAAGCAGTTTTTTAGAAATTAATAGATTAAGTGCTAAAATTGTTGAATCATTTCGACTAGTTGCATACAAAAATATTTTCCAAAAACTTATTGCTGCAATTTCAATCGAAGAAGATATTTAACTATATAATAAAAATTTTGTGTTATCCATTTATATGAGGTTTGCACATAAGCCGATGCAACCAACACTGAATCCCACACACATACACATGTTGTCAGAATTCCAAAAACAAAACCATGCCATACGTTAAAATGCAATTTTATCATCGTCATCGTTTGAACAGGGTTAATAGTTTTATAGAATGTTTTAATTGATATTTTGATAATAAACAAAATTCTGATGATTTAACAAAAAATTTCATTTGTACTACAGAATTCGTTTAAAATAGCAGACTTTAATGAAAATTTTAAATAATGAAATTGTTTATTAAAAAAATTAATTAAAACAATATCTTAAAAATACTATAAATATAAAAACCGACTTTTTTATTTTTACAGCTTTAAAGCCTAATATGAATTTGTATAGTTAAAAGATTTTTGAGATTTTTTTTTCAGATTTTCTGAACGAAAGCTAGGCAGTCGCTGAATTTGATTTTATCCAAAAAGCAATTAACGTTTTCAATAATATCTGAACTTATTGCCCTCTTCATAGAAAATGCAAATAAAATATTTGAAAAAGTAAAAAATGTCACTATATCTTAAGTCATATCTTGGCACAATGATGACAGATTTATCCATTAAAAACCAACTTGCCCGAAATAATGAAGAACAATACTGTCCTAAGTTTATCTAGGTAATTTGTTTATTTTATGAATGAGTGTGATTTCCACAGACAAATGAAATATGGAAAGACGGATGGTCGGATAGATGGATATCACTAGGTCGACTCTAGTTGTGATAAGGATCAAGAGTATATACACTTTATTGGATCGAAAATGAGTTTTTCGATGCGTTACAAACTGAATGACAAATTGATATACATATACCCTCTGGTGTGGAGAGTACAATTATACATATTATGTATGAAACATAATTTTTGTTCGTATATCTTCTCTGGTTATTTTTCTTTAACCAGATATCTGTGGTTTTCTGGAATAACTGCGTATGTCCATTTTTGTCAGTTTTGAGTTAACGATGCCAAATATATTAATTTTAACGCTCTTTACATGTGTTAAATTTAAAAAAAAATATTGACCATTTCTGAGTTTTTTCTTTAAATAACGATGTAACTTAAATGTTTATTAAATTAATTTGCGGCACTAATAACGTATGTCAACCTACCTATAAAAATGTGTGTGCTTATTTCAGTTATTTTTTATCACTATTATTCTTGATACGTTGTTATATTCTCATCTTAAGTTCCGCTAACATTTTGCTGACGAACAAAAAAATCCAACAACAACTTATGTCTACATGGGTGGTTGCATTGATAGTTTTCTTTTTCAAAGAAAACGACTTTTGATGACATAGATTGTTTTATCTGCACACACTTTAAGTGTTATTTACATATTGTTTTTCGTCCTTCTCTAGGATATATTCCTCTGAAGATTTTTGACTCAAAATTTTATATAACGTATTTATTGGTCATATCTACAGGACTGTTAAATAAAAACCTCTAAAAGCTTTATATCAAGCCCATAATTTCAAATATAACGTTTTTTGGCTCCCCTGAACATTTTGATTTTAAGACATACGCGGTTATTCTAGAAAACCACAGATATATAATTTCAAGAGATAAAAACAAGAATTTTTACAAAGTTCTAAATTTCCTAATTTTTAGCTTAAATAACTCGAAAAAATTCAATTATTATAAAAATAAATAAACAAAATTTGAGAAACTCTCGAACGACTATATGATACCCCATAGCATCTGTTTGGAGAAAGAGTCCTAGGTGCAACTAATTGCATATATCAAATAATCATAAACCCTATTTTAATGGATGCTATATTTGTATAGGGGCCTGACTATGGAGTGGTATAGGATGTAAATTACTTCCATCTAAAATTTGTTTGGCTCTTGTCATTTTCGCAGAAACATTATATTATTTGCAAAACATAAAACGAATATAACTTAATTTTACTTTCTACAATTTCAATGAGACTTTACCAAGAGGCATGTAAATTTCCCAAAAATCAATGTCGTGCTTTTCACGCTAGATTTTTTTAAATAACGCCAAATTGGAACTCTTCGTTTTGCAGTTTTAGTCTTTCTAGCACATGTCACCTACAACATTTTATGTTGAATAAGTTCTCTATATACATAAAACAAAATCGGTTTAGTTACACCACTTATAACTCGAGAACGGTTGGACAGATTTTAGTGATTTTTGATCTGTTGGATTTGTTGGATTTGCCTCCAAAGCGAATAACAGAATAATAATTATATTTCTAAGAAATTCACAGGTCGTGGCACTTCCTATAAAAATTAATTATTCGATATCATATTTCTCGAGTACTATGACCGGGAAAGCTTTCCCACTTTATGTGAGAGCATCTGCTAGCAATAGGACTAGCCGTGCCGAAAATGGGCGGGACCGGATAAGTGGGCGTGTCAGTAGGCGTGGCACCTCCCACGCAAAGTAAAATTCAATATCACATATCTCGACTAGGATGTCAGGGAGAGCTTTGGAATTTTGTGCGACGTCATCTGTTACTACTATGACTCGCCGTGCTGAGAATGGGCAGAATAGGATAATTTGGTGTTGACCTCTATTACACAGAGCTTTGCAAACTTATGTGATGCCATTTTTGGACTGATTATATAAGGGAACGCGGTTCATTATAAAAAAAAAACTATGTGAGTCACATCAGAGGGGAGATGTGTCAGTATCTAGAAATTAAAGATTTTTGTATGGCACTTTTCTAAAATCAAACAGAAACGTCATCTATATATCACTTATTGCAAACAACTGCAGGGGCTCTGGTAATATAAAGCTATTTATTATTACTTATTATTTTAACTGGTTAATTTTTAATTTTTCATTTTTCGTTTTTCTTTTTTCATTTCTCATTTTTCATTTTTAATTTTTCATTTTTCATTTTTCATTTTTCATCTTTCGTTTTTCATTTTACATTCACAGTTTCGACTTTTAATTTTTTGTTTTTCACTCATCATTTTTCATTTTTTATCTCTAATTTTTTATTTTTAATTTTTAATTTTCCGTTTTCAATTTTTCATTTTTCACTTTTCATTTTTAATTTTTCATATTTTATTTTTAATTTTTCATTTTTTATTTCTTATCTTTTATTTTTCATTTTTCCTTTTTCATTTTTCGTTTTTCATTTTTAATTTAAAATTTTTAATTTTTCATTTTTTATCTCTCATATTTCATACTTTATTGTTCATTTTCCATTTTTGATTTTCAAATGGTTTGTGCTGCTGTTTGTAACTACCAAAAATAGTTGGTGGGGTCTAGGCATTTTTTATTGCACCGATCAGCTCAGAATCACTTTCTGAGTCGATTTAGCGATATCCGTCCGTCCGTTTGTGTGCCCATGTAAACCTTGAAATCAAACTACAGGTCGCAAATACGAACATATTTTAATGAAATTTAGTGTATAAGCTCCCATCGACCATAGGATGAACACAATGGAAACTTGTGAAAAGCGGTCCATGTTCAGACCTAGTCCCCATACAAATGACCCCTATAAAATCGACTTAAATTCCCATGAGATCCAAGTGATCATATAGATCTCGGTCAAATTGGCTTTGTGTGTGTTTATTACATCCGTTTATCAGTTGTCCAAAAATAAACCCCATGTGGCAATTCTTTGTCATAGCCCTCATATAACGCCGCTTCCAGATTTTCACTTAAATCTATCAAAAAACAAAAATATTGCACAGATTTTTCTCAAATTTGGTTTGTATATATTGTTTCAAAATATAAGTGATTTTACCAAACATGGTCAGGATCGGTACATTTTTCGACCTAGGCCCCATATAAATATAGCATCCGATATGAACTTTTTCATATCTGCAGTCAAAAAAAATTAATAACAATGCCGCTCAAATTTGCTTTATGCCTTTTTTCTGTATCCACTTAGACCGAGGAGATAGGGTCCCTAAACCATGGTATAGGGTATCATATAGTCGGTCTAGACTGACTTGTTTTATCTCCAAACACTTCGTACTGAAATTGTGTCTTCATTTTATCTCCAAACACTTCCTAATCTTTTCACCAATACAATCGTGCCTCACAATATTTTTGTCTTACTCTGTTTTTGTGATTGTATTGTGAAATAGATTTTTACCATCCCCTGATATCAAAATCAAAAATATTGATTAACATTATTGAATAGACAATTATTAATTCAAACTCAAACTCAAAGGAGAGCGTATTACATTGCCAGTAATCACAATGATTCGTCTGGCATATGCAATGCCAATCAGCAAATTGAAATACCAGTCAATGCAAGTCAACAGCTTGGAATTGAAAAATACATGCTTAAGAAATGGGCAATTATGTGTAGCCCAGACTTGGTAAGCCCAACGATCTGTGTTTGAGAAAGTATATTTAGTACAATAAATTACTATTTAATAAGATCAGAGGAAGAATCGAAAATAAAATCTGCATTTAAAATAAAAACAAATCATCCAGTTGTACATATTTGATCAGATGACCATATCTTGTTTTGCAAATGTTCATTAAAAGTATATGAATATGAAATTGAAAGTATATGTATATTTTATTTGTAATTTATTAAAAGTTTCTATTAAATGTAAATAATTCTTTTTATTTAGATAGAGCACCCTTACACCCTTTAAATTCATCATATGCTTATTATAAACTTCACTAATTATTTCTACTACAGATTTTATATAAAAACAATATTATGGCCTGAATATGAGTCAGAAATTTATGATTTTTTATTTTCAAGCAAAAAACTAGCTCGTTTAGCGCTTGTTGGCATAGAGATTAGCGTCTTTTGCTTGGAAAAAGTTAACATCGCTTACGAACGAAGATTACAAAATAAAAGGTATTTCGATGACCTAACTAAAAGATTTTATTTAACAACCTTACTATTTCTCGAGTTAATGAAATTCGAACTTAAGAAAGATGTACTTTTATTATCATTAGATTACTCGTTAGGCTAATAATTTTTACCACGGATAATTCTTTATTGTAGGCTTGTACACGATAGAAGCGATTTATCTGATATTGTGAAAATAAAGCGCCAGAGAAATAAAAATAAAATTTTTTTTTGCAAAAATCTTAAAAGATTAGTCTTTAGCCTCATAAGAATTGATACTCTGCTTTAAAGGAGAAAAAAAAAAAAACGTTCGCCGTCACACGCTTTTATATGAAGTCAAAAACTTAATTAGCATCAATAACACTACCGCTGTATTTCAGCGATAATTTTTGTAATATCTTATAATATTTATTTTCCGCTGATGTTTTACGAATTGGTCTTTTCTCAAACTATTTTCTGCTCAAGAATTAATTTGTCTATATGAATTTATTAACTCTGTTAAATAGAATTTTGTTCATAAATTTTGCGCAACCGTTAAATATATGTAAGGGCGCTTGTAGCCTATCAAAAATATTTCAATTTGATTTGTATTTTTTTTTGCGACCAACAAAAATTAATGGTAAACCATTAAAATATTAAACCTAAGTTTTTTTAGTACAAAATACTACTGTGGGATAGCAGTGCAATAGGTGTAGCATGATGCTGATGTGTTGTATTTTTGGTATGTTAATGTGATTTTTGTAAATGTGCGTATAATGTGTGTAAAAGAATTTTTTTTTTGCTGAATTAGCGTTAATATTCCAAGAATATTATAAACGTTAATCTGGGTATAAATATAAGATTTAACCACAAAAATATTCTTTTGCTGATAGCTGTCTAACCTTTTGACTACTCCATACAAAATATAATTTGACAGTAAAGAACAAATGTAAGTTTTAATTTCTTTAACTTTACACAAATAGTTTTATTTTGGTAATGTTAATGTTTTGTATAAACATTTTAGTAAGAATCGAAAAAAAAAAAAACAATAAAGGTGGCAAAAGTTGCTAGTGAAGGTAACCAAAGCGCTTCTACTCCATATCACCATCAACGATATCAGCAAAAGATTTTTTTTTATTTTTACAACAATATTCTTATACGAAAGGTACGCATTTGCAAGCATTACGTTGACACCAAACTAATTACTACGTCTTTATCAACAGCTCTATAATCATTCTTTAAACTTTTGTCTCGAAAATAAGGCACGAACAACACAGAGTTCGGTTGAATCTTGATGGACAGAATCACCCTCAGTGGAAAACGCGTCAATGGGAACGGGAACCCTCAACAAAGAAAACCCTTCCTCGGAAATACTGTTTAATTAACATCTTTACTTACCTCCAAAAGAAAGTGAAAGTTTTTTTTTGTGACAATATCACTTTGTTAAAACATAGAAAGTGTAGTGATCTTTAATGGCAAAAACCTTAAAATTTTAAAATTTGCAAACAAAAACAAACAAAAGAAAAAAATATATATATATAAAACCTTAATGGCACAGAAACATATATAATTGCTCCAAATTTTATCAAAGACTTCTCAAAAGTCAAATATTGCCTAATGCCCTTTTGCCCAAAATAAGTGAAATATATATAAAAACAAACACACTTGAAAACAAAAAAAAAAAAATTAACAAACCAAGTAATAGTTTATTTGTAATTAGAATTTTTTTTATGTTAGAGTAAAATTTCTCTTCAAATTTATAAAATAATAAATCAAAAGGGAAAGCCATAAATATCGATCTTGATGCAAAAATCAATAATTCAAACAAAAATAAAATAAACTAAGCTAATAAAGCTTTATCAATACATGTTAATGAAATGTCAATATTAAACTAAATGTGCAAAGACGTAAAGTGTCACCAAAACAAAATAAAGAAAAAAAAATTATTATTGCCATAAATAACTTTACAAATTGTGTCCCAAAACCCAGCGTTGTTTCCAACCGTGATACAAATTTTAATAATAACAATAAATCATAATTTTTATAAAACAAACAACAGAATCCAAAATACAAACAAATTAACATCAACATTAACAATATCATCTGTAATCATCAGTGAAGAGTCCAGCGAAAGATCTTTCGACGTGGGATCCAAGTACTGTAAGTTTTTTTTTATTATACTGTTATTTGTATTTCTGTTGGAAAAAAAAAAAAAAAAAAAAAAAAGACATATAATCATCATCACATTCTTAAACTCAAATACTGTTAATAACAGATCTCTGTCAAGAGCGCATTACAGATTTTTCGGCTGACCTCAGATGATGAATATATATTTTTAAATTCTAAAAATAGTACCGCGATTTAAACTAAATATTCGAATTGCCAATAAAATTTCCTGAAAAATGAGTACCATGATCATATATTAATGGTTAAAATTGAGAGAGTAATTCAAAACCCAAAATCAAATCAATTCTTGTATATATTATAACAGTACTCATATCGAAGCCCTCGTTACATTTTACACAATTTGTTGATTAAAGTGCTCATGATATCATCTTTACATTTATTTGTTAAAAAGTTAAGCCGTTCTGTAGCAGAACGTATGTGTGTTCGGCTTACAAGCCGAGGGTTGGCGGTCAAGCCCCAGTGGAGGCGATCTGAAATTTTTTTTTGTGACTATTTTTAAATTTTTTTTTCTTGATCATGGGTTCGACTCCTACTGTCGGCAAAGTAAATTTTTTTTTTTTGTCGGTTTAATTAAATTTTTGTTTTAATGCCGATTTTGTTTTAATATTCTCTTTTTTTTTGGTCATGTAAAAATTTCGTATAAAATTTGGAAAAACACTTGTATACATATGCACATTTATTTGAGAACATATTTTTTATTATATTTTTATGTACATATAATATCCGAACTGGATGCATTTATATTACTTATACCTAATATCCGAATTGGATGTTTATTCTTTTTCAGCATATTATTGATTTTTGCACCTGATCGCGTTTAAAGTTCATTTAGATATTGTTTAAATTTAGTTTTAAAATTTAATTTAAAAATGAATAATTTAAATTTAATTTGTACTTTGATTTTGATTATTATTTAAAAATACCTTATTACGTTATACTTAGTATGGGTCCAACCACTTCACTTTTTATTAAATAAAGAAAACTAATGAATTTAAAAATGAATTTCTAAGTTTTTTTCATTTGATTTCGAACTAGTTGTTCCGATAGTTTAAATTTTTTTTGGGATCATGCATAATAATTCCTGCGTTTTCAGCATGATCATGGTTGGGAGGGGAAAATTTGCGTGTAAATGTCTACGCACGCTCACGGTTAACAAACTAAACTTTCGCTTTCCAAAAATTCACTTTTTTTTTTCTTCACTTCCGTTTCCGTTTTTGTTTTACTTTTTATTTTTTTATTTCGCTCTTTGGTTTCCCTTTTCAGTCCCTTTCTACATATATATAAATTTTTTTTGCATGCACAAAAAAACAAAATAATTCGCCTGTAGGTATGCTAGTTTTGCCCTCGAGAAGTCGTAGCACCGAACTCCCCCAATTGCCGACGAGACGGAAGCCGGAATGAAATGCATGCTATCGCTACACGAACTCGAAATAACATCTCTCTAGCTCTTATTTGAACGTTACATGCTACAGTAGTTATTTTTGGCGCCCAACGTGGGGCCCACACAGTAACCATTGTCATAATTATCACCTTTCTGAATACTTTAATTAATTCTTGTGTGGTCCCAAACCAATTCATTTTCAAATTTCTATATTCTATTCTAATATTGAATTATTTTTTTCTCTTTTAATTTTTTTTTCAATTGTTTAAAAACTGTTTGGAATTAATATGCATCCGTGTGTTTGATATTAACCGACAGTAATCATTAAACATTTGCCCCAAAATTAGTTATAACCAGTTTTATTGATTTAATCGTTAGTTTTTCTGGAAATGCTGTTGTTTGGATGTAAAAGCTAATCACAGACCGACTAATTAATGATTAATTTTCGTATAACTCGTTTTTTTCTACAGTTTGTTTGGAATTGGCTGGTTGGATCATGTTCAACCTAGTACCAGCCATTCTTCTAAAATTTTATTATCAATTAATCCTTTGTTTTTTTTGGTTGTTGAATTTTCGTTGTTGACCGTTATGAAAAAAAAAAAAAAAAAAAAAACTATTTGGCAGCTAAGTTCAGAAATCAAACATTTCTATGATTTATCTCATATACCGTTTTCATTAATCAATATTATCTTTGTTATATTCTTCTCAAATAAAAATTTTATTTTGTTTGAGTGTATAAATATTTAATTGAACTATATTTGGATGAAAAATTCCAACCGGTTTTTTTGTATAGATCCAAGTTATTGTGAAAGGATTTATTTGAATTTTATTTAACGTAATTCATTTTCGCAATTTCGCAAATTAACCTAAATTTATTCTTTATTTTCGAACAATTAATATAAATTGTACTACAAAGTTTTTCATACACATCGAACCATAAACATTTTCGATTTATATAGATCAGAAAAGGTTTATTTTGAATTATTTCTAAAGTCTGAGATATTTTCAATAAATAATTTTTACAGTGGATTATCAATTGTAAATCTTGTTTCTTCAAAAAAAAAAAAAAAAAAAAAAAAAAAAAATAAAAAAATAAAAAAAATATTAATAATTAATTACAAGTAATAAATTATTTTATATTTCGTAAATTTTCTCAAAATTTCTTTGAATTTTGGAATACCGTTTGTTCTACATAAAATAATGAGTTATTAGTTTGAATTTTATTTATTCAGTATTTTACTACAAACTAGTGGTATTTTTTCTAATGAGTTTATAATTTTTTTATAAATTTAAATTATATTGAATAGTTAAACGTGATAAAAATATTATTTTCTTTAGAATTAGTAAGTTTTTTTGGTTTATTTTGTGGGTGACGTTAGAAGTATATTTTTTTCGGATTTGCGATTTTCTTAATAGTTTCTCAAAATGCCTTTAGAAAATAGTACAGAAGATTTAACTGGGGCTGGGAAAAGTCTTCATTGCGTTTCATGCAAAAATATCATTATTGATTCAAAAGCAATGTATATACCTCCTTGTGGACATCCTTTACATATCACGTGCTTAAGAAGATTTCCCAAAACTAAACAAACTTGTCCTTTTTGCAATGGCAAACTTTCTGCGTCTATAATGACTCCTGCAACAGTGTCAAATAATTTACCAACTTCTCAAGTTGGAACGCGATCGAAAACTCAAAGAACATTAGAATTTGATACAAACCGATCTAATACCATACCACCAACACCTGTTACTGAATCTGGACCTATTTCAGAATCACATTCATCTCTAATGTCGACAAGTTCTCCTCAAGACCAACGTGAGCATATCCGTAACTTGGTAACAGCTGCTGTGGGAGCACAACAAGCTGAAATGCTCACAAGTCTTAGCCAACATTTGACCAAGTTGATTGAATCAAACATTGAAGAGGGATTTCGCCGTTTGAATTTAAAGGCTCATCAACAAGAGAACCATACGGCGCATAAAGCAGAAACAAACCCCAATCCCCAAATTCTTACTTTACCGGCTGTTGAACAACAAACCCTTGAGCAGTTATTAGGACTTCCCGCGAATAGTTTTCAGGGTCAAAATTTCCCACAAGGCTCTTCGAACCATAACTTTGATGTTAGTGGAAGTAATAATTCTCATTCCTCTAATTCATCTTTTACACCTGATAAGATAGGACACATTATACACAATTGGAAAGTCAGATTTACAGGAGATGCTAGGGGAATGTCTGTGGACAATTTTATATATAGAGTTGAGGCTTTGACTATGCAAACCCTAAACGGAAATTTTAATTTTCTTTGCGATCATATCTCCCCCCTATTTGAATCCAAAGCCAATGATTGGTTTTGGAGATACCACCGCTCTGTTAGGAAAATTCTTTGGCCTAAACTTTGTGATGCTCTTCGCGAACAATATCAAGATTCTCGGACAGACGTTGATTTCCGCGAAATGATCCGCGATCGTAAACAAAAACAAGGTGAAAATTTTGACACGTTTTATGAACACATAGTTGATATTTCAGATAGGTTAACAACGCCCTTGCCAGAGAGCGTTTTAGTAGAAATTTTGCGCCGGAATTTATTGCCGGAAATTCAACATGAAATACTAAATATTCCTACAACTTCAATATCAAAACTACGGGACATTTGTCGCCGACGTGAATTTTTTATGCATGATGTTGGCCGGAAACAACAAAATTTTAAACCATTTGCGCGTAGACAGGTACAGGAAATAGTTGAGGATGAATTAGAACCTTCTGATGACGATGATGTTGCAGCAATTTCATTAACGTGCTGGAATTGTGAGAAAACTGGACATCGATATCAGGATTGTCTCGATGACCGACGAGTATTTTGCTATGGTTGTGGTGCTGCTAACACCTATAAGCCAAATTGCACAAATTGTAGTATATCAAAAAACTACCAATCGAGTGCGCTGAAAAGTGCACGCAAACCATCCAAATCGACCAGCACCAATACAGATTGCTTCTAAAAGAAACGCCAAATAGGGTTGTACAAAGTCAATGCAATAACAACTCAATTAATTTAAACGCCGACTTAACTTTCAAAGAAATGCCATCTTTCGAATGCGTAACGGAAGATAATCCACTTGATTCTTCTTCGACTAATTCTATACGAACCTCGGATTTACAACTTTTAAATACAAATGCTTTACCTCTAGCAATAAGCAAAATTAATTCTGATAACGAAATTTCTATACCAAAGTCTACCCCTATTTCATACAGGAAATCTCATCCACCAACATATTTAAAGCCTTTTCACATACGGTTAGCCGAATACCACGCTAAAAGAGCCGAAATTTTTAATGAATCGACACCAAACCTAAAACAAATACGGTCTACAAAACGTATGAGGAAATTTTGGGAAAATGTTAATAAAACACGACGTAGTTTATTAAGTACAATTTATGATAAACCAAATGACATTCGACCTTATGCTGATGTAGAGATTTTTAACAAATCATTTGTCGGCTTATTAGACACTGGAGCTTCCATAAGTTGTTTAGGGTCACAGGCAGCAAAAGAAATTTTAGAGTCTAATGAAAATTTTAGAAAAATTCATTCTTTTGTGAAAACTGCGGATGGAAAGTCACAAAACGTTGCAGGATTCATTAAAACAGGGGTTACATTTCGGGGAGTAACTAAGTTAATAAATCTCTATATTGTTCCTAATTTAGCCCAGAATTTATATTTAGGTATAGATTTTTGGCAAACTTTTGACTTATTACCTCCAGGATTAGTTTCAGGACTAAATTTTAATTTATTTTCCAACAAAATATCAGAAATTTCTGATCAACGTCCATTATTAGATTCTCAAAAACAACAACTTCAAATTGTAATCAATTCATTTCCATCATTTGCTGTTGAAGGTCTAGGTCGTACTAGCGTGATTTCGCACACCATAGATGTTGGTTCAGCAATCCCTATTAAACAAAGACATTTTCCGGTTTCTCCAGCCATGGAAAAACTTATTTATGCAGAGCTTGACCGCATGATAGAAAGTGATGTGATTGAAGAATCAGATAGTCCTTGGTCTTCGCCAATTGTTCTCGTTCGAAAACCCGGAAAAGTACGATTATGCCTAGATAGCAGAAAAGTGAATTCTGTTACGATAAAAGATGCGTATCCTCTACCAAATATTGATGGTATCCTAAGTCGCTTACCAAAAGCAGAATACATAACAAGTCTAGACTTAAAGGATGCGTTCTGGCAAATTCCTCTTGACAAATCGTCGAAAGATAAAACAGCATTTACTGTCCCTGGACGTCCCTTGTACCATTATAAGGTAATGCCATTCGGCCTTTGTAATGCGCCTCAAACAATGTCAAGGCTAATGGACAAGGTGATACCGGCTATTTTACGTGCAGAAGTGTTTGTTTATCTGGACGATTTGCTAATTGTGTCAGATTCGTTTGTTAGACATTTAGACGTGTTAAGAGAAGTTTCAAAGCAAATTCGTCTTGCAGGTCTGACTATTAATGTTAAAAAGTCAAAATTTTGTGTAAAAGAAGTCCATTACCTAGGCCATTTAGTGGGAAATGGGGTGATTCGAACAGACCCCGATAAAATATCGGCCATTTTAGATTTCCCTACACCGAGGTCTGTAAGACAAGTCAGACGGTTTTTGGGTATGTCTGGTTGGTACCGAAAATTCATAAGGAATTACGCAGCTGTAACCTCACCTTTAACAGATCTGTTAAAAACCAGTAGAAAATTTGTCTGGAGTGATAATGCTCAAAAAGCCTTTGATAAGTTGAAAAACATTTTGACAACCGCACCAGTGTTGCATAGCCCTGATTTCTCACAACCATTCTATATTCATTGTGATGCTAGTAACACTGGAATAGGAAGTGTATTGGTACAGAAAACTGCGGAGGGTGAAGAGTTTCCTATCGCCTTTATGTCGAAGAAACTTAACCAAGCCCAACGTAATTACTCAGTTACCGAACAAGAATGTTTGGCAGCAATGCTAAGCATTAAAAAGTTCAGAGCATATGTGGAAGGACATGAGTTTACAGTGATCACTGACCATGCATCACTTAAATGGCTCATGTCCCAAACTGACCTCAATTCACGGTTGGCAAGATGGGCTTTAAAACTTCAGGGCTTCGACTTTAAAATTGAGCATCGTAAAGGCAGCAAAAATGTGGTTCCAGATGCGCTTTCGCGTACCAACACTGAGGATCTATCTGAAGTTGATGGTTTTCACGTGTCCATACTAAACGATACGGGGCTTTTCGTGGATTTGCAATCCGATAATTTCAATAGTACTGAGTACAAACAACTGTTGGACAGAGTGAGACTTAATATTGATAAAACTCCAGACCTTAAAATCATCGACGGGTATCTATACAGACGAACGGAACACTGTACAGGAGAACAGCTGCAAGACCACCTCGCTTGGAAACTATGGATACCTAAAGAGATGGTACAGGAAATATTAGAAAAGGCACATGATAGTCACCTGTCATCTCATGGGGGAATAAATAAAACTCTGGAACGTATACGTCGATTTTACTTTTGGCCTAACTTGGTCAACGACGTTAAAGCATATGTTAATTCTTGTGACACCTGTAAGGGAACAAAGCATCCAAATTTTGTTATGCGTCCACCCATGGGCAAAACATCTGAAACGATTAGATTTTTCCAGAAGCTTTACGTAGATTTTCTTGGACCTTATCCGCGATCGAAATCAGGCAATGTAGGAATTTTTGTAGTACTTGACCACTTCTCTAAATTTTGTTTTTTGAAACCAATTAAAAAGTTTACAGCTGAACTTATCATTAAATATCTTAAGGAAGAGTTATTCCATACTTTTGGCACGCCAGAATCAATCGTTTCGGATAACGGTTCTCAATTCAAGTCTTCACAGTTTAATAAACTTTTACAAAATTATGGCATTAACCATGTTTATACAGCGGTTTATTCGCCCCAAGCAAATGCATCTGAACGCATCAATCGCTCAGTGCTATCAGCAATCAGGGCATATATAAAACACGATCAAAGTAATTGGGATGAGTATCTTAGTAGCATTAGTTGTTCGTTACGTTCAGCAGTGCACGCTTCTATAGGTACTACTCCTTATTATATGGCGTTCGGACAACATATGATTACTAACGGTAAAACATATGCTCTCCTTCGAAATTTAAATATGCTTGACGATAGAGCAATTAAGTTTGGTAGAGAAGATTCATTCAACATAATCAGGAACCAAGCTTCAAAGAACATGAATCGACAACATGATAGAAATGAAAGGTCTTACAACTTGCGTTCCCGTGAGATTAGCTATGTGATAGGACAAGAAGTTTTTAGGCGCAATTTTCGTCAAAGTAACTTTGAAAAAAAACTTAGTGCTAAGCTAGCTCCACCTTTCGTAAAAGCTCGTATTCGTAAGAAGACTGGGAATTTTTATTACGAATTGGAAGATTTAAATGGACGTTCTGTGGGGGTATACCATGCAAAGGACATTCGACAATAACCGGATTTTCATATATAATTTCTGTTTTATAAATCAGAAAATTGTTCTTATTAATTTTGCTACAAGCGGTATCAGTTTTGAGCTGCTTGTTAGCCCCAAACCTGATTTTGGCAGGGGGGTTATGTAAGGGCGCTTGTAGCCTATCAAAAATATTTCAATTTGATTTGTATTTTTTTTTGCGACCAACAAAAATTAATGGTAAACCATTAAAATATTAAACCTAAGTTTTTTTAGTACAAAATACTACTGTGGGATAGCAGTGCAATAGGTGTAGCATGATGCTGATGTGTTGTATTTTTGGTATGTTAATGTGATTTTTGTAAATGTGCGTATAATGTGTGTAAAAGAATTTTTTTTTTTGCTGAATTAGCGTTAATATTCCAAGAATATTATAAACGTTAATCTGGGTATAAATATCAGATTTAACCACAAAAATATTCTTTTGCTGATAGCTGTCTAACCTTTTGACTACTCCATACAAAATATAATTTGACAGTAAAGAACAAATGTAAGTTTTAATTTCTTTAACTTTACACAAATAGTTTTATTTTGGTAATGTTAATGTTTTGTATAAACATTTTAGTAAGAATCGAAAAAAAAAAAAAACAATAAAGGTGGCAAAAGTTGCTAGTGAAGGTAACCAAAGCGCTTCTACTCCATATCACCATCAACGATATCAGCAAAAGATTTTTTTTTATTTTTACAACAATATTCTTATACGAAAGGTACGCATTTGCAAGCATTACGTTGACACCAAACTAATTACTACGTCTTTATCAACAGCTCTATAATCATTCTTTAAACTTTTGTCTCGAAAATAAGGCACGAACAACACAGAGTTCGGTTGAATCTTGATGGACAGAATCACCCTCAGTGGAAAACGCGTCAATGGGAACGGGAACCCTCAACAAAGAAAACCCTTCCTCGGAAATACTGTTTAATTAACATCTTTACTTACCTCCAAAAGAAAGTGAAAGTTTTTTTTTGTGACAATATCACTTTGTTAAAACATAGAAAGTGTAGTGATCTTTAATGGCAAAAACCTTAAAATTTTAAAATTTGCAAACAAAAACAAACAAAAGAAAAAAATATATATATATAAAACCTTAATGGCACAGAAACATATCTAAATTGCTCCAAATTTTATCAAAGACTTCTCAAAAGTCAAATATTGCCTAATGCCCTTTTGCCCAAAATAAGTGAAATATATATAAAAACAAACACACTTGAAAACAAAAAAAAAAAAAAAATTAACAAACCAAGTAATAGTTTATTTGTAATTAGAATTTTTTTTATGTTAGAGTAAAATTTCTCTTCAAATTTATAAAATAATAAATCAAAAGGGAAAGCCATATATATCGATCTTGATGCAAAAATCAATAATTCAAACAAAAATAAAATAAACTAAGCTAATAAAGCTTTATCAATACATGTTAATGAAATGTCAATATTAAACTAAATGTGCAAAGACGTAAAGTGTCACCAAAACAAAATAAAGAAAAAAAAATTATTATTGCCATAAATAACTTTACAAATTGTGTCCCAAAACCCAGCGTTGTTTCCAACCGTGATACAAATTTTAATAATAACAATAAATCATAATTTTTATAAAACAAACAACAGAATCCAAAATACAAACAAATTAACATCAACATTAACAATATCATCTGTAATCATCAGTGAAGAGTCCAGCGAAAGATCTTTCGACGTGGGATCCAAGTACTGTAAGTTTTTTTTTATTATACTGTTATTTGTATTTCTGTTGGAAAAAAAAAAAAAAAAAAAAAAAAAAAAGACATATAATCATCATCACATTCTTAAACTCAAATACTGTTAATAACAGATCTCTGTCAAGAGCGCATTACAGATTTTTCGGCTGACCTCAGATGATGAATATATATTTTTAAATTCTAAAAATAGTACCGCGATTTAAACTAAATATTCGAATTGCCAATAAAATTTCCTGAAAAATGAGTACCATGATCATATATTAATGGTTAAAATTGAGAGAGTAATTCAAAACCCAAAATCAAATCAATTCTTGTATATATTATAACAGTACTCATATCGAAGCCCTCGTTACATTTTACACAATTTGTTGATTAAAGTGCTCATGATATCATCTTTACATTTATTTGTTAAAAAGTTAAGCCGTTCTGTAGCAGAACGTATGTGTGTTCGGCTTACAACCCGAGGGTTGGCGGTTCAAGCCCCAGTGGAGGCGATCTGAAATTTTTTTTTGTGACTATTTTTAAATTTTTTTTTCTTGATCATGGGTTCGACTCCTACTGTCGGCAAAGTAAATTTTTTTTTTTTGTCGGTTTAATTAAATTTTTGTTTTAATGCCGATTTTGTTTTAATATTCTCTTTTTTTTTGGTCATGTAAAAATTTCGTATAAAATTTGGAAAAACACTTGTATACATATGCACATTTATTTGAGAACATATTTTTTATTATATTTTTATGTACATATAATATCCGAACTGGATGCATTTATATTACTTATACCTAATATCCGAATTGGATGTTTATTCTTTTTCAGCATATTATTGATTTTTGCACCTGATCGCGTTTAAAGTTCATTTAGATATTGTTTAAATTTAGTTTTAAAATTTAATTTAAAAATGAATAATTTAAATTTAATTTGTACTTTGATTTTGATTATTATTTAAAAATACCTTATTACGTTATACTTAGTATGGGTCCAACCACTTCACTTTTTATTAAATAAAGAAAACTAATGAATTTAAAAATGAATTTCTAAGTTTTTTTCATTTGATTTCGAACTAGTTGTTCCGATAGTTTAAATTTTTTTTGGGATCATGCATAATAATTCCTGCGTTTTCAGCATGATCATGGTTGGGAGGGGAAAATTTGCGTGTAAATGTCTACGCACGCTCACGGTTAACAAACTAAACTTTCGCTTTCCAAAAATTCACTTTTTTTTTCTTCACTTCCGTTTCCGTTTTTGTTTTACTTTTTATTTTTTTATTTCGCTCTTTGGTTTCCCTTTTCAGTCCCTTTCTACATATATATAAATTTTTTTTTGCATGCACAAAAAAACAAAATAATTCGCCTGTAGGTATGCTAGTTTTGCCCTCGAGAAGTCGTAGCACCGAACTCCCCCAATTGCCGACGAGACGGAAGCCGGAATGAAATGCATGCTATCGCTACACGAACTCGAAATAACATCTCTCTAGCTCTTATTTGAACGTTACATGCTACATATACTGATAGTCGAACGCTTTTAGGCGATTTCCTCCCTCTTAGATTGATATTTGGTAAGCTGTTTTAAACCAATTCTTAAAAAACATCTGAGAGCACTAAAAAGTAATACGGACATTTCTTTAAATTATCGGGTTTATTCCAGTCTAAAGCCTGGGGGTTTAGAATTTATTAGTTTATTGATGACAATTTGAAAAAATTTTTTTGTATAAAACTATTTTAAAGTAAACCAAAGTTTTCTTTAGACGGCTTAATCTTTTTATCAAATAGCGTAAAAACAAAAAAAAAAAAAAAAACTAACGCAACTCTAAAAACTGAAAATATTCTTTATCATCGAATAGGAAGACATTGTTGTTAATAACTGTTCATGTGTAAAGTTTTTAGATAGAGATGTATGTTGTTTTCAAACCAAAACGAAGTCAAGAAAATATTATTTTATAACTTTTACACACACACCAACACATACACATGTCCAGTAGGGCGTTTCAGTAAATTTGTTTGTTAGATTTCTGCAATTCTTAAAGTGGATTATGAATTCACATAGCCCAAAGATTTTTGAGATTTTTTCAGGTGGATTCGGGTCACTCAAGGCAATTCTATCAAAAAAGTTATGAAATAAAGTTTTGTTATTTTTTTCTCGTGCTTAATTTTGACAAAAAAAAAACAGATAACTCGCTTCTGAAGAGTACCAGCCTCTTAATAACAAGTAGAAGTATTAAATTTAGCTATGCCAAATCTTTGATGCCCTCCGTCTGTATCCTAAACTCATAAAAATAATGACATTTAAATTTTTAGTTAATTATTATAATTCCTTATTTATTATTTTTGTAAAGAAAATGATGTTTTTTTCATAAACAAAATTAGCTTCTATCAGAAAAATTGCATTAGTTTTGTAGAGTAGGCTCTTGATTGCGGGGTCATGTGTTAAATTAATTAAGAAATCGTCTAAGCCCTACCAAAAATATAAATCAGATATTCGTCTAAGACAATTTTAAGTTGGTTTAGCAATTAAAAGCTTTGAAAAACGCAACGCTTTAATTTAAATAACTTTTCTATTGTTTTCTAACCACTTTATTAATACTAATATTTAAAACTGAAAAATTCACTAAGACGATTAATTCGGCAATAAATATTAGACGGAGCCAGTCGCCAATTTCAGCGGAACCTCCAGCACTAAAGAAAGAGTGGGCTTTAAGCCGCACAACTTTGACTTATAATTAATTTTTCTAATTATTAATAATGGAATCATAAACTCATATATCTGTGGTTTTCTGGAATAACCGCGTATGTCCATTTTTGTCAGTTTAGAGTTAATGATGTCAAATATATTAATTTTTAACGCTCTTTACAAGTGTTAATTTTTTTTTTTTTTAATATTGACCATTTCTTAGTTTTTTCCTTAAATAACGACGTAACTTAAATGTTTATTAAATTAATTTGCAGCACTAACGATGTATGTTACCCTACGTTTGATCACTGAAAATTTATTTTCTAAAAAAACGACACATAGCGACATACGTTGTAATTATTGAAAAAAAATGCAAAACAATTTTGGATTATTTTTCAGTTTATAACCACTTATAAAAACTTGTGTGTTTATTTCTGCTATTTTTTGTCCTAAGTCCCATTAACTTTTTGTTGACGAACAAAAAAATCCATTTTTCATGCAACAACAACTTATGTCTACATGGGCTGCATTGGTAGTTTTCTTTTTCAAAGAAAACAACGTTTGTCGACATAAGTTGTTTTATCTGCACACACTTTAAGTGTAATTTACATATTGTTTTTTTCGACCTTCTCTAGGATCTATTCCTCTGAAGATTTTGGACTCAAAATTTTATATAAGGTATTTATTGCCCATATCTACAGGACTGTTAAATAAAAAGCTCTAAAATCTTTATATCGAGCCCATTATTTCAAATATAACGTTTTTTGGCTCCCCTGAACATTTTGATTTTATGATTTTATGCAAACTGGTGTTCAGTGTGTAAGAAATTATCTGCAGTAAAAATTATTTTTTAAAGGGCAACTTTGGTTACCTTAGACTTCAATCATCAATTACTCACCCCCAAGATTGACAATAACAGAGCAAAATTACAAAAATTTCTTTAAGTCAGTAGGCACACACTTTTTAGCTGCTGGCGAATATAATGCCAAGCATACATTTGGGGGGTCACGACTTATTACCCCTAAAGTCGTTTATTGTATAACACAATTTCTAAAATAAGTTTGGATATGATCTCAAGCGGAGACCCACTTATTGGCTATTAGGTTGGCAAAAAAAAAAACCGGATCTAATAGATTTCGGGGTGATAAAGTCCATTTCTAGACACTTGGTTCATGTCGAACCATTATTAGAACTCTCTTCAGATCACACAGCTACGAGTGTTACTCTTTTAAACCCTTAAAAAATTGTACAACACATTGGTAACTGCGCGCTGACCAGTAAAACGACAAATTGATTACAATGCAAAAAGTTTATCAGTACACATTGCTCAGAGAACTAACAGCTAGAAACGCCAGGAAATATTGACCTCTCAATCAAAAATTTTGAATTAAAACTCAAACTCCTCGCTCAAGTTACAACTAAACCCACAAAACCCAATAGACAGTATAATGTTTCTTCAGCAAACGTCGAACAACTTTTATTTGAAAAAAGGAGAGCACGAAGAGAATGGCAACAGCACAGATCCCCACAACTTAAGATGCGATTAAAATAATGTGTTAGAAGGCTACGAACCCTATTGGAAATCCAGAGAATCGAATCTTTAAATAGTTTACTTAAGAGCCTTGATAGCAAACCGAGCTCTCACTACTCATTATGGCGTGCAACAAAAAATATTAAAATACCCATCACGATAAAGCCTCCTTTGCGTAAATCAAATGGAGATTGTGCAAGAAGTGACTCCGAAAAAGTTGAGCTGTTCGTGGAGCCCTTGAGAAATGTTTTCATACTGAACACATCAAGCTCCATAGTGGACCTGCCTCCAGTAACGTCTCAGCAAAGGGAAAATATCCCACTCGGTTAGAGATATGAGAAGTCAAAAAGGCTATAACTAATTTAAACCCAAACAAAGCACCAGGGATCGACAAGATCAGTAATATGACGCTCATAGAACAACCCAGTACAGATTTAAAAGTAATTCTTAAAATTTTTAATGCTACCATACGCCTTCAATACTATAACCTATAAAAATGATACCCAAGCCAGGCAAAGATAACACGAAAGTCGAGTCGTATAGACCAATAAGTCTTTTATCGAATATTTCAAAACTTTTCGAAAGGCTGCTAATGAATAAACTAACCCTAGCTGTAAATCAAAATGACTTTATACCAGATCATCAGTTCGGATTCAAGGAAAAACACAGCACCATTGAGCAAGTTCACAGGCTGGTCACAGTTATAAGAAACACTTTTGAGGGAAAAAATTATTGCTCTGCTCTTTTTGTTGATGTGTCACAAGCTTTCGACAAAGTTTGGCATGATTTATTGATCAATAGAATTAATCACATGATACCACCCAACACTCATAAGTTCCTAGAAAGCCATACAACAGGTCGTAACTTCACAGTAAAGGAAAATAACCATATAAATTCACCACAAGATATACAAGCCGGAGTCCCACAGGGGAGTATTCTGGGGCCATTATTATATGTAATCCTCACATCTGATTTACCAGCAAATGTAAATACCCACACCACGACTTTTGCTGATGATATGGCAATCTTAAGTGTTCATGAAAACTCATTAATAGTATCTAGATTTTTACAAACCCAGATTTCGGAATTAACAATTTTGCTGGAGAGATGAAAAATCAAAGTTAATGAACAAAAATGCATTCTTGTCACTTTCACCCTAAGAAGAGAAACATGCTCACCAGTACAGATTAATAATCATGATATAGCACAACACACAAACGTCAAATATCTCAGAATCCATTTGCACAACCGTCTTACTTGGAAGCCGCATATAGATGCGAAACATACCCAAATCAAGTTGAAAATTGTACAACTTTCATGGGTCATAGGCAGAAACTCAAAACTTGGATTGGATTATAAACTGCTGCTTTACAACTCTATTATAAAACCAATATGGTGCTATGGTATTCAGATATGGGGCATTGCCTCCGCGTCCAATGTTGAAAAACTACGAAGAACACAAAATAGACATTTAGGAATGATTACAGGTGAACTAGGGTGGCCCTTAATAAAAAACAAGTGTTCAAACTCTCGGTCGCACCCTCTACAAATATGCGAATAGCAAAAAAACTGAGAAATACAAAGTTTTGGGCCAATTAAAAAACATTTAGAGGTGGCTCAACCCAATTGAAAATTTCAATTTATATGGGAAAAATATGACTTTTTTCAAATTTTACGAAATTCTCGTTCTATAGTTAAACTTTGCCGACAAATTGTTATATAATTCGGGATCAGTATTAAATTGTGTTCTCAAAAAGCTCTAAAACTTCCAAATAGAATAAAAACTCGCCAAGAAATAGCAAATGTCCCAGACCACTTTTGTGCCAAAAAAAAAAAACTAGGTCAAGAAATTTGATGGCATTTTTTTCAACTTTGAGAAATTGATTAAAGTCATTATTTTTTTTTTTTTTGTTGTTGTCTCTATACTTATAAGTACTCAGATATGAAGTATTGTTTTATTACCACCTTGTAAACCTATTGCGCATTGAGACAGGAGATATGAAATTTTTTTGATAAAATTTTAAATCTGCTTTGTTAAGTTTTGAAAAATTTTCTTAAAATGGAACTGGCACCTCAAGGTTATGTTAGAAAAATGCTACAGATCAACTCTGTGAATTTCTACGTAAATACCTATCCCAGAATTTTTTGACAAGGATTTTTTTTTGCGGATTTCGAGAAAAATGGGATTTAAGTAAAATATTCTGTAAATGTACTCTTTCTAAATACTTTGTATCAAAAATTCATCACTTTTCTACTTTTATCCTAATTGCCTAAAATTTTAGAAAAACATAATATAACCCCAGTAACCCTTTAGTAATTGGGGTCACATATGACTAATAAAAACAATTTATTAAAAAATTCAAATATTTTTTAAGTGCTGTTGAAGTTTTAGATGCGAATCTTAAAATATAATAACCAAATAAGTAGAACTTCCGTTCCCATAATTTGGGATAAATCCGATAACGTTAACCCATTATTTGCCAAGGCCAGCTTGGGATTTTAAGAAATTTTTAAATAAAAATTACCGAAAACGAGTTTTTCTATTAAACACGATGAGACCACTATTTAGAATTTAAGAAAAATAATTCGGTTAATTTGTATTTGTTTAACCCTTTAGTGCTCCTGGGATCAAAATAATCCATTGTGATATATCTTTGGTGCAATTATCTGCTTATTGCCCGCGAATATAAATTAGAACTACTTTTAACCAATTTTGTTAAAAAATTATATTATGTGTAAAAACTATCTATATTTTTCTAAAACGGAAGTGATAAAGTGCAAATGGGGTCATATTATTTGTTTCCGAAACCTTGGGCTATTAAGATAAAAAATAATATTTAAAAGTGGAAAAATGGTGAATTTTTGATACAAAGTATTTAGAAAGAGTACATTTACAGAATATTTTACAAAAATCCCATTTTTCTCGAAATCCGCAAAAAAAAATCTAGCATGGGGATTTACTTAAAAATTGACACAGTTAATCTGTAACATATACTTAACAAAGCCTTACAGTGTCTGATCCTTTTTTTTACATTTTGTTTAAGAAAATTTTTTAAAACTTGAAAAAGGAGTTTTAAAATTTTATCAAAAAAATATTCTGTATTCGGTCTCAATGCGCAATAGGTTAACAACGTGGTGATAAAACAGTACTTCATATCTGAGTCCCTGAAAGTATAGAGACCGCAAAAAAATTATGGCTTTAATCAATTTCTCAAAGTTGAAAAAAATGCCATCAAATTTCATGACCTAGTTTTTTTTTGGCACAAAAGTGGTCTGGGGCATTTGCTATTTCTTGGCGAGGTTTTATTCGATTTTGAAGTTCTAAAGCTTTTTGAAAGGAAAATTGAATACTGATCCCGAGTTATGTACCAACTTGTCGGAAAAATTTAACTATAGAACGAAAATTTCGTTAAATCTGAAAAAAAAAGTCATATTTTCCCCATATAAACACACTTGAAATTTTCAATCGCGTTGAGGCACGACTAAATGTTTCTTGATTGGCCCAAAACTTTGTATTTCTCAGTTTTTTTGCTATTCGCATATTTCTAGGTAGTGAGATCGAGAGTTTGAACACTTTTTTTTCCTTCCATATAATGAAGGGCCACCCTAAGGTGCAACCTTGGTCACAGCTGAAGTTATGAGACACAATGCAAGATATTTGCAAAAACATGAAACTCAACCTAACTTACTAGCCCGAAATCTACGTATTAGACATATTAAGGAGGATTATGAAAACACGTTTATTCGTAAATATATAAATGAGCAATTGAAGTTTTGTCTGGCGTTGGCTGGGCATTATATTAAGTATTAGTCTAAGATTTGAATAATTATAGTTAGTTCACAATAATTGAAGACTCAATAAATAAAGAAAACATGAAAAAAAAAATTTAGACTAATATGTCTATTTTTCGTTAAGCAGAATTGCTGAAAAAAATGAAATAACTAATACAAAATAATTTTTTTTACCTCATTTTGTACCACAATCTGCACGTTATATGATCGGTATTAATTGAAAGGTACTCAAAGACACAAAGTACTCAAAGGAATTTAATTCTAAGCAAACATATTGCAATTTGTCGAGTACTTGAGGTTAAAATTTGGCAAATACTCAATTTTTACTTTTACGGTCATCAAGGTGGCTCTTAATTTTTTTTTTTTTTGTAGACTTACAATCCATAGAAGTGGCATATCTGGTTTTGTGAAAATAAAGCACCAGAGAAAAATTAAAAATAAATTAGTCTTGCATAAAGGATGTAATCGGTTTCAACGATAGCGTGTCAGTCTCTAAAAAATCTGATAAAATTCTCAAAAACCTTTGAGATATAAGATGTCATATACCGTTTTAAGAGTTGCATAAAGAAAGATAATGACATTTTCTTCAGAAAAGGATTTTGCTTTATCGAAAAATCCATTACTTGAAAATAATTGAGAACACTAATTTAGCTACAACATCAATTAGTTATTTATAAAAAGGCGGGGCACAAGATCTAACTTTCAGGTTTAAAATTAGTACAAGACATCTTAAATTCCCTTGTGGCACTAGGCAAAGACCACCTTGTAGCCATTGTGGAACTACATTTTCATCATAGGAATTTATTATATCGACAATCTAGTTGATAATCTTTTATAGTTCGTTAAAAACCATTCAAAGTATAATTCACGATTTTCAAAATACCATTCTCAAACGACTATTCGGACCTATAAAATGAAATGTGTAAGAGATGATATTTCTTGTAAAGTTGAAAATAAAATTTTATATTTTAGAAATTTTAAAGAGGCTATGAAATTTATTAAAAATTATAATTTTTTGAGCCACCCTAATCTACACATATTAGTAGTCAGCATCTCCTAAAGAAATATTTACAAAAGTGTGGCAAATGGAAATAAACTATTTAAAAAAAAAAAAAAAAAAAATATTCAATAAAACATATCCAAAGCAAAACATTACAAGCGTTATCATAAGATTATACTTGTCTTTTACTTATGTGTGGGTGTAAGCAAAATTTAAAATATCTTCTCTATAGTTTTTGCTATGTTCCCGTTTTTAAAGAAATATTTAAAACATATTAAATGTAGTTTTAAGATTATTTTGTTATTTTTTATGAATGTTATATTGCTAGCTTTTGAGTGCCTTTAAACAAGTTTTAGTTTTTGATTAAGGACTTTTTTCCTGCAAGTCCTTAATAATACATTGAAATCTTAAGTTTTATTTTAACGTATTTTTATTTTTTATTATACGAAAGTCCACTATGATTTTTTTTACTGGGTTTCCTTTACACCTGAATATTTTGTAGAGTTTTATTTTCTATTATTTGTTTTTTTTTTTTTTTTTTTTTTTTTGTAAAAAGTAACTTTTCTTTAGTCAAGAATACTTAACAAGTCTTTTGACAGAAAATCAAGCACCGAAAAGTGTACAGAAAATAAAACTAAAACTATAGAAAAAACAAAAATAATAATAATAACATATATATAGCTCAGTCAACGGTGTGACGGACAGAGGTGAAAAAAAATTTTGTTTTTAACTGAAAATTTTCTGTGAAAGTAATTATTTGACTTTTCATACTCCTCGAGAAAATTTTTTCTAACGGAAAAATAAATTTAAAATATGTATATTTGTAACTCAGTCATTGTATATTAGGATGAAAAAATTGATGAATAAACAAGCAAGAAAATAGGAGTCGGTCTAGACTATACGACTATACGATACCCTATACCATGCGTTTATTAACCCTTTCTCTTAGGTCCAACTAATTGGATATAGAAAATAAGCATAAACAAAATATAAGTGGCATTGCTATTAATTATTTGCCTGCAGCTATGAAAAAGTTCATATAGGGTCATTATAGGGTCATTCCATGTGAAATCAATGGTCTGGACCTTCATAGCTCAGAATAAATTTATTTTTGTATTTTGATAGTACTATTGGTTTATGTTTAAAATCCAAAAAAAAAATTTTTTTCAACAAGCGGTTTGTGAGATATTGACTTTTGAAATTTTTAAAACTGCGTAATTTTTGCATTGTTTTGAAATTTTCAAATGGCTCTATCTTGAAAACTATTGAACATAGAGAGCTAAAATTAGTGTTGTTCTCTTCTCTTTATATGTGCTTTAATATGGTATATGTCTTGGCAGTACTATAAATTAAAAATCTTTTTTTTCACAAAAATTCCAAAATCTCAAAATCGAAATCTTTAATTGTTTTGAAAAAAAAAAAATATATTGTATTCATGCAGTTGTCGAGAACATATGTACCAAATTTGAAGATGGGATGATAATGAGTTCATATTGAAATAAATATTTGTGTATAGCAGTGCATCATAAATTCATTGGTAATGAGATATCTGTGGTTTTCTGGAATAACCGCGTATGTCCATTTTTGTCAGTTTTGAGTCAACGATGCCAAATATATTAATTTTTACTGCTCTTTACATGTGTTAAATTAAAAAAAAAAAAATATTGACCATTTCTTTTTTTCTTTAAATATCGACGTAACTTAAATGTTTATTAAATAAGTTTGCAGCACTATCGACGTATATCAATATATGTTTGATCGCTGACAAATTATTTTCTCAGAAAACGACAGATATGGACATAATGAAAAAATGCAAAATAATTTTGGATTATTTTTCAGTTTTTAACCACTTATAAAAACTTGTGTGTTTATTTCTGTTATTTTTTGTCACAACTATTCTTGATACGTTGTCATATTCTCATACTAAGTCCCGTTAACATTTTGTTGACGAACAAAAAAATTCATTTTTCAAGCAACAACAACTTACGTCTACATGGGCGGTTGCGTTGGTAGTTTTCTTTTTCGAAGAAAACGACTTTTGTCGACATAAGTTGTTTTATCTGCACACAAGCAAGCTTGACCGATATCTATGGCAATTTAAGTCAATCTCGGAGCGGTCATTTGTATGGGCACTATGTCAAAACATGCACCTATTTTCACCAATATCAATGTCGGTCGTTCAATGACCGATAAAAGCTTTTATGACAAAATTCATTAGAATACATTCATAGCCTGTTTAAGAGGTTTTTATTTACCCACAGACCAACAGACAGTCGGACGGACGAAAAATCAATTCAGAAGGTTATTCTGAAAATATCCCACGCTCGAGAGAATGTCGTTTAAGTTAACAGCAATGATATTTATTGTAATATCTATTCGTATTTTCGGAATGTCATGCAGCTGTTACTTGTGCGATTTTGAGGGGGCTAAGATTTTAAAAATTAAAAAAAGTCGTACTTTCATAGGAGGCGTTGTTGTTCCGCGGTGAACAACATAACTCGTTACCTGATCATGTGAAATAAAAAAATCTAAATGCGTTTGAAAGGCGACATGTTTCCTGAAGTAGTGACGAAGAGTTTTTTAAATTTTTTTTTTGCATTTTGAAGTCAAAAACACGAGTTTTGCTATAAAATTTTGGGAATTTGTTGTTAAAGAATGGGGAAGAAAATAGAAAAAAAAACCCTTCGTGGTTAACTGACGGTAAATGTGTATATATAGAGTGTAAAATTTCAAAAGAATCGGTGAAGTAGATTTTGAGTTATGATGTTCACGGACTTCGAACATTCATTTCCACGAAAATCGATTTAAAGTTTTTTTAAAAACTGATTTATATACGATATACCGTATGAGGCCGGTAGCTGGAAACGTTGCATCTCTTAAGTTTTGCTCCGACTTACTTGACATTTTGATACAACACTCTCGACATGTTGTACATTCAGAAAGAGAAATGCAAAAAAAGGTTTTAAAACCTTAACCTCGCCCTTAAGAAAGAAGATGTTAACTCTCGTGAAATTGCTCAGAGAATAAAACTATCTGATAAGTTAATCCGAACATTTTTAAGGTGGCTAATTATGAAAAAAAATAAAAAGATTAGGAAGAAATCAATTCGAAGTAAACGTTAAATTGCCACAAGCGCCAGCAACTCAATGAAATAGCTGACGAATGTGGATTAAATGTGTCCCGAAGCATAGTAAATCGCGTACTATAGCAGTCTTTAGTAAGTCGCCGTCAAAAAAAAATAAAAAATAAAAAAATAAAAAAATAATAAGGAATGCTCCACGATTACTGACAAAAAAGAACGATCGCTTTTTGCTAAAAATAATATGAATTCAGACTGGAATATGGAAAGTAAATTTTTGGAATCTATAGCTAACATATTATAAAACAAAAAAATTTTTTACAGATAATAATTTCCGATGAGAAAAAGTGTAACTTTATACAGCCCTTAACATTTTGCTCTTCATTATCTGAACATGTTAAAGACTGTAGACAATTTCACATTTATCCACACTTGTTTAAGAAAATATTACTAAAAACAGTGATGCTCTGTTCTCATTGACAATAAATTTAACGATTTGTTATGTGAATTATGCCACAAGGATGTGGAAAACGAAATCAAACTAAATCAAGTTGGAAATAGAAACTACATAAAACATTTATAGAATGAATTATTGTATGTGGGTATAACTTTTAGATTGGTACTTGTAACTATACAAATTTGATTTGAGGTATGAATACCTCCCGAAAGGCGTATCGACCAATTTCAGCGATTAATTAACACGCGCAATGTTCTGGCAACATATCTCAAAGTCGATAAATCCCATACTACTGTAACACTAAGCCCTTGATATATTTGATATATAGGAACACAAATGTTGATCGCATTAAACACAACTTTCATTGAACAGAAAATTTTATTTAAACGCTGTTTCAATTCCAAAAGTGTAATATTATATATGCGTATATTTTATACATATGTGGTAGTTCGACTCTTTACATAACTAGGTAATCATACAATAGTAAATAACTAACCATAACCGTAGAATTGGCCTTAGTTGCATCTAATTTTGGATAAAGATAATAAGCATAAATTTTTATTAATTTTTTGCATGCAGATGTGAAAAGTTCATATCGGATGGTATAATTATATGAAGACTAGGTCGAAAAATGGACCGATCCTGACCATATTTGGTAAAGTTATTAATTTTGTACAAAAACATATACAAACCAAATTTGAGAGATATCATCACAATATATCCATATTTAAGACCTACAGTTTGATCGAAAGGTTTATATGGACACACAAATAGATAGACGTACAGACGGACAGACGAACAGACGGACGGACGGCCATCGCTAAATCGACTCAGGAAGTGATCCTGATCGGTATAATATAAGATGGGTCTAGGTCAAATATTTTTGGTGGTTACAAACATCAGCAAAAAGTCATTATACACCGATCAAATAGTGATGTAATTATATTATTTTACCAAAATTCTGTCCAAAATGAATAAAATTTTCATATTTTGTCAGATCAACAACGGTTATATGTCGGGTATATTTATTTATATATATGTCTGTCATAGATTCATTACTTTGCCCTGTACATCTCTGTGGTTAGGGTTTATACGAAAACAAAACAACTAAAAAAATTGTAGGATACCCTACACCCAGCATTTAGAGACCCTATTTCTTAGGCCCTTTTAATGGGATATAGTAAATAGGCATAAACCGAAACTGAGTGGCATTCCTATTAATATTTTTATCTTTGAATATGAAAAAGTTCATAGCGAATACTATATTTATATGGTAATATGTCGAAAAAATTACCGTTCCAAACCATACTAGATAAGGTCACTTATTTTTGAAAAATAAATAAATACCAAATTTGAGAAAAATCTGTGCAATATTTTTGTTTTTGATAGATTTAAGTGAAGATTGGGAATCAGCTTTATATGGACGCTATTTTCTGAACTACTGATTAGTGGGAGTAATAAGCATACACAAACCCAATTTGACCGAGATCTATAAGATGATTTGGATTTTATGACAATTTAAGTCAATTTCAATTTCATAGGGGTCATTTATATGGAGACTAGGTCGGAACATGCACCGATTTTCACCAATTTCAAAAGATAGAAGCTTATGTACCAAATTTCATCAAGATATATTCATATTTGCGACCTGCAGTTTGATTACAAAGTTAACATGGACACACAGACAGACGCACAGTGGACCAAATGTTGAATCTGGTGCGAAATTGTAATTAGTAATTAGTTTTTACAAAACATTTCTTCATATTCTGTATAGACGTGTTGATTGTTTGACATTTTAAGGACCGTATAAAGTTAATTAATAAAATTATTTATGATATTTTAATATCAAGGTATGTATTAATAACTATGTAAATCTGGAGCATATCTGTGTTTTTGTTCGCTAGAAAAAATAGATTTAAAAGAGCGTCTATAGCAAAATAATTTTTCAAGCAAATTTGAATTTTGTTAAAGGATTTAGCAACTAATACCGCTGACTTCTATATATATTTCATATGCTTTAGAAAGAATAGCTAGTAGGCTTCAAAATAATAGTAAATGTGGCTGCTGATTTTTGCCGCTTTTTTATTTTCAGTCGATATGTCAATTTTAAGACAATAATTGTTCAACGTTTGGCTAAATATCCAAGGCAACACAAATAAATCTGGCGACGTTACTGAATATGTAATCAGTAAAATTGGACTTACAGAAGAAGTCAACAATGAAAAATACAAAAAACCAAAGCTAAATGTACACAAATTTTTTTATCAACTTGGCGAGAAATGCAAAAATGCGAATAGGATGAAAAAATATTTAAAAAACAGTTTTCTGCCCACCTAATATGCCTACTCCATATACTCCTGAAGAGGCCTTGGCTTTATTTATGCAAACAGGCCCCAAGAACCGAAACGCACACATATATCCAACGCACGTTGTAAAATCTGCGAAATCTATGCTATTCCAGTAATATAAATATGCTAAGTCGATAAGACAGTTGAAAGGTTAGGAGAACTTCAAATTGACTGGTACACACTGAACAACTTGAAATGTTTATGACTTACAGGTGGGGATGTGCTGGAAGTATTGGTCATTCAAACTGTAAGCAAACTGATATCTCCGACCAACATCTTTTTGCAGTATGTCTGGTGCCTTTTCAACTTAAACCTTATAAATGCTCTTTTATGTCAAAATCCACGTCCTTCATCAACACGATTTTGTAGCCTATCAAAATTATTATTGAAAAAAAGAAAAGCTTTAATAAAGCAAGAAATATTAATTGTTACAAACCAGATTTCTGCAATCCTGCCAAGAAATATTAAAATTGGAAGTGAAGAGATTATGGTGTACCATAATTTCCTGTTAACTATGATAGATGGAAAAGTTTTCAGCACTATTTTAGACTCGTTATCCCAAATATGTGGAATATGTGCAGCGACACCGAGTATAATGAACGATGCCCAAAAATATGGAATGGGCTCAACATATGACGGAAATATGGGTAAACATTTTTTAGTCAAACATTCTTAGCGTCTAGTGTAAATGGAGTAAGCGACGTCTTAATAAAGAGACTACAAAATATTTTAAGAACAATGTGATGTGAATACACCGTAAATGTTGCAGTTTTTCACCGTTGTTTATCAGATACTGCGTAACTATACGTTGAACTCTACCCCTGACAAAGTTGCAATAAGTGCCACACCCCCTTAAATATCTTCCGACTTTTGACCTATTTGTCTGTCTGTCTGTCTGCCATGGGGCAACCCCATTCTCCCTCATGCAATTGATCTGAAACTTGGCCCATAGTCTTGTTGTGACAACAGATTATTTCTGGGGTAGTCACGCCGAGTCACGCATAGTTTAAATCGACCCGCCTTACTTACCACATAGTGGTTTAGGATATAATTACGACAATGTTTAGCAACATTTTGTTTTCATAACTTCAATTGAAATTAAATTGTGTTTAAACAAGCATTTTTAGAAAGTGAATAAAAGAACTGGAAAGTGGCAAAGATAGTTGAAAAAATTTATTTTAATATTAAAAAATTATGAATAACTATGGAAAAAGTTGAAAATATTTCTTCGAAAATCAGTATAATTTTCATTCGAGATAAATTATTAGATAGAATAAAAAATGTTAACGTGAAAATTGTATGAGTATGACCAATTATGTCCTCGGAAAAATTTTATCTAAGATCTTTTCGTGTATATATATTTCCCAACTTTGAGCATCAATTAATCGATAAATTGCCAATATGAGTGCATCAAAGTTATTCCCGTTAATTCAGCTAGGGAATATTCAATTTCAATATTTAAAGTCATCAAAGTGCCCCTAACGAATAATTTTTACCGCTGAAAATTTTTAATAGTAGGCAGGCACTCGTTAGTAGTAATTTATATGGTTTTGTGAGGATAAAGCACAAGAGAACAAAAATAAAAATAATTACATTATTATTATTTTCGGTGACACGCCCTAATGTACTAGTATTCCCTATATGTACTAGTATTCCCTGTCGTGCATCGCTATGATTTACCAAAATTTATCTATACATAAGTTTTTCAAGGCTTTCACTTTTATCGTACTCCCGATATTAAGTATTAAATATTTACTTCGTATGGGAGTGCCACGCCCACTGTTCCGATTTCTGCCATTTTTGCACAACTACTCACATTGATATCTTATGTCCTCATAACATCTTTGAAGACTTATGCTGTATAGTAATCCAGATACTTGATATTAAAAATTCACTTTTTGTAAGAAATGCCATGCCCACTTTATTTATCAAATAAATTTATAGCCTATTTTACTTCCTATAGTCGCACTTTGACCCTTTGAAAATATCAAGCATATCGTCAAAATCGATTCTTTGGTTGCTTATGATGAACCGTATTAAAATACAATCGCACGATTTATTTTTTACATATGTACTGTCATTTTTTATCCATATGTAATTCCGTATGTCTATTAAAATTATCGTTTTACACACGATTAATAATTTTTGTTGTCACACGCGCATATGTATTTCCGTATGACATAACCTCTAAATGTAAACAACAGCTGATATAATTTGTAAATTTACAAAAATTTATTGTTAAAAATAAAGTTATATATTTTGTATATGTTTTAATTGTTAATCTGTTATATTAATAGGCTAGGCGATTTCTTGTGACTGATGTTTTGTTCTACCGTTTTATCCCTATTTTGATCAAATGTATATTATTTGAAAGGTATTTCTTTTAGCCGATTTGCAGATATACAGATTATTAAATTTTTTCCTTTATTTTGAGTAAATTGCATTTAAAGTTGCTAACTAACACATACATAAAATTATACAATGCTATGTGTGTGTTTATTAAATTTGTTAATGTGTTTTTAATAAAAATGCGTTTGTACAATTTTTAAACGATATTCGCTATTGTTAAAGTCAGCTGTTGTTGTTACCTAAAGGACAAAATTTTTTGTGTTGTTTATTCAATCCTTAAAAAGTTAAATTTTTAAGTTGAAATGTCGTCATACAAAAACGAAAATCATAATATAATGAAGATGTTTTACTTTTATTAAAAAAATTTTGTATATAAATATAAAAATTAAATAGCAATTTTCCATTCATTATTTTATATTCAAATAAATAAACAAAAATGTTAATAAAAAATTAAGAAATTAAACATAAACATAAAATCATCCATCCAACAACAAAGTGATTTGTTTTTTTTTTTTGTTTCTATTCATCTTTGTGTTTTTCGCTTATTTCGTTTACAATTTAAATAAATAGAAAAATAGATTTGTGGACTATTAAAATTTACAGAATCGCACTACTGTTCAAATTGAAACATGTACATGTGACTTTCCTCATGTATTGTACATAAACAATATTTCATATGTATCATACGATGTGTACAACTTTTGCGGTAGAAAAATTTGAGAGTACATATGTAAAAAACACATCGTGTGATATCACCTTAAGACTAAAAACGAGGATATTATTAACAAAATTCTAAAAGCAAAAAGTACAAGAGTAAATAATTTATAAACCAAAAAGATAACTTACGACTTTCAAAGTAACATAAATAACAACCACAAGAGAAGAACTGTATATTTAATTTTTTTTAAACAATTATTTTTTCTTTCCTTGTGTTTCCAATAACCTTTCTTGAAACAAGCAGTGTTGACTTTAGAGTTTGCGAATGGTCTGATGAGATTGTTAACAAAGGTTAAACTTGGTGGAATTCAATTAATTCTTTATTATAAACTATAATAATTATAACCATATGTTTTAATTTCTGAAATTAAATATATTATATATATTATAAAGTATTCTATTCATACTTTTTGGTTTCAAACTACAAGGTTTCTCGATTTATTGGTTAACCACGTTGAGTGTACCATAGCTATTGAGGTTAGCTGTAATTAACTTTAAACTTTGGAATAAATATAAAATGGCGGAATATATCTATAATAGTGCAATATCTATATAATAACTATAACGTCGATAACTAAGTAGAGTTGCATTTTATTATAGCCAAATACAAAGCTGTATATTTATGTAGGCAAATATGGTGGCGGTAACAAGCAGTTTATCAAAGTTATTAAAAATAATCTCGTGCATTAATTTAAAATCAATGCTGAAACAAATTTAAATAAATCAGTGAAAACAAAGAAAATTATAAAAAAAAAAATTTAAGTGACCGATAGTACCCTCGGGTTATATGTCAGTCTAAACACTATGAAGAGAGCTCATTACGTGTATGCTCCAACTAAGAAATATTTGATAGATTTTGGTATATGATGTTGTGAGAAAAAAAGGTCTATGAAACAAGTTAAGTAGAAGTATTTGAAACGTTTTTATATGAAAGGTAAGACAAAACAACTAAGAAAATTACATTCGGTCTAGATCGACCATACGATACCCTATACCATGGTTTAGAGACCCTACCTCTTCGGTCCAACTAATTGGATATAGAAAATAAGCATAAACCAAATTTGAGTGATATTATTATTAATTTTTTTGGCTGCAGGTATGAAAAAGTTCATATCGGGTGCTATATTTATATGGGGACTAGGTCGAAAAATGGACAGATCCTGACCATATTTGGTAAAGCCACTTATATTTTGAAAATATATATACAAACCGAATTTGAGAAAAATCTGTGCATTATTTTTGTTTTTCGATAGATTTAAGTGAAGATCGGGAAGCAGCTCTATATGGGGCCTATGACTAAGTACTGTCATATAGGTATTATCTTTGGACTACTGATTAATGTATATAATAAACACATTCAAACTTAATTTGACTGAGAGCTATATGACAATTTGGATCTTCTGGCAATTTATGTCGATTTCTGAGGGGTCATTTGTATGGGGACTAGGTCTGAACATAGACCGAATTTCACCAATTTGAACAGCGTTTATCCTGTGGCCGATAAAAGCTTATATACCAAACTTCATCAAAATATATTCATATTTGCGACCTGTACTTGGATTAAAAAGTTTATATGGACACACAGACGGACGGACGGATGGACAGACATCGCTAAATCGACTCAGAAAGTGATTGTGAGCCTATCGGCTTAATAAAAGATGGGTCTAGGTGAAATATTTTTGGTAGTTATAAACAGCAGCACAAAGTCATTATACCCAAACCACGTAGTGGTATAGGTTATAAAAATTATAAGAAATAGGGTAAATGTAAACATTAAAAAAAAAAACGCACAATATCGGAAGAAGTACTGCCGAAAAGAAACCCCCGATTATTGATTTAAAAAAAAAATACGAAAAGCTTTTTAAAAAATTGGTTAAACGATATTCCAAAACTTGAATCCCACTACCGAAGACAATACACCAACAAACTTTATTTTCAAACAGATTTTAAATCATATAGCCACGTTTATAAATTATACTGTGAAGAATGCGTTAATAATAATGATGATGAAGTTTCAGCAGTATCGTATCCAAAATTTTTTGCTTACAATAAAAGAACAAAATATTTCCTTATTTAAACCAGGGAATGATATGTGCGATTATTATGTATAATACGATACAAATAACATAACTGTGGATCAATGTATCAGTCATAGATCAGAAATTGATTATATGAGACAAGAAAAGGCAGACGATATCGATAATGGGCTTATCTATAATATTAATAGACTAGGCGTCTTCTTGTGACCGATGTTTTGTTCCACCGTTTAATCCCGATTTTGACCAAACGTATATTATTTGAAAGATATTTCTTTTTAGACGTTTCGCAGATTTACAGATTTTGAAATTTTTACCTTTATTTTGAGTAAATTGCACTTAAAGTTGCTACTAACACATACATAAAATTGTACATATGCTATGTGTGTTTTATTAAATTTGTTAATGTGTTTGTTAATGAGTTTGTTATCTTCATTCATAATAATAATAAACCATAAAAGTGTTGGTTTGTGAATTGGCTAAGTTTAAATATAAAGCTGCCTAGCAATTGCACCCGAATTTCGAGCGCTGGAATCTGCTAGTTATTATAAATGGACATGAAAGCAATAAAATTAATTCCAAAAAAAAACGCAAGTGCTTCATATTAAAAAATGAGAATCAAGTACATAACTCCAGACTTTATAATATTGTTACTCATGAATCTGACGATTAGTTATAACTGCGATGAATCTGAAGGGAATCTTGTACCGTCTACTTTCACCACATCTATAATATTAATTGTATTATTTGAAAGGTATTTCTTTTTAGCCATTTTGCAGATTTACAGATTTTAAAATTTTTTCCTTTATATTGAGTAAATTACATTTAAAGTAACACATACATAAAAATAATACAATGCTATGTGTGTGTTTATTATACCCTATACCACTATGTGGTTTGGGTATAATGACTTTGTGCTGCTGTTTGTAACAACCAAAAATATTTGACCTAGACCCATCTTTAATTATACCGATCGAATCAGAATCACTTTCTGAGTTGATTTAACAATGTCCGTCCGTCCGTCCGTCCGTCCGTCCGTCCGTCCGTCCGTCCGTCTGTGTGTCCATGTAAAGCTTGTAATCAAACTGCAGGTCGCAAATATGAATATATTTTGATGAAATTTGGTATACAAGCTTTTATCGGCCATGGGATGAACGCTATTGAAATTGGTGAGAATCGGTCCATGTTCAGACCTAGCCCCCATACAAATTACCCATATGAAATCGACATAAATTGCCATAAGATCCAAATTGTCATATAGATCTTACTCAAATTGGGTTTGTATGCGTTCATTACATCCACTAATGAGTAGTCCAAAAATGATCCCTTTGACCCCATATAGAGCTGCTTCCCGATCTTCACTTACATCTATTAAAAAACAAAAATATTGCACTGATTCTTCTCAAATTTTGTTTGTACATATTTTTGCAAAATACAAGAGACTTTACCAAACATGATCAGGATCGGTCCATTTTTCGACCTAGTCCCTTTATAGATATAGCATCCGATATGAACTTTTTCATATCTGCAGCCAAAAAAATTAATAAAAATCCCACTCAAATTTGGTTTTTGCTTATTTACAATGTCCAGTTAGTTGGGCCTAAGACATAGGGTTTCTAAACGCATAGTATAGGGTATCGTATAGTCGGTCTAGACCGACTATAATTTTCTTACTTGTTAAATTTGTTAATGTGTTTGTAATAAAAATGTGTGTTTTTTGTATTGATTTTGAATTGGCTATAATTGTTTAGCATATTTTTAGGGTCTTTATTTAATGAAAAAATAAAACTTCCTAGAATTTGCGCTCTAATTTCGAGTGCTGGAATCTGCTAGTATATAATTAAACACTTAAAAATTGCTTACTTCAGTCACCAGACATTCACAATATTATAATATATTCTGATAGCTGCTTTTATAAAAATCTCAACGATATATTGTCAAACGCATTGATATCCTTAGGCATTGAAAAAACCATAACAATTGAGTATAAACATTTAATAGTTGGACACACTCAAATGGAATGTGATTCACCACGTTCGCTTATCCAAAGAACAACTCATAACAAGAAAATTAATCTTCCTTCTGAATTCTTTGAATATGTTAAAGATTCCCGAAAGTCTCCATTTGCACTCAATACCTATCACCATACTCATCCGTTTCTTCTGGATTATGATTCTCTTCCTAAGCTTTAAACTTCTATTCGTCCGGGCAAAATTGTTATAATAAATCTTTGTGAGCTGTCAATACAATCAAAAATATTTTACACCAAAAAAAGTTGGAGATCCCAACGTCAACAGTATTCGACCAATGGGATATGATCTATCTCGAACTATTTATTTTAACATAAATATTAAAGAGGAATATGCTATTATTCTACACCGAAGAGCAAAAAATAGTCTTAACAGCGAACCTGCTCCATTACATACTTACAGATTTCAATTTTCTTTGAAAAACTGGGAACATCTTAAGGATCTTAAATCCTTTATATCAGAAGATTTCAATATTTTTTATACTTTTGATACTTTATATGATATGATTTTCCCTTTAAACTAAATAGTTCCAGATGGAACTACTTTCTCTGTTTCATTCGTTTTATTAGTTTTTGTTATTATACAAAAAATTAATAACAAAGAAAACAAAAATACACTTTTTAAAAATTACCAAAACCATTTCCTTAATTTGACTTACGCCCTTTTCGGTTTCAGAATAAATTAATTCTCAAACCCGTAAGTTGCCTAACTCTTTAGATAATAAAAAAAATGGAAATTTTTTCTTCAAATATTAATTTGATAATAAAGAATAAATTTAAGTTGAAAAAATTTTTAACAAATTTTGTTAATTTTTCATTTAAGGAAGTAGTTAGCTCACACACAGTAATGGTTTCTGTTTCTATTATAAAATTATTTAAAAAAAAAAAACAAAAAAAAAAAAAATTCAGACGATTATAACGGAACACGAAATATTTCTCATTATCTTAAAATTGAAAGGAAAACATTAAACTCCAAACAGTCGTAAATGAATTTTTAATGAATTCCTTTTATAATCCCAATGCAATTAGCGATTGTCACTTTTCAACGGCAATAAATCATAGATATTGTTAAACAAAAATCCCTCAGCTAATAACTTTTTAATACAAATATAAGTTAAGCCATCATAAATGCAGAAGAAAATGCCAAAAAAAAAAAAAAAAAAAAAAATGTTCACAAATTTTAAATTTAAAACACCAACAAAACATTGAATAGAACCAGTATGTAAGTAAAGAAATGTGAACCTATAAAGTTTAGACCAGCATGTAAAATCATTTTAAAACTATTACACAAATATCTATGAACATGCTACGATTCGAAAAATAATTCTAACAAATACTTTCATTCATTTAAGCACGAATTTTCCACAACAACAATAAAAAAAAATGATAATAATAAAATTTATATAAAAAAAAACTCTAAAATAAAGAGATGCAATTGCACTCAAAAAGTCTGTGAGTGGAAATATATATATACACAAGTTTGCATATTTTATTTTTGTCTGCTGATTTATAATCAGGCTGTTTAACAAGAGCCGAAACCGTACTATGAAATCTAGCTAAAGACGCTATGGGCCGGAATCTGATGACAACTTTGTTAACAACAAAATATAAATAAGAAAATATAGACTTCTGAACATCCAGGCGACTTAAGGATATTGATAATATTAATAGGCTAAGCGATTTCTTGTGATCGATGTTTCGTTCTACCATGTTATCCCGATTCTGACCATACGTATATTATCTGAAAGGTATTTCTTTTTAGCCATTTTGAAGATTTACAGATTTTTAAATTTTTTCCTTTATTTTGAGTAAATTTCATTTAAAATTGCTACTAACACATACATAAAATTATACATATACTATGTTTGTTTTATTAAATTATTTAATGTGTTGTTAATGAGTAGTATCTTCATTCACAATTATAATAAACCTTTAAAGTATTGGTGTGTGAACTCGCTAAGTTGATAAATAAAGCTGCCTCGAATTGCACTCGAATTTCGAGCGCTGGATTCTGCTAGTCTTTATTAGTACGAACTTGAATATTAAAAGAACTTACCAAAGAAGAAAAAAATAAGTGCAAAAAATTTTGGGGTTTGCTAAATGAATTCCTGAGCCGTAGTGTGATGAGCTTCAGAATGGCAATTTGATTAGAGATAAAAAATATATAAATATTTTTAATATAAAGAAATGTTAAATAAAAAAAATTTAAACGCATAAAATAAAATTTTGAGGTGAAAATAAAATTTTAATTTTAGCTAGGATTTTTTTTTTATATAGGAAATTAAAAACAATAAATTAATTTTTAGCTGGTAAAGGTTTCTGTTGCAAAAAGTGTTTATAGAATTTTTTTTTTTTAATTTTAATTTTTTTTTAATTTTGTATCAAATCCAATTGCCCAACGGATGAAAGTTTAATACTTTAATGGTTTACATAAGTCATGAGCAGGCATGCTTCAAATGGAACGTGAAATGCGCTAAAAACTAAAAAAAATACTAATTAAAGAAATTAAAAAATAAAACTAATAAATAAATAAATCAATAAAAAATAAATCAATTATTTTTAAAACGTTGGAGTTGAAAAAATTATTTTTTGTTTCCTGTAGTTCCATTGGTTTTTACATCCTTTAAGCTAAAATATTGTATATAAATTACTGGCTATAACCCAATGCACTTCGCTACACCCATCGTAGCGAAATAAACAACTGGATATATATTTTGTAGAGAACTGTTGTATCCATTTTTTTTTTTTTTTTTTTGGGGATTTTTGATTTTGTTGATTTTTGTTTTTGCGATTTTAGGTGTGGCGATTTTTGATTTTGGCGTTTTTCGACTTTGGCGATTATTTATTTTTTTTTTTTTTGAGTAGTGCCATACGCGATTTTTTTTAGTAATTTTTTGCGATTTTTGAATTTGACCACTTTTGTTTTTTTTTTTTTTTGCTATTTTTGATTTTTGCGATTTGTGTATATTTGAGATTTCTGATTTTGGCCATTTTTGGTTTCGGCAATTTTTGCTATTCGCTATATTCGGGTTTGACGATTTTTGATTTGTTGATTCTTGTTTCTGCGATTTTAGATGTGTCGAATTTTGATTTTTTGCGATTTTAGGTGTGGCGATTTTTTTTCCGATTTTTGTGTTGTTTGATTTTTGGCGTTTTTTTTAATTTTGGCGATTTTTGTTATTCGCGATTTCCAGTTTTGGCAATTTTTGATTTTGGAGCTTTTTGTGATTTTTGTTATTCGCGTTTTTGTTTTTTTTTAGTAATTCTGGCGATTTTTGAATTTGACGACTTTTGTTTTTTTTTTTTTTTTTTGCTATTTTTGGTTTTGGCGATTTGCGTTTTTTTGAGATTTTTGATTTTTGCCATTTTTGGTTTTGTCGATTTTTGTTTTTCGCGATTTTCGGTTTTGGCGATTTTTGATTTTCACCACTACTCACATTAGTAAATAATGTACATGTCAAAAGCTTCGAGACTGTCATTTTCATAGTACTTCATATTTTTTGTATAGGGGTGCCATGCCCATTGGTCCGATCCCGCTCATTTTTTGGGAAACTACTCACATTAATAAATTATGAACTCACACGAAATTCCAAGGCCTTTATTATTACAGTACCCCAGATATTAGACATTTTATGTTTATTTTGTATGTTAGGTGCCACGCCCCCTGGTCCGATCGTGCCCATTTTTTCCGAGTTCTAACGTTGATAACTTATGAACTAACACAAAGTACTAATGTTTTATCTAGTACGGTAGTCTAGAAATATAACATTAAATATATACTTTATATGGTGGGTGCCACCACCATTGGTTCGGTCCCTCTTCAAATTAGTTTAATATGTACATGTGCATAGTTTCAGAACTCTTCCAGCCGTATTGGAGGTGCCGCGCTCTCTTGAAAAATCCGAAAAAAATATAGCCTACTTTTCTTTCCGGATGAGCAGTTACCTACTGTAAAAATTTCAAGACAATCGGTCCAGTGGTGTAGTCTCCTATAAAGAACAAACAAACAGACAAACAAATATACAAAACTCCATTTTTATATGTATATAAGATGTTTTAAAATTGTGAGCTCTGGCCCATAGTGTCCTCCCTGTATTACTACAATGGACAAGCGTTCTAGTTGAATAGTATATCTAGTGCCCTATACAATTCTCGGTTACATGGAGTTGTATGATGCACTATAAAATGAATATAAAACTATACATTTTGAATTAACAATCAAAAGCAAACCGTAAACTGTTGTACTTGCATATAAATTGCATTCATTTGAATATGCTCAAGGATAAAAATCGCCAATGAATGTACTTTACATATATATGGTGGCATAAAACAAAGATATAATGCTGGTTTATGGTTGCATGCAACACAGATGAGAATACATACACTTTTGTCTACCAACCGAGATTTTAGCACTATATAAATGGGGAGATTTGCAGCATATTTTAACATTCATTTTGTGTTAACAGATACATTTCGAAACGAAATTCAAAATTTGGGGAGTGAAGGTAGTTGGCGAAGAATAAAAGGGAAAATGATATTTCACTTTTTATAGTTTTAGGCGTGAAAAAGATATAAATGTGCTTTTTAGCTTAATCAATTTGTAAAAAAAAAAATTTTTTTTTGCTGTTTGGTGTGAAAATTATGTTAAACTGATGATTTTTAGCATACTTAACTAGACCGTTAGAGGGCATATTTTGTATATATTGTAATATCTGCATTCTACAGAATATTTCGTTAAATGATGTTAGGCAAATTTTAAATTTAGCGTCAAAATTCTGAAAAAATACACAATTGCCATTTAGGTTACTAAATGCCAATTGATATATTGCTTATGATAATTTTTCAAATCGATAAATGTTCATCATTTTCTATTTATTGAGAAGAAAACCGCGCTGTTTGTTCAAGTTCCAAAGATGTACTAACAGCAGTGTTACCGTTCATCGCCTTTGAATTTTTGTACTACTTTTTCAAACTCATTTAATTTGACACATATCCTAACTTTGTGCGATTTTTCTCCTTTTTTTTTGTTAAGTCAGCAATACAAAAAATTTCCGCGCTATTACTTATATCGCTCACATAATTCAAAAGTGACTCAACTCAAATTTTAATTTTTCAGAAATCGACAATTGAAACAATTAGATTATAAAGAGAGACATAATATAAACCAAGACATAACTGTTTTTTAGCAACAGTTAACAACAACAAAACACACTAATATTTTTTTTTTATAGATAAACAAGTGTATTGTGCATAGCTTAAGCATATAAACCCGAAAAATAAAAATTTTGAGTTGAGTCACTTTTGAATTATGTTTAACAAGTAAGAAAATTGTAGTCGGTCTAGACCGACTATACGATACCCTATACCATGCGTTTAAAGACCCTATCTCTTAGACCCAACTAACTGGATATAGAAAATAAGCATAAACCAAATTTCAGTGGGATTTTTATTATTTTTTTCAACTGCAGATATCAAAAAGATCATATCGGATGCTATATCTATATGGGGACTAGGTCCAAAAATGGACCGATCCTGATCATGTGTGGTAAAGTCTCTTGTATTTTGCAAAAATATATACAAACAAAATCTGAGAAGAATCAGTGCAATATTTTTGTTTTTGATAGTTTTAAGTGAAGATCGGAAAGCAGCTGTATATGGGGCCTATGACTAAGAGTTGTCCCATAGGGATCATTTTTGTACTACTGATTAATGGATGTATTATATACATACAAACCCAATTTGACTAAGATTTTTGTGATAATTTGGATATTATGGCAATATATGTTGATTTCATAGGGGTCATTTGTATGGGGGCTAGGTCTGAACATGGACCGATTCTCACCAATTTCAACAGCGTTCATCCCATGGCCGATAGAAGCTTATATATCAAATTTCATCAAAATATATTTATATTTGCGACCTGCAGTTTGATTACAAGCTTTACATGGACACACAGACGGACGGACGGACGGACATCGTTAAATCGAATCAGATAGTGATTCTGATTCGATCGGTATAATTAAAGATGGGTGTAGGTCAAATATTTTTGGTTGTTACAAACAGCAGTACAAAGTCATTATACCCAAACCACATAGTGGTATAGGGTATAAAAATATTATTCTCTTCCAATTAACTTTGTTTTATATCATTTATTCCTGGTGAAAATAAATAAACATTTTGTAAGTATTTTTGCTACTGTAAATATTATCTTCTTCTGGGCGGCGTTTGAGCAAGAATAAGAAAGAATATGATAAACTTCTTCATGGCAAGGTAAATAAATTTTATTTATATTCAAATATTAAAGCTTATACTCAATAGACTTCTTGTAAGATTAAACAAGTAAGAAAATTATAGTCGGTCTAGACCGACTATACGATACCCTATACCATGCGTTTAGAAACCCTACCTCTTAGGCCCAACTAACTGGACATAGAAAATAAGCATAAACCAAATTTGAGTGGAATTTTTATTAATTTTTTCAACTGCAGATATCAAAAAGATCATATCGGATGCTATATCTATATGGGGACTAGGTCCAAAAATGGACCGATCCTGATCATGTTTGGTAAAGTCTCTTGTATTTTGCAAAAATATATACAAACAAAATTTGAGAAGAATCAGTGCAATATTTTTGTTTTTTAATAGATTTAAGTGAAGATCGGGAAGCAGCTGTATATGGGGTCAAAGGGATCATTTTTGGACTACTCATTAATGGATGTAATGAACGCATACAAACCCAATTTGAGTAAGATCTATATGACAATTTGGATCTTATGGTAATTTATCTCGATTTCATAGGGGTCATTTGTATGGGGGCTAGGTCTGAACATGGACCGATTCTCACCAATTTCATCCTATGGCAGATAAAAGCTTAAATACCAAATTTCATCAAAATATATTCATATTTGCGACCTGCAGTTTGATTACAAAGTTTACATGGACACACAGACGGACGGACGGACGGACGGACGGACATTGTTAAATCAACTCAAAAAGTGATTCTGATTCGATCGGTATAATTAAAGATGGGTCTAGGTCAAATATTTTTGGTTGTTACAAACAGCAGCACAAAGTCATTATACCCAAACCACATAGTGGTATAGGGTATAAAAAAGGCAGAAAATCAATCCCCAATCCAAACTAGACTGGTAAAAGGTGCCATTAATACAAGTTCAGAGCCTGAAAACACCGTTAAGATACAACGGTACCCGGTATTATTCGAAAGATTGAGAGTTACAGTATAAATGGCTGAAGCAAGATAAGGATAAAAGGCGGCCTTTTCCCATTGCCTGTAAACAACTTTCGGCTAATCAAGAAAATCATTTTCTTCGATTATGCAGAAACAAAAAACACACTGCTAAATTAAATCAAGCTTCTGAAAATAGTAAAATACAGCTGATTGAATTTTCGAACAAGCGAAATACAGACTTCCGAAATTAAATAAGTGCTATATATGTCCGTTAAGTATATGTATGGAAGAGGTAAATACAATTCTTTAAGATTTCCTGATGTCCTGATATATATTTATCAAAAATCTTTAACTTTACAAAAAAAAAATTATTTCCAGATATCCTGTGGCCGAACTCAGGATAAGCAAGTCCGAATTCAAGGTCATCTTGCTATAGTTCGTAAAATGCAAAAACATCAGCTTAGTGTCATTATCGACGAGATAACCGGTATTTCCACTGATAAGTGTTTAGTAATGATTGTGAGCCACTTTCGCATAGATCGTGACAAAACTGAATATATATATTTTTTCCAATTAGTATAGTCAGAAAGAGGGCAAAGGCGATAGTATTTGCAATGCTATACTTGAAGCACTGGAAAGTAATATAATTTCATTACATTACAATGGAATGAAAAGTTTATAAAAAGGAAAGTTGTTCATTTATTATATCTTTTCTGTATTTGTAAGTACTTGCGATTCCATGCTATCAGCTCTAAAGTTGGTAGATATATTGACGAATGGATTCCAAGTAATGAACTTGTACAAAAATATAGAAACCCAAGTTAAAAACAAGTAAGAAAATTATAGTCGGTCTAGACCGACTATACGATACCCTATACCATGCGTTTAGAGACCATATCTCTTAGGCCCAACTAACTGGACATAGAAAATAAGCAAAAACCAAATTTGGGTGGGATTTTTATTAATTTTTTTGGCTGCAGATATGAAAAAGTTCATATCGGATGCTATATCTATATAGGGACTTGGTCCAAAAATGGACCGATCCTGATCATGTTTGGTAAAGTCTCTTGTATTTTGCAAAAATATATACAAACAAAATTTGAGAAGAATCAGTGCAATATTTTTGTTTTTTAATAGATTTAAGTGAAGATCGAGAAGCAGCTCTATATGGGGTCAAAGGGATCATTTTTGGACTACTGATTAATGGATGTAATGAACGCATACAAACCCAATTTGAATAAGATCTATATGACAATTTGGGTCTTATGGCAATTTATGTCGATTTCATATGGGTAATTTGTATGGGGGCTAGGTCTGAACATAAACCGATTCTCACCAATTTCAATAGCGTTCATCCCATGGCCAATGAAAGCTTATGTACTAAATTTCATCAAAATACATTCATATTTGCGACCTGCAGTTTGATTACAAGCTTTACATGGACACACAGACGGACGGACGGACGGACGGACGGACATTGTTAAATCAACTCAGAAAGTGATTCTGATTCGATCGGTATAATTAAAGATGGGTCTAGGGCAAATATTTTTGGTTGTTACAAACAGCAGCACAAAGTAATTATACCCAAACCACATAGTGGTATAGGGTATAAAAAATAATATGTGTAATTAACATATAAAAACTATTATGGTATACATATTTATATACTAGGGCGGGTCGATTTGTAGGGAGGCAAAAAACTCGCTCAAGTGACAAGGAAAATCATATTCTAGGGATAAAAATAAGAAACTTTGCCCAAGGAACCATACCACTAAAACAAATTCTGATGTCCCAACTTTTGACCAGTCAATTTGTCTGTCTGTCTGCCATGGGGCAACCCCATTCCCCCTCATGCGATTGATCTGAAACTTGGCCCATGGTCTTGTTGTGACTACAGTAGTCACGCAGAGTCACTCATAGTCACGCATAGTCACGGAGTGGTCTAAAAGTTCTTTACCCTCATCCGATCGATCTTTTTGAATAACATAACATAGTCAAGGCGTATGATTATTATTTATTACCTGAGTAGAAGATTTGTATACGTGTAAGTGTTAATTTTAATATTAAATCAAATATATTCAGCCCAATTCTAAACAAAAAATGGTGATTTTTTGAAATGTTTGTAATGGGAACCAACCAGGGTGTTCCAGGGGATGTGCCACTGGCATGGGTGGGTCGGCCCTCCAAAGTAAGTGGGGGTCGATCATACATTTGGACTCGATTGGGTCACTCTAAATGGGTCAAAGTGAGACAAACAGACAGACAGGTCAAAAGTCGGGACATCAGAATTTGTTTTAGAGGTATGAATCCTTGGGCAAAGTTTCTTATTTTGATTCCTAGAATACGATTTTCCTTAGCACTTGGGCGTTTTTTAGATCGACCCGCCCTAGTATATACACGTTATATTATATAGTAAAATATGTTTTAACGACCTTTTTAAATTAATTTTTATATTAGTTTTTTATTTTGTTTAAATTGTTAATTTGTTTTAGTTATTTATGTGTCTTGTTAAAATAAAAGTGTGCGAATTTTTATTAAAAAATCGGTTTTTTGTAAAAACGACTTTTTGTAGTACATACTTTTTCAACATCTTCAACGGTAATACTGACTAGTTTGTGAGCGTAAGAAGCTTAAATATACATAAGTTACAACTCACTGCTTTTTTTGTAGTGATGAGAGCACAGGAGTGTAAAACTAATAAAGCAAATATGTGCTCAATTTAAAAGTATAATTTCTTACATTATATGAGATGAATCTCTTTTACATGGAGATTCGGAAAGATCCCTGATAAGCTTAAACAAACCAGGGGTCTAATTTTTGCAGTCGTGAACGAAATAATTCCGTATCGAAATTTATTTCAATAGTGTAAATATTTCTAACTGCATTACTCGTTACGAAACGAAACGATTTATTGTTTCAGATTTTCAAAAGACGGAAATAAATATGTTGTACAACACTGTATTAATGTAACAGATTAAACAGAATATGTAAACAAAAAATATATATTTATTACAAAATTGAAAAGAAGTGACATTAAAAAGAAGTGATATATTAACAAATTAATTTAACTTTATTTTTTTAATTATTTTATTTTTATTTGATGTTTCATACATAAGACTTATGTCTCATATTGCTGTATGAAACTGATAAAACACTCATACAATTTAATTTAATTATTTATTTGAAGAATGCAGTACAACAAGAAATAGATCTTATTAATATTACATTACTGGGGAGATAAAGTTAAGACAGAAGGGGTTATTTAATTTAACATAAAATTAAAAAGATATTAATCTTTTTTTATATGACATAATTAAAGAATAATTTTAATAATTTAAGTTTTAAAAAAAAATAATTTTGTTCAAAATTGATATGTAGTTACATATAAATATTTATTTTAAATAAATGGGAAAAAAAATTTTTTTAAGAATGAGAAAGAAAAAAATTTAAGTGCAACACAAAAAACTAAGTTAATCAAAGTTGCTAAAGAGCTTTGCATTGCTACGAGTAATGGTTTGTATATTATGCTGTAGTTGGTTCCAAAGTTTTATAGTTTCCACAAAAAAATGTCTTTCAGATATTTGTTTTTGATACCGAATTGAGTTTATTTTATTCCCTATATTAGATCGGGAAAATTGTAGCCTTTTGTAAAGATAATCTGGTTGCGTTATGTTAACTATTTTGTGCAGAAATATTAGAGTTCGGCATTTTAGCAGTTTTTTGAATGAAACATTGTTTATACGCTTTGAAAGCTGTATCTGGCAATGCCCAAAAATGTATCTGGCAACATTGTTATGAGTTACTTTTAGCTTTTGTTTACCTATTGAATCACAACTGGCAAATAGCTCGCATCCATATAAAAGTGTCGGCAGTAGATAGGTTTTGGCAAGGAGCATGCGGATATTTAATGGTGCAAAATATTGAGTCATCCACAGAGTTCTCAGCATACCATTCGTTTTACCACAGGCAGCATTTACATGATCAGACCAGTTATGTTTTTTGTTAAAAATTATCCCGAGGTTCTTTGCAGTTCTGTAACCTCAATAGTTGAGTTATCTAAAAGTAGTGGTGGCAGAGTGGTAGGTAGAATATTAGAGTGTCCAATAATCATTGCTTTTGACTTTTTCGCGTTTAAACAAAGCCCATGGGCTGATGCCCATCTAGATACTTTTTTAAGATCTTCATTAATTTTTCTTATGCAGTTTATGGCATCCGACTGCATACAACTGATGTAAAGCTGCACATCATCTGCATACATTTGTATTTTACAATTGTCTAGTTGCGAACGTAAGTCATTGGAGTATATGGAATACAAAAGTGGACCAAGTATTGAACTTTGAGGTACACCACGCTTAATTAGTAAAGTGTTTGATATCTCAATGCCATTGTAAACAGATTGACTTATACCATTAAGATATGTGACAATAATCTTTGTAGCGATAGGTGAAAAATTGCGCATATTTTTAAGCTTAAAGCAAAGTGTTGAGTACTCCACTGTGTCGAAAGCTTTAGAATTATCCAGAAAAAACCAAAAATGACATCATCTTATTATCTAACTTAGTTCTTATCTCCTCTGAGACATCAACAAGAGCAGAGATACAACTGTGCTTTGGCCTAAAACCTGATTGCCTATCAGTTAGAAGTTTGTTTTCATAAAGATGCTGGCTTATCTGTGCATGAATTAAGCGCTCGAAGTCCTTCGATAAGAATGGCAATATTGCTATAAGCCTGTAGCTCTTATCCTGTTTGGGAAGTGAAATTATTTTCGCATGTTCCCACATTGACGGAAAAGTTGATGTGGTTATTATTGAATTAAAGAGGTGTGTTATGTGCGGCAGCATGTAGCTTAGGATTAACGTTGTAAATTTAGGGTGGACTTCATCATATCCAGCAGAGTTCGATTTAATACCTAAAACAGATTTTAAGACATCTATATGAGTAATATTTTTGAATTCGAAGCACATCGTCTGTAGATTGTTTGGGACATTATTATTTGTTGTACTTGAAGAGTTGTAAAAGTTTTCATCAATATCTGGCATTGGTATATTGGCAAAATGATATACTTAAAATATTACAATATTACTTAAAATATATAATTTTAATTACATACATTAAACAGTTTATAAAAAAAAAACAAACAAAAGCAACAATATTCTAGTTATTTAATTGATCATAAAAAATGTTATTGTAAGAAATGATTAAAAATTTTTTTTTTGTATTGAAGTACGTTATTTATAGTTTGAGAGCATGTATGAATAATTGCCACTCCGACATTAGGTTATGATGTCTAGAAGATATAACTATTATGCCCCTATTAAATCTCGAGAAATTGAGACATTCATAAAGATGTTCTGGCTACCAGGTATATACAATTTTATGCACTAACAGTAGAACTGTAATTTTTAGTAGTTTATCAAAGCTAATACCATAAAGTGGAATAGAAAAAGAAGAGATATGGTCATATCTTTTCAGGTCGTTTGCATAACGCACAATATTGTTATACACCACGTTCATTTTATTGTTAGATATACAATAGGGTGCACCTTAATAAAAAAAAAGTGTTCAAACTGTCGGTCTCACCCCCTAAAAATATGCGAATAGCAAAAAAACTGAGAAATACAAAGTTTTGGGCCAATCAAAAAACGTTTAGTCGTGGCGCAAAGCGATTGAAAATTTCAAGTGTGTTTATATGGGGAAAATGTGACTTTTTCTTCAGATTTTACGAAAATTTCGTTCTATAGTTTAATTTTTCCGACAAGCTGTTACATAATTCGGGATCAGTATTAAATTATCCTTTTAAAAGTCTATAAAACTTCAAAATCGTATGAAACCTCGCCAAGAAATAGCAAATGCCCCAGACCACTTTTGTGCCAAAAAAAAAGCTAGGTCATGGAATTTGATGGCATTTTTTTCAACTTTGAGAAATTGATTAAAGCCATCATTCTTTTTTGGCCTCTATACTTATAAGTACTCAGATATGAAGTATTGTTTTATTACCACGTTGTTAACCTATTGCGCATTGAGACCGAAAATTGGAAATTTTTTGATAAAATTTTTAAAACTCCTTTTTCGAGTTTGAAAAAATTTTCTTAAACAAAATTTAAAAAAATTAATATATTACTTTACGGTTTTATTAAATACATATTGCGGATTAACTGTGTGAATTTTTAAGTACATCCCTCCACCAGAATTTTCTTGACAAGGATTTTATTTTTGCGGATTTCGAGAAAACTTGGATTTTTGTGAAATATTCTGTAAATGTACTCTTTCTAAATACTTTGTATCAAAAATTCATCACTTTTCTACTTTTAAATGTTTTATTGTATCCTAATGGCCTACGGTTTCGGAAAAAAATAATATGACTCCATTAACCCTTTTGGAATTGGGGTCACATATGACCCCAAGCTAATAAAAGACAATTTATGAAAAAATTCAAATATTTGGTAAGTGCTGTCCAATTTTTAGATGCGACGCTTAAAATATAATAACAAAATGTGTAGAAGTTTCGTTCCGAAAATTTTGGATAAATCCGAGAACGTTAACCCATTATTGGCCAAGGCCAGATTTGGATTTTAAGATATTTTTAAATAAAAATTACCGAAAACGAGTTTTTCTATTACACTCGATGAAACCACTATGTAGAATTTAAGAAAAACACTCGATAATACAATAATTTGGTTAATTTTTTTTTATTTAACCCTTCAGTGCTCCTGAGATCAAAATTATCCATTGTGATATATCTCTGGTGCAATTATCTGATTATTGCTCGCGAATATATATTAAAACAACTTTTAACCAATTTTGTTCTAAAATTACTTTATATAATAAAGTAATAGTTGAATATCTTACGGTCTCACTCGCAAATTTAGTGGATATTGATAAAAAACGCAACAAAAAAAAAATTCAGGTCAATCGGTGAAGATGCCATTACTTATAATGGTTGATATTTTTGATTTTTAATAATCGGTCGCTTTATATTATCTTCAATGTCACCTACATATTTTCAAACTTCTATCATTTTATTTCCCAGTTTTAAATAGTTTATTAAATAAAAGTAAATTTCAGATATAATAATATATATAAAAGTTATTATTAAATTAATACTACTCTTAATGGAATAAATTACAAAACTAAATCAAAGTGAATTTCAAAAAACGTCCTATTTTTTAGACATATGACTTAAGTTGTTTTAATTTATATTCGCGAGCAATAAGCAGATAATTGCACCAAAGATATGTTACAATGGATAATTTTGGTCTCAGGAGCACTGAAAGGTTAAATAAATAAAAACTAACCGAATTATTTTTCTTAAATTATAAATAGTGGTATCAACGAGTTTAATAGAAAAACTCGTTTTAGGTCATTTTTATTTTAAAATATCTTAAAATCCAAAGCTGGCCTTGGCAAATATTGAGTTAACGTTCTCGGATTTATCCCAAATTTTCGGAACGAAACTTCTACACATTTGGTTATTATATTTTAAGCGTCATATCTAAAAATTGGACAGCACTTACGAAATATTGGAATTTTTTGAATAAATTGTCTTTTGTTAGCTTGGGGTCACATGTGTTTTCTCGAAATCCGCAAAAATTAAATCCTTGTCAAAAAAATTCTGACAGAGGGATTTACTTAAAAATTCACATAGTTAATCTGCAACATGTATTTAATAAAATCGTAAAGTAATATATTAATTTTTTTAAATTTTGTTTAAGAAAATTTTTTCAAACTTGAAAAAGGAGTTTTAAAAATTTTATCAAAAAATTTCCAATATTCGGTCTCAAAGCGCAATAGGTTAACAACGTGGTAATAAAACAATACTTCATATCTGAGTACTTATAAGTATAGAGACCAAAAAAGAATGATGGCTTTAATCAATTTCTCAAAGTTGAAAAAAATGCCATCAAATTTCATGACCTAGTTTTTTTTTGGCACAAAAGTGGTCTGGGGCATTTGCTATTTCTTGGCGAGGTTTCATACGATTTTGAAGTTATATAGCCTTTTGAAAGCATAATTTAATACTGATCCCGAATTATGTAACAGCTTTTCGGAAAAATTAAACTATAGAACGAAATTTTCGTAAAATCTAAAAAAAGTCATATTTTCCCCATATAAACACACTTGAAATTTTCAATCGCTTTGCGCCACGACTAAACGTTTTTTGATTGGCCCAAAACTTTGTATTTCTCAGTTTTTTTGCTATTCGCATATTTCTAGGGGGTGAGACCGACAGTTTGAACTCTTTTTTTCCCCTCCATATAACGAAGGGCCACCCTAATGTACAAGCTTAACAAAATTTTAAAACTTAAGACTAATAATATAAACTAGCAGATTTCAGCGCTCGATATTCGAGTACAGTTTCTAGCCAGCTTTATTTTCTAACTTAGCCATTTCACAAACCAACACTTTTACGGTTTATTATTATTGTAAATGAAGATAACAAACTCATAAATAAACACATTAACAAATTTAATAAAACACACATAGCATATGTATAATTTTATGTATGTGTTATTAGCAACTTTAAGTGCAATTTAATCAAAATAAAGGAAAAAATTATAAAATCTGTAAATCTGCAAAACGGCTAATAAGAAATACCTTTCAGATAATATACGTATGGTCAGAATCGGGATAACACGGTAGAAAAAAACATCGGTCACAAGAAATCGCCTAGCCTATCAATATTATAGATTAAATTCATTTAAAATCAGTAAATTTTCTTTGGAACTGGGGGATCGGTTTGGTTAATATTCCATGTTTTCGGGATATCAATTTCATTTGCTGAAAAAAACCTTCGAAACGCGTTGCATTTGAAATATTTTTTCGTAAGACAAAACATAATAGTACAATAAAATTTGGAAATTTTTCCATAAAAAATTGACAATTGGTTACAAATTTATATAAATTTAAAAATTGTATTATCTATTTATTTATGCTTGACCTAAACTACTAAAATTACTATTATTTCCAATTATAACATATTTAGTTGCACTTACATTTTCATTACCTTTTTTTATTTAATTGGAAAAATAAACTTCTTTTCCCATTTATTTTTTTTTTTTGCTATCGAGTAGAATTTCGCAAGGTTGCATTCGAATGATAACTGGTTATCATATCACAAAATCTGAAATTTCATTATGTATTATTCGTTATCGTATAACAAAATCCCAAAAGAATCAAAAATTCGTACGTTCGAATAAAAATACGTTCGCTTGCGACTGCAAAAATTAGACCGCAGCTTATTAGTAAAATGTTTTCAGCTTGAAGGTTTTTCCTGCGTTGTAATATAATTATTTCCTTTTTCCAATTGAAACCAGATGTTTTCTTTAATGGCTTAAGTGGTCATCATGACCACAAAAAAAAAATTATAACGAATTGTTAATTTGTTTTCAACGCTCTTGTATACGATGGCAATTTTTAGACTTTCCTACAAAATATAACTTTGATTTAAAGTTTTTAACTTGTTTGTAAACTTCGGGCTGTTGCCTTTACCCCAGACATTTAACTCTCAACTCTATTTTACACAATCCAAGAAAGTAAGATTTACTTTAAAAAACAATTACATGATTTTAGAAAATAATTGCTATAAATGTAATGTACTTCCTTTATCTTTTGTTCTTTTGGTTCTCGTTGTATTTGCAGCATGTAATTTTTAATGTTATGTTTTTTTTTTATTACTTTGCTTAACAATTGAAAGTTGTATGCCGAGAAGTACCACTTGATGCCTAAACAACTTATAAGTTGCCATTAAGTTTTTGTTTCCTATGACACCACTCATTTACTCCCTTCATAGATTGCAGCTTTGTTGTTTCTTTTTTCTTCCATGACACCGCTCCCCTCACGGTTTGGAGTTTAGTTGTGTTGGATTTAAACGCAAACGCAAACAAAAACTTTAAACTTTAAAGTTTTTTTTCTGATTAAATGAATTGGATGTTAGTTGCAAAAGTTAAGGATTTTTTAAAATAATGAAAAAAATTTGTGATGGAATTGAAAAACTTGTTGTAAAAGAGTTGCTAGATCGACAAGAGATGAACTAAGAAAATGGATTGTGGTTCAATGAAATATATATGGGATTTTCATAGGATGAAAGTTATATTCTAACTAAATCAATTTGTCTGAATAGGTATTCTTTAAAACCATTTTTTTAGTTCTACACGATACCTTTATTAACATCATATTACTTCCACTTATTTCAATATAAATTGTCCTTTTTCAATTTTTAGTTATAATTTTTTAATTTCATATTTTTAAATTTTTTTTCAACTCTTCTTAATTCTTTTTATTGACTTCATTGATTCCGATTTTACTGAGAATTTTACAAAACATTATTTTTTTTTAAAGAACACGCGTTTCAGGAAAAATAGAGAGACTTTTTTTAAAAAACAGTAATTTACATTTGAAAATATTCGGAAATATGAAAATCCTGTCGACATAAATACTTACATTCCAGTATTAACAGATTTATGAACTTGTTCTATACCTCTATCGAATGTTCTGTTAACGTCTTGTGACGAAAACGTTAACAATAATATTTTGTATTCTGTAACTTTCGTGTCTAGAAACGTAATTCCCATATTATGTATGAAAATGAAGTTTTGTATGTTTGTATGTCTGCACATTGGTTTGTTGTTTATATGAGACTACACAACTGGACCAATCGTCTTGAAATTTTTACAGTAGGTAACTGCCTATCCGGAAGGAAAAATTGGCCATATTTTTTTTTTGATTTTTCAAGTTGTCGTGGCACCTCCCATAGAAAGTGAATTTTTAACATCTAATTTTAACATATAATATTTGGAGTACTATGACAGCAAGAGCTCTGAAACTATGTACATGTACATATTAAAATAATTGGAAGAGTTGCCGAAACAATGGACGGAATCAGACCAATGGACGTAGTACCCATCATGAAACGTCAATATTGAATATTTAATATTTAGAGTACTGTAATAGATCAATTCTTAGGTTTTAATGTGAGTTCATAAGTTATCAACGTTAATACTCGAAAAAAATGGCCGGGATCAGATCAGTGGGCGTGGTACAAAATAAATATCTTATTTCATGTATCTGGAGTACTGTAGTAGTGGAAGTCTTGTAACTCTGTCTGAGTTCATGAGTTATAAATGTGAGTAGACCGATAAAAAATGGGCGGAATCGGACCAGTGGTCGTGTCACCCCCATACAAAGTATGTATTAATATCATATAACTGGGGTACTAACTATAATAGAAAAAACCTTGGGAATTTATCTGAGTTCATAAGTTATTAATGTGAGTAGCTGCCCAAAAAATGGGCGGGATCGGACCAATGGGCGTGGCAACTCCTATACACCTATACAAAAAATATAAAGTTCTATGAAAATGATAGTCTCGATACATTTGACAATTACATTAATTACCAAAGTGTGTAGCCGTGGGCGGAATCACGAATATGAAAAATCGCCAAAATTAAAAATGGCCAAATTAGAAAATCGCAGAACACAAAAATCGACTAAATCAAAAATCACAAAATAAACAAAAATCGTCACAGTCAAAAATCGCCAAAACCGAAAATCGCGAAAAACACAAATTGGCAGAACCGAAAATCGCGAATAACCAAAATCGGAAGAAACTAAAATCGCCAAATTCAAAAATCGCCAAAAACGAAAATTGCAAAAAATAAAAATCGCTAAAGCCAAAAATCGCCAAAAATCAAAAACCGTTGAAATCATAAATCCCCAAAATCAAAAATCTGAAATTTGAAAAATCGCCAAAATTAAAAACAGAACAAAAAGTCGTCAAAATCAAAAATAACCAAAAACGAAAGTCGTGAATAACACAAATCAAAAAATGTCAAGGCCGAAAATCGCGAATAAAAAATCACAAAACACGAAAAACGCTAATATCAAAAATCGACAAAACCGAAAATCGCGAATAAAAAAAATCAAAAAACGCCAAAATCAAATGTCGCTAAAAACAAAAACGTTAAAATAAAATAAAAATAAATAAATAATAAATAAAATAAATAAAAACAAAAATCGACAATATAAAAAATTGCCAAATATAAATAAATAAATTTCGTTAGGAAATAATGTGTAATTAGCAGATACTAGTATAGCCCAGCATTCGAAACTCGAGTGCAAATTCTTGAAAATATTATATTTTCATTCAATTTTTGTCTTCCAATATTTTTTTAATCTATATAAGTATATATAAAATTTATGAATATTTAAATGAGCCGAAATGTATGTTAATCAATTTTAGATATTCACAATTCAACACAGTGCGTCTGATATATAATTTAAGTCATTCGCATTAACAGGGTGTAACGAATTATTATAAACATTTTATTTTATTTAATTAAGTATATTTTTTAGACACATTAAACATAAATTTTATCACTCTCAGCTTCTCCTCCATATGAGCTATAACTGTGCCAATTTTCACACTCCTCCGTGCCCGCATATTGTTTAAAAAGGGAACTAAACATTTACCTTCACGTATTAATATATAGATGACTTTGTGCTGATTTTTTTAACTACCAAAAATATTTGGTGTATTTAGATCAATACTTTTATATACCGACCAGCTCAGAATCATTTCTGAGTTGATTTAGCGCTGTCCGTCCGTGTATCCATGTAAACGTTGCAATAAAACCACAGGTAGCAATTATGAATATGTTTATTCTAATGAAATTTAGTACATAAGCTTCTATCGAACGCTCGTCCTCATATAAATATAGCATCCGATATGAATCTTCCGCCAAGATAATTACTAAAAATTCCACTCAGATTTGGGTTATGCTAATTTTTATACCCAATTAGTTGGACCCAAGGCGAATTCTCTTAATGCATATAGGGTATCGCAAACTCGATGTATAGCAACTACCATTTTCAATTTAAAGTTGATTCAAATGTAGTTTGAGTTCTTCATTTATAGTAAAATCAAAATGAAGAACTTATATGGTCCACCCTGTATGTGGTCAGGGTATAATGAGTTTGTGCTGATGTGTGAAACTACCACAAATACTTCTCCTATATCAACCTTTTATGATACCAATCGACTCAGATCAGTTTCAGAGCCGATTTAGCGATGTGCGTCCATCCATCCTTCTGCCTGTCCGTCTGTGCGTTCATGTAAACATTTATTACAAATTTCAGGTTGCAAATATATTTTGATTACTTTTGGTATATATACCTTTAGAAGTCATAACAGTATTGAAATTGGTGAAAATGTCTGCATATTCAGTCGCAGCTCTCATACCAATAACCCCTACTACACCGACTAATTTGATCGAAAGATCTAGAGTATAATATACATTTATCGATAAAATTTGGTGTGTGTGTGTGTGTGTATGTGTGTAATTTATACCCACTAACTAGTGGTCCGAAAATAAACCCTGAAGTACTATTTTAATACATAATCCCCATATAAAACGGATTCCCGATCTTCACTTAAATCTATCAAAAACAAAGATATTCCATAGATATTTTTTTCAAATTTGATTTATAAATGTTTTTGAGATAAGTAAATTACCATATATGATCATGGTAGGTCCATTTTTTAACCTGGTTCATGTATAAAAATACTGTCATCAAAGTTATAGTTCATATGAAGGAGAAGCTGAAAATGATAAAATTTATGTTTAATCTGTCTTAAAAATATATTAAATTAAACAAAATAAAATATTTCTAATAATTCGTTACACCCTGTTAATGAGAATGACTTAAATTGTATATGACACGCCCTGTGCTACATTGCGAATTGCTTAAATTGATTAGACTCATTTTAATATTCATAAATTTTTGAATTGAATGAAAAAAAAATAATAATATAAATTTGAATGAAAAAATAGAATTTTCACACGAATTTCGAGTGCTGGGATATACTAGTACTGAATCAATATATAAATCAATGGAAATAAAAAAAAATACGATCAGTTAACTAGTTTTTTGATGTGTAAACATCTATACGCGCAGGGGGGTAAATTTCTATTTCACAATACAATCACAAAAACAGCGTAACTTATATCGGTGTGAGCTGAAGGAGATAACGCTGTGTGACTTATGATTGTATTGGTGAAAAAATATTTTCAAGAGAAACTGTTCATGGGCAATTACCCAATGCATTCGAAATTGGAATTGTGGTAGGAGTGACAAACCTAAGTAACTCGTGTTTTTAACACTTTTTTTAATTTTCAAATTAGCTCCATAGACCAAATATTTGATACCATTTTTTCTTTTTAAACATTTTCTTGAACACTACCTGACCAACTATTTGTCAAATAGTGTACACATTATTTATTTTACTAGCCGACTGCATTTTGTCGAATTTTTGATATGTAATTTTATAAATACTTTATTCCTCAATAAACTATAATTAAGTTTTTATTCACAAACCACAACGATTTGTAGAATTCCACCAAAATATTTCTGTATTTTCTTAACTTTTATTTGAGTTCTAAAGAAATCTTTTTTTCTGTTTTTATTACGTACGAATGACGATGTAATAATAGAATGCAAGTAAAGATAATGCAAAAGCAGTGTTAACTGACATGGTTGTCTTTGTTCGTACTTTTTTCAATATAGTTAGTTGGCAACGCCTCAGACCATATAAACAATTATATGTTAACAACTTTCATTAATAAACATTTTTAGTAATTATTACTATTAAGCATTAAATTGATTCTTACTAAGCATTAAATTGATATAAATTTGGAATATTTTCCAATAACTAGGATATAATATAAATAAATTTTGTTAGTTGAAATTTTAATTAAATTTAATTAGTTAATAATAGCTTTAAGTTCCATTGTACATCATAAATCAATTTAACACATGACGACATCTTAATATAAAATGCAATATATAATACCGTCATCCAAGTAAGGAAAAGCGTAGGAAAATCGTATCATAAAAAAATACACTCAAACCTATTTTTGTGCGAGGGTTAGGGACCGCATTAAAAAAACTCATACAAAAAAATCGTAAAAAAAACTTCACGAGTAGTTATAAAAAATAGTTTTCGCGACGCAAATAAAAATTATTTGTTTAATGCGGTGAATTGGGACCGCATAAAAAAGTCTCATTAAGAAAATAACTCAAAACCTTGCAAAACAACTAAAAATTTTTCAATTGTCTTTTCGAAAACATCAATTGTATTTCAGAAAACATCAATTCTATTTCAGTAATCATCAATAGAATTTCAGAAAACATCAATTGAATTTCAGAAAACATCAATAGAATTTCAGAAAACATCATTCAAGTTTCAGAAAACATCAATAGAATTTCAGAAAACATTAATTGTATTTCAGAAAACATCAATAGAATTTCAGAAAAAAAAATGTTTTCCAGAACACATCAATAAAATTTCAGAAAACATCAATAGCATTTCAGAAACATCAATTGAATTTCAGAAAACATCAAAAGAATTTCAAAAAACTTAAATTGTACTTCAGAAAACATCAATTAAATTTCAGAAAACATCAATACAATTTCAGAAAACATCTACAGAATTTCAGAAAACATCATTTGAATTTCGACAACATTAATAGAATTTCATAACACATCAATTTACTTCAGAAAACATTAACAGTATTTCAGAAAACATCATTTGAATTTCAGAAAGCATCAATAGAATTTCAGAAAACATCAATTGTATTTCAGAAACCATCAATATAATTTCAGATAACATCATTTGAATTTCAGAAAACATAAATAGAATTTCAGAAAACATCAATAGAATTTCAGAAAACATCATTCGAGTTTAAGAAAACATCAATTGAATTTCAGAAAACATCAATAGAATTTCAGAAAACATCAATATAATTTCAGAAAACATCATTCGAGTTTCAGAAAACATCAATTGAATTTCAGAAAACATCAATAGAATTTCAGAAAACATCAATTGTACTTCAGAAAACATCAATTGTATTTCAGAAAACATCATTTGAATTTCAGAAAACATAAATAGAATTTCAGAAAACATCAATAGAATTTCAGAAAACATCAATTGTATTTCAGAAAACATCAACTGTATTTCAGAAAACATCAATTGAATTTCAGAAAACATCAATAGAATTTCAGAAAACATCAATATAATTTCAGAAAACATTCGAGTTTCAGAAAACATTATTTGAATTTCAGAAAACATAAATAGAATTTCAGAAAACATCAATATAATTTCAGAAAACATCATTCGAGTTTCAGAAAACTTCAATTGAATTTAAGAAAACATCAATAGAATTTCAGAAAACATCAATTGTATTTCAGAAAACATCAATTGTATTTCAGAAAACATCATTTGAATTTCAGAAAACATAAATAGAATTTCAGAAAACAGCAATTGAATTTCAAAAAGCATTATTTGGATTGCTGAGAACATTAATTGTATTTCAGAAAACATCAATTGAATTTCAGAAAACATCAATTGCATTTCAGAAAACATCAATTGAATTTCAGAAAACAGCATAATCGACTTATTTTTTATGCACTGGAAAATATGATGTTGATGTTTTCTTTAATTATTAGATGTTTACACATCTCCCTTGTGATTGGACTCACATGATTTTTTTTTATATTCTACCTGGAACTGAACAAAATTGAATAAAAATTGTGTGTTTTTTGAAAACTGAAGGTCGTTTAACTTTGAAGGGTTATATCTCCTAAATTAAAAATCTGATTTTATGGAAGGCTATAAATTTTAAATCCTAGAATAAATTTTTATAAGATGAGTTTATTCAAAATATCGCAGGTGCACACGAATTTTTTTGATTTTTTCCACCTCATTTGTTCTAAGGGCGTCACTGTGCATCAGAGAGAAATTCGTCCGGCTAGCATTAATCTTGCTAAAAAAAAACTCATGAACTGAGTAATATTTAAACGGCTATAAAATTTGCCGATACCCACACAGGTCCAAACACTTTGGGAGTTTTTCTATAATATCCTAATACAATCGTACGATATAAGAATCATCCACCCGTAAGACCATGACCATAATTTTATGCCACAGTTTCCATTGTTTTGTCAACAGTATAAAATTGAATACTTTTAAGTTTTATTATTTTTTTCTGAAGTTATGTTAATATATCTTCTTTGTAAAATAAATAAAACATGCAAATGTTTATTGGTATTGACCGTTAAAGTTGTCAAAAATATATTTTGTTAAAAGTCTCCATCGTATTACACTATTTTTCTAATTGTTTTTAAGTATTATTATGTTTTGTATAATTAATATAATTACGCTAACAACGTAGCAGGTATACTAGTATATGCTATATATGTACTAACTGACCCGGCAAACGTTGTTTTGCCATATAATTCATTTCAAGTTAATGGGATTTGTGAATGGGTGGGATCGCCGATGAAAACAAAACAAACAAGTAAGAAAATTATAGTCGGTCTAGACCGACTATACATACCCTATACCATACGTTTAGAGACCCTATCTCTCAGGCCCAACTAACTGGATAAGAAAATAAGCATAAACCAAATTCGAGCGGGATTTTTATTAATTTTTTCGGCTGCAGATATGAAAAAGTTAATATCGGATGCTATATCTATATGGGGACTAGGCCCGAAAATGGACCGATCTTGACCATGTTTGGTAAAGTCTCTTGTATTTTGCAAAAATATATACAAACAAAATTTGAGAAGAATCAGTGCAATATTTTTGTTTTTTGATAGATTTAAGTGAAGTTCGGGAAGCAGCCCTATATGGGGCCTATGACTAAAAGTTGTCCAATAGGGATCATTTTTGGACTACTGATTAATGGATGTAATATATACATACAAACCCAATTTGACTAAGATTTGTATGATAATTTGGATCTTATGGCAATTTATGTTGATTTCATAGGGGTCATTTTTATGGGGGCTAGGTTTGAACATGGACCGATTATCACCAATTTCAACAGCGTTTATCCCATGGCCAATAAAAGATCAAATACCAAATTTCATCAAAATATATTCATATTTGCGACCTGCAGTTTGATTACAAGCTTTACATGGACACACAGACGGACGGACGGACGGACGGACATCGTTAAATCGAATCAGATAGTGATTCTGATTCGATCGGTATAATTAAAGATGGGTGAAGGTCAAACAGCAGCACAAAGTCATTATACCCAAACCACATAGTGGTATAGGGTATAAAAACACCAACCATTTATTTTCTCAATACATGTATTTCTTTAATGTAACGAACATATTCATTGTTAGATCTCTCAAAAGTAACACAAAAAGTAGAGTAAAAAAATATATATTTTATATCCTAACGTAAAGCAATTTTTGTGTTTCCCGATTTTCGGTTTTGGTGATTTGTGCTTTTGGCGATTTTTGTAGTTGGGTGATTCCGTCCATATTTTCCATGACTAATCACATTGTTAATTAATGGACTTGTTAAAAAGGTCAAGGCTAATCATATCCCGCCCATTTTTTGCCTGACTACTCACATTAATATTTGAAAGCACTCGTACAAAGTGTAAAGCCTTTTTCTATTATAGTAGCCCAGCTATACGATATTTGCTTTGTATGGTCGGTGCTTCGCCCACTGCTCCGATCACGCCCATTTTTCTTCGATTAATCACATGCATAACTTATGGGCTCACGCGATGTCCTAAGGCTCTTATTATTACAATACTCCAGATATATAACATTTAACATTTTCTTTGTGTGGGAGGTACCACGCCCATTTATCTGATCTCGCCCAATTTTTATTAGCGTACTCACTTTAATATCTGATGTACTCGTAGAAAGAGTCAAGGCTTTCCCTTTTATAGTATTATACATTTACTTTGTTTGGGTGATGACACGCCCACTGCTTCGATCACGCCCATTATTTATTCGACTAATCACATGAATAACTTATGGGGTCACGCAAAGGCCAAAGGCTCTCAGTATTACAGTACTCCAGATATATGACATTAAATATTTACTTTGTATGGGGCTGCCACGTCCGTTGGTTCGATCCAACACATTTTGGTCCAACTACTCACATTTTCGGCATGGCTACTACCCCCCATTTCCGTCATGGCTACTAACATTAATAATAGATGACTCCACAAATTTGCAATGCTCTCTCATATATATTATATTGAAAATTCACTTTGTATGGGGCGCGCCACGCCCACTGGTCCGATCCCATTTATTTTTTGTCCAACTACTCACAATAACTCATATTAATAATGGATAACACCGGACAAATGTGCAAAGTTGTGGCTGTCATAGTGCGCGAGATATATGACATTTAATATTTACTTTATATGTGCGGTGCCACGCCCACTTATCCGACCCCGCCCATTTTCAGAATGGCTATTTTGCAAAGCTCTCCCTGTCATAGTACTCAATATATATGATATTAAAAATTTACTTTGTCTTGGAGGTGCACGCCCTAATCCACTAGTGATATGAAATATACCTTACGACCTATTCGCATACCTACGAAAGAGACATAAAGAATTTCACAAATTTCATCGGTCAAGCCGTTTTGGAGGAGTTGGATTACAAATACCGTGGCATCAGAATTTTATGTATTAGATAAGGTATTGGTATTGTACAGCCAGTCTAGAACGACTTTAATTTTCTCACATGTTTTCTAATAGAAACGAACATTTTTATTTTTCTTTTTTATAATGTAAGAGAAATATTTACTGTTCTGGATGGTGTAGCTACTTTCGATCAACTGGAATTATTTATCAATAGCATCATTTTGCCTATTACTTCAAGTCATACTTAACCAAATGTTTAACTCGGAGATAAGAAAAAAAAAAACATGTGTATTGTTTTATGCTTCTCAAATGATATTTAGTGCGAACAAGTTGTGTTTTCTCCAAATTCAGCTTTCTCGAAATTATCACAGCCGCATCTACTGCAAGTAGGGCTTGGTTAGCTGGTATCCCGGTATTACCGACATTTTTTAATACTGTTCAATACCGGCATTAATGACCACTTAATACCGGTATCCCGTATTAATTATACCCCATACCACTATGTGGTTTGGGTATAATGACTTTGTGCTGCTGTTTGTAACAACCAAAAATATTTGACCTAGACCCATCTTTAATTATACCGATCGAATCAGAATCACTTTCTGAGTTGATTTAACAATGTCCGTCCGTCCGTCCGTCCGTCCGTCCGTCTGTGTGTCCATGTAAACCTTGTAATCAAACTGCAGGTCGCAAGTATGATTATATTTTGATGAAATTTGGTATATGAGCTTTTATCAGCCATGGGATGAACGCTGTTGAAATCGGTGAGAATCGGTCCATGTTCAGACCTAGCCCCCATACAAATTACCCATATGAAATCGACATAAATTGCCATAAGATCCAAATTGTCATATAGATCTTACTCAAATTGGGTTTGTATACGTTCATTACATCCATTAATGAGTAGTCCAAAAATGATCCCTTTGAGCCCATATAGAGCTGCTTCCCGATCTTCACTTAAATCTATTAAAAAACAAAAATATTGCACGGATTCTTCTCAAATTTTGTTTGTATATATTTTTCCAATATACAAGAGACTTTACCAAACATGATCAGGATCGGTCCATTTTCGGACCTAGTCCCTATATAGATATAGCATCCGATATTAACTTTTTCATATCTGCAGCCAAAAAAATTAATAAAAATCCCACTCAAATTTGGTTTCTGCTTATTTTCTATGTCCAGTTAGTTGGGCCTAAGAGATAGGGTTTCTAAACGCATGGTATAGGGTATCGTATAGTCGGTCTAGACCGACTATAATTTTCTTACTTGTTTTTTTTTTGCTGTAAATTGACATTCATATCATTTTTATTTAACAGTTATATTTTTTATAAGTAATTAGCGTATTTTTCATATTTTTAGATGTTGGCATGTTTAAAGATTAAATCTAATTTTGAAATTTACGTACAAGTGGAGTGGCTCTACTGAAGTAATTTGTTTTTTGTACATTAAGAAAGACCTTTTTTGTATGTTAATTTTCAATCAGTTCAGAGGGCGCACAGTGGGAGAAATAGAACCTGTTTTGTTCAAATTACTTTACACCTCACATAGTTCAACTGTTTGAGCTGGTTTTTTTATACCCTATACCACTATGTGGTTTGGGTATAATGACTTTGTGCTGCTGTTTGTAACTACCAAAAATATTTGACCTAGATCCATCTTTTATAATACCGATCGAATCAGAATCACTTTCTTAGTCGATTTAACGATGTCCGTCCGTTCGTCCGTCCGTCTGTGTGTAAATGTAAACTTTGTAATCAAACTGCAGGTCGCAAATATGAATATATTTTGACGAAATTTGGTATATAAGCTTTCGTTGGCAGAATGAACGCTATTGAAATTGGTGAGAATCGGTCCATGTTCTTACCTAGCCCTCATACGAATGACCCCTATGAAATCGACATAAATTGCCATAAGATCCAAATTGTCGTATAGATCTTAGTCAAATTGGGTTTGCATGTGTTTATTACATCCATTTATGAGTAGTCCAAAAACGATCCCTATGGGACAACTCTTAGTCATAGGCCACATATAGCGCTGCTTCCCGATCTTCACTTAAATCTATAAAAAAAAAAAAACAAAAATATTGCACTGATTCATCTCATATTTGGTTTGTATATATTTTTACAAAATACAAGAGACTTTACCAACCACGGTCAGGATCGGTCCATTTTGGGACCTAGTACCCATGTATATATAGTATCCGATATGAACTTTTTCATATCTGCAGCCACAAAAATTAATAAAAATGCCACTCAAATTTGGTTTATGCTTATTTTCTATGTCCAATTAGTTGGGCCTAAGAGGTAGGGTCTCTAAACGCATGGTATAGGGAATCGTATAGTCGCTCTAGACCGACTATAATTTTCTAACTTGTTTTAATGATCGTCTTGATTTTGGCTACAGATACCTGTTTTACAATTTTTGATTCTGGCTCATATTTTTCTGGAATTGTTCTCCAAAAATTGGTTTTTACGAAAAAAAAAATATTTTTGGCGTAAATGTGACCCTACGGAAGAGAATCTTTGTTGCGATAAGTAATAAAAAACTGTCTGCGAGAAACTGCGGGGAAAAATTGTTCATTTTTCATTCTGAATAAATTGTTGAGTTCCCATGAATAGTTCTTTTTATTCATTAAATTTTCTTTCAAAAGTTCATAATCTTCCAGTAAAAACATCGCTTCTCCACGAAAAGCTTTAAAACATTATGGCCGTTTTTTGGAAAAATTATAAATATAAAATGTTTCCACACAGTTTCACGCAGACAGTTTTTTTTTAGCATTTATCGCAACGAACATGTTCTCAATATCGTCATCATCGATGTCTCCGAGTCATCTGTAGATTCTGAGCCAGTATATTTTTTTAATTTCGATAACATGAAAGAAAAATTATTTTTTTTTTAATTTCCTTTCTTTTTCTACAGTATAGTTTCGCTTTTTTGCGTTTTTTTAAATACCGGTATTAATACCGGGATTCCGGTATTAATATAAAGAGATACCGAAATACCGGTTTTGAAAATTTGGCCCGGTATTGCAAGACCTAACTGCAAGTCTTGTAGTATGAATAGCTTTATATATTTTCAAAATAATTTGTCTAGATGGACAAATAACCTTTCTTTAAAAATAATTTTCAGGGTTGTCAGGATTGCAGGATTGAATATTATTGCTAGATTGAATTATGTAAAGCTGTGTGAAATTTTTTAATTCACAAATCACGATATTTAAGAAAAGGAATTTTTAGTAAAATTTATTTTGTCCAATAGTTATATGAAAAAAACAAAACTGCCCACGGAAAGAAATAAAATATCAGAAAAAAATTTCAAACCATATAAAGCAAAAGAAAGAAGTCACTTATTATTTAAATGTTTTTGCTTCGGCATTTTTAGGTAATTGTTCAGATTCGTATTTAGCATGCCAAAAATATCAGTTTAAGCATCGAGATCTGATCTTAGGAATAAGTTGTATAGAAGAGCTATTGAAAAATTCACTTTAAGATCATATAAAAGATTTTTGAAAACATTCTTTCCTAAATTGTACATAAGTTTGTAGCAGTATAACAGCTTTATCTATAAAATTAATAGGCTAGGCGATTTCTTGTGACCGATGGTTTGTTCTACCGTGTTATCCCGATTTTGACCAAACATATACTATTTGAAAGGTATTTCTTTTTAGCCATTTTGCAGATTTATAGATTTTCTAATTTTTTCTCTTGTTTTGAGTAAATTGCATTCAAAGTTGCTACTAACACATACACAAAATTATACAATGTGTGTGTTTGTTAAATTTGTTAATGTGTTTGTAATAAAAATGAGTTTGTTTTTCAGTGTTGATTTGTGAATTGCCTATAATTGATTGGCATACCTTTAGGGTCTTTATTTAATGAAAAAATAAAATTTGCACTCGAATTTCGAGGGCTGGGATCTGATAGTATATATATATATATATATATTTGAGTTGAAAGTCGAAACTGACTCAACTTTTTATTCATAAATACTAAAATTATTGTGTACTAAATAATAATAATTTTAATAATAAATAAATTGAATTGAAAAAACTTTAAGATCAGATTATGTTGATATTTATGTCACTGATGGAAAATTAAAATCATTAAAACAATTTGTGTTTTAGTACTAAATGTTAAAAAAAAAAAAAAAAAACTATCCTACCAGTAGCTAAGAATTTCTATTAAAAAAAAAATACACTTTATCCTGCTTAAATTACTTTTAACCTTCCTACTACATTTTTTTAATAGTTGCCTTGCTCCTGAGAGATTTTTTTTTTCAATTTTATATTTTGTCTAATTGAGTTTTGTTTCTTGACTTCTAATTGCATTTGATTTTTATACTTTTTTTTAATTTTTTCTTCGTAATCCTTGCCGTTGTATATGTAACATTCTTAAAATAAAATCGTCTCGACACAAAAACACTCTACTACCCACTAAGGCTCTTTCCTTCTTTACCTTTGGGACCAAGAATTCTACCATCATAGTTGTAAATTAACGTTAACAGCATCATACTGCAACATTGTTGTAAAGTACAACAGTGTTGTTTACTAAATTCTAAAAGCTAAAGTAACATTTAATATTATTATATTTAGTATAGTCGCGTTTGAAAATAATTAAATTTTATTGAACCTAAATTACATTATACAAAAAAAAAATCATAGTGTAATAATGACGGTGTAGCCAGTTTCTCTTTTTTTTATGTGAACACAACATTATCCTCAAATAAGATGGGTTTTTATTTATAACCCAACCTAAACTTGTTTGTAACCTATAAAATTTATTGTGTACATTTTTCTAATTTCAATTTTGTATTTTTTTTCAACGGCAGTTTTAATTAAAAACATACATATTAAATTAAAAAAAAAACACATACACACACGTATTAAAAGCCACCAACATAAAAGTAAATATCATTAAATGTGGCAAATGCTAGACTAATAAATGTGTTGCACCCATACTAAGCTTTCAACATTCGCACTAGTTCGTATGCATGTATTTGTGAATTAACACTTCTATGAACAGATGTGTGTAAAGTTAGTGTATGTGTATGTTTAATCTAAGTTGTAGTTAAACTAAATTTATTTTGTCACATTTGAACTTAATAGTTAAACTAAACTGTTTAGTATTTAGTGCCGTTAATTAGCGATTCCAATAAATTTTATTGTAAATGCAACAACATTTTGTTGGGAATTAGTCATCGTACTTGCATTCTTTAAAAAGGTAATGTTATATAGACCTTCTTCCGCCAGCATAGCTGCAGCATATCAATTTTGTTTTAATGAATAGGTTAATTATAAAAAAAGGAATAGTTAACAACTACGCAGTGAATCGTATATCAGTTTCATTAAAATATAAAATCATATCCCAAAAATAAAAAAAAAGTAAAAAAAATTATAGTCGGTCAAGACCGACCATGCGTTTCGAAAAAGGATCTTGGATCCAATTTTTCGGAGCCAATAAATGGATATAGAAATTAAGCATAAATCAAATGTTAGTGGTATCTATAATATTAATAGGCTAGGCGATTTTTTGTGACCGATGTTTTGTTCTACCGTTTTATCCCGATTGTGACCAAACGTATATTATTTGAAAGGTATTTCTTTTTAGCCATTTCGTAGATTTACAGATTTTTAAAATTTTTCCTTTATTTTGAGTAAATTGCATTTAAAATTGCTACTAACACATACATAAAATTATACAATGCTATGTGTGTGTTTATTAAATTTGTTAATGTGTTTCTAATAAAAATGAGTTTGTTTTTGTGTTGATTTGTGAATTGGCTATAACTGATTAGCATACCTTTAGGGTCTCTATTTAATTAAAAAATAAAATTTCCTGGAATTTGCACTCGAATTTCGAGGTCTGGAATCTGCTAGTTGTTATTAATTTGTGGCAGATATTAAAATTTAATATTTGATTTATTTTTTATATGGGGACTAGGGCTAAAAATTATCCCAAACTGCCCATATTCAACAAAAAAAAAGTGCATTATATGGTGATTATGACTCAGAATGGTCCTGTAGGGTTTATTTTTACACAATTGACTAGTGGATATAAAACAAACACATACAGCAAATTTTATCGATATATGTTTTGAACAAACATTAAATCCACCATTATTTCTAAGAACAGCTGTGATTCCCTTAGGTATGGATGAAATTACTTACGAAAAGTCTCTACCGAAATATTGTATCATGCTTATTTTCCCGTAATTCCTTTTTATTACTGCAGGGCAGCTTAGCAAGTTGTCGCTTCAGTTCAGTTCAAAGATTTTCTATGGGATTAAGGCCAGGCCACTCGACAACGTTCAAATTATGGTCCCGGAACTGCGCACTCACCAATTTTGATAAAAGCTTTGGGTCATTATCTTGTTGAAATTTAAATGCTAGTGGCATATTTTCCTCAGCATATGGAGGCATAATTGTTTGCCACAACTCCTTGCATACAAATCTATCTATTGTGTATTCAATAAGATATATCGGACCTACTCCTTCCCAAGAAAAACAGCCCCAAACCATTATATTTCTTCCCACAGTTTTTTTTTTTTTTTTTTTTTTTTTTGGAAAATCTGAAAAAGAATTCCTTTCCTTTCGGTGGACGTACATTTTTTTCGCATCGTTACAAACAAACTGACTTTAGTTTCGTTGCGCCAAAGAATATTTCGCCACTTTTTTCACCTTCTAGGCCGCAGCTTGTTTTACCAGCTATGGCGAAGATTTTTCTCTTCTTTAAATTAGTCTGCCTGATGCCCGTCGTTCGGGATGATACGACAGCATTTCGTTGACATTGCAATATCTTTTAGTGCAAATGTTTTTTTACTTGCTCCGCGTCTATCAATATTTTTGGTGTGTAAACATCTATACGCTCATGGGGGTAAAAATCTATTTCACAATACAATCACAAAACCAGAGTAAGACAAAAACGGTGTGAGGTACGGTTATATTGGTGAAAAGATGAGGAAGTGTTTGGAGAAAAAATTAAGACACGATTTCATTAGGAAGCGTTATAAAAACGTTTTGAATAACTAAAAATGAAAAATAAAAACTGAAAAATTAAAAACAAAAACAAAAACTGAAAAATGAGGAAAGAAAAGTAAAAAATAAAAATAAAAAAAAAATAAAACTGAAAAATTAAAAATAAAAACTGAAAAATGCAGAAAGAAAAGAAAAAATTAAAATAAAAAGTGAAAACTGAAAAATGAAGAGAGAAAAAGAAAGAATGCAAAATAAAAAATGTAAAAATAACTATTATAATACCCATAATACCTAAAACACAAATCATATGAATTAGCACTTTTGCAATTATTCTTCTCTAATAATTGCCAGTGTACATTTTCTTCGTCTGGAATATTTCCTGACAGACGACATACATTTTATATTTTTTATTCCAAATTAAATTTAAGCATAAGTTTGCTTCGTTTCCAATATATAAAATTGCAACGAAACACACTTATGATAAATAATTTTCAAGTTAAATTTAAGAACCAATAACATCCGTTAAACATAAGTTTGCTTCGTTCCCAAGATATAGAATTGCAACGAAACACACTTATGCTAAACATTTTTCAAGCTAAATTTAAAAACCAATAACATATATATATAATTACAACAAATACATTTTGGCTAAACTAAAATTTGCTAACACAAGTTGATTTGTTCCCAAACTACACCGGAAACAAAACACACTTATGATTTTCGAATTAAATACAAAAACAATAACATAAGTTTGCTTCGTTACCAATACATAAAAATGTACTGAAACGAAACACACTTATGACAAATATTTTTGGCGAAATCAAACAAAACACACTTATGAAATGACGAAATGACAATTGTATCTAGAATAAGTTTTAGCTATAGAATATAAACCAATGTAAATTTGGAAATCAGTCAGTATGAAAAGTCAGTAATAAAGATAGTTTTAAACTGATCAGAAAAAAACAATTTGTTGTTTTTTTTATTTATTAAAAAAAAAAAGTTTTTTTTTTAAAGTATTGAAAAATCAATACATTAATTATTAACCAGTTGAAATAATAAATCTATAATATTAATAGGCTAGGCGATTTTTTGTTACCGATGTAAGTTTGCCAGTTTTACCCCGATTTTGACAAAAAATTTATCATTTGAAAGATATTTCTTTTTAGCTGTTACCCAGATTTACACATTTTCATCGTCTGTAATATTTTTTTTGGAGTTAGGACCGTTTAAAGTTGCTAGTAACACATACATAAAATTATACAATGCTATGTGTGTTTATTAAATTTGTTAATGTGTTGAGTTTGATTTCTTCATTTAAAATGCGTTGAATTGTGAAGCATACCTTTAGGGTCTTTATTAAATGAAAAGATAAAGTTTCCTAGAATTTGCGCTCGAATTTCGAGTGCTGGAATCTGCTAGTAATAATAAATATTTTTATATTAACAGAGACCCTGCAGTTGTTTGCTATAAGCGATACATGGATGACGCTTTCTGTTTGATTTAAAAAAAGTGCCATAAAACAATATTTAATTACTAAATGTTTATACATCTTCCCTCTGATGGAACTAACATAGTTTTTTTTTTCTTTGTTTTAAGGCATTTATAACGAGGTTTTCTGACCGTGAAATATAACTTATAATATATTATTAATACAATTAGTATAATATATAAAATATAATTTAATTTAATATAATTTAATTACTTACTTTTGTCACTAAAAACTTTAGTTTTCACAACTTTAAACAAAACGCACCTTTTTCACTGTCCACGTCAAAATGCAACTAAAGCTAAAAATCTTCTAAGAAAAAGTACCCTTTAAGAAAATAAATTTTTAAGATGTATTTTTGTATGAGAATGTACTTTGTTAGGAGAAGGAATTTTTTAAGAAAATATATCTTTTTAACAATAGGTACTTTTTTTAGAGAAGGTACATATTTAAGAAAATTTTCTTTAAAGAAAGGCTCTTTTGTCAAAAGCCCTTCTTACAAAAAAGCTATTTTTAAAGAAAAAGTAATTTTTTATGAAAATTTACTTTTTGAGGTAGAGTTACATTTTTCGGAAAAGATACTTTTTAAGAAAAAGTACTTTTTGAAAAAAAGTAAATTTGAAAAAAATTATATTTTTAAAGAAGGTACTTTTTAAAATGTTTTTTTTTTTTTTTGAGAAAAAGTATTTTGTTCTAAAAAGGCATTTTTTAGAAAACAGCTTTTTAAAAAAAAATTTTACTTTTGAAGAAATGTAACTTTCTTTAAAACTTCACTTTTTTAGCAAAAAGGGAATTTTTAAAAAAAATTTAATATTTAAGAATATGCATTTACTTCTTAAAAAAGTTAGTAGGACAGATTGTTGTTATTTAAAAGAAAATGTTTTTTTTTTTAAGGAAAAGTACTTTTTAGGAAAAGGAACCCGTTTTTTAGAAAACGCATTTTTTACTATTTAGCTACTTTTTAAGGGAAAATATATTTTTAAAGAAAAGGCCCTTTTCAATAAAATATACTCTTTAAAAAAACTGCTTGAAAAAGTTATTTATTTACGAAAACGTAATTTTTTATGAAATTAAAAGGATTTACTTTTTAAGAAAATATACTTGAAAAAAAGATATTTAAAAAAATTACTTTTACAAAAGATTGCTTTTTTGAGGAAATGCAATTTTTTAAAAAAGAAATGCACTTTTTTAAAAAAGTGATTATATTATTTTAATAAAAGGTACTTTTTTAAGCATATATACTTTTGTTAGCAAATGGCATTTTTTTGAGAAAATTTAATTTGTAAGTATATTAAATTTTTTAGAAGGTACTTTTTCAAAAGAAGAAACTATTATTTTTATGAAAAGGTAGACAAATTTTAAGTTTTAAGAAAAGGTACCTTTTTAATAAAAATTATTAATTTAACAAAAGATGCGTTTAATTTACTTTTTAAGAAGAGTTTTTTTTTTAAGAAAAGTACTTTTAAAGTTACTTTTATAAGAAAATTTATTTTTTAATATGAGATTTTTCAAAAAAGACGCGCTTATAAATTAAAGCACATTTTAAGAAAAGTTGCTTGTTACAATAAGTTAACTTTTTCTAGAAAATTAATTTTTTACTTTTTTAAGAAAATCTACATTTTAAGAGAAGATACGTTTATAGAAAAAGCAGTTTTTATTTTTCTTAATTAGTGATTTTAAAAGTTAACACTCTTTAAGAAAAATCCTTTTAAGAAAACTTAATTTACTTTACAGACAGAGTCAGTCAGTCAGCCGGTAAGGATCTAAAGAACAACAACCACAAAAAATAAAAATTCAGAATACAAAAAAATTAGAATTGCAATAACCACATAAAAAATAAATATTTTTAAGGAGAGTTGTTAAATATTCTTCCATATCTCGAACATAAACATTTTTGCTAAAACTGAGAAAACCAGCTGGCTTATTTGGGCGTAATAAAGGTATTCATAGAAGGAAAAATGTTCCTTGTTATATAAAATCCATTTGTTATAAGGCTCGAAAATATTTATGTTTTTTGTAAATGTCCTGATGTTTTTATAATTATTACAAGCGGAATAAGAAGCTGATAGTATACTCTCTAAAAAGTGGTGTGTAGGCTGTAAAAATAAACTGATTTTTATAAAAGCATTTTTGGATAGTCCTTCCTTTAACTCTGAGTAGTATCTAATAGGCGCTTAAGTAGATCACGGCATCCATTCTTTCCCATATAATATAGGACAATGTTATTTGAATCATCTAACTAGCAAAAATCCATGGCCAGAATTCAAAACTTAAAGTTTGAAATTTACTTCAATACAATTTAAAAATCTCCCACAATTGACTTGCCTATTTTTCGTTGCGAATTCCTTTAAAACAACATATGTTTCCAGTCTTTTTGTCATTATTTTTATATTTATTTTTATGGTTTATTTATGGTAGTGTATCATTTACACTTAATTAAAAGCCAAAGTTGAGCAGTAAAAAAAAATGAATGGCAGAAATAAAGAAATGATGATGAAAAAAAAAACTACAAAACAAGTTAGAAAATAACATAAAATTAAATAAAAGAAATAAGTTAAAATTACATACAATTGAAATATACACGAACTCATATATGGAAAGAGACTTGATATGTACATATGTTTGTAATTCATACATTCGTAAGCATATATGTATATGACTATTGTAAATTTGAGGCACTTATATGCGAAGCACAATAATTTATAGAGTTCTACAAATGCTAATATTTTAACTAAAATTATGTCGATATCAGATGAATATTAATATAAAATAACGTTCCTTACTAATTAGCTGATTTGCTGAATGCGTAACGCTGTATATATATAAACTTATGATTAAATGTCATTATCATTTACGATATTAGTAAAATAGGACACTAAGCGTTGTATAGCCAAATGGCTGAAATTTTTCTTTGGAATGCCTCATCCAAATTGTGGACCAACAATTTATTGGATTGCCATACAGAAAAACGTAAAATATTTGTGAAGAACATAACATCGTTTATATTATGAAAACTAAACATTGTAGAGCTATAAAAACAATACATGAAATAGAGCATAAGGTTCCGTTCTTTCACGATAAATAGCAACCCTGGTGAATAAGTCAAGAATTTTGCAGTGAAACAGCTTATAATAAAAATTCAGTCATTTTTGTGTTTTTAAGCTTTGTTTTAAATCATAAACAATTGATATATATAAATCAAAGTGCAGTAAATTGAGAAAGTGTGAAATATGGCTGGAAAAGGAAAAAGTTTGAATAATAATTCAAAGATAATTTGTGATCAATGCAGGATGTGTATCAAAGAAGAGACGGAGGAGTTTATAGAGTGCGATAAATGCTCAAAAAAGTATCACTCACAATGTACTAAGTTAGATAAACGTCAGTTTGAGTTTTTGTTAAAAAATGAGGGAGAAGTTTATGCATGTCATTTTTGTGAAGAAGGAGAAGCAAGAAAAGGAATACAAAACGAGCTGCATGAAATCAAAACAAAGCTAGATCAACTGACAGAAATTAAAGAAACCATACATTTCATGTCACAGCAGTATGATACCATATTAAAAGGGGTAGCTGAAAACAAAAAAAAAGATTGAGTGCAGTTGAAAAAGAAAACCGTTTACTAAAAAAAAGAAGTTATAGAATTAAAGTCATCTGTAAAATTGCTTAATGATACACGAGTGAAGAACGATTGTATTGTTAGTGGGTTCGAGGTTGCTGATGATGTTACAGCTGTGGATTCGGTTGTTGAATTATCAAAGAGTGTTGCAGTTGATATGGATGATCAATGCATTACAGATGCTTATTTTCTGCGTAACAAAAACAAAAACGATTCAAAGAAAAAAACAGTCATTGTAAAATTTGATACAAAAGCTACAAAAAGCAAAAAGGTGATATTAGCACTGTTTCGTCAACGATTTCCTTAGTAAAGAAACCTTAGACTTACTTAATTACGCAAGAGCACTGAAGAATGTCGGTTATAACCATGTTTATGCATGAAATGGAAGAGTTTTTTGTAAACGAAGCGATATTTCAAAACCCCAAATAATCAGAAGCGAAGATGACGTCGATCAGATCTTTTTAAATGCAACAAATGTTAGTAATGTTGAAGACCTTGGAACGAGCGATGATGATGGTGATAATGTTGCGTATGTTTCTCCCTCTTAAATATAATTATTATGCTTTTTTGTAATGCTTAATATCTCTTTTTTATTTTTTTTCATGATTAATAATCAATACATTAAAAAATTTTCAAATAATAATAATAATAATAATAATAATAATAATTAATAATTATTTATTCAATTTAAATGATAAATTTTTAAATATAATTAGTGTTAACATAGGAAGCGTTTGTTCAGTATCAAAATTTAATCAATTTAAAAGTTTATTAGCAAGTCTTTCGAAACTACCAGATGTTATTGCTATTCAAGAGTCTTGGTTTGACGCAAAATTAACCCAACTTTATTCAATTCCTGGATTCTCTAGCATTCATTGTTGTAGGAATGACGGATATGGTGGTACGACCTTGTACATAAGCAGCAAGTTACATTTTACTGTTGGTGGTTGCAAAAGTGACAGTTTTGTGGACTCGATTTCAATACCAATAGAGAATTTTCATATTAATGGTAACCCTTTAAGTCTCATATAATTTTATCGTTCACAAAAATGTTTGGTCAATGAATTCCTGACCATTATGGAAAGGATTATAGATAATTATGCGCAGAGGCCGCCAATTGTAGTTGGCGACACAAATATTTATTTATTTCACAACTCTCAGTTTGCAAAACTATCGAACTTATTTTTAAATTACGATTGTCATAACTGTCATAACTTAGTAACGAGGCCTAGTAGTGAGACGTGTATTGATCAGGTGTTCAGTAACATTTGTGGAAATGTATTTGTTGAATCTGTTCAATGTCCATTGACGGATCACAACATAATATCTTGCAAGATAAGAAGTAATTTTATTGCTGATAGATCTAGTGAGATTCATAAAACGCATTGCGATTATGATAAAGTTAAGGAATGTTTACAACGTAACTTGAGTGAAATCGAATCAATTGTCAATTCATCTGAATTAATTGAAAAACTTATATATTGTATAAATGATGCTATTAACAACTCAACAAGCTCTTCTAAACATAAAACCCAACTAAGATTTGAACTTACCCCATGGATAAATAAAAACCTGAAAGCTTTAATATTATATAAACGAAAATTGTTGGCGAAACGTCGTAGGACAAAAAACAAAAGGTAGGACGAAAAACAAAAGCTTGTAAATCTTCTCGGGACAACTATTATTATGACAATTTGAGCTGAGTGGACAAGGATCCCAAAAAATGTTGGAGATTTATAAATAATATACTCGGGAGAGTTCCGAAGAAAAATATTGATCTTACAACATCTGAAGGTGTAGCAATTTTTGATGATAAAGTAAAAGCTAATGCTCTGAACCAATATTTTGTTCAATCTGTGAAGGATTTAAGGGCACAAATTCAAACGCTTCCTGCAGATAATTGTAATTTCTTCAGAACATTATCTCGAACTTCAAATCATTTCGTTCTACAACTGGTTACTACAAATGAGGTCGAAATAGTCATAGATAATATGAATTTTAAAAAATCAACTGGTATTGATAATATATCACCGATTTTAATGCATAAATGTAAAGAAATACTAGCTCCAATTTTAAAAAATATTTACAATAAAATTGTAACCTCTTCTAGATTTCCGAGTTGTTTAAAAATCAGAAAAATTGTTCCTATACCCAAAGTTTTAAAAGCTTCTGAAGTAAAAAATTTTCGCCCTGTTGCTTTACTATCAACTATCGATAAAATCTTTGAAAAAATTATTCATCAAAAACTGTTATTATATTTTGATAATAATAATTACTTTTATAAATATCAGTTTGGATTTAAAAAAGGCTGTGGTACTGAAGAAGCGGTCATTAATGTTGTAAATTTCATATGTGATGGTATCGATAATGGTTCAAAAGGTGTTGCAGGTCTATTTCTGGACTTTACAAAGGCTTCGATTTAGTTGATCATGATGTACTGATACAGAAGCTAAAATATTATTTGAAAATTAGTTTCAAAACCGGAAACAATTTGTACAAGTCAACAGTGAGAAGGGAGTGCCACAGGGTAGTTGCTTGGGACCGTTGCTATTTTCTATATATCTAAACGATATTTTTAACTTGAATCTTGTGGGTAAATTATATATGTTTGCTGACGATGTTTGTCTATTTTGTACCTATAAATATGACTTGGCATTAAAGATAAAAATGGAACGGGATTTTGCCTTGATACTTGAATATGCTCGATTAAACAGATTAATTCTAAATGCGAATTAAACAAAGTTAATAAGATTCAGACCACATGCTCATGCTTTGAATAATAATTTCAATATTTTTGTTGATGGCAATATAATTGATGGAACTCATGAGTCAAAATACTTGGGCATTACTTTGCAAAGTAATCTGTCATGGGATTCGCATATTTCTGAAGTCAAATCTAAGATTGCACCGGCTATTGGTATTTTGTATAAAATGAAAAATAAATTGAATATTAAAACTAAAATGTTAGAATATCAAGCTCTCATTCAAAGTCACTTGAACTATATGGCAATAATATACGGTTATAAATAAACAAATGTTTTAAAATCACTGCAAAATATACAGAATAAAGCTTTGAAAACCATACATAATTTACCAATCACTTACTCGACATTATCTTTATATGGTAATGTGTGTAAATCAGTTATGCCTATTCATGTTTTATATAAATATCAGCTGCTTTTGTACGTCTTCAAATATTTGAGGAACATTGGCTATCATAACTGTTACTTTTGTTCAGAACCAATCAGTTATTCACACAAGGAATCAACAACATTTACGAATATCTAGATGCAGATTAGAAACAACCAAGCAAAGAATAGAGTATATGGGTGGTTTCGAATATAATAACTTGCCTGCAATATTAAAAACAATAGAATATCTCATTTTAAAGCTGAACTTAAAGATCACTTACTTCGAAATCTTGAAACGCTTCTTTTGTAAATATGTAAATATGTAATTACTTTTATTTATTTTTTTTTCTCTTATTATAAGCTGTAATCTGAGTTTTTGCCAGATTGCCTCAAAAATGCCTTTAAGGCGCTGATTCCAATAAATCTGAATTGTAATTGTATTTGAAATTTTACTTAATAAATAAAAAACAAAAGTTCAAAACAGGCATACCACCGCACTCCAATGGAGAGGTGACTGTCATAGAACGAAAAATATTTATTTATATTTCCGAATCATTATTATACACGTTTTTTTTTTTCAATCATCGAATCACCTGTTAAAGTCGATTTAGGGAATCGATAAAAACGGTGCTCCGGTATTAGTTTCTCAAATTTCTTGAATAGCCAGGGGTTACACGGTCCAAAATGAGACGAATGCGGTAGTTCTGCATAGATAGGTACTTAATTTTGAGCCAAATAATATTCTGCTCATAATTCTGGCAGCTCTTCTGATGAAATTAATAATGTACCACACCACATTAATCAAAGTAAAATTTGCTTCATCTTTTGCGCAATATTGTTCATCATTCATGGAGTCGTAGTTATAGATCTAAGTCAAATCACCAGAAAAAATGCATTCCATTTCGTTCAGGTATTCGGAAAACATTTTATCAGAAATATTACTGAAATATTAATGTGTACCATTCGAGATCTGTTGGGTTTCAAGTCCAAAATATATTTTGAAATAAAGGCAGTATCAGCAAGATCTCTAAATGTAACCGACGATTACGCAGCAGGTAAATGTTGTTCATATGAGTCTCTTCAACACTTTCTCTGCACACTTGGAATTCTTAATACTTTATACCACTAACATTTTTGTTCGATTTAGCCCGGTAGTCGAAAGGCTTGTGCAATATTCTTAACGTTTCTGCGGCGAACAAAGTTTAATTAAGCTTGATTATTCCACGAAGTCAGACATTTCTACAATCGCCAAATTTACTTTTAGTTAATATCGTGAACGAGAGCTTCTATTCAATCAATTGAGATATTCCCATAAAATTTGGCAGATATGTTACTACCTATAAGTTTGTCTATAAGTTTTTCATTCCATTTTCAATAATAAGGAAACATAAATTCGGGGCCGAAATATATATATATATATATTCTTGATGCTTATGACAAGTAAAGTGGATATAGAGATGTCCGTCTGTCCGGCTACGGAAATCACGATCACACCTACAATTGGTCAGGTTGGTAGATCATTTTAGTGAACATACTTCACTGATATACTGGGAAGATTGCTGTTTGAAATTATCAAAATCGGTTCAGAAAGTGCCAAGATTTCAATAAGAATATAAAAAGACTTCTTGAAAAAAATTTTCTATCTTCTTCTTGTTAATGTTGTTATTCGAAATTTTGTGTGTGTGTGTATATATCGTTTTACTTCACTTGTCATATTAGTTTAGGCCGCTATTGTAACAATTTTCTTAACGTTATCGCAAAATTGATACTAGATCGCCACTATGAAAGAAAAATAATAATAAAAGCACATTTTCCTAAAAAAGTTCCTAATTATTTATAAATATTAAAAAATTATTTATAGAATTTAATGAAAATAAAAATTTAATAACTCTAAGTTTGAACTTACTGAAAATGATCATATCCTTTTATTTGAAAACATTCCCAGTTTTATTAATTTACAACTTTTTCTATATAATTTAAAAACTTAGAAACATTCATTTTAAATATAGTTCCTTAAAATTTGTTCTTTAATATTTATAATATTCTAATAATTTTCCTATAAAATCATTGCAATTTAGCAAAGCCATCTAGATTTGACGAAAAAAATTGACTAGCTCTGGCAACCCTTGCTTTAAAACAATATACACATATATTCTTTAACTCTTACGATATTATTACAAATACACCGTGGAACATTTTCGGGATCATTGTCTGTGGGTTGAGAAATTCCAAGTCGGGATGAAAGTACTGGCCAAGTAGAGTTAAACTTCCAATGGGTTTGGGGTGCCTGCCCATTTTTGGCAATACTACTGACATTAATAATAGATCACGGTATACGAAATATCAAAGCTCTTCACATCATAGCACTCGAGGTATGTGATATTGAATAATAATTTTGAGTGGGAAGTGACATGCCTACTTATCTGATCAGCGTAAAATTCGGCAAGGCTACTCATATTTAAAATAGATCACCTCATATAATTATAAATATATTATATTGAATAATCACTTTCTATGGGAGGTGCCACGCCCACTAAAGCGATGCCCATATAATATTAATCTTAACCATTCTGGAATCAAATTTATCACACACACAATATTTTATAAAAATGAGTCCAGCCGTTTGGGAAGAGTTCTGCGACATACACACGGCCAGAAGATACATTTATATACATACTTATATAAAGATATATGAAAAATAAGTGCTGGCCTTATGTGTATCAAAAGACATTTCGAAACATTTGGTAACTATATGTAGCATAGTTTTATGGGTGTTAACCTACAAATAAAATTAAAGCCAAAGAAAATATCAAAAAACAAGACTTCATCTAGAATTTGTTATAAATTGAATTGCCGGCAAGTATCTTTTTTAATGATACTCCAAAGGCATCTTACAGACTAATATCGTTGGTGGGAGGGTGAGAGAGAGAGAGAACAGAAGAGGCAAAAAGACATACAATCATATAAAAGTAAAATATCATGTTACATTTGTCGTTCTGGTGCAAGTGGTCTTTTTTTCTAATTTTTTTTCTTTGTACATACAAACATTTTCTCTACAATCATAGAAATTATACGTAAATTTCATGCCAACAAAAAGAAAAGAATGAAAGGAAAAGGTTCATGTATGTTTATGTGTGTAAAAGCATAAAATATGGAGATGTTGATTAAAAAGTTAGAAAATCCTTAAGTAATTTAAGGGGTTTGTTTGTCACAAACAAAAGAATTCAAAAACTAAGTACTCACAAAGGAAGGTTTGCCAATAGTAATTTATATATGTACTTATATATTTAAGTGGACAATATCAAAAAATAAAAAGATTTAAATTGGATTTTAGTTACGCAAAATATATTATTTACTTAAATTTTATCTCAAGTAACCTAATTAATAGTTTAAGTTTGGGAATACCTTCTCTATGAAGAAATTAATTATAGTATTTTGTTTACTTATCTATATTTAACATTTATTTATTTTCTTTAGAAAAAAGTAGTGCTATTATTCCTAAAATAAAACCATCTCACACAATTTTGTGGCCAAATAATATGTTGGTGTTTTATTATTATTTTTATAATAATTCCATGGCCATATTTTTTTTTTACAAATTTTATCATTTTTTTTTCTTTTTTTTGTTATAAAGCTTAATTATTATATTTAACTGTAAATGTAAAATTACTATTTATTCTGTTCTCTCTACCCCTTTTTAATGGAAATAATATGAAAGGATTTTTTTGTTTTATTTTTAATTTTTATGTGGCTTTATTCCTTTGTTTTATTGGCAACCCTCTTTGGTTTATTTCCAACATGTTGGTTTTTTTTTTTGCAACCTCAAAGTTGAATTTATAAAAATATATTCATTGTTTATTGTTGTACATACTTTTAGAAGTAATTTATATATATATATATATATATTATTTTTTTTGTTATACTTATACAACGTTTAATTATTTTCATTTTTAAATTCTTTATTACAGAATCTGTTGTCTTTTGGTGCGATGTATGCTGGCTAGGATTCATTGGGAAACAGTGAGTGAAATTAAAAGAAAACCATTGCAAATTAAAATTGAAATTTATTTTGGATTTTACAAAAATTTACATTATAGTTATTTTTGAATGATAAAAGCTAACAAGGACATGTAATGGGTTTTTGAAAATGAAATTTAAAGTGTTCACTAATTACTTCTTAATTATTAAAGTTATTAGTTTGAAGTCTCATTGTATGGAACTTAATTATCTGGAATGTTATTTAAAATGGTGGAGGTACAGACGGCCATGCTATTTGAACTTTCTAACTTTTTGCTATTTTATTTTTTTTTTCTCTACAGTCAAGATTTCTTTTTGCATATAAAACTTTTGTGTTTTTTATTTTTTTTTTCTAATACATTTTCATTGATACTTTTAGATATTTATTTTATTTACATTGTATTTCACATTCACAAATAAACAACAGCAACTGACTCGCAGTCATGAATCATACAACTCATGAAGAAGTTGAAAGTTGCTGAAATTTGTACATCCTATACCACTATGTGGTGAGGGTATAATATGTTTTATGCTGATGTTTGTAAATATCAAATACTTTTGAACTATATCCACCTTTTATTATAGCAATCGACGCCGACTCACTTTCTGAGTTGATTTAGCAATGCCCATCTGTCCGTTTTTCCATCTGTGTATCCATGTCAACCTGGCAATAAAACAACAGGCCGCTCGTACATATGAATATATTTTGACATAATTTAGTATATAAACTTTTATCGACCATATGACAAACACTGCTAAAATTTGACTCATGTTCACAAAAAGCCACCATGAAAATATCGCCCATGAGATCGACTTATGTTACCGCTAAATACAGATTAACCCATATATATCGGTCAAATTTGCTCTGTGTCCATTTCCTATATCAATTAATAAAACCTGTACGGCCAGTTTAGTCATAGTCCCCATAAATTGCTGATATCCGATCTTCGCTTAAATCTAACAAAAAACAAATAAGAGTTTTAAATTCGTTTTTGGGTTTAACTTTGCATACCATGAAGTCAAATTTTAAAGTCATCGCGAACGCTGGTTCAAATTAGGGATGCCAAACGCAAAAAGCCAAATGTCCCAAACTTTTTAAATAAAATAATTTGTTATCTTTATGTTCTGAAAAACTTAAAAATTTCATCAAAAAAATGGTGAAAAATAATATATAAATAAAATTTTCATCAAATTGCGCTTTACTTATGTAACAATTTTTATGTTCGCAGTTCTTAAATATCATTTGAGGTTTTCTAAACTTTACTAAATTTAAATTAATAATTTCTTATCCCGAAATGCAATTAATGTCTCCTGAATCGCAATATTTTTTTCAATTTCAGTTGATTTTTTAAATGTAAACATATTTGGTGTTTTCTGAATTTCAATTTGTGTTTTTGAAGAATAAAATTTATATTTTAAAAATTCAATTGATGTCTTCTAAATTTCAAGTTATTATTTCCGACGTTTTAATATGATTTTCTGAAAATCAATTGATATTTTCTAATTTATAAATGGAAATCTGAATTCCAGTTTTTAGAATTGATATTTTCTCAAATTAGAATAGAAAAATTTTAAAGGTGCAATTTTGTATTTATGTGAATAATAATGCTTTAGTAATTATAAACAAATTTAAATATTATATATAATCGCAATCATATATTTTGTAGGTAAAGCAGAATAATAATTTTATATAATTATGTAGAACTGTTTTGAAAGCAAAAAACTCATTGCTTCTTCTTTACTCAGCTTTGTGTATACTTTTAACATTATTCTGTTTGATAACACTGAAAATGTTGACATTCATATTAAAATAGAAATAACTATTGCAATGCTAATTAGAACAAAAATTGTGGCGCCATCTACTGTGGCACAGTCACACTGAGCAAAATGAAGTGACAGTCTGCTTTTTAATGCAAAATAATGCAGAATTTTATATAAATGAAATAATATACCGATTTATCTTTAATATGCGGTTATTATGGATATACATATATAGAATATATATTTATTCTTTTATTATTTAATATATGTATGTATGTATATGTAAATATTACACACACAAAAATAAAACATGAAAACTTATTGGTGTTTTTTTTTTTTAATAAATTTATACATAATTTTTTTTTTGGTAAATTTACATAGTTTTTTTATTAACAATAGGTAGTTTAGCATTATTTGCTTTAGATATTGGTGAATATTTACTCCCTTTATATTAGCTCTTATGCCGTCTTCTTTTCTGACAAAAAATGTCGCATTTTATTTGCACTTTTTTTGAAAAGTGTATTTTTTTATATATTCTAAATTAAGAGTAACCTAATTTTATACATAAATCGTAAGGTCTCAAAGTGCTGTGTTAATAAAATGCAAAAAATTTTGATTATTATCCTCTTTGATCGCTCGACTTTGAGACCTTTCTATAAAAAATTTACTTTCCGAAATAGGGTCAAATAAAATGCGACATTAGTGTCTGCTTTGGATCGACTTTTGATCCCAATACAATACAAAACAATACAGGAACATATATTTTTTTAAATTTTTATATTTCTTCAGTGATTTCTCGGGCCCTATTAAACCGATTTTCATGATTTTTCAAACAGAAACCTTCTCATAATATTAGCCAATCACCTTCACTGAAAACGAGCGCCCCTCTTATTCTACAGAGGACGTGATCTTGACAAGAACAACATCACAAATCATATTTTTCAAAACTTTTTTTACTTCTTCATTCAATTCTCGGTACCTAATCAACCGATTTGGACGATTTTAAACAGCGAACTTCTCAGAATATTGGTGAATCAGTTTCTATGCCAACAAGCAACTTCGCTGCCCGATTGAAGACGTCATCGTGATTTCCACAGACGGACAGACGGACTCCACTTGTTCTAAGGATCACAAATATATATATTTTATGGGTTCCAAAATTTTTTTTCTAATTATTACAAACGGAATGAAAAACATATATATCCTCTGCACACTGGGGGTGGAGGGTATAAAAAATATTATATAGATGTTTTCCAACCTTAGTTCGTATATGTTTTTGAGGGAAGCATCAGGAAAATTCGACCTAACATACAAATGGCGGCAGTAGTTAAAAAAAATTAGTTTGGTGAAAAGTGGTAACCTTTCAAGTTCCACGTTGGTTAGAATTTTTTGCAGCCATCAAAACTAAACGAGTTCAGAGAATTTTTTAAAATTTTTAGATTTTGTACTGTGAGAGTCTGCTCCTTCGATTACGACTGTAAAATTTTGGGTGGCAGAATTTAAACGAAGCCATACGAGCTGTTAAAACCAACACAGTCGTGGTCGACCACAAAATGGTATTGGATGATCGTCGGCTGAAGGTACATGATCTTGCTGAAATGTTAGACGTTTCAAAAAGTGCTATATCTCAGATATAGACCGAAAATTTGACAAAGTTGTTGGGATGAAGGATGCCGGCGGCTGCACATAACAGCGTCGGGAAGATGTTTCAATGGAGTGTTTGGCGATGTTAAATTCTTTATTACAGAATCTGTTGTCTTTTGGTGCGATGTATGCTGGCTAGGATTCATTGGGAAACAGTGAGTGAAATTAAAAGAAAACCATTGCAAATTAAAATTGAAATTTATTTTGGATTTTACAAAAATTTACATTATAGTTATTTTTGAATGATAAAAGCTAACAAGGACATGTAATGGGTTTTTGAAAATGAAATTTAAAGTGTTCACTAATTACTTCTTAATTATTAAAGTTATTAGTTTGAAGTCTCATTGTATGGAACTTAATTATCTGGAATGTTATTTAAAATGGTGGAGGTACAGACGGCCATGCTATTTGAACTTTCTAACTTTTTGCTATTTTATTTTTTTTTTCTCTACAGTCAAGATTTCTTTTTGCATATAAAACTTTTGTGTTTTTTATTTTTTTTTTAATACATTTTCATTGATACTTTTAGATATTTATTTTATTTACATTGTATTTCACATTCACAAATAAACAACAGCAACTGACTCGCAGTCATGAATCATACAACTCCTGAAGAAGTTGAAAGTTGCTGAAATTTGTACATCCTATACCACTATGTGGTGAGGGTATAATATGTTTTATGCTGATGTTTGTAAATATCAAATACTTTTGAACTATATCCACCTTTTATTATAGCAATCGACGCCGACTCACTTTCTGAGTTGATTTAGCAATGCCCATCTGTCCGTTTTCCATCTGTGTATCCATGTCAACCTGGCAATAAAACAACAGGCCGCTCGTACATATGAATATATTTTGACATAATTTAGTATATAAACTTTTATCGACCATATGACAAACACTGCTAAAATTTGACTCATGTTCACAAAAAGCCACCATGAAAATATCGCCCATGAGATCGACTTATGTTACCGCTAAATACAGATTAACCCATATATATCGGTCAAATTTGCTCTGTGTCCATTTCCTATATCAATTAATAAAACCTGTACGGCCAGTTTAGTCATAGTCCCCATAAATTGCTGATATCCGATCTTCGCTTAAATCTAACAAAAAACAAATAAGAGTTTTAAATTCGTTTTTGGGTTTAACTTTGCATACCATGAAGTCAAATTTTAAAGTCATCGCGAACGCTGGTTCAAATTAGGGATGCCAAACGCAAAAAGCCAAATGTCCCAAAATTTTTAAATAAAATAATTTGTTATCTTTATGTTCTGAAAAACTTAAAAATTTCATCAAAAAAATGGTGAAAAATAATATATAAATAAAATTTTCATCAAATTGCGCTTTACTTATGTAACAATTTTTATGTTCGCAGTTCTTAAATATCATTTGAGGTTTTCTAAACTTTACTAAATTTAAATTAATAATTTCTTATCCCGAAATGCAATTAATGTCTCCTGAATCGCAATATTTTTTTCAATTTCAGTTGATTTTTTAAATGTAAACATATTTGGTGTTTTCTGAATTTCAATTTGTGTTTTTGAAGAATAAAATTTATATTTTAAAAATTCAATTGATGTCTTCTAAATTTCAAGTTATTATTTCCGACGTTTTAATATGATTTTCTGAAAATCAATTGATATTTTCTAATTTATAAATGGAAATCTGAATTCCAGTTTTTAGAATTGATATTTTCTCAAATTAGAATAGAAAAATTTTAAAGGTGCAATTTTGTATTTATGTGAATAATAATGCTTTAGTAATTATAAACAAATTTAAATATTATATATAATCGCAATCATATATTTTGTAGGTAAAGCAGAATAATAATTTTATATAATTATGTAGAACTGTTTTGAAAGCAAAAAACTCATTGCTTCTTCTTTACTCAGCTTTGTGTATACTTTTAACATTATTCTGTTTGATAACACTGAAAATGTTGACATTCATATTAAAATAGAAATAACTATTGCAATGCTAATTAGAACAAAAATTGTGGCGCCATCTACTGTGGCACAGTCACACTGAGCAAAATGAAGTGACAGTCTGCTTTTTAATGCAAAATAATGCAGAATTTTATATAAATGAAATAATATACCGATTTATCTTTAACATGCGGTTATTATGGATATACATATATAGAATATATATTTATTCTTTTATTATTTAATATATGTATGTATGTATATGTAAATATTACACACACAAAAATAAAACATGAAAACTTATTGGTGTTTTTTTTTTTTAATAAATTTATACATAATTTTTTTTTTGGTAAATTTACATAGTTTTTTTATTAACAATAGGTAGTTTAGCATTATTTGCTTTAGATATTGGTGAATATTTACTCCCTTTATATTAGCTCTTATGCCGTCTTCTTTTCTGACAAAAAATGTCGCATTTTATTTGCACTTTTTTTGAAAAGTGTATTTTTTTATATATTCTAAATTAAGAGTAACCTAATTTTATACATAAATCGTAAGGTCTCAAAGTGCTGTGTTAATAAAATGCAAAAAATTTTGATTATTATCCTCTTTGATCGCTCGACTTTGAGACCTTTCTATAAAAAATTTACTTTCCGAAATAGGGTCAAATAAAATGCGACATTAGTGTCTGCTTTGGATCGACTTTTGATCCCAATACAATACAAAACAATACAGGAACATATATTTTTTTAAATTTTTATATTTCTTCAGTGATTTCTCGGGCCCTATTAAACCGATTTTCATGATTTTTCAAACAGAAACCTTCTCATAATATTAGCCAATCACCTTCACTGAAAACGAGCGCCCCTCTTATTCTACAGAGGACGTGATCTTGACAAGAACAACATCACAAATCATATTTTTCAAAACTTTTTTTACTTCTTCATTCAATTCTCGGTACCTAATCAACCGATTTGGACGATTTTAAACAGCGAACTTCTCAGAATATTGGTGAATCAGTTTCTATGCCAACAAGCAACTTCGCTGCCCGATTGAAGACGTCATCGTGATTTCCACAGACGGACAGACGGACTCCACTTGTTCTAAGGATCACAAATATATATATTTTATGGGTTCCAAAATTTTTTTTCTAATTATTACAAACGGAATGAAAAACATATATATCCTCTGCACACTGGGGGTGGAGGGTATAAAAAATATTATATAGATGTTTTCCAACCTTAGTTCGTATATGTTTTTGAGGGAAGCATCAGGAAAATTCGACCTAACATACAAATGGCGGCAGTAGTTAAAAAAAATTAGTTTGGTGAAAAGTGGTAACCTTTCAAGTTCCACGTTGGTTAGAATTTTTTGCAGCCATCAAAACTAAACGAGTTCAGAGAATTTTTTAAAATTTTTAGATTTTGTACTGTGAGAGTCTGCTCCTTCGATTACGACTGTAAAATTTTGGGTGGCAGAATTTAAACGAAGCCATACGAGCTGTTAAAACCAACACAGTCGTGGTCGACCACAAAATGGTATTGGATGATCGTCGGCTGAAGGTACATGATCTTGCTGAAATGTTAGACGTTTCAAAAAGTGCTATATCTCAGATATAGACCGAAAATTTGACAAAGTTGTTGGGATGAAGGATGCCGGCGGCTGCACATAACAGCGTCGGGAAGATGTTTCAATGGAGTGTTTGGCGATGTTAAACTGCAATAAATTCGAGTTTTCACCTCGATTCCTATCCTAACCATGGATGAGACGTGGGTTCACCACTTCACACGTGAGACAGAGGAACGGTCAAAACAGTTGACTGAAATGGGAGAATCGTATCCAAAGGAAGTGAAAACAGTTCCATCTGCAGACAAGGTAATAGCGTTTGTTTGTTAAGGTGAGTGTGGGATAAATTTTTTTTCAAAACGTAAGAAGTTCTTAACCAAGTTTGAAAAGGATTCTAAGTCAACCGGTATAATAAAAGATGGGTCTAGTTCAAATATTTTTGGTAGTTCCAAACATCAGCACAAAGTCATAATACCCTCTCCACATAGTGATATATGGTACAAAAAGTTCCAGCAGGAACTGTAGTAAAGTCTCCACAATTGTCAAGTAAATCAAGATTTTTTAACACAGAAAAAACAAATTAATTCCTTCAGAAATAATATAGTTGGTCCAGACCGACTATACGCTACCATATCCCAAATTTTTCGAGAGAAGGTCTTGGATTTAGCTTTGATGAGGATACAGCAGAAACCATATTTTAGTGCTATTATTATTAATTTGTGGCATTCAGATATAACAAAATTCGTATCTGATATTACTCTTGGGGACTAGGTAAAAAAAACGCACCGATCAAGACCATGTTCAACAAAATCACTTACTTTCTCAAAAACATATGTAAATTTGAAAAATATCTATAAAATAATTATATTTGTTGATAGATTTCAATGAAGATCGGGAATCACCTTTATGCAATGGGACTATGACTAAAAATGGTCCCACAGGGTTTATTTTTAGATTACTGGTTAGCGGCTATATCGATACATACACCAAATTTTATCGATATATACAGGATAATCTGGATCAAAAGACAATTTTTGGTCAGCCTTCTAGGGGTTTCTTATATGGGGGCTAGGCCTGAACATGCACCAAATTTCAGCAATCTACATAGCGTTTGTTCTAGTGCCGGTATGGTGAAATTTAATCACAATATATTCATATTTGCGACCTCCAGGTTATTAAATCTGGATTGTGCCATTGTGTTGAGTTTGTATTCTTAATTTACAGTGAGTTGAATTGTGAAGCATACCTTTAGGGTCTTTAGAAAATGAAAAAATAAAATTTCGTAGAATTCTCACTCTAATTTCGAGTGCTGGAATTTGCTGGTATACGTAATTTAACAACACCACAAATATATCCAGGGACCGTGCAGTTGTTTGCTACAAATGATACATAGATGACGCTTTCTATTTGATTTTGAAAAGTGACATAACAAATTTTTAATAAGTAGAGGTTTACACATCTCCTCTGTGATCGGACTCACATGATTCTTTTTTTTACAAGTATTGGTCTTGGTACCTTTTGTATTTCGCTATTTACTCAGTTTAATAAAATGTTATTGTTAAGTTATCTGCATCATAATCGAACAAAAAGGTAGATTTCCAGTTTTTTGTATTAGCTGTCCTCACATTCACGGATCATCTGCTTTTGCACAATTTAGTAAATTTACTAGCCCCATATGAATTATTTGGAGTGGCAACACCTCGCAAAAACAATTACTTTTGTGTGACTATTATTCCAAATTTCTAGATGTGGAGTAAGGTTTCCGATTTTTTCGGAAATAAGTACATCATTGCTTTAATTGAAAGGCGAGCCTATGTTAATATGATGTAAAACTCTTGAATATCTTCCTTTCAAACACATCAAAATATAATATGTTTTAATGAATGCTCGAGATTTCCAACATAACGGTATAAGCGCCTCATTAAATCCTTTCATTTGATAGGCATCTGTAACATATATGGTTTCCTTGAGCGGAATGAGCGCAATTTAAACAAGTAAGAAAATTATAGTCGATCTAGACCGACTATACGATACCCTATACCATGCGTTTAGAGACCCTATCTCTTAGGCCAAACTAACTGGACATAGAAAATAAGATAAACCATATTTGAGTGGGATTTTTATTAATTTTTTTGCCTGCAGATATGAAAAAATTCATATCGGATGCTATATCTATATGGGCACTAGGCCTAAAATTGGACCGATCCTGATCATGTTTTTTAAAGTCTCTTGTATTTTGCAAAAATATATACAAACAAAATTTGAAAAGAATCAGTGCAATATTTTTGTTTTTTTATAGATTAAAGTGCAGATCGGGAAGCAGCTCTACATGGGGCCTATGAGTAAAGGTCGTTCCATAGGGATAATTTTTGGACTAGTCATTAATGGATGTAATAAACGAATACAAACCCAATTTGAGTAAGATCTATATGAAAATTTGGATCTTATGGCAATTTATGTCGATTTCATAGGGGTCATTTTCACCAATTTCAACAGCGTTCATCCTATGGCCGAAAAAAGCTTATGTACCAAAATCTATCAAAATATACTCATATTTGCGACCTGCAGTTTGATTACAAGGTTTACATGGACACACAGACGGACACACGGACGGACATCGTTAAATCGAATCAGATAGTGATTCTGATTCGATCGCTATAATAAAAGATGGGTCTAGGTCAAATATTTTTGGTAGTTACAAACAGCAGCCCAAAGTCATTATACCCAAACCGCATATTGGTATAGGGTATAAAAATGCTACACATAAAATTATTTCGATGAAATAATCGACTTGTGTCTTATAATTTTATGTGTCGTACCCATATACGATTTTTTCATCGAAATTTTGGAGGGTTCGAAAATGATTTTAGAGGTATGGGCAAATATACTTCTTATGGCCCATAATACCAGAATCGCGATATGACCATGAAGATTTTTTCGTCCCCCTACAATTTGACCCGCTCTAATGTACATATATGTATATATGAAGCAACTTGTTTAGGGAGTGAGATCGAAAAAAATCTTAACATACACAAAATATACTAACAAGGAAACCACAAAAAGATAACTTTCATAGTTGTAATCACTAGTTATGAAATTTTCCGGAAGATATTCCATTACGGATTTCATAGTGGTATCTGTCACTTCTCTGGAACAGCTAGTCCATTTTCGTTTAAAATCTTTCATATCTTGGAATACCAATTTTGTGGTCGTCAACTCTTTTTCACACGAGCCAAATATCTATTCACTGACGTAATCTCCGGACTGTTTTGAGGATTTGCCTACCTTGGTACAAAACCACGTTATTGTTCCTGTAACACTCAAGGGCTTTCTTACCATAGTGACTGGATGTCAAATCAGGCCAAAAATATGTGGACCCATTGTGCTGGCTTATAAAAGGGAGGAGTCATTTTGCAAGCACCCCTTAAAATAAATTTCGGTGTTAATAGTGCCCGTTGTAACAAATGAATTACTTCTAGTGCCCCAACTGCATATTGTTTGCCATACTAAGACCTTTTTTTTCGAAATTTCATTTGATTTTGCTTCCCAAATTTATGTTCAACATATCCTCGAGTATTAGCAACATACAAAATTTTACCCGGAATCTGCCCAAAAAACCATAAGTTTCGTCGTCCATTATGCAGCTCGAATATTTTTTTATCACACATTGTTTTGCACTCTGTTTTTGGCCTCTAAATTTTTTACAGCGTTCCTGTCTGGAACTTTTTTAACTTCTTTGGCTTTAACTTTTCGCACCTATCTTTCTATTCGAACCAGTTTTTCTATCAATGGTCAAAATCTCTTGATACTTTCTGGTAATATTGCAAACAGTTCGATGGCAGACCTTTGATTCCTTGGGCAACTTTTTATAAGAACAAGTTGGATTTTGTTGAAATATTCATTAATTTTAGTACGTACTTGTGTTTAGTCATTCACATTAATTGAACTAACACCAAATTAATAGGGTTGCTATTAAATATAATAACTGACATATTATTCAAAGATAACTTGATCAAAAAATAAAAAATAAATCAATTCATTGTGTTAAGATTCCGTTACTGACTAATATACATATTTAATATTTTACCAACAAACTTCTTTGTGGGCATATTTATTCATAATGATATTCGTATTCATTAAATTTCGTTTACTGCCTCTTAAGTGTGTCATTTTTTTCTATATTGCACAACATTTTGCAATTATAATTAAAACGATAAATATCAAAATACATTGCACTCTTGTTAGACGGCATAAACTTTTTGAAAAACGAAATGTAAAAAATGTAAAAGGTCAGTTATTTAGTTTAATCAGCTACCAATTCTTTGGAAAGAAGTACTTCCTTGGAATTGATTTTAAACAGCTAGAATTGGTAAAAATAGCAGGCTGTTGTGATAAAACTACACGCTAAAATCTAAACAATATTAATACAGGATCCAAAATAATATTGGGAATTACAAAATTTATATCTACTATAATGAAAAAAATAAATCGAAATATTATATAAAAAAATTTAAAAATTTATATTGGGGAAAGGATAGTAGGTACCTATGTAAGTAGATAATCTAAGTTTAAGTTAAAAAAGTTTATATAATAAGAAACAAACTATATATTAAAAGTATAAAATTAAAAAAGTAGCATGAACTATTCATAAAAATGGTTGCTAAAATATATCTATTTAGAAGAAATGATTTATCATGACTTCAGGATCCACAACAGAAAATTTCCATCCTATAACAATCTTTTGTTAAACCGGTGGATCATTATCTAACATTTCGCCCCATCCCTAGGCCAATAATAGCATCTACTTTACTGCTTTGGATGCTCTTTCGAAGCTGGGGAATGTACATTAAGGAACAGACACAGTTTCTATGAAATACAATAAATTAACTCTCAGTTCTCATGGGTCCCTTTTTATTTAAATTCCATCAACAGAGTGTTAAGTGTATAATTATTATAAGCAGGTGTTTTTACAGATATTTGTATTAAAGCCAACAATATAAACAAAATTAATGATAATTGAAATACACAATTACTAAAGTGATACAAATTGTTTGGCGAAAAAAAAGAAGAAGAAATCATGCACAAGCGAAAGAAGAAGTTAAAAGAAAAACGAATTAAATTATTAATTGTGAGTAAAAAGTGTTTATAAGTAATTTTCATATAAAGCAAAGCAAGTAATTAAAACTTTGAATAGAAAATTATATGAATAGCAAGAAATAGGGAAACAGTTAAAAATCGATTTAAATGATAAAGCAGCCTTAGAAAAAAACTTGAACTCACAAAATTTAATATCCAAAATTCTCTGTACTTCTTATAATATGTGGTGGGGGCGTAATAAGTTTGTGTTGATATTTGTAACTAACAGGAATATTTGAGTGATTTTATTATACCGTTTGACTTAGAATCACTTTCTGTATCCATGTAGCTATATCCGTGCCTCTGTCCATCTGTCCATGAAAAACTTTTAATTAAACTACAGGCCACAGGTATAAAAATGTTTTGATAAAATTTGCTAATTTAGCTTCAGAGGGCCATGGGATGAATACTTGAATTTGCTGAAAATCGGTACGTATTCAGACTTAGCGCTCTCAGGACGACTAAAATAGTCGTAAGATCCATATTACTAAATATATATGTATACAATTTTGTGTATGAATTTGTAGTATTTCCACCAAACAGTTGTCAAAAAAGCCACCAAAGAGTTTGGCGTTCTCAAGCCAAACTTTTTTAATGATATTTTAAATTGTATCCTTCTCGCGATGTTTTTATACCCTATACCACTATGTGGTTTGAGTATAATGACTTTGTGGTGCTGTTTGTTACTACCAAAAATATCTGACCTAGACCCATCTTTTATTATACCGATCGAATCAGAATCACTATCTGATTCGATTTAACGATGACCGTCCGTCCGTCCATCCGTCTGTGTGTCCATGTCAACCTTGTAAACAAACTGCAGGTCGCAAATATAAATATATTTTAATGAAATTTTTTATTTAGGCTTTTATCGGCTATAGGATGAACGCTATTGAAACTGGTGAGAATCGATCCCTGTTCAGACCTAGCCCCCATACAAATGACTCCTATGAAATCGGCAGAAATTGCCATAAGATCCAATTTGTCATATAGATCTTACTCAAATTGCGTTTATTACATCCATTAATGAGTAGTCCAAAAATTATCCCTATGGGGCAACTCTTAGTCATAGGCCCCATATAGAGCTGCTTCCCGATTTTCACTTAAATCTATCAAAAAACAAAAATATTGCAAAGATTTTTCTCAAATTTTGTTTGTATATATTTTTGCAAAATACAAGAGACTTTACCAAGCATGATCAGGATCGGTCCATTTTTGGAGCTAGCCCCATATAGATATAGCATCCGGTATGAACTTTTTCATATCTACAGCCAAAAAAATTAATAAAAATCCCACTCAAATTTGATTTATGCTTATTTTCGATATCCAGTTAGTTGGGCCTAAGAGATAGCGTCTCTAAACGCATGGTATGGGGTATCGTATAGTCGGTCTAGACCGACTATAATTTTCTTACTTGTTTTTTTTTGCTTAGTTTTTCAGCTATAACTCAGGAACCATTGATGCAAGTTAGACTCATTATACCCTATACCACTATGTGGTTTGGGTATAATGACTTGTGCTGCTGTTTGTAACAACCAAAAATATTTGACCTACACCCATCTTTAATTATACCGATGGCATCAGAATCACTGTCTGATTCGATTTAACGATGTCCGTCCGTCCGTCCGTCCGTCCGTCCATCCGTCTGTGTGTCCATGTAAAGCTTGTAATCAAACTGCAGGTCGCAAATATGAATATATTGTGATGAAATTTGGTATTTAATATTTTATCGGCCATGGAATGAACGCTATTGAAATTGGTGAGAATCGGTCCATGTTCAGACCTAGTCCCATTCAAATGACCCCTATTAAATCGACATAAATTGCCTCAAGTTCCAAATTATCATATAGATCTCATTCAAATTGGGTTTGTATGTGTTTATTACATCCATTAATGAGTAGTCCAAAAATTATGCCTATAAGAAATTCTTAGTCATAGGCCCCATATAGAGCTGCATCCCGATCTTCACTTAAATCTATCAAAAAACAAAAATTTTGCACAGATTTTTCTCAAATTTGGTTTGTATATATTTTTTCAAAGTGTAAGTGACTTTACCCAATATGGTCAGCATCGGTCCTTTTTTGGACCTAGTCCCCATATATAAATATCATCCGATATGAACTTTTTCATATCTGGAGCCAAAAAAATTAATAAAAATCCCACTCAAATTTGGTTTATGCTTATTTGCTATATCCAATTAGTTGGACCGAAGAGATAGGGTCTCTAAACCATGGTATAGGGTATCGTATAGTTGGGCTAGACCGACTATAATTTTCTTACTTATTTTATGGAATGAAATCTTCAACAAAATTTAAATTTTTTCCAGTTTTTTGAAATTTTTTTGAATGGGATAACTCATTCAGGGCATATGATTTTAAGTGATATTTTAAATACTAAATCAACATAGATCAGCGTTTTTGATCCTATTTTTACATGGATATATCTGTGGTCACAAGCATTAACGCTTAAGTCGAAAATCATGCTTTTGAGGAAAATAACTTTTTATATAAATGTAATGGGGCTTCATTACGACTTAGGTCAGTATATTTTTATAAATATCTCTTTAATAAACAGTGTTAGAGAAATGGGGATTTCACGAGAATATGAAGCGTTTTTAGTGGAATATGATAGCATACATAACTCAAATCGTTATTTAGTCGACTTAGGCGGTTATTGCTTGTGACCACAGATATATTAGTGAAAATTATTTATTTAAGCCTTAGCTAAAATTTTGCTGAAGAGTAAGAAATCGTCAATGGTTTTTGAGATATAGCTAAAAAACTAAGGAAGCAAACATCAAGATAGGGAAAAACAATTAAGAAAATTATAGTCGATCAACTAATTGGATATAGAAAATAAACATAAACCAAAGGCAGGTGACATTGTTTTTAATATTTTGCCTGCAGATATGTAATAGTTCATATCGGAAGCTGTATTTGTATTAGGATTAGGTCGGAAAATGAAGCAATCCTAACCATATTTAGTAAAGTCACATAGTTCTTACAAAAACATATACTATCCACCTTTGACAAAAACCTGTAGAATAAATTTGTTCTTTTATAGATTTAAGTGAAGCTGGGGAAGTAGCTTTATATAGGGCTATAACTAAGAATTTTTCTAGAGTGTTTATTGCTGGAATACTGAATTATGGGTGTAATAGAGACACAAACTAAATTTGACCGAGATCTATATGAAAACTGGAGTTTATGGCAATATAAGTCACTTATATGGGGACCAAGTATGAATATGCATTGATTATCACCGCGTTAGTCCAATGGCCAATAAAAGCTTATATACCAAATTTCATCAGACTATATACATACTTGCATACTTGCAACCTGCATTCGATATCGAGTAAAATCAATCGAAATTTTATATTTTGGTTTGATATCTATAGAAAGTGGACAACCGTTACGCCTTTTTTTTACGTTTACTCTTAACTAGAGGACATAATGCGTTAACTATGACAGAGTTAAATTATCCTTAGTATTTTGTTTTAGAAAATACAAAAATAATTTCGATCGAGAAATTTCGATAATGAATGCGACGATTTGACCCCTTCATTTTTACTACAAGTTTTACATGAATTACATGGGTTAGACGGACAGACAAATAGGTAGACGGACAAACGGACACACAGACGGACGGACGGACATCGCTAAATCGTCTCCTAAAGCGATTCTGAGTCAATCTGTATAATAAAAGGAGAATTCAGGTTGAATGTTTTTGGTAGATACAAACATTAACACAACTCATTATACCCTGACCGCAGAGTGGTATAGGCTGATTCTCATATGAAGGTAATTCCAAGTCTTCACTTAAATCTATCAAAAACTAAAAGAATTGCATAGATTTTCTTCAAATTTGGTTTATATATGTTTTCAGGAAAGTTATGTGACTTTACTGAATATGGTCAGGATTGGTCAATTTTTAGCTCCAGGTACAATTTAAAAATTGCATTCGATATGAAGTTTTTTATATCAACAGGCCTCAAATTAATCACAATATCATTAAAATTTTGTTAATGCTTCTTTTCTAAAGGGTTCGCCATCTAACGTTTTTTTTTCAACTAGTGCTTATTTCGTGAATGGTAACACTTAGCTCATGTCTGATTTGACAGATAATTAGTTTTATCCTTCCGCTGAACGAATATGGTTGCGTATACGCTTGAACAACGCTGGGAAATATTGCGACATTACTTTGAAAATCATGGTAATGTTGCAGAATGTGTGCGAAAATTGCATACGAATTTTGGAAGAAGAGAAGCACCGTCAGCTCCGTATGTTCGTTATCTTGTGAAAAAAGTGAAAGAAACTGGCATCCTCATCGATAAACCAAAGCGTGAAAAGCCAAAAACAGTGCGCACACCTTGTTATGACGCTATACAAAGTCCAATTGGTTCAGGAGTTGAAGCCAACTGACCATCCAATGCGTTTTCGCTTCGCTAAGTGGGCCTGCGATCGACTTAGAGAAGATGCCAATTTTGCCAAAAAAAAATCATCTTTTCAGATGAAGCTCATTTTTATCTTGGCGGGTATGTAAGCAAGCAAAATTGTCGCATTTGGGGCACAGAAAACCCGCACGCATACATTGAAAAACCGATACACCGAAAACGAGTCACTGTTTGGTACGGATTTTGGTCCAGAGGCATAATTGGTCCATTTTTCTTCGAAAATGAGCAAGGTGTGGCCGTTACAGTCAATGGCGATCGTTATCGGGCCATGTTGAACGAATTTTTGTTCACAAAAATTGAAACGGAGGATATTGGCAACATTTGGTTTCAACAGGACGGCGCTACGTGCCACACAGCCGAAGCTACACTCGATGTTTTGCGCCCTGTTTTTGAAGATCGCATTATCAGCCGCAGAGCTGATGTCATTTGGCCACCTCGGAGCTGCGATTTGACACCGTTGGACTATTATTTGTGGGGTGCCCTCAAAGATAAGTGTTACGCCAACAAGCCAGAGACAATTGACGCTTTAAAGGACAATATTCGTGAAGTCATTGGTGAAATACAGCTGCACACAATCGATAGTGTGCTTAAAAATTGGACCGATCGTGTAGGCTACTGCATGGCCAGCCGAGGCAGCCATTTGAATGAAATTATTTTCCATTATTAACCGGAAGGATTGTACTTTCAAATAAAAAAAGAAATTGGAGATAATATTCAGTAGTTTTTTTATAGCATTTTCAAAAAAAAAAAGTTATTTGGCGGACCCTTTATATCCAGTTATTTATTGGATGGGAAAGTTGAATCCAAAACCTTCTATTGAAACGCATTGTGTAGGATATCGTATATTCCGTCTAGACTGGGTATAATTTTCTTACTTATTTATTGTTTCTTTGGAAAATGTGTACGTAAATGTGCAAAGTTGTCGCAAAATCGGAGTGAAGATGACCCACAAACTTTTGTCCAAACACCATTATACCCACAGAAAACTACTGTTCGCTGCGCTTTATGAGTCGGCTGTTGGGCAGAATATTACTGTCAACGGTGAAAGGTGAACGATAAAGAGAAATGATTACAAGTTTTTTCGCACGCTGCAATTAATTTGCTTAAAGAATGTTTTGATGAATGAATAACTTCACGTAATGATCCTGTTAAGTGGTCACCAAGATTGTGTGATTTAACCCCATTGGATTATTTTATTTAGGATTATGTAAAGTCACTTGTCTATGCCGATAAACCAGAGACAATTTAACAACTGGAAATCTACACCCGATGAGTTATTCGCGAAATACGGCTGCAAATGCTGCGGAATGGGAATGTAAACTGGAGTTCTAGATTGCGCCGTGTACGTAGCAACACTTGGTCTTAATCATGTTTAAACATAAATGGCATAAAAGTTTCTATCCAAAAAGGCCAGTTTAATTAATATTAAAAGTAGTTATCTTTGCTTTATTTTAATTTGCAGTTCCGTAATTCTAAACTCAAGCTGAACTCATCTAAAGATGATAAATTGTACAAAAACAATTTTAAAATTAAAATTGGAAATTAATCAACTCAAGATCAAATGTTTTTACTTTAAATAAAGCAAAAAATCTTAGCATGTTTGTCTTAGAAAGTGATCTATACTCTGCAAAACAGGGGGCAAATCGTTGCATTCGAAATACCACAGAATAAAATCAATCGAAATTTCATATTTCGGTTTATTATTTTAAGAAGACTTACAATCGTCAGATCTCGTTTTACTTTTACTATTAACTATGGACCATAACTCGTTAGCTGTGATAGAGTAAAATTACTCTTAGTATTTTATTTTGGAAAATAAAAAAAAAAAAATTCGATCGAAAAAATTCGACCGCAGGTCATACAGCTGTTTCGAGTAGAGTCACAGCAGTGACTTGTTTGTTAAAAATTTTAAATTCAAGTACTTTGACTGTGAATTAAATTAGAAAAACTGCTTACATCTAAAGAGTTGCAAAAAAATTATGAAAATTTAATAATGTTTTTAATCAAATTTAGAAACAGTTATTCTTTTATTTGTTATTTTATATTTATACAAACTAGCAGATTCCAGCCATCGAAATTCGAGTGCAAATTCTAGGAAATTTTATTTTTTTATTGAATAAAGCCCGTAAAGTTATGCTAATCAATTATAGCCAATTCACAAATCAACACAAAAAACAAACTAATTCTTATTACAAATACATTAACAAATTTAATACAACACACACATAGCATTGTATAATTTTATGTGTGAAATACCTTTCAAATAATATACGCTTGGTCAAAATCGGGATAAAATGGTAGAACAAAACATCGGTCACAAAAAATCGCCTAGCCTATTAATATTATAGATGTAAAAATATTGCTTTTGATCTCTTTAATGATTGAGTTTGAAGAGTAAAAAACATTGGCCCATTTCAAAAATTGATCTATATTCGTTATTCTTTTATTTTTAGTTTTCGAACAACTTTTATTTATTTCGGGATGGCGTTAAAAAAAGTTGGGCAATACCTAAACAAACAAATATGACTTGTAGAGTATAACGGCACATACATACTCATTAGACAAATGCTAAAAAAAAACACACCAGCCACAACAACAACAATTACAGCTACCATATAGAATAAATGATATTTTTTCTAGAGTATGTTAATTTTCATTGAGCTCTCTGAATCCATTGAACCGATGTTAACAATTTTTAACGGAAACCTGCTTAGAATATCAGTGAATCACAGGCATCAAGTGGTAGCAACCGCGCTGACCTAGTGAGGCAATGGTCGTGATTTCCACAGACGGACAGACAGACATTGTTATATCAACACCGCTTTTTATAAGTATCAATAATATATCGATTTTTTTTCTATAATTATTACAAAGAATGACAAACTTACATATACTTTTGCAGACTGGTGTGGCGGGTATAATTAGGACATGAAACATACACTTATTTTTTTTAGCATTTTTGTCTCGTTCTTTATTTTCACAAAACCGCTTCGGAAGAGTACGTAACTTCTAGAAAAAAATTATACGTATAAAAGTGGTAACCTTAAGGGGAACTTTTATAATCTTAAAATTGAAAAAACCCGTATTTCTTAATTTCAAACCTTAATAACTAGAGAAAGATTTCAATATTTGTGCATAAAATAAATTCGTTAAATTGGTCTTCAAAATACCTTTCATTTGAAATATACTTAAATTTTTATGAAATTTAAGTACATGCGTTGTTAATATCTCATTTTTATGACGGGAAAATAATGATTTTATTTTAGTTTTTTTTTAATTTTTCTCTGAAATTGAAAAATGTTGGATTCGTTTCAAAAGAAAGGTACTTCAAAGACCTATCTGATGGACTTACTTCTTTTAAAAAAGGTTCACCATCATTAGCTTAGGGTGTAAAAATATATTTCTCTCGAATTTTAAATAGAATTAATTAACAATTTAAATATTTTTTATTTTCCCTTATTGAATATAATAACATATTATAAGCCATAAAATTTAATATAAAGTTGAAAAAAATTTAACTGGTATGTTTTCCTTTTCAACACAAGTTACTTTATTTTTTTTTTTTTTTTGAACGACAGAATTCGGTAAAAAAATCTTTCATATTCTTTATTCCATTAACTATTTACCATAAATTTATTTTTATTGCTTTTTAAAAAGTATGCAGTAAGAAAAATTCAAACACTTTGAAAAAGAAACATATTGACATAGATCTTTTGTAGCGACAACAACAATAACAACAACAATAATGTCAACAAAAATTCAAGGTTTGTAAATTTATAAAAAAAAAAAATTATTTTTTTGTTACATTGATACACTATATTTCACTGAGTATAGAGAAATTCGAATGTTCTGTATGGATTTATAATTCCTTTTGTTAGTTGTGTATGCAAATGTATAAATAGATATATTCGTGAAATTATTAGGGTTTAGCTTATCTGAAATAGATCTAGGGTTAGTTTTTCAAAAATCAGGTAATGTGTGACTTGCTTTAACTTGTCGCTATTTTCCTATGAAAAATAAGTACCCTGCTAATACACAAACTACAGATATGAGCTTGAACATATACAAAAGTAAATACTTATGTGTGAAGGTACTACATAAAATGCCTGGCAATATGCTCTTAGTTTTGTATGTTTGTTAACAAAGTCATGCAAACCCAATAAATAGGCAACATTTTATGAAGGTATGATGCATATGCAACCCTTTGCTCAACATTGCAGATAAACTTTTGCTATAGATAAAAAAAAAACATTTATATAGCAAGAAATTCTAAAAAATTTTAATATTAAATATTATTCCAAATATTAAACAATTTAAGCTTCAATGATTTTTGAATATCTTTAAGCAATAATATGAAATCAGGCAGATTTTATATTGGTTTTCCATATATTTAAGATACAAAGCAATTTCTCTACTAATATTCATTGAAATTCATAAAAAAGACGAGATTTATATTAAATAAAATATATATTAAATTGTTTTATTATATTATTTATTTTGCCAATTTGTTTGCGCTTCAATTATTTCAATATATTTTCCAGCATTTCATATTCATTACAACTGCATCATTCTTTTAGGCAATTATAAGATATTTGAATTGATTTAATAACATTTTAAAGAGAATTCTCCATTAAATATTACATAAACAGATTATAATAATATTAACAAACAAAAATTATAATAAAATACTAAAAATGCAATCAATAAGTATAAGTGATTTCTGTAGATTTGATCAGGTGCAATACTGCCATTACGGGACCCATAAACAAAAATATAAAAATTGCTATTAATACGAAATAGAAACTGCAGCGCTGAAATTAGAAAATAAAAAAAAAATAATATCGATAATTAATTTAGAAATAATATAGGTATATAGTTTAGAACTAAATAGGGCTCTAAGTTGAAGCTATAAAATTTTTTATATTTGAAAATCAAATTTGAATTTTTATAACAGAAATACTGCCAAGATTTTTATAAACAAGGTTTCACCAGAAGACACACCTATCCTAACAAATACTTTATTTTTAAATTTAGGCATCCTTCATGTCTTTTCCTGTGTTAAAGAAACTGCTATTTGGAAACATTTCTTTAAAAAAATTAAAAGATTTCATATCTGTATAAAACAGACATGAAAAATGTATTCAATGTATACCCTCTGGGGTGGCCCTTCATAATATGGAGGGGAAAAAAAGTGTCCGAACTCTAGGTCTCACCCCCTAGAAATATGCATATAGTAAAAAAACCGAGAAATACAAAGTCTTGGGCCAATCAAAAAACATGTAGTCGTGTCTAAACGCGATTGAAAATTTCAAGTGTGTTTATATGGGGAAAATATGATTTTTTCAGATTTTACGAAAATTTCGTTCTGTAGTTTAATTTTTCCCACAAGTTTTTATATAATTCGGTATCAGTATTAAACTATCCTTTCAAAAAGCTGCAAAAATTCAAAATCGAATAAAATCTCGCCAAGAAATAGCAAATGTCCCAGACCACTTTTGTGCCAAAAAAAAACTAGGTCATGAAATTTGATGGCATTTTTTCCAACTTTGAGAAATTGATTAAAGTCATAATTTTTTTTTAGTCTCTATACTTGTAAGGAATCAGATATGAAGTGTTGTTTCATTACCACGTTGTTAACCTATTGCGCATTGAGACCGAAAATGGAAAATTTTTTGATCAAATTTTGAAAACTCCTTTTTCAAGTTTTAAAAAATTTTCTTAAACAAAATTTCAAAAAATGGATCTAGCACTCTAGGGTTTTGTTAAGTGCATGTTACCTATCAACTGTGTGAATTTCTAAGTAAATCCCTGAGCCAGAATTTTTTGACAAGGAGTTTATTTTTGCGGATTTCGAGAAAAATTGGATTTTTTAAAATATTCTGTAAATGTACTCTTTCTAAATACTTTGTATCAAAAATTCATCACTTTTCTAGTTTTAAATGTTATATTTTATCTTAATAGCCTACAGTTTCGGAAAAAAATAATATGACCCAATTAGCCCTTTTGGAATTGGGGTCACATATGAACCCAAACTAATAAAAGGCAATTTATTCAAAAAATTCAAATATTTTGTAAGTGCTGTCGAATTTTTAGATGCGACGCTTAAAATATAATAACGAAATGTGTAGAACTTCCGCTCGTAAAATTTGGGATAAATCCGAGAACGTTAACCCATTATTTGCCAAGGCCAGCTTTAGATTTTAAGATATTTATACCCTATACCACTATTTAGTATGGGTATAATGACTTTGTGCTGCTGTTTAATTATCTTTAATTATACCTATCGAATCAGAATCACTATCTGACTCGATTTAATAATGTCCGTCCGTCCGTCCGTCTGTGTGTCCATGTAAAGTTTGTAATCAAACTGCAGGTCGCAAATATGAATATATTTTGATGAAATTTGGTATATAAGCTTTTATCGGCCATGGAATGAACACTATTGAAATTGGTGATAATCGGTCAATGTTCAGACCTAGCCCCCATACAAATTACCCATATGAAATCGACATAAATTGCCATAAGATCCAAATTGTCATATAGATCCTACTTAAATTGGGTTTTGTATGCGTTCATTAGGTCCATTAATGAGTAGTCCAATAATGATCCCTTTGGCCCCATATAGAGCTGCTTCCCGATCTTCACTTAAATCTATTAAAAAACAAAAATATTGCACTGATTCTTCTCAGATTTTGTTTGTATATATTTTTGCAAAATACAAGAGACTTTAGTAAACATAATCAGGATCGGTCCATTTTTGGACATAGTCCCCATATAGATATAGCATCCGATATGAACTTTTTCATATCTTCAGCCAAAAAAATTAATAAAAATCCCACTCAAATTTGGTTTTTGCTTATTTTCTGTGTCCAGTTAGTTGGGCCTAAGTGATAGGGCATGGTATAGGGTATCGTATAGTCGGTCTAGACCGACTATAATTTTCTTACTTGTTAATATTTTCTTTAATTGAGGTCTGCAAGGTAGGTGTCTCGAGTCTGCCTTTCAAATAAGGAGCCACGAGTGATTCGTGTAGATCTTTCAGATACTGTCGTCGGTTTTTGGGTTTTTGACCTTTAAGGAACATATTATGGGTATATATGACGTAGCTATTTACAAAAGTAATATTAAGAATTCCAAAAAAAAGACACATTGGCCACCTGTTGGTTTTTCGAGAACACGAGACAATGCTGCACATTTGATCCAAAGTGTCGACACCGCCTTTCGCCTGATTATAAAATTCCACCATGTGGGGTTTTCCCGTTTTAGGATTTATGCTTCCTTCTTCATCGCAGCTTGACAAGAGATGTACAAGTTTGTTTGGTTTGGGCTTGTAAGATAATAAAGTCAGTTCCTTGTCGTAACAAAACGTGGATGTTCCAGCTCTTCGGCCTTTTACATTGCCCATTTCCTTCGGAATTCCTCTTTCGTTTGACCGTAAAATGCCAACAGGGGTCAATTTATAAGGTTCCATAAGCAGTGATTTGGCAAGGGAAACCGATGTGAACCAGTTATCCATAGTAATATTGCGATTTGTTCCGTGAACAGTTTTCGTCAGCTCTTTTACGTAATGTTCTCCCAGAGAAGTTGCTGTTGGATTAGAGCCCTTTCCCAGATATGGGCTAGCATCTAACATATAAGCCTGGTACTTAGTTTTGGCGACATTTTTCGATAAAAACATTCCAAACTTTTCTTATCGGAGCAAATTTATCATTAATTATAGTCATTCTTACACTTTTGTCATCAAAGCGAAGCACGACAAGAAAAATTTGAACCGCATTTTACCCATGGTAGACAAGTAGCGCGAGTCGCAATATGTGTGTAAGGTGGTTATCTTTCTTAATGGCAGTAAGAACTAGAAGTCCTAGAAGAGCATATATTTCAGGGGCATCAGTAGTACCCATTTGCGAATGAAATTTTAAACGGCTCTGTATCTCGATGTTTGTCCACTGCACAATCTAATCAATAATTTCAGAAGTGATGAATAATTTAAAACATTCAAGAGGGTCTTCCACTCCTTTACATTCTCGTTGTGGACCCCTAGCCTTGTGAACATAGGTCCTAGCCCGACGATGTGAATTTCCTTTTTTCGTGCACCATTTATGAAAATTTTTTCCGCGCAGATTTGTTTTTAAAAAAACAATGATATTAATATTTGAGCGAAGCACGTTGAGTGGTATGTCATCTTCATCTGAAAATTCTTCATCGGAAAATTCCGACGACATTGGTACGTCATCTTCAGTGACGCGTGTCTGCTCTGCATCTAAATCACTGTTTTCGTCACTTTCGTAGCTGTCGTCATCTTCTTCCTCTGAATCATCCAAGAAATTTATATCGTCGTCGTCACAATTTTGTAAAAACTTTTCAAAATTTTTTTAGAGCTCATTATACATATATTATATAAAAAAAAATTGTTTTTAAACAATAAATGGTTTAAAATAATATATTTTGTAATAATATTAACACAACTAATGCAAAACAATAAAACACAAAACAAAATAAAACAACAAATTTATTTCCCTATAAACGCAAAAAGTTACTCTAAAGTTACTCTTCGTCGTTGCGACGAGTACATACCTGTGATTTTCAACTTTAGAGAAATGAGTATCCAGCGTACATCCGCTCACTGCAAGCTTTCTTCACCAACTAACGTTGTTGGCAAAAAGAGCGTAATTTGAACACACATAAAAAAGTTATATTATAGAGAGTAAATGAGCTTCGTCGATTCGACGAACAGTAACCGTCCAGAGTTAAATAAAAACAAGTAAGAAAATTATAGTCGGTCTAGACCGACTATACGATGCCCTATACCATGCGTTTAGAAACCCTATCTCTTAGGCCCAACTAACTGGACATTGAAAATAAGCAAAAACCAAATTTGAGTGGGATTTTTATTAATTTTTTTGGCTGCAGATATGAAAAAGTTCATATCGGATGCTATATCTATAAAGGGACTAGGTCCAAAAATGGACCGATCCTGATCATGTTTGGTAAAGTCTCTTGTACTTTGCAAAAATATGTAGAAACAAAATTTGAGAAGAATCAGTGCAATATTTTTGTTTTTTAATAGATTTAAGTGAAGATCGGGAAGCAGCTCCATATGGGGTCAAAGTGATAATTTTTGGACTACTCATTAGTGGATGTAATGAATGCATACGAACCCAATTTGAGTAAGATCTATATGACAATTTAGATCTTATGGCACTTTATGTCGATTTCATAGGGTAATTTGTATGGGGGCTAGGTCTGAACATGGACCGATTCTCACCAATTTCAATAGCATTCATCCCATGGCCGATAAAAGCTTATATACCAAATTTCATCAAAATATATTCATATTTGCGACCTGCAGTTTGATTACAAGCTTTACATGGACACACAGACGGACGGACGGACGGACGGACGGACATTGTTAAATCAACTCAGAAAGTGATTCTGATTCGATCGGTATAATTAAAGATGGGTCTAGGTCAAATATTTTTGGTTGTTACAAACAGCAGCACAAACTCATTATACCCAAACCACATAGTGGTATAGGGTATAATTACCGAAAACGAGTTTTTCTATTAATTCGGTTATTTTTTTTTTTATTTAAGGCTTCAGTGCTCCTGGGATCAAAATAATTCATTGTGATATACCTTTGCTGCAAATATCTGCTTAGTGGTCGCGAATATAATCAAAATAACTTTTAACTAATTTTGTTATAAAATTTTTTATATATAAAAACTATCTATATATTTTTTTAAATAAAATAAGAAGACCCACAGATGATTCAAAAGAATATGAAATATAAAATTAATTCTCTTTACTTTGGTGTATTTAATGATTATTTAGTGTGCGATTCAAATTGTTTTCTGTAATCACTTACGACTTGCAATAAGTATTGCTTTTCTTGTTCGTTCTTTGTTAATATGTTATTATACTCTTCAATCAATTTAGCACCGCGTTCTGCTGTATTATTTACCACTTTTATTTTAGCAACAACATCACTTCCGCTTTAAAATAATTCTGGCATAGGGATTTACTTAAAAATTCAATCAGTTAAACTGTAACATGTATTTAGCAAAACCTTAAAATTTTAGATCCAATTTTTTAAATTTTGTTTAAGAAAATTTTTTAAAACTTGAAAAAGGAGTTTTGCAAAATTTTATCAAAAAAATTTCCCATTTTCGGTCTCAATGCACAATAGGCTAACAACGTGGTAATAAAAGAGTACTTCATATATGAGTACTTATAAGTATAGAGACCAAAAAGGAATTATGGCTTTAATTAATTTCTCAAAGTTGAAAAAAACACCATCAAAGTTCATGAGCTAATTTTTTTTTAGCACATAAGTGGTCTGGGGCATTTTCTTGGCGAGGTTTTATTCGATTTTGAAGTTTTATAGCTTTTTGAAAGAATAATTTAATACCGATCCCGAATTATATACCAACTTACCGTAAAAGGTAAACTATAGAACGAAATTTTCCTACGATCTGAAAAAAAAGTCATATTTTCCCCATATAAACACACTTGAAATTTCCAATCGCATTGAGACACGACTAAATGTTTTTTGATTGGCCCGCAACTTTGCATTTCTCAGTATTTTTCCTATTCGCATATTGGAACACTTTTTTTTTAAGGGCCACCCTAAAACCCACTATACCATGCCCTACGCCATAGAAATTTAATATCTAAGGATTTTTAACGCAAGTAACCAGTTAAAATATATGAAACTTCGCTACAAAAGAGAAGTTTTATTTGTTGATTAAATTTGGTACAACGAGATATTACTGATGCTTGCAACTATCAAGAACAATCTCTATTAAAATTGCTGCAGTGGTATGCTGCACCGTATGACATCTCGGCACTGGTATGAAATCAGTATTTTTCGAAGCTATCGCGTCCATTAGCAACCCGTATTAGCTCCTCATACCGTGTGGGTGCCTTTCCCTCATATTTAAATCTAGCCAATGATCAGCAAATCCAAAAAAAAAAAAACAGTGAAGCTAACAACCCCAAAAATTAGCACACCTATATATTAATACGTGAAGGTAAATCTTTAGTTCCCTTATTAAGCAATATGCGGGCACGGAGGAGTGTGAAAATTGGCGTGGTTATAGCTCGTATGGAGGAGAAGCTGACAATGATAAAATTTATGTTTAATCTGTCTTAAAAATAATTAAAATAAATAAAATAAAATATTTATAACAATTCGTTACATCCTGTATATGCGAATGATTTAAATTATATAACAGACGCTGCGCGTGGAATTGTGAATTGCTAAAATTGATTAACATACCATTTGGCTCATTTCAATATTCATAAATTTGATATAGATATAGATTTTAAAAAAACATTGGAAGTCAAAAATTGAATGAAAAACTAATATTTCCTAGAATTTCCACTCAAATTTCGAGTGCTGGGCTATATTAGTAATTCTAATTTGCTCTGTGCTTTCAAAGGTAAGCATTGTGAATTACCATCTTGTGACATTATATGTATCTTTCTTAGAAGTCGTGCTATAAGTGATCTGATGGCGCTAATTTCAGAACATTGGGGTCCGGTCCTTCCCCTTTTCGGCGAAAGCAAAATTTCTTCTCTGAACATTTCCAAGGCATTCGATCGGATGTGGTACAGAGCACTCTTGTCGAAACTTATTTTCATTATTACTTTTCTCGATCTGTGTCGAGTTATCTAAGAGAATGCACTTTATTTATTATTTTAAATGAGGTTTCATCCAAAGAGTTTCAGCTAAATGCAGAGGTATAACAAGATACTTTTTCTTATTTTTCTTTTCTTTCTACGTTAAACGACATAGGCTTATAAGGAGCATGAGGCACTCTATGAATGATACAGTCAATCAAGACCTTCTGACGATCTCCTAGTGCGGTTCGAGCGAATAGTTGTTTATAGCATATTTATCCAATCACAAATGGAATATTACTCGCATATATGGACGGGTGCTATACAGTCTATTTTTAAGCTTCCGGATCGTATGCAAAGAAGGGCGATGGTGCCTATCAATTATAGTAGGTTAACGAAATCTATTGACATACTGGATCCTTAGTAGGAACTTTGAAATTTTTTAAATTTTTTAAGATAATTTACTCTTTTAAGGTAATTTTTTTGGAAAGGGTATTTTTTAAGAAGAGGTACGTTTTGAAGAAAATAAATTTTTTTAAGAAAAAGTACTTTTTTAAAATAAGGTCCTTTTTGAAGAAAAACTTTTTGAGATAAGATAAGAGATATGTGAACTCATACCGTGGATCGCGCAACATATTTCCGTGAAAATTTTTGTATTGACAAAATAAACTTTCCTTTGAAGTCTTTCCTGTCACATACAGTAGCCAAAAACACTACACCCTCTATTCGTCTACTTGTAATATAATGCCCTGAAATCAAAACTGCATTAAAAGCGAATATCCCCTGAGTGTTGAAATATATATAAAAAGATAATCTGGCTTAATATAAGCTTTTCATCATTGCATTTAAAATTTTTCTCTACGGTTATCCAGCTTCGGTCTATAAATATGGAGAATTCTCATATTTTCAACTAAATTGAATTTTGTTTTATGAAAATATGCACTCCACATTACTATTGGATATTGGCTTCATTCTAAGATCAGAGGCAAAAACAAAGTTCTTATTAAAACTCTTTATTTACTTATGCATAAGAGTTTTGAATCTCTCCATCACTGTGCGTTAATTTGCGTGACTATTTTAAAATTAATCTTTGGTCACAACAAGTCTATGGACAAAGTTTCAGATCGATCGGATGAGGATAAGTGTGGTTTTAATATCTCCGTGACTGTGCGTGACTATGTCAGAGTAAGGGGAAATCCATTTTAAATCTTTTCGTGACTGTGCGTGACTATGAGTGACTGTGCGTGATTGGTTAAGGAGGTATGGGGTTGCCCCACGACAGACAGACAGACAGACAGACAGACAGACAGACAGACAGACAGAGAGTATGACTTAAAAGAAAGAGTTTACAAATAGTGTAAATACTTCTGTCATATACTATAATATCTCATATCATAGAGTGGCATGACTACTGAGTCAATTATCTACGTCCGTTCGTCCGTCTGTCTGTCTGTCTGTGTCTCTATGTAGACCTTGTTATCAAACTACAGGTAGCAAATAAGTTTCTTGTATAGACAGTTGTTGTCCATAGGATGATCTCTATTGAAATTAGTGACAATCGGTGCCTGTTGAGGCCTAACCCCTATACAAGTAACTACTATGCGATCTACTAAAATTGCCGTAAGAAACATTTTGTTATATAGATATCACTCCAATTTGGTTAATGCGTATCTATTGTACTTAGTAAATAATAGGACTGTAGGAGTCTTTTCCAAAAAAATAATCGTTGATTTAATGTTTTAATAATTTCATTTTATTTATTTATTAAATTCATTTTACTTATCTATTAAAACACTTTCATATTAATTTAGAAAATAATGTTTGCTTATTATTTATAACAGTACTGTACTGTCTTTTCTTTTAATTGTTCATGTACATATGTACTTAGTTATGAACTTCAATATTCAACGTTTGAAACAAGAATGATAAATTGTATCAATGCTAGCAAAAAGCAAGTGTTAATTTTTTAATGATCTTAATGTTAATACATAATTGTAAGTACTTTGGTTTGGCCTAACGGTAAGAACTAGTTTTGTTTAAGCTGAGAGAAATAGATAATTCAATATGCAAATTATATGATAAGCAAATAGTTATAATGAAGATAGGTAACTTTAGTTAGGGTATCCAGTTCGGCTAAAGTTTACATTTACGTTTGGGTAAAAAATGCCCAAACATTCTCCCCGCCAAAGAACTTCAGGTTTTGATTATTTAATTACTTGTCGATGGTGTCGGAAAGTTGAGGAGCTGATGTAGAATCGTTAATGGGTAGCCAACATATTTTAGAGATTGGACGTTTGATATGTTTTCCATTGCAATAAATAGTTACAACTCTTACCAATCCGTCTGGTCCTGGATGAATGTCTTCAACTTTAGCCAGAGGCCACTGACCAGGAGAACTTTTTTCATGAAGTAAAAGAACTAAATCACCTTTCTTTATGTTGCGCTTAATTTTGTTCCATTTAGGTCGAGCTTGAAGTCTACACATATATTCTTGCTTCCATCGATCCCAAAAATGTTGCTTCATACGTTCTACAAGTTTCCAGCGACTCAAACGGTCGATATTTGAATCAAGAAGATCTTCGTCTGGTATACAAGTGGTAGGCTCACCTATTAAGAAGTGTGCTGGCGTAAGAGCATTGTTGTCAGCTGGATCTGTTGAAATGGGACACAATGGGCGCGAATTCAAGCAGCTTTCAATTTGGGTAAGCAGGGTGCTGAGTTCTTCATACGTGAGATTTCTGTCTTTCATGATTCGACGAAGATGGTGTTTGGATGATTTCACCCCAGCCTCCCAGAGACCTCCAAAGTGAGGGGAAGCTGGCGGGATGAAGTGCCACTTAGTCCCTTTGTTAGCTAAAGTTTCAGCTAAATGTTCCGGAAGTGATGCCTTGTTACGTTGGTACAAAATCTGCAGCTCTTTGTTTGCGCCGACAAAATTGGTAGCACAATCAGAATATAAATCGGTACACATACCTCTGCGTGCAGTAAAACGACGGAAGGCTGCTAGAAATGCATCCACATTAAGACCAGTAACTGCTTCCAAATGAATTGCCTTTGTACACATGCAGATGAACAAACAGATGTATCCTTTCGAAGTGGTTGAATTTCGTAAAGTAGATTGTTTGATGTTTATAGGGCCAGCGTAATCTAATCCACTATGCTTGAATGCACGTACTGGTTCTAGTCTTACAGCTGGTAAATTACCCATTAACTGTTGGCATGTTTTGGCTTGGTATTTAAAGCAGACCATACATTCACGTTGGACCTTTTTTGCAAGATCGCGACCAGAGGGAATCCAATAACGTCGCAAGACGTAAGATTGCATAAGCTGTATCGCACCATGTAAAGTCTTTAAGTGAGCATCTGAAAAGATTAATGTAGAAAGAGGATTTTTTTTCGTTAATAAAATTGGATGTTTTATGTTAAATGGCAGTTTTGCATTAAATAAACGCCCTCCAACCCTTAAGATATCCATTTCATCCAAAAATGGCGCTAATTGTCTAATTTTACTTTGATTTGGTATTGGTCTATCAAGTTTTAAACAAGTAATTTCTTGATGAAACGTTTCGTTTTGCGTGAAATTAATTAATTTATTCATAGCACGATGAAGTTCATAAGTTTTAAGAAAACCAGATTCTCTTTCTTTGTTGTACATTGTTTGCTTGAGGTTGAAGAAATAGCGAAGAAGGTATGCAGTCGCACGTATTATTGCCGTAAGCGAAGAATATTTTTTAATTAGGTCAGCTAATATAGAGTTGTGAGAATTTGTTTCAGTTGCTGTGTCATATGTTGTAGTATGTGCTGTAAGATTTACAGAAGATTCTTTTGGTTGAATGTTGACTTCAATAGGAGAAGTAGGCCAAGTATCAGATGAGCTCTTCAGCCAATGTGGACCTTGCCACCATAAGTGATGGTTTAATAATTCGCTGGGCAATAAGCCCCTAGACGCACAATCTGCTGGATTTTCTACGGAAGGAACGTATCTCCAGTTGCTGACGTCGCTGATATTTTTGATTTGTGAGACTCTGTTAGCCATGTATACTTCTAATTTCTTAGATTGATTCCTTAGCCATGCTAGTACTATGGTGCTGTCGGTCCAGTAGATAATACGACGAATGTTAAATTCTACGTTATTTTTTATTTTGAAGACTAGCTTTGCTAGTAAAGTAGCTGCACATAATTCCAGACGGGGAATTGTTTCCTGTTTCAAGGGTGCAACTTTTGTTTTTGATTGTAGTAGGTTTATTAATATCTCACCAGATTCTGTTGTTATGCGTGAGTAAACCACAGCAGCATAAGCGATTTGTGAAGCGTCGCTAAAAGCGTGAATCTCCAAAGATAATGCTGGTTTATATCCTATCCATCTTGGTAGCTGAATCTTTTCAAGAACTTTTAATTCATTACGAAATCGGATCCACTCATCTTGTAGTTGTTCAGATAATACATCGTTCCAATCAATATTAAATTTCCATAGTTTTTGAAACATGATTTTCGCAAGTATAGTCGTTGGTGCCAACCACCCTAATGGATCAAATAATTTCGCTGCATCTGAAAGCAAACCACTTTTAGTTACAGGATTAGAAAAGGTAAAATTTATAGAAAAACAAAATGAATCATTGCTGGTATCCCATGAAAGGCCTAAAGCTTTTGACATTTTCGGTTGACGAATATGAAATGAGTCCGTTTTTTCACGGTCTTCTTCAGGTACATTTTTTATCAGCTGAGGCGAGTTTGAATTCCATTTCCTTAAACGAAAACCACCAGATTTGAGCAAAGAACGAAGTTGATTTTGTAACTGCAATGCTTCATCAAAGGTGTCAGCGCCAGATATTACATCATCCACATACGTGTCTGAACGAAGTGTTGCACAAGCTTGTGGATAATTGTTTTCCTCATCCGTTGAAAGTTGCTGTAACACTCGTATAGCTAAATAAGGGGCAGAGGTTGTTCCGTAGGTTACCGTACGAAGTTTGTAGACGCATATTTTGTTTGTTTTTTCATCCCTCCAGAGAATGCATTGAAAATTCTGGTGATCTTCACAAACCTGAATCTGTCGAAACATCTTTTCCAGATCCGATGTAAAACCAATGCTATATCTTCTCCACCGAGTTATGATAGTTGGTAAATCATTTTGAAGAGCTGGTCCGGCAGAAAGTTCTTCGTTTATAGAAGTTTGAGGAGGTCTGCGGCTTCCACCATCAAAAACTACACGTAACTTCGTCGTTGTACTGCTTTCTCTTAATACACCATGGTGAGGGAAGAAGTACGCGTTTTTCGGAATAGCTTGCGGATATTCGCCCAATTTTACCATATGTTTAAGAGATTCATACTCATTCATAAATTTCTTGTATTCAAGAGCGAAAAGTTTCTTTAAAGCCATATAATCAGTGTGTGTAAACTTTGGCAGTTCTTGGCCTTGAAGTAGCCGTTTAAATGGCAAGTAAACAGTGTATCTTCCATTTTTATCACGAAAATGAGTTTCTGAAAATAGTTTTTCACAAAGAATTTCTTCATTAACTTGCATCTTACCATCAAACAATTCTTCCTGTTCCCAAAATAAGCGAAGTTGATCATCTAAGGAGCAAACATTTATAGAAATTCCTGGGTTTACCACAGGCGGTCCAAGTCGGCCTGAGACCATCCAACCTAGTCGAGTTTCTTGTAGAAATATACTGCCTTCATATTTTATCATTCCATGTAGGAGTAGGTCACCATAAACATCATTTCCTAAAAGTAGGTCAATTTTTTCAGGAACTAAAAACTTTGGGTCTGCTAGGTTAAACTGATCCAAATTTGGAATGGCACGACTTTTATATTTGTTGGGGGCATATGATGTAACTGAGGGTACGATTAGTGCTAAAAGACATAATTCAAATTGTGGATCATAATTTGAGAAAATTGTAACATGAAGATATTTTTTGGAAGTTACACCTGAATTTCCTCCAATACCCGAAATGTTAACGTGGGTTTTGTACTTTGGTACTGACAATAGCTGCGATAGTTCTTCAGATACAAAAGACATTTGAGATCCTTGATCTACAAGACTTTTTACGTTAAAAGTGCCATTTGGCGTTTTTATAATTACCTTAGCGGTCGGCAATAGAGCTGGAATAAACTGGTTTGCATTGTAGCTGGAAAGATTTGTACTCACAGTTGTTGTATGTGGCGTTGAATTAGACGCTTGAGCATTTAACTGTTTATTTGCTGTAGTATTTTGTGGTGAAGTAGATGGAAATGCTGGTTGTATCTGGTTTGCTGAAGCAAACTCGTTGTGGATTATGGTGTGGTGTGGTTCATGGCATAATTGGCATCGAGCATTTAACTTACATGATGATTGAAGGTGGCCAGTATTAAGACAGTTTCGACATAAACGTTTTTGATTTACCAAATTCTTCTTTTCATTGGATGCTAAAACAGAAAATCGAAAGCACTTATACAGTGGATGACGTTTGTTGCAGCAGGGGCAGTTATCATCCTGGCTGGTTGTGGCGTTATGAACACGAATTGTTCTATTTGGTTTAATTCGGTTTTCCTTAACAAAGAAAGAATTAGTTCTAACCAAATTGGCATGCGGTTTGCTTTCTCCTTCTATTGATTCCAAAGTCCTGAATGTAGTTTCTAGAAAAGAAAGCAGAGTTGACAGCGGCGGTATTGTTGTACTAGCATTAAGGGACTGTTCCCATTCTTTACGAGTCTGTATGTCTAGTTTTTGAGTCGTCATATAAATGAGGATAGCATCCCCTACAGAAATATTTACGTTCAAAGCTTTAAGTTGAGCCAGGCAGTTCCTGGTGGTGTCTAATAGCTCTTTAACACTATTAAATGAACCGTTCGCTGACGGTATAGCAAATAAACGTTTTAAAATTTGTTCAACAAGTTTCCGTTCATTATGGAAACGCTTTTCTAAAGCTTCCCAAGCTAAATCGTAGCTAGAATCTTGAGAAGGGTATTCGTTGATCATATTGAGCGGCGTTCCTGTGCAGGAACCCTTTAAATAATACAATTTTTGTACCTTTGACAAAGAAGTATTGTTGTGGACAAGTGACATAAACATGTCTCGATAAGAAATCCATTCTATATAATTTCCAGAGAACACCGGAAGATTAATTTTTGGGAGCCGCGCTCCAGCGATAAAAGTTTCATTGCGGCTGCTCGTGGCTGCAAATGTACTAGCATGGACAGTAGGAGTCTGTGGAGAATCAAAATCAAAAAGTATATCAAGAAGTAAAGTTTTAAAAGAAATATATGTATCGTAACATTTATAATAAACGTCGGTACTGATGTACGGTACATCGGTATTATTTATCGAAGAGTCCCGAATCACCTCGATGATCTGAGAGTGGCCATCTTTAAAGGTTTTAAAGTTGAGTTCCAAATCTTCGATCATAGTTTGGACATAACCTTTAGTGATTGCAGCTTTTGGTTTACCATTGAATAAATTGGCCATACGTTCAATATGGTTAAACAGCTTTCTTTGGTCTTCGATTTCAACAGCAATAGTTTCCATTGTGGATGAATTTGGCACGAAATTCGTTACAGCAAAAGATGAGGCAATAGTTGTTTGCTAGTTTATTAAAACCGTAGGCTCGACGGTAGTAAAGTTAATGAACAGCAGACAAGTATGTATAAATTATTGGGATTTCGTCAGCACATGGACAGATCCCTGGTTTCGGCACCATTTAATGTAGGAGTCTTTTCCAAAAAAATAATCGTTGATTTAATGTTTTAATAATTTCATTTTATTTATTTATTAAATTCATTTTACTTATCTATTAAAACACTTTCATATTAATTTAGAAAATAATGTTTGCTTATTATTTATAACAGTACTGTACTGTCTTTTCTTTTAATTGTTCATGTACATATGTACTTAGTTATGAACTTCAATATTCAACGTTTGAAACAAGAATGATAAATTGTATCAATGCTAGCAAAAAGCAAGTGTTAATTTTTTAATGATCTTAATGTTAATACATAATTGTAAGTACTTTGGTTTGGCCTAACGGTAAGAACTAGTTTTGTTTAAGCTGAGAGAAATAGATAATTCAATATGCAAATTATATGATAAGCAAATAGTTATAATGAAGATAGGTAACTTTAGTTAGGGTATCCAGTTCGGCTAAAGTTTACATTTACGTTTGGGTAAAAAATGCCCAAACAAGGACCATTTCTAGTTTTGGTCCACATATACAGGTGCTTCCCGATATTCACTTAAAACTATCGAACAAATTATAGCACAAATTCTTCTGACATTTGGTTTATACATGCTTTTGAGAAAAAAAGTTATCACAAAATAAAGTCATGATCGGTCTATATGAAATTGTTCATGTCTGCCACAAAACAAAAACATTGCGTTTCTTATTTGGTTTATGATTATTTTCTATAGCCAAATATGCTGAGGTCATCTGGATCTAAGACCCTTTTTCGAAACTCATGGTATACGGAACCGGTTATTCGGTCTATACTGACAGACTTGATTTTCATGTAATGCTTTTGATGTTTTTTTAATCAGATGTCAAGCGACAACTTAAAGAAAGAATATTAGTCGATCTAGAACGACTATACGATACCCTATACCATGCGTTTAGAGATCCTACATCTTAGGTCCAACTAAGTGGATATAGAAAATAAGCATAAACCAAATTTTAGTGGCATTTTTATTAATTGTATTGCCTTTAAATATGAAAAGTTCATATCGGATGTTATACTTATATGTGGACTAGGTCGAAAAATTAACCGATCCTGAACATATATGATAAAGTCACTTGAATTTTACAAAAACATATATAAACCGAATTTGGGAAAAAGCTGTGCAATATTTTTTCGTTTTTTGGTAGATATAAGTGAAAACATGGAAGCATCTGTATATGGGGGCTATGACTAAGAATTGTTCTATAGTGATTATTTTTGGACTACTGATTAACGCATGTAATAAATACACAAAACCCAATTTGATTAAGACCTATATGATAATTTGGATCTTTCGGCAATTTAAGTCGATTTTATAGCGGTCTTTATATGGGAACTAGGTTTAAACATGCACCGATTTTCACCAATTTCTACAGAGTTCATGCCATGGCTAATAGAAGCTTACATACCAAATTTTATCAAGATATATTCATTTTTGCAACCTGTAGTTTACAAGGTTACATGGACACACAGACAGACGGACGGACGGACATCGCGAAATCGAAATCGAAAGTTATTCTGAGTCGATTGGTATAATAAACGATGGGCCTATGTCAAACATTTTTAGTAGTTACAAACATCCGCACAAAGTCAAAATTCCCAAACCACATAGTGAGTGGTATAGGGTATAAATAATAGAAATTAATCAGAAAGCAACATTAATTTTAATTAGAAGAATTCCTTGAATTACTTTCTCACGGTGGATGGGAAATGAGAACCATTGAAGGAAACGAAAGATTTAATTTTAGTTTTATGGAAATCGCAATAACAAATAAAAATGGTTTTTTAAATCATGATGCCTTAAATCTGTAAGAATCGAAAAATGTATGAATCTCTTTTAAAACAGAAAAATATTTAAGCGAAGGAACCTCAACTAATTTTTTTATTCATAAAATCTGTGGTCTTAAGCAATAACCGCCTAACTCGAAAATCATGCTTTTGAGAAAAATAACTTTTTATATAAATGTAATGGGGCTTCATTACGACTTAGGTCTGAATATCTGTATTAATATCTTTTTAAAAAGCAGTGTTAGAGAAATGGGGATTTCATGTATATATAAAGATTTTTTAGTAGAATATAATAGTATACATAACTCAAATAGGCGAAAATCATAATAAAATCATATATAAATGTAATGGGGCTTTATTCCGACTTAGCTCAGTATGTTTTCATTAATAACTTTTTAATAAAAATTGTTAGAGAAATGGGGATTTCACGTAAATATAAAGCGTTTTTAGTAGAATATGACAGCACACATAACTCAAATCGTTCTTAGGTCGGCTTAGGCGGTTATCGCTTGTGACCACAGAAATATTCCCTTTTTGGAGGGCTAGAGTCAAAACATTTTGGCAATCATCATGGCATATATCTATGCTCATTTACACTAGGGTGCATCAAACAAAAATTGGGAAATTTATGTTTAACGCAAAGAATCTGGGTCATCGAAAACGAAATTATGCTCAGCAGATTAAACTAGGTACCCAGCAGATGCAAATTATATTATACAAATTTCAGCTTACATACATTTTTATCCTTTGCTACCAAAAGTGGATTATAAGGAATATTTTGGAATTTACAAATATCTTGCTTTAAGTCACATAAAGCGATCAAGAGAAAAAGTTTACGAAAATGTTACAATAAATCTGTCACAGTGTCTTATTTGATTTGCTTAATGATTGAAAAAAAAAAATACTTTAAATTAATACGACATACTAAAATATACAACCAATCATATGTTTTATGCTTTAATATAACACAAGACCCAAAACTAAACATAAAATATTCCGAAAAATATCTCTTTTTTTTAAATGAAATCATAATTTTCTTAGTTTTTTTTTTTTATATAAAAATATAAAAAAAATAAATGAAATTATATTAACTAAATAAGAAAAAAAAAAAAATACAGATACAAGAAACATGAACGATAAATATAATTTATTTGGATTAATCAACAATAATCACATCGTCCAAAACTACCACATCCGTATCCGGTTCTTGTCTGGAAGAAGCGATCGTATTGTTACGGCTTCTGCTACTGCGGTTATAATTAAGATTTGTGACCAAAATCGAATTATTATTATCCACTGGTGAGTTTGCAATTTCATGGGTATCATCTCCAATTTCATGGCCATAATCATATGAGGAACTTGATTGATCATAAGAATCATCTTCTTCATTAAAATAATAATAAGTATCTTCTTCAGAATCACTATAAAATTGATCATTAATGTAGTCGTCATCATCATAATCTTCAACGTCATCATCATTATTATCACCGCCATCAACAACATCATCATTATCTACACTTCCACTAACTTCTTCATCTTGCGAATCATCTTCATATTCTGTATCATTATCAATGAGTGCATTCTGTTCCTCACTGCTATTCAGATCATTATGATCGTTGTGATCATAACCAGCCGCTATGGCCATTAATTCTTCTAAAATAAATACCTGCTCAGCTTGATGGGCACTGAGTGCAGCCGAAGACGATGACTCAGTATTGCTTGAAGTTGCTACTGTAGCTGTATTTCTAGGATTATGATCTGTGGTGGCATTTGAAGATGTTAATTTTCGTTTTACCTTAAATCCAAATAAGATAAAATATAAATAAGAGATATTTTTGGGATAATATTTTATGCTTGTGTGTATGTCTTCGCAAAAGATTAACTTAATCTAAACTATGATAAATTACCGCTCGTTTCTTTTCCTTTAACACACTGCGACATATGGGGCACTTATTGGCCCAGGCATATTTTTGATAACTCTTATAAACATCTAAACACTCAAAACAAAATGAGTGACCGCATTGTATGCGCACTGGTGATCGCTTCTCATCCAAACACAAAACACATCTCTCGTTTTTAACATCGGCCATGGATAATGTTTTGAAATTATTTTCAAATTCTGTTTATTCCAATTACACAAGTTTGCCAATTTCTATTAATTTTCGTTTATCTTGAGTTTGACAGTTGTAGTCGTGTGTCTTGTCTTGTGCTTTTTTTATGGCTAAGCGGAATTTCAAATATTCCTTCAGTAAAAAATAAACAAATAAACTGATAGAGAAGTCAAAAGAAAAAAAAAACTTCAACTGAACGTAATACTGAAATGAAAATTTATTTTCAATGAAATTCGAAATTATTAAGAGAAGGAGACAAAACTACAATTTGAGTGTGGGCAATAACCCCACAAGCATTTTTGAAACTAATTAAAGAAATCACTCAAGATTATAAATAAATAAATAACACTAGTAACACACTCGAAGAAAATGCTGGTGAAAATTGTATCATTTAATTTTTTTTTCATTAAATTGATAACCTACTGTAACTCTAAAAGCTCCCTGGAGACAAAAACAACGGATATGCAAGCCATTTTTTAAACTGCTGAAATATCTAAATCAATAGCAACAAGATCGAATAAGAAATTATTCAATAGGGGAAAGTGGTCGGTTGCCGTCATACTTTTGTTTTTGGCTCATAACTTTTGTCCAATTCCACAATATGTGGACGCATGCATACCAGTGGAAAGCTACATACTTTAGCTAATAACTGGTGGAGGAATTGATTTTATTCTCTCCATTGGAAAATGTTTACTAACAGTTTAGTAAAATGTTTTTTTTTTTCTTGCCATTTACAAAAATGTGGTCGGTTGTCGGCACCCTAAGAAAATTCACTGAAAATGGAAGAATATTAATGAAAACCACCAGTATTCAAAGAAAAAAAGGAAATCTATATACTGATGTGTTAACATTTACGCGCAGGAAGGTAAATTTCTATTTCACAATACAATCACAAAAACAGCGTAACATGTGAGTTTACATGTTACGCTGTGAGCCGTAAGATAAATCGGTGATACTTATGATTGTATTGGTGAAAAAGTTATGATATAAAATTGTTTCAGCTAATTCAACAACCCTTTACTGTAAAATGTTGAAAATTTCACAATATAAACGTATAACATATACATAATTCAACAACCCCACAAATTTGCTATAAGTGATACATAGATGACGCTTTCTGTTCGATTTTAAAAAAGTGCCATAAAAAATCTTTAATTACTGGATGTTTACACATTTCCCCTGTGATCGGACTCACATGATTTTTCTTATTGACAATCAATGGCACTTTACACATTAATCGTCATCAGGATCGAGTCGACTGCAGCAGTCGATTTTATTGGCAGCTTTTCCACCAAAACTCATTTGATTGCTTTAACCATGGCATCACAATCAATCTTCTTTGAAAATGGTTCAGGAGAAGGTCCTACTTAAGAAGTGGTATATTTAAAGCAAATCTACTTTCTAACCAAAGATACTTTTTGAAAAAAGTACTTTTTTAGGAAAAGGTACTTTTTAAGGCAAGAGATTGTACTCTTAAAGAAAAATAACTTTTTTCAAAAAGATAAATTTTAAGGAATGGTAAATTTTAAGAAAAAGTATTTTTAAGAATAAAGTACACTTCCTTAAAAGCGCTTTAAAGAGAAATTTATTTAATCTAAAAGTTACTTATTGAAGAATATATATATTTTTAGGAAGACGTAGTTTTTAAGACAAATTACTTTTTAAGAGAAAGTACTTTTTAAGAAAATGTACTTCTTAAGAAAGGGGTTTTTAAAAAAAAAAGTTTTTTTTTCAGAAACGGTGCTTTTTGAAAAATATTACTGTTGTTTTTAAAACTTACTCTTGAAAAAATTAATGTTTTTTTGAAAAAAGGGTAATTTTTAAGTAATGATACTTTCCAAGAAAAGGTCTCTTTAAGAAAAGGTCTTTTTGAAAACACAAAGTTTTTTTTAATGAATAAGAGTATTAAATTCAGCTATTCATTACACTTTTTATAACAAATGTAAACAAAATATTTGAAAAAAAAATAACAATTTGATAAACTTAATACTAACAAGTAAGACAATTATGGTCGGTCTAGACCGACTATCCGATACCCTCTACCATGCGTATAGGGATGGCCTTAGGTCCAACAACAGGAAAATATAGAAAATCAGCATAAACCAAATCTTAGTGGGAGTTTTTTTAAATTTTGCCTGAAGATCTGAAAAGCTCATGTCGGATGCTACATTTATATGGGGATTAGATCAAAAAATAGATCGGTCCTGACCATATTTGGTAAGGTCAACTATTTTTTGAAAAAAAAAATACAAAAACAAAATGTGAAGCAAATGTGTGCAATATTTTTGTTATTTAATTGGTTTAAGTGAAGATCAGGAAGCAAGTTTATATGAGGCTATGACTAAGAATTGGCTTATAGTGTTTGTTTTTGGACTACTGCTTAATGGATGTCATAAACATAACAAACCCAATATGAACGACATCTATAAGATAATTGGATCTCATAGCAATTTAAGTTGATGTCATGGGGGGTGAGTTGTAAAGAGACTAGGTCTGAACATAAACCGATTATCACCAGTTTCAATAGCGTTTTTGTCTACAAGATTTACAAGATTACAAGATTTACATGAACACAGATGGACAGACAGATGAGTGGACAAACAGCGCTAAATCGATTCGACTTGTTATAAGGATTAAAAATATATATAACTTATGGAATCGGAAGCGCAATTTCGATGCTTTCCAAACGGAATGTCAAACCTAAATATATACAAAAAGGAACTGTTTAGGAAAATTTACTTTTTGAAGAAAATACGTTTTTTATATAAAAAATAGTTTTTTAGGAAAATTTTAATTTTTAGAAAATGTATTTTGTAGGAAAAGATGCTCTGTAAAGAAATGGGATCTTAAAGAGTAGAAACTTTTTAAGAAGAGATTCTGTTTTAAGTAAATTTACTTTTCTCTTCTTCAAGATGAGGCACACTTTAAGAAAATTTAAAACATGTGCGATTCTAGTTGTTATGTTAATACTAAGATGTATGATCGATACATTAATGAAGCTAAATTTATTTCATACTGCGCTCCAGAGCCAGGAGCGGCCGTGACTATATTTTATGATAAAAATACTTGTTATTTACCGACTCAACATATTTTGCGAATAATTTTTGGGTCTTAATATCATATGTACCATGAACAGGAGAAACCCATTAGGAATCAAACGTTTTTGTAGTGAAAAAATTAATTAGTTATGTAATTTATATACACACTAGTATGTCATCTCGTGCTTGGCTACGACTTATCGCGACTTATTGACATGTATGATTTCATAATTAATTTGTACTACGAAATTTGTATTGTGCAATGAAAACATTTCAATTTATTTATTTTATATTTTTTCTATTGCAATTCTTGCTAGTACATTTTATTTTGGCGATCTATGATTTCAGCGTTTTTTGTTTTTGGAGATTTTCGTTTTCGCGATTTTCGATTTTGCCCATATTTTCCACGATTACGCACATTGGAAATTAAAGTTGTTATCAAAAGTTTCAAGACCGTCTTTTTCAGAGTACTTAATATTTTTTGTATAGGACGTGCCACGCCCACTATTCCCATGTTGGGCCCATTACGCCCATTTTTTGTTCGACTAATCACGTGAGTAACTTATGGGCTCATGAAAAGTCCCAAGGCGCTCACTATTACAGTAGTTCAGATATATGACATTAAATATTTACTTTGTATTGTATTTATTTTATTTGTACTATTGTATTTGTATTGGGGGTGGTACGCCCATTCATTCGATCCCACCCAATTTTCGTTCGGCCTTTCACAGCAATAATAGATGGGCTCACATAATTTTGCAAAGCTGTCTCTGTCATAGTACTGGAGATATATGATATTAGAAATTCGCTTTGGATGACATATAGTTCCTTCCAGATACACAGTAAGACTCTGCAAGAATTTCAGGAACATCTGTCTAATGGTTTACCCTCCTATAAGCTTCAAACAAGCATACATAATTTTGCTTTTATATATACTAGCAGAGCCCCTCGAAATGCGAGTGCAAATTCTAGGAAATTTTATTTTTTCATTTAATAAATAATTACATAAAAACTAAAGGTATGCTAATCAATTTTAGCCAATTCAAAATTCAACCCTTTTTAAAAAAAATTCATTAAATTTCATTATAAATATTTGTTGAACACGTGGAAGATATACAAATGAGCCTATAGTGCGTTTACATCTAAGGTAAATCTAGCAGATTTTAGTTGAAATCGATTTCAAAATCTATACCGTTTACATCTAGTTTTTTTGACATTCTGTGAGATTTTGTTTCCATTTTTATTAATATATTATGCATCAAGAATGAAAAAAGCACAAGCTGAAATAGAAATTTTACGAAAAAAAAAACATCAGCATTTGTTAAATGTATTGTTTGAACAACAAACACAAATGCATTTTGCACAATTATTATATAGCAGATGGGAATGGGCATCATATAAGTATAGAAAATTATAACTTTTCAATTACTAAATATATTTCTATTATAGACTCCTCATTTTTATTAATAATTAATATTTTTTTTATTCAACTTGTTTGCTTTTGTTTTTAAATGTCAATTTTTAAGTCACTACAATGTTAAAAAAACAGTGGCAGTATAATTTGGTAGTGCCCAAGTTTGACAAGATTTTGTGAGATTTTGCTAAAATCTTGTAACGAGCTAGATTTTGTTTTGTATAGGAAATGTAGTAAAAATGAGCTAGATTGCGCTCGAAATCTCGTATATACTAGATTTTACTTAGATATAAACGCACTATTATTAATAAATAACTTTAAAGGAGCCTATAGGTAGCTAATCAATTTTGGCCAATTAACAATTCAATACAGGGCTTTTGATGTTTATAATTAACACACAAACAGTGTGCGTTTTATGTATATGTTAGTAGCAACTAAATGAGCATTACTCCAAAAAAAATGTCCCAGACGGCGCAAATATGTAAATCTGGTGGACAGCTGAAAAAAAATACCTTTAAAGTGGAGCATATTTTTTTTTTTGTCAAAATCGGATATTAATTAATTTAAGATATTGAAAAAAAAAAAAAACATTTAAATATTTGGCATGTACAATCCAAATCTCTACTCTACGAAGTAGTCTAGCAAATTTTTTATGAAATCTTTTTAAAAATTGATTTTTTTTTAGCAAAAAGTAGGCGTGGCGTACAAGAACCTGCTCTATTGAGAAAATTCTATTGAAACACAAACAGAAAATGAATTTATTATTATTTCTTATTTTTGCAACTTGAAGTGGAGTATATTTACCTACGGCCCAACAGATTTTTATCAAATTTCTAGAATTTTGTTGCAGATCGATATGAGGTTGGTGAATCGAGTATATATAAAAAAGATGTTAGGTGCTTTATTTGCACAATCTTATATAAATCACTCCTGAAGAGTACCAAAGTACTACAAATTTTGATGACCTTAAAAGTAAAAATTCAATATTTACTAAAATAACATTTTAAATTTTAAGTTTTTCAGTTAGTCGCAATTACATTCTTACAGAAAAAATATTACAAAATAACTACAACATTAAATTTCTAATAAAAGCTTTGTGAATCTGATGTGTTGCAATACTAACCATACAATGTCTAGTCTGTTTCTCGATTTGCTTTATTATTCTAATGTTAATATGATTGATGTACAAATTTCGTTTATATTTTTGTTACTGGCTGCTCTTTGCAGTTGAATTTGTTCCGGCTGTAGGAAATGCTGAGTTTAGAAAATTTTCCGGCATTATTTTAAATTGAGGATATAATGTTGTTCGAGCAGCAACATTCAGTTAACCCAGTTGCAATTGTATGTAGCTTAGTAAACTGAATATGACAAAACCAAATTTCATATACATATTTTCATTTTAACTAAAGTGGGGCCACAACGGTTGGAATATTTCTTTATAAAATATCATTGTTCAATTGTGGCATATATAAATATAAGGAAGATTTGCTAAGAATGGTTGTTGCTTTTTTTTGTGTTTTTGTGGTTAAGGATATAAATAAATGCAATTTTATGCAGTCGGAATTTTGGAAAATAAGGATTTAAAATTTTCGTTTATATTGTTTTGGCAACGTATGAGGCACAAGTAAATAAATTCATGAATTTAATAAAAATACATTTGAGGCCATGCTAAAATATATAATATGATAAATTTCTTTTAAAATTACACTACTTAATATGGAAATTCGGATGAGCAGGAAATAGAAAAGAATTCGGAATTTAGTAAAATTCATTTCGAGGATTTTTATAGCCTCTACCACTACGTGGTCAGGGCATAATTAGTTAGTCCTGTTGATTGTTATTTGACCTAGACCCACGTTTTGTTATACCGGTATAATCTGAATCACTTTCTGATTTGATTTAGCGATATCCCTACGTTCGTCTGTCTGTGTGTCATTTAGATATGAGATATTGTTATATGGAGTTTCTTAGTGACAGGCTTTGTACACATTAGAGCCCCTAATGTTTTGAGGTTCAGAAAAAACTGCTCTAAACAAAAATTGGCAAGTGGCTCCTCATCGAGCTCAAAGTGGAAGCAAAAAGGAAAAAATTACAAAAAAAAAAAATCAATGTGAGTCCGATCACAGTATTTCAGAAAACATTCAAATGTTTTTCAGAAAACATCAACGTTTTTCAAAAGTATCAAATATATTTCAGAAAACATCAAATTTATTTCAGAAATTATTAAATGTATTTAAGAAAATATCAATTAAATTTCAAAAAATATCATTGAAATTTAAAATTAAAAAGTTGTTTACCCTACAATACCGAAAAGTTGTTATTGTTTCTATTAGTGATTTGGAGTCGCAGAAAATGTTTAGCAATATTTGGACTTATTTATTATGCACTATAAAATAAACTATCAAGGGCTGCCTTTTAATAGAAAGAAGATGCGGACTTCATTTGTTAATCAGCTACAATATAAACACCAGGATAGAATTTTGACCGATTTTGAAAAAACACGTTTATATCGTCACCTAAAATGCAAAAGGCCGTAACTAACAAAAAGTTCAAAATTGGCTTTTTATATTGTTGTTACGGCCTTTTACTTAAAAACTACTATTATACCATAAATTTGTTTTCATAAAAAAAAAATCAATTTTATTTTTCAGCTTGATTCTAAAATTTTGGTATTTAGTTTAAAGTAGTTTTTGTTTTATGATGTTTTTTCTTCTCCTGTAAAAAAATGACGATATGTAGTTTTCAAGAGATATTACAAAGCCAGTGTAATATTAAAAAAATATGTTTTCATATAGCGTTCTGACTATTTTTCTGAGACTCAAATTATATTTTCCGAAATTCGATTCATATTTTCTGAAGTAAATTTAGTAATTTGTGAAATTCATTCGATGTTTTCTGAAATACATTTGATATTTTCTGAAATACATTTGATAATTACAGAAATATATTTTATGTTTTCTGAAATACATATGATATTTTCTGAAATATATTAGATAATTGCCGAAATACATTTGATAATTGCTGAAATACATTTGATAATTCCGGAAATGCATTTGATATTTTCTGAAATACCTTTGATAATTTCTGAAACTCAATTGATATTTTCTGAAATTCAATTGATATTTTCTGAAATAAAAATGATACTTTCTGAAAATTAATTGGTGCTTTCTGAAATACAATTTATTATTACTGATAATCAATTGATGTTTTCTGAAATACAATTGATACTTTCTGAAACACAATTGATATTTTGTGAAAATCAATTGATGTTTTCTGAGACACAATTGATACTTTCTGAAATTCAGTTGATGTTTTATAAAATACAATTGATACTTTCTGAATACACTTGATATTTTCTAAAAACCAATTAATGTTTTCTGAAACATATTCATACTTTCTGAAATTCAATTGATGGTTTCTGAAATAGAATTGGAAAAGGTGTAGTAATTAAAAAAACACCTAAGTTTAATTTTGACTTCTTCAAAGTTTTCCTAATATATATACAATTGAATATTTAAAATTAACGAAAAAGATTTGTGATTTTACTAAACATACAGCGAACTCGGCGGTTCTGCTTACTAAAAAAAATATATCAATAGCAAATATATACTTGAAATAAAAAAAACAACTCTGTAAGTTTGTGAACATGTTAAACTCACAAAACACCTAGCGGTCAATAGCTTGAATATTTATAATTAACGAAAAAGGTTTGTGATTTTGCTAAACAGACAGCGAACTCGGCGATTCTGCTTACTAAATACACCAATACACTTACATATAACACACACCGATTTTCCCTTACGCTGTTTTTGTGATTGTATTATGAAATTGGAGCGCATAGATGTTTACACATCAAAAAAACTCAATAGCTGCCACGTAGTCGCTTCGACCCCCCTTAATTTTTACGAATATAGCTATCCTGTGTCTCCATTTTTAAGTGACAAACAAAGACACAGTTTTCAATTTTACGGACCCACGGGTCCTAGGATGTCCCTAGACGTGTCAAATGTATGACCGACTCCCATTTGTTTTCTACCACCAACATTTTTTAGAACATACATACTCTCTTATCATTCATCAGTTTTATGTTCACAAGATTTTATCAAAACATACCTGGATATATGGTGGTTTTATTGGACTTTACAGCGCCTAGGATGCCCCTTGATGCTTCAAATGTATGACCGACCCCACAAAATTTTTCTCCCCAATATCTCCACTATATCCATTCCTTTAGGGCGCTCCCATATAACATGTAAATTTTTTACATATCTTTTTTATGAACTTTGTTTCTACTTAGTGAGTTATATTTTCCAATTTTTACTGCAGAACTTGTGAAATATTTATTTACCGTATTCATAGGAAGCTGTTAATCTTTCAGCCAATCTCAATTTCCAAAAATGTTCACCCAGATTCTTATAAAAAAAGGTATATGGAACATGTTCAGACCTAGCCCCCATATAAAATTGCCCTATTGACTCTACCTGTGTTACCCTAAGATTCGGATTAGTAAAGTACCCATTAGGGTTGCCTTAATAAAAAAAAGTGTTCAAACTATCTGTCTCACCCCCTTGAAATATGCGAATAGCAACAAAACTGAGAAATACAAAGTTTTGGGCCAATCAAAAAACATTTAGTCGTGCCTCAACGCGACTGAAAATTTCAAGTGTGTTTTATATCGGAAAAATATGACTTTTTTTCAGATTTTACCAAAATTTCGTTCTTTAGTTTAATTTTTCAGACAAGTTGTTTTATAATTCGGGATCAGTATTAAATTATCCTTTCAAAAAGCTACGAAACTTCAAAATCGAATAATACCTCGCTAAGAAATAGCAAATGCCCCAGACCACTTTGGTGCTAAAAAAAAACTAGGTCATGAAATTTGATGGCATTTCTTTCAACTTTGAGAAAATGATTAAAGCCATAATTTATTTTTAGTCTCTATATTTAAAGGTACTTAGATGTGAAGTATTGTTTTACTATTATATTCGCGAACAATAAGCAGATAATTGCACCAAAGATATACATATCACAATGGATTATTTTGATCACAGGAGCACTGAAGGGTTAACTAAATAAAAATTAACCGAATTATTTTTCTTGAATTCTAAATAGTGGTTTCATCGAGTTTAACAGAAAAACTCGTTTTCGGTAATTTTTATTTAAAAATATCTTAAAATCCAAAGCTGGCCTTCGCAAATAATGGGTTAACGTTCTCGGATTTATCCCAAATTTTAGGAGCGGAGGTTCTACATATTTGGTTATTAGATTTTAAGCATCGCATCTAAAAATTCAACAACACTTTTATTAGCTTGTGGTCATATGTGACCCCAATTACAAAAGGGTTAATGGGGTCATATTATTTTTTCCCGAAACCCCAGGCTATTAAGATAAAATATAACATTTAAAGTAGAAAAGTGATGACTTTTTGATACAAAGTATTTAGAAAGAGTATATTTACAGAATATTTTACTAAAATCCAATTTTTCTCGAAATCCGCAAAAATAAAATCATTGTCAAAAAATTTTGGAAGGGGGATTTCCTTAAAAATTCACACAGTTAATCCGCAACATGTATTTAACAAAACTTAAGGTGCCAGATCCAGTTTTTTAAATTTTGTTGAAGAACATTTTTTAAAACTTGAAAAAGGAGTTTTCACAATTTTAAAAAAAAAAAATTCCCATTTTCGGTCTCAATGCGCAATAGGTTTACAAGGTGTTAATAAAACAATACTTAATTTCTGAGTATTTACAGGTATAGAGACTAAACCAAAATGTTGACTTTAATTAATTTCTTAAAGTTGAAAAAAATGCCATCAAATTTCATGACCTATTTTTATGGCACAAAAGTAGTCTGGGGAATTTGTTATTTATTGGCCACTTTTTATTCTACTGATCCCTAATTATATAACACTTTGTCGTAAAATCTAAACCGTAGAACGAAATTTTTGTAAAACCTGAAAGAAAGTCATATTTTCCCCATATAAAACACACTTGAAATTTTCAATCGCGTTGAGCCGCTTCTAAATGTTTTTTGATTGGAACAAAACTATGTATTTCTCAGTTTTTTTGCTACTTTCGTATTTCCAGGGGGTGCGACCGTGAGTTTGAACACTTTTTTCTCCATATAATGAAGGGCCACCCTAATGCCTACTGGTTTGATACCGCCCATTTTTCACATAAGTTCTCATACTTATCATTCGTGAACTCACACTGTCGGGTTTATTGTACTCCAGAAAAAAAATTGTATGGGAGGTGCCACGCCCACTAACCCAATCCCGCCCATTTTCGGTAAGGCTACTCACATTAACAACTGATTGACGAGCAGAAATTTTTAATATTCTGGCCACCATAGTACTCTAGATATATGTTGATATGTATGGGACATGCCACGCCCACTGGCTTGATCTCGCCCATTTTCACATAACTTCTCATACTCATCATTCGTGAACACACACTTTGTTTCAAGTCTGTCGGGTTTATAGTACCCAGATAACATTTTTTGTATGAGAGGTGCCACGCCCACTAACCCAATCCCGCCTGTTTTCGGTACGACTGCTCACATTACCATCCAACTGACGTGGAGAATGTTTCAAGACTCTGGCCGTCGTAGTACTCTAGATATATGATGATATGTATTTACCATTTATGGGAGGTGCCACGCCCACTGGCTTTATCATGCCCATTTTTAGCCTGACTTCTCACATTACTAATTTCTGTTTTACTACAAAGTTTCAGGACCCTTGCTATCATAGAACTCTAGATATGTTATATTAAAATTTTTTTAATTATGGAAATTACCACGCCCACTTGAAAAATCCATAAAGATATAGCCTATTTTTCCTCCTGGATAGGCAGTTGCCTGCTGTAAAAATTTCAAGACGATCGGTCCAGTGGTGTAGTCTCTTATAATAGACAAACAAACATACATACATACAATCATACAAACATATGTACATCAATTTTTTTTATCAATCTATTATATAACATATTGTACCCAAATTCTGTTTACATATACTTCGGAATATATAATTGACCTTATTTAATATGGTCTTGATCAAGTCCCCGTATAGTAATTACATCAGATATGAAGTTTATTATTAGATACCAAGATTATATTTAAATTAAATTTAAGATGGAGTCGTCGACTTACAACCGTCGTGTATACAAGTGTCTGTTCGATAATCTCTATTACTCTTTTACTTACGCAGTTTACAATTCTTTTTTTGTACTCATATACACACATCCTTAATTTCCCACATAATTTACAAAACCACAAAAGTTCCAGAAAATAATTAAAATTGAGAAAGATGGATGTGGACGACCCATTCCCTACGGGGAATAGGTTTAGTCTCCTAGATGAGACAGGAAAAAAACCTACTAAAAAAAGAAAATCGAACTCCAATATTGAAATATTTCCAACACTTTATCAACAAAATATGGGGAATGACCCCAAATATGTGATCATAAAATCAACCGATGAAAAGAAACCAGTAACTGGCTTCAGTGTATTTGCCATTGAAAAAGCTATTCAAGGTATAAGCAAAGAATACTCTAGCATAAGTTTATTACGAGATGGCGGCATTTTAGTCTTAGCTAAAACACAAAAAATTGCTGACAAATTCGTACGTACAAAAAATTTTGGAGGACTCTGCGATGTAGAAATCTCATTACACAAATCGCTAAATACCTGTAAAGGTACAATTTATGATCGAAATCTAATTAAAACAAATGAAAAAGAAATTTTAGAATATCTGAAAGATCAAGGTGTAACTGAAATCTACAAATTCACCAGACAAGAAGGAAACGAAAAAGTTCCTACGGGTAAAATACTACTCTCATTCAATTTGTACAAAATTCCATCTGAAATTACGATTGCTTGGTACTCTGTACGGGTCCGAGAATACTTCCCCAATCCAATGCGATGCAAAAATTGCCAACTTTTGGGTCATACTCTCAATAGATGTAAAAACAATAAAACATGTGACAACTGTAATTTCCCTCCACACCCTCCACTAGTATGTACTCGTGTTATGTGTGCTAACTGCCTTGGCGATCACCCCGCTTCATCTTACAATTGTCCAAAATATACACAACTAAAAGAGACTCTCAAAATAAAAACACAAAATAAATGTAGTATCGGAGAAGCAAAAAGAATTTACAATCAACGATACCCAAATCAACAAAATATATCATATGCAAATATGGCAAAAAATAAAAACAATTCTACAGAACAAATACACAATAAACAAACAACAAAAATTACGAAGCAACAGAATCAAACAACAACTTAACAGAATCAAATAAAACTCAAAATCACGTAAACCAAATAAACTCTTCACCCACATCTCAACTCTCTCAACAACAAACAATTATTTTAACAACAGAACCCGAAAAATCTAACTCAAACTACTCTTCAATTCAAAGCTCTATATCTAAAGCTTCAACATCAAAAACAACAAACCCTAAACCAGAACTACAAACTAAAGAAAAAAAACACTCAACATCAAATCAAACATCTCCGTTCAGTACTCCTTCATTACTCTCTTATTCAAAACATCCAAACGAAAATAGTAAAACGTTACAACAACTTCTCAAGAAATAACAAATAACAAATAATCATCACTTAATATATTTATCAAATTCCTGAAGAAACCATTGGTAATATATTAATGAATATTAATATTATACAGTGGAATATCAATGGATTTATAAATAACTACACAAATTTAGAACTAATAATTAAAAAATATAACCCACATATCATATGCCTTCAGGAAACACACATTAAAAATTCAGATAATCCTCATGTTCCAAAACAATACACTGGATATTTCCAAAATTTTTATAACACTTCACGCCAAGGCTGTGGACTTTTAGTTCATAAAACCTTACCACATACTTTTATTCCACACAACTCAAACAACATTTCATCTGTCACAGCCACTATATGTTTGAAGAAAAATATAAGAATTTCATCAATATACATCCCACCAGAAACAAATATATGCGAAAGAGATATTGAAAATCTAATTCCAACAAATGAAGAGGTAATTATCGCAGGTGATTTCAATGCATGGAATCCCATTTGGGGATCTAGCACATACAATGCGAGAGGTAAAATACTGGAAAATGTTTTAATAAACAACAACATTACTCTATTAAATGACAAATCACCTACCCATTTTTCAACGCACAATTCATTAACCAATATTGATCTTACGTTTTGTTCGTCAAATCTTTTACCTCTTCTAACCTGGAACGTCATAAATAATCTTTTCAACAGTGATCATTTTCCGATAGTTACGACTTTAAAAAATACCAGAACTGATACTTCATATCAAACAGTACCAAATACTCATTTTAAATACAACCTTGCGAATTGGCCAAAGTTTCGAAAACATATAGAAAATTCAACAACTACAACAAATACATTTAACAACGCAAACAAAGAGGCAGCAAATATTCAAAAAACAATACGCTCAGCCTGCAATATTTCTATACCTCGAACATCTCCATATGGTACAAAGTACTCAAAACATGTGCCGTGGTGGAATGAGGAGCTCAAACAACTACAAAAGGAGAAAAAAGAAGCTTGGAAGATCTTTAGAAATATAATGACAATAAACAATCTCATAGATTATAAAAAGAAGAACGCAAAATTTAATAAACAAAAAAAGCTTGCTAAAAGACAGTGTTTTGAAATACTCACAAAAAACCTTAACCCAAAAACTCCAATAAAAAATATATGGACAGGTATTCGTAAGTTAACTGGGGACTATGAACCAAAAGTAATCAAAACCTTAGAATACAATAACCAAAGATATGACGAGCCCCATTTAATAGCACAATATTTTGGGGAATATTTTTCAAAAATTTCGAAAATTGATCAATTTTCAAATGAATACAAAGCGCAACTCAGTGATTCCTTAAACCTAAGAATAACATATGAGCCAAGTAAATATGCAAGATATTTGGAAAATCCAATTCATTTAAACGAATTTTATAGCTGTTTAAACTCAACAACAGGCTCTTCCCCAGGTTTTGACAAAATAACGTACGATATGTTAAAGAACGTTCCAAACATATTAAAACAAAAAATCTTAAATCTATATAACAGTATATTTGACACCGGTATAATTCCTCAATCATACAAAACTGCAATAGTAATACCAATAAAAAAACCAAATACAAATACTCTTGAAATCTCAAACTATCGCCCTATATCTTTACTACCTTGTCTAGGAAAACTACTTGAAAAAATTATATCAAGACGACTCCAATGGTTTTTACAAACACCAAATAAAATATCGCCCAACCAAGTTGGTTTTCGACCTGGATGTGGAACAACTGATGCGTTAATTTACTTAGACCACATGATTTGCAAAAATCTATCCACAAAAAATCATCTCTCAATCCTGTCAATAGACTTCGAAAAAGCTTTTGATAGAATTGGAATACATCTTGTTCTAAAAAAACTTTATGAATGGAAAATTGGACCAAAAATTTTTAATTATATAAAATCATTCTTAAGCCATCGGAAACTAAAAGTAAAGGTCAACAATATTATCTCTAACACTCAACCAATCTTTAGTGGTATTCCCCAAGGATCACCTCTTTCAACAACACTTTTTTTAATCGCTTTTGAAAACCTCAACCAAATACTAAACAATCAAAAAATCCCATACTGTATATATGCTGATGACCTCTATATATTAAGCAACGCAAAAACAACTATTGCTATCGAGGAGAAATTTGAAAATATATTGGAATTAATTGACACTTGGTCTAAAACCTCTGGCTCAAAAATATCGATAAACAAATGTAAACACCTACACATATGTAAAAAACATAACTGCAATGAAGCAAAAATTTTTCTTAATTCAACTCGTATTGAAAACTTAAAACAGCTTAAAATTTTGGGCATCATTTTCGATAATAGACACACATTTAAACATCACTGTGAATATTTAAGGTCAAATCTACAAAAAAGACTTAACATAATAAAATACCTTGCTTCACAAAAAAGTCAGGTCCATAGTAATGTACTCATGAATGCTACAAAGCTCATAGTGGGATCCAAAATTGAATATGGTCTAACGATTTTTGGAAAATGTGCACCTTCAAATTTAAACAAAATTAAAACGATTTTCAACGCAGCAGTTAGATGCAGCTTGAGAGCTTATAGGACAACAACTACAAAAAACCTACTTATCGAAGGAGGTGTCTTAAATATTGAAGAAAGACAGCAAATTCTAAAATGTAACCTAATTCCAAAACTCATAAATAACAACAACTTACTTCAACATGAAATTAACCTTTTAAAGAAACGTAAAACTGCGTTAAAAATAAAATCAACTTTATCAGATGTCTGGGAAATGAGCAAACCATACACTTTAACAAATTATAAGGCAACGAATTATTTACCAACATGGATACTGGAAAACAATATTTTCTTAGATTATCTTACAAATTTTAAAAAAGAAAACACTTCAGATTTTGTCTATCAACAATGCTTCAAGGAAATAACAAATCAATGGCTAACAACTAATTGGAAAATAATCTACACTGATGGCTCAAAAACAACAAATGGAACAGCATTTGCAGTCGTAGAAGAAAATGGAAATTTAATAACCCATGGTCTTTTAACAGAACCTGCCACAATTTTTGATGCTGAAGCCTACGCTTTATACGAAAGCCTGCAAATAATTAAAGGAAATAGAGGCAAATATATAATTGCAACTGACAGCCAAGGCTTATTCCAAGCCCTAAAAAACACTTACTGCAAAAACGAAACTGTCAAAAACATACAACAAATTATAATTAAAATAGCAGACAGAGTTAAAATTTTATGGATCCCTGGACATGCCGGTATATGCGGAAATGAATTTGCAGACGATGCTGCAAAGAAGGCCATATTAGCACCACTACTATATCATACACCACAAACTACAGACAATTTTAAGAAAAAAGCAAAAAATTATATCATTATGAAAAATAAAATTGCATGGGATCAATATACACACTTATACAAGGAAATTAACCCTAATGGCTTACCCTTACTATTTCCAACAACCACCACTGTTTTTATGAACAAATTGTATACCAGAGTACGCCTTGGACATACACGCCTTACCCACAGCTACATGATCGAGAAGACATCCCAACCGATCTGTCATTTCTGTCGCCAGCAACCATTAACGGTTAAACATATTCTAAACGAATGTTCGTATCTATCAAATGTACGTGAATTAATATTTGGAGAACTGAACACTACAGAAATTTTACAAATTCCATCAAAATTAAACATTGAGCTAATAACTAAATTTCTTGAATACACAAATTTAGCAAATAAAATATAAAAACATAATATATAGAAATGTAAATAGTATTATTAAATTTTAATCTAAAACCGATAGCCTCAGCTGCTAGTGTTTTATTTTCTTAGTTATAATTTTAATTATAATTAAAATGTTGTAAATAAATAAAAATAAAATAAATAAATTTAAGATGTATTCCGTCAAAAAAGAACTACTAACTACCATTCTCATTTTAGTGTACTTTATAATTATATACCTTATACTAAAGTTTAGTCTTTAATATCTCATTTACCACAACATTTGTTTTACATAATGTTACACTATTATGTACTTTTCACCTGCTTAATTAATTTTTATACTTTAAACAACAGCAGTTTGTTCATTCTGTATATAAAAATATACTACAGCCAACTCTTTTATTTTATTTTCCACATTTTTGTTTTTTTTTTGTTTTTAACAAGCCAAAGCCAAAAGCATCTACCAAATGTTAAAGCATGCTGCTGCTTCCGTTTCAGCCAATGCTGGTTAGTTGGCTAAAGTTGGGTAAATGTTTATAAGCACTTAATGCATTACATTTAAAATGCTTATCAAATACTTTTACTTATATAAAAAAAAATATAAAAAATATATTCAAACATACATGATCATATATTTAGAGAGATGCAGAGATGTGCACATTTTTATACATTCATCCACTGTAAGAGAAAACATTTATCAACAAAATTAAGAAACCTCAACTTGCCACTACTTTAGTTTAAATAAATATGTTCGTACGAACCACAGATACGAGTAGTAGAACCTGTTAAAAGGCCCATATACCATTACCACCGCTAACAACATCACTGCCACTGCCATTGCCACCGTTACCTCTATTCGATTCAATGTTATCCACCATGTTTAAAGGCAGCGTGTTTATAAACCATTTTACTTAAAAAAAAAAAAACCAAAACAAAATTCTATGTTGGCCATGTTTTGTAGTCAGTGCAAGTGTGTGGCGAAACAGAATTCTTTTTTTTTTTGGCTCCTCCAGATTCGTTCTATTCATTACTTTTCTAGATACTGATAAAAAATTTTCTTTTTGTAACATTTGTTGTTGATTTTTCGTATCATTTTTAAAACTTAAGTTTTTTCCTTCATTTCATTCGCGTTCAGCTGCTATGAAGCAGTAGCAAGGTGACCGGATAGAAGGGTCAGTGAATTAATGAAATTAATATGTGTTCCGGCTATTAAAAGAATAGTTCAGGAACAAATTATTTTATTTATTTATTTTATTTATATTAAATACAATACAAAGTAAATTTATTCAAATTTGGATCCAGGGATAAGCCGGGTGACAAAGACCATTTGGCTGGTTTTTTACAGCGACAGACCAAAGCCTCTGGTGGGAATCGAACCCACGACCCCCGCATGATAGGCGAGCACGCCACGTACTCACCTACCGGGGCGCTTAACAATTATTAACAATTACTTTATTTGTTTAATTAAACTTAACTTTATTTTATTTTATTTTTGCTTAGTTCTATTTAAAATTTCATTATTTCAGCTTATTTTATTTTATATGTCTATAATATTAATAGGCTAGGCGATTTCTTGTGACCGATGTTTTGTTCTATCGTTTTATCCCGATTTTGACCAAACGTATATTATTTGAAAGACATTTCTTTTGAGCCGTTTTGCAGATTTATAGATTTTTAAATTTGTGCCTTTATTTTGAGTAAACTGCATTTTAAGTTGCTACTAACACATTCATAAAATTATACAATGCGATGTGTGTGTTTATTAAATCTGTTAAAGTGTTTGTAATAAAAATGAGTTTGTTTTTATGTGTTGATTTGTGAATTGGCTATAATTGATTAGCATACCTTTAGGGTCTCTGTTTAATGACAAAATAAAATTTCCAAGAATTTGCACTTGAATTTCGAGGGCTGGAATCTGCTAGTAATAATATAATATTTAATATAACTATATGACCTATCCTAACGACATTAAAGCTCTCCGTTCGCTAAAAAAATTTGGTCGGTATTGTCAGGCATTGCCATTTTCATACGTTATTATACTCTAATTCTGACAATAAAAAGTGGAACCTAGTTGATACTTACTCATTTTTAACTACTAGCAGATTCCATCACTCGAAGTTCGACCCTAAAGGTATGCTTCACAACTCAACTCACTTTTAATGAAGAAAACAAACTCAACACATTAACAAATTTAATAAACACACACATAGCATTGTATAATTTTATGTATGTGTTAGTAGCAACTTTATACAATCATAACTCAAAAAAATATTCCAGACGATGAAAATCTATAAATCTGCGTAACAGCGAAAAAGAAATACCTTTCAAATGATAACTTTTCTTCAAAATCGGGGTAGAACTGTGAAACTTACATCGGTCGCAAGAAATCTCCTTGCCTATTAATATTATAGATTAGATATGCTTAATATTACCTACAGTATTTTGAAGGTGAATTATAAAGGTTTTCAACCACAGTCAAACCTATAGTCGTAAATATTGAAAGAATGAGAACCAAAAATTCGTCACTTCATTATTATCATCAATCTCGGATGGAGAAAATTTTACACATTTCAATATAATCCCCGAAAAGTTTAAAGAAGTAGAAATTATTGAAGGAAGCCAGGAGCATTACATGACCGGTGTTCTGGTACACCCATATCGCCACGCCACCTATAATAATTGTACATCCAACAACGGACTTGGCCATATGCACGATGCTTTAAAAAGAAATTCATTAGAGATTTAAATTTCTGTTTAAAAACTCTGGGAGTGATGTAATGTCTATTGTGTTTGGCTGTGTAGCAATTCCTTCCTTGATTTCTCTCCATGGTGAATGTAATAAGTAGGTCTGGGCGGCCATATTGTCTAACATATACCATCGCATCTTGCGTGTGGCGCGGGCTTCCAATGTAAGAGGCCGGCAAAATTGTCATACTTCACAAGTTATTTACGTTACCATTCACGGAGATGAATGTATCATTCAGATCAAGGCTACCGTTGGTTTAAACAGATGTAAATCAATCATTCAGTTTCAATTTTGACATACATGTCATCTGAAAACTGGTGAAGAAGCCGCTGACATATCAAAATGTGATTTATTTCATCTTCACGAATCATGAGTCTGTATGAATAAGAATTCATAGCACTAACTTCTTGTTAGTTTCAGCACATGGAAGCATAATTGATGAACAATTATATGTGACCTTCAAAAACGGTGGATTCTGGTACCTAAAAGGGTGTAGAAATTTTAAATGCGTTTTTTTCTCAAAACTTAATTTTCACACAGTAGGTCCCTTTTCTCGGAGAAGTTCACATATAGATATATTGATATTGAATTTTAAAGATATTATTTAACATCATTACCGGTTGCTTGGTTAACTATTTAGATATTAAAATGGTATCCATCTTCTCTCTGCTAGAAGATTAATGGATACTGTAACGCATCATAAGACCTAGGCGTTTCAGACACACGTTTCAATTCATTCTTCCGACGATGAAACATGATATTTCTAGCCACTTCGTCGATTGTCGGTGAATTAAACCTTCCAGCATGCTCATCAGCAGGTGGTTTGTCAGGTCTAATGACAATATTATGGCTGTCCGATGGCATACGATCTAATGCCATTTTGACTAAATCATTGTTCTGATGAAGAAACGTTTGCAGTTCTTGGACAATGGTTCATTTTACTATTGGATTATGAGCACAACGCCTTTCAAACGCTTTACAATATTGACAAATGATCATTTCCCCAATTGCCACAGAACTGTCGGATCGTTGTGGAATGCTACTCGTTCCAGGTTCACAGGAGCACTGCTTCAGCTGTATCGCTCAATTAGATGTGGTGTGCCTGAACTCCTTCCATTCCAAGCCTGTCTACTTCATTATTATTCACTGTAGAACTCAATTCTGCCATACCAATACGAATGTTATCATTATCTGTCTCTCGCTGGTCAGCACTGCGGTTTGCATGTGAGGTAGCTCGTCGCACATTTGATTGACTTCGACGACCTATGTCAGCTCGTCTTCTCCTTGGCATTTTAAAACAATAAGCAATGACCTTCTACAGATTTTTTTTAATTTAAATTACATACAATGACAACCATCGAAATATTAAAAATTAAAATCGCGATAATCCGAGTAAACAATACTTTTTTATTTGCATTCCAAACAATGACAACCATCAAAATATGTCAACGCAATGACAAACATTTCTGAACGAACAAACAACGACAACCATCAAAATACTAGAATTTAAATACGCAATAATCCGATATATGTTGTCGATTCAAAACCCGTAATTTAATAAGTAATTCAATAAGAGTGGACTTGAGTCTACCGTACCGAAGGACGAACGTCAAATTATGGACAGGAAAGTACGTAGAACAGTTTATATGGGAAAACTAAATCGGTATTGTTATTATATTCCTCGCAACTTTTCTCACTGTTTAAACCTTCCCTGGACTACGACAAACTGCTCAAAACCAAAATCAGCTAATTCGGCGCAACCGTTTTGGGTTTTATCGAGATAAACGAACAGCAATTGATTTTTCTGTATATAGACTAGATGACACGGTGTACTTCGTATCACAATTTTCAAAATAAAGTTTGCTTACAATAAAAATCAAACGCTGTGTGTTTGGCTATCTAAAACTGGAGAATGGCTGGACCGATTTACAAGCCAATGTATGCGTTGGCCAGGTCTACTTTCACTGATGCGTCAAAAGCATAGAACTTCAAAAAATATATACGCATGTGCGTTTAAGCACACTTTTCTGATAGTGTGGTTTTCTCATATAAAATGTGTGAATTCATAATGGAATTTATTTTTATTTCTTTTGATGTCAGGTGCGGTAACAGAAAATAAGGTTAACGCTATAAATTATTGCGCATTTAGATTAACGGTCGGGTAGAGTGTTCAACATGTAGCTGTTGATTTGGAAAATGGTAAGCATATTGACTGCATTTTTATATTGTGCAAAGAAGATTTATTTGCAAGAACTTTGCTTTATGTACAGGTTCCATCATATTATACTTAGAATGCATCAAAAAATTAATTTCAACGTCGAAAGCAAATCAAACCAGTTCAGAGTTATCCCAATGGGTTTGAAACTGATACTTTAGGTCGAATTTTCACAGTTCAGCCAAATAATTATCAGTGTTTTCATTTGCGTTTGCTCTTGATTAATGTTCATGTTCCAACATCATTTAATTATTTGAGAACTCAAAAATTCGGATTGCTGGAACACGATACATATTGAAAAATACATTAAATCATACAATGGTGTTAGCTTATCCACAATAAATTTGAATTTTATTTTCCATAATTTTCTCAACTTGCAATCCGGCTACACCATATGATTTATGAATAAAATATCGTGATTACCTTATGGAAGACATTTTACATAGAGTGTGCACCTTCACTTTCAATTTTCAATTGAGTTATAGAGATCAAATGGATAATGACGCATTGGTATTGACAAAGGATGTGTTTTTAGGATTGCCGGGTGAAGCTTTAGCTCAGTTGGGTATACCGTCATCAAATCGTTCTAGAAATGATATTTTAAATCAAAATTCTCTTCGAGAATAGAACTACAAATTATTATTGACAAATTATTTTCATGAAAATAATTCTTAAATTAAATCCACACAAAGAATTGGCTTATGGAATCATCATGCACGAAATTGATAATGGTAAAGGTGGCATGTACTTTTTGGATGCACCTTCTGCTTTGATAACTTTGAATATGACGATAAATGAAGCACCATCTAGAGTTTTAAAACAAATTTATATTTTGTTGTTGGATGAATGCATATTAGTTGACGAAATATTCTTGAATAATAATGGAATCCACCGATTTGTACCTCATACTTTCTAGAGTAATTTAATTTTGAATCTGAAAAATCAATTCGTTGACATCAATATTTTTCGGAGCCAATATTGCACGTACACTCAACCAAACATGATTTTTGTAATTTTATGAGTGCGGGCAACGAGGAGTTTAATGCTGCCAGTCGAAATATCAACGGATATTTTTCCATAGCCAATGTGAAGGAATTGTTTTATAAAATACTTCTCCAGATTGTCGTTCTGCAATGACACGCATATTAGTACTCAATTTGTTTCCACAAAACGGACGACTTCCAACATTTCATCGGCTGGCATTGAACCTGGAATCACAGGAGAGATTTGATGAAAATTACCTGCCAATGGAATCATTGCGCCACTATTGCATCGTTTTGTTTAATGCCCCAAGAGGTTTTTTATGCACTGAACATTCATAAATTTGCTTTGCTGCAAAACTTTGGCCATCCCATAGTTCTTTGGAAAGTTGCACGTCGAAGTTTCATTGATTTGCAAATTCAACGTCAACTTGAGTGCTGAATTAGCTGTTCGACTGCCTTTCAACAAAGTAGCTGCAATTCCTAATGAAGCCAATGCCAGGGAAATTTTTTTTTTGGGAGAATTGTTGCCAAAATAAATGAAATCCAGTTCCACCAAAGGCATCCAGGAGAATGTCGTATACAGATTTTCCTAATGCATTGTCCGCGTTGTTCGACAATACAATAATATATTTTTACATCTATGTATCTATAATATTAAGAGGCTAGGCGATTTCTTGTATTTTGTTTTACCATTTTATCCCGATTTTGAACAAACGTATATTATTTGAACGGTCTTTTTTCTTTTTAACTATTCACCAGATTTACAGGTTTTTAAATTTTTCCTTTATTTTGAGTAAATCGCATTCAAAGTTGCTAATAACACATACATAAAATTATACATATGCTATGTGTGTGCTTATAAAATTTGTTAATGTGTTTGCTAATGAGTTTGTTTTCTTCATTCACAATAATAATCAACCCAAAAAGTGTTGGTTTGTGAATTTGCTAAGTTGGAAAATAAAGTTGCCTAGAAATTGCACTCGAATTTCGAGCGCTGGAATCTGCTAGTTAAAAATTAAATCTTCTAGAAAGAATTGACATTTTCCTGAAAAAGTACAAAAAATATAAATTTTTCAAAGTGAAAACATCAAAAAGAAAAAAAATATGGTAATGCATTACCACGTTGAGTGTTACGTTCACAATCTCTTCTGCTTTTTTCTCTCACACTATCAATTAGTTCTTCTCTTTGTTCTTGATTTTGATTTGATTTGGACCGTGCAATTCGTTATCTCGCTAACTCATCACTTTCTAACCGCTATTGTTCATTCTGTTGCGTATTTATCGGCCAATTTGTGAACGCCATCGTCGCGACATTGCTTAATAAGTTTACTCTGTTAACATGGGAAATTCTCCTATAATTACTTCATACTGACATCTTTGGAAGTTGTTTACAATCGCATCAAAAAAAAGTGCTTACTTTGTAAGCAATGAAAAAGTGGAAGGTTAAAACTGTATAAAACTTAATCGCAAACTGTCGGAGAACATCAACATAAAGGGTAATATGTCTTCAAAACTCGTTGCATCATTTCTACTGGTAGTATTGTATTTGTTACTACAATTGGTTAATTTTTATTTTTGCTGTGCCGAGTGGATAATGTTTTAATTTTTAGATGTACGCGTTCAAGAACATGTTTTGTTTTTTTTTTTTAGCAGCACGCGTGCAAGAACAAGAACTTAAAATAAAGCTATACTCGAACCTGTGTGGTTTATCTTTGTTCGAAACAAAAAATACGTGATATAAACCTGTTTGTGTACATAACGAAATACTGAAACCAAACACAGACATGATTATGTTCGGCACCGTACAAAATTTAGAAACACACATAATTGATATCAAAATAAAAATATGTGTTGGCTGCTTTAGAACAGAACATTGTGTGTTTGATGTGTGTATATTCTGAATCTTGGAATATACTAAACGGATGTGATTATAGTACGTTATATAATTACTAAAAAGTCTCTTTCAAATACAGAAAATTGATACTAAATGAATTTTTGCTTTTCACAGTCTTAAAAGTAAAATTTTAAAAATTTTTTTAAATCCCTTAATTTTTAACTTATTATATTTCTTATCTATAAAATTAATAGGCAAGGCGATTTCGCGATTTCTTGTTACAGATGCTACTGTGTCAGTTTTAATCCTGTTTTGACAGGATGCCTCACAAGCCTCATTTGAAAGGCATTTCTTTTTAGCTGTCCACCAGATTTACAGATTTTAAAATTTTAATTTTTTTTGAGTAAACTGCATTTAAAGTTGCTACTAACACATACATAAAATTATACAAATCTATGTGTGTGCTTATTAAATTTGTTAATGTGTCTGTAATAAAGATGAGTTTTTTCTGTTGATTTGTGAGTTGGCCATAATTGATTAGCATAACTTTAGGGTCTTTATTTAATGAAAAAATAAAATTTCCTAGAATTTGCACTCGAATTTCGAGGTCTGGAATCTGCTAGTAAATATTAATCAATTTTGAATTTTAAGTTTTATCAAAGATTCTATAATATTAATAGACTAGGCGATTTCTTGTGATCGATGTTTGTTTCTACCGTTTAATCACAATAAACCAAAGAGTTTTTATCTTCATTCACAATAATAATGTGGGATCTTACGAAAAAGGATTAAGAAGATCGGTAAGGGTTAAAGGGAGAATAGTTCGGAATAGCAGACTGATGAAATGAAAAAGAAACAGACGGACGTTGACTGATTTGGACAGGCATATAAGATACATTTCTATGTTAGTCATTAAGTACTTAGTATTAATTTACTTGTTATTATAATTCATATTTAAATCTAGTATTCATATTTAATATTGTATTCAACTGCCAAAGAAATGTAAAATAAAAATTAGTTTGAAAATAATCATTCTACAATAATAAACCATAAAAGTGATGGTTTGTGAATTGGTTAAGTTGAAAAATAGAGCAGCCTAGAAATGCACTCGAATTCCGAGCACTGGAATTTGCTAGTTTCTATAAATAAGGTAAATATAACTAAAAGTTATAGTTTATATTTACACATTTAGTAATCAGCTTTTAAAAATAAATTTGTTATATGGCCACCTTTAACTCAAGCCAACCAAAATCTTGTTGGCTTTATGCCAATTTGTTGTATGTTGTCGTATGTTGTAAATGAAAGTAGAGAATATTAATAGTGGGAGTATTTAAACCTAGCCCCCATTTTCCCAATGTGTAGGAAAAGATAGTTTTACTCCGAACTGAACAACAACAATAACAACACCAAAATAAAATACATATAAATGTTCATATGTAAAAAATTTTGTCACATTGCCATTTTTTTTTTGTGATAGTGATGTTGTTTTTCTATTTGTGTGGCTGTTATATCCTCTGAACTAAAGAACAACACGTGAGATATTTCTTTTTTTTTTATTTATTTTGTCATTGTATGTATGTATGTACATCTGATTGTATGCTACATATGGCAATATAAAACTGTATCAATGTTGTTTTGTAGGAGTCCTTAACGTTTTTTTTTTTTTTTATTATTTATTTTTGCTGTTTTGAAAGTGGGAAAAAAAGAAAGTGTGGTAAATTGGCTGCTTTTCAACACATGTGACATCTGTTTACTGTTGCAACATGAAAACAAAACATAAAAGCTGAACACAAAATAGTTCCTTTACTTACTAGATAATATTATAAAAAAAAAAACACTTTCAGATAACCTCATGGAAAATAGTTAGTCGAAATTGTAATGAACATTTATTGAGCTAGAAAATTTATTTAATTAACTAATTCCTTATAAAATTTTTCAATTCAAACAGAAGATTGTCTCTAAAAAGAATATTATTTTTATTTTAAATATGATTCCTAACCATTTTTTCAATTCTTTGTTTTTTGATATTTTAGTGCAGTTTCCATTAAAGTCTTTTGTACTTGTTTGTTGTTTGCTATCGAATGGATGATGTTGTTTTTGGCGAAAAAATAATATCAACAACAAAAATGTTTAATATCCTGTTGCTAGAAAAATGTTTTATTGTCATTGTTGCAGTCCATAATAAATATTCTCTAAAAGTATTCAGAATTCATAAGTTAAAATATAAAAATGCTTAAACTTCGGAATTTAATTTGATATTTCTAATAATTCAAAGTTGGTTTATATATTAGTTTCTTATATAGGAAAAAGCTTAAAATATATAACTTTTTGCTTGGACTCTCATTAGGTTGGTTCAATAGCAACGGATTATGAAATTAACTAATTACCAACCAAACTATCTACTGGTTTTCGTTACTGATGAGGGTTGATGACTCGACCCGAAAGAGCATTTTAACCTGTACTGTAGAATATATATCAATTATTTATTTTTATAGAAAATAATAAATTGTAAATAATTATTAACAAATCAAGGCAGGCATCATCGACTATTATGATTATACGACTTATTATATAACGACCAACTTAAAACTTTAACAATAACTTAAAAACTTGTAGAACAAAGGTGGAACAACATGAAGTAACAACCTTGTTGATTTTTAAATTTTTGTCGTAAATATGGATGACAAAATTAAAATAATAACTAAGAACTCTAGAAGTATTCTTAAAAAACGAACTGAATTTTTTGATTACTTAATAAGGTAAGATGTCGATGTGGAGTTGGTTAGCGAGATATGGCTTAATGATGAAATATCGGCGAAACATATATTCTAAATTTTCGCTATGGAGATGATAGACAGCATTCTAGGGATGGTGGTGTCGCAGTTGCTGTACGGATAATATAAATCATGACGATTGTATAACGATTGTAGCTGACTATTTGATATATGGGAAATTATCAGTAGCCCTACAAAAACAAAATCAATATATTTCTGAAAAAGAAGAAATGATTGTTTCGTTCCACAAACCAATATATGTAAATGTTGGAAATATTTATATTCCTTCGGAAGATAAGGTTAAATATCTCGATGTTGTCCTTGAAAAAAATTATGATCACACAAGTAATATCATTCACAAGATTAACATTACGACTAAGATTTGGTATCAGTAATAAACAGAAAATCAAATTTGTCCTTCGAAAACAAGCTGTTAGTACTGAAAAGTATTTATCATGCAATAAGGTTTTATGTGGTATTGAATACTGCATCTCCATGTCATTTAATGAAACTAGCAGATTCCAGCACTCAAAATTCGAGTGCAGTTTCTAGGCAGCTTTATTTTTAAACGTAGCCAATTCACAAACCAACACTTATATGGTTTGATTATTATTGTGAATGAAAAGAACAAACTCATTAACAAACACATTAACAAATTTAATAAAACACATATAGCATATGTATAATTTTATGTATGTGTTAGTAGCAACTTTAAATGCAATTTACTCAAAATAAAGGAAAAAATTTAAAAATCTGTAAATCTGCAAAACGGCTAAAAAAAAATACCTTTCAAATAATATACGTTTAATCAAAATCGGAATAAAACGGTAGAACAAAACATCGGTCACAAGAAATTGCCTAGCTTATTAATATTATATATACAAATTTTCTCAGAACAATCTGCTAAAAATTATATGTATATAATCTTGTTTATGCATTTTTTTGACATTAACAATGTGCTCTATATCCCAAATAATATACCAAAATTTCGAGGACTGTTGTCGCCAGTCTAGTTATCCTCATTATAAAAGCTTTATTTTGATAAAAAAAAATTATCAATCTCTTTTACTTTTAAAAACTTTTTCTTTTCTCTTTTTTGTTCCTTTTTCTCAATCATTGGTTTTTACTTAACTTTTCCCCATCTTCTAAACTATATCTATGTTAAAATATTAGTAGTATACATTTTTAGAATTTTAGTTAAAAAAGTACGTATAAATTGATATTAGGGTTCTTATACGGGAAATTTTCATCGGGAATGTTCGGGAGTTTTTATTTTAAACTTCAGCATTTTACTTTTTATTGACAACCCTGTTCATTGCTTTGGTACGAAAAGATGCAACACTAAAACACAGCTGACTGTCTTTTGTTATTGTGTGTTGTTCCATTAATGTAAATATAAATGTTTTGCTCTTTTATTACAAGTGGATAGGTGTTCTTTTATAAAATAAATTACTTGATTTTCAAAAATAAATGTAAATATTCTCAAATTGTTCAAAATAATACATAACTTTTTTTAACAAGCGATAATTTTTAGACTGCTATGGATCGTGTTCCATCTCCAGCTTGGATGTACTTCACCAAGAAAAATGATTTGGCACATGTTCCCTGTGCCCTAAGACACTGACGTATAAGACACTGACGTATAAAGGACTACTAATATAAGTGGGTTAACACGACATTTGGAAAATATTCATAAAGTCAAGCTGGATGCTGGTGATGTGATTCCTTCAAAAAAGACCAAACCTGATTTAAGCATAAAACAATTTTTGCAACCAGATCAGTCCATGGAAGAGATAGTTTCTTGAATGGCTGCTTTAGACGGAATCACGATTAATGCCATTACTGAAAGCAGTTTTATAAGAGAATCTCTACAAAAACGGGGCTTCAATCTACCAAATATGTTTCATCGGTAAAAAAAATTAATTTTATCATACTTTGATACTGCTAAGAAACAAATAATAATGGACATACAAAAAATAATTGAAAATAATGGAAGATTTTCTGCTGTATTAGAAAATTAAACAACGAAGATACCTTAACACATTTTCGTATGGGCCATCAGATAATTTTTTTAACTTAGGCTTAGTATATATATCCCAGGGAAATGTGGAGCTACAGAAATAAGAATTATGATCGAACAACAGTTGCAAGAGTTTAATATTAATTTTGACAAACATATTATATGTACAATTTCTGATGGACCTAATGTCATGAAATCGTTTGTCAAAAATAGTCCATTTTCGGGTATTTTTTGTTAAAATCACGGTATACACCTTGCTGTGCTGCATAAAAAAAGAGGACATTTGGAAATTTCAGAAGAATCCGATTATTATTATTAAAATTCCCGGGAATTCCCGGGAATTGGCAAAAAAAAACTTTTTTCTTCCGGGAATTTAAAAAGTTCGGGAATTTAGGAACCGTAATTGATATATATAATATAAGGTATTAAATTGTTGTGAATATTTATAACTATAATGCAATAAATGGAAAAATAAAATAAAGTGAATATTTAATATATGTCAGCTAAACCAAACATTCGTAAAAATATAAAAATTTTATCAAACAATTAAAAAAAAATTCGGTAATTTAGCATATTTTTTGGAAGTTGAGAGAATTATATCTGAAAGAACTACAAATTCATTGTATTTTACTTTGTTACTTTTATTAACGGTTAAGTTTGATTAACACTTAATGGCCTTTTAAAAATGAATTTAAAGAGCTCATATTTTCCACCCAAAAAGCGAGTGTAAGTTGTGTGATTTTAAGTTGTGACATACTTTTTAAACATACTGTCGGAATATATTCTTATTCATTGCCAATAAACAATACACTTTGATTATTTATTTTCTCTCTTATTGTAAAGCTTACAGCAAATGTTTGTCTATGGCCAAATAAATTTTAGTGTCAGTATTTTATATCATCCGTCATATGTCATGGGGGCTTAAACAAATATTATTAATACGTTTATCATATTGTTTTTATATGTTTGCCGATATATTAATCGATTTCTCAAATTTTTGCTTAAAATTCTGTGCAAATTTTGTCCTTCTCTTCCACAATATATACGAGTATACCGTCATTTTTGATAGTGCTACTCTACGGAAGGAAGCTAGTCAATATGATAGCTAATTTAAAAAAATTGCTAAAAATACATTCAGTGTACAAACTGAAAGACTGTTTAATATAAAATATTTATGATTATTTAAACCTTTAAGTTAAGAAGTATTAGCAGTAATGCCAACTTACACCATATTCTACTTATTTGAACAACTTCCTTCCAAAACGAAACTTTTTGTCAAAGAGACTCATAATTGACTTCATTCTTAAGAGATGAAACGACTGGAGAAATCATTTTGATACATGGCTACAAACAGCTTTCACAGGGCACAATTAAGCAGCGATGGTAACTTAGTGCTTTTCACGATAGACTTAGCGCCTTTTAACTACCCAAAAACATAAATTTTCCATTTAGCGCTTAAAAAAAACGCTAATTGTCACTTTTCGTTTTATACCCTATACCACTATGTGGTCAGGGCATAATGACTTTGTGCTGATGTTTGCAACTACAAAGAATATTTGACCTAGAGCCATCTTTTATTATACCGATCGACTCAGAATCACTTTTTGAGTCGATTTAGCGATGTCCGTCTATTCGTCCGTCCGTCTGTCCGTCTGTGTGTCCATGTAAACTTTGTAATCAAACTATTGGTCGCAAATATAAGTATATTTTGATGAAATTTGGTATATGAACTTTTGTCGGCTATAGGATGAACGGTGTTCAAATTGGTGAAATTCGGTCCATGTTCACACTTAGTCCCCATACAAAAGATTCCTATGAAATCGACATAAATTGCCATAAGATCCAAATTATCGTATAGATCTCAGTCAAATTGGGTTTTTATGTGTTTATTATATCCATTAGTCAGTTGTTCAAAAGTAATCCCAATAGGACAATTCTTAGTCATAGGTCCCCTATAGAGCTGCTTCCCGATCTTCAGTTAAATCTATTAAAAAAAAAAAAAAATATTACCTAGATTTTTCTCAAATTTGGTTTGTATATATCTTTTCAAAATATAAGTGACCAAATATGATCAGGATCTGTCCATTTTTCAACCTAGTCCCCATATAAATATAGCATTCGATATGAACATTTTCATATCTGGAATAAAAAAAAAAATTAATAACAATACCACTCAAATTTGGTTTATAGTTATTTTCTACATCCACTTGGTTGCACCGAAGAGATAGGGTCCCTAAACCATGGTATCGTATAGTCAGTCTAGACCGACTATAATTTCTTACTTGTTTTAGTCTACTTTTTTTGGGAAATACCACAGCTATATGGATATGTAAATAGTAACGGGATGAAGTCTCATAAACAATGGACAATGTGAGCGACGACAAGGCAGTAATGGATAAGGTAGCGAAAGGAAAATAAATTAATTCACACAGAAACTGATTCGTAATGGCAACCCAATTTGTTGTCAACTATAATTTGGTAGGCCTGTGTAATATCACATTATTCTGTTCTTATTATTGGATTATCCTTTCAAACAACCGTAGTTCCGTTTGTATGAATTGCCTAATTTAGTTGATACTGCGGAATTTAGGTTACATTTAATGATTTCCCCAATGATTTGGCGTAACATATTTCAAAACGCAGTATTTAATACCACTTGGAATTTTATTTATTATTTATAAAAAATATGATAAAAAAATAAATTCCCATACTAATCCAATGTTGCATATTGTTAATATTGATTACATTTTATATACAATAACATTTAAAACATGTGGAAAAAATACTTTAAATTGTGAAAATTGTTATTGTGTTTTACTTCCTTTGACTTCCATACACTTCTTTGTATATGTCCTTAAATTCTATACACCACAACACTTCACATAGAAAAACTTGGCTCTCATAAAACATTTAGGATTTACCGGAGAAGTTTTTAAGCAATCAGTTTGGGACCCAATTGAACAGCGCCTTTACACATCAGCCTCGACAGGTTTCTTTTCAGCAACGTTGGTTTTTCAAAGCCTTGACAATCAAATCGCCAAGACAGAGCGCACAAGTGTATTTCGTAAGAATGAGTAGGGCGGAAAGCCTTAAATTTTTTTACATTGCTTAAATGGTCTGCAAAAAATAAATTTCAAGAATAAATCTTGTTCAAATAAAATAATGACAATAAAGCAGAATCCACATCATTATAAACTTCCACAATCATACAGTCTGCAATTGTAAACTCAAAACAAATCTCAACGCTGTGGCAACCGAATTTGTTGCCAACCGAATCTTGGTAGTCATATGTACTATCGCATTATTCTGTTGTGACTACTGCCTTATATTTTTCAAACCAACGTAGATTCGGTTGTGTAAATTGTAAATTGTAGTTGTAACTTAGATTTTATTTATTAATTGTTACAACTTAACTAACAGCTTTAAAATGTGCACTAAATGCAGTTAATATGAAGACACTAGAATGATTTTATATGTAATTTATTAATTTTAAATACGATTTTAAATGCATAAAAGTAATAAAAAAAAACAGAAATGATAAAAAAAATACTAGCAGAGCCATCGAAATTCGAGTGCAAATTCAAGGAAAATTTATTTTTTCATTCAATTATAAATATTTGTTGAACACACAGAAGATATATAACTGGGTTTGCTAAAAAATAATTTTATAAGAACATAATTAGCATACTAATCAATTTTAGCTAATTCACAATTTAACACAAATTTAATAAACGCACACACAGCATTGTACAGGGTTTTATTGGAAGCTTATACATGTATTTTATGTATGTGTTAGTATAAACTTTAAATACACTTCACTCCAAAAAAAAAAAATGTACCAGTGGGTGCAAATCTGTAAATATAGTGGACAACTAAAAATAAATATCTAACAAATGTGGTATGTTTGGTTGAAATCGGTTTGTAAATAAAATTTTTATATCGGTCACAAGAAATCGCCTTGTCCATTAATATTATAGTTTTGCACACATAATAATGTTATCTTACATATTGTTTTGGTTAACCAACATTTCACGAATATAGAATAAATATCTTTCAAATAGCGATAATTGTTGTTGTTTTTCTTCTTATTTTAATAATTCCTTTGGAAAACTTATTTATATATACATATGTGACATTCTCCGAGAAAATGGACCTAGTGTGTCAAAAAACGGGTTGTGTCAAAAACGGTGGATTCTGGTACCTAAAAGGGTATAGAAACTATAAATGCGTTTTTTCTCAAAACTTAATTTTCACACACTAGGTATAAACCATAGAAAAACTCAATTCTCAAAAACTGCACCAAATTTATTATATCACGAGATTCAAATTTTCTTCTTGGATTTATCGATGGACTTTTAAGCGATCTTCTTGAATGGCAAATCGGCAACGATAATTTTTAATTTATTTTTCCAAAAATGACAAATCAAAAATTAGGTTGGGTTAATCACTTAACTATATCTATTTACAATTATACCAATTTATGCTGCTTTAAATGTGGTTGTCTTAACCCCTTAACGCCCGCTGTATTATAAACTTCATGTAGAAATAAAATTTTTCTAAAGCAGTTTTTCACTCTGTCTACGCTTTATACCTGCCAATAAGAGTACAAACAATAATCGTGTATCTATAATAAATCATAGTTATACATTATGAATGAAGGTAATCCCCGTTTTGTGTTAGCGATTTATTTCGTGTTGGCGAGTGTGCGCTTATTTAGTTTATTCTACATATGTTGACTACATTTATTTGACTTTGAAAAGCGTTAAAAAGAATTAAATTTGCCCGATAATGTCACGTTCCAATAAAAACTACATTTATAAAACGGTTTAGTTCATACAGAGTTGTCCATGCTGCAATATAAGAAAAGTAAGAAAATTATAGTCGGTCTAGACCGACTATACGATACCCTATACCATGCGTTTAGAAACCCTATCTCTTAGGCCCAACTAACTGGACATTGAAAATAAGCAAAAACCAAATTTGAGTGGGATTTTTATTAATTTTTTTGGCTGCAGATATGAAAAAGTTCATATCGGATGGTATATCTATAAAGGGTCTAGGTCCAAAAATGGACCGATCCTGATCATGTTTGGTAAAGTCTCTTGTATTTTGCAAAAATATGTACAAACAAAATTTGAGAAGAATCAGTGCAATATTTTTGTTTTTTAATAGATTTAAGTGAAGATCGGGAAGCAGCTCTATATGGGGTCAAAGGGATCATTTTTGGACTACTCATTAGTGGATGTAATGAACGCATACAAACCCAATTTGAGTAAGATCTATATGACAATTTGGATCTTATGGCAATTTATGTCATTTTCATATGTGTAATTTGTATGGGGGCTAGGTCTGAACATGGACCGATTCTCACCAGTTTTATCCCATGGCCGATAACAGCTTATATACCAAATTTCGTCAAAATATATTCATATTTGCGACCTGCAGTTTGATTACAAGCTTTACATGGACACACAGACGGACGGACGGACGGACATTGTTAAATCAACTCAGAAAGTTATTCTGATTCGATCGGTATAATTAAAGATGGGTCTAGGTCAAATATTTTTGGTTGTTACAAACAGCAGCACAAAGTCAATATACCCAAACCACATAGTGGTATAGGGTATAAAAAGCTACTGCACTAAGTTTAGTACATTGGACGCTTGAGGTAAATAAAATTAGCAAAGTGATGACATTTTTGTTTAAGTACTGTGCCTTTGAGTTGAAGTTTTTACTTGTTTTGGGTTTGTTTTTCTTTCAAATAGTGATCGTGCATAAATATTATTAACTAAAAATGGTGAACCGATATACAACAAAAACTACTTTGGGTTAGAAGAAGCAGTACAGGACATTATTAGTCAAGATAGAGAAAATGATGCTACTTACGATGTATTTATGCTGCCACCCAATCCATGCGTTATCACCAATGAAGAGGAAGGTGGAGGCGACGATCTGTATGGAAACAAATTAACTCAAGATGTTCCCAAATTCTTATAGTTAGATGGAAAGATAATAATGATTGCACGATTGCAATCGATTGGAACAAATTGATGTAGTCGTACCTCACATTTTCCAAAGTTATAATAAAGGCATCAAATGGACCAGTGTGTAAGAATGTACCGAATTTCAGTGAAAGGAAAGAAGTGGTGGTGGCTATTGTGTGCTTACGTAGTGAAGATAATTATTTCAAATGTAGGATAACTATACCGCATTACAAACCCTGATGATCGTGTTGATCAGTTATGGTTTCGCAGGCATATAGACCGCACGTGTCTGAGCGACAAGAACGACAATAACGCTCTGGAATTGACGAAAAAGACAGAAAAAATAATGGTCACAACCAGCAAAAAATGCCAAGCAAACTTAAATGTGATAAGTGTCTGCAAATGCTGTTTGGAAAGATAATGTTTTGCAAAATACCACTCCTAACCTCCCATTGTACTAAACTTAGTACACCTCTAAAAACAGAACTTTTAATATTTTTTTCTCCTTTTTTTCTTTTATATAGTATTTTAAGAGAACTATTTTAATACTGACTATTATAGCCCAGCACTCGAAATTCGAGTGCAAATTCTAGGAAATATTATTATACCCAATACCACCAAGTGGTTTGTGTATAATGACTTTGTGCTGCAGTTTGTAACTACCAAAAATATTTGACCTAGACCCATCTTTTATTATACCGATCGATTCAGAATCACTATCTGATTGGATTTAACGATGTCCGTCCATCCGTCCGTCCGTCTGTGTGTCCATGTAAAGCTTGTAATCAAACTGCAGGTCGCAACTATGAATATATTTGGATGAAATTTTGTACATAAGCTTTTGTCAGCCATAGGATGAACGCTATTGAAATTGGTGAGATTTAGCCCCCATACAAACGACCCCTATGAAATCAACATAAATTGCCATAAGATCCAAATTATCATATAAATCTTAGTCAAATTGGGTTTGCATGTGTTTATTACATCCATTAGTCAGTAGTCCAAAAATGATCCCTATGGGACAACTCTTGGTCAGAGACCCCATATAGAGCTGCTTCCCAATATTCACTTAAATCTATCAAAAAACAATATTGCACGGATTCTTTTCAAATTTTGTTTGTATATATGTCTGCAAAATACAAGAGACTTTACCAAACATGGTCAGGATCGGTCCACTTTTGGGCCAAGTCCCCATATAGCTATAGCATCCGATATGAACTTTTTCATATCTGCAGCCAAAAAATTAATAAAAATCCCACTCAAATTTTGTTTATGCCTATTTTCTCTATCCAGTTAGTTGGGCCTGAGAGAAAGGTTCTCTAAACGCATGGTTTAGGGTATCGTATAGTCGGTCTAGACCGACTATAATTTTTTACTTGTTTTGTACTCTATTATGAGTTTGAGCTGACATTTGTAACAACCAAAAATATTTGACTTAGGCTCCACTTTATTGTACCAATCGACTTCATATTAACATTTAAAATCACTTAAATCGCATCGAAATAAGTTATTACTATAAAATTGATAAGTCAATCCCTTCAAATCTCTGCAATAAATAACAATTTGATATATAACAACTAGAAAATGATAGTAAAGGCAAAAGAAAAAACAACTTACAAATGAAAAAGACTGCTAAAAGGCTAACAACTGGGGTTCATATTTATTTATTTAATTGCAACAGTAGAAAACAGAAAACAACACAAATGTGAATGGAAAAAAAAAGCACACATATATTAACACAGCAAAAAAAAAAAGAGAAAATATAACAAAAAATTTTAAAAACGAAAAATCTCTAAATGCAAAAGAGCAAAAATAGCTACAAAAAAGTTTAGTTATAACGGAAATGCAAAAAACAACAACAACAATTTAACACAGAATACAAAACGTTGCAGACTTTGGGGATAACGACAACGGAAGTCAAAAGTTGCCAACTACAAAGGAAATTCAGTTGTACTCCACTGCAACTAACTACTAAAAAAATACTCGTAGCAAAATAAAGTTAAATATAGCAAAAGTGCAACTACTGGGTATGAGTGTATATAGTGTTATAAACACGTTGGTATCTTTGCAAAGAAGATTTTATTTTAATTTGCTATGAAGGTTTTCCAACATAATTCGTAGCTAAACGTGGCTTTAAGTAGTGATAAATTTCAAGATTTTGTTATTCAAAATGTTAATTTTTATAAACATTCAGAGCTAAATTGGTTTATGTTTATAACATGTTGTTACAAATTATTTAAAGTCGTTTGAGGATTTATTTTTCTTTTTGAAGTTATTTTTATGCGGGGAATGTTTCTGAAAGAAGGAGTGTGCAGGGAGTTAGAATAAGATTTTCGATGTTTGTGTTATTTCAGGATGATCTAGAAATATAATTTTGTTTGTTTAAAATCATTAAATCGGCTTTTCATCGGTAAAGTGACTAATTTTGAAATTAATTATTTGTAAAGTGTTGACCCATTTTTCTGAACTTTCTACACCCAAACAAAAATTATATATCAGAATCAAAGAATTTTCCTATACAAAAGAAAAAAAATAAAATCAGATTCAGACAAAATTTTATTAGAATTTGAAAATTTTTCTATAAAAATTTCTATCAAATTTTTCTATAAAAATTTATAAACTTAATAAAAAAGTGTTACAACAAACACATTGAATTTTTATAAATTTTTTCAAGAGGTGTATCCGTATCTCAGACCATATCTTGGCACAATGACGCCCGACTTACCACATTTTACACAAAAACCTGCTCGAAATAATGGCCAACAGTATAGTCCTAAGTCTAGATTTGTAAATGGTTTATTTTGTGAACGAGTATGATTTCAACAGACAGACGGACGGACGGGCAGGCGCAAATCTCTATATCGACTCGGGTAGTTATACCGATCAAGAATGTATACGCACCTCTGTACAGAGCTACGGAGGTTATAAAAATATCTCAAAAGCTAAGAAGTCTTTTTGAAAGCAATTTTAATTAGATGAACCATATGTCTTTTAGTTCCAGAACTATTTTCCAGATTAAATAAGTTCTCTCAATTTTTTTGTTTTCGAAAAATTAAAAATATTTAATGTTCTTAAACAAACTTTGCGATTAAAGTATAATTTATAATTCTAATTATATATATACATATATATTGGTTCCTTTAGTTCCTATAGGGAGCATAGGGCCTCAGCAAAATTTCGCCATTCGTTTCTACATAGTGCAAGGTTCTTTATTTTATTCCATGTTTTTCCTAGTCTCGAAGCTTCCAAATCTAATTGTCTACGCAGGTGTATGCTGGCCGTCCTCTTCTTCTATTGTGTGTTCCAGTTTATAGCATTATGGATGACATCATCTGGAGGTTTTCGCAATGCATGACCAATCCAGCGCCATTTCCTACTCAACACTTCGATTTGTATTTGACTCTGATGAGTGCGTTCCCAAAGTTGTGTGTTCGATATCCTGTTGGGCCAGAAATTTATTAATGTTCTTCTCAGGCATTTGTTGACGAAGACTTGCTGGGTGTTCATATCTTTAGTAGCCATGTTCCACGCTTCGCACCCATAGAACAGAACAGATTTCACACATGAATTGAAGAGGTTGATTTTTGTGTGGGTTGAGATGGCTATTGACTTCCATACTGTGACTAGTTGGCCGAATGCTTGTCGGGCTTTCATAGTGCGATTAAAAACATCATTGGAATATCGTCCGGTCGTTTTGATGATGCTACCCAAGTAGCCAACGACGTTAACATCCTGGATTTGGATGTTTTGGATGGAAATTGGCCAGTTGCATGAGGAATTTATTCCCATGACCTTCATCTTAGCAATATTTATTCTGAGGCCTATCTTTGCATCTTCTGTCTCTACCGTTTTGAGGCTTTCCAGCATATTGGAATGACTAGTCAAGATCAACCAAACTATAGCCTAGTCCCCACGTTCCTCTTTTATTGGCCGTTGAATTTCTCATAACGATGTGCAACACAACGTTAAAAAGGATACGAAAATTTGCGTTTCTGTACAACTCCTGGATAATCTCTATTATTTTCCTAGGAACACCTTTACAGGTCAGTGTTTTCCAAATAACATCGTGTGTAAATGTATCACAAGCTTTTTCGAAATCAATAATATTTATAATTGCCACCAGAAAACTTTGAAGTTTAATTCCAGATATAAATTGAACGATTTTTTTTTTGTTTTTAGAACCCAGAACGAAATGCGTTCTTTGAATGTACATGACATTAATTTCACCTGTAGCACAGGAAAATAGTAATATTTTCAGTTCCTCATTTTTCCAGATCCATTTTTATAAAATGTCATACTTTTAGAATATTACGCATATCTTACCCAAGATTTTCTCCATGGCTTGAAGCCATATGATCTTTATTGATTGTAGTAGTCCTATCCTTACTCTATACTTTAGTGAAAACTAGATGAAGATATCTGTGTCTTGACTCGAGCAAAAATTTTTTTAAAAATTACTTTATTTATTGCTATTTAAATTACCATTCAACATTAATGACATAATATTCGAGATAACGTCAGATTGTAATTTTTTTATGTAGAAAAAAAAATTTCAGATTTAAGGCAAATTTCGTGTTATGATAACCTTTTGAAATTTAACAGTTTTGTAAATTTAAAAATTTCATCGAGGGATTTATGCTAAGTATTAGCTTTAGCCATAAAATAAATTTGAGTTAAAAAACAATAAATTAATTAAATTAAATTTTGTTATTTTTTAAAAATATTTTGTTAAAAAATTGTTCTTTCGCAAACAAAAATGTTACAAGAAAACAGGTTAGTAAATGATAGTCAATATATACTCACTACACGGTACTTTAGTCCACGAATTTTGAAAAAATGTCTTAGATCCAACTTTGCTGAGGTCATTATTGGCTATAGAAATTAAGCAGACACCATAATTGAGTAACATTGCTTTCAACACCTGTCCTGCAGATATGAAAAAATTCATATCGAATATAATTGTTACATTGGAAATATATCAAATCTGACTTTAAGAAAAATCTTTGCAAAATTTTTGGTTCTTGATAGATTTAAGTGAATATCAGAAAGCATTTATGTATGGGGACTATAACTGAAAAATGGTGCTCTAGATCTCATTTATAGACTACAAATCAATGAGTATAAGAAACATATATTAACTGATATTTCTACGATAATCTGAATTTAACGGCAATTTGAATCAATCTCATACATAGGTGATATTTATATGAGGGTTAGGTACGAACATTCACCGAGTCTCACCAGTTTCAGCGGCGATCGGCCGCCGAAAGCTTATATACAAATGTTGTTTATAAAATTCTCATTTGTGCCACCTGCAATTTGATTCAAGATTTTTGTGTCCATATAGACAACCAGACAGAAAAGAGATGCTGAGTCGATCGGTATAACAAAAGAATGAATAAATATATTGCAAAATATAAGTTTAATATAAGTTTATGTTTAACCAATTCCATTCCACAGTTCTATATAACAAACTTATAAAGAGTTTAACATTTCCTCTTTGAACATAATAATTAATTAGTATCTACCAATATTTTAAACATACATATCTACATGTTAAAATAGTTATGAAGGAAAAAATTACAAAAACATATTTCATATGTTTTCTTTATATATAAAAGACTTACCCTACTAACTATGATGATGCCAAATCAATAATACAAACAGATTCCAGTCCTCGAAATTCGAGTGCAAGTTTTAGGAAATTTTAATTTTTCATTAAATAAAGACCCTAAAAGTATGCTAATCAATTATAGCCAATTCATAAATCAACACAAAAAACAAACTCATTGTTGTTACAAACACATTAACAAATTTAATAAATTTAATAAATGTATAATTTTACGTATGTGTTAGTAGCAACTTTAAATGCAATTTACTCAAAATAAAGACAAAAATTTAAAAATCTGTAAATCTGCAAAACGGCTAAAAAGAAATATCGAAATCGGAATAAAACGGTAGAACAAAACATCGGTCACAAGAAATCGCCTAGCATATCAATATTATAGATGATTATAGTCATAGTTTAGAAATCTGATACTAAAGTTCTGGGTAAGCCTTTCAATCTTAAATTTAATTAGTTCTACATCTGCAAGCTCATGAAGGCACTCTGTAGAGAACAACTTACAATATTATATTTTTACTAGCAGATTCCAGCGCTCGAAATTCGGGTGCAATTTCTAGGCAACTTTATTTTCCAATTTAGCCCATTCACAAACCAACACTTTTTTTGTTTATTAATATTGTGAACAACCAACACGTTAGCAAATTTAATAAACACGCACATAGCATATGTATAAATTTATGTATGTGTTAGTAGCAACTTTAAATGCAATTTACTCGAAATAAGGGAAAAATATTAAAACTCTGTAAATCCGGTGAACAGCCAGAAAGAAATACCTTTCAAATAATATACGTTTGGTAAAAATCGGTATAAAACGGTAGAACAAAACATCGGTTACAAGAAATCATCTATCCTCTTAATATTATAGATTATTTGAAAATTTTGTTTTTTTATACCATCCATGCCATTGTGCAAAGTGTTTATATTATATACATTTTTCATTTCTTTCGTATTAATTTAAAAAAAAGCTGGACCCCCTAAAATATAAAAATTCATGTTCCGTCTGTCCGTGCGTGCAAATCACGACCATGCCCTTAATATATCGATTCAGTAATATCCTAAGATAGTTGCTACTTAAAATTAATAGTTCTTAAGTAAATCATGAATGATGTCTTCATAAGCTGTACTCCGCTTATTTCGCAAATAGTTAAAAACAATCAATCGAAATGATTTTCTGGCATCTTATCGAATAAAAGAGCGATTCTTTGTGTAATTACTTTATAGACCTCTCAATATAGCAACAAATCTCAAGTCACAACAAACTTTCTAATCATACTTTCCATGGTCATTTTTTTAGTATGATTCCTTCATATTTGCGGCGTGTGAGATGGGTGTTGGTGGCTTCTTTTTGCCATTGTCTAATAAATCTGCTTTAGGATTTTCTTTAATATTGCTGGCACACAATCGTCATTCATTTACATCTTGTGGTTGGCCAAGCTTTTCATGAAGTCCACTTATATCGTAACATAAGCATGCATATATTGTCTTTGGCATAAAGAAGATGTTAAGGGCTCCGATTTTTTTTCGTAAGATCTAGGTCCCTGTGAGATCATTAGTTCTTGCTGCGCCGAAAGCTTTGGATTCGATGCGACGAAAGTGTTACGAATGCTTGAAGGCGAGGGTACAAGGGATGATGATATATAAATTTACGCTTTTTTTTGTCAAAACAAATCCTCACTATATTTAGAATACAATAATCATTTAGCCAAAGATTTTCATGGTATTGAAGCGTATTTGAAGTGTGTGTAGCTTTATGATTTGGCAATAAAAAAAATAATGTGAGCCCGATCACAGGGGAGATGTGTAAATATCTAGTAATTAAAGATTTTGTATGGCACTTTTTTAAAATCAAACAAAAAGCGTCATTTATGTATCACTTATAGCGAACATCTGCAGGGGCACTGCTAATATACAAATATTTATTATTACTAGCAGATTCCATCCCTCGATATTCGAGCACAAATACTGGACAATTTTATTATTTCTTTAAGTGAAGGCCCTAAAATTATGATAATCAATTATAGCCAATTCACAAATCAACACAAAAAACAAACTCATTTTATTACAAACACATTAACAAATTTACCAAACACGCACATAGCATTGTATTTTATGTATGCGTAAGTAGCAACTTTATATGTAATTTACTCAAAATAAAGGAAAAAATTTAAAAATCTGTAAATCTGTAAAACGGCTAAAAAGAAATACCTTTCAAATAATATATGTTTGATCAAAATCGGGATAAAACGGTGGAACAAGTCATCAGTCACAAGAAATCGCCTAGCCTATTATTATTATTCCAAATGGTTAATTTTTAATTTTTTGGTTTTCACTTTTAAATTTTTAGTTTTTCAATTTTCATTTTTCATGTTTTATTTTTCATTTTTCTTTTTCATTTTTTATTTTTCGTTTTTTATTTTTTATTTTTAATTTTTCATTTTTTAGTTGTCATTTTTCGTTTTTTATTTTTAATTTTTCATTTTTTATTTTTCGTTTTTGATTTTTGATTTTGCATTTTTATTTTTCATTTTTAATTTTTTATTTTTCGTTTTACATTTTTCATTTTTCACTTTTTAGTTGAAAAATAAATATTTTTAAATTTTTATTTTTTATTTTTCATTTTTCGTTTTTAATTATTTATTTTTAATTTTTTAATTTTCATTTCTTATTTTTCAATTTTTTATTTTTGATTTTTAATTTTTCATTTTTCATTTTTCATTTTTCATTTTTCATTTTTTATTTTTTATTTTCCCTCTTTTCGTTTTTCATTTTCAATTTTTTATTTTTCATATTATATTTTTCATTTTCTATTTTTCATTTTTTATTTTCCATTTTTCATTTTTAATTTTTCATTTTTATACCCTATACCACTATGTGGTTTGGGTATAATGACTTTGTGCTGCTGTTTGTAACAACCAAAAATATTTGACCTACACCCATCTCTAATTATACCGATCGAATCAGAATCACTATCTGATTCGATTTAACGATGTCCGTCCGTCCGTCCGTCCGTCCGTCCGTCATTTAGCCAAAGATTTTCATGGTATTGAAGCGTATTTGAAGTGTGTGTAGCTTTATGATTTGGCAATAAAAAAAATAATGTGAGCCCGATCACAGGGGAGATGTGTAAATATCTAGTAATTAAAGATTTTGTATGGCACTTTTTTAAAATCAAACAAAAAGCGTCATTTATGTATCACTTATAGCGAACATCTGCAGGGGCACTGCTAATATACAAATATTTATTATTACTAGCAGATTCCATCCCTCGATATTCGAGCACAAATACTGGACAATTTTATTATTTCTTTAAGTGAAGGCCCTAAAATTATGATAATCAATTATAGCCAATTCACAAATCAACACAAAAAACAAACTCATTTTATTACAAACACATTAACAAATTTACCAAACACGCACATAGCATTGTATTTTATGTATGCGTAAGTAGCAACTTTATATGTAATTTACTCAAAATAAAGGAAAAAATTTAAAAATCTGTAAATCTGTAAAACGGCTAAAAAGAAATACCTTTCAAATAATATATGTTTGATCAAAATCGGGATAAAACGGTGGAACAAGTCATCAGTCACAAGAAATCGCCTAGCCTATTATTATTATTCCAAATGGTTAATTTTTAATTTTTTGGTTTTCACTTTTAAATTTTTAGTTTTTCAATTTTCATTTTTCATGTTTTATTTTTCATTTTTCTTTTTCATTTTTTATTTTTCGTTTTTTATTTTTTATTTTTAATTTTTCATTTTTTAGTTGTCATTTTTCGTTTTTTATTTTTAATTTTTCATTTTTTATTTTTCGTTTTTGATTTTTGATTTTGCATTTTTATTTTTCATTTTTAATTTTTTATTTTTCGTTTTACATTTTTCATTTTTCACTTTTTAGTTGAAAAATAAATATTTTTAAATTTTTATTTTTTATTTTTCATTTTTCGTTTTTAATTATTTATTTTTAATTTTTTAATTTTCATTTCTTATTTTTCAATTTTTTATTTTTGATTTTTAATTTTTCATTTTTCATTTTTCATTTTTCATTTTTCATTTTTTATTTTTTATTTTCCCTCTTTTCGTTTTTCATTTTCAATTTTTTATTTTTCATATTATATTTTTCATTTTCTATTTTTCATTTTTTATTTTCCATTTTTCATTTTTAATTTTTCATTTTTATACCCTATACCACTATGTGGTTTGGGTATAATGACTTTGTGCTGCTGTTTGTAACAACCAAAAATATTTGACCTACACCCATCTCTAATTATACCGATCGAATCAGAATCACTATCTGATTCGATTTAACGATGTCCGTCCGTCCGTCCGTCCGTCCGTCCGTCCGTCTGTGTGTCCATGTAAAGCTTGTAATCAAACTGCAGGTCGCAAATATGAATACATTTTGACGAAGTTTGGTATTTCATCTTTTATCGGCCATGGGATGAACGCTATTGAAATTGGTGAGAAGCGGTCCATGTTCAGACCTAGCCCCCATACAAATGACCCCAACGAAATCAACATATATTGCCATAAGATCCAAATTATCATACAAATCTTAGTCAAATTGGGTTTATATGTATATATTACATCCATTAATCAGCATTCCAAAAATGATCCTTATTGGACAACTCTTAGTCATAGGCCCCATAGAGCTGCTTCCCGATCTTTACTTAAATCTATCACAAAACAAAAATATTGCACTGATTCTTCTCAAATTTTGTGTGTATATATTTTTTCAAAATACAAGAGACTTTACCAAACATGGTCAGGATCGGTCCATTTTTGGGCCTAGTCCCCACATAGATATAGCATTCGATATGAACTTTTTCATATCTGCAGCCGAAAAAATTAATAAAAATCCCACTCAAATTTGGTTTATGCTTATTTTCTATATCCAGTTAATTGGGCCTGAGAGATAGGGTCTCTAAACGCATGGTATAGGGTATCGTATAGTCGGTCTAGACCGACTATAATTTTCTTACTTGTTTATATTTCATTTTTTATACCCTATACCACTATGTGGTTTGGGTATAATGACTTTGTGCTGCTGTTTGTAACAACCAATAATATTTGACCTACACCCATCTTTAATTATACCGATCGAATCAGAATCACTTTCTGAGTTGATTTAACAATGTCCGTCCGTCCGTCCGTCTGTCTGTGTGTCCATGTAAACCTTGTAATCAAACTGCAGGTCGCAAATATGAATATATTTAGATGAAATTTGGTATATAAGCTTTTATTGGCCATGGAATGAACGCTATTAAAATTGGTGAGAATCGGTCCATGTTCAGACCTAGCCCCCATACAAATTACCCCTATGAAATCAACATAAATTGCCATAAGATCCAAATTGTCATATAGATCTTATTCAAATTGGGTTTTGTATGCGTTCATTACGTCCATTAATGAGTAGTCCAAAAATGATCCCTTTGGCCCCATATAGAGCTCCTTCCCGATCTTCACTTAAATCTATTAAAAAACAAAAATATTGCACTGAATCTTCTCAGACTACTTTGTTTGTATATATTTTTGCAAAATACAAGAGACTTTACCAAACATGATCAGGATCGGTCCTTTTTTGACCTAGTCTCCATATAGATATAGCATCCGATATTAACTTTTTCATATCTGCAGCCCAAAAAAGTAATAAAAATCCCACTCAAATTTGGTTTTTGCTTATTTTCTATATCCAGTTAGTTGGGCCTAAGAGATAGGGTTTCTAAACGCATGGTATAGGGTATCGTATATACTATAATTTTCTTACTTGTTTTTTTTTCGTTTTCGATTTTTCACTTTCTATTTTCAATTTTTTATTTTTAATTTTTCAATTTTTATTTTTTATTTTCAATTTTTCGGTTTTAATTTTTTATTTTTAATTTTTTATTTTTAATTATTTATATTTCAATTTTTTATTTTTCATTTTTAATTTTTCATTTTTTATTTTCCATTTTTCGTTCTTAATTTTTAATTTTTAATTTTTCATTTTTTATTTTTCATTTTTCATTTTTCATTTTTCATTTTTCATTTTTAATTTTTCAATTTTTATTTTTCATTTCTCTTTTTTTATTTTTCATTTTTTATTTTGCATTTTTCAGTTTTTATTTTTCATTTTTCATTTTTCACCAGCACAATCAAGTCACACCGACTTTATCTTACGTCTCATCTTACGTTTTATTTTCCATTTTTCGTTCTTAATTTTTAATTTTTAATTTTTCATTTTTTATTTTTCATTTTTCATTTTTCATTTTTCATTTTTCATTTTTCATTTTTAATTTTTCAATTTTTATTTTTCATTTCTCTTTTTTTATTTTTCATTTTTTATTTTGCATTTTTCAGTTTTTATTTTTCATTTTTCATTTTCAAACAGGTTATTACATATCACAATTTTTCACCAGCACAATCAAGTCACACCGACTTTATCTTACGTCTCATATGTTACGTCGTTGTTGTTATTGTATTGTGAAATAGAAATTTACCCCCTGCGCGTATAGATACACATCAAAAATGTAAAGTTATGTCATTCTGGGTTTTTTATGAATTTTTAAAAAACTTAATATTGCAAATTTTGCGCAAAAATTTTTTTTTCATCTTTTAACTCTGAATAACTCCGAAACTGTTGAGTATATTAAAATAGTTTTAGCAGAACTTAGAGGTAATTGAAGTTAATATTTTCTAATATATCTTACAGAAAATGTGTTAAGTAGTTCTCAAGTTATGATAAAATCGGTGGAGAATCTTCTTCTAAAACCCAAATTTTAGAAAAAAAAAATAAAAAAAAAAACTAATCCATGGAATTTTAGATTTCGAATGTTTTTGTTGTCAGAAGACTAAAGAATAAAGTGATTATTAGGCGTCATAAAAAAATTTTAATTTTGTTGCATTGTAAAATCAACGAAAACTTTAATATTTTTCCATTGTACTATTTTTAGATATAAAATATATAATTTTTTAAAATTTTTGAAATACTATATCACGTGAACTGAAGGAACGTCTGTTGGTTAAACTAATGTTAATTAGAATTTAGTTTTCTTTCAAATTTAGCACAAACCCTCAATCTTGCCCAAAACCAGAACAAAAATAAAAAACGTTTAAATTATTAGCACAATTTGTTAAAATGTCTTTTATCTGTTATCTGGCATGCCAGCTCGGCTAATATTCTCTGAAGATAAACTATCCAAATTTAACATATTCTATGAGTACTACACTTAGACTCCATTTACATGTGTTTGTAATGGACTAACTCACTATTTCATAGTCAGTGTGTGCATTAAACATGCATCGCATTATAACCTTAAATCACCTTTAGCAGTTTTTGAATGGTACGTGTCCTTTTATGGAAGTAGATTAGATATTAATGTTTGGCTGTGTGCGTGTGTGTGTGTTAAACGCATAAACTGTTATTCTTTATGTATGATCGTTGTAGGCAACTACCTACACGCAAAATGAAAAATGTAGTGTTAAATGTTAAATGGGGTTTTTCTTTTTTGTAGTTTCAAAATCACTATGTGCATTTTTAGCCACTCATTTAATATGTCAAGTTTAGATTTATAATGAAACTTTGTCTTTTTCGAATTTGTTTTTGAAGTAAAATAGAAAAAAAAAGTACAGACGTTAGATGCCATGAACAACTTTGGAAGATTGTTTGTAAGTGAGTGCGTGTGTGTGTGTGTTTTTTTAACTTTTGATATGTGTTGATGTTAGAAAATTCTGTATAATATTTTAGAGTACGTATCTTTGCAGAGAAATGAATTGTGCTTATCAAAGGAAAGTATGGGTTTAGAAGGTTTTTGGAAAATAAACATAAAATTAACTGCTCACTTTAAAAGAATGTTTTGGTAAATTGTTTATGAAGAGCAATAAATTTAGAAAAATATATAATTGAAACAATTTTAGGAAGTTCCACAGTAAAATGTCTTAAATCTCCTTAAAAAAATTTAGATTTATAGATTTCTCTTCCATTTTAACGTTTAAAAGATTTCTTAAAGTTTTTACTTAGCTTATATATAATTATATAATTTTTATGGAAATTTAATTTTTCTATACAAATTTTAAAGGGGCTTAAATTTCCAACAAAAGTTATTTTCTTTAAGAAAACTTTTTTCAAATGATTATTCTTTTAATTCAGAAATTTTCCAGCTTGTTAGAATTTTTTACAAATCTAGTAATAATTATTATAATAATAAAATTTAAGAATTATATTCTGATGTTCAAAATTTAGAGATATTCAATGGAAATAATTATTATTAAATAATGTATATTTAATATTGGCAGCAGTCATCAACATTTGGAGTTAGCCATGCCAGGAAAATTATTTTCATAAAAAATGTCATCGTAATCAATCGAAAAAATTCAACAAACTAATCATCAGAGAGAGATGATCAATTTTCTTTGGACGAAAATAGTTTTATAATAGACAAGATGTAACCCGGGGTGCTTCGCTACCCCCTACCCTACCCCCCAAATCGAAATGAAAGTGCTCGCGCAAAGTCCCAAGGCTCTCACTACCACAGTTATTCAGATATATGACATTTAATATTAAGTTTGTATTTGAGTGCTACGCGCATTTGTCCAAGCCCGCCCATTTTTTTTTTTTTTGATTACTCATAATAGATGACCTGAAACAAATTTTCAAAACTCTCTCTATCATAGTACTTAATATATATGATATTAAAAATTTACTTTGTATGATTTAATATACACACACATAGCATATGTATAATTCTATGTATGTGTTAGTAGCAACTTTAAATGCAATTTACTCAAAATAAAGAAAAAAAATTAAAAATCTGTAAATCTAAAAAGAAACTCCTTTAAAATAATGTACGTTTGGTCAAAATCGGAATAAAAGGGAACAACAAGACATCGGTAACAAGAAATCCCCTAGCCTATTAATATTATAGATTCTATAGAAAATAATTATTAGTTATCCGAATATTTTTCATATTTTTACAATTTTTCCTAACAAAAATATTTTTATAAAAATTCAAATTCTCTACTAAAAATTTCTTTGCAGTAGCTATTTTTTCAAAAAACAAAAAAAAAAAAATAACTATAAGCAAATAATTGTGCTATAGAAAACAAAATTATTAGAAATAATTGGAAAATATTTATCAGAATAACACAATTTTTCTTAAAACAAGTAAGAGTGTTAAATTATCTTTGATACCCTCCACCTCGGTTTGAGTCTTGGTAATAAATGTAAATGAAAAAGTAAACAATTTGTTAAACTTAATACCAAATTATTTCAGCAAATTCTTTGAGTTGTTTTTCGTTTTTTCTATTATTTCGGATTTATTTCGGTGTTTGCTTTTTGGTCATCGTGGTTGCTGATCGGCATGCATTTAGGTTGTATACCTATATGCATGCGTTTCCGGTTATATGACATAACTTCTCGTTTAATTCAGTTTTTGCTAATTAAATAGCTCGCTCTAACCTCCATTGCAAAGGTAATGGTTGTGTAGGGTGGCTATATACACTAAATCGTGCTAATTGGAGATGGCTGTATAGTTTCTTTTAACTGGCCAAATATTTCTTCATTGCGGCCATATAGGTCGGATGGAGTTACAAAATAATAACCAAAAAAAAAAAACTCTCCAAATTTTTTTTATTAAAATATTGCCAGATTTGGAAAACAAAGAGAATAAATTTATAATAATAACTATTCAAATTAGGGATGCCAAACGCAAAAAACCAAATGTCCCAAACATTTTAAATAAAATAATTTGTTCTCATTATTTTCTGAAAAAAAAAAAAATCTGAAAATTTATATATAAAAAATAACATTCTCATCAAATTGCGTTTATTTATGTAACAGTTTTTATTTTCGCAATTCTTAAATATTATTTGACGTTTTCTAAAATTCATTGAATTTAAATTAATGTTTTCTGTAGTGTGATACCGTAAATTTCAACGATCCGACAATCGCAAAATATATAGACAGCTATTGTTGTTTGCACTAAGGATTAAGTGATTCACTAAGTACATACATCTTAACGACAGTCGACAAATCTATTTTTCTATTTATTCAAACGAGTGGCATCTCTGTCAAAATAAGCGAAAAACACAAATTACAAATTACTTCGTGTTTGACAGGATGATTTTATGTTTATGTTTAATATCTTTATTTTTTTACTAATATTTCTGTGTATTTATTTGAAAGTGAAATAATGAATTGAATATTCTATTTAATTTTTTTATTTATATAAAAAAGTTTTTTAATTAAAGCAAAATATTTTCACTATTTTATGATTTTTATATATGTATGACATTTCAACCTAAGAATTTAAGTTTTTATCGATTGAATAAACAACACAAAAATGGTTGTCGTTTAGATAACAACAACAGCTGACTTTAACAATAGCGAATTTCGTTTAAAAATTTTACCAATAATTTTGCAATTTTCTTTTTTTAAGGATTCGACTATCGTTAAAAGAAGTTACTGAATTGCGGTACTGAAAAGCTATTAATTTCTCCTGAATGTCAATATTTTTTTTAAATGTAAAAATTTTTTAAATGTAAAGGTATTTGGTGTTTTTTTTTTGGAATTTCAATTTGTGTTTAACGAATAAAATTTATATATTAAAGATGCAATTGATGTCTTCTAAATTTTAAAATTATAATTTCCGACGTTTTGATATGATTTTCTGAAATTCATTTAATTGTAATTTATAATTGGGAATTTTTAATTCCAGTTTTTAGAATCGATATTTTCTTAAATTTGAATGGAAAATTTAAAAAGTGCAATTTTGTATTTATGTGAATAATAATGCTTAAGTTATTATAAACAATTTTTAAAAATTAGATGTAATCGCAATCAGATATTTTGTAGGTAAAGCAGAATAATAATTCTATATAACTATGTAGAACTGTTTTGAAAGCAAAAAACTCATTGATGAACTCGGTAACTCTATTTTGTAAAGACAACAAAAAGTTAACATGCCAAACTTATGTTCATATTTGTAAAAGAATAATGAAAAAACGTATGAAATAAAAGACCAGCCGGTGTATACTCTTAACATTGTTCTGTATGATATCTATTTGAAAATATTGACATTCATGTTAAAATAGAAATAACTATTGCAAAGCTAATTAGAACAAACAAAAATTGTGGCGCCATCTACTGTGTCATAGTCACGCTGAGCGAAATGAAGTGACACTCTGTTAATGCAAAAGAAATGTATTTTCCCCACAATAAAATATTGTAGAATTTTATGTCAATAAAATAATATACCGACTTATTTCTAACATGCAGTTGTTATGGATATACATATATAATATACATATATAATATATATTATATTATTTTTATTATTTAATAAGTTTATATAAATTTATAAAAAATTTTTTTTGCTGTAAATGTAAATATACATTGTTTTTTTTTTATTAACAACTAGGTATTTTAGCATTATTTGCTTTAGATGTTGGTGAATTTTTATTCCCTTTATATTAACTCGTAGTGTCTGCTTGTCGAAAAATTTTTGGATCGATTTTAACCAATTTCCCGTCAGCCGTTCGATCTGAAATTTTGCAGGCAGGCTCGTGGTAATAACAAAAATGATCTGACAAATTTTTGGAGTGATTCCAAAACAATGGAAACTTTTAAATTTTTCTACCAGAGTTAATAAAAAAATGTACAAAGGGTTAGTTTTTATTATACTATTACCACAACGACCACAAAAACAACAAGTCCAGCTATGACAACAACACAACATTTAGAATAACAACAAGAACAATATAAAAACATCACATTTTTCATTTTTTTTTATTTTTTCAGAGATTTCCCTGGACCTGTTCCATTGATTTTAATGATTTTTGAAATAAAAATCTTCCCATGAATTTGGTGAATCATTCTCACTAAAAATGATCACTGTAACTGCACTATTCAGGGCGTGATCGTGACAAGAACAACATAGAAAATTATATTTTTTCAAGACTTTTTTTAGTTCTTCATTCAAATCTCGGGCCCTAATCAACCGATTTGAACGATTTTAAATAGCAAACTTTTCAGGATGTCGTTGAATTATTTTTTATGCCAACCAGCACCCTAGCTGCCCGATTGATGCCGTCATCGTGATTTCCACAGACGGACAGACAGACAGACGGACAGACGGACATCGCTATATCAACTCCGGTTGTTATAAGGATCACAAATATATATATTTTACGGGGTCCAAAATTTTTTTTCAAATTATTACAAACGGAATGACAAACTTATATATACCCTCTGCACACTGGAGTGGAGGGTATAAAAATTTAAGATTATTTCTTTAATAAATATACAGAAATCTGATATTTCTTTAAGATACAAAAAAACAATACTTTATCCGAATATTTCTATAGAAAAATTTAACTATAGAAAAAATGTTTATCAAAATTTGATAATTTTTCAGTAGGACAGAAAAATATGATACATTTTTTCTCTAGAAAAATGTTTACCAAAGTATAATAATTTCTTCTGACTTTTTTTTATAATCCTTTATTCTCTTTGGTAAAAAAAGCCTCATATATTTTTCTTACTTTTATAATGGTCTTTAAAAATTCTTTGTCAAAAAAAATAATTTTTTTTTTGGTCCAAGGAGAGAAATCTGTTTTTGTTCTATTGAATAATATTTAATTGTGGTTATGAAAAGATTTGTGGTTTAAAACATGAGACTAAAATAGAAGAAGAGAGTAAAAAATGTTCCTTGGAAAGTTTTAAATTTGCACACAATAAACAAAAGACACAGCAAATCTTATTCATTCATTCATTCATTTTACCAGAACAAACCAAAACACTTTCCTATGCCATAATCACAACACTTGCATTAGTGTGGTGGACCAGCAGAAGCAGCAGCAACGCCAGCCAGCCAGCCAACATCTAGGCAACACAAAATAACCAACATATTTCTCTACCATTACAGTCATCAACAAAACTAACACACACACACACACAATCAGGCAGAGGACCACAATTGTTTGTAAATGTCCCTATAGTTTTTCCAAAAAAAAAAAAAAAACATCGTTTGTTTTATGTGTGTGTATGTGTGTGTACGAGTTAGTATATGTGTGTTAAGATGGTTGACTGAATGTGGTTGTGTATGGCTAGTTTTGGGTGAGAATTAGAGAGTCTGTTGTTCCTTTTAATTTTTTGTTTGCCTTGTTTTTGTTCATCTTCTTCATCTTCTTCGTCTTCTTCGGCCTGGGGTTGATGTCTCGGTAGTCATGGCAGTGACGGAACTCATACAGTTTTAATCATTAAATTTAATGCATATAATATTGGCTAATGATGTTTACAGTGGGGATTAGTGAGTGGTATTAAAATTGCTTTGGAATGCCACAGATACCACCTGCTGTTTATTGATGTTTGTAGGAGTGTAAACGTGTGTGTCTGTGTGTGTGTGTGTACGAGAAATGTAAACTTTTGTGTAATAACATCTTTTGTATTGGTGTTACATAACTAAGTTGCTATTGTTTTATTGCAAACATTCACATTTAAACCAAGAACAACAACAACAACAACGACACATTTTATAAGGGTATATTACAATGTTAATACTTAAGGATGTATGTGTGTTTAAGTAAATAAATGTGTAAACGTGTGTAAAGTTGTTTTTTGTTTTAGCAATAAGAAACCACTAAAAAATTTTGTCATCATTTTAATACTCACACACTAACATACATAAATATTTACCAAATTTGTATGAAGTTAATATTTAAAACGTTAGAATTTGTGCCATTTGCTAACAACTAATAAAAGAAAGTTTCCAAATTATAGTCAGACTAGGCCGACTATACGATTCGCTGCACTGTGAGTTTAAGAAAAAGATAAAAAAGGGAGGATATTTTATATGAAATCTACTTATCACAACAATTATAATTTTTGGATATAAAACGCAAATATGAACCACTAATGATTATCAGGGCCAGAGAGATGGATGCACAGGTATGATACAATATGGGTCTATATCAAGTACTTTAGTTCATACCCCAGGAAACATTTCATAAAAGCAGCTCATTGATTTTTGCATTACCAATAATGAGTTACCCCTGCCCACTGCATTACTTTCAAAGTGAAAATAATGAGTTCCTATGCAACTAGCTACCTCCAATGACATCCCCGTGTTAAAATAATGAGCTTATCAGGCAAATTTCAACCAGTTACTTCTCCTTCTAAAACCTATTATTTGGTAATGTTTTTTTTCCTGGGACTGATTAACAGGATAACGAAACCTTAGGAATTATTTGAATGTTGAATGAAATATAATAACACTAGGCAACAACCAAAGTGCACTTTAAGTGCGACCAATTTTGAGTATCGTGACTTGTTAAAGACGAAAGTCATATTTAAAAACGTTTTAATGGATAACTTTTTTAAAGATTTCTTATTCGGAAAAGGTTTCACTACTTCGACAATATTTAGAGTTAAGAAAAATCAGTCTGATAACTGAAGACCCGATTATATAGATAATGCAAAACACGTAAACGTTATTCTCAAATCCAAGTGATATTTTAAGTACAGAATTATATATAAAAAAATTTTCTTTTCGATCAAAATTCTCATAAAAAAAAGCAGAAAATATCGGGAAAATTACTAAACAAGAGTCTACCTATTTTTAGTGTTAAGCCTGTACCTCTGCAAAGAAACGAAGACATGAGAAAAAATTTTATCAAAGTTATTAGAAATTTAAAAAAAATCGAAAATTATACCTTTTTAATTTTATAGCGTATCTCAGAATAACTTTGGTAAACTACAGTTCGAAAATATAAATATATTTTGAAGAAATATGTTATGCCAGATGTGACCCGGTGTGCCTCGCTACCCCCCTCCGACCGCATCATAATGAAAGAGCTAATGCAAAGTCGCAAGGCTCTCACTATTACAGTGCTCCAGATATATGAATTTCACTATTTCAATTTGGGGGTGCCACGCCCCTTTGTCCGATCACGCTCATATTTTTCTGACTACTCACATTAATAATAAATGACCTCAGACAAATTAGCAAAGCTGTCTTTGTCAGAGTATAGTACTCCATATTTATGATATTGCGTAAATACTTTGTATGGGAGGTACCACGTCCAATTATCCAATCCCGCCCATTTTTGCCATATCTACTTAAATTAATAATAGGTGACCTACACAAATTTGCAAAGCTCCCCGTATCATAGTACTGAATATATATGATATTAAAAATTACTTTGTTTGGTGGGTGCCACGCCCACTTAAAATATGTATAGCACATAGCACTTTCCATATCCGCGGTAAGACTCTGTGAAAATTTCAGTGAGATCAGATGTGTAGTTCGGAGATTACCTCCTACAAACAAACATACAATCAAAAAAACACATGTGTGTTTTTATTATATCTATAATATTAATAGGCTAGGCGATTTCTTGTTACCCATGTTTTGTTCTACCATTTTATCCCGATTTTGACCAAACGTATATTATTTGAAAGGTACTTCTTTTTTGCTATTCACCAGATTTACCGATTTTTAAATTTTTTTCTTTACTTTGAGTAAATTTCATGTAAAGATGATACTAACACATACATAATATTATACTTATACTATGTGTGTACTTATTAAATTTGTTAAAGAGTTTGTTATCTTCATTCACAATAATACAAACCAAAAAAGTGTTGGTTTATGAATTGGCTAAGTTGAGAAATAACATTGCCTAGAAATTGCACTCGCGCTAGAATCAGCTAGTTTGTATAGATAATCTTTTATTTTTAGATATTGAAATTGAATAAAATCGAAGCCTGCTCAGTCATAGCCCCATGGAATCGACCAATATTGCAGTATATATATATATGTATTATATCGTGATCAAATTTGGTTTGTGAGTGTTTTTTATAGATATAGAAAATCGATTCCCAAATAAAGAGTAAGGAATTAATTTTAATTGCAGTCCCCATATAAATCAATTTCTAGATACCCATATAAATCTATATATTGACTTATAAGTGAGGAGTGAAATGGAAAAAATTTCAGTGTACATAAAATGTAATAATAAGGAAACCATTGAATTAATGTTATATTAAAACTTACAAAGAAAAGATAATTTTTAAATTTATAATTACTACTTTAGAGCTTATGGAAACCCTTTCGCTAGGGATTTTATAGTGGTCCATTTTTTGGAACAGGTACTCCAATATCCGTTTAAAATTTTCCTCATATTTGGACGCCTTTTTTGTGCTCTTCAAATCTCTTATCACAAGAGCCCAATAACTCTCCAGTGGCCTAAGCTCCAGAAAGTCTGGAGAATTACTTCCTTTAGCACAAAAACCAATCTACTGTTCTTGTAGTACCACTTTAGAGCTTACTTGCCATATCGATCTTAAACATATGAAGACACATTTTGTCAGCTTATGAAAGGAAGGAGTTTTTGGGCGTACACATCTTAATATCAATTTCGGTATTTATAGCGCCTGTTGAAACAAATGACTTACTTCTTTTGCCGCGACTGCATATTTTTTGCAATTCCAGTAACTTCTTTTCGTCTGCTTTTGGATCCTACCATAGTCTTCAACATTTCCTCGAGCATTAGCAACATAAAATTGTTGACCCAGGAACTCCCAAAAATCTGCCACTACATACGTTTCGTCGTACATTGGCCAGCAAGTATATTTTTCTTATGAAACATAATTTAAATTTTTGTACTCCCTTTTTTGACCTCTAAATTTTTTACAGTGTTCCCGTCTGGAACTTTTTTAAACTTTGTTTTTTAACCCGCTTTGGCTTCAACTTTTTGCACCAAAGCACTTAGTTAATGCAGCTGATTTTCTATCAGATGTGTTTTTTCTTTTTTTTTGTCTTACAAATATTATGTTGACCTATTAGTCTTCCCAAAACAATGGTAAAATTTTCCTGATACTTTCAACTTTGGTTTCCATACATCACATATGGCAACTTTTATGAAACAGAGAATAGTGGAATTTAGTATTATAAATGCATAAATATTCTAAATTTAAAAATAACAATTGCATGTTTGACAGTATCGTATCTTCTGAGATTACTACGAAGTAAAAGCTGTATGGTATAAAACTTACTCTTAACCATAATGCTCGTAGGCTTGACTAGGTGAGTTAGGCTTACGACCAAAAAGTGCAAGTACGAGTGTATGATGCAGGTTCAATTCTCACGGCCACCATTATTATAAAAATGTCATGATGATGTTTTTCATTCAGGATAATGTTCAAAATTTATTTAAAAACCAAATTTAGGAAAGAAAATCAACATACATGGATTAATCAGGATATAAAACCATTAATAGATAAACTTAATGTTGCACATGGCGGGTGGAAAAAATAAAAAATTCCAGAACTTCAACTTATATTCAAATCTGCTAGGAAAGATGTTGTAAAAAGAATTCAGTTGGCGAAATTCTCATTTTATCAAAGAAAATTTTCACCAGCTAAGAAAGAAAGAAATTAGCAAGACATAAAAACACCTCACATTGTGACGCTGATATTGATGTAAACTATCTAAATGTTAAGTTTGTAATAATAATGTGCAATCGCCCGTATCCAACTTCTATAATGATTTATGCATTGTTCCCATTGAAAATCGTTTCAGTTTCCATTGTGTAACCCAAGATGAAGTTCTAGATAGAATCTTAGCAATAAAATCGAATGCTGTTGGCTTAGATGAAATGAGTCCTTAATTTTTAAAAGCCCTAACCGCAAAGCTCTTGCCTTTTCTTACTCATCTATTCTACATTATCCTTAAAAAATCCGTATTTCCTGAAGAATGGAAACTCTCAAAAATTATCCGTATTCCTAAACAGAACAATGATATTCGGCCTTTTGCAATTCTCCCCTTTTTATCTAAAGTAATGAAAAATCTCATGTGCAGACAAATGAATCATTATCTTGGTCAGAATAATATTTTGTCCGATTACCAGTCTGGATTTGTGAAGGGAAGAAGCTGTATTATAGCGCCAACAGACGTGATTAAAGATTTAAGAACTGAACTTGATAACAATTTGGTTTCATTCTTAATGCTATTGGATCATGGAAAAGCTTTGGACACAGTAGACCGTTCCATATTAACGAAAAAATTGAAAAATTTTGTACTTTTCTCATTCAGCGTGCAAGCTTGTCAATTCATATCTCACTGAGGGATCACAAGTTGTAAGTTTGAATGTTGAAAATTCAAATGCCCTTAATGTAAACAAGGGAGTTCCGCAAGGATCCGTACTAGGACCTCTTTTTTTCTGTTTGTATATTAATGACTTACCAGATATAATAGCTCACGGCAAGGTTCAAATGTATGTTGATGACGTTCAAATTTATAACAGTGCAGCTCTGAACAACATTCATTCGTGTGTATACAATATCAATTACGATTTAGCCAACATATGCAACTGGGCTTCAGACAATGGATTTTGCATAAATCGTTTAAAGTCCAAATATAATCAAAAGAAATTTTAAAGCCATTTATCACAACGTTAGTTTTTCATTTACTCCACTGGTCTTTGGAACCTTCTTCCTGATAGAACTTAAGTCATAAGCAACGCTAACAAGTTTAAAAATTAGCTGTTTTCCTTTGTTACATTCAATTTATCAACTAATTTCTTTTGTTTTTGATTAAATTCTTTATATATTTGTTACCTATTAATTTAATTTTTATATTCTTTTTATGATATTGTTAAACATGATTTATGTTCTCATTACTCACTAGCACTATAATTAATTAGATCTTTGTCTTCGAATAAATAAATAATAAAAAAAATCAAACAAATATAACGTAACAATTACTACAATGTTTAATACAACCACTGATGAAGGCTGAAACCCCAGAAACCGGTCTGATAAAGAATAGAGAGTAGTTATGAATTTTGAAAATATATGCTTTCTTGTTCTCTACCACGCAACATTAAAAACAAAACAAATTTGAATATTGAACCATTGATTCTTTGGCTAACTTTTAAAAGGCCCATGTTGGATTTTGATGAAAGTATTTAAAGATTTATGCACGTACTTCTTCATCAAAAAAATAATAGAGTTCTCATTAATCATAATTACTGACTTATTTTTCAAAGACAACGTGATAAAAAATTCAATAGTGGTTGCGGAAAAATAAAAGAAGATAAAATATTTTACTCAAATTTGGTTTGTATGTATTTTGGAAGAAATAATTTACCTCATTAAATATGTCATACACTTCATATCGGATTTAATTACTATATTGGGATTTGACGCAAAAATATTCCGATCAAGCCCATATTTAGTGAGGTCCCTTATGATTTGTGTCAAGCTTTTTAATTTATATAGTCATAAGTTGTAAGATCGACTTGGCTATATGCATCAATAATAGTGAACCCATATTAGCAGATTCACACCAGTGCAATTGAGGCTGTGGTCCATAAAAGTTTTTACTATTTTGTCTAGTTAGTTTATGTTGAAGTTATGATGACTTACCATCATATGCTGATGGACTAAGGCTTATCAGACTTTCAACTCTGGGGAGTAGGAGGACCAGACCATGCTGGGTATTAGCTTTGTATTCATCCTTGCGAATGGTGATGTTTACTCAGAGTTTCTTTTATCAAATTTCAATTTTAACGTTCCTTCAAGATTCACAATGCACTTTAAATTCGCTTCATTTGGACCAGTTTAGTACTAGATATGCTAATTATTATCCTCAACGAATTTGTCATGATTATAATGTGTTACACAATTTCGTTGATTTTAGTTGCAATGTAGGGAAAGCAAAGCGCGATATTATTGAATAACTTAATTAATTCTTTTTTTTGTTTTTTATGTTTAAATTTGTCTGTAACTAAATACCAGCTGTTGACAAAGTTCCGTCGCTGATTTCCAAAAATACAATTTACTTGCCAGCTCTTGTTTTGAACACGACAGGGTCCGGGCCCTGATGTGTGTGAGGTAGCCCCCCGTTCGGCAGGGGTGGATAAGTGAGTAGCGGGGTCGTTCGGTCGTAAAAAAAAATATCTCTCATTGATATCGTATTATACATTAAATATAGTTGTTCAAGTAGTTAATTACATAATTCGAAAGTGTATATTACACATAATATTAATAGGCTAGGCGATTTCCTGTGACCGACGTTTTGTTCTACCGTTTTATCCCGATTTTGACCATACGTCTAATATTTGAAAGGTATTTCTTTTTAGCTGTTCACCAGATTTACACCTTTTTAAATTTTTTCCCTCATTTTGAGTAAACTACATTTAAAGTTACTACAAACACATACATAAAATTATACATATGCTATGTGTGTATTTATTAAATTTGTTAATGTGTTTGTAATTAAAATGAGTTTGTTTTTGTTTTTGTGTTGATTTGTGAATTGGCTATAAATTACTTAATGAAAAAATAAAATATCCCAGAATTTGCGCTCTAATTTCGAGGGCTGGAATATGCCAGTTATACAATACAATAATATATTTTTAAATCTATGTATCGATAATATTAAGAGGCTAGGCGATTTCTTGTGTTTTGTTTTACCATTTTATCCCGATTTTGAACAAACGTATATTATTTGAACGGTATTTTTTCTTTTTAACTGTTCACCAGATTTACAGGTTTTTAAATTTTTCCTTTATTTTGAGTAAATCGCATTTAAAGTTGCTAATAACAAATACATAAAATTATACATATGCTATGTGTGTGCTTATAAAATTTGTTAATGTGTTTGCTAATGAGTTTGTTTTCTTCATTCACAATAATAATCAACCCAAAATGTGTTGGTTTGTGAATTTGCTAAGTCGGAAAATAAAGTTGCCTAAAAATTGCACTCGAATTTCGAGCGCTGGAATCTGCTAGCTAAAAATTAAATCTTCTAGAAAGAATTGACATTTTCCTGAAAAAGTACAAAAAACATAAATTTTTCAAAGTGAAAACATTAAAAAGAAAAAAAATATTGTAGCGCATTATCACGTTGATAGTGTTTTAATTTTTAGATGTACGCGTTCAAGAACATGTTTTGTTTTTTTTTAGCAGTACACGTGCAAGCACACGAACTTAAAATAAAGCTACACTCAAACCTGTGTGGTTTATGTATGTTCGAAACAATAAATAGGTTACAGAAACATGTTCGTGTACATAACGAAATACTAAAACGAAACACAGTCATGATTGTGTTCGGCACCGTACAAAATTTAGAAACACACATATTAATAACGTGTTTGCTGCTTCAGAACATAACATTGTGTATTTGATATGTGTATTTTCTGAAGCTTGGAATATACTAAACTGCTGTGATTATAGTATGCTATATAAATACAGAAAATTAACACAAAATTAATTTTTGCTTTTTACAGTCTTAAAAACTAAAATTTTTAAAATATTTTTAAATCCCTTAATTTTGAACTTATTAAATTTGTTATCTATAAAATTAATAAGCAAGGCGATTTCTTGTTATCGATGCTACTGTGTCAGTTTTAATCCCGTTTTGACAGGACGCCTCACATGTCTCATTTGAAAGGTATTTCTTTTTAAGTGTCCACCAGATTTACAGATTTTTACATTTTAATTCTTTTTTTTTGAGTAAACTGCATTTAAAGTTGCTATTAACACATACATAAAATCATACAAATCTATGTGTGCGCTTATTAAATTTGTTAATGTGTTTGTAATAAAACTGAATTTGTTTTTTGTGTTGATTTGTGAGTTGGCTATAATTGATTAGCATACCTTTAGGGTTTTTATTTAATGAAAAAATAAAATTTTCTAGAATTTGCACTCGAATTTCGAGGGCTGGAATCTGCTAGTACTAATTATGGCATTAAATGAATTTTCATACGGCTGTACTATGTCAATCTGGCTCACAATTATCATGTTATGCCAATTATAGATATCAATTATATTATAAGACTTTAGAATTGTAAACGCAATAATTTCTATCTATTAAATAACTAAAAATATTAAAAATAAAGTCATTCTTTTAGAATCACGTAACTTTTTAGTCTGGTCGATTAAATAACTTTATCTCAGGTGTTGAGTAATTGATCAGAAACAACATTCCTTGTTTTATTAAAAATAAATCGATTATTAAGATATTCCATCCAAAATCTTTATTATATGATAGTGACCTTTTGCAATTAAAATCTGTTTCACAACGTTTTAATTAGGACCCAGAATTATAGTTTAACAAATTCTGAATATATAGCAATTATACAAAAACACTTCAGTGTGTTTTTATGATTTGTTCACTGTTTAGCCACCATAATTCAGGAACTGATAAAGCTAGAGGACCCAATTTAAAAATTTCTTTGGTTATTAATTAACAAATTGATTAAGCTTGAGGCCAATTTAATAAAATCTTATTTTTAGGTAGAAGTACCCAATAGTTTTCAAATAATTAAGGTGATTATGAGAAAAGAAAGCTTGTGATTTAGTACTTGTCGAAATCTATAATATTAATAGGCTAGGTGATTTCTTGTGACCGATGTTTTGTTCTACCGTTTTATCCCGATTTTGACCAAGCGTACGTTTCTTTTTGGCCGTTTTGCAGATTTACAGATTTTTAACTTTTTTCCTTTATTTTGAGTAAATTGGATATAAAGTTGCTACTAACACATACATAAGATTATACATATGCTATGTGTGTTTCATTAAATTTGTTAATGTGTTTGTTAATGAATTTGTTATCTTCATTCACAATAATAATAAACCAAAAAAGTGTTGGTTTGTGAATTGTCTAAGTTGAAAAATAAAACACTCGAATTTCGAGGGCTGGAATCTGCTAGTTACACATTAATGGATTAAAAATTTTGATTTTTTAAATTTGTGTACTTTTCAAAAGACAGCCGATTTTAAGGAATTATATTCCTCAAAAATATTAACTAAAAGTCATATTCTCGCCTGCTATTAGTATCAAATGAAAGAAGAGAAACTTGCAAATTTGGCGATGGCAAAAAGTCGTCAATGATTTATTAGAAAATTCTATTCTTCAATTTCCTTAGAAATTTTCAGTAAATTCTTTTAAAATAAAATTATGTTAAGGGCTCAATTATGTGGTAATCATTTCATTCCTCCAGCTTTCTTAGTTAAGTGTCAATGAAAATTTGATATATTCGTTAAAGTACTGGCACATAAAAAACAATGTGTAACTTCGAAGATTCTCCTATTTAATATGACTAGCAGATTCCAGTAATCGAAAATCGAGTGCAAGTTCTAGGAAATTTTATTTTTTCATTTAATAAAGACCCTAAAGGTATGCTTCAGAATTCAACTCATTTTAAATGAAGAAAACAAATTCAACACATTAACACAAACACATTAGCAAATTCAATAAACGTACACATAGTATTGTATAATTATATGTATGTGTTAGTATCAACTTTAAATTATCATAAATCCAAAAAATTATTCCAGACGAGGAAAATCTGGGTAACAGCTAAAAAGAAATGCCTTTCAAATGATAAATTTTTTGTCGAAATCGGGGTAAAACTGTGAAACTTACATCGGTCACAAGAAATCGCCTTTCCTATTAATATTATCGATACCGATGTTTGCACCGAAAGAGGGGTGTACGTATATATAATTTTGAAGTTCGAAGTTGTTTAAAAAGTAAACTTTTTGATATGTAGTCCTAATTTATAGTTATGCTCATCACTAACGTGCTGATTCGATGAACGTATGATATATTATTAATTATACATCTCGGCATTTAATTTGGCGGGGAACATGAAATTATTTATATCTTGAAAACTAAGCGTTATTGAATAAAATGTTTGAATTGGTTGTCCCTCTGTGAATTACACCATGCGAATTGTGGACTTACTAATTTTGGGGTTACTGAATAAAAAACGAAAAATTCTGTAGGACAACATATAATTTCTTATATCTCGAAAACTAAGACTCGCAGAGCAAAATCGTTGAAAAAATCGACTTTACTTATAAATATCTTTTTAACATAATGAGCGACTTAGTCAACTTAAAACTAACTAGTTTATATGTAATTAATAATTGTGTGGGTTTGCTATATATTTTAAACTATTAGAATTATAGTCAAAAATTTAGTCCATAATATTTTTTTGATCAATCCTTCATTTTGGCTTTTTAATCTTCAGTTCATTCCTTAGATTAGTTCTTATATGGAATTCATATTCATGTCTCTCTACAATTTGCCTAATGCTTGCTTTGTAAATTGAACAAACAAGTTGAAACAAACTTATAAAAGTTAGGCAAAAATTTAACCCACTACATTTCTGTGATCTCTCTTTTATTTTGAGTGTTTGATCTGAATATGATCCCTTATTTGCATTACAATAAATCTAGGATTCATACTTAATATGATCTTCAATTTGGCTTTCAAATAGAATTGATCTTTATTTTTTTTTATTTGCTTGTTCTCTATTTTGCTTCATCATTTCGGCAACACGACTGATATTTTCTTGGTTTTTTAAATTGTATACCTTAATCCATTACTGATCGTTACTTTACTGTCGCTATAAATGGATCAACAATTCCAATATTGGTTCTTATGTTGCTCCTTAATTTGTGCTTTAACTAGATTAGCGATTCGTCCAGGATTGCTGGTTGATTGCCGCTTCTCTTTAGTTCGAGCCAGAAATAGATCTCCGATTGATCTTTACTGTGCCCTTTGATTTTGGCTGCAAAAAACAGAAATGATCTTTGCTCTTCTCTTAAATTAATTTCATAACTAGTTCTATGATACAGGTGTAAATTGCTGCTTAATTTACAACCATAAATAGGTCTACGATTTTTCTTAACGTTGCTCTTAAATCGTGTTTTAACTTCAGCAGCGATTGGTCTTAGCATTGCCTCTTAATTTGTATTATTTCCCCTTAATTTGGATTATAAATAGATCTAAGCTTGAGGTATACGTTGCTCCTTAATATGGACCAAAAAAGGTCGCGCTTTACCTTGATTGAGCGATTGATCTCAACTTTGGCGCTTAATTTATGTTATTAATAGATTCACGATTATTTGTTGATTGCTACTTCTCTTTAATTCAGGCCATAAATAGATCTACGATTGATCCTCACTGTATTCCTGACTAATAAAAACAGGAATGATCTTAAGTAAATGTTATGAAGAGGTTTTTGGTTGGTATTTTCTCCGTGCCATAAATGGAAATACGATTGATTTCTTACATTTTCCTTGATCTTTAGTATGGGGCCATATTTATATTATATATATATATATATTTACGAATGATATTTCCTATATTTAAATTTTTCGGTTTTAAGAAACCCAGGACCATTTTTTAATTTTCTCTCAAGTTAGGGGCATACACAGACCTTTAGTTTGCTCCACAACTAAGGCTATAAATATAGCTAAGACTAGTATTTACTGCGTTCCCTAATTTGGATTATAAAACTACGATCATAAATAGATCGACAATTGGTCTTTAGTCTGGCTCATAATTTGAGAAAAGAAAAACCAGGAATGACCTTTATTTCTCTCTCAAAACAGCTAAGAGAAGATATTTGCGCTGCTCTTTTATTTACGCTTTAAATAGATCTACGATTGATTTAAGCTAAGCAAATTGCTTAAATAATTGGGCTATAAACAAAACTACTTGATTTCGATAATATGCGGAAGGCTTCAGTCAAATCCTTTTTCCTCAGTTTCTAAGATTAAAAAGCAAAAATATAAAACTATTCGATGTTCAAGAATTTATTTAAACTTTAGCTGACATTTTTTTTTTTGCTTTCACATTTTCAAAATGCATTTATAAAATTTAAGTTTTACTTTTCCATGTTCAGTAATAAAAAAAACCACATGACCATTAAAAAAGTTTATGATAAATAGTTTTATGTTTCACGTCGTTATTTAAGCCAATTATGTTAGGAAAATATGTCAGAGAAAAACGAAATGACTAAAGTTGTATGGTCATATGATGCTTAGAATGTTGTCGTTCAATAGCAACAGGACATTATGTCATAGAGTGTGAGAAAGTGTTTTGCAATTGACATAAAATAAACATGGAATAGCTGGGTTTAATATCAGATAGTTTGTAGATTGAACTTATTGGATAATATAAATTTAGTAGAAATATATTTAATAAACAAATTTTGATAGAGAAATGTATTCTTTAGCAAATAAAAATAATAAAAAAATATATAAAATGTATACTAATGTATCACTGTAGTTCCGAATCCAAATCTAATAAGACAAAATTAAAAATGTGTGAGATTAAAAAATTTTTGCCTTTGGAAAGAAAAAATACGTGATATCTTAATGGTGCATGGTAAAGTAAAAGAAGGCATATGTATCTAAAAATCATAACTACTCTTTCTCTTAATCAGACCAGATACTTACATTTTAACCTTCATCATTGATTGTATTAAACATTATAAAATTTTTATACATAGGGCGGCCATGAGGTTTGATCCTGCGTCTATCTCACATATATACGTACTTGCACTTTTGGTCATTCGCTTTAATACACTCACCTAAATTTCGGCATCCGAGAAGTGTCGTTAAAAATCATTTTTAATGCCATAAGGCTGTTACTTCGTATTAATCGTGGAAGATACAATGTTGTCAAACAAACAATCGATATTTTTGAATTTAGAATACTTTTGCATTTATACATCAAGAGTTACTTTTTACATATATTAGATTAATCAATTAAAGGATAATGGAAGTTTGGCAGCTACATATCGAAAATTTCGTACAAAATATAGTAGAAATATTGATCTAACTTCGTCAATAGAGACGAGAGCAATTAGGCCAGACTAGATCAATTAGTGATGCTAAATACACTGGTCAGCCAAAAACAAACCGTTCAAATATCAATATCGATACAGAACGTAAGAGTGCTGGAGAGAGTCCAGAAAGATCAGTTCACTTTCATGGACAAAAATTGCAAATTTCAAGAAGCCCTCTATAACGTATACTCATTGAAGATCGGATTCTTCGCGCTTTAAAAGTTCAATTTAGAAAAGAACTGAAGCCCAATGACAATTCACAGTGAAGAGATTTCGTTGAATTAATTACTGGTCATGAAGAAATGGATGCTCGTTTTTCGATGAAGCCCATTTTCACCTTGAGGGTATTCAGAAAATCCTTATTTGTTTGTCAAAAAACCGTGTCACTGTTTGGTGCAGATTTTAGGATGGAGGTATCTTTGGACCATACTTTTCGAAAAGGAGGCTGGTCAAACAGTGACTGTTATTTGTGCATGATATCACGACATAACAGAGAGGATGATACGACTTGTGGTTTGAGCAGCATGGTACCACATGCCATGGCCCGTAAAAGGTTTTAGTTACTGCATGAGACATTTCCTGATCGTGAGCTCTCTCATCTCGGTCATCAGAATTGGCCTCATAGATCGTGGATTTTCTTTTGTGGGGTTATTTGAAGGCAAATATCTACGACAATAAACCCACAATCACCTTTGTATTAAAAGAGGAAACTCAACGTTGCATCAACGAAACCCAGTCACATGTATGCAAAATTTCGACAAAATAGTGCGTGTTGTATTATTATTATACCTTATAATATTCTACTTGTTATGATAACTAAGAAACCTTTTGTAATATTGTTATTGATTATTTCTATATATATATTTTCATTTGACATAATAAAATTAATAGGTATTTTGATTAACAGAATAAATAACATCACATGGCGCAGTCGGTTAAAAAAAAAAAAAACAAAAAAAAAAAGAAAGCATTCTGAAGCTGAAAAATATACAATAATAATTAAAAAAAAAAAAAAAAATATATATCAAAATGGATCTGAAAGCAATTCCGGATTTAAAAGTTTCTGGAAATAAGGCCAAGAATTGGGAAACCTTTTTGAGAGATTTCGAAGATTATTTAGTAGCCAAAAATGTTCAATTAAGTGATGCTATTAAACTAGCTTTATTGCGAAATTAAATAGGATTTGTAGGAAAGGAAATAATCCGAACATTGGACATCCCAGCTGAAGATAGCAATAACTATATTAAAGTTATAAAAGCCCTTTCTGATTATTTTACGCCTAAAAAAATATTTTGTATGAAAGATTTATCTTTTATTCTCGAATTCAAAAAGAAAATGAACCAGTTGATGATTTTGTGAGAGATTTAAAAGAATTATCGAGTAGCTGTGATTTTACAGATGTATTCGAAATGGTAAGAGACAGAATTGTGTTGGGTGTAACTGACTTAAAACTTCAAGAAAAGTTGCTGAAAATGGATAATATTGAAATTGAGAGAACAATCTTGGAATGCAAAATACATGAAAAGCAATTGCAGCAAGTACGAGAAGTGCAAGAAACTAAGAAAAATGTATATGTAGTTCAAGAATATGAAAAATCTGGTGAGATGGAACAACTAGATTATATTAATAAATATAAAAACAACACACTTAGAAATTTTCAAAAACAAAAGTCGAAATATTCAGTTGAAAAATGTCCAGCATTTGGTAAGACTTGTTACAAATGTAAAAAATTAAATCATTTTTCAATTGCGTGCAAATCAAATATTCATATTAATACTTTAAGCAAATATTGTTCTGATAATTGTGATTTTGCGTTGACTGACAGTATTAATTCATACAATTTAAAAGATGTTTGGTATCATGATATAATGGTAGAAAATCATAATATAAAATTTAAATTAGATACTGGTTCAGATGCAAATATAATTCCAATTTCTACATTGAATGCTAAAAAACCCAATATTAGAACCTACCAATACTATTTTACAGACATATAGTGGTCATAAAATAAGTCCTCTGGGCGAAATAACACTTCCTTGTGTTTCGAAAAATAATATTTATAAAGAGATATTTTTAATTGTTGATTATGGTTATAAACCAATATTAAGTAGAGATACTTGTGTTAAATTAGGATTAATTAAAAGAGTTTTAAATGTGGAGAAATCTCTTGATTGACTAGGAATGTTGTGTATGAAATATAAAGATGTGTTTGAAGGAATAGGTCAATTTCATAAGCCATATAATATTGAACTAAATACTAACGCAATTCCAGTAGCTCATACACCCAGAAGAGTGCCAATGAAAATAAAAGATAAATTAAAAACTAAATTAGATGAATTAGTTTATATGAATATAATAGAGAAAACAGATAAGCCACAAGCAAGGGTTAATAATATAGTTATTCGAGAAAAAAAAGATGGTAGCTTACGTTTATGTTTAGATCCAAGAGAACTTAATAAATATCTAATTCCGAATCATTATTTAATACCAACGTTTGAGGAAATAAGTACAAATTTGGTCAATTACAAATATTTTTCAGTATTTGATCTAAAGGATGGTTTCTGGCATGTTCTTCTAACAGAGAAATCCAGTAATTTAGTTACGTTTAGTACTCCTTTTGGTTGTTATAAATTTAAAAGATTACCATTTGGTTTAGTTACGGCATCTGAGGTATTTCAAAGATATAACTATGAAACTTTTGGTGATTTTCCAGGACTAAATATTTATATTGATGATATAATAGTTGGTGGGGAAACAATAAAGGAACATGATAAAAATGTAAATATGTTCTTAAAGAGAGCCAGAGAACAAAATATAAAACTAAATAAAAATAAAATTCAATTTCGAGTTAATGAGGTAAGTTTTTTAGGACACATAATTTCAAACAAAGGTATAAAACCAGATGGAAAACGTATATAATCAATATTAGTATTAAATTTTCCAAAGGACAGAACTGCACTTTAATCTTTTTTAGGTCTAGTAAATTACCTAAGAAAGTTCATACCAAATTTAGCAGATTTAACATCTCCACTGAGAGAACTACTTAAAAAAGGTAATGATTATATAATACTACCCTTTCATGAAGAATGTTTCAAGAAAATTAAGAATGTTGTTTCCACGCCATTTAATGAAAAAGAGGATATATTTATTCAAACTGATGCTTCAAAAGATGGATTAGGGTGTTGTTTATTTCAAAATGATAAAATTATTTCTTTTACTTCAAGGTCTTTGTCAACTGCAGAGAAGCAATATGCTCAAATTGAAAAAGAATTTTTGGCAATTGTGTTTTCCTGTAAAAAATTTCATCAATTTATTTATGGGAAAAATATAAGGGTTATTTCGGATCATAAGCCACTGGAAACTATTTTTAAAAAAGATATTAACAAAATTGGATCTTCTAGATTACAGAGATTAAAATTAAAAATGTATCCCTACAATGTAAAGGGTGATTTTTTAGCTATTATCTTTTTGGCAACACTGGTTTAAACAGCTGACGCACGTTTCGTGTTTTGTTTCATTGTCAAACATCTTCAGTTTGGTCTATAATTTAACCATGAATCGTCTTACAAACGAACAACGCTTGCAAGTTATTGAATTTATTATCAAAATGCGTGCTCAGTTAAGAAAGTTCATCGCGCGCTTCTTCCATTTTATGGTCGGCTCATTTTTGGCTCAATGGGTGCGTAAATAAGCAGATTTGTCGATTTTGAAGTGAATATCAGCCAGAAGCATTAGAAGAGCTACCAATGCATCCAGAAAAAGTCACAGTTTGGTGCGGTTTATGGGCTGGTGGCATCATTGGACCGTACTTCTTCAAAGATAATGCGAATCGTAACGTATCTGTGAATGGTGAGCGCTACCGAGAGATGATATCCAACTTTTTTTTTGCCCAAAATGCAAGAGCTTGACTTGCATGATATGTGGATTCAACAAGACGGTGCCACATGCCACACAGCACGCGCAACAATGGACTTATTGAGAGGCGAGTTCGGTGAAAATTTTATTTCACGTTCGGGACCGGTCAATTGGCTGCCTAGATCGTGCGATTTAACGCCTTTAGACTATTTTTTGTGGGGCTGTGTTAAAGCTCATATCTATACAGACATTCCCGCTTCAATTGACGCATTGGAAGACAACATTGAAGCATTTATTCGTGAGATACCGGCCGAAATGTTGTAAAGAGTATGACAAAATTGGACTAAGTGGATGGACCGTTTGAGGCGCAGTCACGGTCAACATTTGCATGAAATAATCTTCAAACATTAAATCATATGGACCGTACTATCGATTCAAATAAAGATTTCATGCATTTTTCTGAATTTTATGTGTTTTATTTTGGAAAACTTTCCTATAGCTCTTAAAAAATCACCCTTTAGAAGTTATATACAGACCTGGCAAAAGCATAGTGATTGAAGATTATTTTTCGAGAAATTTTATTGATAACGGGGATTTGGAACATGAAAAGGAGTAACAGATATGGTACATAGTGTTGAAGTTACAGATGATAGTCTAGAGAAAATAAAAAAAGCTACTAAGGATGATGATTTATTATGTTTATTAACAAAGTATTCTCTTGAGGATATTATAGTAAAAGAAATGATATAACAATTCAAGGGAACTTAGTCTTTTATAATGATCATATAATGATACCGAGAAATTTACAGAAGTTACATGAAAGTCATATGGGTATATCTAAAACAAGGAAAAGAGCATCATAATTATTCTATTGGATGAACATGAATGATGATATTGAGAATTTAATAATGAAATGTAGAAAATGTCAAGAGATTAGACCATCAAATATAAAAGAACCGATAATCTCACACAGTATTTCAAATCTGCCTTTCGAAAAAGTTGGATGTGATATTTTAGAATATTCTGGAAAAATATTTTTGATTATTGTAGATTATTATAGTAAATGGTTTGAGTTAATTTATTTAAAGTCCAAAACTTCATCGGATGTCATTGAAGGGTGCATAGAAGTGTTTTCAAGATTTGGGATACCAATTCCAATTACTGACAAATTGTTACAACCTAACTAAATATATTAATAATGAATTTATAAGAGAGGAAATGAAAGAAAAAATCAAGAATATTGAAAAATTTTATAATCAAAACACAAGAGGGAACAAGTAAGAAAATTATAGTCGGTCTAGCCCGACTATACGATACCCTATACCATGGTTTAGAGACCCTATCTCTTCGGTCCAACTAATTGGATATAGCAAATAAGCATAAACCAAATTTGAGTGGCATTTTTATTAATTTTTTTCGCTGCAGATATGAAAAAGTTCATATCGGATACTATATTTATATGGGGACTAGGTCGAAAAATGGACCGATCCTGACCATATTTGGTAAAGTCACTTATATATACAAACCAAATTTGAGAAAAATCTGTACAATATTTTTGTTTTTTGATAGATTTAAGTAAAGATCGGGAAGCAGCTCTATATGGGGTCAAAGGGATCATTTTTGGAATACTCATTAATGGATGTAATGAACGCATACAAACCCAATTTGAGTAAGATCTATATGACAATTTGGATCTTATGGCAATTTATGTCGATTTCATATGGGTTATTTGTATGGGGGCTAGGTCTGAACGTGGACCGATTCTCACCAATTTCAATAGCGTTCATCCCATGGCCGATAAAAGCTTATGTACCAAATTTCATCAAAATACATTCATATTTGCGACCTGCAGTTTGATTACAAGCTTTACATGGACACACAGACGGACGGACGGACGGACGGACGGACGGACGGACGGACATTGTTAAATCAACTCAGAAAGTGATTCTGATTCGATCGGTATAATTAAAGATGGGTCTAGGTCAAATATTTTTGGTTGTTACAAACAGCAGCACAAAGTCATTATACCCAAACCACATAGTGGTATAGGGTATAATTAAACCTTTACATCAATGAACTCCTGGAGTTATAATTGCTTTGCATAATACACCTAGATCTTATATCATAAAAAGTTTGATTGATGAACAAATTTATAGAAGAAATTCATTTCATATTAAAATTAGAAAAACAAATAAAGTTTTGGAAAATACAATTAATAATAATAATAATATTAAAAACAAGTAAGAAAATTATAGTCGGTCTAGACCGACTATACGATACCCTATACCATGCGTTTAGAAACCCTATCTCTTAGGCCCAACTAACTGGACATTGAAAATAAGCAAAAACCAAATTTGAGTGGGATTTTTATTAATTTTTTTGGCTGCAGATATGAAAAAGTTCATATCGGATGCTATATCTATCAAGGGACTAGGTCCAAAAATGGACCGATCCTGATCATGTTTGGTAAAGTCTCTTGTATTTTGCAAAAATATGTACAAACAAAATTTGAGAAGAATCAGTGCAATATTTTTGTTTTTTAATAGATTTAAGTGAAGATCGGGAAGCAGCTCTATATGGGGTCAAAGGGATCATTTTTGGACTACTCATTAGCGGATGTAATGAACGCATACAAATGCAATTTGAGTAAGATCTATATGACAATTTGGATCTTATGGCAATTTATGTCGATTTCATATGGGTAATTTGTATGGGGGCTAGGTCTGAACATGGACCGATTCTCAGCAATTTCAATAGCGTTCATCCCATGGCCGATAAAAGCTTATATACCAAATTTCATCAAAATATATTCATATTTGCGACCTGCAGTTTGATTACAAGCTTTACATGGACACACAGACGGACGGACGGACGGACGGACGGACGGACATTGTTAAATCAACTCAGAAAGTGATTCTGATTCGATCGGTATAATTAAAGATGGGTCTAGGTCAAATATTTTTGGTTGTTACAAACAGCAGCACAAAGTCATTATACCCAAACCACATAGTGGTATAGGGTATAATAAAACAAATAATACTGTCATTCCACGGAAAAGTAATCGTCAAAGAATTCGGACTAACTTTTATAAACCAATTCATTTTATTGTTAATAAATAACAAACTCATTATTAATTATATATTATTATTTTATTATTATAAAAAAAAAGAGGGAAGATGTTGTATTATTATTATACCTTATAATATTCCACTTGTTATAATAACTAACAAACCTTTTGTAATTTTGTTATTGATTATTTCTATATATATATATTTTCATTTGACATAATAAAATTAATAGCTATTTTGATTAACAGAATAAATAACATCACAGTGCGTGTGTGCCATCGAAAAATACTGTGGAGGGTTATAGGCGATGTTGGTAGAGGGATCCGGCTCGCTAATGATTTCCACGGGATTGGAAATAAAACACACTAAGTTGATAAAACATTTGATTTATTTATCAGAGTGTATTTGTGTTAAAATTCCTAAATAAGAAAAAATAAAAATTATGAATTTATAAATTTAGATATATTACGAAGTGGACCTACTTTTTGGCATGAAAACCACTAGGAACTTTATAAAAATATATTAAATATATATAAAGTTAATAAATTAACTAGCTGTTTTTACCCGGTCTTGCTCGGGATTCAAAGGCCTTTGACTTGAAAAATGGATCACTATGCTTACCAGGCGTTGAGTAATTAGTCCCCAACGAACAAATTCCCCTAAAAAATGAACTTTCTCCCCAAAAATTTGTATGCGATTGGAGAATTTGTTCATGATGAAAAAATTCCCCAATGTTTACGTTTTTTGGGGAGTAAATTCATTCCGGTTTTTCCTCCTGGTGTATATAGGAAAAGATTGTGCTGGCTCCCAACTCTGCAGCAGACGAGAAATAATTGCCTATGAGATAAACAGGGAGATTCTAAGTTGATACTTGCTACCGTAAGAGATTGTCCTCTTATATACGTTATGTTAGGAAAAATGAAGGAACCAACTTTCAAAAGTTCTCTGGGAGGGATATTAGAGTCGTTTCAGGAGTTTAACTTTTCCTAGCGTCAGCTTTTCTTATCCGTTGGACCTCAAGATGTTGTTGTTGCGTTTCAGGAGTTTCGTATTCCCTGGAGTCATCTTGTCTTATCCGTTGGGCCTGAAGACGTTGTTGAGTCGTTTCAGTAGTTTCACATTTCGACGACTCAGTTTGTCTTAGCGCTATATAAAGACGCACATGAGTAGATACATGCATTTCCGCTACTCTTAACAAAGCTTGTCTTGATCTTTGGGCTTCAAGACGTTATTGAGATTACTCAGGTGTTTCGGCGTTTCGCGACTCAGATTATCTAACTCGTTGAGACTCGATACGAATTTGGATCTGATCGGGTTCTATAGATTTCTGTTTAGTCTAACCTTTTTGCTTTAGCAAATAGTTCCTTTTCATATAATAAAAAAGGCAACACGGGAATATTTGTAATAGGTTGATTTACAATATTTATTTTATAATGGTGAAAACTCAAGAGTTGTAAGTAAAGAGATTTACGCACAAAGTTTTGGGAAAGTCCATTGAAAAATTAAAATATGTTAACAAACACTAAAAGCGTATATAGAAAATTAAAAAGTGGACGTGGCCAATAAAAAATATATGACGACCTTGCCTGGGTATGATAATAACGTGCAGTAAATTCGAGCGAAACCCATAAAAAATTTAAAAAAAAGTAGGCGTCAAAATAGGCGTGGCCGGTAAGAAGAATATACCGACCTTCTGTGGAGTATAGAGATCGTGTGTACCAAATTTCAGAGAAATTGGTTAACAAATAAAAATTTGTATTGCGAACAAATATACCAAAAAACAGAAAATGAATTGTATACAAACAGTGGGAGCAAAAGTAGGCGTGACCGGTAAGAAGCATACGGCGACCCTGCTTGGGGAACAGAGAGTCTGTGCACCAAATTTCAGAGAAATCCACTGAAAAATTAAAATTTGTATAGCGGTCAAACAAACAAACAAACAAGTAAACTAACAAACAAATAGAAAATGAATTTTATATACATAAATAGATAGATAGCTTCCCTAGCACCGCGTGTGAGCCAACTTGTGATGATGAAATTAGAAAACAAAAAGGAGTAGGCTCGAGGACGCTACTTGACATTTCGAACGTTTCGTTAAATATTTATACAAATTTGGTTAAATAATAGACATAGCTATGTCAGCAGATTTTGCCGGTGGCGGCAACAGGCGATGTGTGTGAATTTTGGGACATATTTTAATTTTTACCACTATGTGGTTTGGGTATAATGACTTTGTGCTGCTGTTTGTAACAACCAAAAATATTTGACCTAGACCCATCTTTAATTATACCGATCGAATCAGAATCACTTTCTGAGTTGATTTAACAATGTCCTTCCGTCCGTCCGTCCGTCTGTGTGTCCATGTAAACCTTGTAATCAAACTGCAGGTCGCAAATATGAATATATTTTGATGAAATTTGGTATATAAGCTTTTATCGGTCATGAGATGAACGCTATTGAAATTGGTGAGAATTGGTCCATGTTCAGACCTAGCCCCCATACAATTTGCCCATATGAAATCGACATAAATTGCAATAAGGTCCAAATTGTCATATAGATCTTACTCAAATTGGGTTTGTATGCGTTCATTACATCCATTAATGAGTAGTCCAAAAATGATCCCTTTGACCCCATATAGAGCTGCTTTCCGATCCTCACTTAAATCTTTTAAAAAACAAAAATATTGCACTGATTCTTCTCAAATTTTGTTTGTACATATTTTTGCAAAATACAAGAGACTTTACCAAACATGATCAGGATCGGTCCATTTTTGGACCAAGTCCCTATATAGATATATCATCCGATATGAACTTTTTCATATCTGCAGCCAAAAAAATTAAAAAAAATCCCACTCAAATTTGGTTTTTGCTTATTTTCTATGTCCAGTTAGTTGGGCCTAAGACATAGGGTCTCTAAACGTATGGTATAGGGTATCGTATAGTCGGTCTAGACCGACTATAATTTTCTTACTTGTTACATATATAGTGTACAATCATTACGAGAGCTTTGATACTCTGTGTGAAATATTTCAACTAGATATAGGTGGGATCAAACCCTGGGGCGTGGCAACTCAAATACAAAAAAATAAAATATCTTAATGCTCTGACACAGAGAGTCCTTAAAATTTCTGTGGTTCCTTAGTTAGTAAAGCGTGTAGACCTGGCAAATATAGGCGCGATCAGACTTAAAGGCATGGATTCTCCCATATATATTTAGAATTGATATTTGGTCTACGTGTGATTAGTTGTTTATGTAACTAGTCTAATGAAAAATTGACAGTTTCGGACCAATGAAGGTGACACCTCCCATTCAAAATAAACAAATGATATATTTCTGGAATCATAGAGTAGAAATAATATAAAATAAACAACATTTGGACCTATATACCATATAGAGGTCCAAAAGTTTTCTATTTTGGTAATGTATGTTTGTTTGTTTGTAGGAGGTAATCTCCGTAACTACCCATCTGATCATCCTGAAATTTTCAAAGAGTCTTACTGCGGATATGGGAAATGCTGTAGGCTATAATTTTTTAAATATTTTTAGTGGGCGTGGCACCTACCACACAAAGTAAATTTTTAATTTCATATATATTGAGTGCTATGATAGGGAGCGCTTTGCAAATTTGTGTGAAGTCGGAAAAATATGGGCAATATCGGACCAATAGGCGTGGCACTTGCCATACAAAGTAAATTGAAAATGCCATATATCTGGAGTACTGTAATAGTGAGAGTCTTGGGACTTTGTGTAGCCCATACGATTTACGATTTACGATGTTGTTGGGTTGAGTGTTATTCCCTCCTGCACTGCGAAAAAGTAGATCTATTGTGCACCCTCTTTCAGATTCTTGTTCTATCCTGTTTTATTAGTTCATTACAGCGTTTGGGAACTTGATGATATTCTTCATCGCCAATGTTTTGTATGCCTCCTCCCTGATTTCAGATTCGCCAAACAGTTTGTGAACTAGTAATTGTCCATTCCAATACTCCATAACTTATTCATGTGATTATTTAGACAAAAAATAAGCGTGATCGGCGCAGCGGGCGTGGCACCGCCCATACACCGCCATAAATATATGATATAAATAAATGATATCATATAACTGTTGTACTAAAAAAGGGAAGCTTTGACACTTTGCACGAGCCCATCAGATCTTAGTATGAGTAGTCGGACAAAAAATTGACGGGTTCACGCCAATGGGCATGGCACTCCCCATGCAAAGCAACTATTTATATACATATATCTGGAGTACTGTAAAAGAGAGAGCTTTGTGGGTTTGTGTGAGCCCGTATGTTCTTTTTGTGATTAGTCGAACAAAAAAATGGGTAGTGGGCGTAGCACCGCACATGCAAAGCAGATATCTAATATCATATAACTGGTGTACTATAAAAGGGAAAGACTCCACATTTTGCACGAGTCCATCAGATATTAATGTGAGAAGTTAGTGGGCGTGGCACCTTCTATATAAAAAAATTTGAAGTACTACGAAAGCGACAGTCTTCCGACAAGTATATTTGTTATCAATGTGATTTGTCGTGGAAAATATATCGCAAAAATAAAAAATCGCCAAAACCGAAAATCGCGAGTAATAAAATTCGCCAAAAAAAAAATCTTCAAAATTAAAAATGGGCAAAATCAAAAATCGTTAAAAAGAAAAATTGCCAAATGATATTCTAAGTTCAAGGCAAATAGTTAAGTGTTGCCAGATATAATTTATCTTTTGGTGACTTTTTCGGCATTGTTTTTTTTTTTTTTGGTTTTTGAATAAGAAGTTTTCTGTTGAGAAATATAAATTATTGCAGAAAATTTTTTTATTTTTTAAAATTTTCATATCAATAAAAAATACTGACATAGTAAAGCAAAATATAAAAGGGATGCAGACTCTGCGATTCCCCGATATTCTATGTGCCGTTGTCTGGTCTCTACTCGTTTCCCAAAGAGTTCCATCTTAAATCCTTTTCTTAAAACTTAGCGATCTCGAATTATAACATCAAAAAAGAAATAATTATTATAAATCAACAACGAAGCTTCGATTTTTATGAGCTCTACTGAACGAGAGAGGTCCCAGAATCACGCCATGGTATAGATGATGGCAGTATTTAAAAAAAAAAAAAAAACAAGTAAGAAAATTATGGTCACCTTTCTGTGAGCTGTATACGTTTCATGTTCATGTTCTCTTTTGCTAAATAATAGTAGTTTAATAAATATTTCATAATGCCCCTAATATTAAATGGTAGAGCTGTGACCATTTGGAATAACTAAAGACCAATCCTACCAACTTTGTAAAAATTACCGCGGGTCATTACCGATGATAACTTGCTAGTAGTAACCATTTATTTTTGATAAAGAACAAAAAAAAAATCACCTTTTTCTGAAATTAAAAAAACAGTTGAGTTAAACAACTTGCCACGCCCACAATTGGCGATAGTTTAACCTAATTTTTTGACTACCTTAATTTGGATATATTAGCTACAAAATGGCATTAATATATAAAATGTCGGTGATATAAAAAATTGGACTTTTGGCCAATGAAGTCGAAATTTCAGCCACAGTGGGTCGGCCGTGAGGTCTGAACCTGCGTCTGTCTCACATACACCCGCACTTGCATTTTTGGTAAGTTATTTATTTATAGCATACAAAATAATACGAAATTTACAAAAAGAAAAAAATAAGCCCTTATCGATTTGATATTCAAATATTTGTCGGATCCTATTTTTAATAACAAAATATCATGCTAACATATTAAAAATTCCATCAAAAGCGGATAATAACTAAGAGAATACATTCCCTGTTACTAGATTTTACTCTGAAAACAATAATATTATTTTAACAAATAACTGACCTTTAACTGTAACTTTAAAGGGTTAAGTAAACTAAACCATAAATAATAAAGCACCTCATATATGACATATAAAACACCAAAAACAACAACAACAACAACAAAGGAATCCTTTATTTAACAAGCTTTTACATTAATCCATTCTAAATTTTTTTGTGTTTCTCGTTTTCTTTTTTTGCCTTCGCAAATGTTTTGTTTACTTTTCCTATTTCTTTTGTTAATCATACACATAAAAAATGTGAATAAAGAATAGGAAAGGAAACAAAAAAATTAAAAATCTTTTGTAGTTTTTTAACAAGAATCTTTTCTTTTAATATATTTCTGATGTTGTTGTTGTTTTCTATACATAAATCTTTTCAGTTATAGAACATGGCGCAGTCAGTGTATATTATACGTGTATTGTTCGAAGAAAAATTTGCATCTTTCTCTTTTTTTTTTTTTTTTTTTGTTATTAACAACTACTTAAACCTATTACTTAGTTATACTTATACAAGCACATTCTATTATAGTTATATTCATAGTTAAGAAATATCTACATTTACGTAAACTAAATATGCATTCATGGCATTATAAACTTGCTTGAAAGTTTTCTTATGCTGCTCTCATGTATCCCAATATACAAAAAAAAAAAGTAAACATCTTATAAGTTATTACCAAACTTATTAAGGAACCGTGTGTTTGGTCTTGTAATTTTTTTTATAATTCCTTAACATTTTTTTAATTAGAATAAATTTAAAAATTTTAATTATTGTTTGCTGGGTTATCCTCCTTAATTCATGTGTATCTGTTATTCTTTTTCATATACAGCCACTACCACTACAGCTACCTTTTTTGCGTAATACATACTCTATTGTCCTTTTGAACTAGTTTCTAGTTGATGCTCTTCTTACGACCCATTGCGGATGTAGTAGTTAGAGTTATCGTTAGTTGTGGTAGTCCTATTGTTATATTTAACTTAACTTAATGCAAATGCAATTTTAATTTTTAGATATCATGTTCTCTGTCTTGTTTTTCTTTGGTAAATGAGCAAAGTTTAAATTGTTTTTAATTTTGTATTTAAAACAAAAGAGAAAAGGTAAAAACATTAACTTCTTTGTATAATGATCTAATTATGTTAACTTGCGATAAATATGTATATTGCCTTAAAGATTGTTTGCTTAAAATTAACTAGCAGTATTTTCAATTCCTGATCTGTTTTTTGATGTGTGAATAATAAAAAATGAATAATAAAAAATTAAAAATGAAATATAAAAAATGAAAAGTTAAAAATGAAAAATGAAAAATATGAAATGAAAAATGTAAAATGAAACATGAAAAATAAAAAATGAAAAATAAAAAATGAAAAATGAAAAATTAAAAACGAAAAATTAAAAACGAATAATGAAAAATTAAAAATGAAAAATAAAAAATTAAAAAAAAAAATATGAAATATGAAAAATAAAAAATAAAAAATGAAAAATTAAAAATAAAAAATTAAAAATGAAAAACGGAAAATGAAAAATGAAACACGAAAAATGAAAAGTAAAGAATGAAAAATGGAAAACAAAAAATGAAAAATAAAAATGAAAAATGAAAAACGAGAAATGAAAAAAGAAAATTAAAAATGAAAAATTAAAAATTAAGAATAAAATGAAAAATAAAAAATAAAAAATATGAAATGAAAAATGAAAAATTAAAAATAAAAAATTAAAAAAAATAAAAAGGAAAAATTAAAATAAAAATAAAAAATGAATAATGAATAATAAAAAATTAAAACTAAAAGATTAAAAATAAAAAATCAAAAATAAAAAATGAAACATGAAAAATAAGAAATGAAAAATGAATATCTAAAATTAAAAATGAAAAATAAAATATTAAAAGTCAAAACTAGAAAATGAAAAATAAAAAATGAAAGTTGAAAAATAAAAAATTAAAAATAAAAAATGAAAAATGAAAAAAAAAAATAAAAATTGGAAAATAAAAATGAAGAAAAAAATTAAAAATAAAATAAAAAATAAAAAACGAAAAATTAAAAATTAACCGATTAAAATAATTAATAATAAATATTTTTATATTAACAGAGCCCCTGCAGTTGATTGCTATAAGTGATAAGCTTTCTGTTTGATTTTAAGAAAGTGCTATAAAAAATTTTTAATTACTAGATGCTTACACATCTCCCCTGCCATCGGACTCACATGATTTTTTTTTTATCGGAGATGGCAGATAAACTGTAAGTGATGCTAACATCGCTGAATACTGTTTTTCACCTTGGCTATTTTTGAAGTGTGTCTTCTATGAAGATATCATGTTCTATTTAAAGGTTTCTACAATAAAACAGACTTTACTTTTTATTTTTCATCTACAAAACTTAAAAATATCGAGGGAATTTTTACAGCGCGACAATGTTTAAGCCATTTTTATACACGTTAATTTATCATATGTCAAATAAAATAAAATAATCAAAAAGAAATAATAATTATATAGTGATAATTTATGTAATTTTATAATTGAAAATCATAGAGTGTAAAAAAGTGGCAAATTATTTAAAGCAAGTAGGAAACTATAGTCGTTCTAGACCGACTACACGATACCCTATCTCTTCGGTCCACAAATTCGATATAGAAAATAAGCATAAACCAAATTTAAGTGGCATTGTTATTAATTTTTTGGCTGTAGATATGAAAAAGTTCATATCGGGTGTTATATTTATATGGGGGCTAGGTCCAAAAATGGACTCAATCTGATCATTTTTTGTAAGGTAACTTATATTTTTCAAAAGCATATACAAACCAAATTTGAGATATTATTGTGCAACATTTTTGTTTTTTGATAGATATAAGTGAAGAACGGAAAGCAGCTATATATGGGGCCTATGAATAAGAATTATCATATAGGAATTATTTTTGGACTACTGATTGATGGATATAATAAACACATACAAACCCAATTTGACTGAGATCTATATGACAATTTGGATCTTATGGTAATTTATGTCAATTTCATAGGCGTCATTTGTATGGGGACTAGGTCTGAACATGGACCCAATTTTACCAATTTCAATAGCGTTCATCCTATGGCCGCTAGAAGCTAACGTACCAAATTTCATTAAAATATATTCGTATTTGCGACCTGTAGTTTGATTAAAATGTTTACATGGACACACAGACGGACGGACGGACAGACGGACGGCCGGGCGGACATCGCTTAATCGACTTATATAGTGATTCTGAGTCGATCGGTATAGTAAAAGATGGGTTTAGGTCAAATATTTTTGGTAGTTACAAACAGCAGCACAAAGTCATTATAGGATATAATTATCAACCCACCTTATGTAATGGGAGCTTGATCGTGATTTGCACAGACGAACAGACGATCATCGTTAGAAATACTCGGCTTGTTGCAACGATCTATGATACTCAGAGTTTTGTCTTCTAATAATTTTAAATGGAATAACTGGCACATAAGTATATAACCTCTGTGAAGTGGTGTGAATGGCATAGGAATACAGTGCTTTACCAAATCTTACACAAACCACATTCAAAGCAAATATTTTTAAAAAATTTTAAAGTTTCTGTTAATATTTATTTTAAAAATTTAATTTTTTTAAATATCAAAAATCGGTTATTGACAATTGAGTTTTAACAAACTTTGGGGAAGCACTACAAATTAAATCTTTGCTAATACTTTGTCGTCTTTACATTGTCTTAAAATAAATTAAAATATATTTTAATGTTTTCCTGTTTATGATTTGAATTTCTCAACGTTATGTCCACCTCCTTAAAAAAACATAATTGTTTTATGTATAATTATATTATTGTCCTTACATTTTATGTGTGTGTGTGTGTATGTGTGAGATTCCTACATCTGAGTTCATGCTAAATACCCAAGTGATTATTATACCTAATGCCATGTTAAACATGACCATTGTTTTAATTTCAAACTTCCGTTTCCTTTTTAATTTCTTGTATACTTGCCCATTCGAGTTAAATTAAGAACCCAATGTCCGTCTGTCCACAAGACAAAAATATAACAAAAATTATAGCATGCTAAGCAATACTTAACTTTGAATATTTTCTTTATACATTTGCTGATGAAACTAGACATTACGTTAAGGGCAACAATCTAAAAAAATGTGTTATTATACCTGACATTTTCATATTTCTTTCAGCGCTGACATCTACTGTCACCAGCACTGTTACCAGTAACAAACAATCAAAGAAGTATAGCAGCAATAATTGCTGAAAAATATATATATATTGTTTTTTCATATCTGAACGAGTATACAATTAAGATGACAAAAAATATAAAAGAAGAGAAACAAAAAAAAAAAAACAATAATAATTCAAAAAACATAACAAAAAAATACAAAGAACGATAAATTATAGTTGGCCAGGCCGACTATACAATACATTATACCATGAGTTTTTGAGAGATGATCTTAGCATGTAAATATCACAAAATATCATCAAGCAAATTTATGAGATTTTGACATGTAAATATTGAGTCGCTTCGAATTCGTAAAACTCAAAGTAGGCTATGTACCAAATATGATTTTATTGAATTTTTTTTTATCGATAATATTAACAGGCTAGGTGATTTTTTGTGACAGATGTTTTGTTCTACCGTTTTATCCCGATTTTGACCAAACGTATATTATTTGAAAGGTATTTCATTTTAGCCATTTTGCAGATTTACAGATTTACAGATTTTTTTAATTTTTCCTTTATTTTGAGCAAATTGCATTTAAAGTTGCTACTAACACATACATAAAATTATACAATGCTATGCGTGTGTTTATTAAATTTGTTAATGTCTTTGTAATAAACAAAATGAGTTTGTTTTTTGTGTTGATTTGTGAATTAGCATACATTTAGGGTCTTTATTTAATGATAAAATAAAATTTCCTAGAACTTGCATTCGAATTTCGAGGGCTGGAATCGGCTAGTATAAATTATTAAACTAAGTAATGAAATATTTAAACAAAAATATTGTCAGTTATCAGTTTTTTTTAAATTGGCCATTTACTGTAAAATAAAGGAGTCTTATGTTATATTCGAAGTATCGTCTGTCCGCTACATTTTTCAATCTTTTTGGCAGCATAAGGGTACCGCATTTGAAGAATGCTTTATCTTTGAGTGGTTACATTTTTGGAATCTTCATGTCATGTGAAGTGATACCAAGCCAGGCCATATGACATCGATCGAAACAAATGAAAAAAAAACGTGTTGTTATGATAGTAATCCATTTTTCATAACCAGTGATATTACGCGAAGTTGAGAAGTCTTTCGTTTATACCTGCAAAACTTAACATGTGAATAATCGGTAACAATATTTCAAGACGTCAGTTCATGTGAAATCTATGATTTTAAATTATCAGAAATTTCTTGTTGAGTTACTCCTAATGTAAGTAAGCTCCTCCTTGGTTTGGCATAAATTCAAAAATATTTCCAATTCCACGTCATCGTACCTTTTCGGCCTTCCGCTTAGTTTTTTAACATCGATGTCAAATTCATCGTTCTTAAACTCTTGAAACCACTCTTGAAAAAGCAGACTCAGCGATGCCGTCAACTGCCGATTTCTTCAAATTCAGAAAGTAAATCAGAAGTTTCCGGAAATGACGCTTACTCGGGTTAAAAAAAAAATATGTGATGTTGATAAAAAATTCGCTCATATTTCAAGGTTATGTTGTTGACAGATGTCGAGGCTGATGGTTAAGTGTTTTACATCTGATAGTTTTAATAATGGCAGGATTTACTGGTGGCAGAATTTTTTTTTGTCAAACCTACCTGTACACCTGTTACATTAACGTGTCCATCCCGTTCTCAGATTTTGCTGAAGGTTTTTCATCAAGCTTTCCACAGTGTTATTCGTTATGGCTTTGGAGCATTTTTGTCATTTGGTTTTAAATTATTTTATGTCATTGGCTGTTTGGTTACCCAAAAGTTTCAACTAAGCAATTAATCATTGACAAATAGCCTGATAATCTTCTAATTTTTAAGTTATCTCTCCTTCAGAAGCTATATATTATTGAGGATCAGGAAACGTGCGGAAATCTGCTTTAAGGCACGTTTTTTCATCCAAAACAATGTAGCAATTTTTATACCCCCAAAGTTCATACAACTTTATAGTTTTTATGGCTTTCATATGCAATTCTAAGACTTTTTTTTTGAAAACTTCCGAGTTTTTATGCGATTCCATCTTTCAAATCTATAAAACGTACTGACGCTTGTTCCTCATTTTTGCAACATTTCTGGTGGACATACCTAAATTTTTAAAAACAATCTCTATAAGTATAATAAAAATTACATATTTGTTTGTTTGTTTGTTACCTTTTCGTGCCAAAACTACTGAACGGAATCACATGTAATTTGGCACACAGGTAGCACTTTCCCTGGAAGGAGCTATAGGCTTTACTAGATCTTTTTGGATGCCCGACCCCTTTTGCGCCCAATTTGTATAACATTATAGAACCTATTTTTACGCAATCACACCTAAATTATTGAACCGATTACATGAAAATTTCGCACAGAGGTGATGCCTTTCAAAAGAATTCTGTGCCATACATGATTGCATGTCACACCAACTTAAAATCGATTCTTTTAATCCATTTTTTTGCAATTATTTTGTATTATTATAAGGTCTATTGCTTGCGCACAAGCATTTCAACATTTAAGTCTTTGACAACCTGAGTTTACTTGGTGTACATAATCTCTTTCGCTCCCGTAAATGCATTCATTTATTTTTTTTTCCATATCTACTTGTAAAAGGAGCAACGTGTTTTACAAATTCGAAAAGCATTAATAGCCGGGAATATGAATTATACACTGGGACCTAACCATGGAAAAGGCCGTATTATTTTCTCCTCCATGGAAACTGAGGGAGCTTTTTTGAATTTTAAATGGCATGTGTGGGTTATCGAAACATTTGAAAATTTTGGCAGGATTACAGTAATGATTTGTATTAAGACATTCTTCGTAGAAGATAAGCAATTAATTCTGATGCTTCATTTGACGAAGACACCTACAACTTATTTATCACTGAGGACAAATTGATATCGATAGTGCAGAACGAAATAGGTCAGTTCGGTACTATGTGATCAATTACATTACAAAATGCGGCCGATGAGTTGCCAATAGCAGCCTCACTGCAATTAAAGCAGAAATCGTGGAAAAGGTGCCTTGATTACTTCCCGAACAAGAAAAAGTTTTCGAAAAGATAATAAACGCATCTCAATAGGGATGATGCAGCTCTTTTGTTCTTGGATACTCCTGGTGGCACAAGGAAAACATTTCTCCTAAATCTTTTATTGGCATACATCCGAAAGGTTTCCTCAGGGTTTGCGGAAACTCTTCGAAGCGGTGGTAGATCTGCACACTCAGCTCTCAAATTACCTCAGAGCGAGAAGTTTGGAGGTTTCTCCATGAACATTCAAATTAGTGGTATGGGACGAGTGCACCATGTCTCCCAAGCCTGCATTAACACGAAGTTTGCGGTGCCCTTGTGGGCGACTTGGCGGTGCTTCTTGCAGAAGATTTCCACCAAAAACTGCCTGTCATTTTAAGAGCTACAGCGGCTGATGATATATATTTCGAACCAAGTTTCTACAAGAAGTCTTTCCACCAATATGCAAGTGCATCTATTTAATGAATCCACTGCTGTACACATGCAGCAGAATTTAAAAAAAAAATTGTAAGTGGTAAAGTGGTTAAAAACATCAACGAAGAAATAGCATTTACACCAGCATTCTGCAATTTTGTGTCCTCTACAGAACAACTTTTATCCGCAGTCTCTCCGGATATTAACCGAAAAATGCCCGACGAATTCTGGTTATGCGAAAAAGCACTGTTAGCACCAAAAAACATAGCCATGGATCACATTAACCATCAAATGCAGTGTCAAATTTTCGCCATATCCGCAGTATACAAATCCATTGATACCGTCGAGTCTGAAGAGCAATGCGCTACATACACCTGAGCTTCCCAATTCCATTGAGTTGTCAAGAGTGCCATCCCACAAATTAGAACTTAAGGTTGGATTTGCAATTATTTTTATGCGGAATCTCAATCTCATAGAAGCGACTATATTAAAAGGCTCAGCAAAAGAAGAAGATGCTTTCAATCTACGAAGATTTACCATTTCAATTCAAACGCCTGTAATTCCGAGTCACGTTAACATTTTTCTTTATAGTAAATAAGTCCCAAGGACAAACATTTAAAATCGCCAGTTTACATTTGGAGATGCCATATTTTTGGCACGGGTAACTATATGTCGAATGCTCACGAGTTACAAGGGTCAACATTGGTACATATTTATGCAAAACGGAATAACTGTGAACATAGTTCAGAGGAGTGTTCTTTAATTTAGGTGATTTTTGTCATCTATAATATTAATTGGCTAGGCGATTTCTTGTTACCGATGTTTTGTTCTACCGTTTTATACCGATTTTGACCAGGCGTATATTATTTGAAAGGTATATCTTTTCAGCTGTTTTTCAGATTTACAGATTTTTAATTTTTTTTTTCTTTATTTTGAGTAAATTGCATTTAAAGTTGCTACTAACGCATACATAAAATTATACATTTCCTATGTGTGTTTTTATTAAATTTGTTAATGTGTTTATTAATGAGTTTGTTATCTTTATTCACAGTCATTTATATATTAAAACGTGAAGGTAAATTTTTAGTTCCCTTTTTAAGCAATATGCGGGCACGGAGGAGTGTGAAAATTTCCATAGTTATACTAGTAGTTCATATGGAGGAGAAGCTGAGAATGATAAAATTTATTCTTATCTGTCTTAAAATACATTAAATTAAATGAAATAAAATATTTATAATAATTCGTTACACCCTGTTAATGCGAATTATTTAAATTATATATCAGACGCTCTGTGTTGAACTAAGGATTACTAAAATTGATTAACATACCTTTAGGCTCATTTAAGTACATGTTCATAAATGTTTTATATATAGATTAAAAAAATATTGGAAGACAAAAATTTAATGAAAAAATAATAGTTCCTAGAATTTGCACTCGAATTTCGAGTGTTGGGATGTACTAGTATTTAATTAAAAGCAGTGTACATTGAAACAATATTTGATTTAATTATTTTTTTTTTTTTTTCTAAATAATATTTATTTGGTATTTTAAGAGACACATGAAATGACTCCAATGTGTTTATTTTTGGGAAATTCGAGCATTGTCGGGTCAAAATAGCTAGTAGTAATAATAATCTAAATGCTCTTTTTTTTCTAAATTCTAACATCGCCCTACATTTTTATACCCTATACCACTATGTGGTTTGGGTATAATGACTTTGTGTTGCTGTTTGTAACAACCAAAAATATTTGACAATGTCCGTCCGTCCGTCCGTCTGTGTGTCCATGTAAAGCTTGTAATCAAACTGCAGGTCGCAAATATGAATATATTTTGACGAAATTTGGTATATAAGCTTTTGTCGGCCGTGGGATGAACTCTATTGAAATTGGTGAGAATCGGTTCATGTTCAGACCTAGCCCCCATACAAATTACCCATATGAAATCGACATAAATTGCCATAAGATCCAAATTGTCATATAGATCTTACTCAAATTGGGTTTGTATGCGTTCATTACATCCACTAATGAGTAGTCCAAAAATGATCCCTTTGACCCCATATAGAGCTGCTTCCCGATCTTCACTTAAATCTATTATAAAACAAAAATATTGCACTGATTCTTCTCAAATTTTGTTTGTACATATTTTTGCAAAATACAAGAGACTTTACCAAACATGATCAGGATCGGTCCATTTTTGGACCTAGTCCCTTTATAGATATAGCATCCGATATGAACTTTTTCATATCTGCAGCCAAAAAAATTAATAAAAATCCCACTCAAATTTGGTTTTTGCTTATTTTTTATGTCCAGTTAGTTTGGCCTAAGAGATAGGGTTTCTAAACGCATGGTATAGGGTATCGTATGGTCGGTCTAGACCGACTATAATTTTTTTACTTGTTGTTATTGTTTTTCATTGCATTCTCGATATACATACGTGCATGCCTTGACTTTCGACTCGTTTTCCATCCACTCTAATGAATTGCACTTAGAGAAGATGCGGATGTTATATAGCTTTCCTTATGTAATTAGTAATGCACGATTTGGACTTACCTTCCATTTGCCAACTATTATACTTCTTCGTTTGAATTTATTTACCTTTGCACAAAAAATAAACTAAAAATATTTTGAAGAGGTTAATGAATATTTCGCTTTAAAAATTTTTGTATAATTTGAATTTTATAAATTTAAAACCATAAAAAATTGGTATTATCTGTCAGTGGATATTCGCATATTAAAGTTCATATCAGATGGGTCAACCATGAGTTTATTTTGTGAGATTCCAAATTATATTACAAAGAATATTTGAATGTTTGAATATTTAAGTAAAAAAATTTTATGATCTTACTGATGATTTGTGGATGAGAGTAAGACATACAAACTAAAATTGAGCATGTTATAGCTGACAACTTGGATCTCAGAACTATTAGGGTATATTTGTTTGGGTGCCAGTAACGATTTGCTCTAATTTTTCTAATTTTCGCCTAAATATTTTTACTTTGGAAACATGCAGTTTTCACACGAAATTTCCACCGTTATATCGTTCATTGTAATAAAAAGTGGATCAAGGTAAAGAATTTTTGCTACTTAAAAACATCAGCACAAATCAGTACACCGCGACAACATACTGTGGATGGTGTAGGGTATGAGAATTACACCAATTAACCAAATACATCTTAAACGAATTTTGTGGCATTGATTAATGTGTTCTTATTTTCTTTTGGATGGGACATGGGCCAGTTTTTATTAGTAATTTTTTTTACTAGTTGTAAGGATATTTATGTTCTCCGTCAGTATATATTGAAGAGCAACATGTTTGCGTTACTTCTTGTTAAAAAAACAATATGCTGTTAAATCAGGATAGAGCTTTATTAAGGGTAGGAAAATTTGTTTCGTAAAATAAAACATCTGTAAGGAGTGCGTTAGTTAACTTTTTATACAGATACCCATAAAATTGAGCGAACATCCAGTAATTTTAATAAATATTAAGTGCTGGAAAGTCAATGGCTTGCCTGTGAAAACTACATCAAAATTGGTCCGATTATATATTTGTTTTTCAAGAAGAGAAATAAACCAAATTTGATGAAAATTTATGCAAAATTTTTGTTTTTGGGAAGGGACTATGACTAAAACCGGTCGTACAGGGATTATTTTGGACTGCTTTATAACGAAAGTGTTAAGTACACATAAATTAAAGTTTACCGCCATCTACGTTATAATCTGTATCTTACGGCAATTTAGGTCAATCTCAAAGTGGTAATTAGGTATCGACATGCACCAATATCAATAGCGATCATCCTATGACAGACATAAGCTAATGTACCGCATTAAATCAAATTATATTCATATTCGACTCCTAATGTTTAACTGCAAGATTAGCATATACACACAGGCAGACAACCAGACAGGCATCAATGTATGACACAAATGTGCCACAGGGATCAGTTTTAGGACCATTTTGTGGAACTTGATGTACTACGGCCTTCATAACATGAGTTTACAAAACGGAGGTAACATAAGATAATCTGTTATGCTGATGATATGGCTTTAATCGTGTCACACCTTTTAGCGAGGATAAAGTGATCTTGGAGAATATTGGCTACAGATCGCAGGGTGTTTGTTGTGCCGAAACTGAAAATAGGTAATAATAGCGTAAATATCAGTCATAGTTTACGATATCTGGGTATACAATTGGATAACAAACTGAAATTCAAAAACCTCGAGAATATAATCCATGATAAGGCCTGATATTGTATTAGCTAAGATAATGTCCAAGATAAGAGGTCCGAGAAATTCCATTAGGGAACTTATAAATAGTGTTGTATATTCGATAAGAGCATACTGTGCAGTGTGGACAGATGCTGCCTTTTTTTAATTGAAATTCCTCCCGTATATCTACTTCTAAAGGAAAGAGCAGAAATCCGGCACAAGTCACAAATAGTTGAAAGAAATACTATAGTGCCTATTAGTATTAGAAGAGAAGCACGGCACACGTTATTGAGATAATGGCCAGCGCGCTGGGAAAGAGGCGGTACCTATAGGCTAATACCGAATATTAACAAATGGGTGGAAAGAAGACACGGTAATATAAAAAATATAATGCAGAACTTATTCTCTTTAAAATGGCATGCTCTGCGCATTAATTTAAATGATATAATAGGAGTTGTATTATTTATTTATTTTTATTTATTTATAGTAAATAAATTTACAAGTTATTAATATTAAACAAAAAAAAAAACAAATAAGAAAATTATAGTATAGGGGCTCGTAGGGTCAACCACAATCACCAAATCTCCAATATCCAACGGTTTTACTCGTTTAGTTGGCTGCTTCTTACCAAGGAAGAGGTCGCTGGTTAAGATTGATGGTGAAATTTTGAATGTTATGATATCGTCATATGATCTCCAGAATATACCTAACACCTTCTCTGAATCTGGCTAATTTCCGATATTAAGGTTCTTATCGTCGCCTTTATTAGCGTTCATACTGTTTAAAAAGAGATTGCAGTTTGAAACCCAGTTTCTAAGATTAAAACTCGCTTGGCTGTGGATATAATGCACTTCGGTGGCTATTTTAACAGCTTCATCCGAAGTATCTGTAGAAAAAAGAAAATCATCGACATAATGATTTTTTTTATAGCGGATGTCGCATCTGAATATTTATTTTCATATTTTCTAGCGTTAAGATTTTTAATATACTGTGAAATGCACGGCGAACAAGAGGCGCCAAAGGTCATAACATTCATAATATAGATTTCAAAATCTTTTTCGGTGTCACAGCCACGCCATAAAAATCTTTGGACATGACGATCTTCCTTCCTTATAAAGATTCTGTGAAACATTTGTTCTATATCGGCTGAGAAAGCAATTTTTCTTTGCCGAAATTGAAAAAGTATACCTGAAAGTGAATTTAATAGGTCTGGTCCTTTTAAAAGTGCTGAGTTTAACGACACGCCATTGACCTTTGCAGCAGCATCCCAGACAATGCGGATTTTATTTGGCTTGTTTTTGTTAAATACTGGGAAAATTGGTAGGTACCAGATGCGTTTTTCATTTTGGCTGAAATTGCTTAGTTTCGTGATATAATTTTTCTCTAAGTATTCTTTAATAATTTTTTCGATATTAGTAAGCAATTCGGTGTTATTTTTTAACTTTTTCTCTAAGCATATGAGTCTTTTTTTGGCCATTGCATAGCTTTCGGGTAGATATATGTCATCACTACGCAATAACAAGGCAGTTTCATAGTGTCCATTAGCTTTCTGTTTTGTAAACTGATCCAGTATATTAATGGCTCGTTGGTCATATATACCAAGCTTGGATGGTGATGTGGTAATGCCAGTGGTTTCTATTGCATAAAATTGCTTAACTAAATTATTCAAATTTGAATCGTTACACTCGCATATATGAACGCAAGTAAAATTTTCTTCACATCGTTCCCCACACATATTTCCGCACAGAACGAGTACGTACAGCAGTAGGCTATCCTCTACGCCCTTCTTTAATACGGTTTGCGACACATACCTTAATATTGTTTAGTCCTATTAAAACTTCAGGCACTGCATCTTTATAATTTTTAATGGGTAAACTTTTTAGGTGTGGGAATTGTTCACTAATATTTGTGTAATCTATACTTTGAGATGGCAATGATAAATACTTTACAGAACGTACATCTACATAATGTTTTTTATTGTTTGGTCCTGATAATTTGATCGATAATTTTTTGGAAGAAATCTTCATTTCTTTGCATGTTGTTAGTCCATCTCAGGCATAAGGGCTCTAATTGACCGTCTAAATTCAATTCGTTTATCAGTTTTTCACTAATAAGACTTACAGATGAGCCTTCGTCTATAAAAGCATAAGTTTTAACACATTTATTGTTTTGACCGAATATTGTGATTGGTAAAATTTTAAATAGTACCTGATTAGACATACCGCGGTGTGCATTTACATTATAAGTTGGATTAAATTGTTATTTTTTTGATTCAATGTATCTGCTTTTGTTAACATATCCTCTCCCTTATGTAAGAGAGAATTGTGTTTTATACGACAGTCGTTTATACCACATACATTGTTGCTGATACAAAGCCCGTAATGTCTTCGCAAACATAATTTACAGAGATTGCACTCTCTTACTATGTTCCATCTTTCATTTCGGTCGGCTGACAAAAATCTAACGCAATTAGAAACAGTTTTACAGTCATTGTCACATACTATGCAATGTCTTTGATTTTGTTCAGAGTGTGTGTGTATGTATGCGTTTTTTGATCTATTTCTTGAAACCTGTTCTGTTGTTGTGAATGTTATGCGGCTTTCTGTTATGTTAATGTTACTAGCAGGTACACCGACGTCAAAAAGCCAATCGGCAAATGCAGACAGATTTGTCTTTTTATTTTCTTTCAATAGCTTCATTCTAAACGTACCCCACGTCAATTGTAAGTCTGGTGGCATTTTAATTATTAAATCGTGCAAAAGTGAGGAGTGTTCAGCTCTTCATATAATCCGAAGGCTTCTATTAATGATTTTAGACCTTTTACTTCCACGGCGAAACAGGTAATTGTCTCTAATTTGTTGCTATTTACGGGAGGGACTGATTTTATTTTATTTCTTATAGCATGTAATATTTTTTCTGGCTGGCCAAATAGAAGTTTAAGGGTTGAAATGGCTTCTGGCACACAAGTGGGATGAATAAGTATATGCTGTACAGACTTCAATGCATCGTCGCGTAGAGCTCGCTGAAGTCTGACTAAGTTTTCGGCGTCCGATAATCCGCATACTGAAGTGGACCAGTCATATGTTGCAATAAACAACGGCCATTCTTCCGGATTGCCCGAAAAATTGGGAAGTTCTTTTGGCACGGTTTGCCTGGCATTGATTTGTTGCGATGTTAGATTTGTTTGTGTGCTACGGGCGTAAGGATCGATAACTGATGTTGGTGTCGTGTAAAAATTATGCTGATTTATAATCCTTTGTGGGAACTGGCATGGATTTGTGCCGCCTGCATTTTGAGTGCCGCTGATGTTACCAGTGGAGTAAGTTGGTGGATTATTAAATGTATTATTTCCAAAGTTGTAATTTTCTGTTGATAAAAGATTATTTAGTTGTTGGCAAATGTTTTTATTGTTATTACAAAGCGAATAATTGGTTGCTATAATTGGTTGAGTTGCTGTGGTATAAATCATATTTGAGGTTAGGTGGGCGTTTACTGCCGCAGTTGGCATATGATTTTGGGATTGCTGTAAAGCAAAGGTTTCGTTCGGTAAAGTATTAGTATTAGCATCAACACCAAGGCTGTTTTTAGATGTAGTCGGTGCTGAAGTTGGAACGTTTTGATTAGGCTCGTTACTCAGCCACTCGTGTATAGATTTTTCACCAGAGACTGACTCACAGTCATTCTCTTCGGTCTGCTCGAGTATTTCATATTTTTTATGTATAACATTCAGTTCTATTCGCTTTTCTTCTTCTAAACGTTGCAACATCAGTTGCCTTTTATTTCGTAGGAATTTTGATGAATCAGAAGCATGACTACTTTGGCTGCGGACGGACACAGTTGACGTAGGTCGTTCTTTTGCTAAACATTCTGCTCAGCACCATGTTTCATTGGCACATGTAATTTTAATGCAGTCAAAATGAAAGGGTAAACTACATTCTTTGCATTTGACAAATTGGTTAGCGGCAAGCTGGTGACATACTTGGCAGTTTTCAAAGAACCTGGCATTTTTATGTGGATTTTCGTCGTGAGGATTTGGTGGTTGACCCTGTGAGGTTAAAGAATCCATAATATTGTACTTACGATTTTTATATCTTGTTTTGGCAGAAGTCCTTGATCAATAAAGAGTGAGTTTAATCCGGAAAAGCGAGGTTGAAAATCTAAAAAAGAATTTCAATGGTGTTGGGTGAAGCAGCCCTAAGCTCCTGAGTCCAACAGATTATAAACGCCAAATAAAGAGATTGTCCAAATCAAGTTTTATTTATAATATTGTTTTAAATTTTATAATTGCGTTGAAATTCCTACAATTTTAATAAAATTCAGTTAAATTACAAATTAAATTAAATTAATTACAAACTTTTTTTTAATTTGACCTTTGAGCAGGCTTCTAAGTTGACGTTAATCTCACAAATTGTGTTGACAAAGTGACCTTTAAATTTTAATACAAATGTTATCTATCACCTATCGCTTGCTTTGCCGCTTGGAAAGTTATCTTATTATTATTATTATTATTTTGACACCAAGGTGTCGCTTTACAATTTTACACGGTTGTTTAATGTGTGTAGGCGGTGGCGTTAACAGACCCTATCTCTTCGGTTCAATTAATTGGATGTAGAAAATAAGCATAAACCAAATTTGAGTGGCATTGTTATTAATTTTTTTTGGCTGTAGATATGAAAAAGTTCATATCGGATGCTATATTTATATGGGGACTAGGTCGAAAAATGGACCAATCCTAACCATATTTGGTAAAGTTGAGAAATATTTGTGCAATACTTTTGTTTTTTGATAGATTTAAGTGAAAATCGGGAAGCAGCTTTATGTGGGGCTATGATAAAGATTTGTCATTATGACAAAGAATTGTCTGTCATATGCGGTTTATTTATGGATAACTGATAAATGGGTGTAATGAACACATACACCCAATTTGATCGAAATTTAAGTCGATTTCATAAGCGTCATTCGTATGGGGACAAGTTATGAACATAGAACGAATTTCAACAATTTCAATAGCGTTCGTCCTATGCCCGATAAAAGCTTATATACAAAATTTGATTAAAATATATTCGTATTTGCGACCTGTAGTTTTATTACAAAGTTTACATGGACACACAGACGGACAGACGGACGGATGGACATTGCTAAATCGATCGGTATAATAAAAGTTGGGTATAAGTCTAATATTTTTATAAACAGTTATAAACAGAAGCCCAAATTCATTATACCCAAACCACATAGTGGTTTAGGGTATAAATAGGAAACTGGCTGCCCGAGTATATCGCGGATGAAATGTTGAAATCTAAGAAAGTTGTTAAATGTCACATAACACCGAACCCCTAAATTACTTCTAGGATGGGGGACTGGGATATATAAGAAGCTGATAATAAAACTACTGATAACACAAAACTAGATAATCATCCGTTCTAATGAAATTCTGAGGCTGTACCAGGGTGTTAAGGGAAAGGTAGCGCGCTTTCACTACGTCCATTTAAAACGATAGACAGAAAGACAGAGGGTTGAATGGATATCGATTTAGAAAATTATTCGGTGCTGATCGTTATAATAGTCGGTTCCACGTTACAATATTTTTGCTAGTTACTTACATAGGCTTAGTTCGCCTTGATATCATTTTGTAATAGTGCGTTTACATCTAAGCAACATCTGGTACATGAGATTTCGAGCTCATTTTTACTAGATTTCCCACACAAAACAAAATCTAGCTAATTACTAGATTTTAGCAAAATCTCACAAAATCTTGTCAAACTTGGGGACTACCAAAAGATACTTCTGTGTTTTTTTAATATTGTAGTAGAAAATTACAACGCAGTGACTGAAAAATTGACATTTAAAAAGAAAAACAATTGCAAACGAGTTCAATAAAAATGAAATAAAATATTAATTACTTTTTTTATTTATTTATAAAAATGACGAATCTATAATAAAAAATATATTTAGTGATTGAAAAGTTATAATTCTATATAATTTCTATACTTATATGTGTCCACTCCGATTTGCTTTTTAATAATTGTGGAAAATGCGTTTTTTTTTGTTGTTGTTCATAAAATACATTTAGCTATTCCTAATATTTTTTCCGCAAAATTTCTATTTCAGCTTGTACTTTTTTCATTCTTGATGCATAATATAATAATAAATCCTGTTCCTTTTTTGAATTTTCGATATTTCCATTTTCCGATTGTTTTCAATATTTTTGGTATTTCTGGTTTATATGTTTTATTTTAATCAGCTTTTTATTGTTGTGGAAACAAAATATCACAAAATGTCAAAAAAGTTAGATGTCAACGGTGTAGATTTTGAAATAGATTTCAACTAAAATCTACTAGATTTTCCTTTGATGTAAACACACTATAATTGCCAATATTTATTTGGTTAGTCTCTAGTTCTGAATGATATTATGAAAATTTGGAATTATATTATTTTTAATAACTTGATATCGGAATCTTTCTAAAGAGGATCACTGAAAATAATGCTTTCGAGGGGTGTAAGCATTATTTTCAGTAATTCTCTTTCTAAAGATATTTAATATCAACGGAATGTAAGATTTAATTTTGGGAGAAAAAAACTATCTTTGAATTACATTAATTTTTGCCAAATAAAAATCGCATGTACTCTCAATTTTGAGAGTGACTATTAATGCTCGTGTAATCACTGAAACAATTTCATATATATATAGAAATGTATATGTATTTTGCAATTTAACTGAGGGGTGGCTTTTGCCATTTAACGTAGTGATAATTGGTATAAATTAATGAAACTGAGATTATTTTCTGGGATAATTTTGTTAAATGTTAATACTGTTATTATTTATCAGCAAGCGTCGAGTATTTTTAATGTTTTAATTAAGTTTTTATGTAAAAACTAATGGAAAGTAGCCCAAGGGTATTCTACCTACTTTAAAATATAGATTTTAAACTTAACAAAGGAATTTTTAGGCTTTCCAAAATTATTTTCCTTTTTTTATGTACAGGCATTTCTAAAATTTTAAATGATTTTGCCTTCATCGTTATCCAATTAATATGTGAAACAACTTTATAGACCGGCTTTCTAAAATAATATCATAACATGTTATTTAACTTAATAATGTATTTTTTTGACGCTGTAAAGAAGTGAGTTTTATTTCTTTGTTTTAAATACTACACTATTCAAATGAAAAGGTGACATTTGTTATAAATAAAAAATTTAATGTTCCAAATTTATTGTTCGAAATCAATCATCGCCTTCACAGTAGTACCCCTCCGATAGCCAATACAATATACTTATGGGAACGTTCTTTCTAATCCTCGGAACAAATTTTAAATCCGATTTTCGAAATTACCTTTAAAGCGCGCTGCTTCACGGCTTTTAACTTCTCAATCGATTCAAAGCCGTAAATTGGCAGGTGAGTGCGATGATTTTGAAACAATATATGTTGAATTTTTGAGCGAAAAAGATTCGAAGAACAGTGTCGCACACTGCATTATCGTAATGAGTGTTGTTGTAGCACTTAATATTTGATATCCATGAAATGTTGTTTGTCAGTTGGTTTTTCTCATGTTCGGGCATTTTAGTTGCCTTTATAATTGGTCTGACTTCTTGGAATTGTTTTAAACCCTGGTTTCTCGACAGACCATGGTCATTGATAACACGAGGAAACAAAGGTTTTGCTGATTAAGAACTGCATATTGTTTTTAAAGTTATTTTGGCCGCTGAACCCAATTATTCACTTGCTTTTTTATACCCTCCACTCCAGTGTGCAGAGGGTATATATAAGTTTGTCATTCCGTTTGTAGTAATTAGAAACAAAATTTTGGACCCCATAAAATATATATATTTGTGATCCTTATAACAACCGGAGTTGATATACCGATGTCCGTCTGTCCGTCTGTGGAAATCACGATGACGGCATCAATCGGGCAGCTAGGGTACTCTTTGATATAAAAAATGATTCACTAGCATCCTGAGAAGTTTACTGTTTAAAATCGTCCAAATCGGTCGATTAGGGCCCGAGCTTTGAATGAAAAACAAAAAAAAAGTCCTGAAAAAATATAATTTTCTATGTTGTTCTTGTCACGATCACGCCCTTAATAGGACAGCTAGGGTGGTCATTTTTAGTGACAATGATTCACCAAATTCATGGGAAGATTTCTATTTTAAAAATCATTAAAATCGGTGGAACAGGTCCAGGGAAAAAGAAAAAAAAATTAAAAACATGATGTTTCTATATTGTTTTTGTTGTTATTCCAAATGTTGCATTGTTATCATAGCTGGACTTGTTGTTTTTGTGGTCGTTGTGGTAATAATATAACAAAAAGAAACCGTTTGTACATTTTTTATCAACTCTGGTAGAAAAATTTAAAAGTTTCCATTGTTTTGGCATCACTAAAAAATTTTTTTAGATTATTTCTGTCATTGCCACGAGCCTGCCTGCAAAATTTCAGATCGATTGGATCACGGAAAAGTGGCTAAAATCGATCCAAAATTTGTCCGACAAGCAGACACTACGAGTTAATATAAAGGGAGTAAAAATTCACCAGCATCTAAAGCAAATAATGCTAAAATACCTAGTTGTTAATAAAAAAAAACAATGTAAATTTAGCAAAAAAAAATTTATGTATTAACTTATTAAAAGAGAAAAACACAAAAATAACGTTTGATGTTATATTTTTTGTGTGTAATATTTACATATACATACATACACATATTAAATAATACAAATAATATACATATATTATATATACATATGTATGTATGTGTGTATATCCATAGTAACAGCATGTTAGAAATAAATCGGTATATTATTTTATTTACATAAAATTCTGCAATACTTTGTTGTGGGGAAAATACATTTCTTTTGCTTAACAGAGTGTCACTTCATTTTGCTCAGCGTGACTATGCCGCAGTAGATGGCGCCACAATTTTTGTTCTAATTAGCTTTGCAATAGTTATTTCTATTTTAACATGAATGTCAATATTTTCAACTAGATATCATACAGAACAATGTTAAGAGTATACACGGGCTGGTCTTTTATTTCATACGGTTTTCCATTATTCTTTAACAAATATGAACATAAGTTTGGCATGTTAACTTTTTGTTGTCTTTATAAAATAGAGTTACCGAGTTCATCAATGAGTTTTTTGCTTTCAAAACAGTTCTACATAGTTATATAGAACTATTTTTCTGCTTTACTTACAAAATATCTGATTACTATTACATCTAATTTTTAAAAATTGTTTATAATTACTAAAGCATTATTCACATAAATACAAAATTGCACTTTTTAAATTTTCCATTCAAATTTAAGAAAATATCAATTCTAAAAACTGTAATTAAAATTTCCAATTATAAATTAGAAAATATTAATTGAATTTCAGAAAATGATATCAAAACGTCGGAAATAATAATTTTAAATTTAGAAGACATCAATTGCATCTTTAATACATAAATTTTATTCGTTAAACACAAATTGAAATTCCAAAAAAAAACACCAAATATGTTTACATTTAAAAAAAATATTGCCATTCAGGAGAAATTAATAACTTTTCAGTAACTTCTTTTAACGATAGTCGAATCGTTAAAAACAGAAAATTGCAAAATTATCAGTAAAATTTTTAAACGATATTCGCTATTGTTAAAGTCAGCTGTTGTTGTTATCTAAACGACAACCATTTTTGTGTTGTTTATTCAATCGATAAAACTTAAATTTTTAGGTTGAAATGTCGTCATACATAAATAAAAATCATAAAATAGCGAAAATATATATAAATAAAAAAATTAAATAGCATATTCAATTCATCATTTCATTTTCAAATAAAGGTGCTATAACACGATGTATTTTTTACATATGTACTGTCACTTCTTTTATCCATATGAAATTCGTAATGTCTGTCAAAATTGTCTTGTACATACGATTCATAATTTTTGCTATCACACGTGCGTACGTATTTCCGTACGCTGATTTAATTTGTGAATTTACAAAAATTTATTGTCAAAAAGAAGTTATATATTTTTTAATTGTTAATTAATATTAAACAATTTATTTTTCTGTCAATATTAATCTTCATAATTTACTCTGTTTTTCTTTCGCCACAAGCAGTGTTGTATTTTCATTTGATTGTCATGCAAAAATAGAACCTGTTCTAATTGAAAAATGTACATGTGACTTCCCTCATGTATTGTACATAAACAATGTTTCATATGTATCACACGATATGTACAACTTTTGTTGTGGGAAAATTTGACAGTACATATGTAAAAAACACATCATGTAATAGCACCTTAAATAAACAGAAATATTTTTCAGAAAATAAAGATAACAAATTATTTTATTTCAAATGTTTGGGACTTTTGGTTTTTTGCGTTTGGCATCCCTAATTTGATTATTTATTATTATAAATTTATTCTCCATGTTTTCAAGATATGGCGATATATTAATAAAAAAGTTGAGAGAGCTTTTTTTTTTTTGGTTATTATTTTGTTACTCCATCCGACCTATATGGCCACAATGAAGAAATATTTGGCCAGTTAAAAGAAACTATACAGCCATCTCCAATTAGCACGATTTAATGCATATAGCCACCCTACACAACCATTACCTTTGCAATGGAGGTTAGGGCGAGCTATTTAATTAGCAAAAACTAAATTAAACGAGAAGTTATGTCATATAACCGGAAACGCATGCATATAGGTATATAACCTAAATGCATGGCGATCAGCAACCACGATGACCAAAAAGCAAACACCGAAATAAATCCGAAATAATAGATTAGACGAAAACCAACCCAAAGAATTTTCTGAAATTATTTGGTATTAAGTTCAACAAATTGTTTACTTTTTCCAATATTTTGTTTACATTTATTATCAATGCTCAAACCGAGGTGGAGGGTATCAAAGATTCGGCACCGCCGAATTTAACACTTTTACTTGTTTTCTATCAGCTCGACTTTTCGTGATATACCGTTATGTCCAAAATTAAGGCACTTGCGCTACATATATCGGAATAACTTGAAAACGGTCCATCATATTCAGTTAAAAAAAAAATTCCAAAACTCGTCAACAATATTATCTTTAAGCCGTTCTTACATTGGTTTTGAATTTCCCCAGCAATTTCAGAGATATAGTGGAAGTTTTGAAAAAAATAACAATTTTGAACAAAAAAAAATGTTGTTTTTTTATAAATTCATAAAAAATATAAATGCGACGTAGATCAGAGGTTTGGTCTAAAAGCATTTAGCTAAACATATTTCGAATGAAATGAGTTTTCTTTCATTCTAATCGGTGCACACCTTTTGATTTTGTTCACAATTTACTGAGAAAACTCAACTGATAAAAATCGCGATTTCCATAAGATTTTAAGATTTTATAAGATTTTCTTATATTATAATTTAAGAGAACAGGAGTTTTTTTTTTATTAAGAACTGAGTATTGTTTTTAAGGTTAATTGGTACGTTGAATCCAAGTCTGCACTTGTTTTTTTTTTCTATCAGTTCGACTTTTCGCGATATACCTTTATGTCCAAAATTAAGGCACTTCCGCTACTTATGTATATTGGAATAACTTCATTTCACCAATTTTTGGTGATTTTCAAAATTGTTTTTTCTTAAAGATGTAATTCTTACCTTTGGAAGACAATCAGATTTTTAAAAAACACCAAAAAATGGCCGAGTAGTGGTTGTTTAAGTAAAAAAAGAAAAAATAAAACAAAAAAAAATATAAAATTTTGTATATTTAAAAATCATGAAAAATGCAAAACTGGAAAAAGCGTCGTCTTATTACTTTCACGTAAAGTCACATAACCTCTGAACGAAATGAGACATAGATCATAAAAATAAATAGAACAGCAGCAAACACACATATAATAAACATGTAAGAAAATTATAGTTGGTATAGATCGACTATACGATACCATATACCATGCGTTTAGAGACCCTATCTCTTAGGCCCAATTAATTGGATATAGAAAATAAGCATAAATCAAATTTTAGTGGCATTTTTATTAATTTTTTAGGCTGCAGATATGAAAAAGTTCATATCGGGTGCAATATCTATATGGGGACTAGGTCCAAAAATGGACCGATCCTGACCATGGTTGGCAAAGTTTCTTGTATTTTGCAAAAATATATACAAACAAAATTTGAGATGAATTAGTGCAATATTTTTGTTATTTTTATAGATTTAAGTGAAGATCGGGTAGCAGCTCTATATGGGGCCTACGACTAAGAGTTGTCCCATAGGGATCGTTTTTGGACTACTCATTAGGATCTATACGACAATTTGGATCTTATGGCAATTTATGTCGATTTCATAGAGGTCATTTATATTGGGGCTAGGTCCTAACATGGACCGATTATCAACAATTTCAACAGCGTTTATCCCATGGCTGACGAAAGCTTATATATAAAATTTCGTCGAAATATATTCATATTTGCGACCTGCAGTTTGATTCCAAGGTTTACATGGACACACAGACGGACGGACAGACGGACGGACAGACGGACGGACATCGTTAAATCGACTCAGAAAGTGATTCTGATTCAATCGGTATAATAAAAGATGGGTCTAAGTCAAACATTTTTGGTAGTTACAAACAGCAGCACAAAGTCATTATACCCAAACCACACATGGAAATCGCGATTTTTATCAATTGAGTTTGCTCAGTAAATTGTGAACAAAATCAAAAGTTGTTCACCGATTACGATGAAGTAAAGCCCATTTCATTCAAAATATATATAGCTAATCGATTTTGGACCAAACTGGGATCTGTATCGCACTTCTATTTTTTATGAATTTAAAAAAAAAAATTTTTTTTTTTTTTTGGAAATTGTTCTTTTTTTTCCAAACTTCCACGCTATCTCTGAAAGTGCTAGGTAAATTTTAAACCAAAGTAAGAACGGCTTAAAGATAATATTGCTGGCGAGTTTTATATTTTTTTTTTAACTGAATATGATGAACCGTTTTCAAGTTATTCCAATACATAAATGTAGTGGAAGTGCCTTAATTTTGGATATAATGGTATATCGCAAAAAGTAAAGCTGTTAGAAAAAAACCAAGTTAAGATTTAAAATCAGCGACCCTAAATTAGTAAGAAATTGCAATAAGGTTCCACTCAACACCAAAAAAGTTCAATTTTGTTCCCTGGTGTAATATTTCTACATCAAATATGTCATTTCGCACACAAAAATTAATGAAACTTCTATGTTCAAATAATTCAAAGTTAAAATCGCCAAATACACATTTAGCGTATAAAATTTAATAATGAGGTGACAATTGAAACTAGATTTTTATGAATTTTTTTAATACTTATGAACTTATGGAACATTTCCGAAAATCCTTTCTTAAGGGTTTTTATATTGGCGTACGTCAATTTTTTTGGAACTGGTCCACCTCATTTTAAAATTTTCCACATTTTTGGACATATTTTTGTGCTCTTAAAACTTTCTCTTGGCAAGAACCCACCACAGTTTGGCGGAGTTATTGTTCCTGTTGTGACACCATACCAAATTGGGCCAAAAATATGTAGAGGCATTGTGTTGACTTATGGAAAGAATGAGTCTTTTTTGCAAACACTTTATAGTATAAATTTCGGTATGTATAGAACCATAACAGGAACTCCTATGGAGTTTTCGGCTGCTTTTGGGTTCTAAACTTATCTTTGACATTTCCTCAAGCATTAGCAATACAAAATTCTTACCCGAAAGCTGAATAAAATCTGCCTGATCAATCGTTTCGGTGTCCATTATGCAGCCGAGGTAATTCTTTATGAAACATGATATCTATTTCCGTGTTCTGTTCCTATCTGGAATTTTATTTTTTTTTTTTACTTTGTATGTTTTCAATCCTACATTGGCTTTAACTTTTCCCACCAAATAGTCCAAGCATTAATCGAGATGGGCTGCTTTTCTACCAGATGTAGTGGGAGCTCTTTTCAATACGCCTTCATGTTGAACTTTCTTTCTTTCCGGACCAAGTTAAGATTTTTTCGAACTCACTCCTTACACAGTGTTATGTTATTTTATTACTAAATTACCCACAATTGCAAAGAATATTTTAGAAACTCTTAAAAAAATAAAAACCCAGATATTACTAAAACACTTTCCATGAAAGTAAACTCTTTCACTTATCAAAACGCTTTTATTTATCAAATATATTCACAAAGACTATTATATTTAATACAATTTTCAATATTGTTTCAAATACTCCTGATAAGGACAACTAAATTCTAAAGTGCTCTCTTTATAGCAGTTAAACAACCACTTATTATTCACATATATTATCATAACCATCACTTATATAACGTTTATCATATTAACCACATTTTAATTGTCAACTTTTTTTCTTTGTTTTAAATTAATTAAATTTTCCACAAAATCTATACTTATGCTTCCTCGTTCTCTGTATTATTATCTTTTCAGCTTTTGAAAACATTATCCTCAGAGCGATGACAATATCATTGCACTTGTGCCGCTGGCAATTAGAAGAAACAATTTTTTCGTCAAAAAAAAAACCCCCCATGTAAGTACGAGTACCATAAAATATGATAAAAACTAACGAAATGAACAAATTCCCTGATGCAGAGGAAAAACAACAAAAAGAAAATGAAGCTGAACAAGTGAAAAAGTGAATGCAACTTTCATATATAGTGAGCTGAAATTAAAAAAGGCGGCCAATAAAATTATAGTTTTAGAAAATTTTAAAATTTTCAAGATATTAATTAGGAACTTTTCAAAAAAAAAAAAAATCTGGGAAATGATTATAAACTAATTTTGTTGGTAAAAACAGCGAAAATATATATGTATATGTGACCTTCTCCGAGAAAAGGGACCTTGCGTGTCAAAAAACGGGTTGTGTCAAAAACGGTGAATTCTGGTACCTAAAAGGGTGTGGAAACTTGAAATGCGTGTTTTTCTCAAAACTCAATTTTCTCGGAGAAGGTCACATATAGGAAGTTATCCAAAACAAAAAACAAAAGAAAGGTGCACAAGACTAACTCTTAAAAGATTTGTAATTCTAGTTATTATCTGTAGTAAATTAATATTCTGTGCGCAATCCTTAGTCCTTATAACCATTTTGAGTCTCTTGGGCGTGGATTCAACTAATATTTAGCAATAATCAGGCGGTATTTCTTTCGCATTGTTTCAGTAGTACCTACTTCATTAAGCTTTGTTGGGGCCCACAGATTTATTTATAGGATTTACCTCAGGGCTCTGGGGTAGTGTTTCTACGATAAGGAGAACGTTATACAAGGATCGCATTTTATGGGCTTTGTGTTTTTGATCATTGTGCTGATAAAAATACCAGCCGTTGTTTAGAATTACTTTATTTATCCAGATATACGTTTTGGTCCATTATTACGTCAATATAGTGCAAAGATCTTAGTCTTGTGCGAAAAGTGAGCCCAAGGTCATCACAGATCCATGCCCATGACATACAGACTGTTCCAAGTTATTCAAACGTAGTCCCTGAACTCGTCATCTCCATCCAACCCAAATATGTTAGATTTGATTTCGTCCGTTAACAAAATCTTTCTCTAAAAAGAAATATCCTTGTGTTCATGTTCTTCGTGGCAAAGTTTAACCGTATTTCTTAATTGCGGTTAGTAATAAAGGGCTTGCTTTTCTACCATGTACCCTATTTTGTGATGCAAATATCTAATTGCAGATACACTCACTTTCTTACTTAAGATTTTTCCAGCTATAGAAGCAAGTTTTTGTGGCTCTTAGGAAGCGATTAGCTCACGTGGAAGTTTTTTTGTTTTGTTTTGCGCCATTTTACAGATTTTGGAATACGCACACTTTTTTCTCTTTTGATTTAACATTCTTTGAGGAAGATGAAAATTCGGGGTTTCTCCGAGACATTTTCAATTTACCGAGAAAAGTTAGCTGCAAAGATGTTGTCGGGTTGCAATTATTAAGCCGTGCTTGCCATCTGTCAGAGTTTTTCATGCGCACTACTTTTTGTCCACAATAGCTTTCTACGCTATTTTCTGGTACACTAAATGAATTCAAGATTTCTTTTTTATTTCTTAGTGAGAAAAATATTTTATATATATATATGTCGGTCAGATTTATAGAGGAACAAAAAAAATAATGTATATATAAAGTCTGTCAAGAAAGTGTTTTGACATAACAAAAATTTTCGCTTTTTTTGTTCTAATTTATTTTTTATTATATCTAACTATTTATGCATTTTTTAACAAACACGGAAATAGTGTGGAAAGAAAAAAGAGAAGAGACTCCAAAATTTTGTTGTCAAGAAAGTTTTTAAACTCTTTCTTTTAACTCGTACTCTCTGTATGTCTGTCTGTCTGTCTTGGGTCAACCCCATTCCCCCTTATCCAGTTGATCTGAATCTTGGCCCATACTCTTGCTGTGACTATAGATTAATTTTGGGGTAGTCACGCACTGTCACGCATAGTAACGCACAGTCACGGAGTGATCTAAATATCATTTCGCCTCATCCGATCGATCTGAATCTTGGTCCATACACTTGCTGCGAAAAAAAGTTGTACTTTGACTTAGTCACGCACAGTCATGCATGGTCACGCATGCTCACGCACAGTCACGGAGAGATTTAAAACCAATTTCCCCTCACCCGATCGATCTAAAACTTGGTCGATAGACTTGCTGAGAAAAAAGATTAACTCTGACATAGTCACGCACAGTCACGCATAGTCACGCACAGTCACGGAGTGATTTAAACCCCATTTGCCCTCATCCGATCGATCTGAAACTTTGTCCATAGACTTATTGTGACTAAAGATTAATTTTAAAATAGTCACGCAAAGTCGCTCACAGTCACGGAGAGATTCAAAACTCATATGCATAAGCAAAGAAGGAGTTTTAATAAAAACATTGCTTTTATTGGTTAGATTACACGGTGTTACAAAAAAGAATGAAGTCGAAATCCCTGGGATATCATATTATTTTTCTGGTAGGTATTGTCGAGTAGAACAAGAATCTGTATTTGTAATTTTCCAGGCACGTCAGAATTTTGAGAAACGGGTAAAAAACCGGTTTTTCGGACCTCTATGCACTTAATAACGGGTAACTCAGTTGGTTCTCCACAGATTTTAATTTTATAAACGGATTTGGATAGAAGAGACTTATACCTTTAAAATTTATATGTACGATTATATGGTTTGATCCAAAAATATGTGTGTATTTCTGCACCAAAGTCATTTTTTTACCACTTTTTCGACATTTTTTAACTTTGACGATATTTTTACGCACTTTTTATATAAAGGAACCGTAAAGTTTTATAATTTATTTAAATATCGTATTTAGTTGTGGGCAGTGTTGCCAGATTTGTTGAGCATAAAATCGTCAAATAAATAAATACTACTAAAATTTTATATTATTTTAACAAAAAAACAACTTTTAGCCATTTTGGTCAAAAATGTTTGCTGGACCGTCTTTTTTTCAATTCCGTGTCATCGGTTTCTCTCTGAAGTGACCAGCAATATTCAGAAAGCATTTTTATTTTATTTTTCCCTCAAATCTGTTCTCAACGGCGATCATCTCTTGATGAAAATGTTCACCTTGCTCATCGCTGAACTGTTCCAGATTGTTTGGGAAAAAATCTAAGTGAGAATGTAGAAAGTGTATTTTTATGGACATATTGCAGCCCATTTCACCATACGAATCCAAAAATTCATTTACAACAGCGACATAGTCGTCGCTTCTGTAATTCCCAAGAAAATTATCACAGACAACAAAACTTTTCCATGCACGCTTTTCCACTGAATTTAATTTATTAATAAAATCTTCATCTCTCATAATTGTTCGAATTTGAGGGCCAATGAAAATACCTAAAATACATCGAAAAATATATAACTATAAAAAAGTACTACAATTGGAAACAAATATTTTAGTACCTCCTTTTATTTTAGCTTCACTTAGTTTTGGAAACATTTGTTTAAGATGGCAAAAAGCATCGCCGTTTACATCAAGCTTTTTAACAAATTGTTTCATGTATCCCAACTTCAGATACAGTGGTGGCAGAATCACATCTTCGGCTTTCACTAGTGGGACGTTTAACACATTTTGCCTGCCTATTTGATGAGATTCACGAGATGGCCATACTTTACGTTCATACCGATTTGGTGCACGACTATCCCATTCACATAAATAACAAGGATGTTTTGTGTTACCACCTTGCATTCCAAATAATATAGTTAAAACCTTTAAATCGGCGATAATTTTCCATTTATGAGCGGTATAGTTGATATTTCTAAGTATTTTTATCATCACTTTGTAGGTTTCTTTAGTGTTTGTAGCATACGCGATTGGAACAGATGGTAACTTATTCTGGTTATGTAATAAAACTGCTTTCAAGCCTAGAGATAACAAATCAGATTTTATAAAACAGAAATAAAAACTTTTTTTGGATTAAACATACTTTTACATGAACCATCAATGAAGAGTCGCCATTCGTCTGCCTTATAGTTTTGATTTAGTGCCGAAAATAATTTGGGTACATCTCCGCAATAACCAAGATTACAATCATTTTCATCCGTCTTAAAACTTTCTTCAATTGACACTGTATGGTCACTCCTTCAACAAGTTGTTACACGAAAATCTTGATCCACCAAATTCCACTGTTTTAATCATGACCCGAGAATTTCACATTGTCGTTTTGACAAATGTAAATCACGAATAAGATCGCAGAAATCTGCATTGGAAATTAGATGCCTTTCCATTGAAGAATACTTAGGTGGAAGGTACTCTTCTCTTCCAAATCTTTTTCAATTCCAATAGCAGCTTTGCTAGTTGTGGGAACTTCATCACTTACATATATCGGTTTTGTTACAGTTAAAACATTTGCGTATTTGACACTTTTGCGCGTTTTAAAAGAGTATCCTTTTGTATTGGTTTGACAAAAATACCAATCCCTGGTTTATGGTAGAGCTGATGATGCCAAATCATAGGTGTCGAAAAGTGTAAAGTAACTGACGGCTTTTTTAATGTTCTACAGCAATAATCACAAATAAATTCAGGTTCATACCAGCGACTAAATTTATAAGAGCGATTGAAGAGTTTGTTATATATTTCCAGCACTCCACCATTGTTTATAAAATCACGTCTATGATCGATATCTACCAATAAACCACATATATAACAAAATTTATTACGTCTGTCGCACATTTTCTATTTTTAATAAAATTTATTTATCGGGATAAATTCAAATTTAATTTTAACTGCACTTCACTATTATAATATTATCAAATGGCTAACTTTTTTATTTATTTAACTAAACAAAAGTGATAAACAATACAAATTAAAAAACAATACTTTTACATGTTTTAAGCTCTCATTGCTAATTGTTGTTGTAATTCTAATTTGAGTTTAATATAACATTGATTTACAATTTATAGTCCTCAGAGTATATCAATCACATTTATTATAGTTAGTATATATCAAAAAATATACAGTGCAAATAAAATACCACTTATGTTTAAAATCATTATTTTATATTAAATAAGAAAACCCCTCCAAAACCTTCTTTAAGAAACATTTTCAGTTTTCGGAATGTAAAGTTTTGTACAAATAACAATCTGACTCCAAGCAAAAAAAGTTTAGCAAACTCTGTTGTCCCAATTTGCTCCACATTGCATTTACAAAATTTTACCTGCTAACTTCTAGCAAAACATCACTAGAGAGAGAGCAAAAAAAACTAGAAAAATAATGTGCAAGCAATTATGCAAAAATTTATGTTTAAAAACAAAATTAATAACTCTCTTAATTTCTAACGGATTTTTTAAAACAAAGTTGAATTTTACTCAGTAAAATTTCTGTATAAAATAATGCGTAGGAATATCATATTAAGAAATTTGTATTTTGCAAGAATTTTGGTTTGATACAATATTTAATAACTTAGTTATTTTCTAACGGATTTTAAAACCGTAAATTGCATTTTACTCCTAACTAAATATGCTACTAACATGAATTATAAAGCTTTACGGTTCCTTTATAAAAAAGTGCGTAAAAATATCGCCAAAGTTAAAAAATGTCGAAAAAAGTGGTAAAAAAATGACTTTGGTGCAGAAATACACACATATTTTTGGATCCAACCATACAATCATATATATCGTTTTAAAGGCATAAGGCTCTTCTATCCAAATCCGTTTATTAAATCGGTGGAGAACCAACTGAGTTACCCGTTGTTAAGTGCATAGAGGTCCGAAAAACCGGTTTTTTACCCGTATCTCAAAATTCTGACGTGCCTGGAAAATTTCAAATACAGATTCTTGTTCTACTCGACAATACCTACCAGAAAAATAATATGATATCCCAGGGATTTTTTTTTGTAACACCGTGTTATTTATTGTACAATTTCACTTTTAATTTTAATACCTTTTTTAAAATTTATCATCTTTAGTTTTTTAGTTTCGATCATAATAACTTCTTATGCTTTATTCAAACACTAGCAGATTCCAGCGCTCAAAATTCGAGTGCAATTTCTAGGCATCTTTATTTTTCAACTGAGCCAATTCACAAACCAACGCTTTTAAGGTTTATTATTATTGTGAATAAAGATAACAAGCTCATTAACAAACACATTAACAAATAAAATAAAACACACATAGCATATGTATAATTTTATGTATGTGTTAGTAGCAACTTTATATGGAATTTACTCAAAATAAAGGAAAAAATTTAAAAAACTCTAAATCTGCAAAACGGCTAAAAGAAGAAACAAGAAATCGCCTGGCCTATTAATATTATAGATTACTAAACATTATTTATGCTTTGATCACAAAGAGTTTAATTTTATTGACTACAAAATTCTGTACAAAGGAACATCCATTTATATGATCCAATTGGTTTACTACAATCACAATTTTGGGATTATAGTGCCAGAATGTTTTCTTTTACAAGACACAGTAAGGTGACCGGTGTACGAAGGGGAGATTAATTCATAAACAACTCGAACTTAAAGAAACACAAGTAAGAAAATTTAGGTCTGAGTCAAATATTTTTGTCTATGCGTTTAGAGAACTGGTCTTACGTCCAACTAATTGCGTATAGAATATAAGCATAAATCAAGTGGAATTTATATTATTTTTTTGCCTGCAGATTTGAAAATATCATATCGGATACTATATCTATTTGGCGATAGGTAAAAAAAAACCGATCCAGACCAAATTTGATGAAGTCACTTCTTTTTTGCAAAAACATATAGAAACCAAATTTTAGAAAAATCTGTGTAATATTTTTGTTGAAGCGAAGATTGGGAAGCAGCTTTATATGGGAGAACTAAGAATTGTTATACGGCTAGTTTTTGGACTACGGATTAATGTATGTAACAAATACACACAAACCCAGCTTGACCGAGATCTATATGATAGTTATCATCTGACGACAATTTAAGTCGATATCACAGGGGTATGTGGACTAGGTCTGAATGTACCGATTTTCACTAATTTCAACATCGTTCGTCCTCTTCCGATAGTAGCTTTCATGCCAAATTTCAGCACAATATATTCATATTTGTGACCTGTAGTTTGATGAAACGGTTTCCATGGACACACAGACGGACGGGCGGACAGACAGACATCGTTAAATCGACTCAGAAAGAGATCGGTATAATAAAAGGGGTCAACTGTTTTTGATAGTTACAGTCATTATGCCCTAACCACATATTGGTATAGGGTCTAATTAGTCACACTTTCATAATTTCTTATGCACAACTTTTGATGTAAATAGTTCTTCGTCTAAAAACTCTAAACTTGAACTTAAAAGCTGATGGACAGTTCCTGCTATTACCACGTTATTGAAGTTATTGAAAGTGCTAGGAAAAGTGTTTCGAGCTAAAAGGAGATTATGTTTCGTAAGAAAGAATATTTTACCCAAATTTTTTGTGTTTTCTTTATCAGGTCGGGTTGTTCTAGGACCGCCCTTGCATATCAATACTTTCTTTTAATTGCGTTGATATATATTTCTGCAAAATTGATAAAATGTTAATTTAAATGCTTAAAACTGGGCCACTTAGTTCGGCCTATGACCCTTATATGTAAGCTTCTACCAGCCACAGGATGAACGCTATTGAAATTGGTGAAAATCGGTTCATGTTCATACCTAATCCCAATACAAATGAGCCTTATGAGTCGACCATAACATGCCATAACATCCAAATTATCATATAGATCTCGGTCAACTTGGGTTGGTGTATATTAATTACATCCGTTTATCTGTAGTCCGAAAATAAACCCTATAGGACAATTCTTAGTTATAGCCCCCATATAAGGCTGATTCCCGCTCTTGGTATAGGGTATCGTGTAGTCGGTCTTACTTGCTTTTATATATATTGGAATCTTTAAAGGGTTGTTCAACTTTTATAAATAATTAGTAATATTGCGTTCATATTGGCGCTTTTCCGTATATATATCAATATAACGTGTACCGGCCTAAACTAATATGATGCGTAGAGTATAACGATGCATACTCACTCCTGAAATTACTGTTGTGAAACCAACGACCACAACAGCAACAACAGTTACAACTATAACACATAAATTATAAAATTTAGAATAACAACAATAGCAAGTCCAACGTAGAAAAATCTTATTTTTTCAAGAGCTTTCATTCATCTCGCGACCTGTTGAACCAATTTTGATGATTTTAAACAGCAATTGGCCCAGGATGTCAATGAATCATATTCACGAAAAACGAGCCACCCAGCTAACCTATTGAGAGCGTGAGCGTGATTTCCACAGACGGTGTATTAACTCCGCTTGTTATACGGATCAAGAATATAAATACTTCATAAATATTTCTGCTCACTGGCCTGGATGGTGTGCAAATAGTACTTCAATTCAAGCATTACCATAATATATCTTAAGAAACTCCAAATGAACAATTAACGAATTATTGAATCTCAATATTCAGCAAGGGTAGCCCAACTATTTGTTTTTTCACAAAAATACCATATTTGAATGGATTTGCAAAACGCTTTAGCTTACGAGCAGTTTCGCTGTAGTTGAAATATTTTGGGAAACATCAAAACAATGTTTTTTTTTACCCATACAAATCAACGTATTCTCACGCACATTCAAGAAATATTATTAAAAGAAATTTGGAGTTTTCCTAAAAGATTTGAAACAAACAGTCATATAACTTTGATCGCTTATATAGAGTTTGTATAAAGAGAAGAGTGGTCGAATTTGTGGTTACTGGAATTTAGAGGAAGTTAACACTACCGTGAGGTTAAAGAACAAGCAGATGTCATTATATCACATTCAGAAACTTAAAGCTTATCATCTTAAAATATGCAGACCTTGCTAAGATAAACAAATTAAATTGAAAATTGTTTTTTTTTTATTTGAAAAACTAAACCTTTTTTTCAAGAATTTATATTTACATTTCCGTTTTTATTTTGGTGGGCATCTTTAAATATTGTTTCATCATTTTAAAAGCATAAACTTTCTTTTGGTAGATAATTTTTCTTTTTTTTTCTGGTTGTAGCTGTAGTAGTGGCAGCAACAACACATACAACTTTAAAGTCAACGCACGTATTTTGTTTATTTTAGCACGCAACATGATTAATGACCCAATGAATATACCCGTAATAAGTAATGCCACCGACTATGATGAGGATGATGATTATGTGGATGATGCTAATGGGTGGAGTAGGCGGTGGTGGTGGTGCTGGTAGTGGTAGTATTGAAGGTTGTTGCTATTGTAAAGGACCAGTTTCTTTGTATTTATTTGTATGTGACTAAGTTTTTGTTTTGTTTTCACTCTTACGCACTTTTTCAAAAACCGCTTTAATTCAAAGTAGATTATAAACAACAGCTGAGACTTGTTTTTTGTTTCTTTTTTTTTTGTTATTTGGTTCATTCCTTTAATTTGATAAATTTTCATTTAAGTGCCGCATAAAAAAGGTAAATAAATGTATTTTTTTTTCTTCATTTTATTGTGTAAACAAATAAAAACTTCTTTACATAAATTTACCACAACAAAGATAATAAATTTGAGTTAAAAGTTTTTTTTTTTTTTAATTTAATCAATTTAAAGAATTTTAGAGGATCAGAAGTTTTCGTTACATACATGATGCTGTAATGATTAATTGTCGTGATGGAAAATATGTTCTATAGACAATGTCCAAATGTTTCTTAACGTTAAAGTCATCAGGTGGTCATTGAAGATATGTCATTATATTTTGTGGTGGTTGGGAGAGACATTTGTATGTCTTCACTAGGTATTGATGAGTTATCAGTGCTAAAGCTAAAACATCTATCTGAAACAATCTTAAAAGTTGTAGCAAGTTTTTCAAGATTTAGCAAATGGTCTCTGAACTGGTTCATATAAATTTTTCGGCTTATACAAATATAATGTCAGAAAGAAAATGACAATATCTGTATAAGCAATGAATACATCACACCATAACACCACTTTTATCGATTTGAGTATGACTAAGAATGTCTCATCTTAATGCGAAAAACATAAGATATAATAAGTAGGGTCGCGGACTGCAGGAACCCTGACAAATTAGAAAATAGTTAATTTTCTTCCAATTGCTTGATAATTTTTATATTATTATTATGTTTTTTCATAAAGTTTCTTAAGCCATTTTTTCCATTAATTTTCACAATTTTTCGAAGAAATTGTGTTGCCAAATTAAAATGTGTATTCAGAAGGTTTTTTTTAATGTGAGCCAGAGTTGCCTATATATATATATTTATATTAACATCCCACTTAGGGGATGCCCACTACAAATGCAGTGCATTGTGTTGATTTCAGGAAAATCGGTTATGGGAAGGAGGAAAGAGGGAGTAGTGTTTGTGGATATTTGACTTAAATTTTATTAGATTATAACTGTCAGGAAAGACCTCTGCGGCCAGGTGGACTGATAAACGAATTCTCTCTGTAATGCGTTGTGTGGTCAACTGGAAAATAGACTACAAACGGATGTGATCTACTTGAGAAGCGGAGAAAGTGAACCGAAAATCTGGCACTTGGAATAAGTTCGCTAATCTCAGAAGAACGTTTTCCATGGCAATATCTATAGAACAGTGCTACGCAACCCCCATTCTGACGGTGTCCTAAAGATTCAATAGAGTCGGATACCCTACTGTCATGGATGAGCGCCAACGCCCTCCTTTGCACACGGTCCAGTAGCTCCAAAATAAACTTTGAAGCTCCTGCCCATATATGGGAGTTGTATTCCATATTCGGTCGGATGTAAGTGGTATAGATTTTAAGGAGATCAGAAGGAATGAAATAATTTTTACACCGTTTTAGAAAACCAAGACACTTGAATGCTTCTTTCGACACTTAAAAATATGCTCGTTCCAACGAACATCACATTGAATTCTCATGCCTAGAACATCAAGAGTATCCGACTCCTCAACACCCATACCACCCATATATACAGATGACATTGTTGAATCCATGGCCCTATGGGTCAACATACAGCATTGAGTCTTCAGCGCATTAAAATCAACACAATTCGCTTTACCACGCTCGGAGATTGTTAACAGGTCTTGATTGAGTGTGTCATTCATTGTCTGCCTTTTGTCGCTGATTTATACTTGAGGCAGGTGAAACTCCCGCTGTACGAGCATTTTCTTGCAAGATGGCGTTCACGTTGCACTGAGACGGATAAGGGCCGAACAACGTACGATTTTATTAAGGACGCGACCTTCGTTAGAGACCACCCGGACTTTGGCTTCGGCCTTAGTCTGGGCTTTTTACTGACTGGGCATGGCTCCTTGAATGCTTTTCTGCATAAGAGGGGCCTGTCCGATACGCCAGACTGTAGGTGTGGTGAAGGGCCGGAGGACGTCGTACATGTTTTGACCGGGTGTTCACTTTATAGTGATATTAGGAGTTTGGATAGGATGGGGATTTTACGAACGGCGATAGGATGGGATTTTAGTAGGGCATTAGAGGACGGGCGGACTGTTAGGAATTTAGGCGAATACGCAAGGGGCGTATTCAATCGTAGGAGAACTGGACGTTTAGTATAGGTGGCCTCTGATGCGGGCATCCGTGGTGGTGCTTAACTGCCAATGGGTGGTCGCTCCAGTAGTGCACATCGTCGTGCCTGGATCTTAGATATGAGTATGACTGTTGGCGGGGGCTGATACTTCGGTATCTGTCCCGCCACAACGGTGCACCGTCTTCAGCTCTCTTCCTGCTGTTTGCTGTTGTTGCTGCTACCTGCTGTTCCTGCGCGTTTGTTCTGTTGTTTTATGTGTTGCTACGTTATTGTTGTCCTTTTGTGTGCTGCTACTGAGGGGGCACATGCTCAGAATGCGGCTGTTCAGTGTTGTGTCTTTTGTCTTTGTATGTCTATATGTTTTGTCGTCCAGGGCCACCAGTCCCGAACTGTTTGGAGTTCAACTGGTAGTAGCTTCGGCTACGAAGGCTGACCGGAGGCTTTATTCTGGTACCACGGGTGTCAGGAGCCCCTGGAATTTTATTCCAGCCTGGCAGTGTTGCGGCCCCGTATGGGAGCATCGTGGTGGCTGTGGTTTAGACCCAAATCGCGGGTAGAGCGCAAGCTCGGTGTGGAGTTGCATTGCAACCGGGTGCCGTGACCCATAGATCGGTAGGAGTTTTAGATAGTACTCCGCTCCTCCTTCAAGGGGGAGGTCATGCCCAAATGCATGCCTCAAATTGGTACTCGTACTGCGAGGGCGCCGGTGGACGCATAGTTTCCACCCGGTGTTAAGTGCACCGTGAGGTCAGGCCACCGTGGCAGGTACTCACGTGAATCTTGAACACATCTGTCCCCAACCTCCATGATGCTTGGCCTACAATTAAAGGAAAATGAATGATAAATGCTGCTGTCATCTGCGAAAGAGTAAATAGAATTAAAAGTTTGACCAAGAAGGTCGTTCAGAAAGATAAGGAAAGAAGGAAAGGAAAGATAAGATAAGGGTACCCCTGAATTATGATGAAACTCAATAGATGAGACCCCATCAATAACAACACGTATTGTTCGGTCTCTGAGAAAACTCGATGCAACAATCTTTGATATCAGTGCACCGTGCCACACACGATCAAATGCCTTGGAAATATCCAGAGCAACCACTTTACTTTCACCAAAATTGCAAATGGATCGACTCCAGCTCTCAGAAGTTAGAGCTAACATGTTTCCCGTGGAAAGATTTCTACGGAAGCCATACTGTCGATCATTAAGAAGTGAATTGGCCCCTAGGTAGTTCACAAGATGGTAATTGAGCATGCTCTCCATCATTTTTGAGAGCGCAGAGCAGATTGCAATTGGACGGTAATTTTCAGTCTTATTAGCCGCAGCCCTTTTAGGGATTGGTTGGAAATTAGCAACTTTCCAGCAAGAGGGAAAGACCACCGCACGGTACGAAAGGCTGTAAAGGTTGGCCAATGGACCGGCTAGCATTGAAGAGCACTGTTTCAGCACCAGCAATGGTATAATATCCGGTCCTGGAGACTTGTTAATGTTGAGATCCGAAAGAACCTTTTTATCTGCACGTGCTCAGAAGAATATTTTAGGCATAGTAAAAGATAATCTTTCGAGTTCGCGTAGTGGTTGATCGCTATCCGGCAAAAATGAATTTTTTTTACAAAAAGTTCAGCTAAAAGGTTAGCCTTATCAGCCGGGTCAGTGAATATTTGGTCATTCGTTAAAAGGATAGCAGAACTAGCATTGCTCTTTACCCTTTAACAAATGACCAAAAGCTCTTACTACCCCGAGGAGCAGAGGGAACTTTTGCACGAAGACGCTGATCGTAAAGAAACTTTTGGCGCCTTAGTGTTTTGGCACATTCAGTTCTCGCCTGTTTGTGTTGCAGTTCAGTGGCGGAATTTTTATTTGCACGCTTATATCTGAATGCTTCCCTCTGCATCTCTGCAGGTCTGGTTAAACCATAATTTTTTAATAAGTTTAGCCGAAATGTGCTTTGATGGAATGAATAATCGCATACCAAGCACTATTATGTATATTAAAATCGCCAGCAACACTATTCGGGCAACTCTCTAGGATTCTAGAAATTGATTCTGGAATGGATATGGGCATCGAAGCCATTATAGGTATGCTACCTTTCTGTATTTGGGCTTCTATATAGAAACTAGAAGTGCAAAATGTGTTACCTGATTTTGAACTTAACCCAAAGTGAGTTAAATTCTGCATCATTACAGTTCAGATGTTGCTGTTAATCAACCGAATTTCTCCTAAATTGAAAGCCTTAACAGAAATCGATAGCTTGATATTTATTACGCTTGTCACTGACTCACTTAGGGAATTAATAAGATGTACTAAAGTTGTAAGTTTTAAAAAAATACAAATCGTGAAATAGTATATACATATTATATGTGAACAATCAGTCGTATACTCATATACTAAAATCTGAACAAATTAGAATTCCAGTAATAAATGTTTTATTTTACACAAAAACTTACCTGAATTTAATTAATTCTTTCCATTTTTATTCCTTTATACTATTTTTGCCACAATCGTTACAAAGAACATAAAAAAAATTTTAGAATACACTAAAAAAGCTGATTAAATAGTAAACAGCTGATCACATAGTATACCGCAAAAACATACCTGCAGACGTCGTATTGCCCAATAATTTTTTTGTATGAAGAATAACAACAACAATTATAGAAGTGTTGTATAATTTTAGCACATACAACAGTTAATGCTGTATGCTTAATAAATAATTTAATAAAATTTTTAATACTTGTGGGCAATTCTACGGTAACAGACGTATCAATTGGTATACAAAATACCTTGCAAAGACTCCAAATTTATTTATTTTATTTATTTATTAAATTTAATGATTTCCTCCACAACAAGACTAAGGGCCATTATTACAACGTACCTTTAAAGTTAAAGGTAACTTTAGCTAAAGTGAGCAATAAAGTTACCTTTAACTTATTTTCGTTATTACAACTTCCCAATAAAATAAAATTAATATTTGTGATAGTGTGGCAACACCAAAGGAAACACCGATTACTTTTGACCAAATGAATTGCTTTATAAAATACGTAGTGGCAAACAATAGAATGAAAACTAGAAACCTTTATAATAAGTTGAATAATTGTTGTAAATGTGTAATAAAAATTTTTAAAGAATATGCAAGCATATATTTAAGTACATGCAAATAAATTTATTTCCAAAACTAAATTGGTGTGAATTTCTTCTTCATAGATCAGAAAATGTGGCAACATTAAATACATAAACCCCACGTTAAAAGTTAAAGGCAACAATATCTTCTCTTTAGCTTATTGATCACTTTTAGCTTAAAGTATAGTTGTAATAAAGAAACACTAATAATCTGCCCAATAACATCCTTACTTTAGCTATTGGCAAGTTGTAATAATGGCCCTAGGTCTTATAATTAGTAGTGTACAAACATGTTTAGCCAAATTAAATTAAATAAAATTGTAACTAATACATATAAAAATTAATATAAATAATATTTTAACATAAGAATTTATAAAATTATGACATTAATAAAATGTGACATAGAATATTGAAAAAATTTTTAAATTGAAAATTATTAAAAATTACAAAATAAAATAGAGAAAAAAAAATAAGCATACAATAAGAAATACCTTTAAAAAGTTTAGGTTTAGGCAAAGTATTTAAATAAGGATTTTTTGAAATGTATTGCTTTGCTATTAAGTTGAATATTAGGTGAAAGGCTATTCCAAAGACGTACAGCATTTATGGAAAAGTCTCATTCTGATACTAACATCGATGCTTAGGAATAATTAATTTTTAACTCTGTTTGATTTGGCAAATCGTATATTACTACATAAGTATTGTGGCTTTCCAGTATATTATCTTATGAAGAAAAATTAGTACTCTAATCTTTAGTAGTTTTCAAGTAATACTCCGTACAGGCTTTTTGAGAAGGACGATATGTGTTCAAATTTCCTTAAACCATGCACATACCTAACAATATTGTTGTAAAGCATTTCAAGTTTTTTTTTTGCTGATTGTGTCGCAATTCGCAAACAGCTCGCATCCATAAGATAGTGTTGGAATAAGGTAAGCCTTTGCCAATAGTGTTCTTAGTCTTAATGGTGTAAAGAATTGCGTTGCCCATAGGGTCCTTAGTTTAACGTATGATTATGCAACAAGCAGATTGATGTGGCTTGACCAATTTAAGTTGCTGTTGAAGATCAATCCAAGATTTCTAGCTGCTGGAACTATTTTAATTCTTTGATTATTTATTGATATTTCCATATCAATAAGTGGGTTTATAGTCCTTTTGTGTATTACTATGCATTTAGATTTATTTGGATTTAAGGAAAGTCTGTTAGAAATTGCCCAACCATTTACTCTGTTAAGGCCATCGTTTAGGTTATCCACATTTTGGCGAATAGAATTAAGAGGGCTGCTAAGTAAAGCTGTACATCATCTGCATACATGTGAACATTGCAATGTGATAAGTTGTTGGGTAAATCATTGGCAAAAATAGAGAAAAGAAGCGGCCCCAGAACTGACCCTTGGGGTACACCTATACTAATAGCTAATGGTTCAGATATTGTATTGTTTACGAATACTGATTGTATCCGTTCTAAGAGGTATGTTGATATTAGCTGTATTGATGTTGATGAAAAATTGAATAATTGACTTAGCTTCATACATAATGTAGAATTGTTATCTTCTCGTTTCCTTGCATGGACTTAATGAAAAACGAGGACTTTATTTCTATATGATGCAATTAGATTTTGAAAATTTCCTCAACCAACATTTATTATTATTATTTTTGGTCAGTAATGGACGTATCTCACATATAACAAGTATGAAAATTTTAGTCAGTCGGACCGCCTATACGACAGCCTATACCATGATTTAGAGACCCTAACACTTCGACGCAACTAATTGGATATAGGAAATAAGCATAAACCAAATTTGAGTGGCATTATTATTAATTTTTTTGGCTGCAGATATTATTTATTTATTTATTAGGTCAATGGAATAAATCCTTACAGACCTCTATAAATGATATAATTACATATGTACATATATTGAAACAATTAAATGATTTAAAAATAAAAACAAATAGTTAGGAATTTAAGAAAGTAATGATATTATGCTTAATTACATCAGTGTTCTACGAAAAGTCAATTAATTGATTAAGATTATTATAAACACAACAAATTCTTCTGAAAGGATCAGCTAGAGCATAGTTGGTTTGAAAAGATTTAACAAAGAGTGGTTGGAATTGGCGTGATACTCGTTGAGGAACATTAAAAGTTATATTGTTGACAAGAAAGTCAGAACAGATTTCACCATTAATTAGGTTGATCATAAATGTTACTTTTAGCATAGTCCTACGGCTTTCCAAAGTAGGTAATTTTATTAATTTAATTCGATCAACGTATGAAGGTAGATTAATTGCAGAATTCCAAGGTAAGCCACGTAAGCAAAAGAGTAGAAATTGTTTCTGTACAGACTCGATTCGTTGAATATGAATGTTATAGAAGGGATCCCATATTATTGACCCATATTCTAAAATAGGTCTTACAAGAGATGTAAAAAGTTGTTTGGTTATGTAAGGATCAATAAATTCTTTTGCCCATCTTTTAATAAAGGCGAGTGTACCTCTAGCTTTATTAACTGTCATGGTGACGTGAGATACAAAGTTTAATTTAGGATCAAGTAGAATCCCTAAATCCAGAAAAGTATCAACAAGTTCAAGCTGATATCCGCCCAGAAAGTAGTTAGCAGGAAAAACATTATTTCTAGAAAAACGCATACATTTACATTTTTTCAAATTTAGTTCCATTAGGTTACGGTTACACCACGAAAAGAAATTGTTGAGATCTGATTGAAGATGAATATGATCATTATGTTGACAGTAACTTAAAAAAATTTTAACATCATCAGCGTACATTAAACGTTGCAAAAATTTATCACTTTTGGAAGATCATTGATGAAAAGGGAGAAAAGAATTGGTCCAAGATGGCTGCCTTGAGGAACACCAGAAGTCACAGTAATATCTTTAGATGACATATTATTATACATTACACGTTGTGTTCTATCAGAAAGATATGATTTTATCCATTTAAGGCTTAATGGTGTTAAACCTAATAAATCCAATTTGATCAGTAGAAGGTTATGGTTTACTTTATCGAAAGCCTTACTAAAATCGGTGTATACTGCATCTGTTTGTTTTTTCTTGACAAAACCATCACTAATTATTGTCGTAAAATGAAGCACGTTTGTAACGGAAGAGCATCCTTTCCGAAATCCGTGTTGAAATGGTGACAAAATTGACGATGTGTGATAGCACAAAAAATCTGTAATAAATTTCTCGAAAAGCTTAGGGATTGCACTAAGTTTAGCAAAACCACGGTAATTAGAAACATCCGATCTGTTTCCACATTTAAATAATGGAATGATGTAAGAAGCTCTCCAAAATTTTGGAAAATAACCGTTTTTTATTGACGCATTAAACAAGAAAGTCAGTGGTGTTGCCAAGGAAGTAGCACAATAATTGAGTATAGAACTAGGTACTCCATCAGGTCCATGAGTAAATGAAACTTTAAGTTTCTTCAGGCTATTAACAAGTTCTGCCTTATCGATTAGGGGAAAAGATATAGCTTGATTTGTGTTAATTGGATATGAATAGCTGTTGGAACAATATTGCGCAACAGAATATGTACTAGCAAAAAAGTCTGCCAACATGTTACTTATTATAGTATCATCACTAGATTCGATATCGTTAAATTTCATTACAGATGGATAACCAGTAGTTTTTTTTTTTTGAATTAACAAAGTTGTAAAATGCTTTAGGATCACGATTAAAATCTTCCTTCATTTTGTTTAGTTAGTTTTTGTATAAATAATTGTTAAGAATATTATATTCGGCACGATGAATGGAGTATTTTTCAAAAAATACAAGAGAACCAAAAATTTTATACGTTTTATAATACTTGTTCTTCAAATTTTTAATCTTGATAGTTGTTTTGAGTTCCAAGGCGGGCCAGTTCGTTTGTAGACAGAACGCTTTGGGATGCATTCATCCATAAAAGAATGCATAGTTCTATAAAAGACCTCCACCATTAAATCAATAGAAGTATGGCACAACATATCATTCCAGTTAGTGTTAGAAATTAGATCAATCAATTTGCTATAGTTGGTTTGTTTAAAACAAAAAACTTTATCTTTATTAATACGAATATTGGATCCACCAAAAGTAGGCAAAACACAGCTAATTTCAATAGTTGGATGAAAGCGATCTTCCGGCAAGGTGATAGGATCAGAGCGGGTTATTATACAATCTTCTGGATTATTTGTAAATACCAGATCTAGCAGTTTACCGCATTCATTAAATATGCCATTCATCTGGTAAAGACTAAGATCAACTATCTCATTTAATATTAAATCATCACAGTTATTAGATTTAATTGGAATAAAATCTGGAGCATCAGGCGAATTTTTCCATATTATAGATGGTAAATTAAAATCTCCAACAACAAAAATTAAATCCTCAGGTTTAGCACGTTGAGCAACTGATTTGATGGCCTGAACGTGTTCAAGGTATATTTCTTCGGGAGAATTTGGAGGTATATACGAACAGGTTATGAAAATGATTTTATAATTAAGCTTTACCATTACACTGAGTTTTGGGTTTTTTTTTGTGTTTTCATTTTATGCTATGTTCTATTGAGTAAGTGTTATTTCTGTTAAGTATATTTTGATATGAAAAAGTTCATATCGGGTGCTATATTTATATGGGGACTAGGTTGAAAAATGGACCGATGCTGACCATATTTGGTAAGGTCAATTATATATTGAAAAAATATATACGAACTAAGCAGCTTTATATAGGGGGGCTATGACTAAAAATTTTCCTATAGGGATTAGTTTTTGACTACTAATTAATGGATAAAATAGACACATACGAACCTAATTTGACTGAGATCTATATGATAATTTTGATCTTATGGCAATTTAAGTCGATTTCATAGGGGTAATTTGTATAGGGACTAGGTCTGAACATGGATCGAAGTATACCAATTTCAATACCGTTCATCCCACGGCTGATACAAGCTTATATACCAAACTTCATCAAATTATTTACATATTTGCGACCTGCAGTTTGATTACAAAATTTACATCGACACACAGACGGTCGGACGGACGGACATCGCTAAATCTGATTCTGAGGCGATCGGTATAATAAAAGATGGGTCTAGGTCAAATATTTTTGGTAGTTACGAAAAGCAGCACAAAGTCATTACACCCAAACCACGTATAGGGTAAAGGGTATAAAAATTATTTTTATACCTTCATAAAAATAAAAATTTTTCTGAAATTAAATCGGCAAAAAATTTATTACAAATAAAAAAGGAATGTTAATTATATATGACTTATGAATTTTAAAAAACAAATCGGGGTAAATTGTCCATTTATATAAACACCTGTTGAAACGGACGTATCACAAGAAGTAACGGACGTATCAGTTCTAAATTTATTAAACTTTTTTTTCGTTTTAATCACAGATCATTTCAAGTAAACAGAAATAGTTACACTGATATAAATATATTTATTAGTATTAAATAATACAACTTATTTCAAATTATACTCTATGAAGTTATGTTCAAATGATGGTCTTACCCTGCTGTCGAATGAAGGTTCCAAAAGTAACAATATTATTTCTTGTTCACTGATTATTGAAACATCACTCATGTATTGGCGTATAGAGAATCAAAAACCTTAGTGATTTGCCCAAGTGATGAAATTTTTTCTTCTCAGATTTCAGAGCAACTAGAACCCATTTCCCAAATGTAATAGGCTCTGAATTCTTGTGCTTTGCAATTCATGATTTATGGTTTCAGAATTTTCAGTTTTAAAACTGAAATATGTCATTGGATGGCTGTTTGACACAACAGAATACAGTACTTGCCTTCAACTTTGATGCAATGTACTGACTGGGTTGAAGGTATTGCTTGAATATCATTCCATCTCTCTTCGAGTTTATTAATTACCGCAAAAACGTTGGACCTTGGAATGAAGAGGACTACTGTCTTCTTCTTTAACAAAACTTTCAATATCAATTACAAAGTAGTCTCCACCCAAACATGGTGTTTCAGTTGATCCCCGATTCCATGAATGGGTCCTTTGCCATGAGAAGTGGTAAAGAAATGCCAAGAAGCTTTTACTCCCATATCTCCTTCACTGTAATACCTCCGTTATTGATAGTAAAACAAGTAAGAAAATTATAGTCGGTCTAGACCGACTATACGATACCCTATACCATGCGTTTAGAAACCCTATCTCTTAGGCCCAACTAACTGGACATAGAAAATAAGCAAAAACCAAATTTGAGTGGGATTTTTATTAATTTTTTTGGCTGCAGATATGAAAAAGTTCATATCGGATTATATCTATATAGGGACTAGGTCCAAAAATGGATCGATCCTGATCATGTTTGGTAAAGTGTCTTGTATTTTGCAAAAATATAAACAAACAAAATTTCAGAAGAATCAGTGGAATATTTTTGTTTTTTAATAGATTTAAGTGAAGATCGGGAAGCAGCTCTATATGGGGTCAAAGGGATTATTTTTGGACTACTCATTAATGGATGTAATGAATGCATACAAACCCAATTTGAGTAAGATCTATATGACAATTTGGATCTTATGGCAATTTATGCTGATTTTATAGGGGTAATTTGTATGGGGGCTAGGTCTGAACATGGACCGATTCTCACCAATTTCAACAGCCTTCATCCCACGGCCGATAAAAGCTTATATACCAAATTTCATCAAAATATATTCATATTTGCGACCTGCAGTTTGATTACAAGCTTTACATGGACACACAGACGGACGGACGGACGGACGGACATTGTTAAATCAACTCTGAAAGTGATTCTGATTCGATCGGTATAATTAAAGATGGGTCTAGGTCAAATATTTTTGGTTGTTACAAACAGCAGCACAAAGTCATTATACCCAAACCACATAGTGGTATAGGGTATAATGATACATCTGTTAACACATAAGACACCCTTTATTATAATATTTTTTTGCTGGATTACTATATCAATCTGTTGTTAATAGAATGATAATGAGTAGATGAATTAAATTGAATAAAGAATGATTACAGGACGTGAAATATTAGGTAGAATTAGTAACGGACGAATCAATATTTAATCGTATATTCAAATAATCAATTTCATTATTTTATAACACACGAAGATATTTTAGTTACTTTTTAAATACACTTAAAGCATTGGGCTAATGAAAAAAATAGCCACTATCGTTCTCTTATATGTATATCAAAGATTGAATTAAGGTCATATTTACTAAATTATACATATCTTTCATGCCCTTTATATATCAAGCAAATTTTTGCACAGAATGCCAGTATTTAGCACAATTTTTTAGTTTTTAATAAGCTATGGGTTCTAAGGTTTCAGAAAACGTGCAGATTTATTAATTTATTCTTAAAAATTTAAAACTTCTTAAAAGAGCACTTATTCCAATAAAAACAAATAATTTTTCTTATAAAAATTTAAAATAGCAATACATTACCCTGGTATCAAAGTACTCTTAAAAAAGTACATTTTCTTTAAAAATATTTTTACTTCCACATGTATTTTTCTTAAAAATCACATATTTTTACAAAAATTTGCTTTCACAAAAGGTACCTATAATTAAAAAAATTTTCCTAAAACAGCACCTTTCTTAGAAAAATACTTTTTCTTAAGAAAAAAGAACTTTTAATAAAAGTAATTTTCTTTAAAAATTAATTTCTTAAGAAATGGCATATTCTTAATACTTGTTGGATAATATGCTAAAATATTAAGGGCTTTTACAACTACCTTCTGGTAATGACTTTTGTAATCTTATGGTTTCTAACAAATTGAACAATTTTAGGTAATTAATTGTTAATTATATAATCTTATATATTCCAAAAATTTATGAAAACTAAAGTCAGTCCGTCTGGCCGTTCTATCCAGCCGATTTCCTTCATTTTTTTTCTAATGAAAGGTATTTAGACACAGACATGTCATCAATCATTGAAAATTACTCAACTCCCACCTTACTCAAGTTATACTCAAACGCGATTCTTCCCTGTATATTTCTTATGGGATACAATCACTAAAGCAATACGAATTCTCATAGCTCTTCTTCTGATGAATGGATCTTGATCGTTTCGCTCTCAGAACACCTAGTGGATCAAGCTCCTTCCTTTGAGTTATTAACTATTAAATTCGTTGAGTTTGAGGAAAGTTATGCGTGCACAATCCACTTTACATTGTGCAACACGAAAGTTAACGTACAGATTGAGGGAAGTTATGCGTGCACAATCAACTTTACATTAAATTTTTTTCAATATTTTTTCAATAATTTCCTTCACTCAAACCTCTATACATGACAAAGACAAAACACACATGCAAAGTTGTAACCGAAAGATTACAATTTAATATTGTAAGTGTTTTTGAATGGCCAACCCAGCCACCAGATCTCAATCCCACACAAAATCTATGGGAAATTGTAGATCGAAAAATACGGAAACGGAATTACGCAAACAGGACAGATCTCATAGAGGCAGTTAATTCGGAGTAGCAGAAAATTTCAATTTCAATTAAAACAATTTAATTGACTCCATTAGCACTAAAAAAAATGAAACCAAAAATAGATGGAATCTTTTCAGTTATTGTGTAGTGAAGGTTTCCAATGTTTTGTCAACAACATAAATATGACACTTTAAATTTAATTATTTTTTTTTAAATTTGGCTATTTTTGTCTTAACATTATTTCTTTTTTAAATAAGTAAAACTTTTAAGTTTTAAATAAACTAGTATAGCCCAGCACTCGAAATTCGAGTGCAAATTCTAGGAAATGTTATATTTTCATTCAATTTTTGTCTTCCATTTTTTTTTTTTAAATCTATATATGTGACAGGGAAAGTTGAAAGGGACCTATGGGTCGAAAAATGATTTTTACTTTTTTGGTGATTCTTATAGTAAACAACACGCTCTTTCTAATTCAGCAAACCTCAGCTTTCTAAATGCATTAGTTTTGTCATAAATTAGCTTCAAAATTTATACTTTTGGTAAAAAAAAAAGTAAAAAAGAACCCGATGTGACAAACTTTTCTACCAATGATCTAATTTGCTTGATAATATTACTAAAATAGTCCGCCATATTAGATCCGCCGTTTTTAATTTTTAAAATCTAATATCAGTTTCGTAATTAGCGGCCCAGAAAACCTACGAGTAACGAATTTCAAGTCATAAAATCGTTTAGCCGCACCAAAATCAACTTGTTAACTTCAAAGTCGTTTTCTCCAAAACTTATTTTCTGACCATAGGTCCTTCTTAACTTTCCGTGTCACATATGTACAAAATTTATGAATATTTAAATGAGCCTAAAGATATGTTATTTAATTTTAGAAATTCACAATTCAACACAGAGCATCTGATATATAATTGAAATCATTCGCATTAACAGGGTGAAACGAATTATTATGAATATTTTAATATATTTAATTTAATATATTTTTAAGACAGATTAAACAAAAATTTTATCATTCTCAGCTTCTCCTCCATATGAACTATAACCATGCCAATTTTCACACTCCTCGGTGCCCGCATATTGCTTAAAAAGGGAACTAAAAATTTACCTTCACTTTTTAATATACATATAGGTAAAAGAGACTTAAATTGTATAATCCAATTCTTTACTATTGACCTTTCAAGTCGGCAGAAATATATTTTTTATTAAAAGATTCCACTCACTGTAATAAATATAAATTTATAAAACTCTCTAAATATGAGACGATATTTTTGAACCATTATTGTCTTCTTAATAAGTCTGTTTGAACTAAAAATACACATACACATACATACATTATACACATAGTTCTTCATTAAATAATAATAAGTTGAAAAAGTTAATACACCATAAAACTAATTGCCTTATTTAACCGTTTCCCAAATTTAAAAAGTCAAATATTTAATTCACAGACCTAAATTTCAAACTACATAAATTTTCACAAACTTTTTAATAGTTGTTATCTTTTTATTAATATAACCATTTTAGCACGTGTATGTGATGACTACAGAAATGTACATACATACATACATACACATATAGATATATATGTATATATATTTTGTTCGGCTATGCTCCATTCTTTTCGGCCCCTACCACTGCCACAGCCACTACTACTACAACACATTCAAACGTCTGATGCAGTTCTGTGTTACCGCAGTATGCTGTAGTACGTTGAGAGTACGAGTACATATACAATTTGTGAAAAGGTCACTAGCCTTGATAAAACGTAAAGTAAGTGAAGCAGTGGGAGTTTTTATCAAATAAAACAAAAATAATAAACGTAAAATGAAAACAGAGATACTCAATTTATCACAATTGCTTTCAATTTATATACACAACCTTACCCTCATCAAAACAGAAAAAAAAACATAAAAGAAAGAAACACAAAAGCTTTACGAAAAAGAGCCCCATAGAGAAAGAGAGCACGCAGATGAAATTTAGTTATTTGTTGATATAATCTGTAATAAACTCAAATATGCAAAAGGTGGCCAATAAAACTATATTAATATTAATTAAATAACATAAGCAAGGAAAATATATTTGGAAATGGGAGAGTAAACAGTTAGTTCTCTCTCTCACTCTCTTTATCTCTTTTTTTATAATTAACTCTTTGCAAAAGCTCTTTAAATTCAAAAATCATTAAATTCAAATCATTTTCATCATTAGTGATATGTCCTTTTAAAAATAAACTTCATTTTGGGAGTTCATTTTCCTTATTTCTCTTTATATAAGTGTCGAAATTTTGAGAGACAAAGAGCAAGCTGAGGTGTTTTGAAATTTAGCTCCCCTCTTTGGTTTGTCATCATCATTTAACAAGAGATAATTGAGTAAAACTTAGGACAAACATGTAAGTAAATCTTGTAGCAGTATTTTGGGTTTTTATGATTTTGTGAGGGAGGTCACAGCATCTTTGCAAAATTCCTAAAATTCATTTACTTGCAGTAAACGAACGCGACAAGTCTTTTTGTGCTAATATCCGTGAAGTGAAACACATAACGCAAATTTAAAAACAACAAAAAACATTAACCAGGAAACTAAAATAAATCTTTAAAAGAAAAGTGATAAAATAAAGAACTTTCTACCATGCTCTCATTAAACAGCAAATGAAACAATACAAAGTTGAAAAGAAAAAAACAATAAGATTCCCTCTATGTTCAACGTATGGAGCTGTAGAAAAAGATATGTTTAAAAGTATAACTATGCGTGTTTGTTAAGTAATGTAAAGTTTTTTTTCTTTCTTCGTATGCTGCTACAAAAAAATCTCATAAATAATGATTTTTCATAAAAAAAAAACAGAAACTGCAACTTTCTTTCATATTTCATATAATTTTTTTGTTTTTTTTTTTTTTATTTATTATTATTTTTTAGTTTTTTTTGTTCATGTATTTTATTCTATATTGCAAAAGTTTCTCGTTTAACACTTTTTTGCGGTTCATTTTTTAATTTCGTGTAATTTTATTTTCTTGTTACTTCTATATGAGTTTCCCCCAATGCACACACACTACCACACACATACATACTAGTGTGAGTTTTTGAATTGAAAAAAGAACTTAAATATTTATTTGTATTATGTGTGAGTGTGTATGGGTACGTTGTAGTTGCATGTGACCGGAAGTTGTTGCGGAAATTGAAAATATGTGAGCATTACATGGAATTTAAAGTGAATTTTATATAAAAATTTTTTAGTTTTGTTGTGACAACTTAATAATATCCAAATACTTAATAAAGTTGACTGATTTTTTTCTTTTTTTAACTTAAATATTTATGAAACTTCCAACAAATTTATTTAAGAAAAAAAAAAACAGTGTTTTGTGCAGAAATTTTAACGGTATCTTAACAATATTATCAGCGGAATCTTAAACATCTAACTTAATAATTTAATAAGCCCAGCAGCCTATGAGTGATTCAAGATGAATCTAGATCCAGATTGTTGGCAAAGAAACGATCTTTGAAAGTAATTTTATTTATTTTATTAAATACATAAAAATTAATAGTTTTCACAATAAGATATTTAGTCCAATTGATATTTTGAAAATAAAAGTTTTGGTACTTTGAACAATTTTTTAAGGCTAGTAAGTTTAAAGATTTTATGCGTTGTTTAAAGTAGAAATTAACAAATTAAGTTTCTATATATATCCAACACAGATGATTTTGATTCTTTTTTTTTTAAATATTAAGCACGTGTTTCAGGGAATAACTCAAAGCAAGTAAAATTTATTTGCATTGGAAATTAAACGACAAATCGGTCGACGCTTAGTGTACCAAATAATACATAGAAGATTTTATCGTAGACAAAGCAAAAATTTCTAGGCTGACACTTTATCAGTTTAAAGAAAAATCAGGTTTTCTAACAAAACTGGAGCAAGGCCATTCACGTTTCCCAAACGTCCGTTTTTATAAAAGGTAAATATTTGCCACTTCTCTCAATTAAAATATGTGTAAAGTTGATCATCTCAACCGAAAAGGACTCGCTTTTCTGAGAAACGTTATAAAACCGATTAAAATTATGCGATTATTCTAAAATTCGATGAGAAGATAGTGAGTAGGTGTTCCAGGCTTATAATCCCACAAATTTTGTATATAATAGATGACGATATATGACTAATAATATATAACTATTTTATGGAGAAAACTTAAAATGATTGTTATCACTAAACTAAGAAAGTCAGATATTTATAATTTCGATATATTTATTATCATATTACAGCCATCTAAAAATATTTTTTTTATACCTTATAAAATTGTTTTTTCTGTTTATCTTTCATTCGATACACATATGGTATCGTACAAAAGGAATAAGCGTTTGAAAATAATTTCGGAGACAAGAAACATTTTTAAATCTGGCAACAAAATAAAATAAACCTAAAGCAAAATTTTTTAATTATTACAAAATTAAATTAATGCTTGTATCAGTGATCAACTTACGAATTTATTTTGTAATTTTAATTAAAAAATTTTGCATTAGGTTTATTTAATTTTGTCACCAGGTTTAAAAATAAAAACACCCCTGAAGAAGTCTGAACAAAGCAGACGAAACGTTGAGTAAAAACGAAAATTAATTGATTTTTATTTACAAAAACTATGTGAGTCCGATCACAGGGGAGATGTGTAAACATCTATTTATATATAAATTAAAACCAACAATAAGTGCCATCTATGTATAGCAAGCACTGCTATGGTTGTTATACTTGATGGTTGCAGTTGTTTGCTATACATTCATAGTGCTTTCTGTTGGTTGTTGAATCAGCTAAATAAATTTAAATCACAATCTTTGCACCAATACATTTACACATCCCACACCGTTTTTTCCTTACGCTGTTTTTGTGATTGTATTGTGAAATAGATTTTTTACCCCACTGACCGCATAGATGTTTACACATCAGAAATTTGATCATCATTAGCCCGTAAAGAAACTTCTTTTACAACAAAATTGCACATTTAATGGTCAGAAAAGAAAAAATTCATATATCAAATCAAAATATGGGGGTTCCGGCTTATGACTCTTATTGACAGAAAAACAAGCAACACAAAAAAAAAAAAAAATTATATAAAATTAAACAATTTTTTAACATTTACTTAAACTTTGGTAATTATGATGCTCCTAGCAATGAAGTAATACAAGTGTTTTAGCTATTTAATAAAAGGTCTAAGGTGCGCCCAATAAGCATAAACCAAATTTGGGTGCCATAGTTATCAATTTGATATGAACTTTTTCATATTCAATGTTATTTTTATTGGGACTAGGTCAAATAATGGACCGATCATGACCATATTTAGTAAAGTTAAATACTTTTTATTAGACTGCTGATTTGTGGTTATGACATACAAATATATGTGACCTGTAGCTTGAGTACAACGTTAATATGGATACTAGGGTGGCCCTTAAAAAAGTGTTCAAACTCTCGGTCTCACCCCTTGAAATATGCAAATAGTTCAAAAACTGAGAAATACAAAGTTTTGCGATAATAAAAAAAAGCTAGAGGTGGATCAACGCGACTGAAAACTCGAAAAATATCAATTTTTATAATTTTTCATTAATTTGTTGGAAAAGGAATTCCATATATCAGCCCGCCTTGTCCAATTCTAAGATACACAAAATCAAAAATTCGGCCAACCAATAATAAGTTATAAATTAAGATAGTTGCCAAATCAAAGGGAGTGTCGAGGTCTAGTTCGATTTCTTTCTATACAAAACTAATAAATCTGAAGTTTGAAAATTTCAAGTGTGTTTATATGGGGAAAATATTACTTTTTTTCAGATTTAACGCAAATTTCGTTCTATAGTTTAATTTTTTCAACAACTTGTTATACGAATCGATTTAAGTATTAAATTATCTCTTTAAAAAGCTATATAGCTTCCAAATCGAATAAAAACTCGCCAAGAAATAGCAAACGCCCCAGACCACTTTTGTGCCAAATAAGAAAAGGTTATGAAATTTGATTGCATTTCTTTCAACTTTAAGAAATTAATTAAAGCCAATTTTTTTGCTTTAGTCTCTATACCTATAAGTACTCAGATATGAAGTATTGCTTTGTAACCACCTTGCTAATCTATTGCGCATTGAGACCGAAATGTAAAATCTTTTGCTAAAATGTTTAAAACACCTTTTTTAAGTTTTAAAAAATATTCTTAATCAAAATTTAAAAAAATGTATATGGCTCCATAAGGTCTTGTTAAATGCATGTTAGAAATTAACTGGGTGAATTTTTAGCTAAATAGCTGTGCCAGAATTTTTTTGAGAAGGATTTTATTTTTGCGGATTTCGAGAAAAATGGGATTTTTGTAAAATATTTTGTAAATGTACTGTTTCCAAATACTTTCTATCAAAAGTTCATCACTTTTCTCCTTTTAAATGTTATATTTTATCTAATATTCGGAAAAAAATATTATGACCCCATTAACCCTTTTGGAATTGGGGTCACATATGACCTCATTAATACAAGACAATTTATTCAAGAACTTCACATATTTTTTAAGTGTTGTTAAATTTTTAGAAGCGACGCTTAAAATATAATAACTAAATGTATAGAACTTCCGTTCCAAAAATTTGGGATAAATCTGAGAAAACTAACCCTTTATTTGCCAAGGCCAGATTTAGATTTTAAGATATTTTTAAATAAAAATTACCGAAAAAGATTTTTTCTATTAAACTCGATGAAACCACTATTTAGAATGTAAGAAAAATAATTCAGTTAATTTTTATTTATTTAACCCTTCAGTGCTCCTGAGATCAAAATAATCCATTGTGATATATCTTTGGTGCAATTATCTGCATATTGTTCGTGAATATAAATTAAAACAACTTTTAACCAATTTTGTTATAAAATTATTTTATGTATAAAAATGATCTATATTTTCCTTTTTCGTTCTTTGTATCTGTATCTGCGTTCTGCTGTGTCACTTACCACTTTTATTTTTGAAACAATATTACTCCGGTTTTTATAAGTTTCAGTATCATTCCAGTACAGAGGATCTTCATTTAGAAATTGGAAGGGAATTCTAAAACGGTTAAGCAGATAATTGCACCAAATATATATGACAATGGATTATTTTGACCTCAAGAGCACTGAAAGGTTAAATAAATAAAAATTATTATTTTTCTTAAATTCTAAATAGTGGTTTCATCGCGTTTAATAGAAAAACTCGTATTCGGTAATTTTTATGGGAAAAAAATCTTAAAATCCAAAGCTGGCCTTGGCAAATAATGGGTTAACGTTCTCGTATTTATCCCAAATTTTAGGAACGGAAGTTCTACATATTTGGTTATTATATTTTAAGCATCGCATCTAAAAATTCAACAGCACTTAAAAAATATTTGAATTTTTTAATAAATTGTCTTTAATTAACTTGGGGTCATATGTGGTTCCAAAAGGGTTAATGGGCTCGAAATAATTTTTTTCGAATCCCTAGGCTATTGGTATAAAATATAACATTTAAAAGTAGAAAAGTGAAGAATTTTTGATACAAAGTATTTAGAAATAGTACATTTACAGAATATTTAAAAAAATCCCATTTTTCTCCAAATCCGCAAAAATAAAATCCTTGTCAAAAAAATTATAGCATAGGGATTTACCGAAGATTTCACACAGTTAATCTGTTACATGTATTTAACAAAACCTTAAAGTGCTAAATTCATTTTTTAAAATTTTGTTTAAGAAATTTTTTTAAGCCGAAAAAAGTAGTTTTCAAAATTTTATCAAAAAAATTCCCCTTTTTCGGTTTCAATGCGCAATAGGGTAACAACGTGGTAATAAAATAATACTTCATTTCCGAGTACCTATAAGTATAGAGACCAAAAACAAAATTATGGCTTTAATTAATTTCTCAAAGTTGAAAAAAATGCCATCAAATTTCATGACCTAATTTTTTTTGGCACAAAAGTGATCTGGGGCATTTGGTATTTCTTGGCGAGTCTTTGTCCGATTTTGAAGTTATATAGGTTTTTGAAGAGATAATTTAGCACTAAAATAGATTCATATGACAACTTATCGAAAAAAATAAACTATAGAACGAAATATTCGTAAAACCTGAAGAAAAGTCAAATTTTTCCCATATAAACGCGCTTGAAATTTTCAGTCGTGTTGAGGCACCTGTAAATTTTTTTTAATTGAACCATTACTTTGTATTTCTCAATTTTCTTGCTATTCGTATATTTCAAGGGGGTGAGACCGAGAGTTTGAACACTTTTTTTCCTCCATATTATGAAGGCCCAACCTAATTGACTCATGTACGGACGGACGCACAGAAATGGCTAAATCGGCCTAAATGGGTCTAGGTCTAATATTTTTGATAGCTACAAACATCACCACAAACATCTTCTATCTTGACCAGAAAGAAGTATGTATAAGGTATACAAAATGAAAACAAGCTTCTAAACTCGTTATGGTTAACCGTGAAAAATAATGAAAAATCATATAAGGTGACCAAGTCATATTAAATTCGGATGTGGCGAATTTTCAATAACTCCACCAATGAAAAACTAAAATATTTTCTCCGCAGTTTTACGCCGTCACGACGGTTTTTTAGTATTTATTGCAACGACGATTCTCAGCTGAAAATTGTTGAAAAAGTACACATTCTTGCGCTCCTTAGGGTCACACTTGCGCCAGAAATTTTTTTTTTTTATTTAAACCAATTTTTTGAGACAAATTCCAGAAAAACGGAGTCTAAATCAAAAATCCCAAAAAGCTATCGATGGCTAAATTCAATAGGAACACTTTATAGAAAACCCCTACTCAAACAGTTTAACTATGTGAAGTGTAGATTAATTTGAACGGAACACTTGCTATTCGTCCCATAGTGTGATGTTAGAATACCCAAAGTCAAATTAAGAAATCACATGCTGCAATGTTTCTAGAGCTTAAAAATTATACGAAATTTAAAAAAAAAAAAGTTCAAATTAGTTTTGACTAAAAATCTTGTGAATTTCAGTTTGGCCTTATATCAGTATAATGTTAAATATTTCTATCTGAATTAGATTGTAATATCTTAATTTAAGAGACAAAGATATATTGAATACAAAGCTACACAAAAACAAGTAAGAAATTATATGTGTAACTAATTAACATTTTTGGAATAAGAATTTTGTAAAAATTACAAAGCATCTTTACATGCTGAGATGCATATATCCAGTATGCCTTGAAATATTATTTCTCCAATGTTGGAGAAAAGTTAAGTTCTCAAATTGATGTCCAATGTAATTCTCAACTTGAGTTGAACAATTTTTCTCCTTGTTTGCTTTCAACTTGGCATCAAGTTGAGACTTAACATTTTTTTCCAATCTTTGAGAAATATTTTAACTCTCAATTGGATATTCAACGTGAATACGATTTGTGTTAAGTTTTAGATATTATTTAAATATGTCATAAATAATAAATTAAATTAAAAATGCCAAAAAAGTACAAATACTTAATTGATATATTTTAATTATTTCTACTTTTTGTCGAATTTTTTAATTTAAATTCTTATTTATGACATATTTAATATTAATATTCATAAAATGTACAAATAATTAATTCATTTATTTTTAATTCTAAATTTGTAAAATATTAACATGTACATAGCAATGTTAAATATGTAATGAAATTAAATTGAAACATTAAAAAAAGTACATTGTTTTCATTTCTAATATTAGTATAATTTTTTTAATATGGCAATTCCGTACCTTCATTTGATACCGATTGGAGAAATTTCTTTGCTATCAAGTTGAGAATCACAAATTTCTCAATTTGATAACTAAGAAAATCGCCATATAAAAACTGTGCCTTTTAAGTTGAGAAGACTACAATCGGACTATTGAGGTGCATTTGAGAATTAACGTTGGAGATTTGAGAAATGTATTTGATCTCAAATGCAATTCAAGTTGATAGGGTATATTTGCGGACACCTAAACAATTTTAAGCTTTTACTTGAACATTTCAGCAACATTTTTTATCCTATCAAAAAAAAAAAAAAAAATTTACACACAGAAAAATAATTCACCAACCGAATTGTTCTAAAACTTAACAACTGAATTTTTGATTGTATCAGGAGAAATTTTATAGCAGCTACCTATATTCTATTGTGACTAGATATTTACTATTGCGACAATAGAATTACAATTGCAAGCAGCTCAAAATTCGGTTAAAAGCTTCATCGCGATTCGGTTGGCAACATATTTGATAGCCACAACGAATCTGTTTGCTGTGTGTAGCAGAAATAAATAGCAACAGGGTTATAGGCGGAAAATAGTGATGCATAAAACATCGAAACAAACCAAGAGTTCGATTATTTCCAAAATCAAATACTACTAAAGGTATCTTATTGTTATTTCTAGGCTTTATAAAATTAACATGTCTCTTTGTTAAAAACATTTCCTAAAATAAAAAAAAAGAAATCAATTAATAAAATCCGATTCACAAGTTATCCGCAAAATAATTCAATGTGTAACTAACAATACCATGATAGATAAAGCATATATATTGAAGATATATAGAGTTGCCAGACCGATATTATTATTATTTTTTTTTTTTTTTTGATTATTCTACGGAAAATATTTCTTTATGAGTTTGTCTTAAGCTTTGTTATATTTGGTGTGACTCTATAAAAATATTTAAATATGGCAAATAATAACATCATATATACGCATTTCTTAGTAAATCTATAATATTAATAGGCAAAGCGATTCCTTGTGACCGATGTAAGTTTCACAGTTTTACCCGATTTTGACAAAAAATTTATCATTTGATAGGTATTTCTTTTCAGCTATTACCCAGATTTATAGATTTTCATCGTCTGAAATATTTTTTTGGAGTTATGATCGTTTAAAGTTGCTACTAATACATACATAAAATTATACAATGCTATGTGTATGTTTACTAAATTTGTTAATGGGGTTGTATTAATATGTTGAGTTTGTTTTCTTCATTTAAAATGAGTTGAATTGTGAAGCATACCTTTAGGGTCTTTATTAAATGAAAAAATAAAATTTCCTAGAATTTGCACTCGAATTTCGAGTCCTGGAATCTGCCAGTATATTTAAATGCTTAAAGTTTATAACCTTCGAGATTTTCTACAAAACAAATATTTTAAATTCATCACAACTAGAATATTATTAAAAAAGAAAAATTAGGAAAAACTGGAAATTATTTCAAATGCAAAAACTTTTGATATAAACATTTTTCCATAAGTTCAAAGTTAGTTCTAAATCGTCGCAGACAAAATTATGAAAAAATCATTTTCTTTAAGAAAATGTACTCTTTTATTATTATTTTTCTTTCACACAGGCGATTTTTGGCATTTGTTTCGGGATAACGTGCGGTAATACCAGCCCAAACTAGCATGTCACTGGAGTGTAAATAATACATAAACACACATTGAACAAATTCTACATATCAACGCCCACGACAGCAACAACAATTACAGCTCCATACACAAATTGCAAAATATTGAATAACGAAAATAACAATAACAACATTAAAAATTATATTTTTTTAAGAGTTCTTTACCTCTTCATTGAAGTCTCGAGACCTCTTGCACTGATTTTAATGATAATAAATACCACCATACTCAGGATGTCAATGAACTATTTTCACTTAGAAAGAGCAACCCAGCCAATCTATTGAGGACACGATCGTGATATCCACTGGATCAAGAATATATATATTTTTTGTGGTACAGTTTATTTTTTCCAAAATGGTGACTTGATTGTTCGTTGTCCCAGAAACTGTTTTGGCAAACTGTTTATACTTTTATTGCGTGAACTTTTTTCCAGTGATTATGATATATAAACTCTAGAAACCAGTTCAGTATAGATATAGAAAGTGGCTTGGCTTTACTCAGTTTTATTTCGCTCAGCCTCCGAACTGAGAAAGAAGCTAGATTGTGTTTTTCAACAATGTATATACTTCCTTTTGTATACGAGAAATAGGCGTGCATCATTAATGATTTATCAAAAAAAAATGTTTCGAGATCTCAGTAAACAACAAAACGTTTGCTCAAAAAAAAAAAACAAACAAGACAGAAAATAAATGTCGATCCCCATCTCTTGGGTGTAACTAATTATATATACAAAATAAGCATAAACCAAATTTGAGTGGAATTGCTGTTAATTTGTTTGCCTTCGGATATGAAAAATTCAGTCCGTCTGTCCATAACTGGACTGGGTTGAAAAATGGACCGATCTTGACCGTATTTGCCAAGGTTACTTATTTTTTGCAAAGACATAAACAAACCGAATTTCAGAAAAATCTGAGCAATATTTTTCTTTTTTAATAGAATTAAGTGAACAGCGGAAATCATTGAAATTAAAAATTTAATTTCAACAATTAAGAGTGTTAAATTCGGCTGGGCCGAGTCTTTGCTACCCTCCACCTGTTTCATTTTCAATTTTCATTTTTAATTTATTATTTTCCCATTTCCATTTTTCACTTTTCATTTTTCATCTTTCGTCTTTCATTTTTAGTTTTTCATTTTTAATTTCTCATTTTCCATTTTTCATTTTCCATTTTCGATTTTTCATTTTTCATTTTTCAATTTTCATTTTTCATTTTTCATTTTCCATTTTTCATTTTCCATTTTCCATTTTTCATTTTCCATTTTTCAGTTTTCATTTTTATATTTTCATTTTTCATATTCCATTTTTCATATTCCATATTCCACTTTCCATTTTTCATTTTTAATGTTTAATTTTCATTTTCTATTTTCCATTTTTAATTTTTCATTTTATATTTTCCGTTTTCCATTTTCCATTTTCTATTTTCCATTTTTAATTTTTCATTTTCCGTTTTCCATTTTTCATTTTCCATTTTCCATTTATCATTTTTCAATTTTCATTTTTAATTTTCCATTTTCCATTTTTAATTTTTCGTTTTCCGTTTTCCATTTATTATTTTCCATTTTTCATTTTTCAGTTTCCATTTTTCAGTTTTAATTTTTCATTTTTCATTTTTTATTTTTCATTTTTCATTTGTAATCTCTTATTTTCCATATTCCATATTCCATTTTTCATTTTTCATTTTTCATTTTCCATTTTCCATTTTTCATTTTCCATTTTTCAGTTTTCATTTTTATATTTTCATTTTTCATATTCCATTTTTCATATTCCATATTCCACTTTCCATTTTTCATTTTTAATATTTAATTTTTCATTTTCTATTTTCCATTTTTAATTTTTCATTTTATATTTTCCATTTTTCATTTTCCATTTTCCATTTTCTATTTTCCATTTTTAATTTTTCATTTTCCATTTTCCATTTTTCATTTTTAATTTTCCATTTTCCATTTTTAATTTTTCGTTTTCCGTTTTCCATTTATTATTTTCCATTTTTCATTTTTCAGTTTCCATTTTTCAGTTTTAATTTTTCATTTATCATTTTTCATTTTTTATTTTTCATTTTTCATTTTTCATTTTTTATTTTCCATATTCCATGTTCCATTTTTTTATTTTCCATTTTACATTTTCCACTTTTCATTTTCCATTTTCGATTTTTCATTTTTCAATTTTCATTTTTCATTTTCCATTTTTCATTTTCCATTTTCCATTTTTCATTTTCCATTTTTCAGTTTTCATTTTTATATTTTAAGTTTTCATATTCCATTTTTCATATTCCATATTCCACTTGCCATTTTTCATTTTTAATGTTTAATTTTTCATTTTCTATTTTCCATTTTTAATTTTTCATTTTATATTTTCCATTTTCCATTTTTCATTTTCCATTTTCCATTTTCTATTTTCCATTTTTAATTTTTCATTTTCCATTTTCCATTTTTCATTTTCCATTTTTCATTTTCCATTTATCATTTTTCATTTTCCATTTTTCAATTTTCATTTTTAATTTTCCATATTCCATTTTTAATTTTTCGTTTTCCGTTTTCCATTTATTATTTTCCATTTTTCATTTTTCAGTTTCCATTTTTCAGTTTTAATTTTTCATTTATCATTTTTCATTTTTCATTTTTTATTTTTCATTTTTCTTTTTTCATTTTTTATTTTCCATATTCCATATTCCATTTTTCATTTTCCATTTTCCATTTTTCATTTTTCATTTTTCATTTTTCATTTTTCATTTTTAATTTTTCATTCTACATTTTGCATTTTTCATTTTCCATATTGCATTTCCCATTTTTCATTTTCCATTTTACATTTTCCATTTTCAATTTTTCATTGTCCATTTTCCATTTTTAATTTTTCATTTATATTTTCCATTTTCCATTTTTCATTTTCCATTTTCCATTTTCCATTTTCCATTTTCTATTTTCCATTTTTAATTTTTCATTTTCCATTTTTCATTTTCCATTTTTCATTTTCCATTTTCCATTTTCCATTTTCCATTTTCCATTTATCATTTTTCATTTTCCATTTTTCAATTTTCATTTTTAATTTTCCATTTTTAATTTTTCGTTTTCCGTTTTCCATTTATAATTTTCCATTTTTCATTTTTCAGTTTCCATTTTTCAGTTTTAATTTTTCATTTATCATTTTTCATTTTTTATTTTTCATTTTTTATTTTCCATATTCCATTTTTCATTTTTCATTTTCCATTTTCCATTTTCCATTTTTCATTTTTCATTTTTCATTTTTAATTTTTCATTTTTCATTTTTCATTTTACATTTTGCATTTTTCATTTTCCATATTGCATTTCCCATTTTTCATTTTCTATTTTACATTTTCCATTTTCAATTTTTCATTGTCCATTTTCCATTTTTAATTTTTCATTTTCCACCATTCATTTTCCATTTTCATTTTTAATTTTTCATTTTCCATTTTTCATTTTTTATTTTCGATTTTTAATTTTTCATTTTCCATTTTGAATTTTTCATTTTTCATTTTCCATTTTTCATTTTTAATTTTGCGTTTTTTATTTTTATTAATTTTTAATTTTTAAAATTTAATTTTAATGATAAAAAAATATGTGGTATAACTTGCCTAGGCCATTTTTCAATATTAAATTTTCATTTTTCATTTTCCATTTTTCATTTTTCATTTTGCATTTTTTATTTTTATTAATTTTTAATTTTTAAAAGTTAATTTTAATGATAAAAAAATATGTGGTATAACTTGCCTAGGCCAATGTGACACGTGCACTATTAATATACACACAACTGTAATGACTTCAACAATACGAAGAATTACAACATACGTATATAACATACCTTAAGAAAAACAACAAACACACTGAAAAATTTTATTTTTTCAAGAGTTTTTTCAAAGTTTCATTCATAGCTCGTGAACTCTTTGACCGATTTTGACGATTTTAAATAGCAACTCCTTTGGGATGTTAGTAAACGATATTATACAAAAACGAACGGTCTAGCTTAGATATTGATGGCGTGATCGTGATTTCCACAGACAGACGGACAGACGGTCATCGCTAAATCAACTTCCCTTGCTATAAGGATGAAGAAAATATATTTTTTTGGGGTCTCAGGAATTTATTTCGATGCGTTACAAATAGAATGACAAACCTATATATACCCTCTGCCACTGAGGTGTGGAGGGTGTAATACTCTTGGACCACACGCTGTTCAACAATATGAATACATTTTATGCAGAAGACTTATCGGGAATCAGCTTAATATGGGGACTATGGACTACTGATAAATGGATGTAGTAAACATATACAAACCCAATTTTACCGAGATCTATAGCATAATTTGTGTCTTATGGCGATTAAAGTCGATATCATAGTGGTCATTTGTATGGGGACTAGGTCTGAACGTGCATCTATTTTCACCAATTTCAATAACTTTTTTTCTATATCCGATAGAAGCTTATGTACCACAGTTCATTAAAATATTTTGATATTAGTTTGATTACAATGTTTGCATGGACACACAGGCGGACAGACGGACGGACGAACATCGCTAAATAGACTCAGAAAGTGATTCTGAGGTGAGCGGCATAACAAGAGATGGGTTTAGGTCAAATATTTTTGGTAGTTACAAGCATCCGCACAAAGTTATTATACCCTGACCACATAGTAGTATAGGGTATAAAGTTGTTGCAGAAAATGTCTGACATTTATATTATACATTTATATATTTCGCAGTTGGAGCGAAATTGATAGGCTTTGGTTAAGCTACCGAAAATTGTACCAATAATATATTTTTTTTAAAATAAAATTTTAAGAACAGATTCGAAATACCCATATTTTGGAGTGCATAAATTATTTCAGCAGTATTTATTACGTTTATGTGTCTGCAACATGATTGAGTCATCATATAAGTTGCAAGTTACTATGAGATAACCGCAAATATATCTGAATGTAATGATTTTACAGGTGGACAATTTCAAAGAACCTAAAAATAGGTACTTGCTAAAAATTGTTTAGAACATTAGAATTTTTTCGATACAACTTTGTCCATTTAAAATTTCTTATCAAAAAGAAAGGAGATCAAAAAATCACATTGTTTTCCCTGAAGTTGATGCAATAATAGAGATTAAATGTTCAAACAAGAAGATTTTTGTTAATAGTTTATATTTTAATATAGAAAATTAAATCAAATGCTAAATGTTATTCAAATCCATAACATCAAAAATTTTTTCAATATTATAAAAAAATTTCTGATATGACAAATAGTGCTCTAAAGAGGTTAAGGGTAAAGAACGCTTATTTTTCCGATGTAAGCATAGCCAAGTAGTACTCGGTAAATTACTTAAATTAGCCGGGTACCCGAGTACTAAATAAATAGAATTTGAGAAAAATGCAGAGTATTGTTTCTAATGAAATTATATACAGTAAAATCTTTTTTGATGTGTGAACATCTATACGCGCAGGGGGGTAAATTTCTATTTCACAATACAATCACAAAAACAGCGTAACTTATATCGGTGTGAGCTGAAGGAGATAACGCTGTGTGACTTATGATTGTATTGGTGAAAAAATATTTTCAAGAGAAACTGTTCATGGGCAATTACCCAATGCATTCGAAATTGGAATTGTGGTAGGAGAGACAAACCTAAGTAACTCGTGTTTTTAACACTTTTTTTTATTGTTTGTAACATTCTATTTTAATAAATTTCACTTTTATTATTTTTATATTTAATTAATAAACACAATAACTATTGCTTGCTACCACTCAAAAAATCTCACAAATCTCACAAAATCATACAAATTTATACAAACATCTGATTTCGAGTTGCCAACTTCAAAAAATAAAACAGATGTTAACTTTGTAGCCAGATTGTTAAACCAGGGATACCAGAGCTTTCAAATGAAGTGAACTGCTGAAAATAGTATAGAACAATTCGTAAATTTAAATTAAATTTTTTTTATAATATTTTAGATTCTGGTTAATGTTTGCAAAAATTAATTATGCCTATATGATTATATTGTGTTTTATTTAAAAACTATTTTTTCTTCATATAGAAAATTGAATAGTTTAGATTTCTTCTAATAATTTAAACAAGCAGATTCCAGCCCTCGAAATTCGAATGCAAATTCTAGGAAATTTAATTTTTTTATTAAATGAAGACCCTAAAGGTATGCTAATCAATTAAAGCCAATTCACAAATCAACACAAAAAAAAAACAAACTCATTTTTATTACAAACACATTAACAAATTTAATAAACACACACATAGCATTGTATAATTTTATGTATGTGTTAGTAGCAAATATAAATGCAATTTACTCAAAATAAAGGAAAAAATTTAAAAATCTGTAAATCTGCAAAACGGCTAAAAAGAAATACCTTTCAAATAATATAGTTTGATCAAAATCGGGCTAAAACGGTGGAACAAAGCATCGGTCACAAGAAATCGCCTAGCCTATTAATATTATAGATGAGTTCATCATTTAATAAGAATTCTAGCCTTTGAATATTTTTGATGTGTAAACATCTATACGCATAGGGGGATAAATTTGTATTTCACAATACAATCGCAAAAACAGCGTAACACATCGGTGTGAGCTGAAGTGTAAATCGGTGTGACTTTATCTGATTATATTTGTGAAAAAATTATGATATGTTCTTTTCTAAACATTTTCCAATTGTCTTTCAAAAAACATCAATTGTATTTCAGAAAACATCAATTGTATTTCAGAAACCATCAATATAATTTCAGAAAACATCATTTGAATTTCAGAAAACATTAATTGAATTTCAGAAAACATCAATATAATTTCAGAAAACATCATTCGATCAATTGTATTTCAGAAACCATCAATATAATTTCAGAAAACATCATTTGAATGCAGAAAACATAAATAGAATTTCAGAAAACATCTAAAAATTTCAGAAAACATCAATTGAATTTCAGAAAACATAAATAGAATTTCAGAAAACATCATTTCAGAAAACATAAATAGAATTTCAGAAAACATCAATATAATTTCAGAAAACATCATTCGAGTTTCAGAAAACATCGATTGAATTTCAGAAAACATCAATAGAATTTCAGAAAACATCAATATAATTTCAGAAAACATCATTCGAGTTTCAGAAAACGTCAATTGAATATCAGAAAACATCAATAGAATTTCAGAAAACATCAATTGTATTTCAGAAAACATCAATTGTATTTCAGAAAACATCATTTGAATTTCAGAAAACATAAATAGAATTTCAGAAAACATCAATAGAATTTCAGAAAAAATCAATTGTATTTCAGAAAACATCAATTGTATTTCAGAAAACATCAATTGAATTTCAGAAAACATAAATAGAATTTCAGAAAACATCATTCGAGTTTCAGAAAACATAATTTGAATTTCAGAAAACATAAATAGAATTTCAGAAAACATCAATATAATTTCAAAAAACATCATTCGAGTTTCAGAAAACATCAATTAAATTTCAGAAAACATCAATAGAATTTCAGAAAACATCAATTGTATTTCAGCAAACAGCAATTGTATTTCAGAAAACATCATTTGAATTTCAGAAAACATAAATAGAATTTCAGAAAACATCAATTGAATTTCAAAAAGCATTATTTGAATTGCTGAGAACATTAATTGTGTATCAGAAAACATCAATTGAATTTCAAAAAACATCGATTGCATTTCAGAAAACATCAATTGAATTTCAGAAAACAGCATAATCGACTTATTTTTTATGCACTGGAAAATATGATGTTGATGTTTTCTTTAATTATTAGATGTTTACACATCTCCCTTGTGATCGGACTCACATGATTTTTTACACGGTAGGTACGTTCCTAAGAAAACCGTGTAAATCAAAATCGTGTAAAAAAATACACGATTCATATGTAAATTTGGGGATCTGTTCCCCAATCTTAAAAAATCGTGTAAAATTAAAAAAATTCAAATATTTTCTTTAAAAACCGTGCAAAAAGTGATATTAAACTCCATTAAGTTATAATAAAACAAAACAATTATTATCTATTACAAGAAAATAAATTTAGTTTACAGTTTAAATTCAATCCATAAGTACAAAAAAAAAAAAAAAATCAAAAAAAATTAGGAAACAAGAGTACAGCTACTCATCGCTAGTTGATAACAATCGTGTACGTTTATTATGGACTGGCTTAAAAATACTTAGCACTGTCGTCAGAAGATATGTCTAACACAACTGTTGGGTTTTGTTCTAATGCAGAATTATCTTCATTATTAGCGGCCTCTATAGGTTTTTTTGTTATAAAGTCTGTTAAAAGAAGTTGTTTTTTTGGTTTCTCCAGTTGTTTAGATAATTCCTGATACCCAGCAACACACGATTTAAGTTTACGTTGGAATTGTAACACACGCTCCATGTCAGGATCATGAGCAAGAAAATGTTGTTCCAAACTTGTACCGAATTTCAAGCCCTCACGAATTAAATTAGCCGTTAAAACCTGACCTTCACCTTCGTCTTCGTCGATATCGACATCTCTATTCTCATTGATTGTCATAATTTCAATTAAGTCGTCATCATCAATAGGACCTTCTTGCATTAATTCATCGATGTCAGCCGTTTGGATGTTGTCAAACCCATCGCAACCTATATTATTTGAAAGACTTATAATCTCAGAACAAATTTCTGATATTTGCACCACTGAAGTTCCAATTTGAACGAAAGCTGGTAAATTTTTTTCCAACAAGCATTTAAGGTTGATTGCCGCAACTGTTGGTTGGCAAAAGACAGATGTGTAATGCAATCCAAAATATTAAACTTTTTCCATAACATTAAAATTTTTTTCATCCACTGAATCTAAAATATATCTTAAGTTTGCTTGATGTAGTACATTTTAAATGCTGCTATAATACCCTGATCGAGTGCCTGAATCAGAGTAGTGGTATTAGGCGGTGAAAACAGCAATTGAATATTCGGATGTACCAGCAATCGGTGGCTAGGTGCATTATCAACAAGCAAAAGTATTTTGAATTCTAAACCTTTTTGTGTCATATATTTCTGGACTTCAGGAACAAACCAGTTATTAAACCAATCTTTAAACAGATTAGCCGTCATCCATGCCTTTTATTCGCCATAAAATGAACTGGAAGTTGTTTAATGTCCTTACCTTTTAAAGTTCTTGACATAAGTGATTTGTTGATTAAGAGTGGCTTCAACATTTTATCGCCAGATGCGTTACTGCAAAGCAAGAGGGTCACCCGATCTTTAGCTGCTTTAAAGCCACCAGCTGTCTTTTGAGATTTTGCCATAAATGTTCTTTTTGGCATTTGCTTCCAAAACAATGCCGTTTCGTCGGCATTAAATATTTGATCTGCAGTAAATCTGCCCTCTTGAATTATTTTTGCTAGTTCATCCGGATAGTTTTTTGCAGCATTTTCATCTGCTGATGCCAATTCTCCTTGAATTTTTATACTGTGAAAAGCACGTCTTTTCAGAAAACCTCTCAGCCATCCATGACTGCATTAAAAGCAATTTTATTAGTTCCCTGATGGGATACTGATGATTCAAACTCTTGAAGTCGGTTGTATATTCTAAGTGCTTTATCTTTAATAATTTTCCCATCAATAGGAATTTTTTTTTCCTGTAAATCTTCAGTCCGTAACACCATATGTTTTTCAGTTTTCTCCAAAATAGAATTTCGACTATAAGAAGTTGTTTTTGAACTAAGTGCTGACCCAGAAATTACTGATTGTCGAATGGAGCTCTAATTTTTTTGAATTGTTCTTATTGTCGCTTCGTTTAAACCAAAAGATGTTGAACCTTCGCTACTTCTTAGACAGTCTAGAATTTTTATTTTCATTTCTAATGAAATTGTTTGTCTCTTCAGAATATGCTGTTGTTTAGACATTGTATTAATAAGGACATTGTAAAAACGAAATAAAATAAAATTGCTTATTGCAATTTTCTAAGATAACAATCTAACACAATGTTACCTTTTGAAAAGTTATTAACAATTCCGATTTGAAGATTTCACCAATTTATAAAAAATAACTAACTTAAACATTAACTTTAAGAACTTTATTGAAATTATATATTGCGTCATCAACAAACTGATATGTTAAATAAAAAGGGTATTTCCCTTAAAGTATACAAGCCGTGAAGTAGAGTTGCCATTTGGATGATATCCGACACTGCAGAAAATCATGTAAAAATAAAAATTTTTTTTTTGGAATTTGTGTTAAATCCAAAATAACGTGTAAAAAAATTTAAAATTTCTTCTTGACGAACCGTGTTATTTCAAAATCGTGTAAAAAAGACCGTGTAAAAAAAGATTTTACTGGACATATTTATACCCTATGCCGCTATGCACTATGCAGGCAGGGTACAATGATTTGTCCATAAAACTAACTTTTATTATACTGATCGACCCATCATCATTATATGAGGGGATTTAGCGATGTCAGTTGGTTCGTCCGTTCTTCTGTCCGTTTGTCCATTTGTCTGTGCGTCCATGTAAACATTGCAATCAAATTACAGGTTACATATAAGAATATATTTTGAAAAAATGTTGCATATAAGCTTTTATTTGTCATTAGACGAACGCTATGGAAATTGGTGAAAATCGGTGAATGTTCAGAAATAATTTTCTATTTATTCATCCAAAGAATTAATATTAGTACAATTTTGTTTTTATTACTTCGTATTATACGGTTCTAATTAAAAAATAGTTAAAATCACCATATGAATATTTTTATCACTTCGCCTTCTGCGTTTTCGGATTAATGTTTTTAATAAATCAAGTGTACTTTCAAGATAGATACTCGATATCGAGATTGACTTTTTCGGATAGGAGGAATACTCGAGTACTCGTGTGATGCATGTGCTCATTGATTGAATATTATTCAAAGCTCTGCACAAGTGTTAATATTAACATACAACAATGTATTTCTTTCTTTTATGCTTTGTGCAATAAAGGTCTAAGTTAATGGTGTTGTGTTCGTTTGGAAGCAAGAGGAAGGTCAATAATAGAGGAAAACTTTTTTATGCCAGTACAGTACTAAAGTGCGTGAATTAGCATATATTTACCATATCATCATTTTATTCCCAGTAGTCGACATAAAGATTGAAGTTGTTGTGTATCTACATCTACTATATGTCAGTGTGTTAGTGTGTTCATGGCAGAACTTAAGTAAGATTTTATGATTGTGGGGAAGTAGATATTATTGGCGTGTACTACAGAATAATAAATAAAAATAAATGTAGACTTAAATAAATATTAAATATTCATGAAAAAATTAACACTTAAAACAACGAAACAATTGAACATTTGCTTAGGAAAAAAAGGAACAGCAATGGAAAACTCATTGCAAATGAAAGCTTTTATTTGCATAATAAAAGCGAAATATGTAATTTCAAAGACAAATCATAGTTGTTCGTAACTGTAACTTTAGTAATTCTAACTTTTTATACCCTATACCACTATGTGGTCAGGGTACAGTGACTTTGTGCTGATGTTTGTAACTACCAAAATATTTGACCTATATCGATAACTCCGAATCACTTTCTGAGTTGAATTAGCAATGTCCGTCCGTCTCTCCGTTTGTGTGTCCATGTAAACCTTATAATCAAACTGCAGGTCGCAAACATGACTATATTTTGATTAAATTTGGTATGCGGGCTAATATCAGCCATATGAGGAATGCTATTGTAATTGGTGGAAATCGATGCATGTTCAGATCTGGTACTTATGCAAATAATCCCTATGACTTAAATTGCCATAAGATCCAAATTATTGCATAGATCTCGATCAAACTGGGCTTGTATGTGTCTATTACATCCATTGATCAGTAGTCCCAAAATAACTACTACAGGGCAGTGCTTAATCATAGCCCCCTAAAAAGCTGATTCCTGATCTTCTCTTAAATCTGTGCAAAAAAAAAAATAAAATAATGCACAGATTTTTTTTAATTTTGTTTTAATAAGTTTGTATAAGTTGTATAAAAAACTAATAAATGGCTTACCAAATATGGCTAGGTTCTGTTAGATTCGTCCCAGTCCCCATAAATATTGCATTCGATATAAAGTTCTTCAGATCTCCAAAAAATATTTATATTAATATTTTTATGGATATCCACTCAGACTTGGTTTATGCTTATTTTCTCTACCAAATTATTAGAGCCTAATATATGCATGGTATAGGGTATCGCATAGTCGGTCTAGACGACTATAATTTTCTTACTTGTTTTGTTCTTTAATTTAGAATAAATGAAAGAAAACCAATATCGATAATCATATATTCTTTATTTAAAAGAATTGTCTGTTTTTTTTATCTCATCACTTGCTATGCCTTTAGGATTAAAATGGATTAAAATAAATTCAGATTGATTACGTCAACACAGTCATTCATGGTATTACTAGTTTTGTTTGTTTCGAAATTAAAATTAAAAAAAAAGTGTTTTTAAAAATATATATGCAATTGAACAAAATCGAAAACATTGTAAATCCGACCTGTGTGCAATAATGATATAAGTAATATAATAAATAGTGAATAGAATTTAATAGCTAATGGCTTGTTTTAAAGGTTTTTGGTGATACGCTATTTATACACTCCACCCCAGTGTGCAGATGGTATATATAAGTTTGTCATTCCATTTGTAATAATTAGAAAATAATTAGAAAATTGTGATCCTTATAACAAGCGGAATTGATATAGCGATGTCCGTCTGTCCGTCTTTCCGTCAGTGGAAATCACGATCACGACTTCAGTTGGTCGGCTAGGGTGCTCGTTTTTATTAAAAATGATTCGCTAACATCCTGAGAAGTTTGCTATTTAAAATCGTCCAAATCAGTTGATTATGTCCCGAGAATGAAGAAGTAAAAAAAGTCTTGAAAAAATACGAATTGTCTATGTTGTCACAATCACGCCCTCAAAAGGATAGCTAGTGTGCTTATTTTCAGTGAGAATGATTCACCTAGGTCACGGGCAGATTTCTATTTCTAAAGTCATTAAAAACAAATTAAAAATATGATGTTTTATATTGTTCTTGTTGTTATTCTAAATTTTGTATTTTTGTCATCGCTGTAATTGCTGTTTTTGTGGTCGTTGTGGTAATAATATAAAAATTCACCAATATCAAAAGCAAATAATGCTAAACTACCTAGTTATTAATATAAAAAATTATGTAAACTTGCTTTTTTTTTAATTTTCCTATGTATTGATTAATTTAAAGAAAAACAAAACAAAGTTTTTGATGTTGTTGTATTTTGTATTTGTATTTATACATACATATATTAAATAAATAAAAAAATATAATCAATATCAATATTCCGATATTATTTCAATAAAATCGCAAAATTTTACAAATTGATAGAAATAAATCCGTATATTATTTTATTTATATTATTTATCAAAGTTTTCATAGCACTCTAATTATTATAAAAAAGATAAATGCTTTTATAACATTATAATATATATAAAAGGTCATTGTTTTCTAATAATCAGCCCAAAATAGTTTTCTCCTGAAAGAGCTGTATGCAGCTTGCTAAGGAATCAAAAACTTCATATAAAAAACGCTTCAGAAATGCTTAAGGAATTTTTCTTTGCAAAAATTTTTCTTGTTAGTCTGCAGCTTTTTAAAAAATTAGCATTGTTTTTACTACTTTTTTTTAAGTAAATTAAGTTAGGCAACCCAGGCTTCGAGCAGGAATATCAAATTTTTCGTTCTTTCTGAACGGAATTTCGACAGGAGAGGTAAACATAAACAAAATGTAATAAGCTCAAATAATTATAAGTTCTTTTTCAGTTGCAAACATGGTTGTTTTCAATTTCAATTTCACAATTCTTAATAATTGACAGAAACCAGCTGAGTGCTACTGTTGCACTGAAAGGTACTTTTGTGCTTATTATCTTTAAGAAATATATGAAAATTTTCTGCTAAGATTCCTTGCCAAGCTTTCTACAGCTCTTTAGATGTTTTTCGTATGCGAAACGACAATTTTGACAGACATACGCAATTATGTATGGAATGTGACAGTACATATGTAAACAAGTAAGAAAATTATAGTCGGTCTAGACCGACTATACGATACCCTATACCATGCGTTTAGAGACCCTATCTCTTAGGTCAAACTTTATTAATTAATTTTATTAATTTTTTTGGCTGCAGATATGAAAAAGTTAATATCGGATGCTATATCTATATGGGCACTAGGCCAAAAATTGGCCCGCTCCTGATCATGTTTGGTAAAGTCTCTTGTATTTTACAAAAATATATACAAACAAAATTTGAAAAGAATCAGTGCAGTATTTTTGTTTTTTGATAAATTTAAGTGCAGATTGGGAAATAGCTCTACATGGGGCCTATGAGTAAAGGTTGTCCTATAGGTACGATTTTTGGACTACTCATTAATGGATGTAATAAACGCATACAAACCCAATTTGAGTAAGATGGATCTTATGGCAATTTATGTCGATTTCATAGGGGTCATTTGTATGGGGATAGGTCTGGACATGATCCGATTTTCACCAATTTCAATAGCGTTCATCCTATGGGCGATAAAGGCTTATATACCAAGTTCCATCAAAATCTACTCATATTTGCGACCTGCAGTTTGATTCCAAGGTTTACATGGACACACAGACAGACGGACGGACGGACGGACACACGGACGGACATCGTTAAATCGAATCAGATAGTGGTTCTGATTCGATCGGTATAATAAAATATGGGTCTAGGTCAAATATTTTTGGTAGTTACAAAGTCATTATACCCAAACCACACAGTGGTATAAGGTATAAAAACACGTCGTGTGATATCACCTATGTATGTGCATAAAAATTATATTAAATTCTGCAATTTTTTGTTTTCGGGTAAATACAATTGTTCCAAAGTTTCACTTCAGTTTGCTGCTTAGTGTGACATTAGATAGCACCACAATTTTATTTTGAAAAAATATGATTTCTTTATGTTGTTCTTGTTATAGTTGTTATGCATTTTTTTTATATTTTATTGCATTTTTTATACCCTATACCACTATGTGGTTTGGGTATAATGACTTTGTGCTGCTGTTTGTAACAACCAAAAATATTTGACCTAGACCCATCTTTAATTATACCGATCGAATCAGAATCACTTTCTGAGTAGATTTAACAATGTCCGTCCGTTCGTCCGTCCGTCCGTCCGTCTGTGTGTCCATGTAAAGCTTGTAATCAAACTGCAGGTCGCAAATATGAATATATTTTGATGAAATTTGGTATATAAGCTTTTATCGGCCATAAGATGAACGCTATTGAAACTGGTGAGAATCGGTCCATGTTCAGACCTAGCCCCCATACAACTTACCCATATGAAATCGACATTAATTGCCATAAGATCCAAATTGTCATATAGATCTTACACAAATTGGGTTTGTATGCGTTCATTACATCCACTAATGAGTAGTCGAAAAATTATCCCTTTGACCCCATATAGAGCTGCTTCCCGATCTTCACTTAAATCTATTAAAAAACAAAAATATTGCACTGATTCTTCTCAAATTTTGTTTGTACATATTTTTGCAAAATACAAGAGACTTTACCAAACATGATCAGGATCGGTCCATTTTTGGACCTAGTCCCTTTATAGATATAGCATCCGATATGAACTTTTTCATATCTGCAGCCAAAAAATTAATAAAAATCCCACTCAAATTTGGTTTTTTGCTTATTTTCAATGTCCAGTTAGTTGGGCCTAAGAGATAGGGTTTCTAAACGCATGGTATAGGGTATCGTATAGTCGGTCTAGACCGACTATAATTTTCTTACTTGTTTTTTAAATACCAATGATATATATATGTGTCTTTTAACTGAGACTTGGCTTAGTAATGCAAATAATCTATATCATCCTTTATATTCATGTGTAAGAAAAGATCGAGTAGGTCAGAATGGTGGTGGTGTTGCCATACTTGTCAAGAAATCAGTTAACTTCACAATTATTCCCAGCATTGTTACTCAGGTGATTGAAAATGTGGGAATTCAAATAAGATATAGGCAAAGTTTAAGTCTAAATATATATAGCGTTTATTTTCCTGGGGGACATAGAAACTGGAACTGATTACGTGCTAATCAATGGGGTAAAATTCTTTTAGGACTTTACATCATAATTTCCTGTTAAAATTTCCTTCCCCAATTCACCCACCTACATTCCGGCAGCGGCCAAAATTAATCCATCTACTCTTGATTTAATTTTATCAAATATTCCGCAGTTTATTTCCAACCCATATACTTTAAATGATTTAAGTTCTGATCATCTACCAGTTTGTTTTAATCTCTCCACGTCTATGCTTTTTATGGAGAATTTATATTATAATTTTAAGCGTGCTAATTGGGAAAAGTATAAGCATTTATTAAGAAACTCGATGAACAATTTTGCTCTTAGTTGAAATAATTCAGAAATAGTAGATAATCACATTGAAAATTTCACCAGTTTGCTGCTAGAATCTGTCAGACAATCGGTTCCAAAATCTGCACCTAAAACAAATTACATTAAACTTCCAGATTACATTTTACGTTTAATGAAGCTAAGAAATGCTTATCGTAGAGAATGGTCAAGGTATAGGAAAATTTCTGACTATCAAATTATGAGTTGATATACTGTTCTCATACGAAATGGAATAATAGGCTAAGTGCAATGAATAAAGGATCCAAACCTTTTTGGAATGTCACTAAAATATCAAAAAGAAAGTCTAGTAATTGTCATTCCATTTTATATGATAATGGTGTTTTAATTTCCGATGAAGATAAAGCAAACGCATTTGCTAGAAATTTTAGTCTAAATCATAGGGTGTCTGGAAACATGGTTTCAAATGATCACACACTGATAGTTAACGAAACTGTTGACCTTTTTGATTCACATAGCATAACAACTTCAACCTCAGACCTCATTTCAATTACTGATGTGGAACTAATAATTGACAACTGTAAGAGAAGAAAAGCTTGTGGCTTAGATGTTATTAACAACCAGATGTTAAGAAATCTTCCCAAAATTGCAGTACGTTATCTGACTCATATCTATAATGCATGCTTGACCCTGCAATATTTTCCCAACACGTGGAAAACAGCTAAAGTCATTCCTATACCTAAACCGGGTAAAACACACAATATACTAGAAAACTATAGACCAATAAGTCTATCAAGCAGCTTAGGAAAAATTTTGGAGAAGGTTATAAGCAAAAAACTGGTAGAATTTCTCAATAATAACAGCATTTTACCTGACGAAAAATTTGGCTTTAGGAGTTCGCATTCAACTATTCATCAGGTTAAAAGAATCTGCAATGATGTTAAACAAGGGTTGTCTACGGAAAAATTCACAGCACTTGTCTTACTAGATGTTGATAAGGCTTTCGACTCGGTATGGCACTATGGCCTAATATATAAGCTTATTCAGTTTAATTTCCCAATGTTCCTTGTTAAGTTGATACGGAATTTTCTAAAAGACAGATATTTCTGTGTTTCTATTGGGAACTCTTTCTCAGATCTAAACATAATTCCTGCAGGTGTTCCTCAAGGATCAGTCCTAGGTCCAATCCTTTATAATATATTCTGTTCTGACATGCCCACAATCAGTCCATGCAAACTTGCAGCTTATGCAGATGATCTTGCAATTTATTTCACACATGAACTCAGTCCGAACATTCTGAACGAAGTTCAATGTTCACTGGACCGGTTGGCCGAGTACTACTCTAAAAGGAGAATACAAATTAATTCGAATAAGACACAAGCCATCTTTTTCACAAGAAAAAGAAAACCTTGTTATTTACCTAATGATAATCTAACTTTTTTGGGCAACAGTATAAATTGGTCAAATAATATAAAATACCTTGGCATTTGTTTAGATACAAAATTAACATTTGGCTCTCATATATCTAGCATTACTGATAAAATTGATAAATATAAAAAAATATTATATCCACTTATCAACAGAAATTCTCTTCTTAATAATTCTAACAAAATTCTAATAGTTAAAGTCATTTTTCAGGCAATAATCCTATATGGCTGTCCAGTATGGGGAAATTGTGCAAAAACCCATTTAAAGCGCCTACAAATAGCGCAAAACAAAATTTTAAAAATGGTTCTCAAGTTACCATGGCACTTCCCTACTTCCAGATTACATGCTATCAGTAATACTAGTATTGTCTCTGAAGCGATTGCAAAAACCACCACTCGTTTTACATCAAGTTGTAGCTTATCTGAAAATCCACTAATCTCTAACCTTTATTAATTTTATTAATTATAAGTCTATATCTTTCTATATTGAATAATAATATCAATTAATCTTGTTATTATTGTTTTTTTTTTTTTCTATTCATATTGAAGGTTTTTGTTAATAGTTTTCCTTCGGCTTTAAATCTTTTATTTATACCTTTCACTTTTCTTTAAAATTTATAATAATACTTTAGATATAAGGCAAAGCCAAATCTGTGCAATAAGTTTTCCTAATATGTAAGAAATTTGTAAATTTTGCTATTAAATAAAGAATTAATTAATTAATACTTATTTTTTTAAACGTAATGATATCCAGCAATAAATTTACATGTTAGAATTTCTATGCAACCTTTATAAAAAATTATGAAGTAACGTTTTCCTAGACTTGAACATTATCATCAGATACGTACACTTACTAGAAAAATTATGAAATAAAATATAAATTAACTAAGCTGCAAAATTTTTTTTAAAATAAAATATTAAGCTATTTACTATTTTTTATACCCCATACCACTATGTGGTCACGGTATTATGAGTTTGTGCTGATGTTTGCAACTAGTAAAAATATTTTACCTCGACCCACATTTTATTACATAGATCGATTCAGAATCACACTCTGAGGCATCTTAGCGATGTTCATCCATCCATGCGTTCATGTAAATTTTGCACTCAAACTGCATGCCGAAAATATTTATATATATTTGATGAAATTTGGTATTCAAGCTTCCATCGGTGAATATGGATGCATGTTCAGACCTAGTCCCCATTAATCAGTAGTGGAAAAAACATTTCGACAATTGCCAGTAGAGCTGCTTTCCGATCGTCACTTAATCTTATCAAAAACAAAAATATTGCACAAGTTTATTTCAAATTTTTCAAAAAATAAGTGACTTTCTCCAATATGATAAGGATCGACCCATTTTTCAGCCTGGTCTCCACATAAAAAAAGCATCCGATATGAACTTTTTTAGAACCGCATATAGCAAAATGGATAAAAATTCCGCTCAGATTTAGTTTATGCTCATTTCCTATTAGTTCTACCTCAGACCAATTCTCTAAACGCATGTTATACGATATCGCACAGTAGGTGTAGACCGACTATAATTTTGGGTCTTGTTTAAATTTTTTTCATTTATATTGATTTTAACTAATTTAAACAAAAAGGTAAAAGCATAAAAAAGTGACTTTTAGGTCATTTTTTGCACTTTAGGGCCTCTTTGAGCTGATTTGGCATCGACCATTTTCAGAAAATTCTAGTCGATTGAGCGATGTCCGTCCGTCCGTCCGTCTGTCTGTGTGTCCATGTAAACCTTGTAATCAAACTACAGGTCGCAAATATGAATATATTTTGATGAAATTTGGTATATAAACTTTTATCGATCATAGAATAAACGCTGCTGTTTTTGGTGAAATTCGGTCCGTGTTCGGACCTAGTCCCCATCTCAGTCAAATTGGGGTTGTATGTGTTCTTTATAACCCATAATAAGTAGTCCAAAAATAATCCCTACAGGACAAATCTTAGTCATGGGCCCCATATAAGAGCTGCTTCCCGAGCTTTACTTAAATGTATAAAAAACAAAAATATTGCACAGATTTTTCTCAAATTTATATATTTTTTCAAACTATAAGTGACTTTACCAAATATGGTCGGGATAGGTCCATATTTCGACCTAGTCCCCATATAAATATAGCACCCGATATGAACTTTTTCATATTTGCAGCAAAAAAAAAAAAATAATAACAATGCCACTCAAATTCGGTTTATGCTTATTTTCTATATCGTATTAGTTGGACCGAAGAGATAGGGTTTCTAAACCATGGTATGGGGTATCGTATAGTCGGTCTAGACCGACTATAATTTCTTACTTGTTAATATTCTTTTAAAATGATTGCGTATCCAATTTGATCAGTTAGTTGCCATACAACCTCAAATCATAATGCCACCTCCACCATGTTTAGCCGTGGGCAAACACTTGCCCACTTTGTCACTTTCTCGGCAAACTAACTTTTTGCCTTTAATGCCGAAAATGCAAAACTTGCTTTCATCTGAAAATAAAACACGTTCTCAAATTCTGGACCCTTGCTTACATACGTATTTGCAAAGTTCATACGTTTTCTTTTTCTACTGACATCGGAAAGGAATGGCTTTCTGCATGCCATACAACCGCGATAGGCAGTTCTTGAAAAATATTTGTTTACATCTATAATATTAATAGGCTAGGCGATTTCTTGTGACCGATGTAAGTTTCATAGTTTTACCCCGATTTTGACAAAAAATTTATCATTTGAAAGGTATTTCTTTTTAGCTGTGAACCAGATTTACTGATTTTTATCGTCTGGAACATTTTTTTGGAGTTATGATAATTTAAAGTTGATACTAACACATACATATAATTATACAGTGCTATGTGTATGTTTATTAAATTTGCTAATGTGTTTTTGTTAATATGTTGAGTTTGTCTTCTTCATTTAAAATAAGTTGAATTGTGCAGTATACCTTTAGGGTCTTTATTAAATGAAAAAATAAAATTTCCTAGAATTTTCGAGCGCTGAAATCTGCTAGTTTCCACACATGTCTCTGTCGAAAAATTTTTGATTGTATAACCAATTTGGAAGTAGTAACACTGAGATTCTGTTTTACTGACGCCAAAATAGTTCACTTTGGCTTACTTTGTAGGAGGCGACCGGAATGAGGTTTTGCCAGAATTTAATTAGTGGACCGAGAAGTGGCTTCTGCCAATTTCTTGAAAATATAAACCGATTTATTTGATTTTGAGACTCATCTAAAAATATAGTTTCCCAAAAAAATGTATGTATGTAGTAGAGTTAAATCAACTTTATTCACGCAAGTTTGTCTTCTACTAAACTAATATCGATACCTCTACGTCATTGCATAAGTCGTATGGTTCCCCTTAATTCTAAGGGGAATTAAATAATAATACAATTTTAATAGAAACGTACCGTGAGTTTTTTGAAAAACAAGTATAAATCGCAATGTGTCATCGGTAAAAAGTTCGAAATTCAAAATATTTTAGTAATATTTATAACTCTTAACTCAATGCTTTTATGTAATCATTTTTATTATGATAGCAAAAACTTTTTGAAATCAAAAAATTTAAATTAAAAAAAGTTCCAACTAGTATCAAAGTTTTTAAATTTTCGAAAAGAATTTAAGCTTTTGTTACATTTCATTAAACAGAATGAGGCCACAAGTATGAATTTTCCAAAGTGAATATCTATAATATTAATAGGCTATGCGATTTCTTGTGAGCGATATTTTTTCTACCGTTTTATCCCGATTTTGATCAAAGGTAAATTATTTGAAAAGTGTTTCTTTTTAGGTATTCACCAGGTTTAGAGGTTATAAAATTTTTTTCTTTATTTTGATTAAATTGCGTTCAAACTTGCTACTAATACATACATAAAATTATGCATATGCTATGTATGTATTTATAAAATTTTTTAATGTGTTTGTTAATGAGTTTGTTTTCTTCATTCACAATAAAAATAAACCAAAAAAGTGTTGGTTTGTGAATTGGCTAAGATGAAAAATAAAGTTGCTTAGAAAGTGCACTCGAATTTCGAGCGCTGGAATCTGCTAGTATAATATTATTAGCGATTTGAAAATTTCGCCTTAAAACGTTAGTCAATGCTTTTTTGTAATCATTTTTATTATGATATATTAAAAAAATTTCCAAATAGTTTCAATGTTTTAAAATTATCAAAAAGAATTTAAGGTTTTGTTAATTTCATTAAATATAATGAGGCCACAAGTATGAATTTTCCAAAGTGAATATCTATAGTAATAATGGGTTAGGCGATTTCTTGTGACCGATATTTTTTTCAACCGTTTTATCCCGATTTTGACCAAACATATATTATTTGTAAGGTATTTCTTTTTAACTGTTCATCAGATTTACATATTTTAAAATTTTTTCATTTATTTTGAGTAAATTGAATTCAAACTTGCTACTAAATTTTTTTATTAAATTTTTTAATATGTTTGTTAATGAGTTTGTTTTCTCCATTCACAATAAAAATAAACCAAACAAAAAAGTGTTGGTTTGTTAATTTGCTAAGATTAAAAATAAAGTTGCCTAGAAATTGCACTCGAATTTCGAGCGCTGGAATCTGCTAGTATTAATATTATTACAAATTTAATTTTTGATCTTTTTAAGGATTAATTTTATTTGGATATTTTACATTTTTCCCTTGAACTCTTTTCCAGCAAATCCTGAACACCATTTCCTTAATAAAAGTTCAATATTTGAAATAACTCATTTAAAAAAACGTACAAGAATTACACATGTTTGAAATTCATGCTCTTTTATAGGTGAATAAACAAACTTATATTTATGATTAAAGTTTAAATGAAGTTTAACTATAGTTAAATTCTTTTGTGTTCCTCACTAAAAATTCAATGCTACAATAGAAAACAAAACTTTTGACATATGAAAAGAAATATATAATAAATAAAAAATATATGTATAGTTAAGTATGTACGTTGAACAGAACTACACACACATACATACATAAACACCAACGATAGCCAGTTTGACGGTCTTAAAATATATATAGTATAAGTATAAAATAAATTCTCAAATTCAGCCTCTGCTACAGACGTAGTAATGGAAATAACAGTGGAAAAATAATTCAACTATAAAAAAAGTCATGCCCTTAAACAACAGAAAAAATAATCAACAAAAATGGAGTTAAAAGGATAATAAAAAACTGCTAATAAAAAAAAACTCAACAAGTTACTCAAAGAGATATGAGTAAGGACTTGAACGAATATTAGTATTTTTTCACAAGAGTTCTTTTTTTTTTTTTTTTTTTTTTTAAACAGCATTTAATCAAAAACAATAGTTTACGAATCTATAAATGAATGTAGTTTAGTTTACATGGTCTATATTTTAATATCCTCTTTCCGAAAAATTCCCATAGACTCCATTTTAACATCCTTTTTCCGACAAATTCCATTTAGAGGTTTTAGATGTCAATTTTTATGAAACATACATGTATGCAGCAACAGTTACTCAAGTAATTAAGCATGCACTAAGGAATATTTTGATGTTAAAAAAAGATATTTTGAATAAATATTCAAGTGCTAAGAACAAAAATCTACAAGAAAAAAATTTTTTTTTCATAAAACTTATAAAACTTTTATGTATGATTGTAATTTGAAAATCGTAAATCGAATGTCTAATATAATAGAATATAGGACACTTTTTCGATCATGAGTAAAATACTATATATAAAAAAGTGATAGCTTTCACATTCGCAAAATTCAAAGTAGGCGGAACTGCTAGAAATTTAAATAAAATTTATTAATCGAACTATTCACAAATGTCTTAAAATTGTATTTAAGGTCCTATTACACGACAGGTTTTTTACATACGTACTGCCACTTTTTTATCTATATGTTATTCCGAATGTCTGTCAAAATTGTCGTTTTAAATACTATTCATAATTTGTTCTATCACACTTGCATATATAATTTCGTATGACATAACCTCTAAAAGTAAACACCAGCTGATTTTTTAAGTTGTGACTTTACAAAATCAATTGTTAAAAATAAAGTTATATATATATATATTATATATTTTTTAATTATTAATATTAATGTTTTGTTCTACCGTTTTATCCCGATTTTGACCAAGCGTATATTATTTGAAAGATATTTGTTTTTTGGCCATATTGCAGATATAGAGGGTTTTTAATTTTTTTTTCTTTATTTTGAGTAAATTGCATTTAAAGTTGCTACTAACACATACATTAAATTATGCAATGCTATGTGTGTGTTTATTAAATTTGTATTTGTATTTGTATTTATTTATTAAATGCAATTTTCCATTACAACAAGACACAGTATCTTATAAATTACAGTAATGGAATCAGATAAGTTATTCATTATATTTAACATCAGTAGCTCTTAATCTAAATTTAAAATTATTATAAATTACAATTTAAAGATATTAAAAAAAAATTCAAATAAAATCAATTAAAGTATTGGTACAGTTATTTTCTAAACCCTATTGCGTTGCTTTTATTTTGCACGACATTAAGAAGCTGATCCCAGAGACGAATAGTTAGAATAAAAAATTGACATACAGAGGCATGGTCCCGGTAATTAAATTGAATTGTTCGATTCCCTCTGGAAGCTCTTACGAACTTTAATCGTTCAAAAAGATATTTTGGAGCCTTTGTTATAATAATTTTATGTAGAAATATAATGTTCTTGAATTTAATATAGTTGTCAAATGACATATATGAGACATGACACGAGTATTGGGATACACGATCAAATTTTCTTAATCCAAAGATATAGCGAATAATGTTGTTGAAAGCTACAGTAAGTTTTCTGTTATCCCTAGAGTTGCAACCTGTGAAAACCTCAGATGCTTATAGTAATGTTGGTAAAAGATATGTTTTAGCAAGTAGCAATCTTATTTTCAGTGGAGTAAAGTGCTGTGTTAACCATAAGCTTCTTATCAAACAATAAATTCTGCCACAGGATTGATTAATATGATCTGACCAAGTCAGAGTTCCATTAAACACAACTCCGAGATTTCGTACAGAGGCCACGACGTCAATATTAGAGCCCCCCAAGGAAGACATTAATCTCATTCTCCAAATGCATCACTTTCTTCTTTATTATAATACACTTAGATTTATTTGGATTAAGTCGTAAACCATTTGCCGTTGCCCAATTTAGAATGCGTTTAAGATCATAATTTAATTCTTGAGTTTTGGAAATAATTGAATCCTTGGTACTAGTTAAATATAGCTGAATGTCATGTGTTAATGTGTTTATAATAAAAATAAGTTTGTTCTTTTGTGTTGATTTGTGAATTGGCTGTAATTGATTAGCATACCTTTAGGGTCTTTATTTAGTGAAAAAAATAAAATTTCCTAGAATCTGCACTCGAATTTCTAGGGCTGGAATCTGCTAGTTAATATTAATTATTATTAAACAAGAGAATTGTATCTTCTGAGATTAATACGAAGTAAAATCTGTATGGTATGAAAACTGATTATTAACCACACTCCTCGTAGGCCTGACTTGAGTGTGTTAAAGCGCACGACCAAAAAGTGCAAGTACGAGTGTATGTGAGATAGACGCAGGTTTAAACATCATGGCCGCCCTAAGTAGAAAAAATTCATATAGAAACAATCTATTGAATGATAAAATAACAATTATCACAATGCTCAATAAATCGCTGATGAAGGCTGAAATGCCAGAAACCGGTCCGATTAAGAAAATAGTGTAGTTATGAATTTTCGAAAATTGTATGTGTTTTCTTCTTCTCTACCACGGGGCATTGATAAACAATTTATTTTTCATTTGTTAGATTTATAGTCATTTTTCAGACATATTGCAATTAATACTGTAATTAATATGCAAATTTTAATTTTGTTTCAATGATGCGTGGTAAAGAAGAAGAAGAAAGCATATATTTCAAAAATTCATAACGGCATTGTATTCTTAATCGCACCGGTTTCTGGCATTTCAGCCTTCTTCAGCTATTTATTGAACATTGTGAAAATTGTTATGTTTTAATTGAATAGATTGTTTCTATATGAAATTTTTCTACTTAGCCGGCCGTGAGGGTTGAACCATGAACCTTCACATACACTCATACTTGCACTTTTTGGTCAGCGCTTTAACACACTCACCTAAAGTCAGGCCTACGAGGAGTGTGGTTAATAATCAGTTTTCATACCATACAGCTTTTACTTTGTATTAATTTCAGAAGATACAACTCTGTTCAAACAAACAATCGTTATTTTTGAATTTTGAATATTTTTTGCATTTATACCTCTAATTTCCACTATTCTCAGTTTTCATAAGAGTTGTCATATGTGATGTACAGTTTTATACATACATACATACATATGCACTATACATATATTTGAGATGACGCTTTCAAGCGAAAAAATACAGTGCAGTTATGAATTTTTTACCACGCACCATTGAAATTTATTTTTCATTTATTAATTAATATTATAAATTTACTTTGCTTGTCTTTCGCCACAAGCAGTGTTGTATTTTCACGTGTTTAGTCATGTCAAAATAGAACCTGCTCTAATTGATATATTTGCATGAGACTTTCCAGTTGTATTATACATATGCAATGTTTCATATGTATCACACGATGTTTAAAAACACTTCGTATAATGGCACCTTTAGTTTACTTTTGCTCCGTTTTAAGTGATTGTTTTTGAAGTGAAGATTCTAAATTCGATAATTAATTCTTGATAAATGAAAGTCAAATTCAAATCGACCAATATATTTTCTTGCTAAAGGCTTGCAAATGGCACGAATTACTGGAAAGGTCTTGAAAAAAATGAGGAATGCACATCAGCATTACAAAAGTTTACCAATATTTGGACTTACTTTTCCTGCACTGGGTAAAAAATTTTACATGTTTAGATACAATATAAAACCGGGACAGGAATCAGGAATGAAGTTTTAGCTGCATCGTGCCACTCTAGTCTTAAGATATGTTTTCGCAACAAAATGTTTAATGAATTCAAGATATGATACAAATTCTTACACAATATTTATTTTTGTCCCATATACATAGATCAATATAAAGACTCAAATGTGTGTAATATTTTACTAAAATTTCATATCGGATGTGATTACTATATGGGGTTTAGGGCCAATAAGACTTTCTAAAAACGAGTACAAAACAAATTTAAGTAAATTATATTTCACCTTTAAGTCACTAGAAAGATTTAGGCAAATATCGGAAGACACTTTTTATTAAAATAGTAAATATATACTCACAAATTGAATTTGACAACAATGTGAACATTAGACGTTACTGCTGCTGATACGACTGCAACGGAATACAGTAAATCACTTTTTTGCCATTGTTGTTGATGGTCCAGAGTCCTCATAGTATTTATCAAGCCATTCCTAGCTTTCACTTCTTTCCATTTTTACAAAGATTCTGCTTTCAGTTGTTATTATACACAAACTTATTAACCCTTTGAGGACCATACATTTTTGCCCGAATCGATTTTTATTTTGTTTTTATTTTCGTGATATGGGACCCAATAATAGTTACACAAAAACAAATTGGCCACCAGGTCCTGTCCTTGTCCCTGATTTTGTTTGGGAAATATAGTTGCCTGTGGGTTGAAAGGGAATTTTTTACCCCAAAAAAATCAATTATATTTTATTTATTTAAGTATTTGAAAATTAATTTGTTAAGAATTTGAACAAATTTAAGACAATAAATGTTATTCGTGGCATTCGCCAAAGCAATCACGCGTTGTAGGAACACATTACATAGAGTGCTAAATATTTTTGTGCAGCTATATTTTCTATTTGCGGCGCAATTGACGCAGCGTTTCGAATTTTCACGCCTCTCTTTTTTATGGAGAGATTTCGGTTTGCTTATAAAGTGACTTCCAGTTCTGGTTACCTCTGGGATTGTGCGCGTTCTTGAATTGAAGTTACTAATCAATTCCTTTGCCAAAGCTGCCCGAAAATCAATCGAAATCACGATCTAAACAAAGCTGCCGACCGACATAAGCTTGTTGTATATCACGTAGCGAACATGGACGCATATTTCGAAAAGACCGACGAATAATCGAATATAAAATCGCCATTTGCTTCTACTTTCGTACGCATAATAAATTTTTTTTGGTCCATCCTCCCATTCTCTTGTTGTAATATTGAACAACCAACGGGCAATCGGTATCAATTTTTCTACCTTGTCCAGCTACATGCCGCTTTATTTTGAATACCGCAGTTGGGTCGATAAAATTTGAAGCCACGTAAACAGCACGATTATCCATCCATTTAACTACAGAAATGCTACCGGATGTAAAATAGCATATGCCCCCATATCATTATCGGCCGGAAACTTCTTAGGCATGTGTTTTCTGTTACCTCGAATTGTTCCGCATGTTATTACATCATTTGTCTGTAAAATCTCTGTCAATTTCAAGCTCGTAGAAAATTTGTCGCAGTAAACTTCAACCCCTTTTTTTGCTGGTGGATCACATAACTGCAAAATCACAGACACACCAAGACCGTGCTCAACAAACACCTTTTTTAATAATGTATATGTCCATGTTATACAAGTATCCAGTATCCGACTCACATAAGCACCAAACCTTGAAGCCCCATGACACGGGCTTCTTTTTCATATACTGCTTCATGGTGTTATGGCTCTCGAATTCGTGTATGCGTCGGGTATAGCTTTGTTCATATGGTTAGTGATTTGTCGCCGACATCAGCCTGATCATTGTCGCAAAAGTAAAGATTAGAAGTAATTTCGTCAAATGAAAGCCGAGGCATGATATCTTCAATTTGAGCTTGATGAAATGTCGGATCTGTAGACCAATATAAACGAATGCTGGGTAGTTTTACTACGGTCATACTTATGATAAGGCCCATATAAGCCTTGAACTCTTCCACGGTCAGAGTGAAAATGCGTCCCTTTTACCTGTCATATAGGTTTGACTGCTCCGCTATCATTCTCTACAGTTCTAAAACAACAATATAATAGAAACTAATAAACGGATATATTGCAATTGTAGAAACTTACCTTCAAAATCAATCAATACTTAGATTTTTTTTAGGTGCGTTTTTTTCGTTTCAACCCACAGCACAGTGGGGCCAAATGCATGAAAAGTGGCGATTAATTCATAGAAGTCATAATTTAAAAAAAAAATATTTTTTATTAATGGATATTTATAAATACATAAAAAACCAACATTTAAAAAAAAAAACAGAATGAAAAAACACATTTTTTAACCCTTTATGGGCCATTTTGTGTTCTGTAAAAAATCCTCTTTTTTCACATTTTTTGCTGTAACTTTGGAACGGTGCGCTATAAATTATTCAATTAAATTGCAAATTAAAGCATACTAAATGTACTGTAAGAAAAATAAGTAATATTTTTAAAAATAATAAGGAATAAATATTTTATATGTATTTTTATTAGAAAATTTTTAAATTAAAATCATACCTTTTTTCTCGAAATTTTAAAATTTTGCTCAAAAATGAAACATTTGAGAATCTAATTGTTTTTTTATTGATAAATAACCATAAACACACTATTTAAAAAAAATTTAATTAAATTCGGTTATTCTATTTTTTTTTTTTTTTTTTGAAAACAACAATTTTTTATTATAATCATTATTACCTTCAATGTTAGTATTTACTTCACATTCAATTTCATAATCATAAATTAATTCGTTACAATAATCTTAATCTTCATCTCCATCTTCATCTTCATCTCCATCTTCATCTCCATCTTCATCTCCATCTTCATCATTGCTATTTTGATTGCTGGGAAGTACAAGCAACTCCAATGCAGATTTTGGCATTAGCTCTTTTTTCTTTTTAGAACTATTGTTCATGCTTGTTATAAACGGATCTGAACTTAAGAGAAATCTATTAAAGATATCTTCCATTGTTTTTTCTCGACTGCATTTACGGGCAAAATTCTCCCTATAACTTTTAAGATCTTTATTTCTGGCTTCCTGAGACTCTTCGTCTTGCAGTATTCCCGTCATTAGAGTTACCAAAACCAGGTTTTGGTTGATCAATGATCAATCCCGTTCTCTTTTTAAATTCGCGTTGAATACGACTTTTAGTTTCAGCAATAATTTTTTTTTCTTCGTCACTTCTTGCCTGCCATTTTTGAATTGGAAGTTTATATGCCAAGTGAATAAGACATTCAAAAAATCTTATCCAGCCATGTAGGACAGACAAACCGAACTCCATGAAGTCTACGTTGGAATCTCTAGAAATCATTTGTTCAATATTGTTGAACTCCTTGCTGGTAGCGCCACATATGTAGCACTTTTGTGTGGACTTTGTGTCTGTAATCGCGTTACACACTTTACCGTCAATCATAACGAGAATTAGTTTGTGGTTCACTTTTATCTTTCTTTCTCCAACTGATATCACTGTATCGATAAGAGCATTTTTTTCTGTCTCCACTCTTTCTCTTTCTGTTTTAATACTGTTGACCGTTTCTTTCATAAATTCAATTTTTAATGGCCTGCAAAACCTAGTTGAAGACGGTCGAGGATTATGCCAAATGATTTTGTTTTTACAAACTAATTTTAATGGTACAATTGACGTAATAAATACAGAAGAATCAGATGCATTACTGTCATGAAAGGCTTGTTTGTAAGAACTATGCCCTGAACTTCCGTCAAAGCCCCACTTAGTGTATAAAGTAATTTTTTCGATTTCTTCGTTGTCTAACGAATTTAAATCTGCATTTTTAACCGACAAAAGGCGTTCAGTGGTATGATCCAATATTCCTTGTAGCTAACTTGCGCTGATGTTTCAGAAATTTTCATTTGTTCTCCCTTTGGGTAACATTTTTTCTTAGCTCTTTGGACCAATTTATATGATGGAAATTTCTCAGGTGCAACCTTTCTAATAACATTATATTGGTGGCGACTTAGCTTCGCTTCTACCAAAACGGGCAGAGCTTCATCCAGAGTTAACTGCTGTGGTGGTACCTGTTCTATACTTTTTCGGTATTTTTGGGCTTTTGTTGGAGATGATATTATTTCCTTAACAATTTTCGACTCATCTATTTTTCCAACAGCTCTCAAGCTCATTTGTGTGGCGTAAGCCAAAACAGGCAAAGAAATTTGATCTCTTATGTCTTTACATTTCTTAACTTTTGTTTTTTCTTTGCACTCTTCAAATGAGAGATCATTGCGACCTCTTTTTTGTTGTGGTTCTGGTGGTGGACTGAATGAGATTGAGGCATCCAGCCAATTCTTATTATTTTTTACAAAAATTTCATTCTTTCTATGACATTTTTGCCACCGAATCTCATAGCTAGAGCAAAAATTATGAAACCTTGTCATAAAATCTACCATATCCGAAGGGTCGACACGTTTTATTACTTCCCATCTCAAAAGTTTAAATTTATCCTGAAGTGATTTAGGTTCTGCACTCCTCATAAAATTATGCAACTCATGACGAGGAATGAAAATTGTTTTGGGACATGTTCCTAAAATTAATAAGATTTCTATTCGTTTAAAATTTGCAAAAAGTAATTCCTTTAACCCTGTACCGAATAATTTACACTTTCACAACACTTTAAATATGTAACATCACATCACAAAACATTGACAGCTAAAACAATAAATAAACGTGTCAGTACCGAATCAATAATACCCTACGGATGGATAGAAATTCTTAAAAATGTATTATCATTATATTAGTAGATTAATATCACCAGCTTAAAACAAAATTAAAACTTTACTCGTATGATGCATGTATATGACCAACAGTTATTATGTAGGACTCAAATAAATGACAATAATAAATAGGGATGGGAGCGTGACCTCCTTCAATTTTTCAAAATAGTACACTTGTGCCATATACAATTTTCTAATAATTTAAAATTAACAAATGTTTAAGTAAAATTCATTGAAATATCATAAACACATGTAAAATAATTTAATTAGTTTTATTCATAGTAAATAAACCCAACATACGCAATCACGTGAGCATGCGTGAATTAAAGTTACTCACGACCCCATCTCTAATTAACAACACATTTTTTAGCTACAATAACAACTACTATAACGAAAATAATGACAAAACAAAGTAAAAACAACTTGATGTTTTGTTTTGTTTTTTTTTTCATATTTGTGGATTTTTAGCATCTTGAGTTATTTCACAAAAACAAGCATAACTCAAAAATCGCAAAAAAATATTTTGGGGTTTATTAGCTGAGATCTGATATTATAATACTATATAGACGATTTTACGCAAGCTGACGAACAAAGTTGTTGAAACTCCATATATAAATCAAAAATAGCCCATTTTTGGGCTAATTTTATTTTATTAACATTTAATATTTTTAAAACATTTATTTAAACAAAAAAACATGTACTATATAGTAAACTACCTGAAGTTGACGGTTCCATTATAAAAATTTAACTTTTAGAAGTATTAATAGAAAAAGTTATCAATTGAAATATCAAAATTTTCACTTTTTTTCAATATGCACAAAAAAAAATAACAATTATTCAACTTTAAGTGCTCACTTCAACTAAAGCAAACAACCTAAAAGTATAATTTTTGCAATTAGTGATGCAGAATTTTATCCACTATCACCCGGTACCAAACACGATCATGAATTTTAAAGTTCATATTTTGAATTAATCGCCACTTTTCATTCATTTGGCCCCAATGTGCACAGGCAAACATACTTGCCAAACTTGTTTGGGGCAACTGTGCGCAGATTGAAACTTACACAAACATCCCCCGAATATTTTTTGAGAGGTAAGGGTGCCCCCAAAATGTACCCGAGTCTTGGACAGGTGACTTTGAGCTCCCTTAGCAGGAAAAGGGGTCCAAACAGGACTTTACCTCCTACCACAGTTTTATTGACGCTACAATTTAGGTATGGATACATTTACCCTATCTCTTATCTGGACAATTATATGAGCAAAAAAACCCTGGGCAAGCAAGGGGTTAACGCAGCTTGTTCAAAGTTCCGCAATAGTCTATTAACAGATGGAATTTGAAGGGAGCAGTGCCGATTTTTATTAACTTAGAAGGACATTTAAGTCAAATTACCTCGGCAGAAAAAATAAAAATAAAAATCATTGAGAATCAAAAGAATAAAGAATTATTAAGTATCGTATTTTCAGTCTAGATCGACTATTCGATACCCTATATTATTTTTTTAATAGGATATAGGAAGTAATAGGATACAGAAATTAAGCGTCAATAAAATTTAAGTGGCATTATTATGAATTTGTTGCCGCAGATATGAAATAGTTCTTATTGGTAGCTATTTCGATTTGAGGACTTGCGCCGATCAAGACCACACCTATCAAAATCACTTATTTTTCTCCAAATCATATATAATGATTAAAATCGATGCTATATTTTTGTTTATTGATAAATTTATGCCAAAGAATAGATCCAAAAGGTTTATGTTCAATGTATTTATTTATGGGTGTCGGAAACATCCTTATACCAAATTTGATCGTTTGGTTAGAATCAGTTTCATACCATACAGCTTTAACTTCGTATTAATTTCAGAAGATACATCTTCTGATGTAATACAAAGTGAATATGTGTAAAAAATGACTACAAATCTAACAACAAAAATTTTCGCTTCAAACCATCATCTCAAATATATGTAAAAAGTGCAATATGTTGTATGTACAAGCCGTACATCACATATGGCAACTCTTACGAAACTGGGAATAGTGAAAATTAGAAATATAAATTCAAAAATATTAAAAAATTCAAAAAAGGCAACCGCTTTTGTTTGGACAGAGTTGTATCTTCTGAAATTAATACGAAGTAAAAGCTGTATGGTATGAAAAATGATTCTAACCACACTGCTCGTACGCCTGACTTAAGGTGAGTGTGTTAAATCGCGGACCAAAAAGTGCAAGTACGAATGTATGTAAGGTTCATGGTTCAAACCTCACGGCCGCCCTAAGTAGAACAATTTCATATAGCAACAATCTATTTAATTATAACATAACAATTATCACAATGTTCAATAAATCGCTGATGAAGACTGAAATGCCAGAAACGGGTCTGAATAAGAAGAGAGTGTAGTTATGAGTTTTAAAAATATGTATATGCTTTCTCCTTCTGTAGCCCGCACCACTGAAATAAAATTTTTTTTTATTTTAAACAAACCAACTATAGCAAATTGATTGATCTAATCTCAAACACTAACATCAATGATTTGATGTGCCATTCTTCTATTGATTTAATTGTAGAGATCTTTTATAGAAGAATGTAGATTTATATGGATGAATGCATTCCAAACTATTTTGCTCCAAATAAACTGGTCCGCCTTGGAACTCAAAACAACTGTCAAGATTAAAAAATTTTAATAACAAATCTATAATATTAATGGGCTAGGCGATTTCTTGTGATCGATGTTTTATTCAACCTCTTTATCCCGATTTTGACCAAATGTATATTAATTGAATGGTATTTCTCTTTAGCCGTTTTGCAGATTTACAGATTTTTAAATTTTTTCTTTTGTTTTGAGTAAATTGCATTTGAAGTTGCTACTAACACATACATAAATATATACATATGCAATATGTGTTTTATTAAATTTGTTAATGTTTTTGTTAATATGTTTATTATCTTCATTCACAATAATATCAAACCATTAAAGTGTTGGTTTGTGAATTGGCTAACTTGAAAAATAAAGCGAACTAGAAATTGCACACAAATTTCGAGCGCCGGAATCTGCTAGTTAATTTTAAAGTGTAATATTTGATTTTATTTCTCAAATTAATATGAATTAAACTTATTGATCCCTTATAATCTCAATATAAAAATAAGGATATAATTCTGAGTTCTTGTTTATGTAATAGTTCCTAAATTATTTTTTAAGAAGCAAATCTTATTTACACGTGTTAGCCTGCTTTAAAGAAAATCATTTATTCACGGACCTGATGGAGTATCTAGTTCTATACTTAATTATTGTGCTACTTCTTTGGCAACACCATTTTGATGTGTAAACATCTATACGCGCAGGGGGGTAAATTTCTATTTCACAATACAATCACAAAAACAGCGTAACTCATATCGGTGTGAGCTGAAGCAGATAACGCTGTGTGATTTATAATTGTATTGGTGAAAAAATTATGATATAACATTGTTTTTTATGACACTTTTTTAAAAGCGTCACCTATGTATCACTTATATACGTTTATATTGGGATATATTTAACGTTTTACAGCAAAGGGTTGTTGAATTAGCTGAATGAATTTGCTATAAGTGATACATAGGTGACGCTTTCTGTTTGATTTTAAAAAAATTTTAATTACTAGATGTTTACACATCTTCCCTGTGATCGGACTCACATGATTTTTTTTGTTTTATTTAATGCGTCGCACAGTGGCGCCATTTGAGTTTTTTCGTTGCAAAAATCATATCTTTTGAACCGAATAACATAATTGAACAGTTTAAACAGCATATGATAGATAACTGTTCAGCCTATGAAATGAGCGGTGCTACGCTTTGTAGGGGCCTACTTATGGGTTATCAAAGTTAAAATTTGTAGAAAAAAATTATTTTTACATTATTAGATTGTTTTTGTTTTTTTTCTTTATGTTTTAAATTATTATGTTTTAAATTATTACCCAACAAATTAAAAAAAAATTACTTCTTTTTTAAATTTATTTTTTCAATTTTCTGTAAAATATTCATCACAATTCGTAAGAGAAGGTATATCTAAAAGACTAATCATTTCTAAACTATAATTATTTTCTAACTCTATTCGTGACTTCACATGCCGCAGGGAAGAAATAAGTGGATCGGAAGATGCTGCCAACATGTTGAACAGGTCCTCATTTTGCCTTACCCTTGATGCTTTGGATGTGTTCTGCAATCTATATTTTTTATAAAATTTGTTAAGAGACTCCTGTGCTTCTTCAGAAAGCTCTCCAATTGGCAAAGACTGGTACTGAATTATATCTTTGCCATGCGCCAATATTTTATGGACGGTCGGGGTCAACTTCTTCTGTGGATACATTTCTGCTAAAAGAGATGCAGTTTTCGATGCATATTCTCCATATTTTGTAGAATTGACATTTTCTTTGCAGTTTAAAACATTCAAGATCGTTCCCAATCTTTTCACGATTTGATTGTCAATTCCAGTGCTTCTAGTTACTGCCTCATCATTTTCAAAAAATCTCCTAGAAGTGTTTCCACCGTTTGAGTTACAGTATCCGTGCTTGGGACAGTCTACTTTTAGTCCAACTTGTTTAAAAAAAGCATCCTGTATTTGCTTCTTTCTGATCTTTTCCTTATCCTTCATTGATGTATTTTCATCGAAGTCTTCCTCCTCTTTTGTAGGGTATACGCCAGTTTTAGCAAGAACTCCATACACCTTATCCTTGCGTGCAATGGTGACATTCCATATTCGTAATTCTCCTCGTTTGTAGAATCGTTTAAATTACCAAAGTTCTTTTGACTCTTTTTGCAAATCGGGCATGACAATGTTGAGGTTGTTGCTGTCAGTTCGTTTACGACTTTTCCGTCAACCATGGTCAGGTGGAACTCGTAATTGCATTCAATATATTTTCCTTCTCCAATTTGCTGCTCTGTAGGCTTAATCTTGCTTATTTGTTCTTCAATGTCCTTCACCGTGGTCCTTATGAGTTCTGCCGATTCCCTTGCAAACTGAAACATTATTGGTCGGCAATAATGCACTGATGGCAGACGTGGATTTTTCCAGTGTAGGGAAACATCAGATTTTAGCCGCAAAGGAACAACAGATGCCATAAACATATTTCCGTCCGATATTGTAGCGTCATCGGAAGATATCCTTTGCTTATAAATGCTTTGTGCGGATGATCCATCGCAGCCCCATTTGCTGATCAATGTCAGTTTCCCAGGAAGAATTTTCACCTCATTTTCAGGAAGAGTCTCCAACAACCATTTTGCTGTATGGCCCATGAGATCCTGCGGATTGGCTTTCACAAAGACTTCCGTAAAATCTCCGTATGCAGTGGTCGTGAATTTATTTTGGCTTGCGTAATATGCTTGTATCCTGGTAAAACGTCAGCCCCGTGTCGCATCAAGGATGCCCGTAGTATCTCATATTTTTCTTTGGAAAGTTGTAAGTCAATAAACAAGGCCAAGGCTTCTTCGGAACCATACTTTTTAATATGTGCGTTTGTGGGCGTGGGAATGCTTTCCTTAATCCTTTTTGGTCGCAGTGGGCTTGCATCAGCAACAGATTTTGTAATCTGCGACCTAACTCTTTCACTATCCTTTGTATATTTAATAGATAAATGCTTCGTGGTCAAGTCATTGGTGGCATCGGCAAGTTTCCTCTTTCTTGTGAAAATTGAACACTCCTCAATACTTTTTTTTGGCCTTCCTTTTGCTCCTCTGGTTGATGTGGTGGGTTTATCTACTGCCAATATATCCAGGATGGTGTCTTCATTAAGCCAGTCCTCGTATTTGGAGTTGAAGTTCTGAATGGTTCGATTAGATTTCACCCATTTTGCCTTAATATTTGCATATATCAGATAAAAATTATTTTTTATAATTTCGCTTCTCTCAATATTTCCGTATAAGCTATCAAGTTCTTCTAAAGCAGCTTCCGTGAAAAACTTTGGTGTGGTTGACCTTCTAAACAGTTCAAATAATTTTAAATTGTTTAACGCCATGGTTTCAGTACTTGTTGCGCCAACTTTCAGTCGTAGACTAATCCAGGCATTATGCTTATTTTGCAATATATAGGCTTATGCTACCATGCCTAAAAATTTACCTGTTCCCTGCATACTTATGGATTTAGGCTAAATTATGCAATTTTGATATTATGCTTGTGTCTAAATAAGATTTGTGCCTACCTGGAGGGACCATAAGTCATTATGCTTATTTTCCAATATATAGGCTTATGCTACCATGCCTAAAAATTTACCTGTTCCCTGCATATATATGGATTTAGGCTGAATTATGCAATCTTGATATTATGCCTACCTGGAGGGACCATAAGTCAATATTGTTCTTGACCATTTGTACTCCAAAGTAATTTTTAAGTGAGGTGCGTACCTGCGAATTTCAATGAGTAGTTTTTTGTGCATCCTGTATCTGTAACAGAATATTGGAAGTAGACTTTGGCAGAGGCTCACAGGTAGACAACCGACTTAAAATGCAATTTTCAAACTACTAGATCAAACTACTGTCAGTCAAAACATGTAAGTGATGCACGCCATACAATTTCTGCAACCATGTCTTTTTAAACTTTTTTACCTCTAGAAGCCAAACGGGCACGTACGGGCAGATAAAACCTTTTGAAGAACATGTTTTGCAAATATGGCAAATATAGAAAAATATAGATTTTTTTATTTTCCGTCAAAGTTGAAAAATAGTAAAAAAAACGGATAGTTTTTAAATAGTGATTTACCAGGAGAAACACAAAGCAAACAGTTAATTTTTTTTTTTATAATTATACATTTAATAAATACATCAATCAACACAAATAAAAAATAAGGCGATTCGTTACCTATTTTTCGTGATATTACACCTGAAATCGCAACAAATTGACTAAAAATTGTGTGTTTTTTTGAAAACCGAAAGTCGGTCAACTTTGAACGGTTATATCTTCTAAACTAAAAATGTGATATTATTAAGAGTAGCATATTTGAAATCGTTAAAAAGTTTCCTATAACATGGGTTTATTCAAAATTCGCCTCATATGAAAATTTTGATTTTTGCAACCTCGTTTGCGTCGATAAAAAACGTTTATTTTCCTAAATTTTTGAGAGTTTCTTACATCATACCATTATTTAAATTTGGAAATAGATCGGGTGTTTCTAATTACCGTGGTATTGCTAAACTTAGTACATTACCTAAGCTTTTCGAGAAATTTATTATTACATCGTCAGTTTTGTCACTATTATAATAACTGTGCTTCATTTTACGATACCTATTAAAGATGGTTTTATCAAGAAAAAACAAACGAATGCGGTTCACACGGATTTTATTAAGGCTTTCGATAAAGTAAACCATAACCTTCTACTGATCAGATTGGTTTTATTCGGTTTAACATCATTAAGCCTTAAATGGATTAAATCATATCTTTCTGATAGAACACAATGTGTAATGTATAATAATATGTCATCTAAATATATCACTGTGACTTTTGATGTTCCTCAGGGCAGCCATCTTGGGCCAATTCTTTTCTCCCTTTTCATCAATGATCTTCCAAAGTGATAAATTTTTCCAACGTTTTAATGTACGCTGATGATGTTAAATTTTTTTTAAGTTTCTGTCAGCATGTTGATCATAATCATCTTCAATCAGATCTCAACAATTTTTTTCGTTGTGTAACCGTAACCTAATGGAACTAAACTTGAAAAAATGTAAATGTATGTGGTTTTCAAGTAATAATCTTATTCCTTCTAACTACTCTTTGGAATGATATCAGCTTGAACTTGTTGATACTTTTCTGGATTTATGGATTCTACTTGATATTAAATTCAACTTTGTATCTCACGTCACCATGACAGTTAATAAAGCTAGAGGTACACTCGCCTCTATAACGATGGACAAAAGAATTTATTGATCCTTACTTAACCAAATAACTTTTTACATCTGTTGTAAGACCTATTTTAGAATACGGCTCAATAATATGCGATCCCTACTATAACATTCATATTCAACGAATCGAGTCTGTACAAAACAATTTCTATTGATTTGCTTACGTGGCTTACCTTGGAATCCCCGAATTTATCTACCTTCATACGTTGGTAGACATACATTAATAAAATTACTTACTTTAGAAAGACCTACTATGCTAAAAGTAACATTTATAGTCAACCTAATTAATGGTGAAACCTGCTATGATTTTCTTGTCAAAACTTTTAATGTTCCTCAGCGAGTATCATGCCAATTCAAGCTTTTAAACCAACAACGCACTAGCTGATCGTTTACGAAGAATTTGTTATGATAATAATAATTTTTAACAATTTAATGATTTTTCGTTGAACACTGCTGTAATTAAATATAATATGATTATTTTCTTAAATTCCTAACTATTTGTACAGGTCTGTAAGAATTTATTTCATTGACCTAATAAAGTAAATAAATAAAATAAATATAAAATACATAATTTGGAGCTACGTCTGATCATGGACAAATTTACACGAATTTCAACAACGATCGTCCCATGGCTGACAAGAGCTTATATGTCAAATTTCATCAAAATATATTAATAGTCGCGACTGTAGTTTTATTAGAAGGCTTACAGACAGTCGGACGGGCGGACTTTGCTAAGTCGACTCAGAAAATTATTAGATCGGTATAATAAGAGGTGGGTAAGATATTTTTGGAAGTTATAAACATCAACATTAACTCAATACACCCTGACCACAGAGCGGTATGTAGTAAAAAAAACTTTCGTGTTTTGCAGACCACAATGCAGACATTTTTTATTTTTTTGTAATTTTTTATTTTTTTATACACTATACCACTATGTGGTTTGGGTATAATGACTTTGTGCTGCTGTTTGTAACAACCAAAAATATTTGACCTAGACCCATCTTTAATTATACCGATCGAATCAGAATAACTTTCTGAGTTGATTTAACCATGTCCGTCCGTCCGTCCGTCCGTCCGTCTGTGTGTCCATGTAAAGCTTGTAATCAAACTGCAGGTCGCAAATATGAATATGTTTTGATGAAATTTGGTATATAAGCTTTTATCGGCCATGGGATGAACGCTATTGAAATTGGTGAGAATCCGTCAATGTTCAGACCTAGCCCCCATACAAATTACCCATATGAAATCGACATAAATTGCCATAAGATCCAAATTGTCATATAGATCTTACTCAAATTGGGTTTGTGTGCGTTCATTACATCCACTAATGAGTAGTCCAAAAATGATCCCTTTGACCCCATATAGAGCTGCTTCCCGATCTTCACTTAAATCTATTAAAAAACAAAAATATTGCACTGATTATTCTCAAATTTTGTTTGTACATATTTTTGCAAAATACAAGAGACTTTACCAAACATGATCAGGATCGGTCCATTTTTGGACCTAGTCCCTTTATAGATATAGCATCCGATATGAACTTTTTCATATCTGCAGCCAAAAAAATTAATAAAAATCCCACTCAAATTTGGTTTATGCTTATTTTCTATATCGAAGTAGTTGGACCGAAAGATAGGGTCTCTAAACCATGGTATAGGGTATCATATAGCCGGTCTAGACCGACTATAATTTTCTTACTTGTTTTTTTTTTTTTTGTTTATGTCTATTACTTAATATCGACCCTTTCTAAACTCTTTCTTTTAACTCATACTCTCTGTCTGTCTGTCGTGGAGCAACCCCATTCCCCTTATCCAATTGATCTGAAAGTTGGCCCATAGTCTTGTTGCGACTACAGATTAATTTTGGGATAGTCTCGCACAGTCACGCATAGTCACGCACAGTCAGTCATGTCATTTCACCTCATCCGATCGATCTGAAACTTTGTCCATGGACTTGTTGTGGCCAAAGATTAATTTTAAGATAGTCACACACAGTCACGCACAGTCTCGGAGATATTCAAAACTCATATGCATAAGGAAAGAAAGAGTTTTGATAAAAACTTTGCTTTTATGGGTTAGATTATTCGAAGCTTATGTTAGAGGGTATAATATAGTCGATCTTAATCAACTACAATTTCTTTGCTTATTTAATTTATAAAATGATCAAATATGTAAAAATATTAATTTAATCGAAAAATGAACGCCCTTGTTTTCTAGAAGTTTGTGATTATTTTCTTTTTGCTACAATTTAACTTTCTCAACAATAAATTTCCCATACCTGTCATGCAGAAAACTGTAACCCTCCCAAAAAAACAGAAATAAAATAATTTCATTTCAATTCTAACTCTAGCAAAATTGCCTTAATTTTCCAAATGAACTGATTTTTCGTATTTATTTTCTTCTTTTTTTTTTTGTTGTTTGCTACACAACGATCTGGTATCGATATAAAAAAACTTTAAACGTGGTTCATTTTATGATGATTTCAATATACGGATATACTACAATATTCAATTTAGTCGTGTATACGTGAATGTTTCAACAAATATTCCTATTTTTAAGTCCAGCAAAAGTCAACATCATCTATACATCATACATTAGGGTGGTTTATGTTTTTTATTTCAATTTCACAATTATTATCGAACTCAAAAAAGCACATCTTTGTTAAGAAATTTTAATTATTCCAGCTTAAGCTTGTCAAACTCAGGTCGCTATATAAGTGTCTCCTTAAACTGTATATGTATGCATGTATTTAAGTCATTATCCTGCTCCTGATGTGGTTCGTTGATAGCTTTAACAATATCAACAACAACAAAAAATTGTTCTGTTTTTATTTCTATTTTTTGTTTCGCAAGTTTTTTTTAGCAATTTTTTTGCCATTACTTTTTCTCAATATACAATATTTGTTGTAATATTTCAGTATATTTTTTTGCCTGTGATTTCTAAAGGAAGTGAAGAGGAAATCGTTTGCTGTTTTCTAAATCACTGCCTGCATTAGTAACAATCGATTTGATTTTTGGTAATTTCTAAATACATTTAAATACATGATGTTACGAGTATGTACGAATATGTTGGCTGTTGGTCCTTGAATTGATTCCTGCTATGACTAGGAAATACAATAAAAAAAAAAATTAAAGATTTCTTTAGCAGTTTTTTTCCCTTTATCCCGGTATGAGTATGTAGAATGGTTGTTGGTGGTTGTTTCAAGTAACATTGATATATTAATATTTCGAACTAAGTACTTAAATGTTCAGACCTATAGAACTCATGGTCGTATATTTGAAAATAATTTTTTTGTATTTGTGTTTTTTTTTTTTTGTATGATTATTTTAATATTTTTTCATTGTTTTTGTGGTTTTGCTATTTTTGTATGACAAGAAGGGAAAAGAAATATTTATGGTTTTGAATGTGTATAAAAGTATATACGAATAGTAGTAAGTGGACTACACAACTTCCACATAAATATCAGGCATTTCAGGTCCGAAGGTCAACATGAAGAATATGTTCAGAAAAATATGCAAAAAAAATTTATAAGCATGAAAATCGGACCCACAGATGCGTCAAATCTACACCAGATGCGTCAAATCTGAAGACATCATTTTATGACACGCGTACTCAAAACGTTTTGAAGTGTATTTTTTTTTCCAAATAAATGATATTCCAAACTGCAAATGTAGAATGATGGATTTCATATTCATAGAATCGTCATTATCCTACGCTTTAAATATCTAAGCGACCACCACACAGACCTAAAATGTCCATTATTTCTGAATCATTATGTTTTAAACGAAGATTCTTGCAAATGTTAAATCAATTAATTATTGTATCAAACTTAAATCGAATTAAAATAAAATTCGAAAACATAAGTCTAATTTGAACCTAAGCGCTAAGACAAAATTAATTGTAGAGTCGTATAAAATACTAAAAACAAGAAACTCTCAAGGAGACAGTGATAAAGAAAAATACACTGAGAAGAACAACAAATATCAAACAATATTTAACATAAAAGAAGGAAATTATTATAAACAATGAGAAGAACAAAAGAAAATGGTGACTAGTAGCTGAGGAAAAAAGGCAAGAAGAACGATTTGTTGGACTTAATATAAGCGCAGAAAAATTTAAAGAATACTTTAAAATGTTGCTAAACCCGGAAAGTAAAGCACTGGAGATTGAGTATGCGGCTACTATAGTCGTGGATACAGATGTAGATAAAGATTTTACACTGCAATATATTATGTTGGTAATGGCAAGGATTAAAGAAAATAAAGCGCCGGGGAAGATGGGATAACTTATGAATTTTATATAAAAGCAAGTAGTAACTTTTTGAGAGATTTGGTAGTCTTTATAAGTCTTTATAAATTGGTTAAAGGGAAGTGGTTCTTTTGAATATTTGAACGTATGTTGATCGTGTACTTACGGTGGCCCTTAGGGTGGTGAAAAAAAATTTTAATATTTTTTTATTGCTCTAATCCCCTCAAATGTTTTTATTTAATATAAAATAAAATCCTCACCAAAAATGGGCGTTCAGGCTCAAATCTAAGTGGTCGCTATTTTAATTTTAGTTTCCCATATAATTAACATGGGAGAAATTCCTTTTTAACCAACATTGGATTTACTTATAATTATCGCAATTTTTTATAAGAAACCATTATTGTATCGTACTTAAAAAAATGAAAACAATGTGTAATTTTCAATAACTCTACATCGTGCATTCACCTCGTACATTTGCTATTCTCACTGTTTCTAGAAGTCTATGTAGCAATAACCTTATGTATGCCCATGATCAAAACTCTGCTCAGCCCTCATAAGAAATGAAGGCAGTTTACGGCTCCAGTCTGACCTAAATAGCTTCTATAATGTCAATTTGATGGAACTAAATCTTGAAAAATGTAAGCCTATGACTTCCCCTAGATATTCGTCATCTATGAACGACTGTGTCATCCATAATACAATACTAAATTCAGTCGACTCATTCATTGATTTGACAGTTAATTTCCATAAAAGACTAAGTTCTAATTCTCCTGTTATAATGACTGTTCATAAAATCTATTCACGTCATTATGTTTTCATCAATAAACTTGAAGCAGTTCGAAAACAGATCTTACTAGCTTGTCTTCGATATCTTCGTTGAAATTCTGAATAAAATCTCTTGCAGTATCGCACTCATTTGGGTCTAATACAACTTCCACCTTTGAAAAGTGGAACGATCATTTTTAAAATTAAATATAAATGCCTTCTTGGCAAATACGACAACAACGATCTTATGAACCTCTTTACCTGAAATTTCACAAATCATATTTTATCAATTATGATCCATTCCGAAGAATTTGTGCGAAAGTGAACAAACATTATGATTTAATTGATGTATGCACTCTATGAACTCCAGCGATTAAGATTATAGCTGCATTTGGAGTCTGTATTATTTTTGTAAAATTTGTATCTACAGCTGTGACAGGCGTAATTATATATACTAGCAGATTCCAGCGCTCGAAATTCGAGTTCAATTTCTAAGCAGCTTAATTTTTCAATTTAGCCAATTCACAAACCAACACTTTAATGGTTTATTATTATTGTGAATGAAGAAAACAAACACATTAACAAATTTAATAAACTCACATAGCATATGTATAATTTAATGTATGCGTTAGTAGCAACTTTAAATGCAGCTTACTTAAAATAGAGAAAAAAATTTAAAAATCTGTAAATCTGCAAAACGGCTAAAAAGGAATACCTTTCAAATAGTATACCTTTTGTCAAAATCGGGATAAAACGATAGAACAAAACATCGGTCACAAGAAATCTCTTAGCCTTTTAATATTATTGATTAAAAAACGTCATTTCTTATCTATAATATTAATAGGCAAGGCGATTTATTGTGACCGGTGTAAGTTTCACAGTTCTACACCAATTTTGACAAAAAATTTATCATTTGAAAGTTATTTCTTTTTAGGTGTTACCCAGATTTACAGATTTTTATCGTCTGGAATATTTTTTTGGAGTTATGATCGTTTAAAGTTGCTACCAACACATACATAAAATTATAGAATGCTATGTGTGTTTTTATTAAATTTGTTAATGTGTTTGTGTTAACGTGTTGAGTTTGTTTTCTTCATTTGAGTTTCTTCATTTGAGTTTCTTCATTTGAGTTTCTTCAAATGAGTTGAGTTCTGAAGCATACCTTTAGGAAGTTTAATAAGTGAAAAAAATAAATTTCCTAGAATTTACACTCGAATTTCGAGTGCTGGAATCTGCTAGTTATAATTATTTGTTCAATAATAATTTATTTGTCATTATAATTATTACCATGAGTGTAATTGAGTTTAATTTTTATTTCTTTTTCCATTCAGTTAAATCTCATTTTTTAAATTCTTTCTTTTAACTCACACTCTCTGTCTGTCTGTCTGTCTGTCGTGGGTCAACCCCATTCCCCCTAATCCAATTGATCTGAAACTTGGCCCATAGTCTTGTTGTGAAAAAAGATTAATTTTTAGGTAGTCACGCACAGTCACGGAGTAATCTAAATGTCATTTCCCCTCATCCAATCCATCTCAATCTTGGTGAATACATTTGCTGTAAAAAAAAGAGTAACTTTGACTTAGTCACGCACAGTCAAGGAGAGACTTAAAACGGATTTCGCCCCATCCAATCAGTCTGAAACTTGGTCGGTATACTTGCTGTAAAGAAATATATACTTTGACATAGCCACGCACAATCATGCATAGTCACGCACAGTCACGAAGTGTTTTAAAACACATTTCCACTTATCCGATCGATCTGAAACTTGGTCGATAGACTTGCTGTGAAAAAAGATTAACTATGACATAGTAACGCACAGTCACGGTGAGATTAAATCCTCACTTCCGCCCATCCGATAGATCAGAAACTTTGTCCATAGATATGTTGTGACCAAAGATTAATTTTAGGATAGTCACACACAGTCACTCACAGTCACGGAGATATTCAAAACTCATATGCATAAGAAAATAAAGAATTTTAATAAAAACCTTGTTTTTATGGGTTAGATTATTTGATTTAATAATTTGAGTTCAATTTTTTTTTATTTTTCTCACTCAATACCTAACACAACAATTGTGCAATGATCAACTAGCTTCGACTTTGTATGATAAAGCACCATCCCAGCTCACCTTTTTTGGTTATTTTTCGATTTTAATTGTGGATATCTTTCGTCGAAGGTAAAATCACGTGAAGGTCATCCAAAATCGATTGTTGTGACAGAAAACATCGATGGAATTCGAGAACGGATATTGCAAATGATATATGCTATATTCAGCCTTATTAGTTCCTCGCGCAGAAATTTGGTATTAGAAGTCATAAGTGTTTCGAAAAATAAGGAAGCATTACAGTCAAGCTAGTCTCATTCTCCACCATGACAGTGCAAGTTCTTTTAGATCGGCTCAAACAAATAACTTTTTGTGCACCTAACACAAGGGACCATAACAGTTACATTTTCAAGCCAACATAAAAATCAAATATAGAGAAATCTCAGCACAAAATTATAGTTCCTGAGAATTGGTATTTGGCACTAATATTAAACCAACTGACTTTCTTAGTATTTTTCTCCGCTTCTCAAATTTAGTATACCACTACTATGATGTCAGGGTATAATGAGTCTGTGCTGATGTTTGACTTAGGCCATTTTTTAAAATACCGATCGATTCAGAATCACTTTCTGAGTTGATTTAGAGATAATTATCCCTTCGCCCGTCTGTCCGTCTGTTTGTCTAAGTAGACCTTGTAATCAAATTACAGGTCGCAAATATATTGTAATTGGATGAAATTTGGTATATAAGCTTCTATAGGCCATGGGACCAATGCTGTTGAAATTGTTGAAGACGATGAATGCTTGAACCTATCCTCCATACAAATGACCCCTATGAGATCGACTTAAATGGCCATAAGATCGAAATTAGCATATAGATCTTGGTGAAATTGGTAGTCCAATAATAAACCCTATATGACAATTCTTAGTCATATTACCCATGTAGCTACTTTACGATCCCTTATTGATAGGGCCTCACTCAATGAGTTTCAGTCTAATGCAAGGGTATCCCAAGGTTATGTTCCTTCTCCCTCTCTTTTCCTTATATTTCTTAATGACCTTCTTAGTCAAACCTTCAATCCTATCCACTCTTTCGCAGATGACAGCAACATTTATCATTTATTTTCCTTCAGTCTTTTTGAGAGTAGGGAAAAATACTGGCAGTGAATGATACACTCAATCAAGACCTGTTAACAATTCCTGAGTGGGGTAAAGCGAATAGGCTTGATGTTATGTCATTTGAATATATGGGTGGTATAGCTATTTAGAAATCGGATACTCTTGATGTTCTGGGCATGAGAATGCCACGTGATGTTCGTTGTCGAAAGAAGCATGCCCTAGTATTCGAAAATGGCGCAAAAATTAATTCTCTCCATCTGATCCCCTTAAAATCTACTCGTAAACCACTTTATTAAACCGAAAATCGATAATGCTCATTAATGACAGTAGGCAATCCAGCCCTATTGACTTGTTGTAACATCGTCGGAATGTAGGTTGTGTAACAATGCCATGCCAGATACTGCCATGGGAAATGCTCTTTTGAGATTACCGAATTTCAGTTCCCTCTACCGGCTTCAGTAGAACTAGGCGTAAGAGGAAAAAACTCCTTCCTATAATCTATTTTCCTCAGATCAACAAAATGCACTGTATCTGTAGGGTTATCGCCTGATGGTTGGTCAATAATTAAAAAAAAAAAATATTGCACAGATTTTTCCCAAATTTTTTTCTATATATTTTTGCAAAAACTAAGTGAATTTACCAAATATGGTCAGGATCGGTCCATTTTTCGACTTAGCCCTCATATAAATATAACATCCGATATAAAGTTTTACAGATCTGCAGGCAAAAAAAATTAGTAAAAATTACACTTAGATTTTGATTGTGCTTATTTTCTGTACCCAATTAGTTGAACTCAAGACCAATTCTCTAGACGTATGGTATGGGCTATCGCATGGTAGGTCTAGACCGACAATAATTTTCTACCACGTTTTAATGTAAATTTTTGATAATTTTTATGTTTGAAGGGAATATTTATACATTACATAATTTACAGTGTTTACAGATATTGTATCCCTTTGTTTGTTAAAAAAACAGATCTACTCCTCCGACTTCTGCACTTGAAAAGGGAAAAGTAAATATACTACAATATCTATAACGAAACTTGACAATTTTGAAAAACGGGAATTTATTTAATGAGTTTTTGAAGTCATCCACTTCATTTCTGTTTCTATTTTTCCATTTACTTCATTTTGAATAGTCGACATTATGTTCTTACCCTTCGATTTCTTTTTTATCTTTTACAAATTATTTTACAAAATTAATAGTATCTTTCTGAGAACGAAATTTTTTTTGCGGTTTTAAAATAAGATGTTAAGTCAGCTCTTAGTTCATAACTCAGAGATGTTATTAATTGAACTAACTTTTGTTTGATATAATTATTTTTCCGGTTCTTATTTATTATTGTCAAAAAAATAATAAATGTGAGTTTAGCAAAAACATATTATCTATTTCAAAACTATACTAATGCAATGTGTACTCGTATACACACATATTTTTTTTCAAAGTTGTTTTATACATACTAGCAGATTCCAGCCCTCGAAATTCGAGTGCAAATTCTAGGAAATTTAATTTTTTCATTTTTTCAATTCACAAACCAACACAAAAAAAAACAAACTCATTTTTATTACAAACAATTAACAAATTTAATAATCAAACACATAGCATGCGTGTAATTTTATGTATGTGTTAGTAGCAACTTTAAGTGCAATTTACTTAAAATAAAGGAAAAATTAAAAAATCTGCAAAACGGTTAAAAAGAAATACCTTTCAAATAATATACGTTTGGTCAAAATCGGGATAAAACGGTAGAACAAAACATCGGTCACAAGAAATCGCCTAGCCTACTAATATTATAGATATATTTTTTATTTTATTTTTTTTTATATTAGAAAAAGTTTAAATAATCTAACTCTTTGCTTGGATTCTAATTTGGTTGGTTTCAGCAAAGGTGTATGAATTTAACTTGTTACCAAACAAACTTTCTGCTGGTTTTGGTTACCGAAACAGCTGTATAACACTTCATGCAGAATATAGATCAGTTATTGATACAAATGTGCTAATTCTTTTGTGCTGTATTCAAAGTAAAACCGTTCGATATTGCGCTTTTTGAAACTTTTGTCTGCTCAAAAAAAAAGTAACTGTTATTCTCTATAAAAAAAAAAAAAAAAAAACAATCAAAAATAAACTTTAATTTTTGTTTGAAAAATTTAAAATCAAAAATTAATTATAATTTTCAAAAAATATCTCTTATTTCAGTACGAAAAAAAAAATATTTTAAAATTATAAAAATCAAAGCCATTTAAAATTATACACTTGAATCAGATCTCCGACATTTACTTCTACGTGTTCTATTTAATTAAATATATAAAAATATCTATTATTTTTGGCCCCTGCTTAAAACAACGTATTGATGATATATTCAAAATACGCCTTTCTTTAATGCCTGTTGGCCACTCAATAAACTCCTAAAGTATGACGTCATCTCTTCGGAAATATAATCCAGGATAAAAACAAACAGTCATGTTAAAAAAGATGTACTAAATACTCGCAGTAAGCGACTTATATATCGAAAGTTATCCCCTAATTATTGTGGAAATTTATAGCAGTTTTAAATTTCAAACAAAATAATGCATTTGCTTGATTTGTACCGAGTATTTATTTAGTAACAGGAACATGCTGGTTGACTAACAGTGTTGTTGTGTCAAATTTGAAATGAAATCTCAATTGTGTGTTGCTGATGATAATAGTGGTTGTTTAAAATGAATGGTGACTTTCGACATGTCATTAAATAAATGTTAATGATCCTGAACAAAACAAAAAAAAAAAAAAAACAACACACAGCAATCAAGAAAATCAACAAGTAAATTTCAGACTAAAATCACAATCTCATCGTATACATATTGAAATTCAAATAAGAGGCAGAGAATACAAATTTCATAGAAACTCAAAAAACTTAGAAATTCAAATTTAAGCTCTTTTTTTTTTTTTGTTTTTCTTAGCAACTTACAGTCCGGTCTTATTTCAAGCAGACCTATTGCTTTAATTAAAGTATTAAGATGGCAAAAATATGCAAAGTAAAAACAACAACCAATATTGTATTCATCAGTATGGCTGTTAGGGTGGCTCTTATGTGGCAAATGGAATTTTGCTATTGCAGCCATTATAGACCAAATATGATATTTAGGAATTTTTAATGTTAATATATGCGAGTAATATATTAAAAAAAGTCTTTAAAGTGCTTTATGACAACTGAGAATTGTGTTATTCATGTTATCAAAACTTTTTCTAACCGAAGGTATTTGTTTTTATTATTATTAAAATATTAGTTTTAGTTACAACTTTTTGTTTCTCTGTATAAGTTGTGATTTTCATTAAAAATTATTTTTTTTTTTTTAAAAATTGTTTCAACTAAAGTTTACTTTACTATAATTTTCTTTTTAAATATATGTATATTTATTTCATTACAAAGATTGGTAAATTAAAAGTATGTTTTCTGAACATAAAATTTTTCAATTAATAAATATTTTTTTTTTTCAATAATTATTTAATTAAATTTTTAAATATTAGAAATCTCTTGAATATTTTTCTACAAAATAATTATTTTTTTTCATAAATTTTGATTAATTTCCTTCACATTTGTTCCATTAAAAATTATTTTTTCATTGAAAATTTTTTTTTAATAAATCATTTGACTATAAAAAAAACTGTTCCTCAAAAATTTTTCTAAAAAATTTATTTTTTCCAAATAAATCCATCAAAAGTTGATTAGTTTCTTAAAATATTTTTTCTGCAAAAAAATATTTTTCTTATAAAATTTTAACCATAAAAATTATTATTATTTTTTTTTTTTTTTTTGGGAATTTAACAAAAAATTAATTAAAAATTAATATCCTCGAAATTTTTTTAAAAAATTTAATTCTTAAATTAGTTTACTACAAAACAAAAACTTCTTTTAAAAAATTTACTAAAAAATTATTTTTAATTTATAATTATTCTATAAATATTTAAATAAATAAATATTCTTTAAATATTTTTAAATTAAAAAAAAAAATTTGTCAAAAGTTTTTCTAAAGAATTTATTTTTTATTGAAATGTTTTCCACAAAAATTCAACATGCTTTTCAAAAATTTTCTATAAAAATAAATTTTCGAAAATTTTTATCTTAAAAAGTTTTAATCTTAAAATATTTTAATAGAAACAAGTAAGAAAATTATAGTCGATCTAGAACTGCCATGCGATACCCTATACTATGCGCTTAAAGACTCTATCTCTTTGATCCAACTAATTAGATATAGAAAATAAACATAAACCAAATTTGAGTGACAAGTTTGTTTGCCTTTAGATACAAAAAAGTTTATATCGGATGATATATTTATACGGGGACTAGGTCGAAAAGTGGACCAATCCTGACCATATTTGGTAAGGCCATTTATTTTTGCAAAAACATATACAAATTAAATTTGAGAAAAATCTCTGCAATATTTTTGTTTTTTGGTAGATTTAAGTGAAGATCTGGAATTAGCTTCATTTGAATTGTCCTATAGGGCTTATTTTTGGACCACAGATAAATGGATGGAAAAATCCAGTTTGACTGACATCTTTATGCTGATTTTGATTTTATGGCAATTTAAGTCGATCTCATAGGGGTCATTTGTATGGAGACTAGGTCTGAACATGAAGCGATTTTCACCAATTTCAATAGCGTTCGTTGTATGGCTGTTTTGCGGTTCGTTCATCAAAATATGTTCACATTTGCAATCTGCAGTTTGATTACAAGATTTACAGACAGACGTACAGAAGGACATCGCTAAAAGTGATTCCGAGTTGAGAGGTATAATAATATATGGGTCTAGGACGAATATTTTCGGAAGTTACAAACTTCAGCAGTCATTATACCCTGAGGGCATAGTGGCGTAGAGTATAAAAACTATTGTTCTTAAAAAATATTTCTATAAAATTTTAAAATATTTTTCAATTAAAATATTATTCTTTTTCTTAAGAAATTTTCGTTTTTTTTTTATTTTAAACAAGCATATACCAACGTTATACCATATACCATATACCAACGTTGCTGAAGCAATGATAGGGTATAGAAATAAGCATAAATCAAGTTTAATCAATTGTGGCATGCATATTTTGTGTTTTATTTATATGGTGACCAGGTCAAAAAACGGAAAGATCATGACCATACATAGTAAAGGCACTAACTTTTCTTAAAAACATATACAACAAAATTTAAGAAAGCAATCATTTCAATATTTTGTTTTTTGATAGATTGAAGTGAAGATAGGAAATCAGCTTTAGATGGGAACTACGACTAAAAATGGTCATACAAGTTTTATTTTTGAACCAAGGATTACTGTGTACAATAGACAGACACACATGTTAACGACGCATGAGTTAACGACGCCAAATATATCAATTTTTAACGCTCTTTACATGTGTTAAATTTTTTTTTAAATATTGACCACTTCTGAGCTTTTTGTTTAAATAACGACGTAACTTTAATGTTTATTAAACTAATTTGCAGCACTAACGACGCATGTCGACCTACGTTTGATCGCTGACAAATTATTTTCTCAGAAAACGACACTTAGCGACATACGTTGTTATTAATGAAAAAAATGCAAAATAATTTTGGATTATTTTTCAGTTTATAACAACTTATAAAAACTTATGTGTTTATTTCTGTTATTTTTTGTCTCAATTATTCTTGATACGTTGTTATATTCTCATCCTAAGTCCCGTTAACTTTTTGTTGACGAACAAAAAAATAAATTTTTCAAGCAACAACAACTTATCTCTACATGGGTGGTTGCATTGGTAGTTTTCTTTTTCAAAGAAAACAACATTTGTCGACATAAGTTGTTTTATCTGCACACACTTTAAGTGTAATTTACATATTGTTTTTCGACCTTCTCTAGGATCTATTCCTCTGAAGATTTTTGACTCAAAATTTTATATAAAGTATTTATTGCCCATATCTACAGGACTGTTAAATAAAAAGCTCTAAAAACTTTATATCGAGCCGATAATTTCAAATATAACGTTTTTTGGCTCCCCTGAACATTTTGATTTTATGACATACGCGGTTATTGTAGAAAACCACAGATATATGTACATATATGATAATCTGGATCATAACCACTTCTGTAGGTCTTAAAGGGGTTGTATTATGGGCGCCAGGGCTAAACATACACCGCTATTGTCAATAGCGTTCATCTTATCATCAATTAATTTCAAGGTTTGCAAAACACACGGGTTTGACCTAGGTAGGTCTAAATCAAACATATATGTTGTAAACATTAGCAAAAACTCAACAAAAAATTTTTATTTGAAAATTTTACCAAAAAATTATTCATTAAAAAAATAATAATTTCAATTTTTATTATTAACAAACAAACTATCTACTGCTTTTGGCCACTGATGAGGGTTGGTGACTCAACCCGAAATAGTAGTATAACCTGTCGTGCAGAAGATAGATCAATTTTTGGAACAAATATGCTTTATTCAGATTCCAGCAGATTCCAGCGCTCAAAATTCGAGTGCAAATTCTAGGAAATTTTATTTTTTTCATTTATTAAGGACCCTAAAGGTATGCTTCACAATTCACCTCATTTTAAATGAAGAAAACAAACTCATCACATTAACACAAATAAATTAACAAATTTAATAAACACACACATAGCATTATATAAATTTATGTATGTGTAAGCAGCAACTTCAAACGACCATAACTCCAAAAAAATATTCTAGACGATGAAAATCTGTATATCTGGGTAACAGCTAAAAAGAAATGGCTTTCAAACGATAAATTTTTTGTCAAAATCGGGGTAAAGCTGTGAAACTTACATCGGTCACAAGAAATCGCCTTGTCTATTAATATCATACTAGCCGATTCCAGCCCTCGAAATTCGAGCTCAAATTCTGGGAAATTTTTTTTTTTTTTTCATTAAATAAAGACCGTAAAAGTATGCTAGTCAACTTTAAATGCAGTTAACTCAAAATAAAGGGAAAAAATAAAAAATCTGTAAATCTGCAAAACGGCTAAAAAGAAATACATTTCAAATAATATACGTTTGGTCAAAATCGGGATAAAATGGTAGAACAAAATATCAGTCACAAGAAATCGCCTAGCCTATTAAAATTATAGATTTTTGTAATTTATGGTAAACAATTTATTTTTCGAGAATAATTTGTCCATAAAAATCTATTTTATTGCTAGAATAGTTTTCGATAAAAAAATTATTTTAAAAATATATTTTTTTTTATTATAATATTTTTTTGTGAGTATTTTATTATAAAATTAGTGAAAAATATTTATACTTAACATAACATGTGCACATGGATATGTATTAGCGATGCATACACATTCGTCTTTGCTTGTTGTACGCTTGTTGTACATGTGAAAAAACAACAACAAGAAAAAATATGTATGCTCACTGCATTTAATATTTGCTTTCACTTAAAAATGCACGAAAATGCCTAATATTTTTTAAACTATCTTATTAATTTTAAACATCATTGTAAAAGATCTAGTGTTAATATCCTTGGTTATAATATTGTGTTTAGAAAACGAGTGGAGAGTATAATAGATTCGGCACATTCGAATTTTATATTCTCACTTGTTTATATGAAATTTTGTAGCATTTTATAGAGGTGTCTACATATTTTGGCCATATCATGGCACAATGGCGCCAGATTTACCCCATCTTCAATAAGTAAGTGTTTGAGATAACGGCAAGCAATATCGTCCTAAGTATACCTAGGTAAATGATTAATTTTTAGAATGAAAGTGATTTCCACAGATAGAAGGACGGACGGACAGAAAGAAACACGACTCAAGTTATAATAAGCATCAATGGTATATATACTTTTCGATCCATTACAAACGGAATGTCAAACTGATATATACCGCCTGCACATTTTTGCGGAGAGTATAAAAAGCAAATTAAAAATTATGACACATTTTTACATTTAAACTTTTATTTATTTATTTAAACTAAAAACAAATTAGTAATAATTTAAATTTAATAAGATCGAAAAAAGTTAACTCGTTTTGCTCCAGTGTTAATTACTTTCCACCTCATATTTATTTAAATTTTCTCTGTTGTCTTATTGTATGTCGATATATTTAAGCACGCTTCTCAGAATCCATAAAAATCAATTATTTATTTAAGAAAAATATTTTAAAATAATTTTTCCAAAAATTTTTCTAATATTTTTTTTTAAACATATTTCCATAAATATTAATTATTTCCTTAAAATAGTTTTTATTTTAATTCCAAATTTTTTCTATAAAAATTACTTATATTCTTAAAAAAATTTTTCTAAAAAAAATTGTTTTCTCATGAAAATATTTAAGATAAAAAATAAATTAAAAATCTTTTTGTTTTTTAAATTAATTTTTTCTTTAAAATTTTTTTTTAATGATTTTTCCAATAAAATTAAGGGGAGAGAAATTTTTTAGCAATATTGTGGAAGATAATATTCAAATTCAATAATTCAAATTCAATTTAAGACGGTTAATAAATATGTGCCATCCTATTAGTCATGATAATAATGACAACAATTGTAGTGATTATTATGATGATGACGATGATGAAAATGATGACGACGACAATAGTGATAATGTGATTGCTGATGGTGATGTTCCAGTTGACGATAATGATAAACCCCTATTTAAATGCGTCGCGACAGTTGAAGATGGAAGTAAATATAAATTATATTCATTCACCATATGAATGGGGACGGTCACACAGCAGTCAGAGTCATACATATCATTGGACTATTGGTCGGTAGTCATATGCAAGAATCGTTTATTAGCATAGATACTCATAGGATAGACAGACACACATTTAACATACTTGTATGAGAATGAATGTATGAATTTATTAAATGTTAAATTTTATGCTTATGTATTCATGTATATGTGTATTTTTTTACTTTTTTTTTCATTATTTTTGCTTTAAAACCGATGTATTATTTAGTCCATGTAAACAAAATTGTGTGACAATTTTCTATTCATTTATTTGTCTGCTCTGTTTGTCTGTTCGTCCGTCAGTATGCATTTATGAGCGTTTGCATATTACACCGGATATAGTCTATTGAGTATATCTTAATTTAGTGTATTTATAAATTTTAAAAAAATTTCCATTAATATGTATAAAATAATACAGAGAATTCACCAGCTATAAAAATGATAATATCGTTTCATCTGAAATTAATATGACACTGATACTGACTCTAATCATCATATCAATTAGCAACAATCTCTGTCCAATTAAATCCAAAATTATTTATTAACCAAATTCCGACTTGGACTTAAGATCAGATATTTAACACTAATTAATTTTAAAGAACTTTTCTAATATCAATTGGATTGTTAATTAAACTTAGTTTATTTAAACTCAGATTTTTAATTACTAATAACTTTAAAATTATTTGAGTACGCGTTAATAATCCCGACATTATTTAAACTAAGTTCTGTTAATATTCAATACCTCGATCTTATAATTTTAAGCGATTTGCCTAAAGAGTTCAAGTCTTGAATTTTATTAACTCAGTTCAGTTGACATGCCAAATTAAGTCTAAAGCGTTAAAACTTAGTTTGGCTGACTCCCAAAAATTAGAGCACATATATGTATGACTAAACTATTAAAGAACTATTAAAGACTTGAGTTTAATCAAACTAAGTTTAATCGATATATCAAATGCCCGTTCTAAAACTAATTTTTTAAAAGATATAAATCAATTACTCTGTTTTGGTCTGTTATTCAATGTGCGGGGCGTGAGGAACATGAGGCCTTGATGACTTATGAATATTAATCTTTTATATTAAAAAATTTATGAAAACTAAAGACAGTCCATCTGGCCGTTCTATCCGGCCGATTTCTTTATTTTTTTATGAAAGTTATACTCAAACGCGATTCTACCCTGTACATTTCTTATTGGACATATTCACTCAAGCAATTCGAATTCTCATAGCTCCTCTTCTAATGAATGGATCTTGATCGTTGATATTTCTTTTGAGCTCTTAACTTCTTAAATTCGTTGAGTTTAAGGAAAGTTATGCTTGCGCAATCAACTTTACATTATGCAACACGAAAGTTAACGTACAGATTTCATTACAATAATTGCATAACACATACCTTATGTTGAATTGTGAATTGCCAAAAATTTGAATACTTTAGGTGGCATACAAGGTAGCCTCTATTTCTGTGTGTTCGACAAATATTTATAATGAAACAAAATTAATGAATTAAATAGATTAAAAACATTGAAAGAAATAAATTGAATGATAAAATAAAATTTCCTAGAATTTGCACTCGAAATTCGAGGGCTGGGCTCTGCTAGTAACTCTTATATAAACATGATTTTCCTCCTTTGACTTTGAATTCAAATAACATGATAAAAATATCTCATGCAGTAGTTTAAATATTTCAGGGGCTGTATGGCCTGTGGTACCGTCTTGTTGCAACCACACGTCGCCCACATGAATATCAGCCAGATTTGAAAGATATAACTTGTTATGATGTCGCGATATCGACATGATTACACTGTTTGCCCAGCCTTATTATCGAAGAAGCATGGTCTAATAAAGCCTTCAGCCCAAAATCCGCACCGAAGTGAGGCACGTTGTGGATGCATTTGCAGTCCTCGAAGTTTCACCTAAATTTGGAAGAAAATTTATATGATTACTAGGTCTCAGGCTGAGTCAATTTTCCTATATTCTAATACCGATCATGCTTGAGTTCTAAAATCAAATATGTTTTTCTTGTGCTCTTGATGACCATGGAAGAATATAGGGACTTCGGTTAACCAAGTCAGAAACGAAAATGTTAGAGATAAAAAATTTCTAACGATTAAATGTACTCGTAACAAAGCTCGGCACTAACTTGATCATATACCAGACCGATTATATTCTAACACCCGTATTCATAAAAATTAAAGCGTACTTCAAGTAGACCTTATCAACAAATTTTGTATGAAAAACAGACAATAAAGTCTACTTGAAGTACACTTTAATTTTTATGAATACGGGTGTAAGTCTTTAGACCAAATGAAGTAAAACTTCGTCGGTGATCTGGTTTGCTTTTAATAGAACTTTAAAATATCAAAGTTTTCCATTTTTCAAATAAATTATTTTAACAGTCTATCGCAAAAAAAATACAGTTATAACCTTCTTTGTGTTATAAGAGTAGCTTCTTTAGAATCCACTAAGAAGACATATTTTGAGTTCCACCCAAAAGAATTGTTATTTTTGCTGATCACTGAAAAAATCGCAAAAACAACTACTGTTGTATACCTATTTTTCGCAATTCTTTACAATGAAGTAACTGTTTTTAAATTTTATAGTCAATATTAAAAAAAAAAACCGTTTTTTGTCTCAGTTTAGAGGTACAGGTGCGATATATTATATTTACACGGTTCCAAATTTAGTGTAAAAAAAACAAAAGAATGTGTGAAATTTTATTCATGTTTTCATTTCATCAGAACAGGAGAAAAGTTCACCAATAATGTCATTTGAAAAGTTGATTCTACAATAACCTTTGATAGTTCTAAGGAATTCTTTCGAAAAACATTATTTTGAGGATTTTAATATGTACCACATACCAAAATTAGGAACACCGTATATTATCCGGTTCGTGTTCAATATACACAGCTGTATGCATAAAAATTTTAACAGCATTTCAAATCCATTTTAAGCAAAAATCGATCAAGTTGTACTCATAAGCGAATTTTAGCTTAAATTGCCTATTTTAAACCTTGCGTAAATAAAAGAATTTTAAAATTGGTTCGGCCCTATTATAAACCTATTTGGGCTTCTTGCATTGTGTTTGTTTTCATTGTAGATAAAAATTGTCATTCAATCGAAAGAAGTTAGTTGATTTTTTTAATAAATATTGGACTCGCTATACTTGATTAATAGAATTGATAAAAACTATATATTGGTATAAGAGCTATAGCCCAAATCTCAAACGATCGTCAAAGGAAAATTTACAGAAAACGAGCGACCCGTTCTCTATTTCGGTTAAGGAACGCTTGCGCTCAGAAACCTCTTTGTTATCCATATAAATAAAAGTATTTATACAAATTATTAAAACTAGCAGATTCCAGCGCTCGAAATTCGAGTGCAATTTCTAGGCAACTTTATTTATCAACTTAGCCAATCCACAAACCAACACTTTTTTGGTTCATTATTATTGTGAATGAAGAAAACAAACTCATTAACTAATTTAATAAACACGCACATAGCATATGTATAATAGGGTGGCCCCTCGTTATATGGAGGGAAAAAAAAGTGTTCAAACTGCCGGTCTCACCCCCTAGGAATATGCGAATAGCAAAAAAACTGAGAAATACAAAGTTTTGGGCCAATCAAAGAACGGTTAGTCGTGGCGCAAAGCGATTGAAAATTTCAAGTGTGTTTATATGGGGAAAATATGACTTTTTTTCAGATTTTACGAAAATTTCGTTCTATAATTTAATTTTTCCGACAAGCTGTTACATAATTCGGGATCAGAATTAAATTATCCTTTCAAAAGGCTATAAAACTTCAAAATCGTATGAAACCTCGCCAAGAAATAGCAAATGCCCCAGACCACTTTTGTGCCAAAAAAAACTAAGTCATGAAATTTGATGGAATTTTTTTTTTCAACTTTGAGAAATTGATTAAAGCCATCATTCTTTTTTGGTCTCTATACTTATAAGTATTCAGATATGAAGTATTGCTTTATTACATCGTTGTTAACCTATTGCGCATTGAGGCCGAAAATTGGAAATTTTTTTGATAAAATTTTTAAAACTCCTTTTTCAAGTTTGAAAAAATTTTCTTAAACAAAATTTAAAAAAATTAATCTATCACTTTAGGGTTTTATTAAATACATGTTGCAGATTAACTGTGTGAATTTTTAAGTAAATCCCTCTGCCACAATTTTTTTGACAAGGATTTTATTTTCGCGGATATCGAGAAAAATTGGATTTTTGTGAAGTATTCTGTAAATGTACTCTTTCTAAATACTTTTTATCAAAAATTCATCACTTTTCTACTTTTAAATATTATAATTTATCTTAATAGCCTAGGGTTTCCGAAAAAATAATATGACTCCATTAACCCTTTTGGAATTGGGGTCACATATGACCCCAAACTAATAAAAGACAATTTATTCAAAAAATTCAAATATTTTGTCAGTGCGTTTTTTATCAATATCCACCAAATTAGTTGGTGAGACAGCAAGAAATTCAACTATTACTTTATTGCATAAAGTAATTTTATAACAAAAGTGGTTAAAAATTAACCGAATTACTTTTCTTAAATTCTAAATAGTGGTATCAACGAGTTTAATAGAAAAACTCGTTTTAGGTCATTTTTATTTTAAAATATCTTAAAATCCAAAGCTGGCCTTGGCAAATAATGGGTTAACGTTCTCGGATTTATCCAAATTTTTTGAAACGAAACTTCTACATATTTGGTAATTTTATTTTAAGTGTCGCATCTAAAAATTGGACAGCACTTACAAAATATTTGAATTTTTTTAACAAATTGTCTTTTATTAGTATGGGGTCATATGTGACCCCAATTCCAAAAGGGTTAATGGAGTCATATTCTTTTTTTCCGAAACCCTAGGCTATTAACATAAAATATAACATATAAAAGTAGAAAAATGATGAATTTTTGATACAAAGTATTTAGAAAGAGTACATTTACAGAATATTTCACAAAAATCCAATTTTTCTCGAAATCCGCAAAAATTAAATCCTTGTCAAAAAAATTCTGGCAGAGGGCTTTATTTAAAAATTCATATAGTTAATCTGCAATATGTGTTTCATAAAACCTTAAAGTGATAGTTTAATTTTTTGAAAGTTTGTTTAAGGGAATTTTTTCAAACTTGAAAAAGGAGTTTTAAAAATTTTATCAAAAAAATTTCCAATTTTCGGCCTCAATGCGCAATAAGTTAACAACGAGGCAATAAAACAATACTTCATATCTGAATACTTATAAGTATAGAGACCAAAAAAGAATGATGGCTTTAATCAATTTCTCCAAGTTGAAAAAAATACCATAAAATTTCATGACCTAGTTTTTTTTTGGCACAAAGTGGTCTGGGGCATTTGCTATTTCTTGGCGAGGCTTTATTCAATTTTGAAGTTTTATAGCTTCTTGAAAAGAAAATTTAATACTGATCCCGACGTATGTAACGGCTTGTCGGAAAAATTAAATTATAGAACGACATTTTCGTAAAATCTGAAAAAAAGTCATATTTTCCCCATATAAACACACTTGAAATTTTCAATCGCTTTGCGCCACGACTAACCGTTTTTTGATTGGCCCAAAACTTTGTATTTCTCAGTTTTTTTGCCATTCGCATATTTCTAGGGGGTGAGACCGACAGTTTGAACACTTTTTTTATTAAGGGCCACCCTAATGTATAATTTTATGTATGTGTTAGTATTAAACTTAAATGCAATTCACTCAGAATAAAGTACAAACTTTAAAAATCTGTAAATCTAGTGAACAGCTAAAAAGAAATACTTTTCAAATAATTTACGTTTGGTCAAAATCGGGATAAAACTGTAGAACAAAACATCGGTCACAATAAATCGCCTAGTCTATTAATATTATAAATAACTTAATTAAATCAGATATATTAAAAGGAATATTTTTAAATTTAAATAATAATATAGAGCAATAAAACTAGTAGTGTCTAAACAATCAAAACAAATTAAATAAAACTGGTTATTTGAATACTTTTAAATCTGCAAAAAAAAATACCACATAAATTAGATTTCTATCAATTAATTAATTAATTAATAACCATGGTTTTGCATCATTACGACTCAAGTGACAAATAAAAAATACAGTGTTGCCATCATAGAGTTTAATAAAGCGTTAAAACATTTGAATGCGAATTTTTAACAAACCTTTTTTAGGCTTAAAATATGTTTTAACTAATTTGTATTTGAAACTTGATTTAAGATTTTTTATGAATACCGCTGACAGTATCCAGCAAAAGTGAGCGCATGTTCAATATATTTTTACTTCAATTGCCATAAAATTTTATGAAACTTTCAGAAATTATTTATATTCAATATAATGATAACGGAACCAAAACAAAAAAAAAATCGAGACCAAAACTTATGCCAACACGATTCACTCAGTTTTGTACTTTTTCAATGAGTGAAAGTAGGCTATACTTTTCCGATAATTCTAAATTTTTCGTTATATGTGGCAAGTAGCTTCTCATCTACTTTCAGATTTAAGTCTTGTTATGTGCGATTGTTTTTTATTGGTTGTTATCAGTCATAGCACTTTTATATAATGAAATAAAAAAAAATTTTTTTTTTTTAATACGTATGCATCGAAAATAGTATAGTAGTTTTGGCCGAAAGTGGACACGTATCCAGAGTTTGCTGTACAAAAACGAAGAAATTTACCTTCTTTACCAAAAACTGGAGGAAACAACCAAGCAAGCTATAGTGCTATAAGTAAGCATGCAGGTGAATGGACTGCTCTTAGAAAACTTAACAAAATCGGTTTAGTGACAGTAGCATAAAAGAAAAACCAACTCTGCCCGATAAAAATTAAATTCTTAAATTCTGCAAAAATCATTAGCATTGCACCGTAGATGATCGAACACGGGATATATGGTCCGATAACTCTAAAATTATGCATTCCAATCTGATGGAGAGCATTATTTCTGCAGCAGACCTTATGAAGCAATTAAAAAGCATCGGATTGAACAAACTGTCAAACATGGCGGAAGTAGCTTGATGGTGTGGGGTTGTTTCACTAGGTGGCATTTGAAGAAAGAGGACTACCTGCAAGTTTTTCAAACCAATTTACCAATTTGATCACAGTCTTTATCCCGAGTATGAAGTCATTTTCCAACTCCGGAATATGACAATGATTATCCAAATTGAGTTTCTGGCCAAAAACTTCAGATGATGAAATGACCTGAACTCCAAAAAAAAAGTTTGGTCTATATTGAAGAGACCTACCAACATAGAAGGGACTAGGAATCGTGTAAAGATAGAACGAAAAAATATTCCAAGTGAATTTAAAGAGAACTTGTTTGAAAACACGCCAGGCATATGAAAAATAAAGGTACCTATACCATACAAAAATGAATACTTTGTAGTGTCGCCATATATTGAACACTAGCAGATTCCAGCACTCGAAATTCGAGTGCAAATTCTAGGAAATTTTATTTTTTTTTTATTAAAGACCCTAAAGGTATGCTTCACAATTCAACTCATTTTAAATGACGAAATCAAACTCAACACATTAACAAATTTAATAAACACTCACATAGCATTATGTAATTTTATGTATGCGTAAGTAGCAACTTTAAACGATCAGAACTCCACAAAATATTCCAGACGATGAAAATCTGTAAATCTGGGTAACAGCTAAAAAGAAATACCTTTCAAATGATAAATTTTTTGTCAAAATCGGGGTAAAACTGTGAAACTTAAATCGGTCACAAGAATTCGCCTTGCCTATTAATATTATAGATATAATTTTTTGGTAATATAATAAAGACTAATATAAAATGTCCTCTATTATTATTAACCATTTTATGACACTTCAAGTAAAAATATCCTGAAAATGTATTCACTTTTGCTCGCTACTATATATTTGATTATATTTGATTTAAGTTTTTCATGAGCAACAAAAATTAAAATCTTAATGAATACTTCACTTATAAAGCTTATAAGAAGGAAATTTAAGTATGTGTTTCTGAAATTCTAAGTCCTCAATATACTTGTTTTCCCAAAGAATTTATTTGACATTTCAATCGATATTGACCGATAGAATTTTGAAAAGACAATATTTTAAAATTTTTTGTCTTGATATGATAAAATCTACATGATTCCTTCCTTTTACTTGCTACAAATATCGATATCTTGAGATTGCCAAAAGTATTAAAAGAGTTGTAACTATGTAATCTTGAAGTCTTCTTAAAAAAAAAAAAACATAAACAAACTATGAACAAACACAGTCTTATTCCATTTGGTGTCTAGTTTCAGAAACTTTTTGCCGAACAGGGCAATATATCTAAGAGACATAAAAATAATGAAAACTCTCACATCTCCAATCGTTTTTATTTATAAAAATATTCTATGTCTTTAATATCACAATAAAAAATTTTGTGGCGAAAAAATTGAAGATTTAAAAAATTTAAATAAAAAATTTTCGAAGCACAAACAAAATGTTGAAAACAAAAGTTATTTGAGCCAAATGAAAAAAGTTTTAGATGTAACAAGTGTGACGTTGACAAAAATATTATTTACCTCTAAACAGTTTTGAGGAGTACAAAAATTCTAGTAACAAAATTAAGGTGAAAAAAAACTTTAGGTTGAATAACACTGTGCGACAAATAGAGACTTTTATAAAAATATACAGACTCGACAGTATAGGTTCGATTCTACTGGCAAGGGATAGTAAAGCCCTATACTCAGTTTGGCCAGATTGGTGACCAATTTCTTTTTATGGGCTTTAAAAAATTCTGAAATTCAGTGGCCCCCTTAAAAAAATCCGACTAACAATAAAATTTTATGTGTACATAAGCTTCTACCTGCCATGGGATGAACGCTGTTGAAACTTGCGAAAATAGGTTCGTGTTCAGACCTAGTCCCCATACAAATGACCGCTATGAGATCGACTTAAGTTGCCATAAAATCAAAAGTATCATATAGATCTCGGTTAAATTGAGTTTGTGTATGTTTATTACATGCATTTATTAGTAGATCAAAAATAAACCCAGTAGAACAATTCTAAGTAATAGCCCCCATATGAAAGAAATCCCGATCTTCACTTAAATTTATGAAAAAACACAAAAATTTTTCACAGATTTTTCTCAAATTTGGTTTGTATGTATTTTTGCAAAAAATAAGTGACCTTACCAAATATGGTCAGGATTGGTCCATTTTTCTACCTAGTCCCCATATAAATATAGCATACGATATGAACTTTTTCATATCAGAAGGCAAAATAAATTAATTAACTCAAATTTGGTTTATGCTTATTTTCTATATCCAATTAGTCGGATGTGTGAGATACGGTCTCTAAAAACATGGTGTTACTTGATTTTTATAATATTATGAAATATATTGAGAATTCTCGTTAGGGAGAATAGCCGTATAAAATAAAACAAAAGTTTTTCTATAATATTTTAAATCCCATTTATATGCACCATCAGAGAATGTTTGGACAAGAATTTAAAACTAAAACAGATCCATGAAAAATCCCAACATATGTACTTAATACAAAAGGATTTACTCAGAAAAAACCACTGGATAAAATTATATATATGTGCATAAATACGATGTACATTTAAAACAAGACCATCATCATGTAGGGGGTACATGAGTAGACAGAAACTCACACTGTGAGTGCAATACATAAGACACTTATTGCAGCCTTTTTTGTTTGTCAGGACATAAAGATGACTGCGATGAGGACAATGAAAAATAAAAAACACACACACAAACACAAAAAATGGCAACGTCTTTATTGAAGAGCTCTTTATATGACTTGAAAGTGAATGAATGAAAGGAGCTTGAAAGTAACACACACACACTACAAATTTTTCACATGACTAAATGTGTTTTGTATTAACAAAACACTGTGTCACTAGTGTCATATATATATACACACACACACACATACACACCAGTCACCGAAATATCACAACTGCAAGGAAAGTCTGAATATATGCATATTGCAAATATAAAGTGCTTCAACTTTTGACAAAAAAAAAAAAAAAAAAACATAAAACAATTGAAATTAAAACATAAAAAAAATTTTAAAACTTTTGTTTTAAAAACTACAATTTGCAGAATGTTCACCCCTTTTATAGTCTTCATCCCAATATACAATGGAAATAAAGCTGCGAATAAACAAATTGCTGAAGCAGAGCAAGAATTTAAATTTACCAAAGATTTATGACTTTTTGTGGGACAAATTTTCTAAATACAACCAAACTCCGAATTTGGATTTTAACCCTCAAACAAATAAAATAGAAAAATTTATATTTATATTTAAGTTCATATAAGGTCAACAAAAGCTGAAACTAAGAAAAAATTCCGACTTCAATTAATGAAAGCTTTAGATATGATCACATTTTAGATAATTATACCATCCGTGGTATTTACAGACCCCATCCCAGATTTATATGTATTTTAATTAAAAATCTATTTTATCAAAAACAAAACGATAATCAACTCAATTGCTCACCACTGCCTCACTGAATCTCTAATGCTGTATGATGGCGCCAGCATCGCACATATTTATGATTACATGGTTTATGAACTTGATAAAACATAAGTGGTCGGTTGCCGGCTCCCTTTGGTTTTTGGCTCAAAAATTTGTACAACTACACAATATGTGGACACATGCATACCAAGGGAAAGCTACATACTTTAGCTAATAACTGGTGAAGAAATTGAGTTTATTCTGTCCATTGGAAAATGTTTACTAACAGTTTAGTAAAATCTTTTTTTTTTTTTGATGTGTAAACATCTATACGCGCAGGGGGGCAAATTTCAAAAACAGCGTAACATGTTAGAGTAACATGTGAGCGTAAGATGTGAGTGGTAAGACAAAATGTGATTGTATTGGTGAAAAAATTATGATATTATGATAACCTGTTTGAAAATTAAAAATGAAAAAAAAAATTAAAAATAAAAAATTAAAAATGAACAAGAAAGAAAATTATAGTCGGTCTAGACCGACTATACGATACCCTATACCATGCGTTTAGAAATCCTATCTCTTAGGCCCAACTAACTGGACATTGAAAATAAGCAAAAACCAAATTTGAGTGGGATTTTTATTAATTTTTTTGGCCGCAGATATGAAAAAGTTCATATCGGATGCTATATCTATAAAGGGACTAGGTCCAAAATGGACCGATCCTGATCATGTTTGGTAAAGTCTCTTGTATTTTGCAAAAATATGTACAAACAAAATTTGAGAAGAATCAGTGCAATATTTTTGTTTTTTAATAGATTTAAGTGAAGATCGGGAAGCAGCTCTATACGGGGTCAAAGGGATCATTTTTGGACTACTCATTAGTGGATATAATGAACACATACAAACCCAATTTGAGTAAGATCTGTATGATAATTTGGATCTTATGGCAATTTATGTCGATTTCATATGGGTAATTTGTATGGGGGCTAGCTCTGAACATGGACCGATTCTCACCAATTTCAGTAGCGTTCAACCCATGGCCGATAAAAGCTTACGTACCAAATTTCATCAAAATACTTTCATATTTGCGACCTGCAGTTTGATTACAAGCTTTACATGGACACACAGCACAAAGTCATTATACCCAAACCACATAGTGGTATAGGGTATAAAAACTAAAAATAAAAAAATGAAAACTAAAAAATGAAAAATGAAAAACGAAAAATAAAAAATTAAAAATTAAAAATAAAAAATGAAAAATGAAAAATGAAAAATGAAAAATAAATTAAAAATAAAAATGAAAAATGAAAAATAAAAAATTAAAAATAAAGAACGAAAAACGAAAAATGAAAAACGAAAAATTAAAAATAAAAATAAAAAAAGGAAAAATTAAAAATTAACGGTTAAAATAATAAATAATAATAAATATTTTTATATTAACAGAGCCCCTGCAGTTGATTGCTATAAGCGATAATAAAAAATGAATAATAAAAAATTAAAAATAAAAAATGAAAAATAAAAAATGAAACATGAAAAATAAGAAATGAAAAATGAATAACTAAAATTAAAAATGAACAATGAAAAAAAAAAATATTAAAAATGAAAAATAAAAAAAGAAAAATAAAAAATTAAATACAAAAATTTAAAAATAAAAAATGAAAAATAAAAAATGGAAGTTGAAAAATAAAAAATGAAAAATAAAAAATTAAAAATGAAAAATGAAAAATGAAAAAAGAAAAATAAAAAATGAAAAATGAAAAATTGAAATGAAAAAATGAAAAATTAAAAAAAAAAATGAAAAATAAAAAATTAAAAATTAAACAAAAAAAAAATTTTAAAACGAAAAATGAAAAATTAAAAACGAAAAATTAAAAATAAAAAATAAAAAACGAAAAATTAAAAAGTAACCGGTTAAAATAATAAATAATAATAAATATTTTTATATTAACAGAGCCCCTGCAGTTGACTGCTATAAGTGATAAGCTTTCTGTTTGATTTTAAGAAAGTGCTATAAAAAAATCTTTAATTACTAGATGTTTACACATCTCCCCTGCGATCGGACTCGCATGATTTTTTTTGCCATTTACAAAAAAGTGGTCGGCTGTGGCATCATAAAAAAATCCACTGAAAATGGAAGAATATGAATGAAGACCACCAGTATTCAAAGGAAAAAAAAGAAATTTATTTATTTTAATGACAATCAATGGCACTTTTCGCATTAATCGTCATCAGAATCAAGTACGGTGCAGCAGTCGACTTTATTAGTAGCTATTCCACCAAAAATCGTTTGATTGCTTTAATCATGGCTTCCCTTTTTAATACACCAGTTATATGATATCTCTCACTATTACTATTACAGTACTCCAGATTACCAAATGTGCTATCATTTATGAATGCACTCGTTTTGAATAAATTATTAACACCATGAACAAAAACGGTATATTCCTCAAACCGAAACTTCAGACCGCTAGCCAAGTCAATGGAATTTTCCTTTCGGGATAATGATGGTTAAATTAAGTTTAAATAAAAATCAATTTACTCTCATTTTGACCCAACGTTTCTACTTCTCTCCGAGTTCTTCGGGAGTGTTTTTTTCTTTTTGCAGTCGTAATGATGATTTTCACTCGTAATATGAAAACTAAATTTTTGTTTTCAAATTTCCTACAACAAGCAATTAATAAAATTATACTCGGTATAGACTGATCACATTTTAGTGGTATTGTGGTCTTGTGACGTGAGACTATGAAAAAGTTCATATTTGATGTTATTTTTTTATGGGAACTATTATAAAAGATTTACCGATTATAACCGTAATTAGTAGACATTTAATTTATAATATTAATAGTCTAGGCGATTTCTTGTGACCGATGTTTTGTTCTACCGTTTTATCCCTTTTTCGACCAAACGTATATTATTTGAAAGGTATTTCTTTTTAGCCATTTCGCAGATTTACAGATTTTTCAATTTTTTCCTTTGTTTTGAGTAAAATTCATTTAAAGTTGCTACTAACACATACATAAAATTATACAATGCTATGTGTGTGTTTATTAAATTTGTTAATGTGTTTGTAATAAAAATGAGTTTGTTTTTTCTGTGTTGATTTGTGAATTGACTATAATTGATTAGCATACCTTTAGGGTCTTTATTTAATGAAAAAATAAAATTTCCTAGAATTTGCACTCGAATTTCGAGGGCTGGAATCTGCTAGTATATATTATTGTTCCAAACTCTATTTAATGTTGTGTAAGCTCCAAGCGTTTTTCTTATACGATAATCAACATCCTTCTCAGTACCTCCTTTTTCTGTAACTATGCTGCCGAAATATGGATATTCTTGTACCCTTTCGGTAATTTTTCCGTGAAGAGTACACACTACTTTTCTCAAAAAAAAATATATAAATGAAAATTGAAAAATATCTATGGAATATTTTTTATTTTATATTTTTTGTGGATTTATGTGAAGATCGGAAGTCAGGTTTATAAGGGGATTGTCAGTAAAATGGCCACAGAATGTTTAAGTTTGAAATACTGATTGGTGAATGTACCACATTCATATAAAATCCACAAAATGGTATTAGATGATCATCGGTTGAAGGCGCATGAGCTGGCTGAAATGATAAGCATTTCAAGAAATCCTATAAATTATCTATTGATAAAAAATTTTGAGATACGAAAGCTATCCGCAATGTCTGATGGATTCTGCACTTGCTCACAATTGAACAAAAAGAGCGTCGCACTATGGGACGAATAACAACTGTTCCGTTCAAATTACTCTACACCTTACATAGTTCAACTGTTTTCCATAAAATGTTCGCCTTGAATTTGCCCATTGATCCTTCTTTCGGGATTTTTGATTTCGGCTCAAATTTATGTGGTACTTGTCCACAAAATTTGGTTTTTACGAAAAAAAAATTTATATTTGCTGTTCCAATGTGACCCCACGGATTGAAAGAATTGGTGCTTTTCAAAAATTTTCAGCTGAGAATCTTCTTTGCGATATATACTAAAAAACTGTTTGCGTGAAACTGTGGGGTAAAATCTACATCTTTAATTTTTCCAAAAAACGGCCATAATGTCCCAAAACTTTTCGTAAAGAAGCGAAATTTTTACTGGAAAATTATGCACTTTTGGAAAAAAAAAACTTATTGAATAAAAAGTGTCCAGAATCATTCGTGGTATACCTACAAATTTTTTTTTTTCGAATTTATATACACATCTTTTTTAAATGTATTCAAGAATTCTGAAAAACATGACAGTTTTTTAGTATTTATCGCAACGAATAATCTCAGCTGAAAATTTTTGGAAAAAAAAAACTGATTTTGCAGGTCACATTTGTGCCAAAAACCTGGTTTTTTTTTTTTCGTAAAAACCATTTTTTTAACACAAATTCGAGAAAAATGTGAGCCGAAATCAAAAATAGCAAAAGAGGGATTGATGGTAAATTCGTTGAAGAAGACGATTGTTTTGCAGGTGACCTAGCTAATAATACCGAAAAATTTCTTTAAAACAACACCAAAATTACAGTGACATCCCCGATAATATTTCACTATTTGTCACAAAAAAAGTGGTGCCGACAACCGACCATGTCTGGGTGCCGACAAGCGATTTTAGCAGCAGTTTTGAAAAGTAAAAAAAAGACTTTTGGTTGCGAACACGTTCTTGGCGTTTATTGTAAAATCACAAAATAGACTGAATTAGTTTAAAAAATATTCAATGCACTTGCCTTTTCGATCGATTTACTTCAACACTAATCAAATAAATTATATAATACTTCAAAGTGGAATTTCACTCGTTAAAAAATATTTGAATTGTAAAATCAAGGCATGTGCGTCTGTTTTCTTCGGTATTACGCGCAGTAAGACCGTGCTAATAAAACGCACATTTGACATTTGTCAGAATGACCATCTCTTCATTCTCTGAAAAGCTAAGGTGGGGTGCCGACCATTGCCGGCAACCGACCACTTTCCCCTACCATTGCGATAGTATATATTTTTTGCACAACAAAATAATGTTAGCTAATTTTTTGCAAGGTATCAGAGCTCCGGAATATAATATGGTTAGTTGAAACTCAACAGGTGAATGCTATATATACCATTGAACATACAATTAAACCTCGATTCAAAAAATCTGTGAAAGTTAATGACGTAATAAAACAGACGCAAACCTTTACCAAAAAAATCAAAGAAAAAAATAACCTAACTTACATAGCGAAAGACGATTTATATTGAAAAAAAAAATAATGGAAAAACAATGATGATTTTGAAAGAAACAATCAATGTAGATTGTATGAAAAGGTTTTATTTTTTAATCACATAAAACCAAGAGTTTTTGATTGTTTTTATGAAAATGTCACATTGATTAATGAAACCAAATTTTTTAATTTAAAAAATTGATGGACATTATATTTTGAATAAATGCAAATATGGTTTTAAACAAAATCACTTCTATTATTAGAAGTGGGTTTTAAATTATATTTTTGAGAGTTTGGATTCTACAATCTCAGCAACTACAAAAGTTATCTAAAGAATTTAAGAAATTAATGTCATCTATACTAATATAATAAAGAGGTAATGTGTGTTTGTTTGTTTGTTTGTTTGTTTGTTTGTAGGAGGTAATCTCCGTAACTACCCATCTGATCTTCCAGAAATTTTCACAGAGTCTTACTGCGGATATGGAAAGTGCTATAGGCTATAATTTTTTAAATATTTTTGGTGGGCGTGGCACCTCCCACACAAAGTAAATTTTTAATATCATATATATTGAGTACTATGATAGGGAAAGCTTTGCAAATTTGTGTGCGGTCACCTATTGTTAATATTAGTAGCTACGCCGGAAATGGGCGGCATCGGATTAGTGGGCGTGGTATCTCCCATATAAGTAATAGTTCAATATTATATATCTCGAGTAATGTGATAGAGAGAGCTTTTCAAATTTTTCTGATGTCACCTATTATTAATGTGAGTAGTCGCCATACAAAGTAAATATAAAATGCCATATATCTGGAGTGCTGTAATAGTGAGAGCCTTGGGACTTTGTGTGAGCCCATAAGTAATTCATTTGATTAGTTAGACCAAAAATGGGCGTGATCGGAGCAGTGGGCGTGACACCGCCCATACAAAGTAAATATATGATATCATATTACTGGTGTGATAAAAAGGAAGCTTTGACACTTTGCACGAGCCTATCAGATCTTAGTATGAGTAGTCAAACAAAAAATTGGCGGGTTCACACCAATGGGCGTGGAACTCCCCATGCAAAGTAACTATTTAATGTCATATATTTGGAGTACTGTAAAAGAGAGAGCTTTGTGGCTTTGCGTGAGCCCGTAGGTTCTTTGTGTGATTAGTCGAACAAAAAAATGGGCGTGATCGGAGCAGTGGGCGTAGCACCGCTGGTGTACTATAAAAGGGAAAGATCGACATTTTGCATGAGGCCATCAGATATTAATGTGAGTAGACCCATAAAAATTGGGCGGTATTGGATTAGTGGGCGTGGCACCTCCTATGTAAAAAAATATGAAGCACTACGAAAGCGACAGTCTTTTGACAAGTTCATTAGTTAGCAATGTGATTTTTCGTGGAAAATATATCGCCAAAAGCGAAGCACACCGGGTTACATCTAGTTATAAATAAAATATTATATAAAAAAATATTTTTAGTTGTTTTTCATATATATATATATATAGTCCCGTTGTTCCTTTTAGGTGCATAGGGCCTCATATACGAGCAAACAAAAAAATGCATTTCCTTTTTCGCAAAATAAGCAATCCTGATGCGGAGTATTTGATTGCGGTAAACATATTAGCTACTTTGACGCAGAGATCAAAATATAACGAAATCTTTACATACCCCGCACATCCGTGGGGACGCTATCTATAAGTTTTTCATTTTTCATGTATATCTTGATCTCTATTACAACTGCAAGGAATTGGCATAGAGTTGTCCTCTGTCCGTGTGTGGAAATGACGACCAGGCTTTCGGTAGATCAGCTGCGTTGCTCAATTTCAGTGAAAATAACTCACTGTCATCCAAAGCTAGTTGCTTTAGAAAATTATCAAAATCGGTTTAATATATTCCGAGATTTCAAAAATGATTTTTCTATGTTTTTCTTGCTATTATTGTTATTTTAACCTTCTTTCTTATATAAGATAGCTATAATTGTTGTTGTTGTTGTTATACTTCTGGTCATTTTGTTTGTAGTGTTTGCTTGATGATGTGTATCTATCGCCACACTCCACGTGATATAATAGTAAAAAATTAGTAATAGTAGTAAAAAAAATTGTCTTTAAACTGTACCCAGATATTTATAAAAACGCAATAAGATTTTCATAATTTTTTTTGCAATGCTTTAGATGTAAGCAGGTTTTTCACTAAGAACTCTAAATTTGACCTTAAAGAAAAATGTCCATCGAACAAGTTTCTTAATTCCAAAACATTTTAATTTTTCCGAATTTAAAATTTTTTGTCTAAAATTATTCATGTTTCGTTACTTTCAAGATATTTGCTTTGTATATATACCCTAAAATTATAAACTTTTAGCATTTTAAAAATACTTCGTACTAGTAAGCCCTGACGTTCTTCGCTACGATTTCCCGAGACTTATTGGCATGTATGTTTTCTAACCAAATTTTCCTACGAAGTTTGTCTTGCACAACTAAAACATTAAGGTTACTCATGTTAACGCTTAAAACCCTCGTAAATTGTGCAAACTGCGCATTTTTCCACTATCGCAAATGAACTGTTAACAATTATTTGAAAATTCACTTGCACAGCTCTTGTAAATTTGCCAGACAATTTAGTCTCGTAAACTTGAACTGTTTAATTGAGCAATTGCTACGTCAGCTGTTTTGTGTTTACTTGTGTTACAAAAAATTAAATAGTGATGTAAAAATTAAAATTTCTTGCATTGTTTATCTGTGAAATTTCAACAAAATGGTAATATAATAAAAAAAATATAAATCAATTATGATTACCGCCATTTCAAAGTTAATAAATCACCAACAAGAATATTTTCAAAGACCTTAAGCAATTTATTTTTTTCGCTTTCTTTTGGCATTTTTATTGTGAGCTAAAATTTGTATGCCTTGTTTTCATTTAATTTATTTTTGATGTGTAAACATCTATACGCGCAGGGGGGTAAATTTCTATTTCACAATACAATCACAAAAACAGTGTAAACGTAATCGGTGAGAGCTGACACATAACGCTGTGTGACTTATGATTGTATTGGTGAAAAAATTATGATATAACATTTTTTTTTATGCCACTTTTTTATATTATATATATTTTATATTATATTTTATTTATTTTATATCTATAATATTAATAGGCTAGGCGATTTCTTGTGACCGATATTTTGTTCTACCGTTTTATCTCGATTTTGACCAAACGTACACTATTTGAATGGTATTTCTTTTTAGCCGACTTGCAGATTTACAGATTTTTTAATTTTTTTCGTTTGTTTTGAGTAAATTGCATTTAAAGTTCCTACTAACCATACATTAAATTATACAAAGACATGTGTGAGTTTATTAAATTTGGTAATGGGTTTGTAATAAAAATGAGTTTTTTTGTGTTTATTTGTGAATTGGCTATAATTGATTAGCGTACCTTTAAGGTATTTATTTAATAAAAAAATAAAATTTCCTAGAATTTGCGCTCGAATTTCGAGGGTTGGTATTTGCTAGTTTTTTTCTAATACAATTTTTCAAATTTTTTTTTCATTCGGTGTCAAAATTATAAAATTTTTCGACGTTCTTACTGCGGGGCAAATTAAGTCCGACAACACTTCACGATTAAGCTTGAACGTAGAATATCATTTGGCAATTATTTATTTTAGCGATTTTTTGACATTGGCGATTTTTGCTTTGGGTATTTATGATTTTGGCGTTATTTGTGTTTCGCGATTTCCAGTTTTGGCGCTTTTTGTATTTGATAATATGTTCTTGTTAAAAGCTTCAAGACTGTCGCATTCATAGTACAGGGTGACGCACGAATCATGCTGCAAAAACAAAACGTAATAACTTTTTTTCTGTGTAAGTAATTAGCTTCTTTTATTGGACAGGTTACTATTTAGATTTATTAAAATAAATGCTTGGGATACCGAAAAGTGGATTTTGATAGTGCAGCGCTACCATGCTTTGCAGCCCTTATTTCCGTTCAAAGGGAATTTAGGCGACAGTTTGGCGGCATACTACCGAGTAGATGGACCATTGTGAAAATATGGTTGCCGAATCTGGAAAAATCGAACGAAGACCGTACCATTGGGATCTCCATGTTTGGGTTCAAGGCATAATCGGGGCTGTAGCATCGTCAATTTAGACAAATCCAAGCGTTTCGACTCGAAACTTATCGGCGCAAATTGGAATTAGCAGACGGTCATTACAACGGATAATTCGTGACGACTTAAACTTGTTTCCATACAAAGTCCAAATTGCACACAACTTAAAAGCTCTGGATTTGCTTATTTGCCTGGAATTTTGCCAAAAAATTATTGAAATGGCCGAAGAAGACAACAGCTTCATAAATTGCTTTTTTATATTGATCAAGCCCATTTTAATCTAAATGGGACTTCGTATTTCTTTATAGTAGGCACCATGCCCACTAATTCAATTGCGCCCATTTTTTATCTAGCTACTCATATTAATATCTGATAGACTCGTAGGAAAAGTCAAGGCTTTCCGTGTTATAGTACTCCAATTATATGATATTATATATCTGTGGTTTTCTAGAAAAACCGCATATGTCATAAAATCAAAATGTTCAGTGGAGCCAAAAAACGTTATGTTTGAAATTACGGGCTCGATACAAAGTTTTTAGAGCTTTTTATTTAACATTCCTGTAGATATGGGCAATAAATATTTTATATAAAATTGTGAGTCTAAAATCTTCAGAGGAATAGGTCCTAGAGAAGGACAAAAAAAAACAATATGTAAATAACACTTAAAAAAAAGATAAAAGAACTTATGTCGACAAACATCGTTTTCTTTGAAAAAGAAAACTACCAATGCAACCACCCATGTAGACATAAGTTGTCGTTGCTTGAAAAATGGATTTTTTTTGTTCGTCAACAAAAAGTTAACGGGACTTAGGATGAGAATATAACAACGTATCAATAATAACAGTGACAAAATATAAAAGAAATAAACACACAAATTTTTATAAGTGGTTATAAACTGAAAACTAATCCAAAATTATTTTAAATTTTTTTTTCATTAATAACAACGTATGTCGCTATGTGTCGTTTTCTGAGAAAATAATTTGTCAGCGATCAAACGTTGGTTGACATATGTCGATAGTGCTGCAAATTAATTTAATAAAAAATAAAGCTAAGTCGTTATTTAAAGAAAAAACTCAGAAATGTTCAATATTAAAAAAAAAAACAAGTAAGAAAATTATAGTCGGTCTAGACCGACTATACGATACCCTATACCATGCGTTTAGAAACCCTATCTCTTAGGCCCAACTAACTGGACATAGAAAATAAGCAAAAACCAAATTTGAGTGGTAGTTTTATTAATTTTTTTGGCTGCAGATATGAAAAAGTTCATATCGGATCTATATCTATATGGGGACTAGGTCCAAAAATGGACCAATCCTGATCATGTTTGGTAAAGTCTCTTGTATTTTGCAAAAAGACATACAAACAAAATTTGAGAAGAATCAGTGCATTATTTTTGTTTTTAATAGATTTAAGTGAAGATGGGGAAGCAGTCTATATGGGGCCAAAGGAATCATTTTTGGACTACTCATTAATGGATATAATGAACGCATACAAACCCAATTTGAGTAAGATCTATATGACAATTTGGATCTTATGGCAATTTATGTCGATTTCATAGGGGTAATTTGTATGGGGGCTAGGTCTGAACATGGACCGATTCTCACCAATTTCAATAGCGTTCATCTTATGGCCGATAAAAGCTTATATACCAAATTTCATCAAAATATATTCATATTTGCGACCTGCAGTTTGATTACAAGCTTTACATGGACACACAGACGGACGGACGGACGGACGGACATCGTTAAATCGAATCAGATAGTGATTCTGATTCGATCGGTATAATTAAAGATGGGTCTAGGTCAAATATTTTTGGTTGTTACAAACAGCAGCACAAAGTCATTATACCCAAACCACATAGTGGTATAGGGTATAATTAAAACATGTAAAGAGCGTTAAAAATTAATATATTTGGCATCGTTAACTCAAAACGGATAAAAATGTACATACGCTGTTATTCCAGAAAACCACAGATATTTTCAGCACGGCTACTGTCTTTACTAATAGGTGCACACAAATTTGCAAAGCTTTCCCTCTCTTATAGCCTACAGTTCCTTGCGGATACACAGTAAGACTCCGTAAAACTATCCAGCAGATCGGTCAAATGGCCTCCTATAAGCTTCAAGCAAACGTACATACTTTCCCTTTTATATATGTATATATACTAGCTGACTCGGCAAACGTTGTTTTGCCATATAACTTAATTCTAGTGAATATTTTTGTTGCTAATTATGATGATATGTATTTACCATGTATGTGAGGTGCCACGTCCACTTGTTCGATCTCGACCATCTTTAGCCCGACTTCTCACATCAGTAACTTATGTACTCATACAACGTTTCAGACTCTTGATGTCATAGAGCTCCAGATATATGATGTTAAAAATTGTTTATATATGGGAGGTGCCTATTTTACTTTGTCGATACAAACTTACATACTGTGTAAACATTCGTTCGTATAGTTTAGCCACCTATTACTGTCAAACCCATAAACTAATTTTAATTTTTATATAAAGGGTCCGCCATCTAACGTTTTTTTTTTTTCAACTAGTGCTTATTTCGTGAATGGTAACACTTAGCTCATGTCTGATTAGACAGATAATTAGTTTTATCCTTCCGCTGAACGAATATGGTTGTGTATACGCTTAAGCAACGCTGGGAAATATTACGACATTACTTTGAAAATCATGGTAATGTTGCAGAATGTGTGCGAAAATTGCGTACGGATTTTGGTAGAAGAGAAGAACCGTCAGCTCCGTATGTTCGTTACCTTGTGAAAAAAGTGAGAGAAACTGGCATCCTCATCGATAAACCAAAGCGTGAAAAGCCAAAAACAGTGCGTAGACCCGAGAATATTGCTGCTGTGGCAGAAAGTGTGCGTGAAGCGCCATCAACATCAATTCACATTTCGGAGGCATCATTGAGACGAATTTTGCATAAAGACCTTGGTATGACGTCACTCAAAGTCCAATTGGTTCAGGAGTTGGTGCCAACTGACCATCCAATGCGTTTTCGCTTCGCTAAGTGGGCCTGCGATCGACTTACAGAAGATGCCGATTTTGCCAAAAAAAAAATCATCTTTTCAGATGAAGGTGATTTTGATCTTGGCGGGTATGTAAACAAGCAAAATTGTCGCATTTGGGGCACAGAAAACCCGCACGCATACATTGAAAATCCGATACACCCAAAACGAGTCACTGTTTGGTGTGGATTTTGGTCCAGAGGCATAATTGGGCCATTTTTATTCGAAAATGAGCATGGAGTGGCCGTTACAGTCAATGGCGATCGTTGTCGGGCCATGTTGAACGAATTTTTGTTCACAAAAATTGAAGAGGAGGATATTGGGATTTAAAGGGAATTTAGCGATTTTAAAAAATGACTGATTTTGTGGAACAAAGAAGTTTCACTAAATTTTCATTGTCGAATAAATTTTCGGTAAGCTGACTATGTCGAAAAAAGTGACACAAACTGTTGCAAGAAAGCATAGAAAGTGTCGATAAACAACAATGAAATCAAAGATTTAGAGTTTAGAAATCGTAAGAGAGCTTCTGAAACTGCTAGCATTTCAAAAGGATCAGTTAGCAACACTTTAAATTATATTTACGGCCTCAAGTCTCTATTGATTTCAAAAACACAAAATTTTTTTAGCATCGCATTAAAATCTCTGCAAGAATGTTTTCTGACTACCAAAATTACGGGTGATTAGACTTGGATATACATATGTTTCAATAGTATTACGAATTATAACAACATATAGAATGATGTTATAGAGTAAAGGAGACAGTACACATTCCTGTTTGACATCAGCTACGACATTGAAACTGCTGCTCTGAGCGTTATTGCGAACATAGCTGTATTTCAAATTCACTAAAAATAGCAGCAAAAGGAGAGAGCAAAGTTGTGTGGACTATTCTACAATTATTCATGGTTCACAGAACATTTTTTGGGCTGGACGGTAGCTTCTTCAAGTCCTGTTATTCATTTGTGCTACTACTTAAGTTAATGCACTAAGAATAGTTCCGCCAAGCCACTTATTACATGATGTTAAGTCGCCATTTTTGGGGATTTTCAAAATAACGCTTTTTTAACTTTGAGTCAAGTTCATGTGTGCACCAGAACTTATCGATAAGGGGAGGCAAACTGTTGGCTGTTGTCTGAGAGTCGGCTTTAAGCATTTCGAGCGATGTGTTGTCTGTTCCACGGGCTAATTCGATTTCAAGGAATTTACTGTAATAAAATTCTTTTAATATTCTATTCTATATTTATAACAAATTTATTTTTTTTACGTTTTTAATCCATAAAATTCGGGACACACTTTAGGTTAACTGCTTCTGAAATGGCTAAATTGGTGCTACAGAAAATACTTAACTGATATGGTTCGTTAATTAAATGAATTTTAATAAGAGTAATATTTTGTAAAAGAATTCATAAATGTAGATGAATTTTTAGATTTATCTTTTCAAAAATTTACATATCCATTCTTCTCTTTTGAACTATTCTTTTTATAATAGGTATATACATATGTATGTATATGTATATATATATATTCTTTTCCAAAATATCTAAAGGACAATCGTAATTGCGGAAATATTTAAAACAAAAGCATTAAAATTCATTTGTGTTTAGCGTTTGGTTTTTTCTTTTGTAGATTTCTGTATTTTATACTTCAGGCTGCTTTGTTTGTTGTAATCAAAACAAAAGATTTTTATTATTTGATTTTTTTTTTTTTTTGTTCTTATTTCCATAAACTCGAATTGTTAACGTTTTCGTCTAATGACATTTTGAACTTTGTGTTTTTGATAGCAGTCAAGATTTAAATAGACAGTTAACTATAACCAATTAGTTAATAATTTAATGCTTGACTTAATTTTGATTTAACTTTTTATAATATTATATCTTTTTAGAAAAACAAAAGATTATTCAAATGTCAATTCTATTTTCAAAAAAAATTTTCAAATATTTTCTTAATTTAGTTGATTTATGTTCTACAGTAGAAAGGACCGAACAGAATTTTCTCGGATTTCCTTTCGGCTCTTTGATGTACCAATACCAATGCAAATAGATGTAGAAGTAGTGTATTTGAAAGTTCATCTTCAGCTGCAATGATAACATTTTTCAAGTAAAAATCGCCAAGCAGAACACCAAAGAAAGAAAATTTAGAATGAAAGTAAAAGTGCTAAAAACCTAATTCTCAAAACAGCTCTACATTAAATGTATATTTGAGATCATTTAGAATTTGGTGCAACTTTTTGAATTGTATATCAATAATAAAGCAATAAAATATGTTAAAAACTTGTTTGGTGACCACATATTGTTATAGGCTATAATGAGTAACGTGACCAACCGTTTTCAACTAAAAAGCGGGATCAGCAGCGGGTTTTTGACATAAAAAGCAGGATTTTCAAGAATGTTTGAAAATTTTGTTTCTAAAAAAGTTTTTATTAAAAAATGCATATTATTAAAAAAAAAAAAAAAATATCATGTGAGTCCAATCACAGAGGAGATGTGTAAACATCTGGTAATAAATAAAATGCAGAATCATATAATAATTTTTTCTCCAAACAATCATAAGTCATGCCGATTTGTCTTAATGGTCACATCTTACGCGTAAAATGTGACTCTCACATGTACACTGTTTTTGTGATTGTATTGTGAAATAGAAATTTACCCCCCTGCGCGTATAGATGTTTACACATCAATATATAAAAAAAATATATTTTTATTTGTTTAGAACGATTTTCTTTAAAGCAGGCTAACACGTGTAAATAAGATTTGCTTCTTAAAAAATAATTTAGGAACTATTACATAAACAAGAACTCAGAATTATATCCTTATTTTTATATTGAGATTATAAGGGATCAATAAGTTTAATTCATATTAATTTGAGAAATAAAATCAAATATTACACTTTAAAATTAACTAGCAGATTCCGGCGCTCGAAATTTGTGTGCAATTTCTAGTTCGCTTTATTTTTCAACTTAGCCAATTCACAAACCAACACTTTTTTGGTTTATTATTATTGTGAATGAAGATAACAAACTCATTAACATACACATTAACTAATTTAATAAAACACACACAGCATATGTGAAATTTTATGTATGTGTTAGTAACAAATTTAAATGCAATTTATTCACAACAAAGGAAAAAATTTTAAAATCTGTAAATCTGCAGAGCGGCTAAAAAGAAATACCTTTCAAATAACATATGTTTGGTCAAAGTCGGGATAAAACGGTAGAATAAAACATCGGTCAAAAGAAATCACCTAGCCTATTAATATTATAGATAAAAAATTTGACTTTAAATTGTAAAGAATATTTTCAGATTTCAGCAGATTTCTGTTTAAAATCATATTTTTCGGATTTGAGTATTTTCGCCAAAAGTTGCGGTTTTGAATTTAAAAAAATAAAAAACTCTTGACATGTTTGTTTAAAGTTATATATATCTTAATTAATATCGTTAAAGTACTTATACTCAAACGTGTTTTTTCCATGGTCTATATTTTATTAACCAACGCAAATATACGTTCTACGGGAGCTCAAGTACCAGGCAAACAGATTAAAAATTCAACTACTTTTATCAAGGAGTTGAATGGGATTTCTTTTTTCTGGAAATAATTTATAATTTCTACCCAACGCCTATCAACAGATATCTTGTTCTTATTCCATTCATCTATTTTCCTTGCATTACATACTTTTTTATATAGTTGTACTGGTCAAAGATTTCATTGTTAATATCGGTTAGAATTTCTTTGTCTAAGAGATCTTCTGCACTTTTTTCTACATCCTTCCACTCTGGCACTTCTTTCAATAAAATCCATTTGAAATTTGCCACTTATGGAAATTGAATGGTCCAAATTTTTAAATATTGAAACGATTTTTCTGAAATATTAAAATGTTACAAAAGTTTAAAGTTTTCGTTAATTTATTTACCATAAAAATTCTTTTGATGCAGAATGGCCACGATTATTGAAACTTTATATCTCCTTTTTCATAGAAGTTGACAAAAAGCCACATGTATTCCTGTCTGTCAAGGCTTCGTCCAATTCGTCCACTCCATTTTTAACATGTTTTGCCGAAACGCCATCACTTTCTATTTTATAGACAATTCTGTTAAATATTGTAGCCTTTAAACAAAAATAAATTATTAAACGCAAAATATTTTTTTTAAGAATCTACCTGTTCTTTTATAAAAATCAACCAAAGCTTAGACCACGGGTTTGAAGAAATCCTTCAACATAATAGGGCTGCTTTCTGTCTCTAAAAAATATTTTTTTAAACCTTCAAAAATGTTTAATATGGATTCAACCGATGATAATAATGACAAAAATCTGGTTTTAGAATAGCCACGAAGCTTTCTATACTCTTCATCTACTGATTCGCTAAAATTCATTAAGATGAGAATAGATTTTAACAACGATAAGCTCGACATCAAATGGCAATTGATCAGAGGCACATTAAAGAGCATTGTGAACAATATGTGCTGCGCAACCAATTCCTATTAGGTGAGTATACGATTTCTTAAGTTTGGAAAAGACAGTGTTTTTTGCTGCTCTATTTTTTCTCCAAAAATTTGTATTGGTATTGTCTCCACAAAATGCAACCGACTTTTTGGATATTTTATAATTTTCCATTTCTTTTTTTAAAAGATTTACAATGATGTCTAAAGTTTCCCACATTCATTAGAAATGTTTATAATTTGAATTTTAACTCCTTCTTTGCTATGGACAACTACAGGAAACATTTTAATGTTTCCATGATTGGAAGCATCTGTTGATATTGATATAAAGTTCGCGGTTTCCAATTCGGATTTTAACTTTTCTACAGCATAAAAAACATTTTTAATTATTGCTTCACATTTGGTTCGGGCACAATTAAACTTGGAAATTTCAAAACAATTACTAAAAATTTTTGATGCACAATCTGAGCTACGGTAGCTTTGGTTTTCTTTCACAAGGTGGTGAGCCCACACCCGTTCTCTTGCAGCAATCTTCAAATCATTTTTGTTATGTTTTATATATTCTCTAACTTTATTGTTGCCTGCAACTTGTTTTAAAGCTATCTTTTGTTTTTCTGTTTTCAAATGTTTCTCCACATCAAAAGCACCTCCGTGTCGAATACTAAAAGACAACGATATTTGCTTTTAAAAATTTATATTTTGCATTCACTTTTAGGTTCAAATTGCAAACGATTTTTTTCCACCCATTTTGAAATTTTGAGTTTTTTTTTGTAATAACCACAGAAATATCAAATACGCATAGAGTTGCCCCACAATTTAAAAGAAATTACCTGAAATTTAGGTCGTTTTTACACAATAATATGTGTTTGTAATAAAAAAATGAAGCACTGAAAAAAAATTCTAGAAAGTTTAAAAACACTCTTACCAGCTCTAAATCACTAAAAAGCGGGAATAATGCTTGAAAGCGGGAAAATAATCAGGCGGAATCAGCCTTAAAAAAGCGGAATGGTTGGTCAGGTTAAAAATGAGGGTGTGGTATTTGTAACTTCCAGAAATACTATTATACCGATCGCCTGAAAATCACTTTCTAAGTCGACTTGGTGATGTCCGTCCGTCCGTCTGTCTGTCCGTATACGTGTCTACATAAACCTTTTAATCAAACTGAATACATTTTGATGAAATTTTATATATATTTAAACTTTTATCCACCATAGGATGAACGCTGTTGAAATAGGTAAAAATCGGTGAATGTTCAGACCTAGTCACCATACGTAGTACTCTATGAGACCGAAATAAATTGTCATAAAATCCAAATTATCATACAAGTGTCGGTCAAATTGGGTTTGTGTATGTTTATTATATCCGTTAACTACTGGTCCATAAATAAACTTATGAAGACAATCCTTAGCCACAGCCCCCATATAAAGCTACTTCCCGATCTTCACTTAAACCTATCAAAAACAAAAATATTGCACAGATTTTTCTCAAATATGATTTGTACATGTTTGCAAAAAGAAGTAATTTTACCAAATATGGTCAGTATAGGTCCATTTTCGACCTAGTCCGTATATAAATATAGCATCCGATATGAACTTTTAAATCTGCAGGCAAAAAATTAGTAAAATATCCACTCAAATTTGATTTAATTTATTTTTTTATTTATTTTTAACTAGCTGATCCGGCAAACGTTGTTTTGCCTATAAATGTCCCATGATAAAGATGTACACATATGTATTTAGGACTAAAACATACATTCAGCATACCCCTCCACCAATGAAACTAAAATGAAAAATGCAGATATAAATTGATATTTGTCGCCGTCACACAGTGGCCACTTTGGCTTCGCTAGCGGCATTTTATTCATAGCTTCCAAAGTAAAGAAGATATCTTCAAAATTTTTCTCAATTCAGAAAAAAATCAAACAATTTTTGGAAAAAAAATTAAATTTTTTTTTTTTTTTTAATTTTTAATTTATTTTAATTTTTTTTAAATTTTTTATTTTTAATTTTTTTTTAAATTTTTTATTTTGTTTTTAATTCAATAAAAATTTTCCACCATATATTCATATATAAAATAAGAAAAAAATTGTCAACTCAAAGAGAAACCATATTATAAAAGAAATATTAATCAGATTCTTCAGTATCAGATTCAGAGAAATCATCTTCAAAATGATGCATTATAAGCAAGCTTTTAACTTCCTTATCGAAACTAATATTTCTGGAATAGGAAATTGATGAACCGTTGGACAATGAAGATATTAAGGGATCAGAAGAAACAAAAAGAGCGTTAATTATATCTTCCATTGCATTTTTCCTGCAATTTTTTCTGGTATTATTTTCACGGATGTTCCGATAATCTTTATTTCTGGCTTCAAGCGCTTCCTCGGACATCATACCAATTGGAAGCGAAAAATGATTGATTATGTCTGCTCCATGAATTAAAATTCTGTGAACAGACGAGGGCATGTAAAACCAAGGGTATAAACTAACAAAAATTTCGGCAGTTTCCATTGCGTAAAGTCTGAATGCCTCCGTTTTTATATCATATCCACATGCAAGTGCTCGTAAGACGACGCTGAATCGATATATTAAATTTTCGTTCACTCCAGTTATACGAGCGGCTAAATCTGGTTGTTGAAAGCACCTTCTTGCCGTATTTCCGTTGTTGGTATTTCCAGTAACAGCCATTGGTATGTCGACCAACAAATGCATTTCTTCTCGTAGCTTCTGCTGTATATTTGTTTTATTTTGTCCAACAATATCCTTGTCAGCACCACGAGTTTGCACTTTTTTATTGGTATTCTATAGGATATGTGCAAAATACATTCAAACAACCTTATCCAGGCGTGGAGACTGGATAGCCCATATTGAAAGAGGTTCACTTTAATAGGAAAGCTCTTCACCAAATTTAAGTCATTCATTTTTTTCGGTGTTGCGTTGCAGATTCCGCATATTTGCGAAGAAGATTCTGAAATGACGCTGAAAGTTTTACCATCAAGCATGGTCATGTGAAATTGGTGATTAATAATCAATGAGTTTACATATGTTGGTACAATATTTAATATTTGGCTCTTAATATTTTCAATTTCCCTGTGACTCAGGTCCGCCGTTTCCTTCTCGCAAAGTATTTTGATTGGTCGACAGTATCGTGTAGAAGAAGGTCGATTATTTTTCCATAAAACTGTCGGTCCGTTCTGCACTTGCAGTGGTACAATACAAATTGAAAATAAATATTGGCCTCTCATGTTTCCTTCGCAGTCGTTAAATTTTTGCCTATATGTGGAATGGCCGCTGCTGCCATCACAACCCCATTTGTAGACAGCAGTTAAATGGGTGTTATTATTACTTGTAGATGGGATTTCAAAACTTTCAGGGTGTGCTTCCATGATCCTATTTATTGTATGGTCCACAAGACTTTGTAGTGGCACTTCAGCATAATAATCAGTGACTGTAATGTCACTAGGATAGCACGTTTTTTTGGCGAAGCGTAATTTTTCGTAGCATGGATATATATCGGCATTTTGGTTTCTTGCTGATTTCTTGTTCAAGTTCCAAGTGTATCTGGTATGTCCAAGATCTAAAAATAGTGCAAGCGCTTTATCGACCGTAAATTTTGATGGAAGGGCTTTGGTTTGTTTATATTTTTTATTACCTTTCCGCTAAACTCCTCATAGTCATTTACTATTTCTACAACTTTGGAAGCACTGCGCTTTCCAGCTTTATATAAACTGCAGCTTGCAGCTACCAACAATCCTTCACATGACACTTCCTCTGTAAGCCCTGACATCTTATTGACTTGCGTTTTTCTGCAGCACTCGGAAAGCTCTTTTTCCGGTCGTCCAATATTTTCATTTGCTTTTTTTTCCCAATAATACCAATGGTGTATCTAGCCATTCTTGGTTAATTTTTTCGAAAAACACCTTACTTCTGCCACAGGCCTTCCACTTTTGGATAAGCCTACTAGCAAAATTTCGCAGTTTCCTTCCAATTTCGCACTGCTCCTTCTGAGTATATGTAATTTTGCTCAAAACGGTACCAAAAACATAATTTTCCACGGCGAGAAACTTCTTGGTGGGGATCGCTTCTTCATGCCATCTTAAAAAAGGGTGCGCTTTGACACTGACATTTTGCCTAAAAAGTACAATAAATTGAAGGCTCGCAGGTACTCGCAGTTAATTTTGGACATTTTGGACACACAATGGTTTACAAATATAGGAAAATTTACAATTACACTGAATGCAGGTGAATTTTGTAAGTTCTACTCCACGAAAGACAGGTGTACGTTACAATGGGCGAGTTGCTAATACACTTAAACACGATTACGTTTTATAAATAACATAAGTAAACACAGATAACAACCACAGTTTTTTTATAAAATACATACCTTGGCGTTAGTATATAACAAAACTTTTAATGAAAATAATAAAATTTGCAAGTTTAACACGAATAGCAAAACGATGATCAAAAAGGCGGAAATATTTTGCACAACACTTGCAGAAACATATGCTGACTTTGACAGCTCACAGGTGTTCATCAGCTATAAGCTGAGCTTTTAAAAGTCGATACAAATCTAGTGAATGTATTTCTTATCGATTGTTAAAAAAAAATTAACGGTTTTTCAAATTTGGAAATTTGAATTAAATGCCGCTAGCGAAGCCAAATTGGCCACTGTGCGTCAGTACTATATTTATATCTTCAGCATTTTTGCTCTAAACAACTCATTTGCCGCGTCCCTCCGCTGACAAACCTAAAATTTAAAATCCGGCTTTAAACTGATATTCCTCGTCGCCAGTACATTATGTGTACCTATTCGAACGAAAATATTTTTTTATTTATTGAATTGTATTTCCCTCATTGAAGCACTTTGTGGTAAACGATATTTTTCATTTTGTTGTCAGGTGCGAAAACGATTGAAGCAGATGATTTTCCTACACGGGAACATGCGACATACAGTATTCCATGTGAAAGACATGAATTTTCCACATTCATGCCACAAACACTCAATGATTGGCCTTGTGATTTATTAGTTGTCATGGCGGATGCGAGACGAATTGAAAATTGAATTCGCTTAAACCCGAACGGCACATCGGTTGGGATCATTGGTATTCTCGGAATGAGAACTTCCTCACCTTTGAATTTTCCTTTTAATAGTCTCGCGTGAATCACATTTCTCATGAGTTTTGTGACCGCTAAACGCGTTCCGTTGCATAATTTGGTTGGTTGAGTTTGCGAAGCATGATGACGACTGAACCAACCTTCAATTGTAAATTGTGGTAAGCCAGGCACATCCAATGAATTCAAGAACTCAGTTGGGTAGTTGGTTGCTTCGCCTTCATTTGTTACACAGTCGATAGATTTGAAGGAATGCAGTGACCATCCTTGTTCTTTGCCGATAAAATTGCTCTTTCAATTTTCAATGATGATCGGAAATACTTTGTCGATGAGCTCCTCTTTCGCTAAGATGAAAAGGCAAAAATTTGGCGGTAACGAAATCAATCCATTCGATGCGTCGATAGGAACACGACCATTACCGACAGTTAGCAGTTGATTGGAGAACACTTCGGCAGATGGAGCGTTTGGCAATGCAACTCACATGTTTGTCGTCAGCTGAAGTTTCTTTACATAACGCCACAATGGTGATGATTTGAGGCAAGCATTGATCTCATCGGCAGCGGTCTATCGTGGTATTACTGGCAGTGTTTGCTGGAAATCACCTGAGAGTAAAATCAATGCACACCCAAAACGTCTTGCGACATCGTGCAGATCTATCATAGTGCGATTCAGAGCTCGCACGTTTATGCGACATTGTGCTTTCGTCCCAGATACTGATTTTGCTTGCTACCAAAACTTTAGTCATTGCTGAATATTTCGCTAGTTACATGTAGGTTCTTCAATTTTAAAGCAGAATGAGCGGTTCGGCATCAGCATTTGAAATCATGTTCGTTTTTATGAGTTCTTGAGTTAAGATGGCGTTGTAAAATCACTCCATACGATATGTATTGAAAAGGAGTTTTCTTCATATTTTTTTTTCGGAAAATTTTCCGGAAATATCTTGGGTATTCTTCTTTTTTGGGCGGAGACCTGTCCGAATTGGTGCTAATCATCGAAATTGGTCCAGGCTTTCTCGAGCTATAAGCGTAGTAATTAACGTCATTCTCTTTTGTATATATAGATTAGTTGAACTTAAGATAAATGCTCGAAACGCTTGGTATAGTCTATCGCAGTCGGCCTAGCGCGACTATAAGTTGCTTCCTCGTTTTCAAATAAAAGCATCTAATTTTCTTCAAAGCCCATATATATATTACATTATGTCCTGTGGCTCCTAAATGGAGCAAAGGACCACAAAGCCCATGACATTATTTTAATATAAAATCTGGGCAAATCGTCACACTCGATATCGAATAAAATCAATCGAAATTCTATATTTTGGTTTATTATTGCAAGAAGACGGACAATCATCAGACCTCGTTTCACTTTTACTATTATCTATGGACAATAACTCGTTAGCTATGACAGAGTAAAATTACTCTTATGCCATTTTCTTTTCTGACAAAAAATTTCGCATTGTATTTGCACTCTTTTCGAAAGGTGTATTTTTTAACATGTTCTGCATTAAGAGCAACCTTATCTTACACATAAAGGATTCAAAGTCGAGCCCTCGTAAATCGCAAAAAACTGCAGCCATTGACTTCTTTCTGGTCATAGTGTGACAATATTTCCTCATTATGCCCTTCTTTCAATATTTTCACCATATGGCTTCAAATTCTTTTTGCATTTTATGAATACAGCACTTTGAGACCTCTCGATTGATGCAAAAGGTAAGGTTTTTCATAGTTCAAAATATATAAAAAAATTCACTATTCGAAAAATTTCGATAACGAATGCTACGATTCTACCCCCTGACTACAATCACACCAGACACATCATCCTCAAATTTCTTTTGAATCAGACTGGCCTATTGACGTGGGCAAACTACTACTCGAAAAAGTTCGACCAATTTCCATACAAATGTCTGAAAATATACACTCCATTGAAATCGATTTATAAAAAAAATATTTAGGGAACATATCATCATCAATGTTATAAAGAGGTAATGTGTGTTTGTTTGTTTGTTTGTAGAAGGTAATCTCCGTAACTACCCATCTGATCTTCTTGAAATTTTCACAGAGTCTTACTGCGTATATGGGAAGTGCTATAGTTATAATTTTTTAAATATTTTTAGTGGGCATGGCACCTCCCACACAAAGTAAATTTTTAATATCATATATATTGAGTACTATGATAGCGAGAGCTTTGAAAATTTGTGTGAGGTCACCTATTGATAATATAAGTAGCTACGCCGAAAACGGGCGCGATCGGATAAGTGGGCGTTGCCTCCCATACAAGTAATAATTCAATATTATATATCTCGAGTGCTGTGATAGAGAGAGCTTTTCAAATTTGTCTGATATCACCTATTATTGATGTGAGTAGTCGGACAAAAAATGGGCAGTATCGGACCACTAGGCGTGGCACCTGCCATACAAATTAATATAAAATGCCATATATATGGAGTACCATAACAGTGAGGATCTTGAGACTTTGTGCGAGCGCATAAGTTATTCATGTGATTAGTTAGCCAAAAAATGGGCGTGATCGGAGCAGTGGGCGTGGCACCGCCCGTAAAAAGCAAATATATGATATCATATAACTTGTGTATTAAATAGGGAAGCTTTGACACTTTGCACGACACCATCAGGTCTTAGTATGAGTAGTCGGACAAAAGATGGGCCGGTTCACACCATTGGGCGTGGCACTCCCCATGCAAAGTAACTATTTAATGTCATATATCTGGCGTACTGTAAAAGAGAGAGCTTTGTGGCTTAGCGTGAGCCCATAGGTTCTTTGTATTATTAGTCGAACAAAAAAAAAATGGACGTGATCGAAGTAGTGGGCGTAGCACCGCCCATGCAAAGTAGATATCTAATATCATATAACTGGTGTGCTATAAAAGGGAAAGACTTGACATTTTTCACGAGTCCATCAGATATTAATGTGAGTAATGGGCGTGGCACCTCCTATATAAGAAATATGAAGTACTACGAAAGCGACAGTCTTTTGAAAAGTACATTAGTTATCAATGTGATTTGTCGTGGAAAATATATCGCCAAAATCAACAAGTAAGAAAATTATAGTCGGTCTAGACTGACTATACGATACCCTGTACCATGCGTTTCGAGACCCTATCTCTTAGCACCAACTAATTTGATATAGAAAATAAGCATAAAGCAAATTTGAATGGCATTTTTATTATTTTTTTTGGCTGCCGAAATGAAAAATTTCATATCGGATGCTATATTCATATGAGTATGTCGCAAAATGGACCAATCCTGACCATATTTGGTAAAGTCACTTATATTTTCAAAAATGTAAACAAGCCACATTTGACAAAAATCTGTTCAATATTTTTTGTTTTTTGATAGATTTAAATAAAGATCGGGAATCAGCTCTATATGGGGCCTATGACTAAGAATTGTCCTATAGGGATTATTTTGGACTAACGCGTGTAGTTAGACAAAAAATTTGGCGGGATTGGACAATGCGCGTGGCACCCCCATACAAACTTAATATTAAATGTCATACATATATCTGAATTACTGTAATAGTGAGAGCCTTGGGACTTTGCGTAAGCCCATTCATTACGATTCCGGGGGGAGGGGTAGCGAAGCACACCGAGTTACATCTAGTAACAGAAATAAAATAATATTATACTCAGTAACATGTTTTATTTTTTTCTTATTTTGTGCATATTCATATGCGAGTTGGGAATATATAAATTCACTTTCAGGTGGGGTAAGAATTATAAAAGGCGATTTCTTGTGACTGATGTTTTGTTCTACCGTTTTATCCCGATTTTGACCAAACGTATATTATTTAAAAGGTATTTCTTTTTAGCCGACTTGCAAATTTACAGATTTTAAAATTTTTTGCTTTGAGTAATTTGCATCTAAAGTTGCTACTAACACATACATAAAATTATACAATGCTGTGTGTTTATTAAATTTGTTAATGTTTTTGTAATAAAAATGAGTTTGTTTTTTGTGTTGGGTTGTGAGTTGGCTATAATTGATTAGCATAATTTTATGGTCTTTATTTAATGAAAAAATATAAAATTTCCTAGAATTTGCGCTCGAATTTCGAGGGCTGGAATCTGCTAGTAGTATTTATAATTTTTGATATATAAAACATGAGTCTGATTCAAATGAAATTTAACAGCGATATAACTGGCAGTTGTTCGATTATATACATATTTGTTACACTAAATACTTTCTATTCGAGCTACCCTCACTCCTGACCATAGGCTCCAATTTAATCTACAAATCAGTAGAAAAGCAAATGATTATCGTTTGTTTATTTTTTTTTTTATCAATATTGTTTTTCTATAACAAACGTGAAATAATGATAATATTTATAAACATTTATTGAAGCAGCATTAACTGTACTGAAATCTATTTGCTTTAATAACGAACTGTTAATATGAAAATGGTATTAGTTTATCTAATCATGATATACATACATAGGGTATCGTTTTCTAGACTGTGATTTTCTTACATGTTAATAAATACATACCTAATGCTCCATCTCTTTCATAAATATATTATTTTTAATTATAAATAGTTCCCCAACTGTTTGAAATAAAAAAAATGGTTTTATAAAAAACAACAAAATTTTAAAGTTTTTAGGATTTCTTTTTTTCAAAAATTTCAGCTAAAATTTCTCTCTGGTATTCAAAAAAAAAAAAAGAAAACATATTACCGAAAAAATATGTAATTCTTCTAAACAAATATTATTTGTATTAAAAAAATTAACCTTGGTTTCAAAATACAATACATATTCAATTGAATCTTCAAATCTTCTCTGTCCCACCATCATCATAAGCATCGTCGTCGTCATAATCTTTATTATATACATTTTCAACTCTAGCACATACTCAAGGTCCTCTATAACAAAGTTATACATGTCTTTTACATTAATGTTTACATTATAGTTTTATTTCTTTCAAAGAAACCAAAAATGTTATAATAAAAAAATTCTCAGATAGAGGAAATATTACAAAAAACACATTTGAAACTTTTATTAAATTGTCATCATATGTTTTTTTTTTTTTTTTTGTTTCTATGAAAGTACTTCTACTTATTGCTTTATTACAACAATTTCATATACATATGGAGAACAAAAATATTTAAAAAAAAAAAAAAGATTTCTATACAATTTAGCTAAAAGCAGCATACAAGTTGAGAATCTCTAGAAGAGATGAATTTTTACTTAAGGAAAAGTGTTAACACAAAAAAGTCTGGTGTATGTGGAATAGTCGCATGAGATTGTGTTGGAATATTTGTTTGATTGTGATTTAAAAACCATGTCACTGACATATGTTGCACAAATGTTTTTTGTTGTTGTTGGTGCTATTGTTTTATATCTTTATTATCAGAAAAAAAATTAATCCGGAAAAAATCTGGTTGCCAGATTGATTTAAAATTTAATGTTTCTCAACGTTTTGTGAAATTAAAAATTTGCTATTCTAAATTTAATTTAAGCAATACAATTTCGAGATGGAAATCAACCAAATATTTGTTGAACAGTCCGAAAATCCCATAGGGTTTAACATATCTGAAGTCAGTTTTTTCGGGTCACGCCAGTTTTCTGTGCTGCAGGGTCGGGAGGGGCGAGTCCCTACCCTATACTGTTAACCCAATTAATAGGGTAGGTCGGGTAGGGTGAATATAACTTTTTTTAGAGAAACATTTTTTTATTTGGGACGTATTACCACAGGATGCTCAATAAGTGGGCTCCCTTACAAATTATATGATTTTTGTAGAAAAAATATTCTTTAGTTCGGTTAATAGCAGAATCCAGCCCTCGAAATTTGAGCGCAAGTTCTAGGAAATTTAAGCCAATTCACAAATCAACACAAAAAACAAACTCATTTTTATTACAAATACATTAAGAAATTTAATAAACACACACATAGCGCATTGTATAATTTTATGTATGTGTTAGTAGCAACTTTAAATGCAATTTACTCAAAACAAAGGGAAAAATTAAAAAATCTGTAAATCTGTAAGTCGGCTAAAAAGAAATACCTTTCAAATAATATACGTTCGGTCAAAATCGAGAGAAAACGATAGAACAAAACATCGGTCACAAGAAATCGCCTAGCTTATTAATATTATAGATATTATATTTCTGGTTTTATTTCCAACCCATATTATATCTTAAATGATCTAAGTTCTGATCATCTACCAGTTTATTTTAATCTCTTCTCATCAATGCATTTAATGGATAATTTGTATTATAATTTTAAGCGTTTTAATTGGGAAAAAAAAAATCATTTATTAAAAATTTGATGAAAAATGTTGTTGCTAGGTGAAGTACTTCAGAAATAGAATATATTTCGTTGAATATTCACGAGTTAGAATCTGTCAGACAATCGGTTTCAAATTCTCCACATAGAGCAAATTACATTAAATTTCCAGATAACATTTTGCATTTAACAATGCTCTAAAACGCTACCGTGGAGAATGGTCAATTTGTGACTATAAACTTATGAGCTGATATACGGTTCTCATACGAAATGAGATATACTTACACCAAAATCGTTAATGGAATAATACGCTATTTGTAATGGATAAAGGATCCAAACATTTTTGGAATGCAAGAAAATATTAAAAAAAGTAGTAATTGTTATTCTCTTTTAACTAGTAATGACGTCTTAATTTCCGATGAAAATAAAGCAAACGCATTTGCTGGAAATTTTAGTCTAAATCTGAAAGCATGATTTCAGATGATCACACTCTGATAGTCAATCAAACTATTGACCTTTTGAATACACATAGCATAATCACTTCAACCTCAGACCACATCTCAAATACAGATGTGTTGATAATTATTGGCAAATTTAAGAATAGAAGAGCTTGTGGCTTAAATGATATTAACAATCAGATGTTAAGAAGTCTTCCCAAAATTGCAGTGCAATATCCGATTCATATCTGTAATGCATGCTTGAGCCTACAACAACAGCAAAAGTCATTCCAATATCTAAACTAAATATCTAAGATGTATAATATACTAGAAAATTATAAATAAAATTATAATAATATATAAATAAATTATGGGTCTATCTAGTAGGGAAAAAAATTGGCCAATAAGTCCATTAAGTAGGCTAAAAAAATTGGAAAAGATAATAAGTAAAAAAAAATCAATGTGAGTCCACAGGGGAGATTTGTAAACATCTACACCTTTTCCAATTGTATTTCAGAAAGTATGAAATGTATTTCAGAAAATACCACTTGAATTTCAGAAAATATCTATTGAAATTCAGAATTAAAACGTTGTTTACCCTACAATACCGAAAAGTTATTATTGTTTCTGTTAGTGATTTGGAGTCGCAGAAAATATTTAGCAATATTTGGACTTATTTGTTGTGCACTGGAAAATAAACTATCAAGGGTGGCCTTTTAATGGAAAGAAGATGAGGACTTCATTTGTTAATCAGCTACATTATAAACACCAGGATAAAATTTCTACCGATTTTGAAGTCATCATTTTGAAAAAAAAATACGTTTATATCGTCATTTAAAATGCAAAAGGCCGTAACTAACAAAAAGTTGACTTTTTGTATTGTAGTTACGGCCTTTTACTTAACAACTACTATTTTACATAAATTTGTTTTCATAAATAAAAATCCGTCTTCATTTTTCAGCTTGTTTCAGTTTTTCAGTTTTTGTTTTATGATGTTTTTTGCTTCTCTTGTAAAAAATAAAAATGTTAGTTAGGTCCTTTTGCATTTTGGGTAACGATATGTAGTTTTCAAGAAGTATTACAAACCCAGTGTAATATTTAAAAATATATATTTTTATATAGCGTCCTGACTATTTTTCTGAGACTCAATTGATATTTTCTGAAATCCAATTCATATTTCCTGAAATAAATTTAATAATTTCTGAAATCCATTTGATGTTTTCTGAAATACATTTGATATTTTCTGAAATACATTTTATGTTTTCTGAAATAAATTTGATGTTTTCTGAAATACAGTAGATAATTGCTGAAATACATTTGCTGTTTTCTGAAATACATTTAAAATTTTCTGAAATATATTTGATGTTTTCTGAAATAGATTTGATATTTTCTGAAATACATTTGATAATTTCTGGAATACATGTTTTCTGAAATACATTTGATATTTTCTGAAAAACATTTGATAATTTCGAAAATACATTTGATATTTTCTGAAATACATTTGATAATTTCAGAAACTCAATTGATATTTTCTGAAATTCAGTTGATATTTTCTGAAATGCAAATAATACTTTCTGAAAATAAATTGATGCTTTCTGAAACACAATTGATATTTTCTGAAAATCAATTAATGTTTTCTGAAACACAATTAATACTTTCTGAAATTCAATTGATGTTTTCTGAAGTACAATTGAAAAAGGTGTAGTAATTAACAAAATACCTAAGTTTATTTTCGACTTCTTAAAAATTTTCCTAGTATTTAGCTTTTTAAACTCACAGCACACCTAGCGGTTCTTACTAAAAAAGTTCTGTCAATAGCGAATATATACTTGAATCTTAAAAAAACACCTCTGTAAATTTGTGAACATTTTAAACTCACAGCACACCTAGCGGTCGATAGCTTGAATATTTAAAATTAACGAAAAAGATTTGTGATTTTGCTAAACAGACAGCGAACTCGGCGGTTCTGCTTACTTTATACACCAATACAGTTAAATATAGCTCTCACCGATTTTCCCTTACGTTGTTTTTGTGATTGTATTGTGAAATTGGATTTTAACCCCCCCCCCCTGAGCGCATAGATGTTTACACATAAAAAAATGGGTGAAGTTCTCAACAATAACCGCATTTGACCTGACGAACGATTTGTCTTTAGGAGTTCGCATTCCACTATTCAACAGGTTAAAAGAATCTTCAAAGATATTGAACAAGGCCTGTTTACAGGAAAACTCAGTTTAACTTCCCAATCTTCTTTGTTTGGCTGATAAGAAATTTTCTAAAAGACAGATATTTTTGTGTTTCTACGGATCTCAATATATTTTCTGTAAGTGTTCCGCAGAGATCATACCTAGGTCCAACTCTCTAATATATATTCTTTGCTAATTTGCCCACAATCAGTCCACGCAATCTTACAGCTTATGCAGTTGAAATTATAGTTATTTTCAGACTAAATGGAGAATCAATATTAATTCGGATAAGACACAAGCCGTCATTTTTACAAGAAAAAGAAATCCTTATACAAAGGTAACCTAATTCTTTCGGGCAACAGTATAAATTGGCAAATAATATAAAATACCTAGGCATTTGCTTAAATACAATATTAACATTTATATATATGATAAAATTAAAATATATAAAAAAAAAAACGTTATATCTACTTATAAATATTTAAAGAACTAATTAGTTATATTTCTGGTTTTACATCCTCTTCTGTCAATATCTTTTCGAAGGTAACATCTTTCATGGATTGCGGGTATCTGGCCCAATGAAAATATCTGCAAAATTAAAAGAAATATTTTTTTTTAACGTATATATTAATTCTTTCCGACCCTCACTATTAGTTTAGTTATTAGTAGAGCGTTAGGACTTGTCCCACCTGTAGCACAATAACTTGAAGCGATCCGAAAAAACTGCCTTCAGATTCGGATTCATCGGCTTCGAAAACGTTAAAAACCATCACAAAATCCTAAGGGCTTTAATATGTTTGAAAATTGTTCTACAGTATTATCAGACAATTGTTTATCGCAATTTTGTTAATCTTTATAATTATTAATTTATTTTCTAAAACAAATTCATCTCAAATGAGAACTTTAGAAAAGTTCTTGTTTCAAAAAATATCTGGCAACACCTTAAAAATAAGTTAAATTTGTGTGTATGTTTTATACATAAATATATGTACATGTGTAAATATTTTTCTTTGTGTTTGTTTTCAAAACAATTTTTAATTGTTTTGAATATTTTGAATTATTTTGATATATTTAATGATTGTATTACTCTTTGCCCTCTGTCTAAGGCTTTGGGCAACATCATTGCCTCCATCATGATATTGCATACCATACATATTAATAAAAATTAATTGAAAAAATATTGCTGGCATCCATGATGGAGAGATGATGATGATGAAAAAAAGAGGGCTGTAAACGCTGTTACACTGAACAACATACTCGTATTTATTGTAGTTTTAGTTTTTATTGAGTTCAATTAATTAATTGCTTTTTTGCCGCAATAAGAAATTACATATTTATAAAAAATTTAAATGTTTTTTTTTTTTTGTTTTGCATACATACTGGCATATACATACATATTTTTGTCTGTTAGTTAAGAGAATTATGAATGAATTTAATCAAACCATCATATTAGAAATTTTTTATTTAAATTAATAAAAAAATATTTTTCTTTTTTTATTTTGCAGATACAGAAAAAATGTACATGTGAATTAATTTTAATGGTAAGTTAGAACATTGGCAACTTTTGAACATTTTTTATTTGTTATCAAAATAGGAAGATCGGAGTTTATCTGCAAATTAAAAAAAATAAAATTTTATAAAATCAAATATTTTTTTAAACTCTTTCTTTTATCTCATACTCTCTGTCGGTCTGCCATGGGGTAACCCCATTCCCCCTCATCCAATTGATCTGAAACTTGGCTCATAGTCTTGCTGTGACCATAGATTAATTTTTGGGTAGGCACGCAGAGTTACAGACAGTGACGGAGACATTAAAACCTCACTTCCCCTCATCCGATCGATCTGAAACTTTGTCCATAGATTTATTGTGGCCAAAGATTAATTTTAAGATAGTCACACACAGTCACGCATAGTCTCGCACAGTTACGGATTGATTTAAACCAATTTCCCCATATCCGATCGATCTGAAACTTTGTCCATACACTTGTTGTCACCAAATATTACCTTAAAGATAGTAAAGCAGTGTCACGCACATACACGGAGTACTTTAGAACCCATTTCCCATTAACCGATCGATCTGAAACTTGATCGATAGATTCCGTTAAAAAAGATTAACTTTGACATAGTCACGCACAGTCACGCATAGCCACGCACAGTCACGCATAGCCACGCACAGTCACAGAGACATTCAAACCTCACTTCCCCTCATCCGATCGATCACATATGACCCCAAGCAAATGAAAGACAATTTATTCAAAAAATTCAAATATTTTGTAAGTGCTGTTGAATTTTTAGATGTGACCTTAAAATATAATAAACAAATGTGCTGATTTTCCATGCTAAAAATTTGGAATAAATCTAACTACGTTAACCCATTCCTTGTCAAGGCCAAAAAATTAATTGGTCTAGTAAACTAGATGAAACCCTTACTATGGTTTGGGAAATAAAATTGTGCTTTTTATTAGGAAACCTTATCTTATATGCTCTTAGGGTTAAAATGATCCAAAATTCAGCAGTAGGAAAATATTTGAATTTTTTCACTTAATCGTCGTATAGTAGTTTGGAATAATTTGTGGCGCCAAGTCCAAATGTGTTAATGACGTCAAAATATTTGTTTCCCTAACCCATAGTTATAGAGAGAAATAAAACAGTTTAAAATAGAAAACTGATTAATTCTTGATACAACGTAATTAGAAATAGTAAATGTATTTCACAAAAATCTAATTTTTCTCGAATTCCACAAAAAGTAAATCATTGTTAAAAAATTGTGACGGAGGGATTTGCCTAAAAATTCACACAGGTAAACTATATGATGTATTTAACAAAACCTTATAGTGCCCGATCCGTTTTTTTAAATTTAGTTTTAATCAAAAAAAATTCCCATTTTCGGTCGCAATAAGTAAACAACGTGATAGTAAAACAATACTTCATATCTGAGTACTTATAAGTAGAGAAATCAATAATAAAAAAAAATATGGCTTTAATCAATTTCTCAAAGTTGAAAAAAAGGACATTAAAAATCATGATCTAGTGTTTTTTTTTTTTGCACTACAGTGGCATTTGCTATTTCTTAGCGAGTTTTTATTCAATTTTAAAGTTATATAGCGTTTTGCTTGCCCAAAAAGTTAAATTGTAGAACGAGATTTTGTAAAATCTGAAAATAATATCATATTTGCCCCATGTACGAGGGTGGCTCAATAAGTTATATGAAATGCAACACTGCTCCCATCAACAGACTACTGTAAAACTTTGAGCAAGTTCTGTCATTTACTTTGCGTTTAACAGCTGTTAAAACTTGCAACTTCGTGGTTTTTTTTTTAATGGAAAAAGTGAATTTCGAGTGCTCATTAAACATTATTTTTTGCGAAAAAAAAAAACCGTTAATCAAACCAAGGAAAAGCTTGATAAATACTCTGAGGACTCTGCACCATCGATTTCAATAGTAAAAAAAGTGGTTTACTGGCTTTCGTTGTGGTCGCACAAATACAAATGACGCTGAACATTCTGGACGGCCAATTGAGGTCAATACACCCGAAAATGTCGAAAAAATCCAAGATATGGTGTCGGCCGATCGAATAGTAAAAGTGCGTGAGATTGTTGATGCCATAGGCATTTCAAATGGCATTGTCGTTTCGATTTTAAATGATCAGTTGGGTTTAAGAAAGCTGTCTGCAAGATGGGTGCTGCGTTTGCTCTCAATTGACCATAAACGTAATCGTGTGACAATTTCAAAGGATTGTTTGTAGTTGTTTAACCGCAATTCGAATGAGTTTTGCGGCGTTTTGTAACTTTGGATGAAGCATGGATCCATTACAACACTCCGGACACCAATCAGCAGTCTCCCAAATGGGTTTCTCCGGGTGAACCGGCTCCGAAGAAGGCCAAGGTAAATTTGTCGGCCAATAAGGTGATGGCAACAGTTTCTTGGGATGCACGCGGGATAATCCACATCGATTACCTTCAAAAGGAACAAGTAAGAAAATTACGGTCGGTCTAGACCGACTATACGATACCCTATACCATGCGTTTGGAAACCCTATCTCTCAGGCCCAACTAACTGGACATAGAAAATAAGCAAAAACCAAATTTGAGTGGGATTTTTATTAATTTTTTTGGCTGCAGATATGAAAAAGTTCATATCGGATGCTATATCTATATGGGGACTAGGTCCAAAAATGGACCGATCCTGACCATGGTTGGTAACGTCTCTTGTATTTTGCAAAAACATATACAAACAAAATTTGAGAAGAATCAGATTTAAGTGAATATCGGGAAGCAGCTCTGTATGGGGCCAAAGGGATCATTTTTGGACTACTCACTAATGGATGTAATGAACGCATACAAACCCAATTTGAGTAAGATCTATATGACAATTTGGATCTTATGACAATTTATGTCGATTTCATAGCGGTAATTTGTATGGGGGCTAGGTCTGAACATTTACCGATTCTCACCAATTTCAACAGCGTTCATCCCATGGCCTATAAAAGCATATATACCAAATTTCATCGAAACATAGTCATATTTGCGAGCTGCAGTTTGATTACAAGGTTTATATGGACACACAGACGGACGGACGGACGGACGGACGGACGGACGGACATTGTTAAATGAACTCAAAAAGTGATTCTGATTCGATCGGTATAATTAAAGATGGGTCTGGGTCAAATATTTTTGGTTGTGACAAACAGCAGCACAAAGTCATTATACCCAAACCACATAGTGGTATAGGGTATAAAAAACAATAAACGGCGAATATTATGCCAACTTATTGGACGGATTTCACGAAGATTAAAAAAACGACCCCATATGGCCAAGAAAAAATTTCTTTTTCATCAAGATAACGCACGGGTGCACACGTGTGCAGTCTTAATGGCAAAATTCCATGAATTGGGCTATGAATTGGTTCCTTATCGGCCATATTCGCCGGATTTAGCCACCCAGTGACTATTTCCTATTTCCAAACCTAGAGAAATGTCTTGGCGAAAAGAGATTTAGCTCCAACAGTTATATTATTGATCAAACAAATGCCTATCTTATGGACTTCGAAAAATCCTATTTTTTGGAAGGGATACAAAAATTGGAGAAACGTTGGACTAAATGTATTAGGCTAAAAGATTATGTAGAAAAATATATTTTTTTTTTTTTTCAAAAAAACGGACTTATTGAGCCGCCCTCGTATACACACTTGAAAACATTTATTACAAAAATAATTCAATTTTTCTTCATATATCATATTTTCTAAAAAGGGTGAGTTTGGCAACTATCGTATTTTATAACTTTATTATTGGTTGGCCGATTTTTATGATTTTGGGCATTTTAAATAGGTACTAAACAATAGAATTTATTTGCAATGTGAATTGGGCAAGGCGGTTCCAAAAAAAAATTAAATAATGGTAAAAATCTTAATTTCTCGCGATTTCAGTCGCGTTGAGCCACTTATAAATTTTTTTGACTGACCCAAAACTTTGAATTTCTCCATTTTTTTTTTTTTTTTTGTTGCTATTTGCATATTTCTAGGGGGTGAGACTGAGAGCTTGAGCACTTTTTTTTATTAAGGGCCACCATAATGTGCATATATTGTATGTTGTCTAATTTCCCCCTTAAATATTAAAAATGGAATGATAAACTTATATATACCCTCTGTACAGAAATCTCATTAAAAGACTCATTAGAGTATCGAGGTTCGCATTGTATAAAAATGTGCGCTTTTACCAATAAGTTCTCTTGTAAATATTTCAATTTACATAATTTCCAAATATATTATTTCATTTTGATAAATTAAATAAGTTTTTCGATAAAACAAATTTAAATAAAAGAAAAAAATATAAACAATTTCGATATTCGAAATTTTTACTATATGTTTGGTGTAGCATTGCACTTCCTAAGTACAAATTCTATGAAGTACCAAGTGTAATTGTACCAAATTTTCAATTTCAGATGTTTACCAACAGTTTCTATGTTATTTGAGTTCTCTTTATATACTTTCTTCCATAACTATTGATTTAATGATGCGACTTCACATAATTTTCAACACAAATACCAAAGCAAAGCCATTAACCCCACCCACCAATTTTAGTATTAAACAAAGATAACCAAGGTATTGCATACATCTATGGTAGCATTTTTTCATAAAGTAAAATAAATCAAAAACTGCTCATTTTATTAATTCTTGATTTACAATCTATCAATGGATAATTAGCAAATTTGTTAAATTTAGGATACACCACAGAGACTATGTAGCTCCATTGAGATATGTAACATTAAAAAATAATAAATGTATTACATATTTACAAATTTACATATTTAATTTAAATTGTTGTTATAATAATAATAATTTATTTAAACATAATTCTAATTTTAATAGGTTAATTATTTACAAAGGCTCATGGCATTTACTTCCAGATTGGGAGATCTAAAACATGGTTTTGTTTCATTCAGCATTCTTATTTCTTTGGTGCTATCGAATAACGATCACTTGCAGTTATAATTTCATTTCGAACTAATGATATAGTAAGATCATTTCAGATGGATTTGCTGTGCCCCATAAATGGATACCGTAGTGGCTTGAGAATGAATTTATATATTCTCAGAATGTTGTTTAGATTTAGCTAAGATTTTGAACCTAAAAATCAGTAAAAGTTTTTAGTTTTGATTTGAAGTTGATCTCGATTATTTTTAATATTATTTTTCCAGGTAAGTCGCCTGTTGAGAGCCATACCCAATACTTTATTGTATCACTCTTCGGAATTGTATTACCATGTAGCCACCAAGACATTATCGAGTACAGGCATATCTGCTGTATATGTGGTATTCCAGTATTTATTTCGTATCATTCCGAAGTTTCCTCCGATAGATTACATGTAACTTAAACAGTTAATATCTTTAAAACAGGACGCTATAAAACAACAATTAAAAATAGATAATAAATTTTAATAAAACTTAAGGCCAATATTCCACCACCCACTTGGATTAAAAAGTGTTTACTAGTTGGATGATTGGCCGATAATATATCTATAATATTAATAGTCTACGCGATTTCTTGTGACTGATGTTTTGTTCTACCATTTTACCCCGATTATGACCAATCACATATTATTTGAAAGGTATTTCTTTTTAGCGGTTTTGCAGCTTTACAGATTTTTAAATTTTTTTCCTTTATTTTGAGTAAATTGCATACATAAAATTATACAATGCTATGTATTTATTAAATTTGCCAATATGTTTGTAATAAAATGAGTTTGTTTTTTTGTGTTTATTTGTGAATTGGCTATAATTGATTAGCATACCTTTAGGGTCTTTATTTAATGAAAAAATAAAATTTCCTAGAATTTGCACTCGAATTTCGAGGGCTGGAATCTGCTAGTTTCAATTAATATAATTGTTCGCCAGTACAAAGTTCAATACGCTAAGAAGATTACTTATGTTTAGCCTATCCCTTTCTACTTTTGCAGTATTATCTTTTGAAACTTAAAATTCATTAGCACTTAAAATAGTTTAAATAAGCAAATGTTTAGGTTACAAATTACTCATATTCTAGCATTCCTGCTATCTCACAGATAAGAGGTACAATTTCAAAATTTACAGTTTGGTCATATGTTTAAAAAAAATGTCAAGTTTGGAGTAATAAAAATAACGGATCGGCTAAAAAGTCTGAAAAATAATAATAATGCAGAAAAACATTTTACTTTTCTATATGTTTTTCTTCTTTTTGTTGAGAATACTTTATTTCAGAGCAGAGAACTAGCAATAACAATTTTAAAAAACTAAATTTAATGAAAAGATATGAAGCAACAAGCAATATCAACCAAATATGTGTAATAAAATATAAGACATAACTAAAGAAAACAAATAAAATTCATTGAAGAAGAAGAAAAAGAACCAACAACGTCGTCGTCAACGGAAATGTCTGCTTCATAACGGCGCTTGTCTAAGCGCTGATATCGCCGAACGTTAGGGCTCTGCTGTTTTTTCATTGTTTTTCCAATACTTACTTACTGACATATGTATGTATGTTTGTATGTAAATACATGTGGCATGCATAAACAAGCAAATGCAGTCACACACAGTTACGCGTTTTTCTGCTGTTCTCGTTGTTGTTTTGTTGTTGTTGTTTAGTTAAGTAAAGTAGAGTAATACTTGAAAACGGAAGATAAGGCGCTGTGCGAAGAACTAAAAACCCACAAAATACAAATTTTGAAAAAAACATTCTATAAAAATATTACGGCGTGTGTGTGTTTTCCCCCTAGTGCAAGTACATACAATAGAGATGGCAAAATTGGCTTAGGTACTCTTTTAATACCCTCTACTACTCTGTGGTCAAGGTATAATGAGTTTTTGCTGAGAGCCACCTTACGAATCGATTTAGCGATGTTCGTCTGTCCATCCATCTGTGTGTCCATGTAATCAAACTACAGGTTTCAATTATGAATATATTTTGATTAAATTTGGTATATGAGCCATAAGACGAATACTATTAAAGTGGTGAAAATTAGAATATATGTAGATCTAAGTCAAAATGGGTTTGTGTATGTTTATTACATTCATTAATCAGTAGTCCGAAAGTAAATCCTATGGGACAATTAGACATACTCGTAGCCCCATATAAAACTGCTTCCCGTTTTTCACTTAAAACTATCGAAAACAAATTTGGTTTGCATATGTTTTTTCGAGGAATAAGTGACTACCAAATAGGGTCAGAATTGATCTATTTTTCGACGCAGTCCCCATGTAAATATAGCATCCGATATGCACCTTTTCAGAACTGCAGGCAAAAAAATTAATAAAAAAATTCCACTCAGATTTGGTTTACGGTTATTTTATACCCAGTTAGTTGGCCCTAAGACCAACTCTCTAAATGCATGGTATAGGGTTTCGCAAATTTGATCCGACCGACTTTATATTCTTAAATTTTTGTTTACACATTTTAATCGACGTGTAAACACCTATTCGCGCAGGGGTGTACAAAACTATTTCACAATACAATCACAAAAACAACCTTTTTGAAAATGAAAATTGAAAAATTAAAAATGAAAAATAAAAAATGAAAAATATAAAATGGAAATTGAAAAATAAAAAATTGAAAAATAAAAAAATAAAAATAAAATATAAAGAATGAAAAAACAAAAATTATATAAGAAAAATGAAAAACGAAAAATGAAAAATACAAAATTCAAAATGAAAAATAACAAGTAAGAAAATTATAGTCGGTCTAGACCGACTATACGATACCCTATACCATGCGTTTAGAAACCCTATCTCTTAGGCCCAACTAACTGGACATTGAAAATAAGCAAAAACCAAATTTGAGTGGGATTTTTATTAATTTTTTTGACTGCAGATATGAAAAAGTTCATATCGGATGCTATATCTATAAAGGGACTAGGTCCAAAAATGGACCGATCCTGATCATGTTTGGTAAAGTCTCTTGTATTTTGCAAAAATATGTACAAACAAAATTTGAGAAGAATCAGTGCAATATTTTTGTTTTTTAATAGATTTAAGTGAAGATCGGGAAGCAGCTCTATATGGGGTCAAAGGATCATTTTTGGACTACTCATTAAAGGATGTAATGAACGAATACAAACCCAATTTGAGTAAGATCTATATGACAATTTGGATCTTACGGCAATTTATGTCGATTTCATATGGGTAATTTGTATGGGGGCTAGGTCTGAACATGGACCGATTCTCACCAATTTCAATAGCGTTCATCCCATGGCCGATAAAGGCTTATATACGAAATTTCGTCAAAATATATTCATATTTGCGACCTGCAGTTTGATTACAAGCTTTACATGGACACACAGACGGACGGACGGACGGACGGACATTATTAAATCAACTCAGAAAGTGATTCTGATTCGATCGGTATAATTAAAGATGGGTCTAGGTCAAATATTTTTGGTTGTTACAAACAGCAGCACAAAGTCATTATACCCAAACCACATAGTGGTATAGGGTATAAAAAGCTATAAATAAAAAATTAAAATTAAAAAATTAAAAATAAAATATGAAAAATGAAAAACGAAAAATGAAAAATAAAAAATGCAAAATGAAAAATAAAAAATAAAAAATTAAAATGAAAAATGAAAATTTAAAAAAAAAAATTAAAAAATAAATGAAAAATGAAAAATAAAAAATGAAAAACGAAAAATGAAAAATATAAAATAAAAAATATAAAAATAAAATATGAAAAATGCAAAATAAAAAAAAAAAATAAAAAAGAAAAATGAAAAACGTAAAATGAAAAACGAAAAATGAAAAAGAAAAAAATTAAAAATAAAAAATGTAAAATGAAAATCGCAAAATGAGAAATGAAAAATGAAAAGAAAAAATGCAAAATAAAAAATATTAAAAAATTAAAAATAAAAAATGAGAAATAAAAAATAAAAAATATAAAAATAAAATATGAAAAATGCAAAATAAAAAAAAAAAATAAAAAAGAAAAATGAAAAACGTAAAATGAAAAACGAAAAATGAAAAAGAAAAAAATTAAAAATTAAAAATAAAAATGAAAAATAAAAAATTAAAAATTAAAAAAAGAAAATAAAGAATTAAAAATAAAAACAAAAAATGAAAAATAAATAACGAAAAGTGAAAAACGGAAATTAAAAAATTAAAAATGAAAAATGTAAAATTGAAAAATGGAAAATAAAGGATGAAAAGTAAAAAATTAAAATTGAAATTTAAAAATAAAAAATTAAAAATAGAAAATGAAAATTAAAAATAAAATACGAAAATGAAAAATAAAGAACGAAAATTAAAAAAATTTAAAATGAAAAATAAAAAATGAAAAACGGAAAATGAAAAACGAAAAATGATAAAAAAAAATATGCAAAATAAAAAACGAAAATTGAAAAATAAAAAATTAAAAATTAAAAATAAAAAATGAAAAATACAAAATAAAAAATTAAATATAAAAAATGAAAAATAAATAATGAAAAAATAAAAAATAAAATTTAAAAATTTAAAATAAAAAATGAAAACTAAAATATGAAAAATGAATATTAAAAAATTAAAAATAAGAAATGAGAAATAAAAATTGAAAAATATAAAAATAAAATATGAAAAAAGGAAAATGAAAAACGAAAAATGAAAAATACAAAATTCAAAATGAAAAATTAAAAATTTTAAATAAAAAAAGAAAATTACAAAATTAAAAATAAAATATGAAAAATGAAAAACGAAAAATAAAAAATGCAAAATGAAAAATAAAATAAGAAAAATTAAAAATAAGGAATGAAAAATCAAAAATAAAAAATCAAAAAAAAAATGCAAAATGAAAAAAAAAATGAAAAACGAAAAATGAAAAATGCGAAACGAAAAATTAAAAATGAAAAAATTCAAAATTAAAAACGAAAAATGAAAAATAAAAAATAAAAACTGAAAAATTAAAATTAAAAAAATTAAAAATAATATATAAAAACGAAAAATTAAAAATAAAAAAGCAAAATGAAAAATAAAAAATGAAAACTAAAAAATTAAAAATTAAAATTAAAAACTGAAAAATAAAAAATGAGAAATAAAAAATTAAAAATAAAATATTAAAAATAAAATATTAAAAATAAAATATGAAAAATGCAAAATGAAAAATAAAAAATAAAAAAAGAAATGTGAAAAATGAAAAATGAGAAACGAAAAATGAAAAATAAGAAATGAAAAAAAAAAATGAAAAATAAAAAATGAGAAATGAAAAACGAAAAACGAAAAATTAAAAATAAAAAATAAAAAATTTAAATAAAAACGAAGAATAAAAAATGAAAATTAAAAAAAGAAAATAAAAAATGAAAAATGAAAAACAAAAAATTAAAAATGAAAAACGAAAAATAAAAAATTAAAAATGAAAAATGTAAAATTTAAAAATGAAAAATAAAAAAGAAAAATAAAAAATTAAAATTGAAATTGAAAAATAAAAAATGAAAAATAAAAAACGAGAATTAAAAAAATTAAAAATAATATATGAAAAATGTAAAATAATATATGAAAAATGAAAAATAAAAAAATTAAAAATGAAAAACCATAAATAATAAATAAAATATGGAAAATAAAAAATAAAAAATTAAAAACGAAAAATGGAGATGAAAAATGAAAAATAAAAAATAAAAAATGGAAAACGAAAAACAATTAAACGAATATAATTAAAAATTAACCAGTTTAAATAGTAAATAATAATAAATATTTTTATATTAGCATATCCCCTGCAGTTGATTGCTTCAAGTGATACATAGATGATCGGACACACATAACTCTTTTTTTAAAGCAAATGATTATACATTAAAAAATCGGTAATCCGAATAATGAATTGCAGAATGCAAGCCGGATTGTCGAGGCTTTTCCCCATGGACTTTGTCTTAATAGCAATGTCCGTAAAGAAATGCTTTACGTGCTAATGTATTGATAAGAACATAAAAATTATTTATTGTAAAAATAAAAATGTGTGTTTTGACGATCTACTCCTTATTGTAAGCAAGTTCTGAATAACGTCCCTTACCAACGTAACTATAGACAATTTAGAAGAAAGCATTTTATTGTAAGGTCCCTATATTTTCCTATGAAAAATTCGCCTTTTGCTTCTAAAAAATGCGAAGCATGCACGTAGGAAATGTGTCGTGATCTCATCATTCTCCAGACTCAGTTGACACAGAGCCGCATTATTAAAGTTAAAGTTGTGTAAAATTTAATTTATTTTAAATCCTCTTAGTAACCTTATGTCACTCTTGGTGTTATTCAATATATATCTCGGTCCGATGGAGGTTATCAATAATTTGGGTTGCTTAAAACCATCCAAATAATTCCCACAGGTGGCTGTTGAATGATATAAGTAAAAAAATAGACAAGGATTCGTTTAAATATCAGACAAAAAAAAAAGAACTGGTAAGTCGTTTTAAAGACCATTACGTATATCAAGAAATAATTTTGAGTCCAAATATAATACATTAAAAGCACATGGAAATCTAAAGGCGTGTATCCTTTATATGTCTGTGCAGTAACTCAAAGTAGAAGTTTTTTTCTTCAAATATTTGCAAACGAAACTGATAAATTAATTGAAATAAGAAGTAATTTGTTTCCAATTAAAATATAAAAAAAAATTCCATAGAAGGAACTCTTTTTTCTCACGCCTTTTAGTACCACTTTGCATCAAAATAGTACATTTTTACTCAATTCACATCCCTATTATGCACACACACACACACATACACATGAGCTGAGTATGAGTATTACTTCCACTCGAATTTTGCTGAACAAAAATTCATATTATGGTGAATTTCTTCCTATTTTATTCTATACAATACAGTTGTTGTTGCATTACGAATATGCTTATTGACAATGTGTGCGTGCATGTACATACGGACACGTCGTTACGCGAGAGCTCGAGGAATATTCGTATGTTTTTCTGTGCCGTTCTTTGTACTGTTTTTTTTTTCATCATAAAAATGCGAAAATTAATTTCAAATGACAATTGAAAATATTTGGGACAGTCAGTCTAATAAAAGCCATTGCGGCAAGAGGATGTTTCGGGTACTGGAAATGAATAGAAAAAAAAGTGAGGACAGAAAAGCGAGATAAAACTATAGTGTGAAAGTAAAAGCTGATAAATATAGTGTGATAGTACTCGCACTATCGAATACAGTGATGTTTATGATGATGTGATAAATTGTGATGACGTTATAGAAAAGTGTTGTGTTTTTTTAACAATAAAATTTAAAAAAAAAATAAACAAATATTCGTTAACTTTTGTGAAAAAAAACAAATATTTTTATACTAAACAAGGATAAACACGTGGCATGTTTTAACCCTTAAAAAAATATATGTATATAAACTAAATGAATCATACCTATTGCGATTTAAGAACAAATCTGGGAGGCAACAGAAGATGGAACGACAAAAACTTTAAGAAAATTATTAATAAACCTTTTCGATCCTCTTGGAAAAAAAGAAAATATTAAATGGAACAAAAAAGAATACATTTTTTAAACTTCTATTTAAAAGACAGGTACTTTTTTAAACTTGTGTTCCTTAACAAATAATTTTTTTTTAATTGAAAAAATTTAAGATTTAAATTAGTAACTAATTTTGAGATTCTTATTTTCAAATAAAAGTAAAAATTGTTTTTACGATAATTACTTTTTCCAATTAATTTTTATTAAACAAAATCTATGAATATTGTTATCTTGTGATAGATTTAAGTGAAGATCGGAAAACAGCTATGAATGCAAGGTTTATTTTGGCTTACAGATTAGTGGGCATAACAAACACATATAAGTCAATTTTAAGCATTATTTATGTGCCAATCTCAATCATCCGGGAATTTATGTCTATTTTGTACGGGCTATTTTTATGGAGGTTAGGTCGGCATGATCGTCCTCTAAGCGACAATATTTTATAATCGAAATTTCAGCAAAACATATTAATATTTGCAGCCTATAGTTTGTTTAGAAGGCTTACATGGACACACAGACAGACAGACGGACATGGCAAAATCGAATCAGAAAATAATTCTGTAGCGATTGGTATAAAAAAAAGTTGAGTGTAGGTCAAATATTTTTTGTTGTTACAAACATTAGCTGAATCTCATTATTCCCTGTGCTAGGAGTGGCGTGGGGTATAAATACTGCACTTTCGACTTTTCGCAGTATGACGTGGAAATGTAGTCTAAACTAATTAAAATTGGGTTGTTATTCCCATGATATGGAATCGAAAAATCATGAAAATTATAAAGATTATTTGAAATAAAAAAGGGATAATTTGTTTCGTAATAGGAAGGCCAGATATTAAGTTAATTAAGTTAATTAAATAATGCCTGGTAAGGAATAGCACACTTAAATAATAAAAATTTTCATCTATAATATTAATAGGCCAGGCGATTTCTTGTGACCGATGTTTTGTTCTACCGTTTTATCCCGATTTTGACCAAGTGTATATTATTTGAAAGGTATTTCTCTTTAGCTGTTCACCAGATTTATAGATTTTTAAATTGTTTCCTTTATTTTGAGTAAATTGCATTTGAAGTTGCTACTAACACCTACATAAAATTATAGATATGCTATGTATTTGTTTATTAAATTTGTTAATGTGTTTGTTAATGAGTTTGTTTACTTCACTCACAATAATAATAAACCAAAAAAGTGTTGGTTTTTGAATTGGTTAAGTTGAAAAATAAAGTTGCCTGGATATTGCACTCGAATTTCGAGGGATGGAATCTGCTAGTTATAAATTAAAAGAACAATAATATAAAATATTTTTGATTTTCCTTGTTACAAAACACGTTTTTTGGTCGACTTTTTGGAATATTAGTATTGTAAACTGAGATAAATTTAATTAACATCCCAAAAATTCGGTCCTATAACTTTCAACTATTAGAAAAGAGAGTTAAAAACTTGAGTTTATTTAAACCAAGTTTAACTGAAATTTGAAAGCAGGCATAAATATCTGTCACGTTAACGCGTGTTTTCAATATTTACATTCTAAAATTGGTAATTTTGTATATAAAATTCTGCACCAGAAACTATTAAAACCTATAAATTTTGCAGACATTTATAAGTTGTAAAAGAGTGACCAGAAAGTGGAAAATCTTTATTTTTAACATAACTAGAAACCTTATCAATGAATAACTTTTCGAAATATGCGAGCTGATATGAAAATACATGACATAAGCTATTTGTGAAAACAGTGCTTTTGTCATGAAAACTGTATGTTAAACCAACCGTCCTTAGTTTTATAAATTCCAAGCAAAAAGACCTTCAGTTTAGCTTTAACTTCAGCAAAAAGACCATCTTAATTCTTACTGAATTTTAATCATATTCAGAACCATTCGTAATATGAGTTTTAAATAATACTTTTATTTACTTGATGATACTCGATATTTGATAGTTGACTAAATATCCATTTAAATCAAATACTTTTTGCATATTTGATTTAAAAATCAGGTTTTTGTTTATTATAATTAAATGGTTATTTTTAGAACTTTCTTTATATATATCTTGATATTTTTCTGAAATTTTGTATTCAACTTTTTTCTTAAAATGATTATTTGTTTTTTGCTCTTTAAAAATTATCTGCTATATATTTTATAGCATTTATAATACAATGAACCTCTCATAATCCCAACGGATATTTAAATATATTATTTTCTTCCGCTTCCGCTCTTGAACGTTGTTTCGACCTAGCATACATTTACAAATAAATTGCTTTTACTTGAATTTAAATAACGATACTATAACAATGACATTTGAACTCTGTAAATAATTGTTATTATATGTGCTTATTGTATGCGAAGTGTCATGCCCAATGGTCTAACCGTCCTTGTTTGACTCTACTACTCACATTAAGAACCTATAGACTCACACAAACGTTTAATGATATCGTTTTCATAATGTATATGCTAATTGCCACGCCCACTGTTACGATACCGCCGAGTTTAATTAGGACTAATTCTTCTCATAAGTTATGGCCTGACATAAAGTTTCAAGACTCTTGTTATCATTATACTCTAGATCTTTGGTGATAAACGCTTACTTTATGTGGAAAGTGGCACGACCATTATGTAAATGGCAGGAGTCATGGCCTCTCGACTGATATTGCACATTTTTACTTGAGTATACAAACATATACTTATTTGCTCATAGAAAACTTTCCAACCAAATTTTCTTAAATTTTAACAACTGTATTTTCGCTTGTATCAACTGAAATTTAATAGCAGGTAACTACTTTTTATGATGCTAAATCATTTACTGTGAAGGCAACAGAATTTCCGTTTTGTGTGTATAATCCTCCAGATATTTGTTGATAAAAATTTACATTGTATGGGATTACCACGCCCTATAATCTATATCCAACTGAACTTTACCTTAAACCTACCACAACCAAACACATTTAAAAAAAATATATACTTAAATCGCGAATCTATAACCGTGAAGGAAAAAAATCATTCTTAGAATGTTGGAAAACGTTCCGTTGTAAAATGTTTGAAGGAAATTAAAATAAATATTTGGGGAAACAACATTATCCTGTCGTATTCCGTTAATAATCTGTAATTTTTTAAAATTATACTCATATTAAAATAATACTAGCATATTCCAGCCCTCGAAATTCGAGTGCATATTCTAGGAAATTTTATTTTTTCATTTAATAAATTATTTTATAAAACAATTCACAATTCAACATCGATTGCATTATTGGTATATGTCCAAAATTATTTTTCAATTCAACACAATTATTATTGTGAATGAAGAAAACAAACTTATTTTTTTACAAACACATTAACAAATTTAATAAACACACACACAGCATTGTTTAATTTTACGTATGTGCTAGTAGCAACTCTAAATGCATTTTACTCCAAAAAAATGTTGCAGACGGTGCAAATCTGTAATTCTGGTGGACAGCTAGACAGAAATACCTTTCAAATAAGATACATTTGGTCAAAATCGGGAGAAGACTGTTTCACAAATCATCGGTCACAAGAAATCGTTTTACCTATTAATATTATAGATGTATAAAAACTAATGAATTTATAATATTTTTTTAAATTACTGCAAATACAGGTTTTGCCAAAAGTCACCATGTGCAAAAATTCTCCATAAATTTTGTGCTTATGAATTTTTTTCCCGATTAGAAAATATACCAAACGAAATTTTTCTCTCTAAGTATGGAAAATATTGTCACATGACCCAAGTTTTTAGCATCGCAATCATGTGCTCGTTTTAGAGCATTTTCCATAAAATTATTCAAAATTTTATGGCTGGAGTGTTTGAATTTCTGGCCTTGAGTTCAAGAATTATCTATCGGTTCTACCGTTGTTTAGCGGCTCGAAGTACGGTGCCATATTGGCGGTAACGATCAACTATGCAACGAATCATTGCTTCAGAGGGCGCAATTCTGTCGATAAGATGGCCACGATATGCTCTGTGCGTTAAAATAATTGATCGCTGATTCAAATAATAAAATTAAATTATTATTGTTCTAAATTAATAACTCAAGAAAGGCAACGATTTTCTTTATTTTGTGTTCTCTAATTTAAAAAATGTTAAGCCTCTGTTGAACCTCAGTGGGTTAATTTAATCTTTTCATATATTTCAAACGAAAATTTCTCGCCATTTGCTCAACATGTGTGTAAAGAGACTTGCCAGATTCTGTGTTTTTTTTATTTAGTAAAGAAAAACCTTCAATAGACAGGATTTATTTCAATTAAGATTTTATGATAATGTTCCTGGAAATTTTTAGCAACATTTTTATAACAATTTAAAATATGTGTATAAGAAAATATTTAATTTTTGCAACACATTATAATAAAAAATTAAGTAAAAATAAGTAACTGGAGCGACTATACAATACCATATACCATGTATTTCGAGAGAGGGTCTTGGATGCAACTTTCCTCAGACAAAAACTTAATATAAAAATTAAGCATAAACATATTATAGTGTTATTGTTATTAGTTTCTGACGTGCAGATATGAAAATCTTATATGTGATGTTTTTATATGGGGACTAGGTCGAAAAATGAACTGGTCATGACCATATTTAGTAAAGTCACTTACCTTTCGCAAAAACATACACAAACCAAATTCGAGAAAAATCCATGCAATATTTTAGTTTTTTGATAAGTTTAAGTGAAGATCGACAATCAGCTTTATATAGGACCAAGGTTAAAAATGCCCCTACAGGGCAAATTCCTGACTTACTGATTACTGTGCATAATAGACGCACATATCGATATATATATATATATAATAATCTGGATGGTCATAACCATTTTAGTCGATCTTGGTGTTATTTGTATGGGGGCTAGGTCTCAACATTTGCCGATTTACACCAGTTCCAATAGCATTCATCCTATGGCCCTGAAAAACTTATGTACCAAGTTTCATAAAAATATATTATTATTTGCGACCTGTTGTTTGACTCACAGTCGGACAGTCGGGTGAACGAACATCGCTAAATCGACTTCGAAATTGTGTCTGAGTCGATCAGTATAATAAAAAAAGTCTGGTCGAATATGTTGTAGTAATTACAAACATCAACACAAGCTTTATATATATGTGTGTATATATATATATATATATTTATTATTATTTTTTTTAATGCATATATATTTTTTTCTATTTTGAATTCTTAAAGCTATTGTGGCAACAAAATAACTCTCATGGACCAGTGATTCAGACTCAGCTTTCCCCCATTGCTTTAAGTACACTTTCATCGTGTCTATTCTTTTGTTGAACAATCTAATCTAGAATTATTCTATAGGAATAAAAAAACTAAAATTAAAAAACCTATAAATGTATAAGTTTATCAAAAAGAAAAATTTACCTTTACTTTTAATAACTCCATGTGCACGTATATACATAATTTTATTAAAAAATTCGAAGTTGAAGTATGGAGATATTAGATAAGAATATTTTTTCTAAGTGGAATAAGTGTTGCCTTTTACATTTCATACATATCTTTTATCTAGGTAGTTCTATATACAACTTAAATTTAAAAAAAATATTTTCTTTTCATACAGATATATGCCCCCTTCTTATTAGTTTATACTTTACTTCAAAGTATTTAATTACAGATTGAAATTGTTCAAATGAAATATTTTTGAATCATTTTAGACATTGTGAATATCTTTTTTTTTTTTCTTTTTTGATGCATGATTTTTTTTTCCCAACAAGCAAAATAAATATAAACAATTGTTTTACTTTATCCAAAATTAAATTTTTATGGTAAATTTTTTAAAAGAAAATGGCCAATTTTTGAAGAATTTTTCCACAGCAAAAGTAGAATTATACGCTCTTACTCGCTTATTACACTTATTTATGATATTTAATTTAATAAGGAATATTTTGGTGATTTTTTTTGTACATATTATTTGCCACAAATCTGCCAGAATCTGGCAAGCTTGTCAATGAAATAAAATACAAGCGATGAAATAAAATGCCAACGTTTGCGGTTTTCTATAAAATAACGATTAAATATTTGAACATTTGAACACAAAAAAAAAAAAACTCTAACTATAAATATAAATATATTTTATAGCAACAATGAAATCAACATATTGTAAAAGTAAAATACAATACTCTAAAACTATTTAATCGGGTAAGTGAACATAACTATTTCTAAAAATGTATAATGATACTTTGTGCATATTTTCGTAAATCATTTGATAACAAAATCATATCTTTCTCGCTCTCCAAACACAAAACAAATTATATATTGTAATAATTATTTTAGAGCCTCAAAAGAAAACCTCAAAATAAGAGTATGTAATTTTTTTTTTTGTTATTTCGGTTTGTAATTGTTTTGGCTGTAGTGGCAACTGATAACAATTTTTTTTTTTCGTTATTTTGTTCCAGATATTTTATTGTGGTTTTGTGTGGGTTAAACTTAACCTTTGTTGTGTTATCGTTTAAATATTGTTATCATTTAGTTCACTGTTTGTTATTTTTACAGGAATTTTCTAACAGATACCAACAAACTGAACAAAAAAATTTAATATTATAAATTGTAGAATAAATGAATATTTTTTTTATTGTTACATTCTGTTTATCTTGGAATTATTATATTTATTAAGAGAGGTGATAGAGAGAGAACAAATATATATAGTAATAATAAACTTAGGTAGAGTTTCTCTCCATGTCAGTTAAAATAAGTTTAGTTAAACTCACCATTTTTAAATATGAACTTAAAAATTGTAACAAGACCACCAATATTTTGATTTAATAGTTTAAAATTGATTTGGTTTATTAAAATTGAAATCAAGACAGCTATCTAGTCTACAAAAGAATTCATTGTAGTATATGAATTACTTACTTGCCACATCGATGGCACTTGTGTTTTTTTAAACCTTAATCTGAAAACGCTTGATCGATGCCCAACTATTTATTTTCAAAATAAGTTTCTTTTATAAAAGACTAAATGTAACCCGGTGTGCTTCGCTACCCCCTCCCCCCACCCCCGCATCGTAATGAAAGGCTCATGCAAATTTCCAAGGTAATTCAGATATTTGACATTAAATATTAAGTTTGTATAGGGTTGCCAAGCCCATTTGTCTGATCCCGCCCATTTTTTGTCTGACTACTCACGTTAATAATAGATGACCTAAGACAAATTTGGAAAGCTTCCAAAAATCTGTAAATCTGCAAATCGTCTAAAAAGAAATACCTTTCATATGATATACTTTGGTCAAAATCGGAATAAAATGGTAGAACAAAACATCAGTCACAAGAAATCGCCTAGCCTATTAATATTATAGATTATTACAGATTATTAGTATAGATGTTTTTATTTCAATGCTTGCTGATATACAATGTTTTTTGTTTTTTCATTCAATAAAACAATTATCAGATTTTTCGACGTTCCTACCCTGGAGCAAGGTAAATAGAACTGCCCACGAAAAGAACATTGATTTTCAAATTAAATCTGGCAACACTTAACTAATGGCTTTGAATCTAGAATATCATTTGCTAATTTTTCTTTTTATTTTGCCCATTTTTTATTCTGACAATTTTTGTTTTTGGGCGATTTTTATTTTTCGCGATTTTCGGTTTTGGCGATTTTTGATTTTGGCGAATTTTCAATTTAGGGATTCTGCACATATTTTCCACGACTAATCACATTGGTAACTAATGTACTTGTCAAAACAGTAGTACTTCACATTTTTTGTATAGGAGGTGCCACGCCCGCTAACCCCATACCACCATATTTTTATTGGACTACTCACATTTATATCTGACGGACTCGTGCAAAATATCGAGTCTTTGCCTTTTATAACACACCAGTTATATGATATTAGATATTTAAATAGTTACTTAATATGGGGGTGCCACGCCCATTGGTGTGATCCCGCCAATTTTTTGTCCAACTACTCATAGTAATATTTGGTGGGCTCGTGCAGTGTCAAAGCCATCCTTTTTTAGTACACCAGTTATATTATATCATATATTTACTATGTACGGGCGGTGCCACGCCCACTGCTACGATCACGCCCATTTTTTGTCTAACCAATCACATGAATAACTTATGGGCTCAAGTAAAATCCCAAGACTCTCAATATTACAGCACTACAGATATATGGCATTTTATTGCAGGTACCATGCCTATTGGTCCGATACTGCCCATTTTTTGTCCGACTACTCACATTAATAAAAGGTGACATCAGACAAATTTAAAAAGCTCTCCCTATCACAGTACTAGAGATATATAATACTGAATTATTACTTGTATGGGAGGTACCACGCCCACTTATCCGATCCGATTATCAATGGGTGACCTCATACAAATTTGCAAAACTTTCCCTATCATAGCACCCAATATGTATGATATTAAAAATTAACTTTGTGTGGGAGGTGCCACGCCCACTAAAAATATTAGAGAAAATTATAGCCTATAGCACTTCCCATATCCGCAGTAAGACTCCGTGAAAATTTCAGGAAGATCAAATGGGTAGTTACGGAGATTACCTCCTACAAACAAACAAACAAACACACATTACCTCTTTATTATATTGGTATAGATATCACTCCTTAGTAGAAAATTTTGTTTTGAATATAAAGACTAAGACGTCAAGCAAGCCTTTTGACATTAAAATTTTAAAAACTCAGTAAGAGGAGTTAGGCTATTTGGCAACTGAGTCCTTCATATATTATAAGTTATATGTATATACAATATATATTTAAACCAAAAATAATATTAGTACCACCCCCCCAATGATTTGTGGCACCAACATACATATTATACATTTTATGTTTTTTATCATTAAACTCGATTTAAAGGCCCATATTGTATCTAGCAACTGAATAATAGTCACCACTGAATAATAGTCTGACAAAATAATTTTCCACCTCAAAGTATTTCCAACAGTGTGGATCGATATATTGCTGCATATTTTATGTTTCAGTGCATACTTTTTTTGTGCATATTTCGTGATTTTTTTTTGTATATTTTCGAGTGTAGTTGCATATTTCTAAGTTTTCAAAAATTATATACGATTTAAAAGTTTTTATAAACAAATTACAAAAAGATTCAATAAAATTAAAAAAAAAAATATGAATTTTTAACAAAATATTTAAAATCAAATCAATTTATTCGGAAAACTATTTGGCAATGCATAAAGCTCGCAGCCGAATTTAATTTTTTCTCCAACTCTTAAAGAGGAATATAAACGCCTAAGGCCCAAAAGATTTTAGAGAATTTTTTAAGAATTTTTGGAGATAGGTCCAAAGTCGCTGAGAGCGAAAAATAATACATTTTACCCCTTTCTTTCTTTTCACAGACCACATAAATTACTTTTGAAAATATCATTAGTTTAAGGGGAGCTTTGATGATCTTGATCTTGATCCTAAGTAAAATTACCTCGGTAAGATAGGCCTTCATTTAAAACCAATCTGTTTCCTGTCACTTTAGAAATATCTATAATATTAATAGGATAGGCGATTACTTGTATATTATTTGAAAGGTATTTCTTTTTAGCTGTTCACCTGATTTGCAGATTTTTGGCTTTGTTTTGAGTAAATTGCATTTAAATTTGCTACTACCACTTACATAAAATTACACAATGCTATCTGTGTGTTATTTAATTTGTTAATGAGTTTGTTTTCTTCATTAACAATAACAATAAACACAAAATTTTTGGTTTGTGAATTGGCTAAGTTGAAAAATAAAGTTGCTTAGAAATTGCACTCCAATTTCGAGCGCTGGAATCTGCTAGTAAAAAAAAATATGTATTTAAAATCGCAATAGGAGATTTATACCATCATACTCAAACTTCATGATGTGATTCAAGTGAAAGGTATTTCGAAGACTTATCTAACTGATACAATTTTACGAGCAAATATGGTTAATTTCACGAGTAATTAATATTTTAACTTGGGAAATATACTATATTTAGTGTTAAAGACATCATAGTTCTACATAGATTAATAATTTTAGTTAGTAGTTTTGCACTCTTCCTAGGTGGTTTGGTTTGTTGAAAATAAAGGACTAAAGAGAAAAAACATTATGTTTCGTAACCTCATTTAGGGGTAAAATCGTTTTAAGCAAATCTGCTCCTACCTGTAAAAGATCTTTTAAAAATTCTCGAAAATCTGCTGAGCCAGAAAAATTCATATTCCCCTGATATGCCGTTCAAAATATAACCTGAATAACCTTAGAGGGAAATTTCGATCCAGAAATGTGAGGCCGACATTTTTCTAAAACAAAAATCCCGATTTAGAGCATTTAATTCTACAATTTTTTTTTTTATTTTTATTCTTAAAAATTTAAGAAAAATCTTATCTTTGAATTTCTTCTCAATCATTTCTAATTTATTGCGAATGTACCGGAATTTTAAGAATATGGGAATCCGATAAGGGGTACTTTTCTTAAGAGAACACACATGGCAGAAAAAATCACGATCTCGTGATTCTAAGAAATGAAATTAGAGACCTAATATCCGAAGTCGTATTAAAGATATTTTATAAAAAGATTATCACAAATCTGGCCAATAATAAATAGCAATACTCTAGAAAATGATGTCAATCATTAGAAAATTCAGCTTTCGAAATATAAATGATATGCCACTCATATTGTGGGTTTGATTTCGCGTAGAACCATGAAAGGTTATATTAAGGTCAAACATATCAATGACAAATTTGTTTCTCTTTGTATTCTACTGAATTTTTATTCCAAACCTATTCTCGGTCATTTTCAAGACGACAGTTGGCCACGTTAACCAATAAATATTCAGATGGCAATAACAAGCGACAAATAAATAAAAAAAATTACCTGTTTTGATGGGAAAAAACTAAGAGTGAAATATTTTAGGCCCGAAATTTGTGTAAACTCTTATCTTTGTTTTGGCAAGTCTGAGTCTCTGGAAATAGTCTTAGCTCCAACCATGCTACGTGATGATAAATGTACATAGAAAATTACTATAACCTCAATTTTTGTAAAATTAATTGCCAGCAAATATGTTATGTTCGTACGAAATTATATAGACACTAGGTCTAAAAACAGTGTCGTCACTAATACGTACTTAAATGGAACAGGATCAGATTTAGAGTTAAATCAATCCAATTTTAATGTCTTTGGATAGATTTAAATGAATATAGAGAAGTAAAATATGAAGGGGCTATGACTAAGAATAGTGCTAGACAGTTTCATTTTGAACTGACGGTTTAACTATGACTTATTAATATAAACTGCGCGGATTTATAAATTTGAGAAAATAATTTTCTTTCGGGATTGTAGTACTTTTTTTATACCCTATACCGCTATGTGGTTTGGGTATAATGACTTTGTGCTGCTGTTTGTAACTACCAAAAATATTTGACCTAGACCCATCTTTTCGATCGAATCAGAATCACTATCTGATTCGATTTAACGATGTCCGTCCGTAAGTCCGTCCGTCCGTCTGTGTGTCCATGTAAACCTTGTAATCAACCTGCAGGTCGCAAGTATGAGTATATTTTGACGAAATTTGGTATATAAGCTTCTGTCGGCCATAGGATGAATTCTATTGAAACTGGTTAAAATCGGTAAATGTTCAGACCTAGCCCCCATACAAATGACGCCTATGAAATCTACATAAATTGCCATAAGATCCAAATTATCATAAAGATCTTACTCAAATTGGGTTGGTATACATTTATTACACCCACTAATGAGTAGTCCAAAAATTATCCTTATGGGACAACCCTTACTCATAGGCCCCATGTAGAACTGCTTCCCGATCTGCACTTAAATCTATCAAAAAACAAAAATAATGCACAGATTCTTTTCAAATTTTGTTTGTATATATTTTTGCAAAATACAAGAGACCTTACCAAACATGATCAGGAGCGGTCCAATTTTAGTCCTAGTGTCCATATAGATATAGCATCCGATATGTACTTTTTCATATCTGCAGCCAAAAAAAATTAATAAAAATCCCACTCAAATTTGATTTATCTTATTTTCTATGTCCACTTAATTTGGCCTAAGAGATAGGGTTTCTAAACGCATGTTATAGGGTATCGTATAGTCGGTCTAGACTGACTTTAATTTTCTTACTTGTTGAAATTTGCGCTAAAATTTCATGTCAATATCTTCATTGGTTTTATAATGACGCTCGTTTTTGTACACAACAAGAAGTGAATATCTCGATTTTAAAAATGTTTGATTTTACTGAATAAAGAAGTTCCATAAAATTTTGTTTACAGAATGAAAAAAAAAGTTCATAAATAATACAAATAGTTCCAAGAAGGCAAAGAGCACCCCGACCGAGAAAAATATTAGCTGGTGAACAATATCAAAGATTTGTTAATGAAAAATCATCTCTTGACAATAAAAGATGTTGTTGATACGGTTGAGACTTGAAAAGGGTCTATCTACAAGACCAAATCAAAATTGATTTGAAAAATGGAATTTGTTTTAAAATATCTGAAACAATGCTATGCAGCAACCAGATTGAAAAGAAAGCACCATCTTGAGTCTATGCCTACGGTCCCAAAACAACCAACCGATGAAACAAACATCGTACAAAAGGTAAAGCCAAGCCGAAAATATCACGTCGAAGTCGTTGAAAAATCATGGTAATTTTGACAGTTTCCTTCGAATGTTGTGGTGTAGTGCATTAAAAATTCTTTCCATCGGGATAAACTGTTAACAAGAATTATTATTTAAGTATTATGCGAGCTATTCGCAAAAAGTGACCAAAATTATGGAAAAAGAACCATCTCACAATGCACCTGTTCTTCGAGATCATTTGGCAGAAAATTCGACTGAAAGCGAATTCAAAAAACTTAAAAGACAACCCGGGGGACACCGTTTAAATTCAATTTGTAAGTTATTACAGAAATCGACTTTGATTGACTTTGAATCGTTGACATTAGTGTATTGTATCGCACGTTGATTAGATTAGATTAAAAAAGCTCTACGCACTGCGACCAATTTGATCTTTTGTGCAGTCCATGGTTGTCCTAAATATTATGGCTCTTTATAAAGCCAATTACCTTGTTTGGCATGAGATACCATATTTAAAGGGAGGATACAGTATATTCGCCAAGTGTAAACGTTCTTTTGCCATTACGTTTTGGACATTCGCAGAGAATGTGTTCTGCTGTTTCCACCCCCTGTTCTGTGTCTGTAGCAGACTGATTCGTGAATGATATCTAAGACTACAGTGTCCATTAAAGAGTACCGTCAAGGTCCTTAAGTCCTTTTTATCAAGGGAAAGTAATCTCTCTGATTGAACACTGTATGGAGTTATGCATCTTTTAGCTTGCCGGTGGCCGGGGCTTTTGTTTCAGTGTTCGGAAATTTGTGATTCTCCCCACTCCTTCATTTTTCCTTGATATATCCTCTGGAACACCACAGAATGGTTCCGGACCGATGAAAGGACGACATGCCCCTCGATTGGCTAGGCAATATGCCCTTTCGTTTCCCTCGTGTCCTTCGTGTCCCGAAATCTAGCATAAAGTTGTTTCGTTGCATCTGCCCAATTGGTTGAGCACTTCGATGCAATCCAAAAGGAGTTTAGACGTCACATTGTAGGACATAATTGCTTTTAGTACAGCCTGGCTGTCTGGATGGTATGGAAATGAGTGCCCTTTTTGCCCTTCTTCTAAGACATTCAGTCACGCATACATAAATAGCGAAGACCTCCGCTTGCAAAATGGATGGGTATTTTCCAATGGGTAAGGTACGTTGAAAATTGGGACCAAATATGCCCGCGCCGGGCATTAATTAATTATTTTGAGCCTTCTGTGAACCACACATTTGAACCCTGCTCTAGTTCCAAGGCCCTACTGGTCCATAAGCTCCGCTCCAATATCATTGTTTTAAATTCCCTGTTGAATATTTTTCTTGGTAGCGTTCTGTCCGTGGGTCGTTGGTGAAGGGTTTTGAGACTCTCATGTGACCCTTTAGGTCACCGTCCTTTATGTTAGCAAAATTCTTAACTCGTAGGGAACTCATGCACGAATCTTCGATGACCGAAATATGGAGTGGTGTGATATTAATCATGATGTCGATATCATCGGTTGGACACGTTCTGTTCGGATGGGGATTACTTTGAAGGCTGTAATGTTAATTTGGAAGAATAGAAAATTTTTTTTGTTTTATAACAAAAGTCGCCTTTAAATTTTAACACAGTGGTATAAACAAAATTTTACAGATGCACTTATCCATGGTGGTTTAGTAAAGATGTTTAAGACGAACTTATAAGGACATCGACTTTCTCCAGCTTCAATAGCGATCATCCTTGAGCCGATCAAAGCTTACATATAAAATTTCCTCAAAAATGTATTTACAGTTGCGAACTGTTCTTTGAGTAAACGGGATTCTATGGACACACAGATGACAGACATATATCCAGTGATAGATTCAGAAAGTGATTATGAGTCGATTGAAATAATAAAAAGCGGTAGTCATTTCTCTTGACTACAGAGTGATATATATACGGTACTCTAAGCCATGAGTTTCGAGAAATGCTTTCAGATCAAACATGTATGAAGTAATTATAAGATATCGAAAATAAGCATCACACAAATTTGAGTGAAATTTTTATTTATTTGCGACCTGCAATTATGATAAAGTTCATATAAGATGTTATTTTTATATGGGGACTAGATCAAAAATATGGCCAATCCTGACCGTATTTGGTAGTCACTTATTTTTTTTTAGCAAAAAAATATACAAACCAAATTTGAGAAAAATCAGTGCAATATTTTTCTTTTTTGATCGATTTAGTGATTTTCAAGAAGCAGCTTTTTATGGGAACTCTGACTAAAATGGGAATAAAACCAACATTGACCAAATTTGGTCGATATCTATCCGATAATCTGGATTTTAAGGTAAGGCAATTCTCATAAGAGTTATTTGTATGGGCGCTAGGTTTGAGTCTAAACGATCAACCTCTGACCGAAAAAAGCTTATCCACCAAATTTCATCCAAATATAATCGTGTTTATCGACCCAAAGTTTTATTACAACGTTTATATAGACATACAAACGGACGAGCGGACATTCTTAAATCGATCAGACAGTGATTCTCAGTCGATTGGTATAATAAATGGTGGCTTTTTGTAAAATACATCTGTTGCAAACATCAGCATAAACAAATTTACCCTGACCATTAGAGTAGGTATAGAGAATACAAATAAGCAACAACAAATGGTAGAATAAACGAATCTTAATTTGAAAGGAAGAAACAAAAGAATTCTTCCATTAAATAAACGAACTGTATCATAGACTTACAAGCAGTACGAATATAAAAGAATAAACAATAATGAATAATAAATTAGAATTTTAATTTATTCACACATTTGACACTATTTACAGAACTGACTGGCAGACAGACGAACAACACGCAACACGTACATGACCATAAAACGCACAATCGGTCAATGGTCTAGAGTTTTGTTTTTAATAATGTTTAATAAATACGCACTTCCTAATATGCGTACGAGTTGTAAAGTGGCAACAATTATTCTTTAGACACTTATTGCTCAAAGCACATAATGTGTGGTAGAAAGAAACAAAAAAAATTACAGAAATAAACATAACACTAACTGTTAGCTTCCTGTTTCCTATTTGATGAAATAATTTTAAAACAATTTCACTTGATTTAACTTGAAAGCTAACATAAAAAAATTTTAAGAGTTCAATAAATAATTTCTATTTTTTTTTTTGTCCAAAATCCCGACCATTATTTAACAGTTAAAGAGGAAGTTTGTTGAAACAATAATTCAGTTTCTATTGAAAAGTGTCAACAGTTGGCCACAGCTAATTGGCGTTTAATTGATAATGGTTTTTTCGAAAACACTCTACATTATACAGTAAGGTCATAATTAGTTTGCCATGCCATATGTAACATTACTTTAGTCTCTTCAGACTTTATATTTATTATAAGGTGGGTAAATAAAATATATCTTTTTATACCCTATACCACTATGTGGTTAGGTAATAATGACTTTGTGCTGATGCTTGTAACTACCAAAAATATTTGACCCAGACCCTTCTTTTATTATAACGATCGACTCAGAATCACTTTCTGAGTAGATTTAGCGATGTCCGTCTGTCCGTCCGTCCGTCCATCTGTGTGCCAATATAAACCTAGTAATCAAACTACAGGTCGCAAATATGAATATATTTTGATAAAATTTATTATGTAAGCTTCCATTGGCCATAGGACCAATCCTACTGAAATTGGTGAAAATCGGTTCATGTTCAGACCCAGCCTCATACGGTATCGATTTAAATTGCCATAATATCCATATTATCATACAGATCTCGGTTAAATTGGGTTTGTATATGTTTATTACATCCACTTATCAGTAGTCTAAAAATAAATCTTATAGGATATATGAAGCTGATTCCCGATCTTCACTTAACTCCATCAAAATCAAAAATATTGTACAGATTTTTCTCAAATTTGGTTTTTATATATTTTTGTAAAAAATAAGTGACGTTTCCAAATATGACCAGGATCGGTCCATTTTTCGACCTAGTGCCCATATAAATAGAGCATCTGATATCAACTTTTTTATATCTGAAGGCAAAATAAATTAAGAACAATGCCAATCAAATTTCTTTTAAACTTACTTTCTAAATCTAATTAGTTGGATCTAAGAAATCGGGTCTTTAAACGTTTGGCATAGGGTAGCGTATAATCGTTCCAGACCGCCTTTAATTTCTTACTTATTTTCAAATAGTATAATGTATATAAAAATTACCAACAACATAATTCGTTACAGCCATTCATTATCTGTCTAATATATTTAGCTTTAATTTATATAAACAATCTCAATTTTTCAATATATATTTATACATTTTTTTTAAACAATTTTATTTTTTTTTTACAATTTCTATTTTATTGAGAATTGATTTTTTTTTTGTAAACATTTATCATCACTTTATAATTGTTTATATGGTTAGTGTTAATTAGCTTTTGTCATATCGAATCAATAAAATTAATTGAATACAATTAAACAGTTCATGGGGAAATTGTTATACAAAAATGTATTTAGGGAAACACTTAAAATTTTTAAGTTAAAAACGAAAGGGTAACAAAAAAAATAGTTTAATAAGGTATTTGTTACTATAAAAGCTAAATAGTGATAACAAATGTTAACTAAACCGTAAACTATTAACTGTTAATTTTAGGGTTTCCTATAACTTTAAACATAAATATAAATTTAAACTTTTTGAAATAGATAATTTTTTTTTGTAATTTGTAAGTAGCGTTTTTTCTCACTTGCTTTTAGAAAACTTTATTTTACACTTAGTGCCATTAAAAACAACATTCTGTCATCCATTTTATTTTCGGAAAATTTATTTGAAAACCATTAGAAATGGAAATGGATACTTTACTTGCAGGAAAAACAAAACACAGAAAAAAATGAAAACACTAACGAAATATAGCATTACCACTACTATAACTACAGTCGCACATAATCGTACCAACGAGTATATGCACTAGTCATGAGTGTCGATGGATATGATGGTAGAAGCATTATGGTAAATTGGGTCAAGAAGCCTCTTGGGTAATGATGAAATATTTTATATTTATAACTTGGTAAGTTTTTCTATGAAAGCCCACATTTAATATTAAAAACTAAATTTGCGGAAATTTCTGTAAACTACATACATATACAAATTTTATATATTTAGTTTTTAAACAATTTGGATTCAAATTTCATTAAGCAAACGAATCATGTCAGTTTTAGGGATAGGTTAGTGTTGTGTCCAAAGTTTAATATTCACAAACATAAAAACTTTTGAGCTAAAAAAAGAATTATTAAATTAGTTCACACTAAGTTTTGAAGATTTGTTTTTTTTAAGAAAATTTACTTTTTTTAAGAATATAAACTTTTCAAGAAAATGTAATATTTTAACAAAAGTTATTTTTTTAAGAAAATTTACTTTTTAAGAAAATGTACTTTTTAAGAAGAAGTAAAACTTTAGGAACAGCTTTTTTTAAGAAAAGGTACATTTTTTAAGAATAATTACTTTATAAGAAAATAAACTTTTTTAAGATAAATTAATAATTAACAAAAATTGATTGATTTTAAAAAAGGTACTTTTTGAAGAAAAAGTACTGTTTGAAGAACAAGTACTTTTTGCACAAAAAGTACTTAATTTAAGAAGAGTAATTTTAAGGGAAAAATTTATTTTTTTAAGAGAAGGTTTTTTTTAAGAGAAGGTACTTTTTAAGAAAATGTAGTTTTCTAACAAAAGTTTTTTTTAAAGGAATGATAACCTTTCTATGAAAATTTAAATTTTAAGAGAATTTACTTTTTTTTTTTAAATAAGGTAGATTTTTTTAAAGAAAATGTATATTTTTAAGAAAAATTTTCTTTTTTAGGAGAAAATATTTTTGTTTACGAAAAGGTGCTTTTAAAAAAAAAACTTACTTCTTTGGATAAATTATCTTTTAAGAAAAGGTACTTGTTTAAGAAAAATCTCTTTTTTAAGAAAATGTCCATTTTCAGGATATACACTTTTTTAAAAGAATATATACATTTTTAAGAACAAGTGATTGATTTTAGAAAAGTAACTTTTTTGAAGAAAAAGTACTTTTTCAAGAAAATGTATTTTTTAAGAGAAGTTATTTCTTAAGAGAACGTACTTAGGAAAATGTGCTTTTTTTAAGAAAATTACTTTTCTTACAAAAGTTTATATTTTAAGGATAAGTACTTTTTATGAGAATTGCCATTTTAAGAAAACATATTTTTTTAAGAAAAGGTACTTTTTTAAGAAGAGGCACTTGTTAAGAAAATATATTTTTTTATGAAAAGGTACTTTTTTTTTAAGAATAAGTACTTTTTTCAGAAAATTTACATTTTAAAGAAAAGATATTTTTTAAGGAAGGGTACTTTTTTAAGAAATGGTTCTTTTTGAAGAAAAAGTACTTTGAAGAAAAAATAATTTTTTATGAGGCTTTATTTAAGAGAAGGTACTTTTTTAAGAAAATGTACTTTTCTAACAAAAGTTTTTTTGAAGGAAAGGTACTCTTTCTATGAAAATTAAAATTTTAAGATAAATTATTTTTTTTTTAAGAAAACGTAGTTCTTGTAAGAAATGTACTTTTTTAAGAAAGAGCTCCTTTTTAAGCGAAGGAACTTTTTCAGGAAAAATCTTTTTTAAGAAAATTTAATGTTTAAGAAAAAGCGATTGATTTTAGAAAAGTTACTTTTTGATGGAAAAAGTACTTTTTAAGAAAATTTATTGTTTCCGAAAATGTATTATTTAACAAAAATTTAGTTTTTTAGGGGAAGGTATTTTTTAAGAGTAGGTACTTAGGAAAATATACTCTTTTTAAGCAAAGATACTTTTCTAACAAAAGTTTCTTTTTTAAGAATAAGTACTTTTTTACTGCCGCTAGGTGAGTAGGTGGTAGCGTGCTCGCATATCATGGGGGGTCGTGGGTTCGAATCCCACCAGAAGCTTTGGTCTGTCGCTGCAACAACCAGCCAAAGGGTCTTTGCCACCCGGCTTATCCCTGGACCCAAATTAGAATACAAATTTACTTTGCATTGTAATCTATAATATTAATTGGCTAGGCGATTTCTTGTGACCGATTTTTTGTGCTACCGTTTTATCCCGATTTTGACCAAAAGCATATAATTAGAAAGGTATTTCTTTTTAACCGACTTGCAGATTTACTGATTTTTGAATTTTTTTTTCATTTATTTTGAGTAAATTGCATTTAAAGTTGTTCCTAACACATACATAAAATTATACATATGCTATGTGTGTTTTATTAAATTTGTTATTGTGTTTGTTAATGAGTGTGTTATCTTCATTCACAATAATAATAAACCATAAAAGTGTAGGTTTGTGAATTGGCTAAGTGGAAAAATAAAACTGCCTGGAAATTGCACTCGAGTTTCGAGCGCTGGAATCTACAAGTTAATATAAATAAATAAATAAATATTTTTTCAAGAAAAGGTACTTTTTTTAAGAAGAGGCACTTGTTAAGAAAAGGTACTTTTTTTTAAGAATAAGTAGTTTTTAAAAAAAGGTACATTTAAAAAAAAAGATATTTTTTGAGGAAGGGTACTTTTTTAAGAAATGGTACTTTTGAAGAAAAAGTACTGTGAAGAAAAAGTACTTTTTTAAGAAAAATGTATTTTTTTTAAGAAAAATTCTCTTTTTTTACGAAAAGGTACTTTTTTTGAAAAAACTCACTTCTTTGGAGATGTTGCCTTTTAAGAAAAGGTACTTGTTAAAGAAAATATAGTTTTTTAAGAAAAGATAATTTTTTAGCAAAAGTTACTTTTCTAGCAAAAGTTATATTTTTAGATTTTAGACTTTGTTCGACCTTTGTAATATATCGTTAGTTATTTTGATTTACCGAACTTAAGGTCAGTTTTTATTTCTTTTTATATTTTTATATTTTTATGCTAACATGAATATTTCGATCCTCTTCGAGGATCATCCTCAGCATGTCTACAATTAAACACATAATTCAGCAAAAGTCTTCAAAAAACATCACAACTCACATTATTAACATAAAAAAGGAAAAAAAAATTTTTTTTTTAAGTAAACAATTAAAAACTAACAAAAACATGAAAAAAAATTAAAAAATTAGGAATAGAACTTTTTCTAATTTTTTGTTGTTTTCTGAGCGGCAAAGAATAAAAATGGCAAAAAAAATGGCTTTTCTTTGTTTTGTCGATCTGTAGCGCGATTCAGTGACTTCTTTTTAACGATAATCGAATCGTTAAAAAAAGAAAACTACAAAATTATCGATTTTGGAATTCAGTAAAATTTTTAAACGATATTCGCTATTATTTAAGTCAGCTGTTGTTGTTACTTATCTTAACGACAACCATTTTTGTATTGTTTTTCAATAGATAAAAAGTTAAAAAGGTTGAAATGTAGTAATAGGCCAATTCCATAAAAATGTCAACTTTGATGAAAAATTTTTTTTTTCATTTATATGAAGTAAGTTTAAAAAAAAATATATTAAAATATGTTCCAAGTTACATAATGTAATATCTTACAAGTATTCTAGATTATAAAATAATTATAAAATTTATTTGTTTACTAAATATTCTTTTAATGCATGTTTAAGAAGCTTTAGTCATTCCGTCACAGTCATTCCGTCACGTCAAATGACAGTTAATAACTTCAACAGTATCATAGCTAAGTATAGCTCTGAATTATAATTTTATATTACTTATATATCATATGTAAAATATTCATTAGCAAAAATGTCATTCCGTCACACAATAAGAAATTGCTCAAAAATAAAAGAATAAAATAGTGAAAAAATTGTTTCTGAGTTTATCTTAAATCTCTACTCATTAACAATCATTTCATTTCATTAACAATCATTTTTGTGAAATAGCCTTATCTTCAATTTTTCAACTCAAAATGTCATTCCGTCACATATGGAATTGCCCAATACATAAATAAAAATCATAAAATAGTGAAAATATTTAGCTTTTATTATAAAAACTTTTTATATAAATAATAAATAATAATATTGATAATGGCATTTTGACAACTAACCGCTCAGAAATGACGCTCAGTAATAAGCCACTTGCCGCTCAAACACGACGCTCTGCCGCTTTGCCGCTCATTGCGTGGCCCCGGCCTTAGTCGACAATCAGTTTTGACATTATTGTAGGATCTGGTAAACCTTACAATAAAGTTCCTAAAAAAATATTTTCGCTCTTATATATGTCATATGATCTCTTTTCTCTGGCTGTAATTCCTCGTTTGTACATTAAATGTTTCATAAAAACTAAATAAAAATTATTCCATTGTTTTGAGCTTTAAGCCAGAATATACAAATTAATTCAATTGCCATAATATTGATTTACTTATACTGCTGCTAAACAAATAATCTCATTAAAAATATGTATATAGGTTCGAAATTAGTAAGTTAGGCTCAATACCCTTTTATAATTTATATATATATTTTGTAAGTGCATAACAGCATTAATAATTTATGTAATTATCCTTAAAATCATTATTAATAAACAGCATTAGATAATTACAAATATCATATTAACATCTCTAAAATGCCATAATATCCACATGCAGGCACGCAAACCACCCCAGAAAAACAACACAATTTAAAATGTTGGTTAAAGGTATAAATAAGTAGAGCAATGGGTTGACATACAGTATCTTATAAAATTTGATGTACAGAAAGGAGTTCTTCTTTTATTGATCCAAACATAATTTGAGTTTCGGAAAAATTTATACAGATTTTTGGTAACACTAGACACAGGTTGGACCCTCGCGACTGCTATTTGTGGCAAAATTTCATATAAAAACAATCTAAATAATTATAACATAACAATTATTTAAATGTTTAATATAATCAGTGCTGAAGCTCTAATACCAGAAACCGGTCTGATGAAAAATATGCACAGAATAGTTATGATTTTTAGGAAATTCTATGATTTTTTAGGAAATTCTACGATATTTTCTTCTCTACTACGCAATACTGAAAACATTCTTATGTTAAATAAAACTATTTCTGGTTTATAATATCAGCCTGGGTAAAAAGTAAGGTTATTCTTTTAGGAAGATGTCAATATAAAGTCATTAACAAAAAAAATATAATTTTAAAACTACAGAATATCGAATAGAAATAGCCAAAATCCAAACAGATATTTGGATTTACAAATTAATATCGGGAACTCAAAAAAAAAAAAAAAAAAAACAAAATAAATTGAAATAAAAACAAAAAAAAAAAAAAAAATTGAATAGGAACAACTTATATTGAATAAATAAAATTTCATATCGGGGAAGAACAAAAAAATATACATGGGAACTTACATTTATAAGAAACGAAAGCGTCGGCCGCTCAACTTTAAAAATCGTTGAAAACCCGTAAAAAAAATGTTGTAAGGTTCCGGAATATGGAGACATCACCAAGAAGGTGGGTCAATTTTCCAAAAGAAGTTTATCTATATTATATATATATTATTATTTTTTTTTTGCCAAATTTTAAAGTCATAATCATATAACTTTTAGTTGCTGAAATTATATATGTATATAAAAGTGATATTTTTAAAATTAATGTAAAAATATGTATTGCTGATAATCCCTTTTTTACTTCTGCTAAATGTAATGAATGAATTTTTGTTGGCGCCCGAGCTATAAATAGAATTTGGTACAAAAACGTAAATTTTAAATTATTAATTTATTAATTGTCATTTCTTTAAATAACAAAATAGTTGAAGTTCTAGTTTAATTTAATTTTTTAATATTTGACTTTTATAAATAAAATGGTTAAGCAAAAAAAAAATTATTTTAATTTTACTATTTTATTCGTATCCCAGGAACCTATAAAAGCTCATTACATTTATCACTATATATTTTCTTTAAATATTAAAAATATTTTTTTTTAAAGATATTTCGTCACAAAATTTAGATTATGAGATAATGACCTTTGACCTTTCGCAAATGAGAAATAAAATAAGTTTTTAATTGGAGTTTTAGATAAATATGTATTGAAGATAAACTGAATTGGTCAAGATTTCTTTTTTATAATTTAAAATTTTTGCGTCGTAATGTATCAGGGAATTTAAGGGGTCCAAAAATTTAAGTAATTCTTAACTCACAAGGAAGGTTTATTCGACATATCGTTATAAAACTTGTATATATTGGAGAAAAAAGAAGTGACCCGTAAATTTTTTTTTAGCTGCCCCATCCCATTTCCAGGAAGTATAGGGGTGTACCACACGATCCAAATCCACGGTTGTCGTAGTCTTAATTCGACAGCAGTCGTTGTCATAGGCGTTTTTTTTTTAAGGAATATATATATAAAAGAATATTGCAAAATTTGTACAAAATTATGCCTCACTCTGTTAAAGTGTGTCAAAACAAATCAGCTGATTAACAGATATTACGAAAATAATTTAAGAAATAAATTTTTTATCTATACTAATAATAATAACTAGCATATTTCAGCACTCGAAGTTCGAGTGCAATTTCTAGGCAGCTTTATTTTTCAACTCAGCCAATTCACAAACCAAAACTTTTATAGTTTATTATTACTGTGAATGAAGATAAAAAACTCACTAGCAAACGTATTAACAGATTTAATAAAACGCACATAGCATATGTATAATTTTGTGTACCTTTCAAATAATATATGTTTGGTCAAAATCGATATAAAACGGTAGAACTAAACATCGGTCACAAGAAATCGCCTAGCCCATTAATATTATAGATAATAATAATATAATAAAGAGGTAATGTGTGTTTGTTTGTAGGAGGTAATCGTAACTACTCATCCGATCTTCCCGAAATTTTCCCAGATATGCGAATATGGGAAGTGCTACAGGGTATAATTTTTTAAATATTTTTAGTGGGCATGGCACCTCCCATACGAAGTAAATTTTAAATATCATATATGTATATTGAGTACAATGATAGGAAGAGCTTTGCAAATTTGTATGAGGTCAGTAGCTATGCTTAACATGGGCTGGATCACATAAGTGGTCGTGGTCCTCCCACACAAAGTAATTACTCAATATCACATATATCGAGGACTATGATAGACACAGATTAATTAATGTGAGTAGTCAGACAAAAATGGGTGGGATAGGACAAAGGGGCGTGGCAACCCAAATACAAAGTAATTTACAATGTCATGGATCTGGATACTGTAATAGTGAGAGCATTGGGACTTTGCGTGCGCCCTTCCATTACGATGCGGGAGGAGGTGGGTAGCAAGGCACACCAGGTTACATCTAGTATTTTATAAAACAATAACACTAATGTTAAATGCGGCTCATCAGATGATGAATTTAGCGGAAATTAAATGATAAAAATTAGAAAGCAGTTACGAAAACAATCTAATCTATTATCGCGACCAAACGAAAGAAGAAATGAAGCAAATAAAAATTTGATGGTTTCAAGTATACGAACAAAAAAAAATCCAGTCATTTTTAAATTAACTGATTGTCAATTAAGTTCATAAAAACTTAAATATACTGTAAAGAAAAAAACTAAAAATAAAACATTTTAAAAAATATTTTCTTGTATCCCCTTCAACTTTTCTGAATTAAATTAAAGATTTTCTATTACCTTTTCTTTCTTCAGCTTAAATTTCTTACAGGTATATCTTTTGATTGCCTTTTTTAACTGTTCAGAGAGAAGATGATATCTTTCGGCTATCGACTGTTTAACTCCCGAATATTGTTCCATTTGGAAGTATCGTTTTTTCTGTATTTCGTTTTTGCTTTCTTTCTAACGGGTGCAGGAGTTTCTTGTTCTATATTTTTATACGGACTTTCTTCGGTTTAAGGATCAACTTCTTACTGTGCGGTTTCTCTTTCTAAATTATGTCTTGGGTAGTGTCCACTCGCCTTTCATTATTAATTGAAGCAGCTTCCACAGTTGCAATTAAAATAAATTGTTTAACGCGACATTTTGTTTTATTGTGGGCAAGTTGTTTATTTTTTAAATTATATTTATAATCGTGCCACACTTTCATCCAAACATCGCCAATATGGAGCAGGAGATCCCAGTATATTTAGATTCCAATATATTTTGGACATACCGGTATATCGCGAAAAGTCGAGCTAATTGAAAAAAACTAAGTGCAGATTTGGACTCAGTTCTTAATCAACAAAAACCTTGTTGCCTCGTGTAATTGACTTAATCAGCAATTTTAATCTGTTTTTTAAAGCTGTCGTGAATAAAAATTATGGCGACATTTTTTTCACAATTAAATACGAAGCTCGTCGTTGTCGATTTCGACAATAATGTTGCGGTGTAAAAAATGACTTATTTTCGACATGACTGAAGTTGTGTACGACCACAGTAATCAAAAAGGTATTTGTTGGGGCTATCCAAAATTTTAAGGTTTTATTAAACACATATGAATTTTAAATCACAATCTCTGCATATGACTCGTTGCTCGGTTAAAGTGTCTAGGTTTAAGGGTCTAGGAACAAATCTTAATAACTTCGTTATGTTCTCATTTTTTGCTGGGCACTTTTGTCAGCTTCACTTCAGGTTTATGAAAATATTATATAAAAAAGTTATAGATTTACTATAGGACTATCTGTGGCATCGAAATGTTGACTCTCGAAAATTCTGATCTTAGAACATTCACATAACTGTAAATTGGTGTAAATGGAAAAAAAACTATAATTCATTTAAACGAATGGACACGTTTAAAACTTTCTATAAATTTTTAACTATATATGTAGCAAAACTTTATCAAGATGTTCGCTTACTTTTTTGACTCACTGTTTGTTGTTCTATATCGAAACCCTAAAGGGTGTTTCGAGTTTAAAGTCAATTAAATAGATAAACATATCTCTAAAGATTTACTTGCCAAATATTTTATGTAACAAAGGGCGGAAGGATGAAGTTAATTAAACACGGTTACTTAATAAAACACACATTGGGGAATATAAATAATTTATAAGCACACATTTTGTTTTCGGCAAGTATGCTTAAGAAGAATATGGCCAGCAAAATTTCATGTTAAATTTTGTTTTTTTTTTTTTTTTCTAAACCCTTTAACTAATAAGAACAAACAATGAGGTTTTAGCGAATGGCTTAAACAAAGCAAAATTGTTTTCCAAGTTTAAACAAATAGATATTTACTCAACAATTTTTTTATGAAAACATAAATTTAAATTACATTAAACTGGATTAGTTTATTTTTTATACCCCATAAAAATGACACTTATGATCTCGGTAAAATTTGGTTCATGTCTGTTTATTAACCCGTCAATCAGTCAGTAGACCAGATATAAACACTGTACGATCGTGAAGCTGCTTACCGACCTTCACTTAAATCTATCGAAAAACAAAAATATTCCCTAGATTTTTTAAAATTTGCTTTGCAATTTGTTTATGCAAAAAGTAAGCGACTTTTCCAAATATTATGTCTCCATTTTTCGACCTAGGCCGCTATAAAAACATATCATCCGATATGAACCTTTTCATATAGGCAGGCCACAAATTTATAACAATACCACCCAAATTTTGTTTTGGTTTATTATCTATATTCAATTAGTTAGACCCCTATATTCTTCATATCTTCTTTTTGAATAAATTACAAACCATAATTTTTCAAAGCACTACACTAACATATCCAATTGTGTTGTTATTTCACGGTTTCCTTCTCCACGTAAACATCCCATAAAAATGATATCTTATCAGTAGATTATTTTTGTTGTAGTTTCAATATTTTTAATTGTTGCCATATGTTGTGCTGTACAAGAATTGGAATATTTTCTTTATTTGAACCTCTAGGTATTTGCATTAAATTGTATTTAATTTGCATACATACAGATATTCACATTTACACATAAATAAATACGTAATTACTTTATTTGCATACAGAATATTAAGGCTACTCACGCTACGTCTAAAGGAAATCAGATTTAAAAATAAAAAAAAAATTAATAAAATTTAGATTAATTTATGAAAATTTAAAGATTGTATGTCCTCATATATACATAAACATATTTTTTATTTTCTGTTTTGCCACATGTTACAATCTGTGATTACCCTTAATAATGACACTATTGGTTGATGTTTACTATGACTAGCAAGACACATTTTAAACCTTTATCCACTTTGTCTTATAGGTAATGTATTGCCTTGGCTACTTAATGGGAGAGAATGTAACAAAGAGAATTCATATCAAACCACATTATTTGGAATTCTTACTTAAAGTGCGAATACATTGAAATTGACATTTATTAATCAGAGAATTTTGAGTCGCTTTGATGTTGCATATATGCACAGAATTTATATGAAAGCCTTAACTAAGAACAAATCAACATTACTAAATGACTTTCGCGAATTTAGTTAAGTTTTGTTAAGCAAACATGCTTTGAAAGTAATAGCAATTGTATATAATTTTCTAAACTATTTCACAGCAATTAATTTTGCTTCTTTTGTACCCAAGTTGTGTTTAGGTCAACTTTTTTTTGAATTGTTGTAATTAATTAAAATCTTTTTGATACACCAGGACTTATCGGTGGTAATTTTTGAAAATCTACTTATGCACTAACTTTTATAGCGGACTTAAGAAGGCCGGTTTAGTGAAGCATTGCGTAGCGTATATCATTACTTGACGAATCAACTGATCAAAATTCCCATATGAAAAACATTGTATTGAAAATTTAATTTTACATTTATCTTGACATTTGTAGTCAGGTGATTTAAATTTTTTTTTAAACTTTTTTTTTTTTTTTTTGACTCATACTCTCTGTCTGTCTGTCTGCCATGCTACAACCCCATTCCCCCTCATACCCCTTGAAACTTTGCCCATAGTCTTGGCGTGACCATAGATTTGGGGTAGTCATGCACAGTCAAGGAGTGCTTTAAAGCTCATTTCCCCTTATCCGATCGATTTGAAACTTGGTCGATAGACTTGCTTTAAAAAAGATTAACCTTGACATAGTCATGCACAGTCACGAAGACATTAAAACCTCACTTCCCCTCACCCGATCGATCTGAAACTTTGTCCATAGACTTGTTGTGGCCAAAGATTATTTATAAGATAGTCACACGCATTCACACATAGTCACGAACAGACACGGAGTGATTTAAACCCCATTTCCCCTCATCCGATCGATCTAAAGCTTTGTCCATAGACTTGGGTGCTTAACATCCCACATTTTGGAAATGAATTCCACTACGTAAGTACGCGAAGTTTTAACAAGCGTACCATTTGCTTACAAATTTATAAAAATTTTCGACTGCAAGGAGGCGTTTATGGATTTGCTGTCTATTACAGATGAACTGCTGCGGCAATACAAACAATCATGAAATTAAAATAACTAGCAAATTCCAGCCCTCGAAATTCGAGTGCAAGTTCTAGGAAATTTTATTTTTTCATTAAATAAAAACCCTAAAGGTATGCTAATCAATTATAGCCACTTCGCAAAACAACACAAAAAACAAATACATTTTTATTACAAACACATTGACAAATTTAATAAACACACACATAACATTGTATAATTTTATGTATGTGTTAGTAGCAACTTTAAATGCAATTTACTCAAAATAAAGGAAAAAAGTTAAAAATCTGTAAATCTGCAAAACGACTGAAAAGAAATATCTTTCAAATAATATACGTTGGGTCAAAATCGGAATAAAATGGTAGAACAAAACATCGGTCAAAAGAAATCGCCTAGCCTGTTAATATTATAGGTTTACAACTTATATTTTCAATAAGTTTTACAAACTGCCCTCCAGAATCAAAGCAAAATTGTACAACGAAATTTTCGACTGTACTGCCAGCTCATAATACGAATTTGACATTCGATGAAAAAATATAATTTTTCGATGTGGGTCTTGTTATTGTTGTTATTCTTCATTTTTTTTTTATGTGTGATAACTGTATTGGCAACGACGTTGTGGTTGTGTTTGTAGCATTCGCGTCATGAGCATATATGTATGATTATGCTCTTGAGGTTGTACTCAGAGGTCTAAGTCGTGCGTGTTAAAACCGGTTTTTCGCCGCCGTCGACTCTTTGTTTAGTGCTGGAGCCGTAGCCGAATTAGCCACTTTAATCCATTTTTCATTTTGAAATATCTATACATTAATACGTCAAGGTAAATTTTTAGCAATATGCGGGCACGGAGGAGTGTGGAAATTGACATATTTATAGTTCATATGGAGGAGAAGCCGAGAATGATAAAATTTATGTTTAATCTGTCTTAAAAATATATTTATTAAAGTAACAAAAATAAAATAAATTTAATATTTTGTTGCACAAAAATAAAATAAATTTAATATTTTGTTACACCCTGTTAATGCGAATGATATAAATTATACATCAGACGCTCTCTGTTGAATTGTAAATTGATAAAATTGATTAACATACCTTTAGGCTCAGTTAAATATTCATAAATGTTGTATATATATATAGATTAAAAAAACATTGGAAGACAAAAATTGAATGAAAAAGTATTTCCTAGAATTTGCACTCGAATTTCGAGTGCTGGGCTGTACTAGTTCATATAAAAATGGTAAGAAAACAAGAGAAAATATATTTGAATTAAAAATTCTGCTAATAGGAAATAAGTATATAAAATCATCATTTTTCTGACGCATTTAAAGGCTCAACTAACTTAAAATTATCATAGACGAATATCTGCTTTTTACTTGTAATAGGGATTAGTCAGTTTCTTTTCTTATTAACGCATGACCCAGCAATGGAAAACATACTCCCACCATACGCCAATGTTAAATTCATTGCTGAAAATGTAATTAAATAATTATATCGAGCTTACAGGCTGGGTTACTTATCTACACATTTCTTTTAACTGGATACTGAATTTAACGTATTTACTTGTTTTTGACATTGTGGAGATGTAAATCTAGATTTGAACTATTTAGTGGTCGTAATGTCATAAAAGTTTGTTTTCATATAATTGGTAGTAGAGTATTAAATTTATACTAGCAGATTCCAGCATTTGAATTTCGAGTACAATTTCTAGGCAACTTTATTTCACAACTTAGCTAATTCACAAACCAAAACTTCTTTGGTTTATTATTATTGTGAATGAAGATCAAACTCATTAACAAGCAAATTAACAAATTTAGTATCCAGCTTACAGGCTGGGTTACTTATCCACACCTTTTTTGACTGGATACTGAATTTAATGTATTTACTTTTTTTGACATTGGAGAAATATAAATCTAGATTTGAACTATTAAATGGCCGTAATGTCATAAAAGTTTGTTTTCATACAATTGAAAGTAGACCATTAAATTCATACTAGCAGATTCCAGCGCTCGAATTTCGAGTGCAATTTCTAGGCAACTTTATTTCTCAACTTAGCCAATTCACAAACCACAACTTTTTTGGTTTATTATTATTGCGAATGAACACAACAAACTCATTAACAAACATATTAACAATTTTAGTTAACACACACATAGCGTATGTATAATTTTATATATGTGTTAGTAGCAAATATAAATGCAATTTACTGAAAATAAAGGAAAAAATTTTAAAATCTGTAAATCTGGTGAACAGCTAAAAAGAAATACCTTTCAAATAATATACGTTTAATCAAAATTGGGATAAAACATTAGAACAAAACATCGGTAACAATTATAGATATGATATGTAGAAAAGTGTTTTTTTTCTTCGCCCCGCTTATTTTCGAAAAAAAATTTAAACCTTGATCGATAATTCTTCAAATAACATTAATTTTCTAAAAACAATACTTTTTCTTAGAAAAGTACCTTTTCTTAAAGAAGTATTTTTCCTTCAACAAGTATATTTTCTTCAAAAAGTACATTTCCTTCAAAAAGTACCTTTTGTTAAAAAAGGACCTTTTGTTAAAAGAGTATTTTTTCTTAAAAAATATTTTTTCTTTAAAAAGTACTATTTTTCTTTAAAAAGTACTTTTTCTTCAAAAAGTAACTTTTTTAAAAAAATAGTTTTTAATAGAAATGGCTGAACTATAAAAGCACATTGTTAAGGATATAATGAAAAACGCAGTTCTCGTCCACCCTTTGAATATAAGTTTGAATTTTAATGACTCTCACAAGACGAAGAAAAATTTTGTGATCATTTAAGCTGTTGAAATTTATCGTTAAATTAATTAACATCATTTAAAAGAGTATTTTTGACCGAATGGTGACAAAGAAGTTAATATTCACCAGAAAATATGCCAAAATATGAGCTTAAAAATTGCAATATAAATTTAAAATATGGACTAAATATGTAAAGAAATGAGCAGTAAAAATAAAAATATGCACTCAGAAATTGGTGTTATTTTAATTCTATTTAGTAAAAACAAAGATATTAAAATACAGTATGTATTAAAACATAAATGCAAATATTTAAATAAATAAAATTCAACCCACTGTAAATTATGAGTTATGAAATCAAGTAAATAATAAATTTAAATTAAATTTTTATTTCTATTAATAAATAAGGAAAGAAACTTTTTAGGAAATGGTACATATTTATGCGAAGGGAAATTTTTAAGAAAATGTACTGTTTTAAGAGAATGTACTATATCATTAATAAATAATCCTTTACACTTTTTATGCATAAAATCTATACTCTTGCATTATTTTTGAATATTAAAAGTTTTGCAACGAAAATCACACAATATGCACTGACTAAAAACATTCAGTTCGACAAAAGTCGCAGCGCTGCCAATTACTTTATTTTGCAAAAACTAACATTTATTTTTGCTAATATTTTATTTACATTTTTGGAAATTGTCTATAAGAACTTCCTTTAGAAGTAGGAGAATGGCAGTCGTTCGATTTACATTACATTTCAATTTTTTCGCTGAATATCACATACCATATAAAATTTAAATATCTTTCTTGGTCATATTCCCATTGGAGAGTAATAATATGCACTTTAACACTTTCACAAAAATAATATTTATTAAAAATACAACCAGTTATTAAATTACTCACATAGCAAACTACCCATTAATTTTGGATTTAAATAAGAAAATAAATTTATTACATTATTTATTTGTTCATTAATATATTTGTATATACAAGTTTTTTTTTTTTTGCAAATATTCCAAATGGTTTGTAATTTATGTTTTATTTAACTCAAATATTTTGCTCAATATTTTATTATTTCAGAGAAATTTAATGTAAAGTGAAAACTTTATAAAAATTTTAAATATGTTACGTGAAGGAATATAAGTTTTAATAACATAACAGTGTTTATGAATAATATTTATTTAGTTATTTAAATATAATGAATAGTTTACCATCCCTATGTAAGTGCGGTTGGTGCAAAAGTTTAGGTGTGAATTCAGCAAGCAACCATAAAATAAAATAAATTTTTCTAAATATAAATAAATCAAAAATTTATATCAGCTTTAGTAAGTAATTGATATTGCTATTTGGATTAGGCACATGTGTCTCCGATAAAAAAAAAAAAAAAAAAAATTATAATTTCAGGCATTATATAAAGGGTGATTTTTTAAGAGCTATAGGAAAGTTTTCCAAAAAAAAAAAACACATAAAATTCAGAAAAATGCATGAAATCTTTATTTGAATCGATAGTACGTACGGTCCATATAATTTAATGTTTGAAGATTATTTCATGCAGAAGTTGACCGTGACTGCGCCTCAAATGGTCCATCCGCTTAGTCCAATTTTGGCATACTCTTTCCAACATTTCGGCCGGTATCTCACGAATAAATGCTTCAATGTTGTCTTCCAATGCGTCAATTGAAGCGGGATTGTCTGTATAGACATGAGCTTTAACATAGCCCCACAGAAAACAGTCTAAAGGCGTTAAATCGCACGATCTAGGCGGCCAATTGACCGGTCCCGAACGTGAAATAAAAAGTTCACCGAACTCGCCTCGCAATAAGTCCATTGTTGCGCGTGCTGTGTGGCATGTGGCACCGTCTTGCTGAATCCACATGTCATGCAAGTCAAGCTCTTGCATTTTGGGCAAATAAAAGTTGGATATCATCACTCGGTAGCGCTCACCATTCACAGTTACGTTACGATTCGCATCATCTTTGAAGAAGTACGGTCCAATGACGCCACCAGCCCATAAACCGCACCAAACTGTGACTTTTTCTGGATGCATTGTAGCTCTTCCAATGCTTCTGGCTGATATTCACTCCAAAATCGACAATTCTGCTTATTTACGTACCAATTAAGCCAAAAATGAGCTTCGTTGCTGAACACAATTTTTCGGTAAAAAAGTGGATCTTCGGCCAACTTTACAAGAGCCCACTCACCAAAAATTCTACGTTGCGGTAGGTCGTTCAGCTTCAATTCTTGCACCAGATGTTTTTTGAAAGGCTTCACACCTAAGTCCTTCCGCAAAATTTTGAGTAACAGTGGCCCAATTGCTGCGAACGGCTACGAATCGATAATTGATGGTCATCATTAACACTGGCCGATGCAGCTGCGATATTTTCTTCAGTTCGCGTGTTGGTGGTTTAATGTCCAACAATGTAAATTTGGTGCGAAATTTAGTCACAATAGCCCGAATAGCCGTTTCAGTGGGTCGATTAAACTGACCATAAAATGGAAGAAGCGCGCGATGAACTTTCTTAACAGAGCACGCATTTTGATAATAAAATTCAATATCTTGCAAGCTTTGTTCGTTTTTAAGACGATTCATGGTTAAATTATAGACCAAACTGATGATGTTTGACAATGAAACAAAACACGAAACGTGCGTCAGTTGTTTAAACCAGTGTTGCCAAAAAGATAATAGCTAAAAAATCACCCTTTAGAACTAGCGACTCACAGTTCTACGGATATTTTAAGAGAATGTAAATTCTGAAAAAGGTTATCTTCTTAAAAAAGGTATCTTTTAGCAAAAGATACTTTATAGGAAAATGTACTGTTTTTAGAAAAGGTGTTTTTCTAACACATGTTACTTTTTTAAGGTAAGGGTACTGTAGTAAGATACTTTTCGAAGAAAGATAATTTTTTTAGAAAAGGTATTTTTTAAGAAAATCTACTTTTTTAAGAAATTATACTTTTTTTTAGGAATAGGTACTTCTTTAAGAAAAGGCAAATTCTTGAGAATATTTGCTTTTTTTAAGAAAAGATAAAATCAATAAAAACTTTCTTCAGAAAATTTGATTCTTTTTTTTTAAATTTGCTTTTTATAAGGGTACTTTTTTAAGAAAAATTCCTTTCTAAAACAAGCTTCTTTTCTAAGAAATGTACTCCTTTAATTAAATGTTATTTTGAAGGCAAGCTACTTTTTTAAGAAATGGTATTTTTGAACCCTTTCCCTGTTTTTGTCGAATATACTCGACATCAAAGCAGGTATTGACTGGAATGAAAAAGTTAACAGGATATTTAAATTTTGCATTGCTTTGCTTATTTCTATAATAAAAAAAAATTATATATGTAGTCTACCTGTTAGGTGAGAAATCGCAGATAAAAATAATATGTGTCCGGTTTTGTCACCATAACAAGGCACAAATTTTCAGATTTTTAAAATTATTTTTGACACGGAGAGGGTTAATGAAAGGTATTTTTTGAACAAAAGGTACTTTTTGAGAAAATGCATCTTTGCAGAAAACATACTTCCAAAAGAAAAAGTTTTTTTTCAGAAAAAGTGCTCTTTTTAGAATAAGTAGTTTTCAGGAGTAGGTACTTTTTTAAGATGAGGTGCTTTTTGAGGAAAATGTAATATTAAAAAACATTTAATTCTTTACGAAAAAGTTCTTTCTCAGAAAAAACATTTTTTTAAGAAAATTTACTTTTTTATGAAGAGTTCAATTTCGAAAATTTTGTATTTTTTAAGAAAAGGTACTGTGTACTTATATTTTGAAAATATAATTTTTTAAAAAAATAACCTTTTCCAGAAAATATTTTAAAAAGTAATGTTTTTAGGAAAATTTAGTTTTTAAAAGAAATGTAGTTTTTTAAGAAAATTTACTTTTTTTTAAAGAAGAAGTACTTTTTCAAGAAAATCTACTATTTTGAGAAAATGTACTTTTATATAAAAAGTTAATTTTTGAAGGAAGGACACGTTACTTATTTATGAAAAGATAAATTTTTAAGAAAATGTACTGTTTTAAGAGAATGTACTATATCAGAAAAATATATTTTTTCCAGAACATATAGTTTATTAAGGGAATGCAGTTTTTCAGAAAACTTACTTTTCTAACAAGTACTTAAGAAAATAAGGGACTTTTTTAAGAGAAGTAGTTTTATGTACCGTTTTTTAAAGTACCGTTTTTAAAATAAGTTCTCTTTAAGACAATTTTAAGAAAACGTACTTTTTGAAGAAAGATATTTTTTAAGTTATTTTTAAGCTGTACTTTTTTTAAGAGGTTAAAAGAATGGTAACTATTTTAAGAAAGGGTACTTTTTATAAAAATTAATTATTTTAATTTTATAAGATAAATCACTTACTTAATAAAATGTGCATTTTAAGGGCCGTATGCAAAAAAATTAAAGTGTACTTCAAGTAGACTTTATTGTATGTTTTTCATACAAAATTGTTGATAAGTCTACTTGAAGTACACTTTATTTTTTTTGCATACGGCCCTAAGTCTCTGGGGGAAATTTCTGTTATATTTATGTTATTTTTAGAAATTTGAAATTTATGTTATTTTTAGATTATCATATCAAGAAAACAAACATAGTGTCGGTACAGTTGTTTCCCGTTTTAAACACTAACTTCAGTGGAGTGCGGGATCGTATTTATATTCCAAACTTGAAATGTCTGGCTTCAAATAAATTTTAAACATAGACGGTTTCAGAATAACTTACCGAATCAATTACGATCATATATATATAACTATTTCTATTCTAAATGTTTAGTTTTAGAGTATTCTAAGAAAGTTTCTGGACTTATGTTAACTTTATGGAATTTAGTCCAAATTTTAACCCTTTTTGGCCACTATTTTGTCATTTCAATTAGGTCATTTCAAAATCGGTAAGAATGTGAAAACTATATAATAATATAATTTCAAGTTTAATAAAATTTAAATTTAAAAATTAAGAAAAGTCTGTATGTCATAATAATTTATTATTTGTAATATATAACACTTTTCTTCTATTATAAAAGACATAATAAAAAATCTGATTATTATGTCTTAATGCTTTTACGTCGTTATTCAATTGAAACTTGAGATCACCATCATACACATATTTTAACTACCTGCTATTTAACATTTGCGATAAGATATTATTGTAAAAATAATTCCCATATTCCCACACATACAAAAAGGATGTGAATGGCATGAGTAAAGTAGATTATTATTGTTCTTTTATTACCAACAAAAGGATAACAAATCATTTTTATTAAATCTTTTCTTTCATCATCTTGCTTTGGTTGAGTTTTATGTTTTACTTTTCAACAAAATAATAGATTTTTACCAGCGATTATGTTTGCAATTAATTCATAAACATGAATTTTATTAAAAAAAAAGAAAAAAGATAAATGTTAAAAGAAATATGAGAAAAAAAAATTCCCTTTGGGGGCATACTAAAAAAATATATAAAAATGTTAAATAAGAAGAAGAAAAATATACGAAATAAGGGAAAATAAAGGTTGATGAATTATTTTTTATTTTTTGCTAATTTTCTTTAACGGGGACAATGGAAATACAGAATAGTATTACAGGACGATAATATTTATTTCCATTTTGGTATAGAATTGTTCCAGAGTTAAACAACTATATTTTCCATTGTATCAATAGAAATTCAATATCTGCTATAATAATTTATATTATGGTAAAATATTTGGTGTTAAGACAAGCGAATTTTAGTCTCCATTAACCCGAAAATTCGGATATTAATTCCATTACAATTCAGCCAGCAATAACTTTTGTAGGCACAGGATTTCTTTGTATATATTTATAAAATATAAAAGTTTTCATGCAGCTTTAAAAAGATTTAATATAACATTCAGTCAATTTATTTCCCTAAGTATAAAAAGTCAACTTCTCAGCAAAAAAAGTGTATTTCTCAGACTGAACTAAATTTTTTGGAATATCAAGCCTTTTACTGCTATCAAGTCTCACGCATTAAAATAATTTCACTTCAATCTATTTTAAAATAAATTTATGTTCTTCCAAATAAGCTAGTTCGGAAATGCTTTGTCAAAAGTGGCTTACAAAAGTTTAATACAAAATAATCAAAAAGTAAAAAAGCAAGTAAGAAAATTATAGTCAGTCTAGGATGGCCATACGATACGCTATACCATGCGTTTAGAGAGAGGGTATCAGGTTCAACTTTTTGTTTAAGTAAATATATGGAAGCAGCTTTATATGCGGACAATGGCTAAGAAAACTCCTATAGTGTTTACTTTTGGACTACAAATTGATGGGCGTAATAAACACAAGCAAATCAAATTTGACTAAAATCTAACTGTATGATAACTTGGGTCTTATGGCAATTTAAGTCGATCTCACATTAGTCATTAGTATAGGGATCGATTTATGCACCGATTTTGACCAATTTCAACAACCTAATGTCTTCAAAATATATTTATGCTTGCAACTTGTAGTTCGATTACAAAGTTTGCATGGACAAACCAGACGAACGGACAGTCAGTCAGATGGACGTACGGACAACCCTACATCGGCAAAAAAATGATTTTGAGTCGATATTTTTCGAAGCTACAAACATGAGAAGGAAGTCGTTATGCATTGACCACATAATGATAAAAGTTTAATAAAAAAATTTTAAATTATGTTTCAATTCAATCCACGAAAAGTCTTATTAAGGTGCAAAGTAAATATTGTTTTCACTACTAACATAAAAAAAAATAATTTTTTGTTGATCGAAAAAGAGAAATCTGATCAAAAAAGAGAAATCTATAATATTAATAGGCTAGGCCATTTCTTGTGACCGATGTTTTGTTCTACCGTTTTATCCCGATTTTGACCAAATGTATATTATTTGAAAGGTATTTCTTTTTGTCCAATTTGCAGATTTACAGATTTTTAAATTTTTTCCTTTATTTTGAGTAAATTGCATTTAAAGTTGCTACTAACACATACATAAAATTATACAATGCTATGTGTGTGTTTATTAAATTTGTTAATATGTTTGTAATAAAAATGAGTTTGTTTTTTCTGTTGATTTATGAATTAGATATAATTGATTAGCATACCTTTAGGGTTTTTATTTAAAAGTAAAATTTCCTAGAATTTGCACACGAATTTCGAGGGCTGGAATCTGCTAGTCTAATTAAATAAATTAAAATTCAAATAGGAAAATCAATCCTCACTATAGTTATGTATCTGCAGAAAAAAATTAATTGTACGAATAACTTCGTTATTTCGCAACACCGAGAGGATGCTGATAGGTACGAAAGCTTTACTTACAATGTACGAAATTTTTACTTAGTTTTACGAACGAACGTTGTTCGTGTTATAAAATAGAGAATTTCAATTTCAAGTAGAAGCATTTCAAAATCAAATTGAAACACTTTCAAAATCCTGAATAGTTATGATTTCATCTTAATTAAAACATTTAAAAAAATGAAAAATAAAAATTGAAAACGCTTTTACAAGCAAAAGAAAAAAATGTTGAGTACATAATTTTATAAACCAGTTTCCAAAAATATCAAATTTTTGTATTAAAATTTATTTGGTAAATTATATTTTTTTTGCATTCTACGAAATAGTTTAAAAATGCTAAAATTTAATTTACTGCTCTAAATAATTTATTTGCATGTCATTTTTGCCAGATATGATTCGGTAATACAAAAAATGAGTGAAAAAAATCAGTGAAATACACCCACTACATAAGAGAAAACTATGTGAGTCCGATCACAGGGGAGATGTGAAAACACATAGTAATTAAAGATTTTTTAAGTTGGAAGTACTTATGCTTTCCGTATATTTTTTTTTTTTCAATTTATAGTTGTTATACATTTAACCTACTTTAATAGCTGTTATACATGTATATTGTTATATTCGTGATTGTGGTATACTTTTTGGTTGTTGAATTAGTTTATATTGTGAAATTTTTAACGTTGTTATACTTTATGGTTGTTGAATTAGCTGCCATAGTCATTACACCAATACACTCATACCTCACACCGTTTCTGTCTCACTCTGTTTTTGTGATTGTATTTTAAAATGGATTTTTATCCTCATGGGCGTATAGATGTTTACACATCAAAAAATGTCCCTGGTGTCAGGAACGGTGTGTAGAAGTAACATTTAAAAATCAGTTTATTAAAATTTATTTTGTAAATTAAAGATTTGGTTTGGTCTTCTACGAAATTTATTTAGCAAAATTAAATATTTGTTTATATATTATGAAAAGAAAGTGGGGGCGAAAGATTCGTTTTCGTAAAATAAAAGAAATTTTCGTATATTATACGAAATAATTGGAGGTAAAACTTGTTTGTTCAATTTAAAATTTTTTGTACATAGACTGAAAATAGATATATTTGGCTCACCATGACCACTTTTACACTTAGTTTTTTGATGTTCATAAAGTTCGTAACTGCTGAATATTTTTCGGTATACAAATTTTTGTGCCTCAGCGGACTTTGCTGAAATACGGTTCATACAATGGTCGTTGTGTGGAAAAGAATTGCTTCCGATTGATCAAGCCTACTCTTATGTCCTCATTTCCTATATATGCTTAGTTCGTAATATCTATATATTGTTTCGTACAAAAATTATAATTCCTTGATTGGATTCTTTTCAACTTGGTACATGTGATCTATAGACCTAGAGAAATGTTCTGGTATCATTGCTTTATAAGAAAATATTTTAGAACATTAATGAATTTCCTTAAAAAATGAAACTATATGCTTCTTATTCATTCGATATACATTTTACCATTCTATAACAGGAGAAACAATTAAAACATGTTCTTGAAACATATCCTTTACGACTAAGACCTTAAAACGGGAATCAAAAACTGCAAATGAAACACTGCTTCCATTCGATGATGAGACTTTTTTTATACCCTGTACCACTGAGTGGTCTGTGTATAATGACTTTGTGCTGATGCTTGTAACTACCAACAATATTTGACCTAGACCCATCTTTTATTATACCGATGGACTTAGAATCACTTTCTAAGTCGATTTAACGATGTCCGTCCGTCCGTCTGTGTGTCCATGTAAACCTTGTAATCAAACTACAGGTCGCAAATACGAATATATTTTGATAAAATTTTGGTATATAAGCTTATTCGGCCATAGCATGAACACTATTGAAATTGGTGACAATCGGTGCATGTTCAGACATAGTCCCGATACAAACAAAACCTATGAATACTTAAATTGTCATAAAATCCAAATTATGTTATAAATCTCGGCCAAATTGGGTTTGTGTATGTTCATTACATCCATTTATCAGCAGTCCAAAAGTGAGCCCTATAGGACAATTCTTATTAATAGCTCCCATATAAAGCTGCTTCCCGATCTTCACTAAAACCTATCAAAAAACAAAAGTTTTGCTCAGGTTTTTCTCCAATTTGGTTTGTATATGCTTTTGTAAAATATAACCTAGTCCCCATATAAATATAGCATCCGATATGAACTTTTTCATATCTGCAGCCAAAAAATTAATAACAATGGATATATCCAAATAGTTGGACTTAAGAGATAGGGTCTCTAAACGCATAGTATAGGGTATCGTATAGCCAGTCTAGACCGACTATAATTTTCTTACGTGTTTTGTGATGTACAAATAATATTAAATATTTCATGGGAAAAACTTCAAATGATTGTTGCTAAAATTCAAAATATGGTTAAAACTGTTATATAGTCTTCAACAAACATCTTTACAAGCTTTTTTTTTATTGGAAATCTTCAACGATATTCAAGGTTGAAAATTCAGCAAAAAAAATGCTTTAGCATCTATTTGTCCTTATAAAATAATTTATTGTTTTTAAACTCCCGTCTTTCATTTGTCATCAGGCAGCATGGATAATTATTTAATTAAAAATCTTTAAAAATAAATATCCTTTCAAACATTAAACTCCTTTAAAAGAAAACAAATGCTGGTAATGAAAAAACTGAATACGCATTTTTATTACATTCTAGTTTCGTTCATGTGCGCCAAAAAAAAGAAAACAATTTTTCATAATTATTTTATGGGGAACATTTTAAGTTATCGCAAATAAAGTTAGGTAGTACATGTTAGATAGTATATTTTTATACCGTATACCACTTTGTTGTTTGGGTATAATGACTTTTTGCTGCTGTTTGTAACAACCAAAAATATTTGACCTAGACCCATCTTTAATTATACCGATCGAATCAGAATCACTTTCTGAGTTGATTTAACAATGTCCGTCCGTCCGTCCGTCCGTCTGTGTGTCCATGTAAAGTTTGTAATCAAACTGCAGGTCGCAAATATGGATATATTTTTATGAAATTTGGTGTGTAAGCTTTTGTCGGCCATGGGATGAACGCTATTGAAATTGGTGAGAATCGGTCCATGTTCAGACCTAGCCCCCATACAAATTACCCATATGAAATCGACATAAATTGCCATAAGATCCAAATTGTCATATAGATCTTACTCAAATTGGGTTTGTATGCGTTCATTACATCCACTAATAAGTAGTCCAAAAATGATCCCTTTGACCCCATATAGAGCTGCTTCCCGATCTTCACTTAAATCTATTAAAAAACAAAAATATTGCACTGATTCTTCTCAAATTTTGTTTGTACATATTTTTGCAAAATTCAAGAGACTTTACCAAACATGATCAGTCCATTTTTGGACCTAGTCCCTTTATAGATATAGCATCCGATATGAACTTTTTCATATCTGCAGCCAAAAAAATTAATAAAAATCCCACTCAAATTTGGTTTTTGCTTATTTTCAATGTCCAGTTAGTTGGGCCTAAGAGATAGGGTTTCTAATCGCATGGTATAGGGTATCGTATAGTCGGTCTAGACCGACTATTATTTTCTTACTTGTTAACTCTATGTTATAACCTTCAATATATTTTTCTACTATTTTTTTATGGGTAATCTTCACGGATCTTCAAGGATGGAAATTTCAAAAATTTCTGTACCAGTAAAATAAAAAATATTTTTAAACTGAGACCTCACTGCTTTATTTGAACAAGATATTTTCAACCTACGACATAATTGAACATTTTAGAATCATGAGTACCATGACCTGGGAATACAACGACTAAATGAATGAATTTCACAACGTATAATTTAGTGGCGTTGCCAACTTAGCACTTTTCATGCTAGATTTGGAGCCTTTTAATTACTCAAAAAGCGTACTATTTCCATTTAGCGTCTTTAAAAAAATGGCTAAATTGGCGCTTTTCTTTTTCTCTTTTCTTAGTGTTTTAAACAGCTACCCGCCAAATTTAAAGTCCTTGATAAAGGGGACTCAAAATCGGTTCATCTGTTCGCCAGTAATGCAAAAATTATATAACAAATTACATATGTTTATTTAAAAATATTGTTATTGCCAAGAGAAATCCGATGGCTTTCTATAGAAAGAGCCATTAAGCAACTCTGGATATGTGGCCTGTATTGAGAAATTCGTTATAAATCATTTGACACGAACTGTAAAAAACTATATTTATATAACGTTATTGGCTCAATTTAATCAGTAGTACAAAAAGTAAATCTGGCATTCGAAGCTCGAATTGCGGACCACACAAAATTTTTTGATGACTTGTATCGGTTATAAAAAGTTCATCAAATAAGATAATTGCTTATCTATACTTAATGAAATATCAATATTTGGGTTATAGTTTTCACAAGTATATATATTTAATCAAAAAATATTAATTATGTTCACAGAATCTCTCATTTACTAACTGAAAACTAAATTGCCTTCTAATTTTAGAACATTACTGGCGTAAACCTAATTTTTCAAAACTGAAAGAATTTGTAAAAGAAAAAAATCAAAGCCTACGAAAATTGTCTCAGCAAAGATATTACTACGTAAATGGAAAAGAGACAAAACTGAGAAAAAACAATCAATGAATTCCGGTTTTCTAAATTGACCTTTCGGTTCTCAAACGCTGAAGTCGAATGAGTATTTAGTGCAAAGAATGTTTGTAAAAACAAAATAAAGAAAGAATGTCGTTAACCACTGTAGACTCTTTGGTATATTTATATAAAACTAGCTGATCCCAGCGCTTGAAATTGGAGTGCAAATTCGAGGAAATTTTATTTTTTCATTTAATAAATTAGTTTATAAAACGCCAGAGGTAAGCTAATCAATTTAAGCCAAATCACAATCCAACACTTTTTAAATATTGATTGTGTTATTGGTTTTTGTCCAAAATTATTTTTCAATTCAACACAATTATTATTGTGAATGAAGAAAACAAACACATTAATAAACTTTATAAGCAAAAATATAGGATTTTATAATTTTATGTATGTGTTAGTACCAACTTTCAATGAGCATAACTCCAAAAAAGTGTAGAAATGTATAAATCTGTAAATCTGGTGAACAGCCAAAACGAAATACATTTCAAATGAGATGCTTTTGGTCAAATTCGGGAGAAAACTGTGGAACAAAGCATCGGTCAGAAGAAATCACCTTACCTATTAATATTATATATAAGACAATTTATGGTACTCTTTTTCTATTTCTATGCCCTATATTACTCCGTGGTCAGGATATAATGATTTTTTGCTGATGTTTCTAATCCCAGAAAATATTGCACCTAAGCCCAGCTTTTATTTTCCCAACCAATTTAGCTATTTTTGTCTGTCTATCTGTCTGTAAGTCTGTTGCAAATTTGTATATACCTACTTTGATGAAATTTATTATGTAAGCTGCTATTGCCCATGGGACAAACGTTGTTGAAATTGATTAAAATCGGTGCATGTTCAGACTGACTAAAATTGTTGCAAGGCCCTAAATTTGGGGTATGCTTGTGTAATCCGTACTCCAAAAATAAACTCTGTAGCACCATTTTTAGTCATTGTCTCAATATAAAGCTTCTGATATTGCATAGATTTTTTAAAATTTGGTTTGAATATATTTTTAAGAAAAGTAAGTAATTGTGGAACACAAATTCAAAACTATGCTTATTTTCTGTATAACGCCTAAGACCCTTCACTGATCTCGCTATATAGGGTATTATTTAGTCGGTCTAGGCCGAGTGTAATTTTGACTTGGAAAGAGTTTTGCCATCGCTGTAATTAAGACAATAAATTAGTCGTTTGCATTGCCCAGTAGATATTCATTATTTCGGCTCGAAATGCTCAGATGGTTGAATCACTTCAATTTAAGCTGCTAAATGATTAATATCCCATCTTAAGACAATTTATTAGAACTTATTTTTTTTATTTACAAAAGTCTTTTATGATATTAAGCCAAAATTCTCTTTTCTGTTTTACCATCGCTTTTCCTATCTTTTTCTTTTAATGTTCAAAGCAACAAAAAGAAAAAAGTGGAAAAAATATGACCCATTTTTTTCGTGACACATACAAAAATATTTCAATACTCTGGTACTCTGGGTATGTGTTTGAGAAGTTTTTTTTTTTTTTGTTTTGTTTGCATCATAATTTTTGCTGTTATCCTTTTTCGCCTGGGCATTGAGGTAAATGTGGATTAAAACCATGTTTGAATATAAGTGGGATTGTGTTTGTGTTTGCGTTAGCATTGTCCATGGTTATAAATTTTTATATACCGGACATATGGTGTTATCTTAAACATACATAAAATACCAGGATATTTACTCTGCAACACTACTTACACACACACACACAAACACACATATACTTTGTATCGGTTGTGTTTGGGACAGTGTGCATATCGCTAGCATAAAATGGCAGAGGTAAAAGTTTTATAACTTTTATGATGTTAAGCGTTCGCAGAGGTCTAAGTGAAGAACAAAAAAATTCTTACACACCAGCCATTAAAGCTTACTTAAATTTCTTCCGGCGGATGTTAACAAATAGTTTCATTCAAAAAATGGCACAACAACACTATAAATTAATCATTAAAGAAACGATAAAATATGAAAAACAATTTATATTTTTTTTATTTTAGATTTAAGCTAAATCTCTACCTGTAGCTGTTTAGCTTATAAAGTTGTAAACTGAAACTGAAACTAAAAATATTAATTTTAAATGAAAATATTTTTGCAAATATGGAATTAATGTTTTTCTAAATTCATTATTTAACATATTGCGGTTTTAAATTATTAATTTCGCTATTTTTTTTTTATTTCTGTAAAATTATTTCAAAACTTTTATCAAACGAAAGTTTTTTTTTTTTTAGTTAATTGTTTCCCTAATGGCAACCACAAAAACAAAACACTGCAAAAACCTGTGATACGCACAATCATCGAACTAAATTCCCACATTACAAACACATTATTTAACCAACATTTAGCAGCCAAACCAATAAAATTAAAACTAAACATTGCTATCGGCATCATAGCTTCAACGCATCATCTCGTCGTCCACAGAACAATCTAGAACCACAAATGTTAACCCGCTAATGTATGCAGCGAACTTACAATTTTGAATTCTAGTTAATTCTACAAAATTGATTCGATTGTATCAACGAAATTATTTTGCTTTATTGACAACAAAAATTCCGTTAAGATTGTTACGGTTTGTTTGCCATAAATTAAATTCTGTAATTCTAAGCAATTGAATTTACAAAGAAATAAATAATACGTTTGAAAAAAGTTGTTAACGTTTTCAACCATCATATTTTTTGCCCCACTAAAACTTGAGCATAGAACAAAATTCTAGATTAGCAGCAAACAAGTGGTCAAACAGATATAATATAAAAAGTGTGAATCTTTTAAGAAGAATACTTAATACTGCCGGTAGAAAAACATGTCGTATATCAAAAAGTTCTACGAGTTTCGTGCCTAAAGTTAAAAATAACGCTGATCTGTGATCATAAACGGAAACGTGCTACATTTAACAATAATTGAAATCAAAAAGTGGACAGATATAAATTTTTGGTGATTTTTGATTTTGGCGAATTTTGAATTTGGCGATTCCGCCTATATTTTCGACGAAGTTTCAAGACTCGGACATTCAAAGTAGTTCATATTTTTTTGTATAGCAGGAGCCAGGCCCACTAAAAATATAATAAATGATTATAGCGTATGGTTCCTTTCAGATACACATTAAGACTTTCGCTTATACAGGCTAAAGTAACTATATGATTTGTTTTTTAAATAACTATTGAATGGAATGAAAAAAACAAAAAAATTTATGATAAAAAGAAAGTTTATTTTATGTTATTTTTTTACATTAATTATGAAAAATACTATCGGTTAAATGAGAACCGTTTTCTCTAACGCAAAAATGTACTCTTTTTATGGCATTTTCCACAACTTTGTTGAGTGTTTCTTGTGGTATACGATCAATTTCTTCTTGAATGTTGTCCTTTAGTTGCTGCAAGGTTTGGGGCTTATTCACATAAACTTTGTCTTTGAGATAGCCCCACAAGAAAAAATCCGGTGCAGTCAAATCTGGCGATCGTGGTGGCCATCTCAAATCGCCGTTTTTAGAAATTATCCGATTTGGAAATTTAAAACTGCTCTAGCATATTCCAAGCGCAATACGAAGTCCTCAGGATTTAGTTTTTGGACTACTTGGATTTTGTAAGGGAGAGGTGCAAATCGTGTTTTAAAATTCGCCGAAGAGTGCGGTCAGAAAGCTGCAACTGGGAAGATCGTCTTCTCGTTGATGTCTGCGGATTTTCTTCGACGCTCTGTCGCACAGCATCAATATTTTCGGCCGATCTGCCAGTTCGAGGTCTGCCCGTACGTCTTGAATCTCCGACAGTCCCATATTCAGCAAAATTATTCACCAACGAACGAATGGTTGGACCCGTTGGAGCAGTTCTTACACCATAAAATCTTCTGTATGCACGTTGAGTATTAATTATCGAACGATGATTTTCAATGAATAGAAAAACAATCTTAGTTCTTTGCGCAATTGTATAGCGTTCCATTTTTAAATATTCTCCCAAGTTTATTTTCTGAAATAGGAAAAAAGAAAAAGTTAAATACTCGCAAGCAAAGAAGTTACAATTGTTTTACATCATATAGTAACTTTAGCCGCACCCTGTATATGTACTAGCAAAACCTAGCACTCGAAATTCGAGTATAAATTCTGGGAAATTTTATTTCTTCATTATTTTTTTTCAATGTTTTTTAAATCTTTCTTTTACACAAACTCTCTATCTGTTTGTCTGTCTGTCTGCCATGGGGCAACCCCATTCCCCCTCATCCAGTCAATCTGAAACTTGGTCCATAGACTTGTTGTGACCATAGATTAATTTTAGAATAGTTACGCATAGTTACATTCAAAACTCATATGCATAAGGAATGAAAGATTTTTAATAAAAACTTTGTTTTTATGGGTTAGATTATTTAATCTATATAAAAATACAAAATTCATTAAATTGTGAATTTTCAAATAAAATTAATTAAATATCATTATAAATACCCTGCAGGAAGCCTGGGGTCAAGTGTCCCCAAGTCACCACTTTTGTCTACTATTTTGTTGGCATTGTCAACTAAGCGTCTACACTATTTACTTCATGTGTCAAAAAAATGTTCCATAGTGAAGTTGGGAGTACTGTTTCTTCTTGATTTCTATAGTTTTGTTTGAAAAACACGTGGTTGGACGAAAAACTAAAGTTTTAAAACAAGATATAGAAAAATTGAATATAAAAGGTAAATAAATATATATTTTATAAAAACTCAAATAAAAAAAACATAATAAGTAAACGAAGTTATAAAAGAAAAGTGAAAGAACAATCAAATTTGTACAGGAATATCTGGTTCCAATGTCTACATATGGTCCCATGAGAACTACCTAGCCACTAGTAAATCTCCGGTTCCAATGTCTAGACATGGTCCCATGAGCTACCTAGTCACTACCTAATCAATAGTTCCAATGTTACTAGTGATTTGCAATGACACGTACATGTTAAATGTCTGTAGAAAATTACATTGTCTGGGGTATAGTTGGTCAGTAGTACTGGTGACAAAGTCAATAGTGAATCAGTACTGTTTCACTATTGACATTTCCTGCAGCGTATTTAACGAACACACAGGGAAAAATAAATGCGATTTTTAATAAATAATTTTATAAGACCCTAAAGGTATGCTAATCAATTTGATGCAATTCACCGTTTAACACAGGGCAATTAAAATGTGCTCTTTTTTGAAAGCATCAATGAAAACTACACAGGCGATGAATTGTGAATTAGCTAAAATTGATTAGCATACCTTTTGGCTCTTTTCTTCCATATGAACTATAGATATGCCAAATTTCACACTCCTCCCTGCGCGCATTTTGCTTAAGAACTGGTCGAAAGATTTACATACACGTATTAATATAAGGGTAGATTGAGAAACTTATGGTCGGTCAACTTTGGATTCAACTTTGTTGAGGCAATAACAGGACATAGAAAGCAGGCATAAATAAAATGTTAGTGCTATTGTAATTAATTTGTGACGTGTATATGTGATAAATTTGTTATCAGATGTTATTTTTATAAGGCGACTAGATCTAAAAATTAACCGATCGTGTCCATATGAAGTAGAATCACCAAATTTTCTCAAAAACATATAAATCAAATTTGAAAACCGTCGTTGCAATATTTTTGTTTCTTTGACAGATTTAAGTGAAGATCGGGAAGCAGCTTTTTATGGGGACTATGACTACAAATTTTCCTTCATGATTTCTTTTTTGACTACTGATTAGTTGACGAAATATTTTATCATATTTTATATGAGTTTCACCAATTTCTATAGCATTAGTCCAATGGTCGATTAGAAAGGGCTTCTAAGTCGAACTGTACAGCAAAAGGTAGGACTAAATCAAATATTTTTGATAATTTCAAATATGAGTATGAACTCATTATATCCTTAACACATAGTGGCATAAGGTATAACTCATTTAGAGGAAACGTGTTAAAGAATACGTTAATTTTTAACCGTATGAACAGTTCTGATGGAAGATTATGTCGAGCATGAATGCACGTAGTGCGCTATGCGTTTCAAGAACAAAACTATACTTTTCAAAATAGATCTGCGTCATTTGAAGCATTGTCAGGTGGCAGTTTATTTGTAACGAAATGGCAAAATAAACTAAACTTAAAATACGTAACAACTGTTGGCTGAAATTAGTAGAGCCACCTTAAAGTTTTCCACCTATAAAAAAAACACCCTATATATGCGATAATTTATATCGCAGACATGATTGAAATATGTTCGTATTTGCCACCTGAACTTATAAGGAACCCATTGAATCTAGAGTTTTGATTTTTTTTTTTAATTTAATTGAAGTTATATTCAAACTTCCAGAAAAAGATAATTTTTATAGTTCTGATCACTACTTATGAACTTATGGACCATTTTCCGAAACTCTTCCATTGGTGATTTTATAGTGATTTCAGTCACTTTTTGAAAGACGTAGTCTATCTCCGTTTAAAATCTTTCACATTATGGGACACCTTTTTTGTACTCTTCAATTCTCTTTTGTTAATAGCCCTATATCTCTCGCATGGCACAAAAACCACATTATATTTTTTGTACCGCTCAATAGCTTTCTTACCGTAGTTAGAAGATGCCAGATCGGACCAAAAATATGTGCCCACAATGTGTTGGCTTTTAAAAGGAAGTAGTCGTCTTTGCAAACCCCGATTAATATATATTTCTGTTTTTATAGAGACCGTTATCACAAATGTCGAAACTGGAAGTTTCGCCTGCTTTTGTGTCCTGAACGTATCTTACACATTTCCCCTAGCACTGGCTGCATACAAATTTTAATACGGAAGCTACCAAAAATCTGCCACTTGATATTTCGTCCATTATGCAGTTTTCCTGTCTGTAAATTTTTTGCAGTTTTCCTGTCTGAATCTTTTTGGACGAATATTTTTAAACCTACATTGGCTTTAAGTTTTCGCTCTAAATAGTCCGAGCCATAAGCTAACCGGGCTGTTTTTCTATTGGATATGTTGGAGCTCTTTTTGATAGACTTTTAATATCTGTATGATATTTCATATCAATATCATCGTTTGAGCAATAGTAACGAAGTGAATTTAATAATGTTTAATTTATAAACTAGGCGATTTCTTGTGACTAGTGTTTTGTTCTACCCTTTTATTTATTTATTTATTTATTTATTTGGTTTCCTGCACAACAAGACTAGGAGTCTTATAATTAAAGTACAGGATCGGTATAATGTGATACAGTATTTAATGAAAATATAACATAGTTTATAATTTGTATAAAATAAGATAACAAAAATTATTTTACATACCCTTTTATTCTGATTTTGACCAAACGCATATTATTTGAAAGGTATTTCTTTTTAGCCGTTTTGCAGATTTACAGATTTTTAAATTTTTTCCTTTGTTTTGAGTAAATTTCATTTAAAGTTGTGTGTGTTTATTAAATTTGTTAATGTGTTTGTAATAAAAATGAGTTTGTTTTTTGTGTTGATTTGTGAATTGGCTATAATTGATTAGCATATTTTTAGGATCTTTATTTAATGAAAAATAAAATTTCCTAGAATTTGCTCTTGAATTTCGAGAGCTGGAATCTGCTAGTTTTATTAAACCAATGATGTTCTGTTAAATTTTCTTTGTAGAATGAAATTTCTGGTGAAGAAATGTTAAAGTCGAACACCAGAAGTCCTTCAATGACTGGGCTTTTCTAATTGGCACAAACTGTTCCAGGAAGGCAAAAGGAGTGCTGAAGATAAAGAGCGCCCAGGATGAGAAAAAACATCAACTGAGAACAACAGGTAACTGAAAGATCTTGTTGATACTCTTCTTGACAATTTAAAAGAACTAGTCACCACCAGTTGGAAATATATTTTGGCCTAAAAAGCGTTCAATCTCGTTCGGTATCGAAAGCAATCATTTTTTTGAAAAACAGTATCGGATATGTATCTCTGTAAGAGTAATATCTGATCACTGAAATGAAAAAGAATATGCCTACACACCGAAACATGCGACCAATTAAGCGAATATCGTAAAGAAAGCGAAGGAAAGCCCAAGAAACACTCCAAAATCGTTAAAAAATCATGGTCATGTTAATAGTTTTTTGCCTGCCGCTGGGCCATAATGTTAACGCGGAATATTTTTCAAGTGTTATGCGTCGTTTGCGTGAAGTTTTGCACCACGATAATGCTTCGTCTCATGTTTCATTTGTTCTTTAAGTTGATATCGAAAAAAAAGTCGATACATCCGTATTCGCCTAAGTCAGTGTTACTTACGACTACTCAAAAAACTAAAGAGACTACAGTAGGCTTGAATCGATTAAGGTGATAACAGGCGAAACGATGCGTGCTTTGAGGGCCATTCGTTAAACCAACTTTGACTACTTCTTCAAGGCATTATTGTGTTGTATCAGAGGAAGATAATTTGCAAGGCTAAGATTAAGATTAGGAAGAATAAATAAAGATTTTTAATATTATAGCAAAAGTCGAATTTCCACTTGATAACAGTAATACTTCATTACAATTTTGTTCCTTTCGCATAAAATACTAAGAATTTTAAATAAGTATATAAAAACTTATTCCGCTAAATCCACTCATCATCGAAAAACTTCAAACATTATAGGGTTAATAAGTGGCCTCTGTCACGCAACGTTGCCATGGTCGGTGTATTTGTTTACTATTCAATGAAATTGTTTATACACAAAGTTAGTTACAGAGATGAATATTGATTAAAATTAGTTTCTGATTTATATAACGTTTATATTGCGGTGCAAAGTAATGGTAAGCACAACGTGACTGTCAGCACGACAAAAGAGTCACACTAAAAAAAAATCGATTATAATATCAGAATTAACTTCAATAATATATAAATGTAAAACAAAAACAAGGAAGAATGTTAAATTTGACTATGTCAAATTTTCGATACCTATCACCTGTGTTTTACATTTATATTAGTAGCTGAATTTATTTCGCTAATTATAACAATCGGAAATAAAATATTTGAAAAAGTAGACAATTTGATAAACTTAATATTAAATTATAATAACAAACACACTGAATTTTGAATTTTTTTAGAGGTGCCTCCATGTTTTAGGTCATACCTTTGCAAAATGATGCCCGTTTTATTCCTTTCTAAACAACAATCTGCACAAAATAATGGCAAACCATACTAACGTAAGTGTACCTAGAGGAAAGGTTTATTTTGTGAATGAGCGTGATTTCAACAGACAGACAGACAGACGGACGGGCAAATCGAGGATGCTAAGGTTTTGTAATAGATGAACAGCCAGATATTCTTAGGAAAGTTGAAATCTTTAAAATAAAAATATGTACAGTAAAAGTAGTTTTTGTTTTTCCAAGTAACATTTTCTAAAGCCCACTCAATTTTCAGGGATTTAATACAAACTATATAAAAGTTACGTGTTTTTATACCCTATACCACTATGTGGTTTGGGTATAATGACTTTGTGCTGCTGTTTGTAACAACCAAAAATATTTGACCTAGACCCATCTTTAATTATACCGATCGAATCAGAATCACTTTCTGAGTTGATTTAACAATGTCCGTCCGTCCGTCCGTCCGTCCTTCTGTGTGTCCATGTAAACCTTGTAATCAAACTGCAGGTCGCAAATATGAATATATTTTGAAGAAATTTGGCATATAAGCTTTTATCAGCCATGGGATGAACGCTATTGAAATTGGTGAGAATCGGTCCATGTTCAGACCTAGCCCCCATACAAATTACCCCTATGTAATCGACATAAATTGCCATAAGATCCAAATTGTCATATAGATCTTACTCAAATTGGGTTTGTATGCGTTCATTACATCCATTAATGAGTAGTTCAAAAATGATCCATTTGGCCCCATATAGAGCTGCTTCCCGAACTTCACTTAAATCAATAAAAAAAACAAAAATATTGCACTGATTCTTCTCAAATTTTGTTTATATATATTTTTGCAAAATACAAGAGACTTTACCAAACATGATCAGGATCGATCCATTTTTGGACATAGTCCCCATATGGATATAGCATTCGATATGAACTTTTTCATATCTGCAGCCAAAAAAATTAATAATAATCCCACTCAAATTTGGTTTTTGCTTATTTTCTATGTCCAGTTAGTTGGGCCTAAGAGATAGAGTTTCTAAACGCATGGTATAGGGTATCTTACTTGTTTCTTTTTCATTTAACAATTGAAGCGACATATTAAATAAAGTTTTGTTTTCATTTGAATGCATTATTTTTGTGATGATTATTTAACACAAGTTATAGAAATGTGTTGTCATGAAAAGCTAAATAAAATATTTGAAATAAAAGAACACGATATGTAAATTAAAACCCGACCAAATGTCAAAAGAAGACCACAAAAAAACACAAAGCCAGCCAGCAGTGACAATATTTACTAAATTAACACTAGTATTACCCAACAGTGCTCTTGAGGCTGAGAAAATTTATTGAATAATAGAAAAAAATATTTATATTCCAATTAGTAGCTTGGTATGATAATTTTGAAAAATAATTTTTCAAAATAATTTTTTAAAAATTATTTCTACAATATTAATAGGCTAGGCGATTTCTTGTGATCGATGCTTTGTTCTACCGTTTTATCCCGATTTTGACCAAACATATATTATTTGAAATATATTTCTTATTAGCCATTTTGCAGATTTACAGATTTTTAAATTTGTTCCTTTATGTTGAGTAAAATGCATTTAAAGTTGCTACTAACACATACATACAAATATACATATGCTATGTGTGTTTTACTAAATTTGTTAATGTGTTTTTTAATGAGTGTGTTATCTCCATTCACAATAATAATAAACCATAAAAATGTTGGTTTGTGAATTGGCTAAGTTGAAATTAAAGCCGCCTAGAAATTGCACTCGAATTTCGAGCGCTGGAATATGCTAGTTCTTATAATTTTCGAAAAATCGTATTAGAGTATAATCTCAACCATACCGGTTGCGGAAGATTTTTCCATTGCGTAGAAAAAAAACCCCAACACAACAAAGGCAAAAGTTCTCAATTTAATATTTTATATATTGCACCTGTACCTCTAAAGTGAGTCAATTTAAAAATTTTCAGTAGATGCAAAAACGGTTTTTTAAATTGTTTACTAAAAATAGAACATCAATAAAATAAACTGTTATAACATAAACACAGGCGCAACTTACAATGTTTCTCTTTAGTTGAAACAACATTGATATTAATTGGGCTTACATTTGGGTACAACTCTAATGCTATGTTCACACGGACAGCAGGATTCGCGGTTCGCTCTCTCATTCACGGTTCGCGCCCGAATCATGATTGAATCTACATGATTCGCCATACAAAATTTTGAGAGCGAATCTACTTGGTTCAAAATGAACCTAGTTGTGAAACTACAAACATTGAGTGTCATCTCCAAGTTTGATAAGAAATTATCGCTAGTTTATCTGAACTAGCTGTCAAAAATATATAAACAAAGAAAAAACAAAAAATTAATTTGTGCAATAAAATAAATAGAAACATTTAGCAAATAAAAAGTATATATTTACATATATTTATATATTCAAATAAAAATGGAAGAAATTAAATAGTGAAACGTAAAGTGTAGAAGGATGTCTTTAAATATTTGCACAAAAAATATAAACGTCAAAATGAAACAAGAACACTCGTCTGAACACAAAGATTCACAATCATGATTCAGAAAGCGAATCAAGTGGTTCATCTTGCCGTCTGAACATGCTATAAATATCGCTCTTTAGTTGATTCTAAAGAAGCAACTCTTAGAACACAAAGAGGGTTACATCTGTATTTTTTTTTTTTTTTGCGAAAGACTATAATCATCGACGTAAGATTTTTACAGTGGATAGATATGACGACTGTGTATCGTTTTCTTGCAAAAAGTGAAAATTGAAAAATTTTGAATTGACTCACTTCAGAGGTACAGATGCGATATTGCGTATTATCTTTTTTTATAATGTTTTTTTCATAAATCGGACGATCTAGACGGCCAATTGACCGGTCCTGAACGTGAAATAAAATGTTCACCGAACTCGCCTCTCAATAAGTCCATTGTTGCGCGTGCTGTATGGCATGTGGCACAATCTTGTTGAATCCACATGTCATGCAAGTCAAGCTCTTGCATTTTGGGAAAAAAAAAGTTGGATCTCATCATCTCTCGGTAGCGCTCACCATTCACAGTTACGTTACGATTCGCATCATCTTTGAAGAAGTACGGTCCAATGATGCCACCAGCCCATAAACCGCACCAAACTGTGACCTTTTCTGGATGCATTGGTAGCTCTTCCAATGCTTCTAGCTGATATTCACTCCAAAATCGACAATTCTGCTTATTAACGTACCCATTGAGCCAAAAATGAGCTTCGTCGCTGAACACAATTTTTCGGTAAAAAAGTGGATCTTCGGCCAACTTTCCAAGAGCCCATTCACCAAAAATTCTACGCTGCGGTAGGTCGTTCGGCTTCAATTCTTGCACCAGCTGTATTTTGAAAGGCTTCACACCGAAATCCTGCCGAATTGCTGCGAACGAATCGATAATAGATGGTCATCATTAACACTGGCCGATACAGCTGCGATATTTTCTTCAGTTCGCACTCTACGTAAGCGTGTTGGTGGTCTAATATCCAACAATGTAAATTTGATGCGAAATTTAGTCACAATAGCCCGAATAGCCGCTTCAGTGCGTCTATTAAACTGACCATAAAATGGAAGAAGCGCGCAATGAACTTTCTTAACATAGCACGCATTTTGATAATAAAATTCAATAACGTGCAAGCGTTGTTCGTTTATAAGACGATTCATGGTTAAATTATAGACCAAACTGAAGATGTTTGACAATGAAACAAAACACGAAACGTTCTTCAGCTGTTTAAACCAGTGTTGCCAAAAAGATAATAGCTAAAAAATCACCCTTTATAAGTTTTATCGGCCATATTTAAATTTGTGAAAATCGGCGCTAATTAGCACCTAGTCGCCATACGAATGACCCCTATCAGATCGACTTATATTGCCATCAGATCCAATTATAGTGTGTGTTTCTTACACACATTAGTAGAGATTCTAAAAATAAACCCTGCACGGTAATTCTTAGTCATAGCTCCCATATAAAGCAGCTTCCCGATCTTCAGTAAAATCTATCAATAAGCAATAGTATTCCACAGATTTTTCTTAAATTTAGTTTGTATATGTATTTTCAAAAAATAAGTGAGTTGGCCCAACATGGTCAGGATCCGTCCATTTTTCGACCTAGTCCGAAGATCCTTCCTCTAAGCTTATGACATATGGTATCCGTCTGAACCGACTATAATTCTGTTACCTGTTTTTATTTTATTTATGTATTACAACAAAAAATTTTGTAATAATAAATAAAAATTAAATTCTTCTTAAATTTTCAATGTTGTATTGTGTTTTTTTTTTTTACGAGAGTGGATCTTTAAGTGCGTGACTTTAAGAACTTTCGTTGTAGTTAATTAAAAATCTATACTGCTTCCTTCAATTACCTGCAGTTAGCAGATTACTATCAAAATTTTAACAAACTCATTTACTGAGTTCGTGTTCGTGAGTCTCAAAGAAAGTTTAATAAATACTATGGTGAATCTTCTGAGGTTGGTTAAACTACAGCCGAAAGTGTTCAAAAAGTTCACGATACCATACGGCTCTTTAAATTTGATATTAAATGGGCGCCGTTTGCTTGTCGTTGACCATGAACGCAATTGTGTGACTAATTTAAAGATTTTATCAATAAGTTCTTAGTAAATTTCACAAAATTCAAAATAGGTTTTAAATTAAAGGTATTTCAAAGAGTGAATTTAATGTTACTGTCATATATTGCCTATTTCTCCAATTATCTATAATATTAATAGGCTAGGCAATTTCTTGTGACTGATGTTTTGTTCTACCGTTTTAACCCGATTTTCACCAAACTTATATTATTTGAAAGGTATTTTCATTTAGCCGTTTTGGAGATTTGCAGATTTACAGATTTTAAGATTTAAATTTTTTTTTGGAGTAAACTGCATTTAAATTTCTACTAACACATCCGTAAAATTATACAATCCTATGTGTGTGTTTATTAAATTTGTTAATGTGTTTGTAATAAAAATGAGTTTGTTTTTTGTGTTGATTTGTGAATTGGCTATAATTGATAGCATATTTTTAGGGTCTTTATTTAATGAAAAAATAAAATTTCCTAGGATTCGCGCTCGAATTTCGAGAGCTGAAATCTGCTAGTTATTTATTATTATTATTATTATTATTATTAATATTATTATTATTATCATTTCTCCATTAAAGCACCCCCTAATTTTCACCTTGTATAATTTTTTTAGTAGTCTGGTTCTTTTCAGAACTTATATATCTGGTTTTGTTATAAAAATCACAGAAAAAAAGGTAAAAAATACGTTCGATAAAATCTGTTCCGCTATAAGTATTTATATTACTTAAAGCGGTGCAAAAATGTAAAAGAAAGTATTTATATTACTTAAAGCGGTGCAAAAATGTAAAAAAAAAATGAATAATGATGCAAAATGCTACCTGGTTGGCCTGATTGGCCACATTCTCCAGATTTAATCCCTACCGACTATTTTAAATTTATAAACCTAAATAAATGGCTAGGGAACGAGAGATTTAGCCTAACAATGAAAGCATTGGTCAAAAAATGCTTCTTTGATGACTTTGAGATCTCCTATTATTTGGAAGGGTTAACAAAATTCAAAAGACGTCGAACAGAGCGTATTTAGCTATAAGGAGACTAGAATGAGATATAATTTTTTTTTTGCTTAAAAAACGACCTTCATTCAAAAATTCACAGATAATGTGAGCACCCTTGTACAAATGTCACACTTTGTTTAAATTTTTTTAATTTTTTTTTTTATTTATTTTCAAAATTCTGGGAAATGTATTGCCTAGCAAATTCCCGGGAAAACCATCAATCAATTGAAAGATTTTGGTTTTCGTACAAATCTTTAAGTCATATGTTTAAATCAGATTCTTTACTTTTTAATAATTTCCAATACTTAACCTAATAATACAAATATTTCCTAAAATTTTCTCAATCATTTATGAAATTCTAAAAGTACAAAATTTTTGTGGAAATTTTCTCTGTATGACTAAGCCAAAATAATCAGACTTCAGATAGTCTATGGTCAAACTAGTGTTAAATATCTGATTTGTTTTATGCACATATATTAAATCAAATGATATGTAAATCGCCGATTCACAGACTAAAAAAAAACATAAATAATGCAAAGTACAATAGGTTAAAAAAAAGTTTTAGAAAAAAAAAAAATTCAAACAATTTAAAATATCACATTCTTATGAATAATTTTGTTTAAAGAAAACATATATTAAAAATATGTAAATCTTAAAGTCAAAAGTTTTCTGAATTTAAAACAATATTTTCAAAGAGATTCCGTTTGAAAAATAAAAATATCCTGTGGCTATTTTAATTCGACATGAGATTTTAGGTAAGACATGGGTTCCTAACGACCTACGGTTGAAGAGTGAACATACATACATAATGTTTTTATATACTCAATTCTCTTGTAAGGCGATAGTAACGTTCGTCCGAAAAAAAACATAATATAAAACATGACGCACATTGTAGTAAATAAGATATTAACTGAGAAAGGAGTATGTGGAAGGTCTAGCATAAAACTGCGTTTACAGTCTTTATTCCTTCATACTGTTGTTTCCTTTTAAAAGGACTGCAAAGTTTCAAAGTATTAAATTTTATATAGAAAAATTATATAAATTATACAATGACGATTCTTTCATTTTGTTTCATTTCATGGGCTTTTTTATTTTCGAAAGGACTTTAAAGCTTGAAAGGATTAAATTTTTGAAAAAATATATTTCAATACTTATGCTCATCTTATGATGTCGTTATGGTTTTCAATTGAAAGAAATTAATTTTGTAAATTTTATGAATATTTTTATACCAAAATTTAATACTTCAAACCGCATTCTTCAATATCCTTGCCAGTAAACATTTTCCAGAAAAAAATATATTGAGGTCTCAAATATAATATTAATAGGCTAGGCGATTTCTCGTGACCGATGGTTTGTTCTACCGTTTTATCCCGATTTTGACCAAGCATATATTATTTGAAAGGTATTTCTTTTTAGCCATTTTGCAGATTTATAGATGTTTAAATTTTTTTCCAATATTTTGAGTAAATTGCATTTAAAATTGCTACTAACACATACATAAAATTATACATATGCTATGTGTGTTTTATTTAATCTTCATTCACAAAAATAATAAACCATAAAAGTGTTCGTTTGTGGATCGGCTAAGTTGAAAAATAAAGCTGCCTAGAAATTGCACTCGTATTTCGAGCGCTGGAATCTGCTAGTATATAGTAATACATAGCAAAATTGCATCTTCTTGCCTTTATCTGCTTAACTTTCGGCCATTAAAAAAAATTTTCATTACTTATGGAAAATTTTAAGATCCAATTTAGTTATAAATTGTTAAAAGTTTTTCTTTTATTATTATTTCTTATTGTTCTATTTTTTAAGACATGATGACTTTTTAGAAAGAATTAACTTCTAAAAAAAGAGAAAAGAGGTCGGCTAGAATTAAAAATACATATTCGTCTATTACAATTTTAAGTTTGTTGAGCCATCAAAAATTTTGGAAAAAATTTACAACTTCTTTGTTAGCAGAATTTTTAATTCAGATGTTTAATTTAAACGCATTTTCTCTTGGCACTATGGCCGGCGTAAAGTCATCCTTAAGCCGCATGACTCAGACCTCTTGATAGGTGGAGTATAAGGATACATACAAACATAACAACTACAACTACAACATAAATTGCGCAAATTGAAATTTTTTGAATAACTGAAATAATAAGAACAACATAGAAAAAATCATTTTTTCCAGACCTTTTTACTTTTGCACTGATATCTCGGGTCCTATTGAATAGATTTGGATGATTTTAAACAGTAATGAGCCTAAGATGTCAGTAAATCATTTCCACTAAAATTTAGCATCCCATCTGATCTATTGGGAGCGTGATCGTGATTGCTGCAGATGGAAATTGCCATAAAAACTATCTTTGTTGTAAGGATCACGAATATATCTATTTTATGGAGGCTCCAAACTCAATGCCAAACTACTGCAGGTCAGAGCGAACATTTTAAATCTAAGACAGAGGAATGTTTTCAACACACAGAAAGACAGACAGACGGACATCGCCCGATCGACTTTTCCTCTTATAAGGCTCAAGAATATATAGTTTCTGGGGTCTCTGGAATTTATTTGGATGAGTCACAAAAGGATTGACAAACAGATAAAATATAATTTTAGTTCAAAGTTACCACCGGCTTCAAAATAAAAATAAAACAACATTTGAATTGGAAATTTGGAAACCATGAACGAAGGTCCAATAATGCTTTTGATTGCAAAAAAAAAAAAAAAAACAAAGTAAGGGTGTTAAATTTGGCTATGCGGAATCTCTGATACCCAACACCTGGATTTTTGCATCAATAATTTAAGCAATGGTAAAAAAGAATATTTGAAAAACTTAAAACTAAATTATTAGAACAGATACTGAATTTTCAGAATTTCTTTTAGCATTGCCTCTATATATTAGAGTATATCTTGGCACGATGATGCCTAATTTACCTCATTTTGAACTCAAACTTACTCGAATTAATAGTAAACAATACTAGCAGATTCTAGCCCTCGAAATTCGAGTGCAAATTCTAGGAAAATGTATTTTTTCATTAAATAAAGACCCTAAAGGTATGCTTATCAATTATAGCCAATTCACAAATCAACACAAAAAACAAACTCATTTTTATTACAAGCACATTAACAAATTTAATAAACACACACATTACATTGTATAATTTTATGTATGTGTTAGTAGCAACTTTAAATACAATTTACTCAAAATAAAGGAAAAAATTTTAAATTCTGTAAATCTGCAAAACGGCTAAAATTAAATACTTTTCAAATAATATATGTTTGGTCAAAATCAGAATAAAACGGTAGAACCAAACATCGGTCACAAGAAATCGCCTAGCCTACTAATATTATAGATTATCTAAGTTTACCCTGGTAACTTGTTTTTTTTGTGAATACAACAGACCAAGGAATACACGAACTGACGGACGGATGGACAAACGTATATTGCTATATCACCTTGAGGTGTTGGAAGAGTCAGAAATATATATATTTTATGGGGTCACATAATAACATTTCGATGTGTTACAAAAGAAATAACAAACTGATGTATACCCTCTGCACTGTGTTGTGGAGGGTTAAACAAAACACAAAACTCTTTTATGATGCCAATCATTAAGCTAGCCCAAAAAACTTTCTATATCGTAAACTTTAACACAAATATTTTTTTTTTTTTTATTATTTTTTTTTTTTGGAAATTTTTAACAAAATAAACTAAAAATAAACTAAAAAATGAAATAAATAAAATATAATAAAAAAAACTAACTACAGCGGAAACAAAATATACATATTACAATTTCAATTGAAAGTGACATATTTCAATAATTACTTAAACCTTTGAATTTCATATTTTTGCGGTGTTAATTTTTTAAACATTTTACATCGCTGCGATTATAATCATTTATACACTTTTTTTTGTGGCAGCCCCCTTAAGCTCATAACAACCAAACAATCAATTGACCAATTTTTATGGAGGCTTTAAATAATTTTGATAAAAAAAAAATTGCCTCAAGTGCTCAAATTCGAGGTATATTAGCGTGAGCTTTAACTGATGACCCCAAATGATTGATTGACATTTTTTGTAAGCCATACCAATCGTAGCACATGCAAAAAAATAAACAAATAATGGTGTCCGCACATACGCATACACATACAAATACATACACATAAACAAGGACTGACATACAACAGGAAGTGGTGTTGAAACGGATATGCACTCGTATACAAGCGCAACTTTATGCAACGGCTTTTGTTCGTTATACGAAAAATAAAAATGTCGTTACTGTTGTTTAAGCCTGTAGTGATGTTGATTAAATAAAAATAATTATTTGGTGCAACAATATAATATAATACGAGTAGCAACAATGACAGCAAGATGAAAAAAATTTAAACTTTATGTAAGCGGAAATGTCAGGCAACCATGTTTATTTATGCTCCTTGCCCAAACATAACATCATCATCATAATCATCATCATATTTGCAAATAAAAATATCGAAAAGTCTCCCCTTTTTGGTAAATGTTTAATTGCATTAAATTTATATTTTCAATTTGCACTGTAGATACTGCTGTGATGATACATCACAAATATGTGTAAATATTCACACCTGAGCTCGGCTGATACAAGTGCGTGTGTAAGTATTTGTGTTCCATATATTAAGTACGTGTAACTATATATTGCCAGAGAAGAAAGAAAAAATAACATCTGGTTGTTTAAATTTAAGCTTTGTGTATATGAATGTTCACTTAATTCTTTATACAATTTGGTGTCATTTAATATGACATATGACACCGGTGTATTCGTACCCTTATCATTCTATCGCCCCGTGTGATTTTTCTATACAACTGGACGGAGAACTGATAAGGGCCCGTATCACCATACCATCGTTAAGTAACATATAAGTTTAGTTTAAAAAGTTTTCATCGGCAATAAATCAATTGCGAAAGAAAATATTAACAAAAATGTGTGAAAACAAAAAAAAAAAAGTGTTAAAAATAAGAAAAAGTGTTATTGTACACGCAATAGATAAATTATTAACTGTCTAAAATACAAAAATTTTTTAATATACTCGTTATTTATACAGTGCAGTATAGTACAGTAGATACATACATTTTTTTTATTATGGGTACTCATGAAAACGCTTAAAATTAACATTTGCGCAATTGGGCAAATTTGCGAGACTTGATTCATGAAGCCCCTTTTTAAACTGTTGTGCAATTTTTAATAGTTAATGTCAATTTGATAGAAGTGTCAAAACTAAAAATAATTTAAATAAAAACAAAACTAAAAATTTTGTCTAACAATAAAAATGCATAAACAAAGCGAAAAAACTAAATTGCTTAAGGTCTTTGAAGAAATTGTTGTTGGTGATTTATTAACTTTTTGGACCAAACGACGGTAATCATAATTTATTTATATATTTTACAGATAAACAACGTTAGAAAGAAGATAAAATTATGGAAGATTTTACTTATGTTCTTGCAGCTGGAGAACACTTTCGATACGCAGTGCCATTTATATATCATTCTATTCCAAACTCACGTAATTTTCTTTCCGATGTTTTGTCATATCTGGATGAGAACAGATTCAAGCAAATTGTGAGGGTGAATTGGCACAGTTTTCAAATAATTTTAAATTTAATTAAAAATGTTGAAGTTTTCCATGGTCCACGTTCATGCCAAGAGTTTCCTCTAGAATTATAATTAATAATTATTCCATATCGGTTGGGTTCATATGGAGAAGGCGCAACGCTTTGCAAAATTTCTAGTTTATTTGGAATTGGTGATGGTGGAACTATTCAAGTAACAGTTAAATAGTTATGTATTAGTTTTAATAACACTGCTCTGCACAAAATAACATTTTTTTTTTAGCCCCGAAATTCCTCCTGCTGATTCCAATGTAAAATGACCTCCTGAATCCGAATATCATAGCCATTTTTCCCCATTTAATACCGTTTTCGCGAAACGCCCCCCTCCCCCTTTTGTTATCTTACAGTCTTTTGTTTGTCATAACTCAAGAACACCAAGTAAAATTATAGTCGGTCTAGACCGACTATACGATACCTTATACCATGCGCTTAGAGACCCTATCTCTTAGACCCAACTAACTGGATATAGGAAATAAGCATAAACCAAATTTGAGTGGGATTTTTTTAATTTTTTTGGCTGCAGATATGAAAAAGTTCATATCGGATGATATATCTATAGGGGGACTAGGCCCAAAAAAGAACCGATCCTGACCATGTATGGTAAAGTCTCTTGTATTTTGCAAAAATATATACAAACAAAATTTGAGACGAATCAGTCCAATATTTTTGTTTTTTGACAGATTTAGGTGAAGATCGGGAAGCAGCTCTATATGGGGCCTATGACTAAGAGTTGTCCCATTGGGATCATTTTTGGAATACTAATTAATAAAAGTAATAAACACATACAAACCCAATTTGATTAAGATTTATGTGTTAATTTGGATCTTATGGCAATTTATGTCGATTTCATAGGGGTCATTTGTATGGGGGCTAGGTCTGAACATGGACCGATTCTCACCAGTTTCAACAGCGTTCATCCTGTGGCCGATAGAAGCTTATATACCAAATTTCATCAAAATATGTTCATATTTGCGACCTGCAGTTTGATTACAAACTTTACATGGACACACAGACGGTCGGAAGGACGGACATCGTTAAATCGAATCAGATGGTGATTCTGATTCGATCGGTACAATAAAAGATGTGTCTAGGTCAAATATTTTTGGTAGTTACAAACAGCAGCACAAAGTCATTATACCCAAACCACATAGGGGTATAGGGTATAACTATTCCGATTTTACTGAAATAAGTTTAGAAAAATTAAGAATTACCATTCCTTTCATCTATTCTTGTTTCTCTATACAATCAACAATTTCGCAGATATAAATAAATTTATGAAAAAAGAATATTTTTTTTTTGCCTAAAAAATTTTATTTTTTTTTTTTTAAAGTCATGAAAAATCCTAAAAGGGAAAAAAATTTCAAGGCTCAATATATTTGCTTAAAGCTACATAGCCTATGAACAAAATGAGACATAGATCATGAAAATCGATGAACGCGTTCCGCTTTTATTCAAAATTAGGTGAAGGTATCTCATTTTGCCAAGAATATTGATCTTTTGTTTCAATGAATTTGGAGCCGAATCCTTGTCTAGATGACCAACTTAGAAATTAAAATATAAATTATAAGCAGTTTTTAGAAGCGGAGAAAAGGTTTTTCGTTGCGCTTTTATTGAAAAGTTTCCGAAAACATAGCATAGGCTATCTGAATGATTTCTACACTCTCGTGGCATAACAAAATTCGCGTACTGTTATTAACTTTTAAAAAAACGGAACAAAATCACTTCTACTTTTCACTGAACACCCATAAATACTACGTATATTTCAATATTTTACAGCCAGGTACTTATGAATGGGCGCATCTTTTAAGGGTGGCTATATACCTGATTTAGCACGTGTGCGTTTAAAATTTTTCAAAACTTTCCAAATAATGACCACTCATACATGCGTACATTTCTGTAAAAAAAAATCACCAGTTACAGATAGCCAATGGAAAAACACAAATCTATAAAAAAAATGGACTTCCGTTTTTTCCCTTTAATTGACTGTGAACGGATTTGGTACCATAAATAAACAAGAACGGTCTGTCAGCGTCCACGCACGAGCTTATTACTTTGCTACCGCAATCATAAAAATCAAATCATTTAGCAAATTTTTGAAATTAATTAAGTACGATTATCGAAATTCATTGAAACAAAAAATCAATATTCTTGTCAAAATGAGATACCTTCACTTAATTGTGAATAATAGCGGAGCGCGTTCATAGATTTTCATGATCTATATTTCATTTTGGTCATAAGCTTATGTAGCTTTAAGTAAATATATTAAACCTTGAAATTTTTTTCCCTTTTAGGATTTTTCATGACTCTTAAAAACAAGAAATTGAAATTTTTAGGCAAAAAATATTTTTTTTTTATAAATTTATTTAACTATATCTGCGAAATTGTTGATTATATAGAGAAATGGTATAAGAATAGATGGAAGGAATGGTAATTCTTAATTTTTCTAAATTTATTTCAGCAAAATCGGAGTAGTTGTTCTTGAGTTATGACAAACAAAAGACTATAAGATAACAAAAGGGGGAGGGGGGCGTCCCGCGAAAATGGTATGAAATGGGGAAAAATGGGGTGATATTCGGATTCAGGAGGTCATTTGGCATTGGAATCAGCAGGAATGATGCCGGGGCCGATTTTCTTGCAGAACAGAGTAATTAATTGGAAAATATTTAATTTCAGATAATCACTGATAGAATTTTTAAGGTGATACTGAAACTAAAGAATCAATTTCTGTACTGGCCGGACAATCTAGAGTGCATAAAAATGGTTTCAAGTACTTTTCACGAATTGCCCCATTGTATTGGGTACGTAGATGGTACTGAAATAAAGTTATCAGAAAAGCCACTAGATGACCCTGAATCGTATTTTTCTAGGAAGCATATTAATTCGATAAAAGTACAAAGTATTTACGACCATCGTCTTTGTGTTCGCTATTTGGTTCTGAGATATCCAGGAAGCGTGCACGATTCAAGAATTTACAACAATTGTGACTTGTCTTTAAATACGAATAAGTTCTTGACAAGAGGAAATTGGTTAGCTGGGGACAGTGCGTATAAATTAACTAGCACTGTTATAACTCCTTTCAGAACAAATCCGTCGGAAGCTAATTTAAAAGAGCGCACTAATTTCAACAAAAAATTTAAGCCGTTATCGTATTAGAATTGAACATTGTTTTGGTTTATTAAAAGAACGATTTAATAGCTTAAAAGAATTTAAAATTCGTGAGTACCATGAGTACAATTATAATTTTTGTTATTTGGCCAATTGTTGTATATTCTTTTTTATGTCCTTTTATAAACTAATATGGCCTAATAAAAACAAATTTAATTTTCAATTTTATCCCGATGTTTTACCAATTATTTGGCAACATCAGCTGGGGTTCGTCTGTTTATTTGAAAATATATAAAAACATATAATCAATATTGATCGTTACTCCATATAGCATGTATCTGAAACTCACAATTATATTGTTTACATATTAAATTACATTAAACATCAAATATAAAAAAATCACAAGTTAACTAACAGCTTAACTAATAGCTACTATATAGCTTGCATTTATATTGCTGGTGTCTTCTTTCAAATTCATCGTTAATGTTATTGTTTTTTATTATATTTGCTCTTCCATTACGGATTTCACTGTGGATTTTTATGGATTTTTTGCAAACACTCCTTAACATAAATTTTGGAATTTATTGAGCCCGTTGTAAGAAATGACTTGCTTCTTTTGAAGCAACTACATATTACTTGGCATACCAGCAACTTTTTTTTCGGGAATTTTTTCTCCTCTTGGGTCCCTGACTTGTCTTCAACATGTGTTAAAATATAATATGAAAAACATGTGTTAAAATTTGTAGATCTCTTTCCTTAAAAGAAGCAAGAGCAACCAACCAGATGTAATATTTTTTAAGATTTAAAATATCACATACTTTATCTTTCCATCTCCGAGTTCCAATTTGTGCAATTTCAATATCTGGTTAAAATTATATTATTGTTTACAGTTAGAAATTTAAAACCATACATTTTTTACAGCTTCTTTTTAAAAACGTACACACAGACAAAAGCTTGCCCGTCCACCTCTATGTATTTTCTTCACTGCAATCCAGTGTACAATATAGTTTGTGAAAATATAAATATTAAAGTGAGTCAACTCAAAATTTTTCAATTTTCACTTTTTGCAAGAAAACGATACACAGTGGTCATATCTATCCACTGTAAAAATCTTACGTCGACTTTTTTAGTCTTTCGCAGAAAAAATACAGTTGTAACCCTCTTTGTGTTAAGAGAGTATCTTCTTTAGAATCCACTAAATAGACATATTTTGAGTTGCACCCAAAAAACTTGTTATTTTTGATGATCACTGAAAAAATCGCAAAAACAACTACTGTTGTATACTTATTACTCGCAATTCTTTACAATGAAACCACTGTTTTTAAATTTTATAGTAAATATTAAAAAAAAAACGTTTTTTGCCTCTACTGAAAATTTGTAAATTTTGAGTTGACTCACTTTAGCGGTACAGGTGCGATATGTTCCAAATAAAAAAAATATGTCAAACTGATTTAAATATGTTATGAAATTTCCATATAAAAATATGGTGCAGAATAACCCCGTATGTCATAAAATCAAAATGTTCAGGGGAGCTAAAAAAAAGTTATATTTGAAATTATGGGCTCGATATAAAGATTTTAGAGCTTTTTATTTAACAGTGCTGTAGATATGGGCAATAAATACTTTATATAAAATTTTGAGTCAAAAATCTTCAGAGGAATAGATCCTAGAGAAGGACGAAAAACAATATGTAAATTACACTTAAAGTGTGTGCAGATAAAACAACTTATGTCGACAAACGTCGTTTTCTTTGAAAAAGGAATACTACCTATGCAACCACCCATGTAGGCATAAGTTGTTGTTGCTTGAAAAATGGATTTTTTTGTTCGTCAAAAAAAAGTTAACGGGAGTTAGTATGTGAGAATATAACAACGTATCAATAATAGAGACAAGAAATAACAGAAATAAACACACAAGTTTTTATAAGTGGTTATATGCTGAAAACTAATCTGAAATAATTTTGAATTTTTTTTCATTAATAACAACGTATGTCTGAGAAAATAATTTGTAAGCGATTAAACGTAGGTTGACATACGTCGTTTGTGCTGCAAATTAATTTAATAAACATTAAAGTTACGTCGTTATTTAAAGAAAAAACGCAGAAATGGTCAATATTAAAAAAAAAAATTAAACACATGTAAAGAGCAATAAAAATTAATATATTTGGCATTGTTAACTCAAAACTGACAAAAAAAAAATGGACATACGCGGTTATTCCAGAAAACCACAGAAATATGACTCAGAATTTATTTTTATATCGTTCAATATTTCTTTCTATAGTGCAGTACTCTCTCTGCTCACTAGTACAACTGCAAATCAATTTTTCGCACCTCTGATCTAGTTCCACCTTTATTTTCCTATACTGCATGTTTTAATTCGTTGCTAAATGTCGAATATCCCATTTGGTCTTCAGGTCTATAGTTGGCATGCGTTCACTATGCTTAATACTGCCGTAGTTTTCAGGGTCCTCAAAAAAAATTTGACACAGTGCCGATTTATCGCAGCTGCAATTTCTCGAAATCCCTTGATAGCAAGTTCAATTCGCTCTTCATTCAAAAGCTTAGTTCCACGTCATATTTTCAGATAAAAAGAAAACTATTAATAAATTTTTCTTTTAAATATGTATGAAAAAGCTACGTATCATTGTTTGTTTTTTTTATGAGCTAGCCCGGCCTAATCCTTCATGTTCCGTCGATTATTTGTCGACATTTTCTGGAGTTCGCAATAATCTATTTTAACATTTAAAATATACTTGAGTTGCATCTAATATTTAACATAAAAAAATAAGCACAAACTTAAATTTTAACAAGTAAGAATATTATAGTCGGTCTAGACCGACTATACGATACCCTATACCATGCGTTTGGAAACCCTATCTCTTAGGCCCAACTAACTGGACATAGAAAATAAGCAAAAACCAAATTTGAGTGGGATTTTTATTAATTTTTTTGGCTGCAGATATGAAAAAGTTCATATCGGATGCTATATCTATATGGGGACTAGGTCCAAAAATGGACCGATCCTGACCATGGTTGGTAACGTCTCTTGTATTTTGCAAAAACATATACAAACAAAATTTGAGAAGAATCAGTGCAATATTTTTGTTTTTTAATAGATTTAAGTTAATATCGGGAAGCAGCTCTATATGAGACCAAAGGGATCATTTTTGGACTACTCATTAATGGATGTAATGAATGCATACAAACCCAATTTGAGTAAGATCTATATGACAATTTGGATCTTATGGCAATTTATGTCGATTTCATAGGGGTTATTTGTATGGGAGCTAGATCTGAACATGGACCGAATTTCACCAATTTCAATAGCGTTCATCCCATGGCCGATAAAAGCTTATATACCAAATTTCATCAAAATATATTCATATTTGCGACCTGCAGTTTGATTACAAGGTTTACATGGACACACTGACGGACGGACGGACGGACGGACATTGTTAAATCAACTCAAAAAGTGATTCTGATTCGATCGGTATAATTAAAGATGGGTCTGGGTCAAATATTTTTGGTTGTAACAAACAGCAGCACAAAGTCATTATACCCAAACCACATAGTGGTATAGGGTATAAAAACACACACACAGCTTAGTAAATGGCAAAAAATGGTGAAGTTAAAAATTAACTACCGTTAGCTTTTGGGAATAAACGAACAAAAAATTATTTTTCTAACTGTTTTTCTATATTAGAGAATGCCCGATCCTGTTGCTGAAATGCAGCCCCAAATTATCAATGAGCCTCCTCCATGTTTAATAGTTGCTTTTAGAATTTTAAGCAACAGCGTTTCCAAGCGACCGAAAGAGGTTAAACTTCTTATCGTCAGTAATTGAAACCTTTTGCATTAACGTAATATCGAGTAGTATCCCAAATTTTATTTTTTTAGAATAATTCGAAGGGAGGAAAGTTGCCGTAGCGCAGAAAGAAAAATTGGAGTGTCTTAGTTTGTTATAAAAAAAAAATCCGAAATTTGATGATGAAAATAAAACATTTTGCAATTAACTTTGTTGTTTAGATTTTTTTTTAAAGAGTGTTGGATCTAAATCAATATTTTATTTTAATGGAAAATATCTGATTCCAGACAGGAAGAGTTAGTTTTATAAAACACATCATCAAATGAAGAAAATAATATATAAGAAATAGAAATTAAAAAAATATTTTGCTATAGATGTGCAACAAATTGAAAGCAGCATAATTCTATAATTGATAAATGTTAAAAGTCAAGCCATTTGTTCTTAGCATGAGCTCCTATCTTATAGACTTATCTCACTGTGATTAAACACTTAATAGATACTATGCGTCTACCCGGCGCCATGCCATACGACAGTTTACAAACTAGGAGAGATGTGTCTGGCATAAACTCCATCTTTTGCTCCATCGCAACACCCGGTTGTATTCAACTCAACATAAAACTTTGTTTGTCTCGCGATTTTGGGCCACCACAGCCACCATGAAACTCCCCGAGTGGCCGTTCTCAAAAAAAAAAAACTTTTACGGTTTCAATACTTCCTTGTCAATCATATCCAGTACCATTTTTTTTGGCACCATTTGACACTTCTTGATAACACTGTCGTCTTCTGCACTTCTTCATCCTGCTACCTCAATCATCCCTATGGCTGCACATGCGAGATGATTCTGATAGCATTTCGAACTCATTCTATGACTACCGGTAAATCATTTCAATACTCTCGTCTACTAGACTCTTTCTTCTTGCTATGTCTATCATTCCTATGGCTGCACATGCGAGATGACATCGACAGCTCTCCAAACTCGTTATTCTACTAATGTTCCATCTTCCGTCTACTACGCTTGTTCTTGCTAGTTGTCTCTATCAGGACGGGGGATATCAAAAACGTTCTGAACTAGCTTTTCAACTGAACTCCGACACGTCTTGGATGCTGTAGGCATCTGCAGCTGCCTCAAACGCCTTTGACTTTCAGGTTATTTGCAGAAAATAATAAAAAGTTCATTTTTCTGGTAAGTCTATCCTTCATTGTAAGTGTTGATACATATTTACTTTTCCTCAGAAAGGCTTATACCGCTAGGACTTCCTCAAGGGCCTATTTTATCTCCAATCATATATTCATTATTATCGTCTGATATAGATATTCGTAAAAATCATGTTGCAGCTTTTTATGTTGACGATTTTCTGTGATAAAGTTCACAATGCAACATGTATAATGTAACAAATACCCAAAACGAGTTCCTTCATGAGCATTGAATTTTCAAGGAACTACTATTGCCCTAAAAAATGATATCAGGTATCTAGGTATTACCTTAGATAAAAAAAAACTGACCTTCAAACAACATATTCTAAACACATGTGATAAAGCAATAAATTGTAGTAGCTCGCTGTTTCCTTTACTTAAGGGGGGTAAGGTTTTAAAACCTTTTTTTCATTTCTGTTTCTGAATGTATAACATATCGAGAGTGTTGCGTCAAAATTTCAAGTAAATCGGAGCAAAACTTAAGAAGATACAGCGTTTCCAGCGACCGGCCTCATACGGGATATCGTATATAAATCAGTTTTTAAAAAACTTTAAATTGATTTTCTCGAAAATAAATGTTCGAAGTCCGTGAACATCATAACTCAAAACCTACTTCACCGATTATTTTGAAATTTTACACACTATATCTGCATATAATTCGTCAGGTAACCACGAAGTTTTTTTTTTTATTTTCCATTTTTTTCCCATTTTTTAACCACAAATCCCCGAAATTTTATAGCAAAAATCGTGTTTTTCACTACAAAATGCTGCAAAAAAAAAAAACTCTTCGTCACTACCTCAGGAAACATGTCACCTTTTAAACGCATTTCGGTTTTTTTATTTCACGTGATCCGGTAACGAGTTATGATGTTCGCCGCAAAACAACAACGCTTCCGGAGATTCGCTGTCACGGACTTATTTATTAAAATCTTTAACCGTACTCCTACCTTGAAAAAAACTTCATAATCCTACCTTTGTGTAGTTTTCTACTTCTTGTATGTTTTTATATGGAAATAGGTTTACTTTGTAAACAAAAATTATTTTGTTTAAAGAAAAATCAGTTTTACGTATGTATTTACGTATAAAGTGATGAATTAAGTATAGTTCTACATATTTTCTATACAGGAAACGCAATCAATTTGGTTTTGGTGAGCCTTGCAAATGCCTTTTTTGCAAAGACGGCAAGCTGACTCATGGTTATAATTTGCTTTCGCGTTCTTTTCTTGCACTTAAAATACGCATCTGCCCCTTTTTTCAATAATGGAACGCGCGAGACAGAGTTTAGTTCAGGTATATTCTACCACACAAAAGTACCACATATACCTCGTTTTCTCTGCGCCATGTACGGTTGAGAAAGAGCAAGTCACGCAAAAACATACGATACTTTGCATGTTTTTCTTTTTCTAAAAGTATATGAAAGTACTGTTTTAAGTTCAATAAATAGTTGCATTCAAGGCTGATATGTCAATCGTGATAATAAGTACAACCAACCATTGACAGGTCACCTGTTGGTTTTTCGCTTACAGCTATATCCACAAATAATTTTGTCAACCTTGTTAACTTCACCCTTAGTTCGGTTGTAATATGACATTATTTCTGGTAGCTTGTTTTCAGTCTCGACTTCTGGTGTATTGTGAAGGGTACTCTGCAGCTTCGGATCTATACTGAAAAGTGGAGCCTTTTTGCATTGATGGAATCGAGCGCTTGTGCATAGTTGTGTAGATTTTGAGTTATAATGTTCACGGACTTAAACATGTTATTTTCGAGAAAACCGATTTAAAATTTATTTAAAAACTGATTTATAAACGATATACCGTACGTGGCCGGTCGCTGGGAATGCTGTATCTTATTTAGTGTTGCTCCGATTTACTTGAAATTTTGATACTAGTCTCCCGACATATTCTACATTCAGAAAAGAATTCAAAAAAGGGGGGTTTAAAACCTTATCCCCCCCCCCCCTTAATAGATCATCACTTATCTTAGGAAATGAGATACTCTTATATGAGACGTGTATTCGACCAATTATGTCTTATGGATGTCAAATCTGGTTCGAGAGATCAGTTAAAACATTAAAAAAAGTTGCAAATACTTCAAAATAAACACCTAAAAATTATACACAAATTACCTCCAAGATTTCTCACAGACCTGTTAACCAGGAAATTTGATCACAAGTTAATTAGCTCAATTGTAAGAGAGATGACCTTTGCATTTGGAACAATAAGAAATTTGCTTTTCTATCACTGTTAATTCTTTCATAGTGGAAGCATTTCTGTTTGGGGTAGTTATTAAGCAGCTTATAACTTGGTATAAGGCGTTTTCTAGCTTTTACGCAGTTAAATTAATTAATTTAGCTTAATTTATCGATTTCAATTGTTGTACTACTTTAAAGTAAAATCCCATAATTAATGAATAGTACTCAGAAATTCACTTAAATAAAAAAATTTAAATTATTTAAAAAAAAATCCTTTGAATTTATTATTTTGTAAAAGCGTATTTTTGACTTTTATCATTTTAATGATTGAGTAAGAAATTAATCAGACTCAAGCAACAACATTGTGCAAAAATATTGGCACATTTGTTTTAAAAATGTATCTATGTTCTTCATGAATTTTTATGCACGTGTAATACCGAGCAATTTTTGTTGCGACTCCGGCTACGACTGCGTTACAAATACCCGACTCCGAATCCACAGCACTGGTACCAACGAGATGTTTTGCATTCCTGCCGGCAACTGCTCGTATGACAGATCATTTTTATGGAAGCCTATTTACTACAATTATGAAAAGTTATTCATTTGATGAAATAAATAAATTTAAAACCGAAGCAAATGAATTTTTATAAAACCAACCTATAAAAATCAAGTTTTTATTATATTCCCTTTATTTGTAAACTAATTTACCATCATGTAATTAAATAATGCAAGGGAACATTTTTGTTGATTAAGACCTGAATGTTGTTTTTAAAGTTATTTGGGACGCTGAATTCAAATCTGTACTTGTTTTTTTTCTATCAGCTCGACTTTTCACGATATACCGTTATGTCAAAAATTAAGGCACTTCCACTACATATATTAGAATAACTTCAAAAGGGTTCATCACATTCAGTTAAAAAAAAAATCCAAAACTCATTAAAAATATTATCTTAAAGCGTGCTTATATTGGTTTGGTGAAAGTTTTGAAAAAAAAGAACAATTTAAAAAAAATCATATCGGTTTTTTAAAAATTCATAAAAAAATAAATATGGGACGTAGACCACAGGTTTGGTCTAAAAGCATTTAGTTAAACATATTTCGAATAAAATGACTTTTTTTTTGTAATCGGTGCACAGCTTTTGATTTCGTTCACAATATACCAGAGTTCAGAAAAAAACACACACTGAATAAAAAACTCGTACATATATGTAAACAAACATAACTTAGACCAACACACACATATTTTTATTTTCATATCAATTATGTTTGTTTTTAAATTTTCTTCGGTGCCCAACACAACCATGACTGTGTTCGTTTTAATATTTCGTTATTTACACGAACATTTTTGTATCACGTACTTTTTGTTTCAATCACACATAAAGCACACATTTTTGAGTGTTGCTGTATTTGAAGTTCATGTTCTGGTACGTGTACTGAAAAAAAAACAGAACATGTACAATAAACAGGTTCGAGTTCAGTTATATTTTAAGTCGTGTTTAAAATTTAAGTTTAATTATTTTAAGTCATGTTTAAAATATAACTGAACTCGAACCTGTTTATTGTATATGTTCTGTTTGTTCTTACTACACGAGCCACAACACTACTTAAAATATAACTGAACTCGAACTTGTTTATTGTACATGTTCTGTGCATTTTTCAGTACACGTACTAGAACATGAACTTCAAATAAAGCAACACTCAAAAATGTGTGCTTTATGTGTGATTGAAACAAAAAGTATGTGATACAAAAATGTTCGTGTAAATATCGAAATATTAAAACGAACACAGTCATGGTTGTGTTGGGCACCATAGAAAATTTAGAAACGCACATAATTGATATGAAAATAAAGATATTTGTTGGCTGCTTTTGAACAGAACATTGTGTGTTTCATGTGTGTATTTTCTGAACCTTGGTATTTTATAAAATTTTATTGCTGAATATAAAAAAGTCTTTTTATCATGAGATACCTATAACAGCTTCCAAAAATATTAGTTATTTCAAACAACATTGACAATGAGTAACTTTACATTGACTACTACGTCATTCGAGGAATTAAAGATACTCTACATAAAGATGTACCATTTGGTAAAATATGGTCACAATTTTTCCAACTATGCTAAGAAAACAAGCTTAAAAATTAAAACAAATTTACCTCATTTATATCTTTTTATACCAACAAGAAATGCTTTTTGTTAAAAAGCATTTAGCATTTTAAATAATTTATATTATAAGGATAAAAATAGAATGTTAGTTGACTTTATAAAGGCGAAGTAGTTAATGAGAACTAATTTTGATGAAAAAACACCTGGTGGTAGAGAATTAGTTGATTCTGTATCTAAAAACAAAAATTGCATGTAGCAAAGCAGGTAATGTGCTTTAGTTATATTAACTTATATGTAATTTAATATTAAAATATATGACTGAAATTTAATTGTTATGTCTGTGGTTTTCAAGAATAACCGCGTATGTCATAAAATCAAAATGTTCAGGGGAGCCAAAAAACGTTATATTTGAAATTATGGGCTCGATATAAAGTTTTTAGAGCTTTTTATTTAACAGTCCTGTAGATATGGGCAATAAATACTTTATATAAAATTTTGAGTCAAAAATCTTCCGAGGAATATATCCTAGAGAAGGACGAAAAAACAATATGTAAATAACACTTAAAGTGTGTGCAGATAAAACAACTTATGTCGAAAAACGTCGTTTTCTTAGCAAAAGAAAAAAAACCAATGCAACCACCCATGTAGACATAAGTTGTTGTTGCCTAAAAAATAGATTTTTTTGTTTGTCAACAAAAAGTTAACGGGACTTAGGATGAGAATATACATAACAACGTATCAAGAATAATAGTGACAAAAAATAACAGAAATAAACACAAAAGTTTTTACAAGTTGTTATAAACTGAAAATTAATCCAAAATTATATTGCATTTTTTTTTTCATTAATACCAACGTATGTCGCTATGTGTTGTTTTCAGAGAAAATAATTTGTCAGTGATCAGTGACATACGTCGTTAGTGCTGCAAATTAATTTAATAAACATTTAAGTTACGTAGTTAAAAATAACTCAGAAATGGCCAATATTTAAAAAAAAGAGCATTAAAAAATAATATATCTTTCATCGTTAACTCAAAACTGACAAAAATGGACATACGCGGTTATTACAGAAAACCACAGATGTTTTGTACTCTTTTTATTTTTATTAAGAAAGAAAATTATAGTCGGTCTAGCCCGACTATACGATACCCTATACCATGCGTTTAGAGACCCTATCTCTCAGGCCCAACTAGTTGGATTTAGAAAATAAGCATAAACCATATTTGAGTGGGATTTTTATTAATTTTTTTGGCTGCAGATATGAAAAAGTTCATATCGGATGCTATATAACTATGGGGACTTGGCCCAAAAATGGACCGATCCTGACCATGTATGGTAAAGTCTCTTGTATTCTGCAAAAATATATACAAACAAAATTTGAAAAGAATCCGTGCAATATTTTTGTTTTTTGATAGATTTAAGTGAAGATCGGCAAGCAGCTCTATATGGGGCCTATGACTGAGAGTTGTCCCATAGCGTTCATTTTTGGACTACTGATTAATGGATGTAATAAACAGATACAAACCCCAATTTGACTAAGATTTATATAATAATTTGGATCTTATGGCAATTTATGTTGATTTCATATGAGTCATTTGTATGGGGGCTAGGTCTCAGCATGGACCGATTCCCACAAATTTAAATAGCGTTCATCCTATGGCCGATAAAAGCTTATATACCAAATTTCATCAAATATATTCATATTTGCGACCTGCAGTTTGATTACAAGCTTTACTTGGACACACCGACGGACGGACGGACATCGTTAAATCGAATAAGATAGTGATTCTGATTCGATCGGTATAATAAAAGATGGGTCTAGGTCAAATATTTTTGTTAGTTACAAACACAAAGTCATTATACCCAAATCACATAGTGGCATAGGGTATAATGAAATTGAACCACTAAAGCGTATGAGTATTATGAGTCAAGCTTTTTTTTTACAAAAATCAAATTGTTTCTTTGAATAAATGTCAAACTTTTTGGCTATTGGTGTCTGGCAAACCCACCTCAATGAGACCTTTCTTGGAATTCTATCTAAAGACACTCAAAAAATATCGATTTTTTTTAAATTCGATTGGTATATTTATACCCTTTACCGCTATGTGGTTTGGGTATAATGACTTCATGCTGCTGTTTGCAACTACAAAAAATATTTGACATCGACCTATCTTGTAGTACACCGATCGACTCGGAATCACCTTCTGAGTCGGTTTAGCAATGTCCGTCCATCCGTCCGTCCGTCCGTCTGTGTGTCTACGTAAACCTTGTAATCAAACTACAGGTCGCAAATGTGAATTATTTTGTAAAAATTTAGTAAATAGGCTTCTATCGGCCATCGGGAGAATGCTATAAATTAGTGAAAATCGGTTCATGTTCAGACGTAGTGCCCATACAAATGGACCCTATGAGATCGACTTAAATTGCCACAATATCCAAATTATCATATAGAACTCGGTCAAATTGGGTTTGTGTATGTTTATTACATCCATTTATGAGTAGTCCAAAAATAAACCCTATATAACCACTCATAGTTATAGCCTCCCTATGAAGCTGATTCCCGATCTTCACTTAAATCTTTAAAAAAAGAAAAATCTTGCACAGATTTTTCTCAAATTTCGTTTGTATGTTTTTGCAAAAAATAAGTGCCCTTATCAAGTATGGTTTGGATCCACCCATTTTTGACCTAGTCCCCACTAAAATATAGCAACCGATATGAACTTTTTCATATCCGAATGCAACCAAATTAGTAACAGCGTCACTCAAATTCTGGTTACTCTTATTTTCTATATCTAATTAGTTGGACCTAAGAGATGGGGTCTCTAATCCCATGGTATAGGGTATCGTGACCGATCTAGACCGAGTATAATCTTCTTACTTGTTTTAGAATATATAAGGTTTTCAGAAAACATCAATAAAACAGACCATTTTGTGTTTGGTCGCCAAATATTAATGTTTAGATTAATGGTTAGATTTAAACTAACTAATTTTATAGGGTATATGATAGTCGAACTAGCCTGACTATAATTTCGTTACTTTTTTATTTTAGTAATGTTTGCTTTACGTTTGTATATTTTCATTTGTTGAGTCAAGTGTCTAGGGACGTTTGTTAGCAACAACAGCATCGACTAAACAACAACTGAAGAAAGAAGAAGTAAGGATAAAAGAGAAACATATCACCAACACCACCGGCAATCGTTGTTAAAATTCAACGATAAATGATGTCAGCAATAACAAGAGTACCACGAACGCATCAACAACACACACACACAGATAAAGTATGTGAATATACCCAGTCAGCATTTGGAAGATTTTTTTTTTAGCAAAAATCACTCTATTGAGTCTTATTCGAGCACTTTTTATGATTAAAAAATTATTAATCATATTCGCGATTAAAAAAGATTCGAAAATAATTTGCGCTAATGCTTCAAAAGTAAATTGGAGGCTTAGTGTGTCAAAAATCATCTAACTGCGTAATTTTTATGACCAAAAACTTATTAATAACTTACGTACTTAAAAACTGGGTCGAAAAAGATTCGCGCTTATGCCTAAATTTGTTTACCAGGTATTACTAAATCCGCAACAATTTGCAAACAGTATATGCATATTATGCAGCAAATCTAGTGCCAATCAATGATCTTGATAAATGCATAGGGGCAATTCCACAGAACATGGGACAAGCATATTTTTTTTTAGAAATACATCTCACTCAGTTCTCAGTTTGTTGTACATAGATTGAAGTTTCTAAAGATCGACTTGACAACATTTAGAGCAGGTTTTTTTTCCATTTTGTATGAGCACATATGGAAAAATTATTGATGAAATTTTGGTTCAACTTTATTGTAATATTGAACTATTAGTATATTTTCTTGAAAGAATTATCTGAATAGATTATATTAATGCTGTTGTTTTAATTTTACAAGTTAAAATAAACTGTCAGTAGTAAGATTTGTGGATAGTAAATTTTTTGTAAGGTGAGTCACAAAAATATGTTTTTTTTATCTTGAAAAGAAAGTAGGAACATTAAATTGATTTTTTTTTATATTTTCTCCTTCCTAGAATCAAATATAAAAGAACATGTAGGTTTGGTGGTTAATTGTTATTTTATACTTTGCAAAAACATCCATTCTTTTTTGTAAGGTGAGTCATAACTAGCATATACTGAAATTAAGTGTTTTATTGATTGTCTAAAGACCAAAACACTAACTTTAGTTTATTTGATTCATATACTGTAACAAAAAAATTGTAGAACTTAAACAAAATTGAAACAATAATTTTCATAGAATTTACAATATTCGCCGTATAATTTTTTGATAATTTTTTCATTATTCAATCACTCTAAACGTTGTCTGTCTGGATCACCACGCCATCGACAAGCTGTTGTTCGAAAACTTTTCAGCAGTGAGTGCAATGTAGAATTGGCTTCATCTTTTGATTTGCCAAAAACTGATCAAAAATCTTCCGCTCTATGCCCAGACGTTGTAAATAAAATGTGTATGTTTTATGAGAGAGATGATATAAGTCGGATGGCACCTGGTCGTAAAGATGTTGTTACGATGTGGAAAGATGGTATAAAAATGAGAATGCAGGCCCGACACCTTATCTGCACATTAAAAGAAGTGTTTCACCTTTTTAAATTGGATAATCCAACTATCGTTGTTGGAAAAAGCAAGTTTTTTGAATTACGACCAAAGCATGTTCCTTTAAGTTCAAAGTTGCCACATAATGTATGCATGTGTGTTCATCATGAAAATTTCATTATTGCTCTCAGTGTATTGCACACATATGATAAGGATTTTCCAAGTTATTCACATTCATTTCCCGAAGGAATAATTTGCAACCGTTCTTCTGAAAGTTGTTGGCTAAATCAATGTCAACAATGTAAAAATGCAGAAGGATTTTATCATATCCAATGCCAGAGCTTAATGAGATTATTATTAAACGGCTTTGCTGGAAGAAAAGTAGTAATAATGATCCACTTCAAATTATAGAAAAGGTTGGCTCATTTTCTGAAGTTTATAATTATATCTCAGGTATAGTTCCACAATTTTTAGAACACTGTTATATAAAACGTCAGCAAACCAACTCATACAAAGTAATGCTCGAATTGGTGATTTCAAAGTGGATTTCTCGGAAAACTATAGATGCATATTTCAGGACGAAGTACAAAGTGCCCACTGGAGCCAAAATCAAGTGAGTCTCTTTACCTGTGTAATGTATCATGCATGTGTCATCCATCCTCTCATTATAGTTTCTGATGTGTTGGACCACTCACGAGAAACTGTGCTTGCATATATTTCATATGTATTGGGCCGAGGCCACGCAATGAGCGGCAAAGCGGCAAGCGGCAGAGCGGCGAGTTTGAACAGCAAGTGGCTTATTACTGAGCGTCATTTCTGAGCGGTTACTTGTCAATATGCCATTGTCAATGTTATTATTTATTATTTATATAAAAAGTTTTTATAATAAAAGCAAAATATTTTCACTATTTTATGATTTTTATTTATGTATTACTACATATCCACCTTTTTAACTTTTTATCCGATGGACCTTTTTAGTTTAAGAACAGGTTTGTTGCAGGTTCTTTGTCAACCTAAGAAAAAAATTATGGTGTTTTAATCACTTGGAACTTTTTTGCCACAACTCATGGAAAGGGACATGTTGATGGTCTTGGTGGCAGTTCAAAAAGCCAGGTATTTGATCAAGTTAAGAAAAGGAAATGTATCGTAAGTAATGCTGCAATTTATGTTAAAGCAACAGAGATAGCTGGATAAAATATCAGAACTTTTGAACTTAATGAAGCAGATATAAAAAAAAAAAATCCCAACTTAACTTGAGAAAGGTTTAAGACAATGCACCTTTACTACAAGGAATAAAAAAATCATGTGAGTCCGATCACAGGGGAGATGTGTAAACATATAGTAATTAAAGATTCTTTTATGTCACTTAAAATCGAACAGAAAGCGTCATCTATGTATCACTTATAGCAAAAACTGTTTCAGCTAATTCAACAACCCTTTGCTGTAAACCGTTAGAAATATCCCAATATAAACGTATATAAGTGATACATAGATGACGCTTTTAAAAAAGTGGCATTACGTTTACACTGTTTTTGTGATTGTATTGTGAAATAGAAATTTACCCCCCTGCGCGTATAGATGTTTACACATCAAAAAATTATTGCATCAAAGTCATTAACGAAGAATCCAAAAGATTTTTACTATCAAGAGGAAATTTTGCCTTTCTGTCTTAATTGCGAATATGAAAATTAATAAAAATAATTTCTAAGGATTGGATGTCGTTTCATTCGTATACATTCTGAAATTGTTTTCTGTTTATTTAAAATATATTTGTTGTTTATTAATATTACTAAAATTGGTGTTAAGATATGTATAATATTCAAAAGGAGGAAGTGTAAGGTGAGTCGCACAAGTTGGTAAGGTGAGTCACACACATAATTATAGCTTATACAATTAATTGAACTCACTTTTGTTTTTTTTTTTTAGCTATTTATCATAATTTGCACCTCTCATTAATGCTTCAGAATATTTTTTTTAATGTGTAGTCTATATAAGAGGAGAAATTTAGTATATAACATTGCCTCTAAAACTTGTGTCCAATTTGTTGTAAGGTGAGTGTCACAGCTGTAAAAAGGGCTATAATTGTCACAAAAATCTTCTTTAGGTTAAAATTGCAACTAATTCTAAGCTATAGAGTATCCATTAGTATATAAACCAATTTTTGTAAAAATTCTTTGAATATCTTCAGAATAAATTGATTTTAAAAACTTGCAAAAAAAAGTCACATGGAGTTGCCCATAAGGTAGATGAAATTCAATCCATGTTAACCAAAGTTAAAACCAATAAAGCACCGGGGATTGATGGGATATACTATGAATTTTATACTAATGCCACCACTGAGTTTTTAGAACAGCAACAGTATACAATTAAATGAACGGAACGGATATAGAGGCATTTCTCTTATAAACTGCGCTGCAAAAATATCAATGGGTATCCTAAATGATAGATTGTCAAAATGGGTTGAGAATAACAACATTTTTACAGAATATCAGGCTGGGTTTCGGAGAAGACAAAAGTGTATGCATTCTTCGTAGATTTTAGAGCATCATTTGAAAGCTCTAAATAAACCACGTTATTTTGAAATTTCTTCGAAGCTAGCAAATTCTTTAAAAAAAAATTATATGCAAATACAACCAGACGGCTGGACAGCAGATAGTTTTTCAGAAAAATTCTGTATTTACGCAGTAGTAAATGTTACCGTTGTTGTTTAATGTTACCGTTGTTGTTTGCTCTCTATTTAAATGACCTTAATGATTGTCTTGGAGGCGGACTATATGTGAATGAATTAAGTATTAGATAACTTCTATATACAGACGATATAGCTGTATTGGCCGGTGATACAGACGTATTACAAAAAATTATAAATAATTTGGAATTATAATGAGAAATCTTGGGTATAGAACTAAATCTTAGAAAATCAGTTATCATGTTATTTAGAGTGGAGGTAGATCGTTAAGAAACGAAAAATGGACTTATCGTGGAAACGAAATTGTAATGGTATATGAGGACTGCTGCCTTGGAGATGAGAAGATGCCCGATTAAAAAAAAAAATATGAATACTTTTTTTTTTTTGAAAAATGGTTTAAACTGGCAATGAGTTTACTAATACTATAAACAGTGTGGGAAACTGAAAACTGGAGTAATTTAGTAACTTTTCTTATCAATGCCTTATAATATAGGAAGTTAAAATTAAATTTAAAAAATTTTTAAACTTTCATTATATTTTAATATTTAAAGAAAAACGCCAAATTTCACCTCCGACAGATGAGGTAATGGTCCTAAATTCAACACTCGAATTTATTTCATTCATTTTAATGCAAACAATTTTAAAAAATAAAATAAAGAACCAAATATCTCGCTATCTGAAAATACAATAACAAAATATACAGCACCTGCAAAGGGATCATGTAGGTAATAGAAATGTGATTGTTTTGAACGTTATTATTCAATAATCGGCCCAATTAGTCCAATTTTAAGTTTTGTAGTACCATGTAATAATTTCGACATCGATAATTTAGTAAAAGAGTCATATCTATAATACTAATAGGCAAGGCGATTTCTTGTGACTGATGTTTTGTTCTACCGTTTTATCCAGATTTTGGCCAAACGTATATTACTTGAAAGGTATTTCTTTTTAGCCATTTCGCAGATTTACAGCTTTTTAAATTTTTTCCTTTATTTTGAGTAAATTGCATTTTAAATTGCTACTACCACATACATAAAATTATACGATGCTATGTGTGTGTTTATTAAATTTGTTAATGTGTTTGCAATAAAAATGGGTTTGTTTTTTGTGTTGATTTGTGACTTGGCTATAATTGATAAGTATACTTTTGGAGTCTTTATTTAATTTAAAAATAAAATTTCCTAGAATTTGCACTCGAATTTCGAGGGCTGGAATCTGCTAGTCGGAATAAAAGACTCTAAATAATTTAATTATGAAACGCTCTGGTGAGCTGTCAAAAAAACAGCTTTTCATAAAAATAACTCGAAAAATATACCGCGGCCTACAAAAAAAAACTTAAAAAACTCATACCAGTAGTAAATAACGTTTCGTCCGACAAAAAAAAACACGTAAAATACTCGCAAACGAAAAACACTCGCAATTGATTATAAGTATGGCTTGAAAATTAGTCGAAACTGATCAGAAAGGTAGTAAACGCCTTTTCAAGAGTCGCATGTAGGTACCATTTTCTAACGACATATGATCTATATATTAAGAAAAGTTGCCGGCAAAGACTCAGATATGCTTACTAATCTCGTAAAATGCTGACTGGGTACTGTCACAAAAACACATATGCACCCAGATTAAAACACTTTAAAACTCACAGCACATTCCGGGAGATGCGTATAAATGTTCGATATGTTTTTGCCACAAATTGAAATATTATTTTTCTCTTTCGATATTGTACAAAGAAAAATTAAATTTTTTAAACTTATCGTTTCCTGTTTAGCTGTAGTTGTTTTCGCTTTCTCTTTCTTTTTTGGCATAAAACATAATGCTTGGCGCTGTTTCCTTTTTACTGTACGTGAAAGGTGTGTATGGGGAATTGTGAAGTGATTAGATGGGAAATTAATGAAATTAGATTTTTGCCAAAAGGAAAGAGGTAAAAATATTATTAAATTATTACTGTGAATTACGAAAAATGCTGCAAATAGAGATTGGTGTGTTACTAGAAGTAATTGGATGTTAATAAAGTGTGTGGAAATTTAATATGTAGTTTTTTTTTTGTTCCAATGCATTATAGAGAAAATATTGTTAATGGGGAAAAATATGACGAACAGCTAGCTCATTCATATATGCGGTCATTCTTCAGTATCCAAGTCTTATTTACATAACAAGAATCAAAAACCTTCCAAAATATTTAATCGCCTTAATTAAAATTTAAAATATTCAATTCGAAATTGTTAAATTGTTAATCAAAGGGATTAAAATGTAAGACTGTAATAAACACGATTTATTTGGTATGCATACCGAGATCAAAGTTTGAAAATGGGATGATGAATTTTTATTGGTTTCCATTAAAATTTTGATATTAAAGTAATTTATAGGTCGAAATTCGGGGTACATTTTCACAGACATTTCAATATTTTATTACACCATAATTTTTGTATTATTTATCAATTTATAGCCAAAAGATTGTGGACCTTAAATTGCTGCTCTCTAAATCGACTTTCGACTAATTGATTTTTTCAAATTTTTGACAGCCGAATTTCGTCCGATGAAATAGTAGAAAAGAGGACTTTTGCTCCCAACCTTTAAACCTTTTCAGTAGCATATCGATTAATTTTTTTCAGGTGTGACTACTGCAATGCTTACGAAGTATATATCATTGAGTAGATTACACTGTGCGAAAGCCAAAATCGGAATGGGATGAAACCAACGGGGAAAGTTATATCATTAAAAAAAAGTTATATATATATCGATTTGAACTAAGTAAGTGTCGTATAAGTTAATTTGTCACGTTTTGGGCTCTTATGTTTGACATAACTCGAGAACCACTACTCCGATTTTGCTTAAACAAATTTAGAAAAAGTAAGAATTACAATACCATTTCTCAACATAATCAGCAGTTTCTCAATTATTAATAAATTTATGAAGAAAAAAAACATTTGTTTTTGCCTAAAAAATAAAAATTTTCTATTCTTAAAAATCATGCAAAATCCAAAACCGGAAAAAGTGTCAGGTCTTAATACTTTGTCGCAAAGTCACATAACCTGTGCATAAAATGAGACATGGATTACGAAAATCGATTCACAATTAAGTGAAGGTATCTATCTCATTTTGAAGTAAATGCTTCTCATTGGGAAAAAAAACGTTGTTGGCGATAACACACAGAAAACCGATTCGTTGTGGCTACCAAATATGTTGCCAACCGAATTGCAATGAAGTTAATAACCAAATTTTGAGTTGCTTACAATTACAATTCTATTGTCTGAATAGCAAATATTTTATCACAATAGAAAATGGTTAGATGCTATAATATTTCTGTTGATACAATCGAAAACTCAGTTGTTAAGTTTTAGAACAATTCGGTTGGTGAATTATTTTTCTGTGTGTAAGAATTGGAATAATTCTTAAATTTTGTTGCGAATGCCTCTAGCATTCAAAGTTATAATATTTATGCCATGGTTCATTATGAAAGTAATTTACAGACGAGGTTAGTTATCATCTCAAATTTGTCCACTTTGCTTTTATAATGGCGAAGATTTTTGATAAGCTCCATAGTTAGACTCTTTAACTCCTGCATTGTGAACAAGTTGTTGTTGCTAATATTGTTGTTGATGTTGTTGTTGACATTGTTGGGATTTCCTGTTTGTCAGACTCCATTAGTGCTATTCTGTAAATTTTAACAATCCGACAATCGCAAAATATATCGACAGCTATTGTTGTTTGCACTAACGATTAAGTGATTCACTAAGTACACCTGAACGACAGTCGACAGATCTATGTTTCCATTTATTTAAATTGTAAACGAGTGGCAGCTCTGTCAAAATAAGCGAAAAACACAAGGAAGAATAGAAAAAGAAAAACAAATTACAAACTAACAACAATAGCCGACTTTCACAATAGCGAATATCGTACACTGTGGTGTAGGATGTTTGTATAACTTCTGTAGTAGTTGACCATTGTAGCAGTACCAGTACTGTAGGAGCAGTACGACGAAGTATTGGTTGTGTGCTTTGTCTTATTTCAATATAGTTTGCCTTACTTGCATAATTTACGCATTTAACAAGAGATTTCTTGCAGTCGGAAGTTTTGTGTTGACCTGTACAATTTGCGCAAAAAGTTTTTACCTTACACCTGATGGATCCATGGCCAAACATCTGGCAGTTGAAGCACTGGGTAATTTTATATTTATTGGCCTGTTTAAACTCCCATCAAACCTTGACTTAATCTATTGCGGAGAAGTTTTGTCTAAGTTCCCTTATTGTAATTGACTGGCGTTCTAAGTAAACAACATATATCTGTGGTTTTCTAGAATAACCGCATATGTCATAAAACCAAAATGTTCAGGGGAGTCCAAAAACGTTATATTTGAAATTATGGGCTCGATATAAAGTTTTTAGAGTATTTTATTTAACAGTCCTGTAGATGTGGGCAATAAATACTTTATATAAAATTTTGTGTCAAAAATCTTCAGAGGAATAGATCCTAGAGGAGGACGAAAAAACAATATAAAAATACACAAGTTGCTGTTGCTTTAAAAACGGATTTTTTTGTTCGTCAACAAAGAGTTAACGGGACTTAGGCTGAAAATATAACAACATATCAAGAATAATAGTGATAAAAAATAACAGAAATAAACACACAAGTTTTTGTAAGTGGTTATAAACTGAAAAATAATCCAAAATTATTTAGAATTTTTTTTTTAATAATAACAACGTATGTCGCTATGTGTCGTTTTCTGAGAAAATAATATGTCAGCGATCAAACGTAGGTTGACATACGTCAATAGTGCTGCAAATTAATTTAATAAACTTATAAGTTACGTCGTTATTTAAAGGAGAAACTCGGAAATGGTCAATATTTTTTTTTAATTAAACACATGTAAAGAGTGTTAAAAATTATTACATTTGGCATCGTTAACTCAAAACTGACAAAAATTGACATACGCGGTTATTCCAGAAAACCACAGATATAAGGTATGCTACATTTTAATTACTCTGTTTTATAACGAACTTTACAGCCAAGCATTTTAAACCCATGCCAATAAGATTTTTCTTAATTATCGAGCCCAAAAATAAGTGATTTGAAAGGTTTTTCGTTTTTTGTTGCATATGTGAAAAATTCGAAGTTGTTAGTAAGCACATTGCTTACTAATTTGCTTGCGTATTAAAATCACTCTTAGTTTTACAGAATAATTTAGGACAAACGAAATTTTTTGATTGCATAATCTGAAATATTTTTTTTCATATTTAAAGAATTTCATAAATTTTGCATTTTAATATTGTTATATAGGGTACTATTACTTTTTTTTTTCGACTATTATTTCATCTTCTATTTTGTCATCAACAATAGTCTGTAATGGAGAAAAATAACTTGAATGATTTACATTCATTGCGTTGTTGTTATTGGGTTTTGTTTTTTTAGTCATTGTGTTTACGCATAGTGCGTTTTACAACTTCACTTGTTCTTGCACGTATAAAGTTGTGTGATTTAAGTTGTTGCTTTAAAGAACTATGTATGTACAATTTTGCTTAAGTTTTATTTGTTTTTCAATATACGATTTGTTTTATTTTTTTATTTTTTGAAATTGTTTTTATTTTGATACGCAAATTGTTTAATTTTGAACTTTAACAAAGATTACCGATATTAGCAAGAGCTTTGGCATGACAGAAAATGTATTTAAACTTAAATATTTTCTTTTTAATGGCATAATGTGAAAATTAACTTTTTTCATATCTATAACACAGTACGACAGTGGTTGGTACACATGAGAAATGGTAACAGAATATGAAAATAGGCTTAAAATAAAGAAATACCTCACGGCATTTTGCTGTAGCACGTCAGAATTTTGAGAAAATCGATTGATCTATATTTTGGTGGGGCTGTAACATATTTTATATATGTATTTTTTTGATCTGGAGTTGTTTATATTTGAATTTCAACGAGCTAACAGATCGGGTGTCGTCTGTAACATCCACATGAAGTAACTTAACAATATACAGTCCACAAAAAATAAAAATAAATTAACAAAGTGAACCATAATTTATAAATGACAGCTAATGCTGCAAATTTTTTTTGCTTGACATTACACGTTATTATTTGGTGGGAAACAGTAGTAAATAAAGTGTTTTTAAATATAAATATAAATAAACAAAATAAAATAAAAATAAAATAAAATGAATTGTTCAAATCGAAATCATTTTTGTGTTGTTTGTGGCTTATATGCATCTACTAAATATTTTCGTGATATAACTCGTAGTGTTGTTACTGGATATGTGTGTTATTTTGTTGTTGCAGACGTTCCAAATTTATGGTATGTTCCAGAAGTTGTTTGTGATTATTGTTATCGTGGTTTGTAGAATGGAAAGGTCATAATTCAAAACATAATTTGAAATACGTTCAACCATTTAAGTGACGCCAAAATTAAAGCAGGTAATAAAAATTTAAAGTTTATAATTTATTTTTGAACTAACTTTAATTGATTTTATTTTTATTTTCTTGCAGGTGTATTCGATGGACCACAGACAAAACCACTAATTCAAAATGATGTGTTTAGGAGTTTATTGAATCCTGTTGGAAAACGTGCATGGGATGGTTTCATTGATGTCGTAAAAAATTTTTTGGGAAATAAGAAAGCGGATAATTACAAAGATATTGTTAAAGAAATGGTTTCAGCGTATGGTGAAATTAAAGTTAACATCTTTAAAACTTCATTTTTTGCACAACCATTTAGACTTTTTTCCTTCAAATTTGGGTGATTTAAGTGATGAGCATGGAGAAGGTTTCCATAAAGATATTGTTACAATAGAAAATCGTTTCAAAGGAAAAGAAATGACTCATAAGCTTGCTGAATATTATTGGAATTTATGCCGTGATACAAATCCTGAAGCTTACACACGACCTGAAGCTTAAACGACTAACATTTTTAACCCAAAATAATAGTTAGGATTTCATATTCATTTTTGTATTTTTACATTACATTTACATTACATTGCCTTTTTGGTTATTTTTTAACTTTACATGAAAATTGAAGCGCCATAAAGCGGAAAAAAATCCAAATTTAATTCTGTTTTCAAAACTGGCTCAAACCTTAAAATCGGTTCACCCATTCTGTTTTTATAGAACTTTTTATAATAGTGCTACATTACAAGTGATCGTCCATGGTCCTTTGAAGTTTTTAAATCGATTTTCTCAAAATTCTGACGTGCTGCAGCAAAACATCGCCACACGTGTTTCTTTATTTTAAGCCTATTTTCATATTCTGTCAACATTTCTCATTTCTCAAAAATTTGATTTTGTCGTACTGTGTAATATTTATACGTTAGGCAATTTCTTGTGACTGATGTTTTGTTCTACCATTTTATCCCAATTTTGACCAAACGTATATTACTTGAAAGGTATTTCTTGTTAGCCGTTTTGCAGATTTATAGATTTTTAAATTTTTTCGTTTATTTTGAGTAAATTGCATTTAAAGTTGCTACTAACACATACATAAAATTACACAATGCTATGCGTGTGTTTATAAAATTTGTTAATGTGTTTGTAATAAAAATGAGTTTGTTTTTTGTGTTGATTTCAGAATTGGCTATAATTTATTTGCATACTTTTAGGGTCTTTATTTAATGAAAAAATAAAATTTCCTTGAATTTGCGCTCGAATTTCGAGGGCTGGAATGTGCTAGTTAAAATTATTCTCTGTAGAAACTTTATCGACTGACAGTGAGTCATTTTCCTAAAAACTTTGGCTATTACAAAGAATATTGCATTGATCAAGTAGCCTAAACCCCGTTCTTAAATTGAATTAAAGGTAGGGGGTGTTAGAACTGCTCAATATCAAAATCAATTTTCAACAAAAACTTTTTAAAAAAATTTTAGCTAAATTTTGCAAACGAATATTAGTTTTTTGATTTTATTGACTAAGTATGTTTAGTTGTAGTTGTTTTCTTCATTAGTAGGAGCAGTAATTTTTGGTAGTTTAGGTAGTTTTTGGAAATTCAATAGAGTGAAGCAAAAAAGTTACATGAAGTTACGGGAAAAATTTAAGTAAATTTGGCTGCCCAATCCTCTTGTCCGTTTTCTTAAATGAATAAAAAATTTGTCACAACCTGTTTATTGGAGCCAAAACACGTAGCATAGTGGGTATGTATGACTTTTTTGTTTAAAGAGCTATAACTTGCATATTAATGAAAATTTGGCCAAGACTTAAAAAGCATTTAATAGAAAACTTCTGACACCTTAAATTGAGTACATACTAACAAATTTTGTCACGGCGTAAAAACATTCTATAAAATTTTAGTATTACTCACAATATTTTCAGTATTAAATAAAATAAAATAATTCTAGGCCGAAGATTTTTATAAACAATAATAATTATATTATTATGTTATTATTATAAATTACAAAATGTGAAGAAACTATTAAATTTACATTTGCATTCAGGTATCAAGGTATTATTGTTTGTTTGGGAAATACAATTCAGACCTAATGAGCATAATTAACTTTAAGAATATCATTGCTGGTACTAAAAAAAAGGCCCAGAAAAGGCAAAATCAGACGTCATAAAGGCAGTGGCGATCGCAAGTTCAGTATGCGGCTGAGCAAGAAGAAAGCGAGTATACCTACGCCATCAAATTCTTCACCCATAAATTCTTCTTTAGAAAGGGCCTCAGCATAATTTATGGACTTTGGATGTCAAAGGAAAAATATTCTGTTTTATCAAACTCTTTAACCTAAGATTTAGTGGATCATAAGTTTTCCTGAAGGACAGGAAAAGCCATTACCGACAAAAAAACTTACATTATTCAATAATTGGGGTTGTGATGGATCATCAAACAAATAATAAATGCAATTGACATGACTACTACAGATGCAAATAAGTTTATGGCTTAAAAACGAAAAACCCTTGCCCATCATTTGTTCATTTTTGCCGTCCAATACTATTTCAATATTCAAAGGAGTCTTCAGAAATAATCAAGCCTACAGTAAGCTATATTAAAATCAAATTAACTAACTTATCCCTTCTGTTTTTGAAATGAAGAATGGAACAATTTTTACTATCAGTTATGAATTTTTTCTTACAACGATTGATGGTAGAATGTTGAATTAAATTACAAACATCTCGTCAACTTTAATATGCGCTATTTACAAAAGGGAAGAGCAACTCTTTAAAAATGTGTATGATTCTACCAGTGATGAGCACAACTATGAATATGGAATTTCTCCATTGCATTCCAGAGTTAGGTGCATCGACTTCATTTTGAAGCTGACATATCCAATTCCACGGGAGGAAGAAAGTTTTGACGAGAATACACCACCAAAGGAAGAACAGTACATAAGAAAAAACTCATACAAGAAAATTTTTTTTTAAACTTGAACTGAATGTAGACTGTCAAAAGAATGGATATGGAAATACAAATAATGGTAATACGGCCAGACCATTTTTTTGTTATGACGAGGTGACTGCTCAAATCAGTGGTATCGAAATTAAATGGTGGTATCAAAATGGTTTGCTGTTATACTTGATGTAAAGAAGTGCCATTGAGCAAACTTTGAAGAATATGCATCAAAAGCTGACGAACTTTTAACCTAAATGAATTCTGAAAAAATAAATAAATATCAGTACTTACCAGTTGGAAAACTATCAGAAGAAAAGGCTATTAAAGTTATAGATACACAAGCACTTCTAAAGTTTCACCTCTTCAATATGTTTGCAGCTTCGTCAGATCCACTTCAACACGAAAACATGTTAGATCACAGAAGGATTTCGATTAGTATTTAAAAATTATTAATCAAACTGTAAGTTATGTCAGTCGATCGGAAGTGGATTTATGAAGCACATAGAAGGAAAATGCAAACTTGGGATGCATCTAGCTCAGTGTCAGCCATTGCGCTGTACCACAGTTAGACCATCCGAGAAATTAATTAACGTAATACGTTAAGGGTGCGTTTATATCTAAGGAAAATCTAGTTGATTTTAGTTGAAATCTATTTCAAAATCTATACCGTTTACATTTTACTTTTTTGACATATTGTGAGATTTTGTTTCCACAACAATAAACAGCTGATTAAAATAAATCATATGAACTAGAAATACCAAAAATATTCAAAACATTAAGAAAATGGAAATATGGATTTTATTATTATATTATGCATCAAGAATGAAAAAGGCACAAGCTGAAATAGAAATTTTAGTATCATTTGATAGTGCCCAAGTTTGACAAGATTCTGTGAGATTTTGCTAAAATCTAGTAACGAGCTAGATTTTGTTTTCTATGGGTAAGCTAGTAAAAATGAACTGGATTGTGCTCGAAATCTCGTACAAACGCACTATAATATAAAAAAGCTAGGCAAAAACCAGGCAGAGCGACAGTGTGGGCTTGTGGAAACAGAGCGATAGAGGAAGTAATGAAGTAGTCACCTATATGCCAGGACGTAAATTGGGGCATTTTCATATACAGTTGCTACGCGTCGCCGAATATGCCTATAGTGGAGTAAAATGGATTTATTGACAAGTTCACGCAGACCAATTATCATCGCAAGAGTTTTTAATCATGGTCAATATATTGGGGATGACAGACGACTAACGACAGAGGGAGAATTCTTCTGGAAGTTTTCTCAAAGTTCGATGTTGTCCTGATAAAAGAAGGAAGCACCCAAATGCTAAAAAGAGCTGCCCACATTACGATTATTGATCGGGTCCAACGCATACTATGTGGTAATGTTACGTTTAAAGGGGAAGAAATCAGCTCAAATTACATGTCTTAATCTAATAGGCGAAATATTGAAAACTTTATTTTTAGAGGAAGAACGATATGAGGAAATATCTGTTCAAGGATTGGTGATAACAAAGTTTCAAAATTAAAATGCATGCCCAACGGAGCACTAAATGTAAATTATTCAACAAGAGCCTGGAGACGGCACATTCTATAACAGGTGGAAGAAACAAAAACTTATCCGAAAGCCGGGTATAACACTAGGAGAATCTCAGTCGTATAGATATTGTATGGATATACTTTATCCAAGATGTATTGTATTAGGTGTCTGGAGAGGATTATTTATAGTAGATTGCTAATCACCGTCGCAGGAGATGAAGTAACATCGTAAAGACAATATAGTGTCCGAGGGGTAAAATTTACAAACAATATGATCAACTTTGTGATGAAAATTTCCAGGAAAGCAATAGATGGTACATGCACTACCAGCAAATGTTCTGCCATTATTAATTTGGACTTAGAAACTCTTTTAATCCAGGGGATGGAGCATATGTTATCATCGGTGCGGAAAATAAATTTGCCAGACAACCTGATAAGAATGGTCAAGGCCTATTCCGCAGATAGGACGCTATTGTACGAAACTGACGGGGATACATAGCCATACGTCGTATGGCAGGAGATCCCCAAGGCTCAGTTCTAGGACTCTTAGTATGGAGCATTATGTATGACGAGATTTTCGGAATAAAAGTACCCGAGGCACCGAAAATTTATGGTTTTTCATATGACGTCGCAGTAATACAGCATGAGAGACACTTGGAAGAAGTCATCCGGACAATAAAAATTTGACTGGAGTCAAAGAATCTGCACCTGTTGGAACGAAAAACCGAAGCTGTATTTGTATATGGAAATTGAAGGAGAGAAGCCCTATGGATTCAAGTCGGCAGTAGCAAAATAATTTCATCGAAGGCTATTAAGTACCTCGAAATGATGAACGATGACCGCCTGAACTTCAAAACGCATGTGGACTGTGCATGTAAAAAGGCAACTGGTGCCGTAAATGCCTTGGTCAGGTTGAAGCCAAGCATTGTTAGAGTCGAAGGCTATTGCTTTCACGAGTAGCGAACTCAAACCTCTATGAATCACCAGGATGGGAGAAAGTTCTCAAAATTGTAGCTAAGAAGGACATGATGTCCATCTGAAGAAGAAGCTGTTTAAGAGTGTCTTACGGATATCACAGATATCTGAATAAAACTTCGGCCGTTCCAGGAAGAATCTTACAAATAGCAAAATAGATAAGTCCATGAGAAAAGAGTAAAAGAATGGGAATATCCACCTAAAGTTCGAGGCACCTTTAAATTGATCCCAGTGGAGAGTCAACTAAAATCTGACACAATTCCTAACTGGACTCGGAGGTTAACAGCTCTCCTAGGTGCCCACAATATTTCGATTTGGGGCGAAAATGCGAAGCACGTAGTATTTATGTAACCAAGGTTTGAAGGATTGACGACCAACGAGTACAACTATAACTATACATAGGAGAGAGCTTGACGTAATGCTGCGGTCATACAGAAACTGGATTGCCATCAATAAATTAATTAGCGTAGTACACGAGGTAGTGCGAACTTTAGAGGAGATCCGCAATGCTCTGTTGGCGACACAATCTTGAGAAGAAAGGGTAAGAGGATATCAAAGGTGGCTGTGATATCTGACCAACCCCGCGAAATTATAACCGACGGCAAACTCATTATACCCTGGCCACGACGTAGTCTTTTATTTTATAATTTAGTTTGTACTATTTTCTGTGATTCTTGGCCCAAAAAAAAATCATGTGAGTCCAATCACAGGGGAGATGTGTAAATATCTGGTCATAAATAAAATGCAGAAAACAGCGGCAAACAGGTTATTACATAGCATAATTTTTTCACCAAACAATCATGTCACACCGATTTGACTTAATGCTCACATGTTACGCGTAAGATCTTACGCTCACATATTACGCTGTTTTTGTGATTGTATTGTGAATTAGAAATTTACCCCCCTGCGCGTATGGATGTTTACACATCAAAAAAAAAAATAAAAAATAATAACGTAAAATAAAGATGTTGGGTAGAGATACATCCTTATAAATAAAATATTTACAGATGAATTCCGACATATGTTACAGCTAGTTTTGGAATATTGTGCTCATTGCTCAGCTTTCACTTACAGTTCTTGTATCATCACGAGCTTTTGATTGCCTTATTTGAAACACACCAAAGTGCTTCATTAACAAATGTCAATGTGTTCTATTGATATCTTTTAAGTATATTATTACGATTGAGTACATTCTCAGATTCTGGGAATATGGAAGAATAGTTGGAAAAATAAATTATTTTTGACAGTAAGTTTATTGCAAAGTTAAAAGTTTTCACAATAGGATATTTATTCCAATTGAAGTGTTGAAAATAAAAGTTTTAATATTTTGAATAATTTTTTAAAGGCTATGAAGCTAAAAGGTGAGTTCAAGGAAAATAATATTTCCAACGACAGTTTGAATATTGTTTAAAAATTATTTTAATTGTTATAATTATTTTATAAAAGAACAGTTAGTGGTGCGTACAATTTCTTATACAAAATCTGTATTAGATTGGACGCATTTTCTATAAGAAATTAGTTCCAAATTCTGAGAATATTTCTATGAAAAAACTGTTTAGTTTCAAAAAAAACTTCTAAAAATAAGCAAATAGTTTATATGAAGTAAATAATACACTATCCCTGAATGGGAAGTACATAATAAAATTTTATATCTGTTTAAATACAGATTTATTTCAGTAATATTATTTCTATTTTTCTCTAATGTAATGAAAAAATTATGGAAAAGGGTTCCCAGCAAAACCTTGGTATTGATAAGTTATTACCGTTGCATTAGATGGTAATGTTAACCCCATACCTTTGGAATAATTTCAAGTTAAATGTAAGGACTTGCTGATAATGATTTATGTAAATACTTACCGGTAATGACCACTGTTTGTGTTAGTAAAAGCTATAAATAATGAGTAAAATTTTATGAAACAAACTATTTCGCGGTGATAGTCAGTCATAATTGGACGAAAGCTGTTAAATTTTACATTACATTGTTTACAGCAGATTGTTCGATACCAATGTGTTGTTTTTATAGAAATTTACTTTACTCCCTACATGTAACAAATTACTCAAAACCCTTCTTGTTAACTATAAAGTAACTAGTTATTTTTATCAGTACCTAGTAAGGTGCCGGTAAGGCCTTTCCTCCAATGACACCCCCATGTTAAAAGAATGAGTTTCGTAATGGAAAGGTAACTACTGAACACATTTGATTTCTTATTCTAAAGCTCATTACATGTAATGGAAAGTTTTGCTGGGTTACTTTGCAACAAAAAAAGTATTTTTTTTTGCCGAGTCTTTAAAGTAAAATAAAGTGGTATAGAAGAAAAGAGAAATTAGTCATTCGGTGAGTCACCAGAATGTAGCAATGTTAAATCTACTGTTTTCTTAGGTTAATTGTTTATCATAAACCGTTTTGGTGGATTGTTTCATTTACTTACGTTGATTTTAAGATTCAAATCAAAGGCATATTTTTCTACTATTCTGAAATAAGCTTGTATATTATTATTTATTTTATCCACTGTATTATCAGCGTGGTAAGTTATTAAGTCATCAGTGTAAGCATTGATGTTTTCTATTTTATTCAATAATTTATATGGGAATACATTTAAAAGAGTTGGCGAATTGACCATACTTTATTAAATAATATGTTGTGTATTAGAATTCTAAAGTAAAGGGGTACGTTGTATATTGTATTGTTGTAGTTTGTAAATCAGACCTGCTATCCGGACACTATCAAACGATTTTTCAAAATCTATTAAGCAAGCTCTAGTATATTGTGACCTATTCCAACTCCAATTAATGTAAGCAGCAAATAAATGAATTGCATGCGTTCTTCAATATTTATATTTAAAACCAAATTCCTATTCATTATTAAGATTTCGGTTATCGAAAAATTTTAATAAGTTTATGTTTATACATGTTACAAAAACTTTGCTTATGTTCGGTAGAAGACTAACTGGTTGCAAATTTTGTATCATACTTGAGTCTTTGTGCTTTTTGGTAATTACTACGGTCATAGCGGTTTTCCATTCCCTAGGGAAATATGAATAATTTAGCATATTATTGAATAGTGTAATATTAGGTATTTTGTCTATGCCAGCAGATAATTTGCTATTTAAGCTTTTGAAAGTAAACTTTAATGAGTCTAATGTGATAAAATAATAATTGTTTAAGTACAATTTAATATTTTCTTTGTACTTTTCCGCCTTTGAGTCAATTAGCCATTTTTGGGTTAATTCTGGGTTAAAATCTATGAAACTCCTTTTTTTATACATCGTTGAAAGGAGTGTTTACATAGATTTTAACTAGTAAAACCGTTAACGGTACTTAGATATTGCTCGTCACCTTATCTCTTTTATTTTTTAACTTATAAATCATTCGTTTTGGTACCTTCGTACAATTCGTGCAATATCGCATTTGTGCATTTTTAAAAAAGGTAATACATTTGTATATACAAATAAAATAGAGATTAAATTTTCTCTTTCTAAAAACCTTATACTATATTGTGTTTTATTTCTTTATCTTTTTTGCTACATACGCAAACATTTGGTCCTGCGAACCGGATCCTGAGGAAAAATTTGGAAAATTTTTAAAAATTATTAATTTCAACATTCCCACAGCCTTCATCTTGTCAACATCAGCAAGAACCTGCAAAAACAACCCTTCACTTCAACTACAGCAGAAAACAATAAATTAAAAAGGTGCGTATAGTTCAGTTTTTTTTATGTGTGAGCTAAACAAAAACTTGAAAATTTAAAAAGTGTATAATTAAAATTAATTTAAAAAGAAAAAAAGTTTCATCGTTATTGAAATACTATTTTTTTTGCATACTTTTCGTTTTACAACCCTACGCGTTACGTTACATTACGTATATATTCGTTTATATTTTAATCGAAAGAAAAAGCAAAAGCCGTCGGGATTTTAAAAAAAAAAAAAGTGATTAGTGCAAGTAATAATATAAATATTAATCATATCGTGTTTGTTTTAATCGAAGGAAAGAGAAAAAGCCGTCGGGATAGTTTAAAAAAAAGTGTTTAGTGCAAATAATAATAATTTAAACAGGTTTACATTTAAACAGATATACATTACAATAAAGATTATAACTAAATCGGTTTTTCTCCTTTGTGTTATACATATACGCTCACGCGAACGTTTTTTTTTTCGTGTTTAAGCTGCTTAAGCTGAATAGTTTTTATTTCTCTGTACGTTCACGCGTTGGTTTTTTTTTGTGTTTATGCTCAAGAGTGTGTTCATTTCTCTTCACACTAATATATACGCACACGCATTGTGTTGGTTTGTTTTTTCTATAACATTGTTAGTCACCCTACTGTCCGTTTTAGTCGCGACATATCCAGTGTGTTTTTTATTAATTTTTTTTTTTTTGAAAATTTTGGTTTTGCTTCTAATTAGTTAAAATAATACCACATATTAAGAAAATAAAATTTTTTAATATAGTTTTATATTATTAGTTTATAATATATTATTATTTTTTCGGATTTTTTTTAAACGAATTTTTATATTGTTATTTAAATTAAATTAACTTATTTTAAAATAAATTCGAACCAAAATGCCGGGAACTGCACTTGATATTTTTATTCGCGATTCGGATACGCTCATTAAATTTGAAGCGAAATTCAACGATATTCGTGAGGAGTTACATTCGGTATTTAATCTTGAAATTCGTGGAAAAGAATTGGACTTGCTTTGGGAACAAGTAAAATCGACATATCGTACTTGTTTATCATATTTAGAAAATTCGGATGACGCGGAACCAGCGGATTTTGACGCGGCTGAATCGAAATATGAAGCCACTTTTAACGCGTACGTTAATTGTTTATCTAGGATTAATGAACGATTACATCATTTTAAATCCAACGCGACACCGAAAGAGCAGTCTCAGTCTTCTAGCGTAAACCTCAATTCAGCTGACAACTTTTGTCATAATTTAACGCTTCCGCCATGCGATACCGACGTTTTTGAGGGCGATTACATTTCTTGGCCCACTTTTAGGGATCTTTTTACAGCGGTTTATATCAATAACTCTCGACTTAGCAATATTGAGCGGCTATGCCATCTAGTTCGGAAAACTAGTGGCGAAGCTCGGGAAATTGTTTCGAAATGCCCTCTCACTAATCAAGGTTTTGATGTTGCGTGGCGCAACTTGAGGGACGCATATGATAATCCGCGTATGCTGGTTAATAACCAGTTAAAATCGCTATTTAGCCTTCCCTTTCTTGATAAGGAAACCTCGTCGGGATTAAAAACTTTACAACGCGGAATAAACGGTTGCCTTACGGCTATGTCAATTTATAATATTTCGACGCACAGCTGGGATCCTATTATTGTATTTCTTTGCATTCAACGGTTACCTTCGCAAACTGTTAGTCTGTGGGAACAGAGTATAAAGGACAAATTCTTTGTAAGAATCAAGTTCACTTTTTACGTTCTTGTCATCGATTCAAAAGTTTATCTGTTGCGGATCGATTTTCTACGGTAAAAAAGTTTCACTGTTGTGTCAATTGTCTCGCAAGGACACATGAAGCTAAAAATTGTAGCAGTTCGTATAATTGCTCCATTTGTAACAAGAGACATCATACTATGTTACACCGTGAATTACCATCTTCTGAAGTTTTTAGGGATACTAATCGGTCGAATTCGGGTGTTAGTTCGGTTTCTGTTTCTCGAGTTTCAAACTCCGTACCTGCAATCGCATCATCTTCGAATGCCAATCATGCCACAGCTCCTACAAATCGTCAAGTATTTCATACAGCACAAAGTAGGACTGTACTTTTAGGGACGGCTATGGTGAATCTTATTCATCAGGGTACTACGTACCCAGCCCGGGCCCTTATTGACCCTGCTTCTGAAGCATCGTTCATTTCTGAACGTTTGCAAAATCGCCTGAAAATTTCGACGCATTCGACGAATGCTCAAATTTCAGGAGTTAATCAGGCAGTTACGGCAATGTCTAGAAAACTTTGTTCATTGAAAATTGGCTCCACCCTCGATTCATCCCTTGTATTGGAAACCTTGGCACTTGTTTTGCCAAATATTTCGGGTAATTTACCATCATTTACAGTCCACTCGTATTTAAAGGAAAATTTGCCAAACCTTCGTTTGGCCGATATTAATTTTGATGACAGTCGACCTGTTGATCTTTTGCTTGGCGCGGATTTATATCCAAGAATTCTGTTGGGAGAAATCCGTCGTAATATTTTGGGCTCTTTACTAGCTCAGAACACTATTTTTGGCTGGATTATTACTGGTCCAGTTGTACAACCTCAAGTTCAGGTATATTCTACGAATGTCGAATTTTCAGAGGAAGATTGCCTTAACAAAAATCTTTTGAGATTCTGGGAACTTGAGGAAACTCCTAAAAGAAAAATTCTGTCTCTATTTGACAAATTTTGTGAGGAAAATTATAAAGCGACTACTCGTCGCGAATCTGATGGTCGATATGTAGTGACTCTCCCATTTAAGCCTGAATTTCCTGAAAAATTTTCTTTAGGGACTTCAAGACCTGGTGTTATGGGACAATATCTTAGGACCGAATCATCTTTACTGCGTAGACCTGAAATTAAGGAGATGTACGATGACGTCGTTAGGGAGTATTTGGACATAGGACATATGAGACCGGTATTACCAAATTTTTCATCTCCTACCTCTTTTTGTTATTTACCTCATCATCCGGTGGTAAAACTAGAACGTAAGACAACTAAATTGAGAGTTGTTTTCAACGCTTCAAATAGAACTTCTAATGGAATTAGTTTAAACGATTGCCTTTACGTAGGACCTACCTTACAAGCAGACTTAGTTCTACTTATTCTTAGGTGGCGTCTGTTTAAATTCGTCTTCAATTGTGATATCACTCAAATGTATAGACAGATTCGGGTTGATCCTTCTCATACCCCTTTTCAACGAATTTTGTTTAAGGATTCTCCGACGGAGACCGTAAGGGACTATGAATTACAGACAGTGACTTTTGGCGTTAACTGCGCTCCATACCTTGCCATTAGGACGTTATTACAACTCGCTGACGATTCTGAGGCTGAGTTCCCTCTCGCAGCACATATTCTACGAAAGTGCATGTACGTTGACGACGTTTTGACAAGGACTCATGACATTTCGACTGCATTAATGGCTCGTGATCAACTCGTCGCTACTTTGGCCTCTGCTAAGTTTCAGCTAAGAAAATGGACTTCAAACGAACGGAGTATTTTGAAAGACATACCTTTGGACCATTTAGTTGACGCTAAATTATTGACCTTTATAGAATCGAGTACTTCAAAGACTTTAGGAATTCAGTGGAACGCTCAGTTGGACTCGTTTTATTTTAGTGTGACTCCTATTTCATTAAAATCTGGGTATACTAAGAGGGAAGTCTTATCAACTATCGCGAAATTGTTTGATCCTGTAGGTTGGTTAGGTCCTGTAATTGTGGTTGCTAAAATTATCATGCAAAAAATTTGGCTTGATAATATAAATTGGGATGATATGCTTCCAATTTCGACGGAAGTTGAATGGAAAAGATTTCTAACTTCTTATCATGAGGTAAATACTATTCGTATTCCAAGATGGGTTAATTATTCGCCGGGAAATTCTGTTGAGCTTCATGTTTTTTCTGATGCCTCGGAAAAGGCATACGCGGGGGTGATTTATATTCGAATTCAGGCCTCTAACGGCGAAATTCATACTCACCTACTTTCATCGAAAACCAAAGTAGCCCCCATCCAATCAATTTCTCTACCTCGTTTAGAACTGTGCGGGGCGGTGTTAGCCTCTGTACTTTTGAAGACGGTAATAGGTGAAATTGATATTAAAATTGATCAAATTTACTGTTGGACTGATTCGACGATAGTCCTTTCTTGGTTAAGGAAAACGCCGTGTTCCTGGACCACATTTGTAGCGAACAGAGTATGCCGCATTCAAGAAAATGTAGGAAACCATAATTGGTATCATGTACGTTCTGAGGAAAATCCTGCAGATTTAGGTAGTCGTGGTACTTCTCCCACTGAGCTGGAAAATAATGAGCTTTGGTGGCATGGTCCAAGATGGCTGGGTCAAGATAAGGTGCACTGGAATATAACGGATCTAAGTTATCTTGACACTGACATTGAGGGTCGGGTTGTCAAAACTCATGCTTCCTTCTTTACGGACGTTAAGGGAGAAGATATATATGTGGATATTTTGAATAATTACTCTCGTCTTGATCGAGCTCTTCGGATAATCTCATATATTTTGAGGTTCTTTTACAATAGTCATCCAGCTTATAGGTCAAATCGTTATATGAATGTGGATAAAATCGTTGCTGGTTATGAAATCAGAAGAACAAAATTGCATTTAGCCATTGTGGCTCAGAAACATCACTATGCAGATGAATATAAGTGCCTGTTAGACAAGAAACCGTTAAGTTCAAAGAGTTGTCTTATTTCTTTGAATCCCTTTCTCGATAAAGACGGTGTGATAAGATTGAATGGTCGCTTGGTTAAATCACCATCCCTTTCATATACGGAGAAATGTCCTATTATTTTACCTTATTCGAGCCGATTTACTCAATTGTTAATAGAATTTGTTCATATGATTTCCATTCACGGTGGAAATCAGTTGATGTTGCGAATACTGCGCATTGAATATTGGGTTCCACGCTTGAAGTCGAAAATTCGTGGAGTCATTGGTCGTTGTAAACGGTGTATTATTGACCGTAAAGTATCTTGTCGTCAAATTATGGCGGCTCTGCCCCCTGAAAGAACTACTCTTACTAGACCATTTATGACAACGGGCGTTGATTTTGCTGGTCCCTTTGACATCAAAAGTTTCACGGGCAGAGCTTGTAGGATAACGAAGGGCTACGTTTGTATTTTTGTTTGCTTTTCTACGAAAGCAATTCATTTAGAGGCAACGTCTGATTTATCGACGCCTACTTTTTTATCTGCCTTTCACAGATTTATTTCTCGACGAGGTTGCCCCTACACTATATTTTCGGATAATGGCACAAATTTTGTAGGTGCATCGCGTGAATTAGAGAAGGATTTTAAGATGTTTCTTAAGGAAAGTCAGATTGCAGTGGGTTCTGTTTATGGTATTCAGGGTTTAACTTGGCGGTTTATACCGGCCGGGGCACCTCATATGGGTGGCCTTTGGGAAGCCGGGGTCAAGAGTTTTAAACACCATTTTCGTAAGGAAGCGCAATCTTTTAAATATACTTTTGAAGAACTTTCTTCAGTTCTCGCAAGAATTGAAGCTTGCCTAAATTCACGTCCTCTTTTTTCTATGGCGGATAACCCTCGGGAACCAGTAGCTCTGACTCCTGGTCATTTTTTAATAGGTGGACCAATACTTGCTCCCCCGGAGCCTGAAATTAATGAATCTCCGATAAGTCTTGTTAATCGATTTCGAAAAATGAAAGCGTTGTCTGAACTTTTTTGTCGCCGATGGAAAGAAGAATATTTAATGACGTTAAATAAGCGCTATAAATGGAAATATCCGGAACGCGATCTACAGGAAAACGACTTAGTCGTTATCAAGCATGAAAATCTACCTCCAACATCGTGGCGTTTAGGCCGGGTCATAAAAGTTTATCCGGGAAGTGACGGTCGCGTAAGGGTCGCGGATATTCGTACTGCTAATGGGGTTGTAAAACGACCAATAACCAAACTGGTCATTTTGACCGAATAATTTACTTTTTCTTCGATATTTTCTTTAAATTTTTTATTGTTTCATAGAAATATGGAATCTCTCCCTAACCTTTTTGAGATGCTCTGCTCGATTATGAGGATGCTATGGCGCAATACACCGTTTTTGGATGGGTCATATCTGGCCCATCTCCATTGTAGAGTCCTTACTGGCTCATATGTAGAGTCCTTACTGGCTCAAATTGTAGAGTCCCTACTGGCTCATACTTATTTATAATCAATTTTCCATTGGGGTCCCTACTGGCCAATTTAAGTGTTAAAAAAAAAAAAAATAAAAATAAAAAAAAAAATTGAATTCAAGCTCACATTTTTAAACTGAACTATGCCTTATTTTAAGATACTTAAGTTATTTGTTAAAGTATTATTGTTGCAACACACCTTGAAGTTGCAAGGTGGCCGGCAATGTTTAAGTACAATTTAATATTTTCTTTGTACTTTTCCGCCTTTGAGTCAATTAGCCATTTTTGGGTTAATTCTGGGTTAAAATCTATGAAACTCCTTTTTTTATACATCGTTGAAAGGAGTGTTTACATAGATTTTAACTAGTAAAACCGTTAACGGTACTTAGATATTGCTCGTCACCTTATCTCTTTTATTTTTTAACTTATAAATCATTCGTTTTGGTACCTTCGTACAATTCGTGCTATATCGCATTTGTGCATTTTTAAAAAAGGTAATACATTTGTATATACAAATAAAATAGAGATTAAATTTTCTCTTTCTAAAAACCTTATACTATATTGTGTTTTATTTCTTTATCTTTTTTGCTACATACGCAAACAATAATTGTCTTCTGTATAATTTAGTTCATTTGCTTTTGTTTTATCATCGCAATTTGTGATCGATAGGTAGTTTCCCTCATATTCAGATTTAGTATGTAAAAATCGTAAAAAGTCATCATTTACTGATTAGTGCATTCCATTATTTGAGTCGATATTTTTAACAGAGTGAACTTTTTCAAGATACGCTTCAATTACATTTAGTATTTGGCCTTGCTCCTCTTCTTTGTATTCTTCAGCTTCTATTTCTTAATTCTTATTAATACCTGTCTTTCTAAGTAAAAATTCTTATTTTCTAGAGATCTTTACCGTATTTATATTTATTGAGGATATTCTCAATAGTCTTCTCATTTCTCGAAATATTTTATCCGAATTTTTGAGACTAAAATTGGATAGTTCCCTCTCAAAGTGTTAATTCACTCCTATAGTGAAATTGCCATCAATAAATAATCTCCATTCGGTTTTGTCATATGGCTGGCTATTTTTTGAAATTAACCATCAGCATCAGTACAGTATAGAATAGAGTGTTTCTTTTCAAAATATACAGCCAATTCCTTTGTAGATTGTTACTTCTGTCCAACTGCAAGATATTTCCACTGCTGCATGCGTGAAGCTAGTCTTGCTTCGTTAAATGTAAATCCCGAATTAGATCATTTAGCTCAGCTTGAGTCGCTAAATGGCGTTCATCATCAGAATCAAACAAACTACCACTGCTGGTGAAAGATATTCCGTACTCACTGCTCGTAGCACTGGGAATGACTGGCAATGGATCATTTGTTGGATGATGAACTGGTTTGAAAACCGATGGGACATTCGCGTAAGCAATATTTTTACGATCTTTCATATTGAATCCAGCAACTTTTATTAAACAGAAATAACAATCGGTTTGGTTGTTACTTGATTGTCTGCAAAGTATTGGAATTGAAAAATAGAAATAGATCATTTTGGCATTTGACCACTTGTATAAAACAGTTCTGGAAATATTGCAAAACATTGTCGGTGTTCACGGTTTGTCCAAGTTTCTGACAGCAAACCCAAAATATGCATATTCTGATATTGCAAATCCATTTTTTCCAACCAAATATTCACCACATACAAAGCAAAAATAGCTTGAATCAGTAATACAAGATCTCCCAGGCATGCTTTAACGCTATTATTATGAAGATGTAGAATGATTGTGGGCTTCTGTCAAATTAATAATTGTGGAATTGAAGTGTCAGTATTGATTGTTTTACAGTATTGCCAACATGCGATAAAAATGAAGAAGACGTGATAGCACAATTTTTATGCCAGATTCAAATTTAGCGCATCCAGATTAGTTAAAAAACATGCTTCGTTTCTGCAGTCAATTTTTTTTTAATCTGTAGACCAGTGTTATTAATAAAATGATACTGATCTTCTACGAGCAGCTTGATGCTCTAATTGTTTTTGAGGATTTCACTGTTTTTATAGAAAAATTGGTTAAAAATATCTTACCGAATTGAAGCATAAATCGTGATTGTTTTAAAGCTAAACTCGAATATGGCGGTTTTTATATTATTATTCAATTATGTCCTTTAATTTATTTTTTGATAGGGATTTCTTTTACACTTTTTCTAATACAAGACATTGTTGGTTCATTAGTCTTCTTTAATTCCCATCATTGACATGTATGTGTGATGGACGGATTTATTGTTTATGGCTCTCGGGAGATTGTCATTGATATGTTAGAACCAGGCAAGCAAGAACCAGCAACTTGATAGCCACGAATATTACAAACTACTTAAGCTAAGCAGCACATACAAATGGTAAAGTTACTCTTTTACCTCTGGTATAGAAACAAGGTATGAAATTAAAAAATGCAACTCAGATATCTAACTAAATACAACAACCAAGCAAATGGACAAATATCAGCTACTGGTACTTTAGCAATAGCACTGTTAGTAAACTATCTATTATTATAACTCAACTACTTACTACGGGGACTACTAACACAGACGTACTGCTTTGGCTACAAGTGGCAGGTAACATGGTTGTCTGTGTTTTTTTTCCCTCTTTGGCTGCTGTTGACTATATCGTTGGTTAAAATGAATTTAACTTCTAAAAACTCTATATTCTTCGGTGGCTGGTTCTATTCATTTTTTAGACTTGTACAAGTCAGTGAAACGGAAGTGAGAAGTTAGTTTTAAGTTTCCTATTTTTCCTTTGGCTAAAATTGCTATTTACTCTTTGGTATTAATTTTTATTTTTTATTTGGCACAAACTTCTTACTGGGCTGCAGTAGTAGTTCTTAGTTGAGTAGTAGTAAAATGCATTTTATAGAATTTCTAAGATTATGCAGTTCCACATAAATTGAACGAGAATAATCAACAAAATTCACCTGTACAGTGGTATGGCTGCAACAGGTTGTTACTTAAAATAGGTAAATTAAAATCAACACTTGAATTCAAACATCGCACTATAGGTACATTACAATTAAAATCAACGAAATTGTGTAACACATTATAATCATGAAAAATTCTGCGGAAACGATAAGAATTACATAATTAGTCCTAAAATAGCCCAAATGAAGCGGAGTACAATGTCTTGTCTTTCATGAAAGAAATTCCAAGTCAACGTCACCATTCGCAAGGTTGAAAAAAGGTGACACCCAACATGGACCTCCTACTCTCAAGAGTTGGAAGCCTGATAAGCTTTAGTCTTTTAGTATATGATCGTAAGTCATCATAACTCCAACCTAAACCACGTAGACGGAGTAGCAAAAACTTTCTATGCACAGACTCAATTGCATTGGAATGAGCCTGATTATATAGATTCCATATTATTGATGCATATTTCAAAATTGGTCTGTACAAAGCTGTTTAGTAACCTATGATTCTGGAAACTCCTTAGCCCATCTTTTAAGGAAACCAAGAGTAATATTGCTTTATTAACAATCATACTAATATGAAGTCAAGTTTCCTATCCATAAGTACACCAAGATCGAGAAATATTTGAACGGTATCCAATAATATTCCATTAATGTAATACTCATCAGAAATTGTTACCTTTCTGTGAAACACCATACGTTTACATTTCTTAAGATTCAGTTCCATCATTTCATCCAATTAATAAATCAAGCTCACGTTGAAGAGTAATATGAGCATTTATGTCATTGAAATTGTGAAACAACTTAATATCATCTGCATATATAAGGACGTTGCAATTCGAAATTATACTCAGAAAATCATTTAGAAATAGTAAAAGCAATAACGGGCCCAAATGACTGCCTAGTGGAACGCCAGAAGTAACTCTTATAACTTTAGATCCAATGTTGCGAAACATGACTCTTTGGGATCTAAATATAAGATATTCTATCCATAAAGTAATGGATTCATTTATGCCAATGAGTCTTGGTTTGAGAAGTAAAATATTATGATCCACCCTATCAATAGCTCCACTAAAATCAGTGTATATCACATCTGTCTGCTCACCACGGATGAAACCTTTGAAAACATGAGTCGAAAATTCTGGAATTTTAGTAAATATTGATCTTGATTTTAAAAATCCATGTTGAAATTGAGACATAGTCAACATTAGTTAATGAGAGAGGTAATCACTAGGAAGTTTCTCCATTAACTTAGAAATAACACTTAGCTTAACAATTCCCCTATAGTTAAGTATAACACACGTTATAGGCACGCTTATAATTTGAGTGCAATTTCTCAAAATACAAGCAGGCACACCATCAGGACCAGGACACCATCACCTGATTCAGAGACTTTAAAACAGTTTCCGTATCAAAGAGCGGAATATTCGATACCAATCCAACTTTCATTAAATATTTATTGATAGCGACAGTTAAAGTATTTGAAATAGAATTGGCATACGTGGACTAGAAAAAATCAGCAAATATGTTCGAAATATCAAGATAATCAGAGGATGAATTATCATTACAAAACATTGTAGACGGGAACGACGAAGATTTGCGTTTAACACGTGCAAAGTCAAAGAAGGACTTTGAGTTATTAGCAAAGTTAGTTTTTAAATTATCGAAATACCTCGTACAACAATTATTATTCAGTAAATTATACTCAGCGCGAGCGGTAGAATATTTAGCATAATCTAAAATTGAACAGGATTTTGCGAGATTTTCTGTTTTTATCCTCAACAATTCCTTTAAATGCCACGGAGGACCAGTATGCTCAAAATTCCGATGGGAAAGAGGAATGCATTTAGAAAAACAACCGTTCAAAATATCATAAAATTTTACCAAAAGAAAGTCATTGGTGCAAGTATTAAGGTGGAGATTATCATCGCAGTATTCAGTCCCGTTATAGGCTATTCTTGATCAACATCAAGAACATACCAAGAGTAGGGTGATATCGATATTCAGGTAGGAAAATTGGGTCCATACAATTCACTACAAAACTTTCAGCATCATCCACAGAACTAGTCCCAACATTTTTTTGTTCGAGTTTAAAACACATTTTATATTAAATACCTCCAGATCAGATATACTCTCAAGAAGTGTATCATAAAAGGCAAATGTCGTAGATTAAATAAACGGTAAGGAATCAGACGAATAATGCCATAATACGTTAGGTTAATTGAAATCACCAAGTATTAGAAATGAGTCATCATGTTTCAGAAAATTACTTATAGAGGAAATCGCATTAACCTGAGCATCATATACTGTATTGACAGAGCATGGGGGAATATAAATAGTTTTACTCGGAAAAATTGCTTTCACACACACGAACTCAATACTAGCATCAACATCATCAAATTCAACCAAACTTGAAGTAAACTTACCATGTCTATTAGAACCCCACCTCTAGCCATTAATGGTCTATCACGACGAAATACCTGAAATTTACTCGACATAATCTCCTTATCAAGTATATTTCCGCGAAGCCAAGTTTCCGTAAGTAAAGGTTAGCAAGCTTCGTATTAAGTCCATGCACATTCTGATAAGCAATACATATTCTACATAAACTTAGAAACATTAGTTTCCTGGTGACTTAAGCTGATTTCGGACATAAGAAGGGAGAACTGCTGGTTTTGATCCAGGAATTTCCCTGTAAACGTACTCGCGAACTAGAACTGCTGGTTTGGATCCAGGACTTTCCCTGTAAACGTACATGCGAACTAAAACCCCAGTAGGCCAAAATTCAGGGTCAACGATTTTATCAAATATCTCAAGTGGGACAATCAACCACAATGACGATATAAAGGGTTTTTTAATAAGAGCGCTACAAAAGTTTTTTTAAATAAAACAAAAACGGTTTTGGATATGAATGAAAATTCTTTATTCCTGTGAAAGCACGTTCGATGCCATTATGTGTGGAAATCGATCTCTTTTGCATGACCACCACGGGCACGCTGGCAGAAGGCCAGACGCTGAACCTAATTTTCGACGGTTTTCAAGCATAAATCGGCCGATACTGCTGCAATTTCATGTTCGATATTCGTACGAAGTTCATCAGTCGTCGCTGGCGTGTTGGCATAGACCACGGACTTGACGTAGCCCCACAGGAAATAGTCCAACGGCGTCAAATCGCACGACCGAGGCGGCCAATCGACTGGATCATTTCGTGAGATAACACGTTCTCCAAATTTGGTTTCCAATAAATTGATTGTGACATTCGCTGTGTGGCATGTGGTGCCGTCCTGCTGGAACCACATGTCCTCCAAGTCCACATCATCCAATTGGGGCCAAAAATATTCGGTTATCATTGAACAGTAACGTGCCGGTCTTGATCACCACGGAAGAAGTACATCTCCGTGACGCCGCCGGCCCATAAACCGCACCAAACCGTAATTTTTTCGGGATGCAATGATGACTCATAGAGTACGTGTGGATTGCTGTCTGACCGTTATCGCATATTGACGAAGCCATTCAGCCAGAAATGAGCCTCATCGCTGAAGATGATTTTTCGATGAAAATACGAATCATTTTCAAGTTGTTGCTCAGCCCAATTCACGAATATACGATGCTTCTGGTGGTCTAGCGGCTTCAGTTCTTGCATCAATTTAGTCTTGTAAGGATGTAGGCCAAGATCTTTTCGCAAAATTCGCCACAACGACGTCACAGAGATGCCCAACGCTTGAGAACTACGTGTGAGAGACACATTTGGGCTTTCTTCACCTGAAGCCTCAGCGGCAGCAATATTCTCGATACTACGGGCACTTCATTGTCTCACTGGTACGGGAACATTTTGTACTGTGCCTGTGGATTCAAATTTTTCCACTAGACGCTCAATTGTTGATCTGCTAGGATGATTATGACGACCATAACTTGGACGTATCGCTCTTAACGTTGAGGCCACTGACTCCGAATTTCGGTAGTAAATTTTAATAATTTCGACTCGTTGTTGGCTCGTATGTCTTTCCGTCATGAAACGCCAAACCTTACTGAAGAGAAATGTCAAAAGAGCAGCAAGAAATATGGCGTCGTTTGCTGTCCCTGTCTTTCTACTTTTGTAGCGTCCCTGTTGAAAAACCCTTTACTACGATTCTGATCAGCATTAATCTTAAAGACAAACTTTTTATTAAAACTCTTTCTTTCCCTATGCATATGAGTTTTGAATATATCCGTGACTGTGCGTGACTGTGTATGATCATGCTTGACTGTGCGTGACTAAATCAAAGTTAATCTTTTTTTTCACAGAAAGTGAATGGACCAAGTTTCAGATTGATCGGATGAGTGGAAATGACATTTAGGTCACTCCGTGACTATGCGTGACTGTGCGTGACTTCACCAAAATTAATCTGTAGTCACAACAAAACTATGGGTCAAATTTCAGATCAATTTGATAATTAGGAATGGGGTTGACCGACGACAGACAGAGAGTATGAGTTAAAAGAAAGAGTTTAAAAAGGCATCGAGTAAGAATTTCTAACTGGAGTGTCAGTGACAGATTCACCCGGAAGAACCGCAATTGAATTTGTAGAAGTATATGGTAGAGGGGAAATAGCGTTCGTATCAATCAAGTTCTGAGGTTCAGAAATCATTGAGAGCGAAGTCTGAGGTATAAAGTTTGTTAATGCCGATGACTTTTTCCTTTTAGACGACGGATGAAGAGTACCAGCAAATTTATCTAAATTACGGAATTTACATATATATATATATATATATATATATAACATATTTAAAAAATTTGGCTCGTAAAGCAACAAGATCATTATTAATCTGTTTAAACCGTTACAAGAACTTTTAATAAAGTTATAAGATTCAACCACAAACATTCTACAACGAGCATCAGCATCACGTAGTTTTAAACAACCAGTAGATCTCAATTGAAAAGGTTCAATGCATAGCCAGCAAAAAACCATACGTCCAGTGCCAGTAAATGTCAATTTTTCACTCGAAGAGTCCATTATGGTATACATCAGTTTAAACAACATGGAAATGAAAAGATTCGATATTATGATATTCAATATTGTCACAAAGCAAGATACTGTAGACGCAAACCAGTTGCACTTCACAATATATTATAGATTTGAGAAGCACTAGATTGAAGAGCTTACCAATATTGAGAAAAACTTACCAGTATCGAAAGAAAAATATGAAAGAACACATCGTCCTGTAAGTGCAATACTGTAACCACTCAAAATAGGTAGTTTTGCGATATTACGGATTAAAGTTTTATCGTTCGGTATAATTTGTTTAGTGTAATATAAAGCCAAAACTTGCGGAAGTCTGCTTCTAGAAGTAGTTTGTATAAGTTATTACGACGAACTTGCTGCAAGAAATTGCAGACGTGTTTCCACACAACGTGAATACAGCTTGCAGTAGGGTTTGTTTATTTTACGAATGACAGTATAAAAATGTCTTGTGCCAAAATAAGATTGGCAGCGGAAAATTAAAAAAAAGGAACAAAAATAAGTGTTTAGCCGTGTGTCCACTAGCAAGTCACTTGCGGAAGAACTTCTGCAAGAATTTGCTGAACTCTTTCCACTCAAACCGAAACTTGCGGAAGTTTGCTTCCAGAAGTAGTTTGTAGAAGTTATTATGACGAACTTGCTGCAAGAAATTGCAGACGTGTTTCCACACAATGTGAGTACAGCTTGCAGTAGAGTTTGCTTTTTTTACAAATGACAGTATAAAAATGTCTTGTGACAAAATAAGATTGGCAGCTGCCATCGAAACATATTTAATTAAAAAGAAGCAACAAAATATAAAAAAAGAAGTGTTTGAGTGAGAAATTGGGTGAGAATTGGGTGAGATGTAAGTTTCTAAAATACATTACAGCCGAAAAATTTCCTGGGAATGTCTAATGATGATTTCGAATACATTTTATCTTTAATTCAAACAAGTATTCAAAAGCAGAATACTAAAATGAGATCGGCTACACCTCCCAAAGACCGTTTTTTAGTTACTCTTCGATTTTTGAAAACAGGTAAGAAAAAAGCAGGAAAAATATTATTTATTCATTTTATTTTCATAAGTATTTCAAATGAAATGCAAATTATGAGTATGATTATTTTGTAGGCGATTTCTTTTATTCACTTACGTATCTGTTTCGAGTCCCTGTTTACTTCTGTGCTTATTTCTTGACCAAACTGCGTTCGGAGGTTGTGCAATTTCCTTGTGACCTTTTCTTCGGGCACCTCTATATCATTGGCTGTTGCCTTTAAAGGGTTTTGATTTTTAATTTTATTCTTATAGTCTTTTGAGGACGTGTCCCATAATTCAGGACAACTTTCTTGGGTTTCAACTACCAAATGTGTTTTTTCCAGAGTTCAGAAAGAAACACACTCTGAATAAAAAACACGTACATATATGTAAACAATCATAGCTCAGACCAACAAACACATATTTATATTTTGATATCAATTATGTGTGTTTCTAAATTCTGTACGGTGCCGAACACAATCACGACTGTGTTTCCTTTTAATATTTCGTTATGTACACGAACATGTTTCTATCACGTATTTTTATTTCGAACACACATAAACCACACAGATTAGAGTGAAGCTATATTTTAAGTTCGTGTTCTTGCACGTGTACTGCCAAAAAAAACAGAACATGTTATTGAACGCGTACATCTAAAACTTTAAACATTATCCACTCGCGATCGGAAAAATCTGATACACCCCTATAAAAACGACAACAATTGTTTTAACAAAATTTATTAACAAAATCTAATATAATTCATTAGCAGTTATAAAAAAATAAAAATAAAAATAATAATAAAAAAAAAATTAAAAAATAATAAAAAAAAAAACGAAATTAAATCACGAACAACACATAAAATTTCTCTGTGTTCTATTTTATTACTACCATTTAATTTGTATTATTTTTTTTTATTATTTTCTTTCTATTTTTATTTTTTTATAGCTCCTAATGAATTAATTTAGATTTTTTAAATAAATTTGGTTGAAACAATTGTTGTCGTTATTATAGGGGTGTATCAGATTTTTCCGATCGCGAGTGGATAATGTTTTATATGTACGCGTGCAAGAACATGTTCTGTTTTTTTAGCAGTACACGTGCAAAAACAAGAACTTAAAATAAAGCTACACTCGAATCTGTGTGGTTTATGTGTGTTCAAAACAAAAAATGCGTGATAGATACATGTTCGTGTACATAACGAAATATTAAAACGAAACACAGTCATGATTGTGTTCGTCACCGTACAAAATTTAGAAACACACAAAATTGATAAGACAATAAAAATATGTGTTGGTTGATTTAGAACAGAACATTGTGTGTTTGATGTGTATATTTTCTGTACCTTGGTTTTTTCACTACTCCAAACGAATTTATTTTTGTCCATTTTTATAAATTTGAAAAAGAACTAAAAAAAAACACAAAACAAAACTGAAAATAGAAGAGAATACCACAAACCGAATACCCGACGTATGCCGGACTTCTTCTGCAAGTCTTCGAAAAACTTGCAGTTCACAGCAGGTCCTTCAAGTTACTTCCAGCAAACAACAAACACGTGTTTCCACATAATTGCTGCAAGTAACTTGTGCAAGCCGTGACTTCTGGAAGTCGACTTCTAATACGTGTTTACATGAGAAAAAATTCTGGAAGTCAGTTCTGGAAGCAACTTCCGCAAAAAATACTTTGTAGTGGACACATGGCTTTTGAGTGAGAAATTGGGTGCTGGCGCGAAGATTCCATGCAGCCGAAAAATTTCCTTAGAATTACTAATGCTGATTTTGAATTCATTTTATCTTTAATTCGAACAAGTATTGAAAAGAAGGATACTAAAATGAGGTTGGCTATACCTTCTAAAGATCGGCTTTTAGTTCCTCTTCGATTTTCGGCAACAGGTAAGAAAAAAACAAGAAAAATATTTTTAATTAATTTTATTTTCATAAGTATTTAAAATTAAATGCAAATTATGAGTATGTTTCTGTGTTTTAGAATTCTCTAATTAGGCTTTTAAGGTCATGTACTTTTCAATTTTAAATAAAAAACATTTATTTAATTTTCATCATCCAACGTTTCGCTGGTATTTTTCCAGCCTCTTCAGGGACTATATTTTATTAAATAAATAATTTTTCGTCAAATTTTGCAGTTAATTTTCAAAAATAATTGTTTTACACAGTACATATAACACGACATAAAACACATATTTAATTTAAAAAACAATTGCAAATAAAAATTAAAAATATCACAGTTAAATTTATTCTAACGCTACGTATCACAGTTTTGGCCTTCTACTAAGTAATTGCAAGTGTTTAATTTGTAACATTCGAGTCAGAACTTCTTCCAACGGTCCCCTATATTTATCTCTCGTGGAAATTTTTTGCTCGAAGAACAAAGGAATTCGTCTATAATCATCCTTCATAGATTTGTGTGGTATGTAGTACGCGGCTACGCGAGCTCAAGCTTAATTTTTGAAGAATTTAGGTTCGGTGATGCCACCAGCGTATAAGCCGCATCAAACGAAGCGGATGTGGTGGAGTCTGTTGGGTCAATTGAGGATTGGTCTCACTCCATATGCGGCCAATTTTGTTTATTGAAAAACCCGTTAAGCCAAAACAGAGCCTCTTCACTGAACACAATTTTGCGACGTGGACAGCTCCCCAATTCCTGCGACCGCTGACGAATCGATAATTTGGATCTTCTTACACATTTTCCTTTGCAGCGGTGATATTCTCTTCAGTACGCACATTCCTTAAATGTGATAGTGTTATTGAATCATGTAGAGAACATGTGGTATGAATTTTATACACAGTTTGATGGATGCCTTCCTTAGATGGACGATTATGAAAATAAAACTCACAAAGTCGTCTATAAGTTGCGCGAATCGATGATATATTTTTAAAGTAAATTTAGTAACGATGTTCAGGCGTGAATATATTCATGATGGTTTGCTGGATATATGGGATTTTAGTTGAGTTTAATCGAAAATATATGTATTGATTATAAGATAATTGATGATTGAATAGTATTCGCCCTGCTGTATGTGCTTCCAACTGGGGGTGATGAACATTAAAGTCTCCTAAGTTAAGAAGACTCTAGTAACTGACGGTGTATTTTCAAACAGTTTTGTTGTAAACGAATTCTGTAGCTTATGTTTTATACATGATCGAGGAGGATTGCAACACCTTCTCCCTTAGCGATTCTATTCTATTACACAGAAATATAATTTATAGCCAGGCAAGTTGAGCTTCATTTGACATATACATAGATATCAATACAGTATTCTTTTATAACAAGATGTAGTTGTACAGATTCAGATAATTTCGAAATTCACAGACATAATCAATAGGACTGAATTATTTCCGTTTTTTATTTATGAATATATATGCTGAATAAATATAATTTTCTTTGACATTTTTTATTTGTTATATGTTTCTGGCATATGTTTTCTAGCATGTTGTATACCTCTCACACATATTTCTTTTTCATAAACGTATTCTTATCTCTTTCTTACATCTTATTAAATATGGTCATTGTGGCCATTAATATAAGTCAGCTCAGCCACGGCTCCTATTGAACTAAAGAGCTACTGATCAGATCTAAAATCACCGAAAACTCTACCGAACTAGAAAGCACAACTCTACTAAATAGATTTAGATATTTTTTTAAAGTTTTCTCAAAAAATTGTTTTTCAAGAACCACTGTGGTATGGTGTCTCAAGTAAATAAACAGCATCGCTGTAAAAAAAAACCACCTTATATCTTCATAATAATAATGGAAGGTAACGAATTATGCAGCATGTTGCTGTGCTTATAGCACAACTGTAATACTCTATTTCCTTTTTCATGTTTTTCATGCAGTTTGTGAGAAAAGTTGTTTGTGCCACTTGGCTGCTTTGAATGAAAGTTTGATTTAAGTTTATGAACTTAGCCATGACTGTTATCTGTTCATCGCAGTAGCAGCTAAAAATATCGAGTTGGTGTATTTGTATGTAATCCTCATGTAATTGCTGTAAAAGTGTAATTGTTTGTTTGTTTGTTTGCCTGTATCAATGTGGATTTATAGAATATTCGTGTATAAAAATTGAAAAGTTTTTGCAAATGTTTTCTTAATATTTAGAAATGATTTTTTCCTTTGTAAGTATTGCATCACTGACTTTGTCCTTGTCCTTGTTCATTCTATATTATTGCAAAAACTATTGTTATCCTTTTTGAAATTAGTTTACACATGCTTGAAATGATTGTGTTTGTTTTCTGCTTTTCTTTATCTCTGCTTGTCGCTCTTCTTTATCATTTTCACAGCCAAAAATTGAACACAAAAACTTAAGCTTCGTAACACTTGTTTAGCTTTTATCAGTTTGACCTAAATTGCATTTTGGGCTATTGAGAGTATATGCTCGTATGCGTGTGTTGGTTTCTGTGCAAGTGTCATCATTGTCATCGTCGTTTATACATTTCACTTCGAATGACGCTAATTTCTGATTGTCTGATTGTGTTTGTTTTTCTGGGTGTGTCTTCAAAAAGCCAAAAAAAAAATAACTGTATTATTTACTTAATGTGTGTAGTGGGAAATCAACAATGTGATTTATAATTTAGTTGAAAGTGTATGAAATTTTAGGAAGAACAAGAGATGGAAAAATGAATTCAAGGATACCAGTGTACATTTAGAAATACAAATACAATAAATAAAAGTGTATTATAAGGGTAAGGGATATTCAAATCGAAATTTTTAAGAATTAACCTCCTATAAAAAAAAACCAGGCTGTGGAGTCGGAATCGGTGGTAATTTTAGTAGGCTGGGTGTCGGAGTTGGAGGTGATGACTCCTAAAAATATTATTTTTTATTTTATTATATTATAGACATATATAGTTTCTTTAATAGATTTTATTATAAAAAGTTATGAGATTTAAAAAAAATGTATTACAGCATAGATATCATTGTGTATTTAAATACTAAAATCTAGAATATATATATCACAGTATAAGAACTATGTTTAGTTTGTTATAGTATGAAATTTTATCTGAGTATCTCTACATTTTCATACATCCTCTCACCTATTTGATTTAGGCTCTAGAGGCTCCAAATGCAATACCAAGCTGCTGCAGATTATGATGAACATTTAAAATAAATAAGGGGAATGTTTTCAACAGACCGACAGAAAAACGGGTATAGCTAAGTCGATTTCTCCTTTTATAACGATGAAGAATATATATAGTTTAAATGATCTCTGGAGTTTATTTAGATGAGTTACAAATGGATTAGCAAACTGATATATATCCTCTGCTCAGTGGCGTGGAGAGTTTAAAAAAGTAATAATTTTACAAAAGGGTCAATCCATGTGAAATCAACCAATAAAAAAAATAATTTTGAAAGTTAATTCATTGGTAATGAGATATATCTTACCAAATTTGATTTTTAATAAAAGTGCTATACATCTAAAAGTATAACCATAGGCTTGAAGTTTTCAAAATAATTCAGAAATGCAGCAACCTGAATCTTAGAAATCAGTAGTGCGATTCTGTATATTTTAACGATCCGACAATTGCAAAATATATCGACAGCTTTTGTTGTTTGCACTAACAATTAAGTGATTCACTAAGTACACCATAACGACAGTCGCCAGATCTATTTTTCCATTTATTTAAATTGTAAACGAGTGGCATCTCTGTCAAGATAAGCGAAAAACACAAAGAATAAAAAAAAATCAATTCGTGTTCGACAGGATGTTTTTATGTTTGTATTTAATTTCTTTATTTTTTATTAATATTTTTCTTAATTTATTTGAATATAAAATAATGAATTGAATATGATATTTAATGTTTTTATTTATATAAAAAGTTTTTATAATAAAAGCAAAATATTTTCATTAGATAACAATAACAGCTGACTTTAGATAACAACAACAGCTGACTTTAACAAATATTTTTTAAAAATTTTACTGAATACCAAAATCGATAATTTTGTTGTTTTCTTTTTTTAACGATTCGATTATCATTAAAAGAAGTTACTGGATCGCGGTACAAGTAAAACTTTTATTGTGGGTGCCAGATTGAACACAGTAAGCCTACTACTATTTATGAAATAATCTGGATAATTTTAAAAAGAAGATTATGGATGAAAGTTGGTTAATGTTTTGTTGTAACCCACTAAGAAGGAGTCACACTGGGTTAAAAAAGATCGAAGAAATGTAACCTCTTGGATGATAGACTTAAACTATAGCATAAAAGAAGGCATGAAAATTTGCTCTGCATCTAGAAAAAATTTATCAAAAGAAAGGCAGTTTCATCTAGATAATGAAAACACTGAAACAACGTTTTAACCTTCAGGTAATGACAAGGCAAAACCTGGCAGATCTGGTGATCCTGATTTTATGGGTATGGATGAAAGTTTTCAACTTTTGAATGAATCATTAATTTCAATTGGTGAGTCGCCCATTGTGAAAAAGAAAAGAAAATATCGCCAAGAAAAAATGGAGAAAATTAAATCTAAATTAAGTAATAAATTTTTTCATGGGGAGAACATAAATAAAAAAGAATAAAAATAAAAATAAAACTTAAAACTGTACAATTATTTTGAAAAGTTCCAGCGCATGGTAATATTTTTAGATGTATAGCACTTTTATATAATTTATGATGCACTGCTATAAACAATTATTTATTTCAATATGAGCCCATTGTCATCCCATCTTCAAATTTGGTACATATGTTCTCAAGAACTGCAATAATACAATATATTTTTTAAAGATTTCGATTTAGAGATTTTGAAATTTCTTATCAGTTTATCACTCAAAGTTTTAATGCAAATTTTAAAACAAATTTAATTGATGCAACCTAATAAAACCAAGCCCTCAATATTGGTGATTGCAACTACTAATTTTATTATAACAACATTTTTCAAAATGAAAAAGTTTAAATTGGTTAGAGTATTACATATAATACTAGCAGATTCCAGCGCTAGAAATTCGAGTGAAATTTCTAGACATTTTTATTTTTCAATATAGCCAATTCACAAACCAACACTTTTTTGGTTTATTATTATTGTGAATGAAGATAACAAACTCATTAACAAATATAATAAACACACACATAGCATATGTATAACTTTATGTATGTGTTAGTAGCAACTTTAAATTCAATTTACTCAAAACAGAGTAAAAAATTAAATAATCTAAAAATCTGGCGAAGTGCTAAAATGGAATACCTTTTAAAGAATGTGCGTTTGGTCAAATTGGGATAAAACGGTAGAACGAAACATCGGGAACAAAAAATTGCCAAGCCTACTAATATTATAGTCTATAATTTATAGATTTTTTTAAAGAAATTTTTACCGGCTGTACCAAAAGAAACACAAATTTTTAACCTACTTTGGTATTCCTAACCAAAACTAATTATACGATCAATTTCTGTTGTAAATATAAAAAAGATAAGAATATGATTAGCAAGAAGGAATAAATATATTGTGATAATTTATGTAATTTTATAATTGAAAATCACGGAGTATAAAAAGTGCCAAATTATTTAAAACAAGTAGGAAATTATAGTCGGTCTAGTCCGACTGCACGATACTCTATACCATGGTTTAAAGAGCCTATCTTTTCGGTCCAACTAATTCGATATAGAAACTAAGCATAAACCAAATTTGAGTGGCATTGTTAAAGTTCATATCGGATGTTATATTTATATGGGGACTACATCGAAAAATGTACCGATCCCGACCATATATGGTAAATTCAGTTATATTTTGCAAAAATATATACAAAACGAATTTGAGAAATATATGTGCAATAATTTTGTTTTTTGATAGTTTTAAATGAAGATCGGGAAGCAGCCTATGACTAAGAATTGCCCTAAAGGGTTTATTTTTGGATTACTGATTAATGGATATAATAAACACATGCAAACCAATTTGGTTGGAATCTATATGATATTTTGGATCTTATGACAATTTATGTCGATTTCATTGGGGTCATTTGTATGGGGACTGGGCCTGAACATGGACCAATTTCAACAGCGTTAATTCTATAGCCGATAAAAACTTACATACCAAAATTTATCGAAATATATTCATATTTGCTACCTGTAGTTTGATTACAAGGTGTACATGGACACACAGATGGACAGACGGACATACGGACGGACGGACATCACTAAATCGATTCAGATAGTAATTTTGAGTCGATCGGTATAGTCAAAAGATGGGTCTAGGTCAAATAGTTTTGGTAGTTAAAAACAGCAGCACAAAGTCATTATACCCAAACCACATAGTGGTATAGGGTATAAAAATGGATGATAGAAGGGTATGCAAGAAGTACCCTTTATTATGGAACTTGAAGATGTTGTCCAGTTCCCATGGCTTGTGCTTTTTTCTTGGAATTTATGGTTATAAATTCACTATCATTCCCTACCTTAAAGGTAAATATGTAGAGATGCCAAGACCACAGTCATGTAGATGTATCGATTACCATACTGCTATTAATAAATGCTTTCCGTCGCAATGGTAACGCATTTATTTCAGCAGCAACTCGTGATTTAGTATCACTAATTGAACGTGTTATATGACACTCGTCAAGTGTATGAAAATTCCTCCTACGTCGGTATTAACGGTACAAATGTTTGTGAGGATATACATAACCTGAAATCTTAATATCACGATGTGATCAACACAGCCATTTTAAGCTGGTAATGTTCTGCGCACGCATAAAATAAATGCTTTTATACTAGACGAAGCATATGAAATGTTCGAAGGACCTGACCAAATCCATGATGTGTTCAAAATACTTTCCACTGCTTCCGGTTGGAAGGTAACGAAGGCAGTCATTGTTGCAAAGTCTATCAATTGAACGAGGAGGTTATTGCACGATTGGGTAATTAATGGGTATGTGCTAATGTTTGTACTAAGAAATATATTTGACCTAGACACAGCTTTCATATTTCCGACCGACGATACTGAATCAGTATTCCATCATCTGTAAAATACGAAAATACGAAAAAATATTTAATTTTGTAAATCAGTTCGGTTTAAATGACACTATTACAAAGCTCTTATGCGTTCAAATTGAGATGAAATTATTTCACATAGGTCAAAAAATAACCAATTTAGTACCTCTTTGAGCCATAGTATCCATACCGCATTAATGTGTGAAAAGTTGAATGTAATATGTATTATGTAAATCAGTAAATGTCTTTTGAATATATAGATGTCGGTCTTTTGAATATATAGATGTCGCTATTTAATACCATTTTTGCCACATATTATATTCACATCCAATATAAATCTAAATATTTATCTTTTATTTAGTAATAATATTATTAGTTGTTATTAATTTTGTTATTTTTTATAAAAAGAAAAAATTTTATTTTCGATCTTTATCATTTTAACGATTGAGTATGAAATTATTCAGGCTATACCCTATACCACTATGTGGTTTGGGTATAATGACTTTGTGCTGCTGTTTGTAACAATCAAAAATATTTGACCTAGACCCATCTTTAATTATACGGATCGAATCAGAATCACTTTTTGAGTTGATTTAACAATGTCCGTCCGTCCGTCCGTCCGTCCGTCTGTGTGTCCATGTAAACCTTGTAATCAAACTGCAGGTCGCAAATATGAATATATTTTGATGAAATTTGGTATATAAGCTTTCATCGGCCATGGGATGAACGCTATTGAAATTGGTGAGAATCAGTCCATGTTCAGAACTAGCCCCCATACAAATCACCCCTATGAAATCGATATAAATTGCCATAAGATCCAAATTGTCATATAGATCTTACTCAAATTGGGTTTGTATGCGTTCATTACATCCACTAATGAGTAGTCCAAAAATGATCCCTTTGGCCCCATATAGAGCTGCTTCCGGATCTTCACTTAAATCTATTAAAAAACAAAAATATTGCACTGATTCTTGTCAAATTTTGTTTGTATATATTTTTGCAAAATACAAGAGACTTTACCAAACATGATCAGGATCGGTCCATTTTTGGACCTAGTCCCCATATAGATATAGCAACCGATATGAATTTTTTCATATCTGCAGCCAAAAAAAAAAACAATAAAAATCCCAATCAAATTTGGTTTTTGCTTATTTTCTATGTCCAGTTAGTTGGGCCTAAGAGATAGGGTTTCTAAACGCATGGTATAGGGTATCGTATAGTCGGTCTAGACTATAATGTAAAAAACATTGGCACATTTGTTTCAAAAAATTGATCTATATTCTGCATGACACGTTATACAGCTGTTTCGGGAACAGTCACCAACCCTCGTCAATAACCAAAAGCAGTCCATAGTTTGTTTGGTAAAAAGTAAAATTCATTCGCTGAAAACAACCAAATGAGGATTCAAGCAAAAGTTATACTATTTAAGCCTCTTCCAATACAACAAACTAATTAATATTAGTAGTAATATTTATTTCTTTAGAAATGCTGGCAGATTTTTGGGAAATCCTTTGCATATGCGAATATGATGATTCGAGTATGATTTTAAATTGGTGAAAATCCATTTCATCATTTAGTATTATATAATGAACCAAGGATAACTATTTATTTTTTTATCTTATCAGATATATTTTATTTAGTTTAATATAAAATTAAAAACAAATATTAAAAAAGAAATAAATTATAACAAAAACATTTGTTTTTTAAACTCTTTCTCTCATACTCATACTCTCTGTCTGTCTGTCTGTATATCTGCCATGGGTGGACCCCATACCCCCTTATCCAATTGATCTGAAACTTGGCCCATAGACGTGTCGTGACTACAGAGTAATTTTGGGGTAGTCACGCACAGTCACGCGTGGTCACGCACAGTCACGGAGTGATCTAAATGTCATGTCCCCTCATCCGATCGATCTCAAGCTTGGTCCATACACTTGCTGTGAAAAAAAGTTAAATTAACTTTGGCTTAGTCACGCACAGTCACGCATGGTCACGCACAGTCACGGAGTGATCGAAATGTCATTTAGCCTCATCCGACCGATCTGAAACTTGGTCGATATACTTACTGTAAAGAAAGATCAACTTCGACATAGTCACGCGCAGTCACGCATAGTCACGCACAGTCACGAAGTGATTTAAAACCCATTTTCCCCTAACCGAACTATCTAAAACTTGGTCGATAGACTTGCTGTGAATAAAGATTAACTTTGACATAGTCACGCACAATCACGGAGAGACTAAAACCCCACTTCACCTCATCCGATAGATCTGAAACTTTGTCCATAGACTTCTTGTGGCCAAAGATTAATTTTAAGATAGTCACACACAGCCACGGAGATATTCAAAACTCATATGCCTAAGGAAAGAAAGAGTTTTAATAAAAAATTTGTTTTTATGGGTTAAATTATTTTTGTATGTAGTATTAGTAAAAATTGCGATTAATGGTTGTAACAATCAATAATTAAAATTGTTGAACCCATTGTATCAACTAAATTTCAGGATTCATACAATAGAATCTATTATATTAATAGGCTAGGCGATTTCTTGTGACTGATATTTTGTTCCACCGTTTTATCCCGATTTTGACCAAACAGATTTTTTAATTTTTTCCCTTATTTTGAGTAAATTCCATTTAATATTGCTTCTAACCCATACATAAAACAAGTAAGAAAATTATAGTCGGTCTAGACCGACTATACGATACCCTATACCATGCGTTTAGAAACCCTATCTCTTAGGCCCAACTAACTGGATATAAAAAATAAGATAAATCAAATTTGAGTGGGATTTTTATTAATTTTTTTGGTTGTAGATATGAAAAAGTTCATATCGGATGCTATCTCTATATGGAGACTAGGTCCAAAAATGGACCGATCCTGATCATGTTTGGTAAAGTCTCTTGTATTTTCCAAAAATATATACAAACAAAATTTGAGAAGAATCAGTGCAATAATTTTGTTTTTTAATAGATTTAAGTGAAGATCGGCAAGCAGCTCTATATGGAGCCTATGATTAAGAGTTATCCAATAATCTTCATTTTTGGACTACTGATTAACGGATGTAATATATATATACAAACCCAATTTGACTAAGATTTATATGATAATTTGGATCTTATGGCAATTTAAGTCGATTTCATAGGGGTCATTTGTATGGGGGCTAGGTCTGAACATAGACCGATTCTCACCAATTTCAATAGCGTTCATCCTATGGCCGATAAAAGCTTATATACCAAATTTCATCAAAATATATTCATATTTGCGACCTGCAGTTTGATTACAAACTTTACATGGACACACAGACGGACGGACGGACGGACGGACATCGTTAAATCGAATCAGATAGTGATTCTGATTCGATCTGTATAATTAAAGATGGGTCTAGGTCAAATATTTTTGGTAGTTACAAACAGCAGCACAAAGTCATTATACCCAAACCACATAGTGGTATAGGGTATAATTATACGTATGCTATGTGTGTGTTTATTAAATTTGTTAATGTGTTTGTCAATTAGTTTGTTTTCTTGATTCGCAATAATAATAAACCAAAATAGTGTTGGTTTGTGAATTAGCTAAGTTCAAACAACGAATCCATTTCTGTGTGTGACCATGTTCATGATTCAATTAAGATTTTAGGCCACTGCGAGCATAATTGTGTTATTGGCGAACTACTGCTTGAAAAAAATTATTCAATTTCCATATCGATTGACATCGATTTAGTGAAAAAACACAAGACATCCTTGAAAAGTTAAAGTATTCCGATCAAAATGTCTGAAAATAATTAGTACTGATTTTCGCGTCATTTAAAAATATAGTGTTAAAAACAACAACAACTAAAGGGTAAATTGAATTTTGATATTTATTATTCTAAAACAATTTTACTAGCATATAAAACATAGAGATCATTATCATTATCATTAAAAAAAATTCCTTTTTTCACAAACTTAACATACACAGTATACTCACGGTCAAGGTTTTCATTGGAAAAAATATCTTTTTCAGAGACTAATCCACCATTAAAAGAGTTGAACCAAAATATTTTGAAAAGTTGTTAAGCACCTAAAAACTTTGTAGTTAACTTTGTTACATCACTCAGCTGAATTGCCACCTACCACCCACCACAAGTGGTCGATTATACTTTAAATTCAAATTTGTATAGCCTAAAATGACCTTCAGAAAAACTCTCCTTCGATTCGAATTCAAATTTACATCATCATCTTGTTCAAATTAATAACAGTTAAAAATTATTTAACGACAACAACAACAACATTAAACCATTTGTTCATTGTTTGTATTTTAAAACCACCAAAAGATAAACTATTTTACTTTCGTTACCACAACCTCCGTACTGCTTTAGCAGCATAGCAAAAGCCCCCAAACGCAAACTTTAATCGAAATTTACACATAACTTTGTCAACTTTAATTTATTATCAATAAATTTTCATTAGCATCATAACCCCTTTTACGACACCTGCAGGACAAATGTGAAAAGGAATTTCCACACTGTGAACACTATAATAGAGAAGGAAAGACAAGATGACAAAAATACAAACAAACAAAAAAAGCAAGTGAGAAAACTGTAGTCGGTCTAGACCGACTATACGATACTCTATACCATTCGTTTTGAAAAATGGGCCAACTAATTGGATATAGAAAATGATCATTTTTAATTTATTATTTATTGATTTAAAGTCTATAGAATTACAAATGTCCTTACAGACTAACATATCTAGTGTATAAAATATATACAAAAAAGAAAATAATGACGATTTAATTATTTAGACTTGCAGATTCCAGCGCTCGAAATTCAAGTGCAATTTCTAGGCAACTTTAAACATAGCAAATTCACAAACCAACACTTTTTTTTTTGGTTTGTTGTTATTGTGAATGAAGATGACAAACTCATTCACAAACACATTAACAAATTAAATAAACGCAAACATAGCATATGTATAATTATACCCTATACCACTATGTGGTTTGGGTATAATGACTTTGTGCTGCTGTTTGTAACAACCAAAAATATTTGACCTAGACCCATCTTTAATTATACCGATCGAATCAGAATCACTTTCTGAGTTGATTTAACAATGTCCGTCCGTCCGTCCGTCTGTGTGTCCATGTAAAGCTTGTAATCAAACTGCAGGTCGCAAATATGAATATATTTTGATGAAATTTTGTATATAAGCTTTTATCGGCCATTGGATGAACGCTATTGAAATTGGTGAGAATCGGTCCATGTTCAGACCTAGCCCCCATACAAATTACCCATATGAAATCGACATAAATTTCCATAAGATCCAAATTGTCATATAGATCTTACTCAAATTGGGTTTGTATGCGTTCATTACATCCACTAATGAGTAGTCCAAAAATGATCCCTTTGACCCCATATAGAGCTGCTTCCCGATCTTCACTTAAATCTATTAAAAAACAAAAATATTGCACTGATTCTTCTCAAATTTTGTTTGTATATATTTTTGCAAAATACAAGAGACTTTACAAAACATGATCAGGATCGGTCCATTTTGGGACCTAGTCCCCATATATATATAGCATCCGATATGAACTTTTTCATATCTGGAGCCAAAAAAATTAATAAAAATCCCACTCAAATTTGGTTTTTGCTTATTTTCAATGTCCAGTTAGTTGGGCCTAAGAGATAGGGTTTCTAAACGCGTGGTATAGGGTATTGTATAGTCGATCTAGACCGACTATAATTTTCTTACTTGTTTTATGTATGGGTTAGTAGCAACTTTATGTGCAATTTACTGAAAATCAAGGAAAAATTTATTTTAAAATCTATAAGTATAGTGAACAGCTAAAAAGAAATACCTTTTAAATAATATACCTTTGGTCAAAAGCGGTATAAAACGGCAGAAAAAAAATCGGTAACAAAAAATCGCCTACCCTATTAATATTATAGAAAATAATTAATATTTAAGAGCTTAAAGTTTCTTGTAGGTCTCGATGGAGTAGAAAGGAAATTTTAGGCATTGTTCTATGACTCTTCAGTGTCGGTCTTTGAATAGAGCAAGTCTGGATTCATAAGAGGGAAAGGCACAGGAGTTCCAACTAAGTACACGTAGTCAGAACAAAAGAAATTTTTCTGGACAGATTTTTATGAAATTTATATGAATAATATAACACGGATCCCATATAATGGAACCATATTTCAGAATGGCACGAATCAGGGATGTATACAGTTTGGTTACATATGGATCAGAAAATTCCTTACTACATCGCTTCATAAATTCAATAACACCATTTGCTTTGTTTATTGATGAAGATATATGTGGATGAAAATTTAATCTACGATTTAATAAAACGCCAAGATCTGAGAATGTATCAATCGTAAAAGGACACGTACTTGCATTTTTTTTATATTGAGCTCCATAAGGCTTACATTGCACCATCCACAAAAATTATTTAAATAGGATTGTAGCAAATAATGTTGAAAGTAATTTTGAAGGGAGGAAAAAAAAGTGTTGAATAACAGAAGGGAGATAAATAAAGTAAAAGTACTGGATCAAGATGACTTCCTTGTGGAACACCAGAAAAAACTCGATTTTTTTAGGGACAGCGTTACTAAATCTAACCCGCTGAAGTCTATTCGTTAAATAACATTTTAAGCAGAAAACTAAAGAATTACTGAAACCCTCAACCTTCACCTTGTTTAATAATAAATAATGATTCACCTTATCCAAAGCTTTACTAAATTCGGTACATCAGTTTGCATACGATCTCTAAATCCGTCATTTATAATTGTAGTGAGTTCCAGAACGTTGGTGATTTTAAAACGAGTTTTACGAAAGCCGTGTTGATATGGAGTCTGTAATAATTTTATCTAAAAGTTTGGGGATTGCACTCAATTTTGCGTTGCCCCTGTAGTTAGACACGAAATCTGAATGGAATTTTTATTAATTTTTTTGCCTGCCGATCTGAAAAAGTTCACTTATTTTTACAAAACATATACAAACCAAATTTGAGAAAAATCTAAGCAATATTTTTGTATTTTATAGGTTTAAGTGGAGATCGGGAAGCAGTTTTATATGGGGGTACGACTAAAACTTAATGTATGTTATAAACACACACAAACCCCATTTGACCAAGAGCTATATGATAATTTGGATTTTATAGTAATTTAAGTCGATCTTATAGGAGTCACTTGCATGAGAACTAGGTCTTATATGACCCCAATTTACACTAGTTGCAACAGCATTCGTCCCATGGCCGATGAAGTCTTATATATAAAATTTCATGGAAATATATCAATCTTGAGACCTGTAGGTAGTTTAAAAGGTTTACATGGACACAGAGATGGACGGACAGATGGACTGACAGACGGACTCGCCAAATTGACTCAGAAAGCGATTCTGAGCCGATCGGTATTTGTTATACCGGTATTTGTTATATAAAATGGGTCTTGGTAGTTACAAACATCAGCATAAAGTCATTATACCTTAACCACTTAGTGGTATAGCATATAAAAACACATTGAATAACATTAGCAGCATTGGCATGAGCAACAATGAAATATCGTCATAGACCAGGGATGGGATAATTTGGTGAAAGTAACCAAAAGTCATACCAATTAGTATTTTTTTTTTCTGAAAAGGCTTATAATAAACAAAATATTTCAATGGCAAATATAATATTGTTAAAAATAAATAATTTCTGAACGCTCATCTAAAACCTATGTGCAGGAACCAATAATATTTAAAAAATAGTTCTTTTTTCCGAAATATTTTATTGAGGTATCAAATATTTTCAATAAAATTTCTATGAAAAATCCTATTTTTTTTTCTTAACAAAAAATGTACTGACCATTTCAACCCTGTCGTCATCATCGTCACAAAATTCTACAGTAATTTCCAAATGCTTTTGCGATTACAGAGAGGTTGAAAGAATGAAGCAGATGAGCTGGGTGGTAAATATGGCAAAATATGTTTAAGAAACTCACTATTGTGGTAGTTCGTTTATGTTAGTAAGTACGAGTAAGATAGTAAATGGAGTGGTATAATTCACATAACTCTGCTGGCGGTTATCGACATCACAAACTTCATAGTTAGCCGAAGAGTGTCATTCATGGGTTTTACTCGTTCAGTGTGTAGGAAAATATATACGGAGATGAATTGTTTCAATGAATAGTGGTTTTTACGATATGAAAATGAACATCATCAACATGATGAAAGAAAGCTGTGTTTGGCAAGAAAATACCCAGCAAAAATTTTAGGATTTTTTTTTATTGTAGTCATAAAGAATCGAAGTGTAACGCTGTTCGTATACGTATACGTTACATTAATTGTATGATTAATTACAATATTTCCTTACAGTTATACTTTTTGATGTGTAAACATCTATACGCGCAGGGGGTAAGTTTCAATTTCACAATAAAATCACAAAAACAGCGTAACATATGAGCTCACATGTGAGAAATCGGTGTGAATTATGATTGTATTGGTGAAAAAATTATGATATAAAATTATTTCACCTAATTCAACAACCCTTTGCCTATAAGATATACATAATTCCTCAACCTCACAAGTATAACCAGAGTCCCTGCAGTTGTTTGCTATAAGTAATGCATAGATGACGCTTTATGTTTGATTTTAAAAAAGTGACATAAAAAAATCTTTAATTGCTAGATGTTTACACATCTCCCTTGTTATCGGACTCACATGATTTTTTTTGCTTACATCTGGGTTTTTATACCCTATACCACTATGTGGTTTGGGTATAATGACTTTGTGCTGCTGTTTGTAACAACCAAAAATATTTGACCTAGACCCATCTTTAATTATACCGATCGAATCAGAATCACTTTCTGAGTTGATTTAACAATGTCCGTCCGTCCTCCGTCCGTCCGTCCGTCCGTCTGTGTGTCCATGTAAAGTTTGTAATCAAACTGCAGGTCGCAAATATGAATATATTTTGATGAAATTTGGTACATATGCTTTTATCGACCATGGGATGAACCCTGTTGAAATTGGTGAGAATCGGTCTATGTTCAGACCTAGCCCCCATACAAATTACCCATATGAAATCGACATAAATTGCCATAAGATCCAAATTGTCATATAGATCTTACTCAAATTGGGTTTGTATGCCTTCATTACATCCACTAATGAGTAGTCCAAAAATGATCCCTTTGACCCCATATAGAGCTGCTTCCCGATCTTCACTTAAATCTATTAAAAAACAAAAATATTGCACAGATTCTTCTCAAATTTTGTTTGTACATATTTTTGCAAAATACAAGAGACTTTACCAAACATGATCAGGATCGGTCCATTTTTGGACCTAGTCCCTTTATAGCTATAGCATCCGATATGAACTTTTTCATATCTGCAGCCAAAAAAATTAATAAAAATCCCACTCAAATTTGGTTTTTGCTTATTTTCAATGTCCAGTTAGTTGGGCCTAAGAGATAGGGTTTCTAAACGCATGGTATAGGGTATCGTACAATCGGTGTAGACCGACTATAATTTTCTTACTTGTTTAAATATGAGTATATTTTATGCGTTATTTGCGTTTCCATCAAAATCATTTAAAAAAAACTGATAGAAATTACAGAGCATCCAATCCATATGGGCACCGCATCAGATCCGTAGAATATGTGCAGAACATTTTCGATAGTGGCCTACCGGAAAAACAAAAAGTCTTAAAATCGGCGTACCAACGATTTGGAGAGAACCCAAAACCACTTCGATAACTGTTATTTCTGCTAGTAAATATTACTGGTATCAATGAAATCAACCGAAGCAAGTGAACTTATCCTGCTTTAGCTTCTGCAAGACTCTTTCGCCATGAGAAAATTCTATACCTTAAAACGAACAACATCGAATATTAATTGGGCACATTCGACATTGATTCGAAGTACGAACGACGAACGAAAGGGCGAAGGAAAATATTTTCGTCCGCCATGACGACGGCAAAAATCCGAAAATTGGGGTACGAACTGCTGCCCCATCCACTACATTATGCAGATTTAAGCCCATGTGACTATTTTCTGTTTCCAAATTTAAAAAAAATGGCTGGGCGCTAATAGACTGGATTCGAATGAAGAATGGGTTCGAGTGAAACAATCGCCTAGCTTGAGGACTTTGTAAAACCTATTATTTGAAACTAGCAGATTCCAGCCCTCGAAATTCGAGTGCAAATTCTAGAAAATTTTATTTTATCATTAAATAGAAATCCTTAAAGTATGCTCATCAATTATAGCCAATTCACAAACAAAAAAAAACAAACTCATTTCTATTACAAACACATTAACAAATTTAATAGCAATTTTGAATGAAATTTACTCAAAACGAAGGAAAAAATTTAAAAATTTGTAAATCTGCAAAACGGCTAAAAAGAAATACCTTTCATATAGTATACATTTGGTCAAAATCGGAATAAAACGGTAGAACAAAACATCGGTCACAAGAAATCGCCTAACCTATTAATATTATAGATAGGCTGCACTAAAGTTATCGAGCTGAGTTATTAAACTACCCTTTCTGAAGAAATAGAAGTTGGTGTCCTCTTATCTCATTATTATGAACAATAAATAATCAATTGAATTTTACTTAACATTAATTTCGATTTCTCAATATAAATTAGAAAAGGTGTCTTATTTTATCGTATTTTATAAAAAAGCTCTCAATTTATTGTTCTTATAATAATGATCAACTCCATTGAATGAACCAAAGGATTGGCATAGAATGGAATTTAACTTTTGATGATCTTGTCAAGTTATAATAATATTAAATTAATCGCTTTCTTGAAACTTATTATGAAGATGATCTATCAAATGATTCTACATTTTTTTTTTTTTGCCTAGTTCCGCGAAGCCGAGTGGCTTGTCTGCAGATTCTAATTTTGGCTAGTTTTTTTTTTTTTTTTTTTTTTTTGCAGCGATAGACCAAAGTCTCTGGTGGGAATCGAACCCACGACCCCGCATGATAGGCGAGCACGCTACCTACAAACCTACCGGGGCGCTTAATAATATTTGATAATATTTGAAAATATCATTATAAAGAACTGATGATTTAATGTTATTATCGTATTTTCTGACACACGCAATAAATAAAGTATAAAACAATTGATAATGTAATTAAGAAACTACTTTAAAAGCAGGGAAATAATGAAGACTAGCAGATCTTAGCACTCGAAATTCAAGTGCAATTTCTAGGTGGCTTTGTTTTTCAACTTAGCCAATTCACAAACCAAAACTTTTATGGTTTATTATTATTGCGAATGAAGATAACAAACTCATTAACAAACACATTAACAAATTTTAATATTATGTTTAATTTTATGTATGTAATAGTAGTAATTTTAAATGCAATTTACTCAAAATAAAGGAAAAAAATTTAAAAATCTCTAAATCTGCAAAACGGCTAAAAAGAAATACCTTTCATATAGTATACATTTGGTCAAAATCGGAATAAAACGGTAGAACAAAACATCGGTCACAAGAAATCGCCTAGCCTATTAATATTTAAAAGATATTCGAATAGAAAAATTTTGGATTTATATCGTCATTTTTGGAAGTTTTTTGAAGAAATTTCTTAAGAGATAGACAACTTTCATACGCTGCTATATGAAGGAATAAAAAGGCTATTCTTTGGGAAAGCTTTTATTTATTTTTTTTGTTGTTGTTGGTAAGCACTTTATATTTAAATTTCTAGAAGTTAGAACACCTTCATATACTGCTACTTTGGAAGCAATAATAAAGCGATGCCTTTGGAATACTTAATTGTTTGCTGAATTTGAAACTAAACAAAAATGACAAAGATAACTACTGTATTTATACCCTAATAGCAGATTCCTTTCCTCAAAATTCGAGTGCTAATTCTAGGAAATTTTATTTTTTCATTTAATAAAAACCCTAAAGGTATGTTAATCAATTTTAGCAAATTCACAATTCAACACTTATTAGATATTATTATTATTTATAGGTTTATGTCGAAGACTAATTTTCAATTCAACAATTATTATTGTGAATGGAGAAAACAAACTCGTTTTTATACCCTATCCCACTATGTGGCTTGGGTATAATGACTTTGTGCTGTTGTTTGCAACTACCAAAAATATTTGACCTAGACCCATCTTTTATTATACCAATCGACTCAGAATCACTTTCTGAGTCGATTTAGCGATGTCCGTCCGTCCGTCTGTGTGTCCATGTAAACCTTGTAATCAAACTACAGGTCGAAAATATGAATACATTTTAATCCGATTTGGTATATAAGCTTCTGCCTGCCATAGGATGAATGCTATTGAAACTGGTGAAGTTCGGTCCATGTTCAGACCTAGTCCCCATACGAATGACCCCTATGAAATCGACATAAATTGCCAAAAGATCCAAATTATTAGATAGATCTCAGTCAAATTGGTTTTGTATGTGTTTGTTATATCCATTAATCTGTAGTCTAAAAATATTGCCTATAGAGCTGCTTCCCGATCTTCACTTAAATCTATCAAAAAACAAAAACATTGCACAGATTTTTCTCAAATTTGGTTTGTATATATTTTTTCAAAATATAAGTGACTTTACCAAATATGGTCAGGATAGGTCCATTTTTCGACCTAGTCCCCATATAAATATAACACCCGATATGAACTTCTTCATACCTGCAGCCAAAAATATTAATAATAATGCCACTTAAAAATTTGGTTTGTGCTTATTTTCTATATGCAATTAGTTGGGCCGAAGGAATAGGGTCTCTAAACCATGGTATAATTTACTCTTGATTATGAAAGGCAATTACAAAAATCAAAATTTTAGTGGAAAACGATTTTTTGATAATTTTTTCACATAAATGCATATTTGAATTTTGAACTCAATGCGCGTCCAGAAAACATTGTTAAAATTGGCTCAAATTTTTCGCGCTAAAGTTTTCGATCCAGTGCCATAATAATCTGACCCACACACCTCAAAATTCGGCCAAAAATTTTTTTTATACAAACCGCTGTCACCGTAATGTGTATATATATAGTCCATCTGTTAGGTGAGAAATCCCAGGTAAAAATTATATTTTTCCTTATTATAATGATCAAGAAAATACATGGTTTTGGGGTCTCCGAATTTATTTCTATGCATTACAAACGGAATGACAAACCTATATACTATATACCGTCTGCCACTGAGGTGTGGAGGGTATAACATAAAAAATTTAAATTTTAATAAATTCTAAGTTATGCTAATACTATTTATATATACTAGCAGAGCAGAGCCCTCGAAATTCGAGTGAAAATTCTAGGAAATTTTATTTTTTCATATAATAAAAAATTTTATAAGAGCCTAAAGGTAGGCTAATCAATTTTAGGCAATTCACAATTCAACACAGGGCTCTTGATATTTACCATAAACACACACATAGTATGTGTTTTATGTATGTGTTAGTAGCAACTTTAAATGAGCATTACTATATATCGGTCACAAGAAATTGCCTTGCCTATTAATATTTTAGATACTCAACAGTTTCGGAGTTATTTAGAATGAAATTAATAATTAAATATTTTTAATTTTTAAAAAATTCATAAAAAAATCGAAAATGGAAAAACATGACATTTTTATTTCTTCATCATAATGCCACACACTGTAAACGAAATGACCATTATGCTATGAAAGTCTATTGGAAAATGTTGTTTTTATTCTTAATAAAGTGAACGTAATGGATAACAAATGTATTTGTGATATGGAATGGTGTAATATTACGGATGCTACAAGACACAGAATACTGCTTCTTTGGAAGCAACAAGCAGAATGGCTTTTGCTGGTTACGTTTACAAATAATAAGTTTTAATTTTGTAAGTTCGATATCATTTCCCTTATTAGAAAAAAAAATACATTTTTGAAACGTGGAAACAACTGCAGAAATATTGAAACAACTTCAGACAGTGCTAGGCGGAGTAACTACTTTCGAATTACTTAAATTATTGCTACTCATGTTTTGTAAATAAAAGCGATATATGATCTAAAGCTTTGCTTTTATTCTAAGCTACGATACTAAAATATGTTGTTATTACAAAATATATATAAAAAGCTAAGTATGTAAAACTAAAAAATTGAAAAAAAAAAAAAACATTAACCTAGCAGTGTAAATGATAATTGACAACACTGATCTTAAATCTTTTTGAAGGGAACATTATAAACGGGCGATTAATGATGATTACAATGATTACAAGTTACAAAAATTCCTCTTACTATTAAAAACAGTTGCTGGGTATTTTCTTGTAGTTTGTTTATATTATTTTGATGGTTGAGGTTATATTGAGGGTTGCAGCTATATAAAAAGAGTTATTTAGGTAAGGTTATTTTTACACTTTCATTGAAGCTTACCTCAAAACAACATATATAAGTATGTAGATAATTGGAATTATTTTAAAAGCGGTTGAAAAACTAAATTGTTGCCACCGACAAATGCAAAAGCAGTTTGCAACATGATGCTGGTGGTAATCAAATAAAGTTAACTGTTTTTATTGAGTAAAATTGTAAACCGATACTTTGAATATTTCTATCACTTATACTCATAAAAATAATTATATCGTTGACATCACCAAACAGTAACAATATTTTATTTATTCTTGTTTGAAATATATCTTGTTACCCTTTCGTTGTGCAGTGTGATGGTTGAAATGGCTATCCTGGCTATGAGTTTATATAGTTTAACATGTTTTCCCTGAATACGACTAGAAAGTCTGTTTAGCACGGAAGTGACCTTGTTTTATGGTAAATATTGCTTACAACAGCAACGGCAGCAGCATCATCCGCCATAGTTAAGCCAAGTGATGAATGTAAGTTTATTACATGATGACATCAGATATCATCAAGTGTTCGAAAACCATTAGAAATGACACATAACAGAGTAAAAAGAAAACTGTATGAAGTTTATAGAGAATAATGATGAAAATAAAATTATAAAATGTTTTCACTTTAGTTGAAAACTATCCCCATAAAGTCACATAGTTATTGATCTGCAACCATGAAATTTTGTTTATCATTCTCTTTTGGTTTGTCACACAAAAGTCAAAACAGAAGGAGGGCCTTAATTAATTTTGTCATTTAGTGGATATGTTAAACAAATATTTCTGGAAGTGTATCTTTAATAAGTAAAGTTATTTAATTTGACTTAATTTTTCCAAACTGCGCTCAATTCTAACAGCTACAAATGATGAAGTCAACTAGAATTTAAAATCCGCTGCTGAATAAATCAAAGACAGTTGAGTAAAATAATAACATAAGAGGAACAAAACATCACAATGACACGAATGGCAACATTTTGCCAGTGTTGCAGTGTGATTATAACAATGTAACCTTTAAATTATAACACCATTTTAATTTGAAGTTAACTGTTTTTATGTGCCGATTTAAATTTAAAATTTAAATACGACAAGGATTGCAAATTAGTGCAAAATAAAAAATAATATCAAGCAAACCTATTTAGGGGGGAAATCTAATATAGAAGACTCGAAAGTTTTGAATAAAATAATAATGACCTATGGTGCAATATGATACCGTAAGTTGCGAAGAAGATTTAGGGAACACAAAATCAGGATTACCTAGTAAGAGTGTTGAATTCGGTTGTACCCGAATCTATGATACCCTTCCCCTGTGTCTTAAGCTTAATATTATTTATAACAGTTGCCGATAGCACTATGTAACAAAAAAAATCCAAAACAATGCAAATAAAACGAGTCATATGCCACGAATATCTATTTATTCTTAATAAAGTGCAAAAATTGGTACGTACATGTAATTGTAATTTTTTTTTTTTTTTTTTTTTTTGTATAGTCAAGCTAATTTCAGGCGTAATAATATATAACTTCATATCCCTAAAATTATGTTTCTTACATTTGCAAAACACTAAATGTACCCTAATCTATTATAGCCAATACACAAATCAACACGAAAAAACAAACCCATTTTTATTACAACACATTAACAAATTTAGTAGCAATTTTTAATGCATTTTACTCAAAGCGAAGGAAAAAATTTAAAAATCTGTAAATCTGCAAAACGGCTAAAAAGAAATACCTTTCAAATGATATACGTTTGGTCCAAATCGGGATAAAACGGTAGAACAAAACATCGGACACAAGAAATCGCCTAGCCTATTAATATTATAGATACAAATATTTCAATTTGGCACCAAAAATATTTTTTTTTAATAATTTTATTCCGAATAATTCCGAAGCTGGTGATAAAAGTTTTGATAAAGTCGGTGGAAAATCCTTTCAAAAAAATCCAAAATTTTAAATAAAAAATCAAACAAATTTAGTATTTATCAGGGGACATAAAAAATTTTCATTTTGTTGCATAGTGTTTTGCTTATGCAACTAAAAATTATAAATTCCTACATCTTGTCGATTCAGAACTGTGTTATATCACCCTTAGCTTTAATTGCAGCCATTATTCTTCTTTTCATGGAATTTATTAAATTTTGTAATAGAAACCCATACTGGCCAATCTTACCAAAAAATCGCTGCTTTTCGTTTTTTGTAGAATTTTTCACATTTGTTCTTAGCAAACCACTCACATGTTCGATATCATACGAAATGTATTTGCAAGGCCAACCCAATAGCACAGCAAGAATGCACCAAAGCTTTAGAGGCTTTTGTTTGATGTTACATATATATTTTTAAATTATATCCGCCATATGTTACTCGTAACGACCTGTTCGTGTTTCAACCGATTTTTCTCCAAGATGCCTCCAATGTTCGAAGCTGGCAACCTTGTGCGTAAAATATTGCCAATATGGGTCTCCCAAATTTTATTTTTATGGGTATATGTATTACTAATGTACTAGTATAGCCCAGCACTCGAAATTCGAGTGCAAATTCTAGGAAATATTATATTTTCATTATTTTTTTTTTATTTCAATGTTTCTTTAATCTATATATATTTAAAAAATTTATGAATATTTAAATGAGCTGAAAGGTATAGCATACCAATTTTAGAAACTTACAATTAAACACACGGTGTGTGAAATACAATTTAAATCAATCTGATTAACAGGGTGTAACGAATTATTTTAAATATTTTATTTTATTTAATTTAATTTATTTTTAAACTCTTTCTTTTAACTCATACTCTCAGTCGTGGGGCAACCCCATTCCCCCTTATCTAATTGATCTGAAACTTGGCTCATAGTCTTGCTGTGACACTACAGATTAATTTTGGGGTAGTCACGCACAGTCATGCACAGCCACAGTCTCCTCCATATGAGCTATAACTATGCCAAATTTCACACTCCTCCTTGCCCGCATTTATCTTAAAAAGGAAATAAAATATTTTCCTTCTCGTTTTAATATATAGATACTAAAACATTTAAATTTCGAATATTTTAGACATACTTCCATACAAAATGTTAATGAAAAAATTGATTTTTAATATTTTTTTTTTTTTTTCATTAATCTAAATAGATTTTATTACACCATTTAAAACCTCTTTTCAACGAAATGTAACACTATACAGAAATCATGCAATGCAAATACAGATATCGAAAAAATGTGTTTTTAATACATTCTTTAAGAGACTTGTTCCAACCAATTTTAATACTTAGTATCTTATTTTAACTATAACATTGCAAAAAAAATTTCTTTAAAGGTTCAGGATTTTCAAATATATTTCATGTTACAGTTTTAATATGTATATTTTTCAATTTATAAAAAATAAAATTTTCATAATTTCAATAACTTTTAAGAGGAGAGGTTTTAAAGTTAAAAAAAGTCGTATTTTCATAATTCTTTTTTAAAGATATGAATAATGTTCGATAATTTATTTCATATACACGTTATAGCATAATATCTTTAGAATCTTCGAAAAAATTTTCAATTGAAAATTTTAATAAATAAGTTCGTGATAGCGAATCTTCGGAGGCGTTGTTGTTTTGTGGTGAACATCATAACTCGTTACCGGATCATGCGAAATAAAAAAATCGAAATGCTTTTAAAAGGTGAGGTAGTGACGGAGTTTTTTAATTTTTTTTTTGCAGCATTTTGAAGTGAAAAACACAATTTTTGCTATAAAATTTCGGAAATTTGTTGTTAAAAAATGGGGAAGAAAATGGAAAATAAAAAAACTCTTCGCGATTACCTGGCGATTTATGTTTAGATATAGTTTGTAAAATTTCAAAAGAATCGGTCATGTTCACGGACTTCGAATATTTATTTTCGAGAAAATCGAGGCCGTATGAGGCCGGTCGATGGAAACGCTGTATCGTCTTTAGTTTTGCTTCGATTTACTTAAAATTTTGACACAATACTGTCGATATGTTCTACATTCAGAAAAAATGGCTCTAAAACATTTCCCTCCCCCAACATATACAGTGCAGACAGTATTTTAAGATAATAAAAATTTTGTCGCTTTTAGTTTTACATTGAAAATATAGTTATATTATAGATATTCTAGACCTAGTATACGACCTCCTATACCAAGAGTTCAGAGAATATAAAAAATAAGCATAAATCAAATTTGAGTGGCATTAGTAAAAATTAACTTCCTGTCGACATAAAAAAAATCCATATCTGATGCTATTCTGTAAAGTCGTACAGTTTTTTTCAAAAAAATTTAGAAAAATATTACTGTTTCTTAATAGATTTAAGTGAATATCGGAAAGCAGCTTAACATGGAGCTTTGACTAAGAATGGTCCTAAATTGTTCATTTTGAGCTACTGATTAATGAGTGTAATAAACATAAACAGCGGCTGTGGGGACGATATCGGATTTGTGGAGTCGGAGTCGCTGTGTTTGTACCGGATTCGAAGTCGGAGTTGGAGTCGCTACAAAAACTCGCGACTCCGACTCCAACTGAAAAATTCAAATAGTTTTTATATTTTCCAAAAAATTCTTGGAAACTGGCGACCAAAATTTTCTAACTTTCGAATCGATCAAAATATTGTAGTAATTCTTTTTCTAGTGGGTAGATATTTAGTTGAGATTGGGTCAGTTTTAATTTCATTAAAATTGCTTAAGTGCTTTTTAAGAAATTCTAGGTCAAAATTTAACTTTTCAATTTTCAGTTTAAACTTTTAGCGTGAAATATAGGTTTTTTTATTTTTTTTTATTTATTAAAAAATGTGATATTTGGATTTTAATAATAACTCTAGGCATTTTTTGTAAAAATTTGATTTTTTAATGTATACACTCGAAAAAATTTTTACACTCAAAAAAAAAATTTTTAAATTAACTGGAAATTTTGTTATTACTACTGAAAAATTAAAAAATTTTTCTTGTCAAATTTGCAAATTTGTTTACACTCAAAGAATATTTACAAATAAAAAAAAAAAAAAAACTAGTAATATGTATCATGATTCATGATTTTTTCCTATCAAATTTGTTATTTTTACCAAATAAATCTGCGGAATATTAGCGCAATGATTTTAATTTTGATACGAAAATAAAGTTTTTAATTTATTTGAATTTCATACATATGTGGGTAAAAAACCCTTAAAAACTAAAAACTGCAATAGATTTTAATAGCATTTGTAACAATGTTTATTATCATTTTTACTAATACTAAGTTTTTCGTACTTAAATAACTATGAAAGGCATTTATCAATAACATTAATAAGCTAGGCGATTTCTTGTGACCGATGTTTTGTTCTACCGTTTCATCCCGATTTTGACCAAACGTATATTATTTGAAAGGTATTTCTTTTTAGCCGTTTTGCAGATTTACAGATTTTTAAATTTTTTCCTTTATTTTGAGTATATTGCATTTAAAGTTGCTACTAACACATATAAAATTATACTATGCTATGTGTGTGTTTATTAAATTTGTTAATGTGTGTGTAATAAAAATGAGTTTGTTTTTTTTTTTTTGTTGTTGTTGATTTGTGAATTGGCTATAATTAATTAGCATATTTTTAGGGTCTTTATTTAATGAAAAAATAAAATTTCCTAGAATTTGCGCTCAAATTCCGACGGCTGGAATCTTCTAGTAATTATTATTCCCTTGAGTCAAATATTGATTGCAAATATTCCACATTTTGTTCTGTGTTATTTCTGTTCTTTCGTAGCTTTTAGACTTCTTCTTCTCAATCCCGATGTTCCACTTTCCATTGATTTCGAATACTGAAGATGAACGGATCTAACGTTGCCAACAATATATTATATAGATCCTCTCTATAAGATCTGTAATCCTTATTTCTTTTTTCCTGAGCCTCCTCTACCAAATGATATGTATTTAGTTTTTGAACTGTTGCAGACATATTTCTCCATGGGCACTTGGTTGTATATATTTTTGCAGTTTCCTTAGCATAATCTCCAAATTTTCTACAGTTACAAATGAATTACATCCTCTGTGTATTTACATTCTTATTTACATATATATCAGAAGTGTGGTGCATTTTGTAAGCAGATATCATTACTGGTAATAGAACAATTAGTGACTATTACAAGCTATAAAATACCTAAAGCAAAAATTTAGCACACCAATGTTTACTTATAGGGCTATTTACATTACCGTAATATGAAGTTTTTTTGAGTAATTTGATTAAAATGAAGAGAGTGTTCTCCCCACGGGTCGGCACGGGTGCAAAATTATACATAGGGTTAAAGAGGACATTTTCACCTTTCTCCGGTATGTATACGATTCTTGTTCCCTTTTGTTTCCTAGAAGTTCTATTCCACTAAGTTCGAAATTTGTCAAAAATATAGTTGTTTAATAAATATTTCATAACGCCCTTAATATTAATCAGTAGGTGCTGTGATCTAATTGAATTTTAACAATCTTCAGCATAAAACTAAATTGATTTGTTTGTGTAATAAAATATTATCGTTTTTATATTATATTATAGCTCTGGTGTTTTAGATAATTTCTTATTTAAAAAGAAAGAATTGCACTGAGAACTGAAAGTCAAAGTGGAGTTTAAGCTTCATGTGATTAGCTATTAGCATCCAATAATTACTTTGGACCCCAAATTTTAATAATTTTTTTTTTTAAATTTAAAAGAAATACCATATGCACATGTTGATTTTGAAAAATTTAGACGAACAGGAGCAGTCCAAGTGTCGTCGCTTAAATTAAGTAGAATGTAGCGGAGACACAGAGAATTTAATTCTTGACCGCTCTTCAGATTTAGCGAAAAATCTGCTACGACATCCGTGGCATTGCCACCGACACAACTGTCCGCAGAATTATTATCTTCATCAGATCCGATTTGAGAGCATCAATGAAGCCAGATATTATTGAGGCTATCCTATTAGTAAAAACAATTGTTGTTTTTTTTTTTTAATTTTTATACTATATTGATTTACTGGCATCAGTTACCCGCAACATAATAATCACAGTTTTTAAACTCTTTCTTTTAACTCATACTCTCTGTCTGTCTGTCTGTCTGCCATGGGTGGACCCCATTTCCCCTTATCCAATTGATCTGAAACTTGGCCCACAGTCTTGTCGCCACTACACATTAATTTTGGGGGTAGTCACGCACGGTCACGCGTAGTCTCGCACAGCCACAGAGTGATCTAAATGTCATTTACCCTCATCCAACCGATCTGAAACTTGGTCCATACACTTGATATAAAAAAGATTAACTTTGAAGTCACGCGCAATCATGCATAGTCACGCACAGCCACAGAGTGATCTAAATGGTCGATATACTTGCTGTAAAGAAAGATCAACTTCGACATAGTCACGCACAGTCACGGAGAGATTAAAACACCACTTCCCCTCAACCGATGGATCTGAAACTTTGTTCATAGACTTGATGTGGCTAAAGACTAATTTTAAGATAGTCACACAGTCACGCACAGTCACGGAGATATTCAAAACTCATATGCATAAAGAGAGAAAGAGTTTTAATAAAAACTTTGTTTTTATGGGTTAGATTATTATAAATATGTTTATATACATTCAGCATCGGAGTCAGACTTGGAGTAATAGTCGGAGTCGGAGTCAGACCTTAAAAATTTCAGCGGATGGAGTCGGAGTTAGAGATGGAGTCGGAGTTATGTGGTGGCTTCTTTAAATACTCAGCAATAGTTGGAAACTCTTCCCTGGTCCCTGGAAATCAATCCACTAGATATTCTCTGAAAACGTTTGTACAAAAGGGTGAGAGAAGGAGTGGTAAAAACCAAAAATTATTTAATTAAATCCTTCAAGAAAGAAATGTTCTAAATTCCACCACAGGTGACTAAATTTTGCTTCTTCTATTCCTAGCAGACTACTAGCAATAACTAAGACTAAGGGATTATATACTGAATTTTAAAATTGCAAAAGTTAGATGTTCGATTTAATTTTATGTAAGAAATATTAATAACGACCACTTATTTATTGAAGTGCAAAAGACTTTTTTTTCTGTTTTTGTTATAGTTTTTCAATAAATAATTTTTTTTTAAATAATGTTTTTATATAACACTAGATGTAACCCGGTGTGCTTCGCTACACCCTCCCCCTCCCCCCCCCCCCAAGTCCCAAGTTTCTCACTAATACAGTTATTCAGATATATCGCATTTGTCCAATCCCGCCCATTTTTTTGTCTGACTACTCACAATAATAATAGATGACCTGAGACAAATTTGCAAAGCTTTCTCTATCATAGCACTTAATATATGTGATATTAAAAATTTACTTTGTATGAGAGGTGCCACGCCCACTAGAAATAGATAAAAAAAAATTACAGCCTGTAGCACTCCCATATCCGCAGTAAGACTTTGTGAAAATTTCAGGAAGATCAGATGTTTAGTTACGGAGATTACCTCCTACAAACAAACAAACAAACAAACACATATTACCTCTATATTATGTTAGTATAGATTATTAGTATATATTTTTTATTTCAATGCTTGCTGATGCTGATATACAATGTTTTTTTTCATTCGGTACAACAATTATCAGATTTTTCGGCGTTCCTACCCTGGAGCAAAGTACATGTTGCTGCCCATGAGAAGATGGATTATCCATATTAGATCTGGCAACACTTAACTATTGGCCTTGAACTTAGAATAACGTTTGGCAATTTTTCTTTTTAGCGATTTTGATTTTGCCCATTTTTGATTTTGAAGATTTTTTGGCGATTTTTATTTTTCACAATTTTCGTTTTTGGCAATTTTTGAATTTGGCGATATATATTCCACGACAAATCACATTGATAACTAATGTACTTGTTAAAAGACTGTCGCTTTCGTAGTACTTCATACTTTTTGTATAGGAGGTGCCAAGCCCACTAATCCCATCCCGCCCAATTTTTATTGGACTTCTCACATTTATATCTGATGGACTCACTGCTTCGATCTCACTGCTTCATGCAAAGTGTCAAAGCTTCCCTTTTTTAGTACACCAGTTATATGATACCATATATTTACTTTGTATGGGCGGTGCCACGCCCACTACTCCGATCATGCCCATTTTTTGTCTAACTAATCACATGAATAACTTATGGGCTCACACAAAGTACCAAGACTCTCACTATAACAGTACTCCAGATATATGACATTTTATATTTAGTTTTTATGGCAGGTGCCACGCCTATTGGTCGGATACTGCCCATTTTTTGTCCGACTACTCACATTAATAATGGGTTACATCAGACAAATTTGAAAAGCTTTCTCTATCACAGTACTCGAGATATATAATATTGAATTATTACTTGTATGGGAGGTACCACGCCCACTTGTCCGATCCCACCCATTTTCGGCGCAGCTACTAATATTAACAATAGGTGACCTCACACAAATTTGCAAAGCTCTCCCTACCATAATACTATACTATATGATATTAAAAATTTACTTTGGGTGGGAGGTGCCACGCCCACTACAAATATTTAAAAAATTATAACCTATAGCACTTCGCATATCCGCAGTAAGACTCTGTGAAAATTTCAGGAATATCAGATGTGTAGTTACGGAGATTACCTCCTACAAACAAACAAACAAACAAACACACATTACCTCTTTATAATATTAGTATAGACTAGATGTAACAAGGGTTGCACAACCAAATTTGAGTGGGATTTTTATTAATTTTTTTGGCTGCAGATATGAAAAAGTTCATATCGGATGCTATATCTATATGGGGACTAGGTCCAAAAATGGACCGATCCTGATCATGTTTGGTAAAGTCTCTTTTATTTTGCAAAAATATATACAAACAAAATTTGAGAAGAATCAGTGCAATATTTTTGTTTTTAATAGATTTAAGTGAAAATCGGGAAGCAGCTCTATATGGGGCCAAAGGGATCATTTTTGGACTACTCATTAATGGATGTAGTGAACGCATATAAACCCAATTTGAGTAAGATCTATATGACAATTTGGATCTTATGACAATTTATGTCGATTTCATAGGGGTAATTTGTATGGGGGCTAGGTCTGAACATGGACAGATTCTCACCAATTTCAAAAGCGTTCATCCCATAGCCGCTAAAAACTTATATACCAAATTTCATCAAAATATATTCATATATTTTGATTACAAGGTTTACATGGACACACAGACGGACGGACGGACGGACGGACGGACATTGTTAAATCAACTCAGAAAGTGATTCTGATTCGATCGGTATAATTAAAGATGGGTCTAGGTCAAATACTTTTGGTTGTTACAAACAGCAGCACAAAGTCATTATACCCAAACCACATAGTGGTATAGGGTACAATTAAACATATTACGACGTACATTTAAGCTGATACTACTGTACGTATATTTATGAATAATTTTTTTTAATATCTCACACTACAGATTTGCTGCTGTTAATTTTATTTTTCTTTTCAGTTCTGGCGTTCTTGCAGTTCCTTAAACAGTGATAATTTTGCATGTTCATTATTTTAGATTTTCATAGTTTAAAGAACTTAATAGATATAATACGAGTAATTTTATTTACTTTTTAGCCCTGTTCGTTACACTAGCCGTCTGTATTCAGTCGTTCTTCATTCATTCACTTATTCATTCATTCAATTTCTTGTTTATTCATGTCACCAACAGCACATTCAGTCATCAGAATCTATAGAAATTTTTCTTCAATGTGTATTTTCATCTACTTCATGTTCATGCATGACTCGTTGAATTCTTGTTCAAAAATAAAACATACAAAGAATTCTAAAGAGTTGGTCTTTTCATTTCGATGCTAACATTTGGGAGCTCAAGTTGTTGCTCAGATTTTGTTTAAGTAGTTGTTGACTAAAGTAAAGAACTGGCTGGCGCTATAGGATTGCAAAATAGTCTCATTGGAGAGTAGGGTTTTGTCCATTATGTGGCATATAATGGCAAGTTGAGATAATGAATAAATCATTGGGCATATTGATGCAAACAAACTGTTTACTTTAGGTGAGAGCATTTAATTTGAAATTTTTTCCTAAGGCAGCCACAGGACATAAATATAATTGGGTTTTTGTATGGTTTATATGCTGAACTGGTAGAACAAATTGGCCAGAATTCAATTGTGGAAGTGCCAAATGTTTTTCAAGCCAGAGCAGGAAGGTGATCTCGTGCATACAGACTGAAATGGATGGTCTTATGGGGACACACGCGGATCGTAATGAAACTTGGATACGTTATTTGTATTTATCTTTTTTTAAGATACTCCATCTCATATTTAGGGGTTAAGAAAGGAGTCCAAATAATGGCGTTTTTGTTCTCTGCAGTTTTTTTTACAGTTGATCCAAATGTAGGGTTGTCCCAAATGTAGGGTTTCGGAGTAATGTAAACTATGAAAAGTATGATTTGAAAGTGTATTGTGACAGGAAAGTTGGTACAAAGTGGTTACACGAACATTTGCTGATTTCTCTATTTTGCGATATTAAAGCTCGAAACATGCATTATGTAAAGAAAGACTGGCCAACAAGAACTAACAGCACAGTTGACGTACACAGCGTAAAAGATGTCACAATAATCAAGAAGGAGAATGTAATTATGCCATCATTACCCATCCCGCTTGGTTTAAAAAAAAATTTGGTTAAGTTACTGGACAGTCATTTATTTACTTATTTAAAACCCATATTCGCAAATGTTTCTATAGTCCACGAACCCAATAACTACTCAGTAGCTTTAGGGCTTTATAAATTAGGGCGGATCTAACTGCGGGGAGTGAAAAAATCGATCAAATACCTATGATTTCCGTATTCTATGGGTTATTTCACGAATATTTGCCCGATGAACCATACCTCTATCTTTAAATCGAGTCTGCTAGTTTTTGCGGGTAGATATTTTTGCGATTTCCTTCATGATTTCATGCAAAAACAAATTCAAATTTGAGTTCAAAGTAAAATTAAAAACTAAAATTTTGAACCAAAAATAATTGAAATCGGTTGATTAGTTCATAAGATATTGCTATTCGGAATAGATTTCATATTGAAGCTTTATCGCCTTATTGTTTATTTCATTTGAGGGATATTTTTTTGAAGAATTTCGTCTTTTTGATTATAAGCCATGTTTGTTTTAGGTGTTCACATGAGAGCAATGCTTACAAATTGTTAACATTTTTTATTAAAATAATGGTTCTGTTCGTCAAACTCATCGTGCACATCGTCCATTTTATGAAAGTTATAATCGCCGGCTAATTCGAATAAATATGGATCGATTTCACACCACGTTTACTCCTGTAGAGGTTATCAAAACGTGTTTTCACTAACAGCCCGGTTACCTAATCAGGGAAATAAAAACGTGTTACTTCTTTTAAAGACTATGTACAACTGCAAAACTTCCATTTTATTTCATTTTATATAAAAACTTCTTACTTCTCTAGAATGTTCTAATTATTATATGTATATGTGTTTTACAGCACTAACACAACAATGAATATATTAAGTTACAAGAATGAGTTATATTGTTGTACTCTTAAATTACAATGATGTAAATAAAAGTATATGAAATATAAATTTTACGACAAATTAGATTTCGATATCAAATTTAAATACTGTTGTTGGGAAACCGCCACAATACCCTCCGGCTAGCTTTTGCGTTACTGGTAGAAGTTTGGGAATTTTACTCGTCTTCCAGACCGGGTTACTCTCGAGGTTAATGCGACGTTATCACCGATTGACTGTTCTTAATGTTCTTTAAATGATTGCTGGGCATCACAGGCATATGTTCTTCGGGTTTAATTCGATCGATCGAAATTTTTTCTTTGGTCTTGCCTCTTTTTATTACAAAATACTTTCTATATCGTTTTTCGACTTCAAAAGGCCCTTCAAACGCTGGTTCTAACAGCTTGCTTACTCGATCTACTCGTACAAAAATAAAGTTACATTTTTCAAGATCTGGATCAACATAGTGATTTTTCTTAGAATGGCATGAAGGCTTTGGGTATCGTAGATCACTCATAGCCCGACGCAGTTGTTGTACAAATTCACTTTGACTGTCTTTAGACTTACTCTGTATCCAGAATTCGCCAGCTAATCGCAATTCCGTAAAGTAATTCGGTTGGACTCGCTCCAATATCAAGCTTAACAGTGGTACGCAGTCCTAACAACACTAGCGGAAGGACGAAAGATCAATCTTTGGTGGAGTAATATTTTATGGCATTTTTCAAAGTGCAGTGCCATCTTTCAATCATACTATTCGCTTGCGGATGGTAAGCTGTTGTTCGCAGATGACGTATTCCGAGTGTTTTAGTAAGTTCTCGAAAAAGATTTGATTCGAATTGCCTTCCTAAGTCTGTCGTTATACCTTCTGGTACGCCGTATAATGCTACCTAACCCGTTATGAATGCTGATGAAACTGTATGAGCGGAAATGTCAGGTATTGGAATTACTGTTGGCCACCTTGAAAAACGGTCCACGCACGTTAGACCATAACGATTACCACCAGACATGGATAGTGGACCAATAAGGTCTATATTTACGTGCTGGAAACAATTAACGTTTACGATATAGTTGCTTAAGGGAGCTGAAGTGTACCTGCTTATTTTTACTTTTTGGCATTGTACACATCCTCGAACGAATTTTGCGACATCCCTGGGCAAACCTGGCCACACATAGCGCTCCATTACAAGTTTTCGTGTTGCTCTAATGCTGGGATGAGCTAGATTATGCAGTTTGCCAATTACAATTTCTCTATGACTAGGTGGTACGTATGGTCTTATATTTGCACCATCGGTGTTGCAGTATATAAACTTTACAGAATTTGGAATAGGTAGACGTGAGAGTTTAAAAGACGAGTTCTTACCTGACGCAAGTAAAGATTTTAGTTCGCTGTCATTGTCCTGCTCTATTGCCATCGCATCAAAATCAATTGCTTCAGATGAAACGCTGTTGATCCGAGAAAGCCAGTCTGCCGTATGGTTATCGCTGCCTTTAACATGACGGATGTCAGTGCAATATTGGCTTATGAAGTCGAGTTGTCGAATACTCCATGGTGGAGCCCGTTCGCTTTTTTACTGCACTGCATATATTAGGGATTTATGGTCTGTAAAAATTGTAAAACTATGGCCTTCAAAACGTATTTGAAATGTTTTAAACCTTGATATACTGCAGTAAGTTCCCGATCGTATGCACTATAGTTACGCTGAGCGTCGGTGAGTTGCTTAGAATAAAAACCTAGTGGTTGAGTTTTTTCGTCGACGGTTTGGTGTAGCACTGCCCCGACTGCAGAATCTGACGCATCAACAGCCAATGTAAGTTTACCATGTGGGGTCATGTAGCTCAATCCGGTCACATTAACTAAATTATCCTTACAGGTTTCGAAGGCAGATATGTCTTCTGATGGCCACACGATTTTAGTTTTGTCATTTTTCTTATTGCCAACTATGAGTTTCTGTAATACGTTTGGATGTTCTGTAGCGTGATGTAAAAATGGCCGATCAAAATTGATCATACCTAAAAATCTTTTCAGGTCCTTGGCCGTGTTGGGCTTTTCAAAATTGCGTATGGCTTCAACTTTTGCTTTCGATGGACGCAGACCTTCACTCGTAATGGTGTGTCCTAAAAATACCAGCTCCTTTTTGCCCAAGTCTGCATTTGTCGGCATTAATTGACAAACTTCCTTTTCGTAATCTGTCAAACACGATGCGCAAATCTTTCTCGTGCTGCTCTTCACTTTCTGACGCCACTAAGATGTCGTCAGTATAAGCAAACGTAAAATCTAATCCCTGTAGCGAATTGTCAATGTAGCTCTGAAAAGTCTGGGCAGCGTTTCTAAGATCAAATGTCATGTAAACAAATTCATATAAGCCGAAATGCGTTGAAATGGCTGTTTCTGGTTCAACTGGTATTTGATTGTAAGCACGCTGCAAATCAATCGCTGAAAAAACTCTCTTACCATGCAAAATATTTGTCACGTCGTGTAGATATGGTATTGGATATCTATCGGGGAGCATTATTGCGTTGAGACCCCGATAGTCTCCACATGGCCTCCATTCATTATAAGATTTTCTTACCAAATGCAAGGGACTTGCCCACTGACTTTTCGAAGGTCAACAAATTCATTTCTCCATCAAAAATTGGAATTCTTTTTTAGATGTCTCTAGCCTCTCACCTGCAGGACGTTGTGGGTGAGAAAAAACGGGTAGACCTGTTGTCACAATGTGGTGTGTAGTGCTTGTTGTAATAGGAGCTTTGTTGGAATTAAGAATAGTTAAATCTCTATACTCACTCAGAATATGTGAAAATTTACAGTGGATTTTATACGTTAAGATTCTAATTGATGAATTATCTATAAAGTTTCTTTTTGTTTCCAACATTGTTGTTCTATCTACTAATTTACCTGTTTTAATATCAACGAGTGAATCATACGCTTTTATAAAATCGGTGCCGATAATTGCAATATTAACGTCGGCGATGAAAAAATTCCATACTAGATACCGTCGTAGACTAAGTGGTAAATTTAAACGACGTTGACCATAAGTTTTAATGGGAGAACCATTGACTGCAAAAAACGTTGGAGTTGAATGTTGTTTTTGTTTATCGGATTCTTTGGGCGAAATAACAGACACATCAGCACCTATGTGAATCACAAGACGAGCAATTTGTAAAAATTGATCACCAGCACCGCCCGTAGAGTCTGGTGAATTATTTAGTTTTTTGTGTTGTTTAAAATATACTTGCATGGAGGTCGACACTTTTGTGCACTGCTGCCAAATTTCTCATGATACCAAAATTCGCTATTCATTTTACCTTGGGCCAATCCACTCAACTCATTTAACAATGGAGTTGGTCGTTTATCTCCCAAATCAATTTCGGAAATAAGCTTTTGGATTTTTTTTTTGCTCGCTGTCGCAATATCTTTCTATAATGCAGGCTTTTAGATTGTTATTTGTTCTGATCGGGAGGATTTAACATGGCATCTGATATTTGAGTCAAAACTCCACTTTCAATTGCAGCCACTACAGTGTTGAATCTGGAAATATCGCTGTTTATGCCTGATATGTTGAACTGGGCCTCCACTTGTGCATTTCGTAACATGGCAAAGAGTGTGCACCGTACAACTTATAGCCGCTGCACAAAAAAATTTGAAGAACGTCCACATCAATCTAATGGGAATGTGTCCACCACTTTATGGAGAATTTGATGACAGAATCTTGGTTAAAGACATATTAAGATTCAAACTATGCAATAATTAGAGCGGAGCGCTCAACAAATGCGCCGCCAATTCGGTCAATGAACTGAAGCACAAATTGATATTGATTTTGTCATTCCATGCAAAATTTTTTCAGCGATGAAACTCATTTTTAGTTGAACAGGTACGTAGATAAGCAAAATTGTCGCATTTGAAGTGAAGATGGTCGACAAGCTTTTGTTCAAACAACAATACATCCACGGCAGAATCACTGGTCCATATTTCTTTAAAAACGATGATGGGCAGAATGTTATTGTCAGCGGTGAACGGTATGGACAAATGATTACAAGATTTTTTCGTACATCAATTAGCTGGCATTAGTTTTGCTGACATGTGGTGCCACACAGAGCACACTTCAATTAATTTACTCAAAGAAACTTTCGATGAACGAATAATTTCACGCAATAGTTCTGTTAATTGGCCACCAAGACGCGATTTAACCCAATTGGATTATTATTATTTTTTTGGTGTTTATGTAAAAAAGAACGCTCGTTACATGAGACTCACAAGGAGAAAGAATCCACTCCATCATACTGTTCTGCCTAGAAGCCAATCAAAGAGATGAAACTCCTATAAACCTATATAAAGTATATGTATGTAGACATAGCTAGCTAATCCTTCTTCAAATAACGGTCTATATAAGAACTATCTATGGTATATTCAGAGTGCAATGGTTAAATTTACCAAGGGAACTTATAATCGCTACTTGATTTATTGTAGTGTGTATGAAATCATCATACAAATTTTCAGGTCATTCAAGATCCTTAATTTTCACCTAGTATTGTTAACTAAAGTTCAAAATTTCAGCAAGCAAATGAAAATGTTCAATACAAATCTTCTATCTTGACACGAAACTATTTTAAATGCATTTTTTTACTTTATAAATTCTGCAACGGGGTCTTCGACACATGTAACACTTCTTTCGGAATATGGATCACAATTAATGAAATATTGAATCAAAAGCAAATATTGAATCAAACGCAAAATATAAATATAGCATTCAAAGTATTGAATCATTTATTGTTATTCTCGGGATTTGAATGTGCTGAAGACGATGATCATCAACAATATAATTCTTCACCCACAAAGTAAATGTAAGAATAACTTTAGCTAAAGTGAGCAATAAAGTGACTTTTAACTGTTTTTCGTTATTACAACTTCCCAGTAAAATGTATCAAAACCAAGGAAAACCTATTTTTTTTTTTTTTGACCAAATGAGCCGATGGCCTTAACAGCTAGTGCTTGCTTAATATAATTTTGTAGTAATTTATTATTAAATAGTTATTAAATAAATAAATAAATAAATAAATTTTTGACCAAATGAATAGCTTTAGAAAAATACGGAGTGGCTACGTACTTTAATTTATTTTTTTTTACAAACAAACTAACAATAAAGATTTGTGAAATTTTTTTTCTTTTTGTGCAGTGAAACAGTTTTTTAAGAGAAAAATTCATAAAATTCATTATGTAGAAAAAGAATGTTTTTTTTACGGAACTATTCTCAGAACTGAGATTGTGTTCTATACATATATTTTTATTAAGAGACTGTTTTTCTATGTTTTTGGTATCTGAGACCATATTTACTGCAGAAATATTCTCAAAATTTGAGACTGTTTTTTAATCGAAAATTTTCCGAATCTGAGGTGCTTTTTATACCCCATATCACTATGTGGTTAAGTTATAATGAGTTTGTGTTATTATACCGATCGACTCAGAATCACTTTCTGAGCCGGTTTAGCGATGTCCGTCCGTCCGTTTGCCCGTCTGCCCGTCTGTGTATCCATGCAAATTTTTAATCATATTAAAGGTCGCAAATATAAATATATTTTAATGAAATTTGGTACATAAGCCCGAAATAGAAAAAACGTTGCTGAAATTGGTGAAAATCGTTGCATTTTCAGATCTAGTCCCCATACAAATGACCTCTATGAGATCGATTTATATTACCATAAGATCCAAATTATCATAAGATCTCGTTCAAATTGGGTTTGTGCATGCTTATTACATCCGTTAATCAGTAGTCCAAAAATAAGCCCTATAGGAAAATTGTTAGCCATAACCCCACATAAAGCAGCTCCCTGACCTTCACTTAAATCTATAAAAAAAAAAACAAAATTATTGCACAGATTTTTCAGATTTTTCGTTTGCATATGTTTTTGCAACAAATTAGTGACTTTACAAATATGTTCAGGATCGGTCCATTTTTTGATCTAGTCCCCATGTGAGTATAATATCCGATATGAACTTTTTCATATCTGCAGGCAAAACAAATTAATTACAATGCCACTTAAATTTGGTTTACGTTTATTTTGTATATTCAATAATTTGTACCTAAACGCTTGATATAGGGTATCGCATAGTCGGTCTAGAACGACTTACTTTTTTTTTTATCAAAATCTAAAACTATTTTATATTTTCTTTAAAAATATTCTCATAATCAGAAACTGTTTGTCTCTTTTTCTTATTATCGGCAACAGATTTTTAAAAGAAAAATTCGTAGGAATTAATCTATAGAAAAGTTCTTAGAATCTCTGTTTTTCCCTTAGCATCTGAATCTGTGTTTCAGTAGGCATCTTTTCAGCATATGATACGTTTTTCTATGGAACATCTTTAAATTATATTCCGTATCTTTAAATGATATTCCATATCTTTAAATGATATTACATAGATGTCAAAGTCATAAAATATTTCTTTCGAAATATTACCAAAATCTGGGACAGTTCAATATCTGAAAATAATTTTCTTAGAAAATTAGTTTATACCTAAGAAAATTTTTTTTATCTAAAATTAGGCAAAGAATATGCGACGGTTTTTCATTGAAAAATGTGTAGAATGTGAGACTGCTTTTCAGAAAATGATTTCCACAAAAATATTTGAATTATCTGAGACTGAAGAAAACATTCGGAATCTGAGAAGTTTTTCCTATATAAAAATTCGAATTACAGTGTGTAACAAAATGATGATCATGGTCTTGAAGATGGAACCGCACGACTGTCTTTGGCTATTATAGCATAATTCCCAAACCTTTTCCGGTGTGGGTAAAGACAAATTTTATGGCCATTTAAAGTTTTCATTTTCAAGCCAACATTGTATTGAATAAGACTCAAAAAGTAGTGTAATAGATCTTTTGAACTAAATTCTGAGTTCGGATGTCTCCAGCAGAATTTCATGATGAATTTGAATATTTCATGAATCGTTGAATATTTTAATTCTATAACTGTAATATTCATTGGTCATTTCAAAGATATGCCAAAAGAAACGCTAAAACGTACTTATAAAGGGTTAAAATATTCTACGAATTTTTTATGCAGAAATTTTTACTGGGAGGAGTCGAAGATGAGAACGTTTCCGTTCATGTTAAATCCCTAAAAAAAATTAATTTTTATTTAATGTTTTTTTGTCGTTTTTATACCCAATGACTTTCTGCTGCTGTTTGTAACTACCAAAAATATTTGACCTAGACCCATCTTTTATTATACCGATTGACTCACTTTCTGAGTCGATTTAGCGATTTCCGTTTGTCCGTCCGTCTGTCCGTCCGCCTGTGTATCCATGTAAATATATTTTGATGAAATTTCCTCAGCCGTATGATGAACGCTATTTAAATTAGTGAAATTCGGTCCATGTTCAGACCTAGTCCCCATACAAATGGCCCCTATCAAATCGACATGAATTGCCATAAGATCCAAATTATCATATAGATCTCGGTCAAATTGGGTTTGTATGTGTTTATTATATCCATTAATCAATAGTCCAAAAATAATCCCAATATGACAATTCTTAGTCATAGGCCCCATATAGAGCTGCTTCCCGATATTTACTTAAATCTATCAAAAAACAAAAATATTGCACAAATTTTTCTCAAAATAGGTTTGTATATAATTTTTCAAAGTGATTTTACCAAATATGGTCCATGTTTCGATCTAGTCCTCATATAAATATAGCATCCGATACGAAATTTTTCATATCTGCAGCCAAAAAAATTAATAATAATGCCACTCAAATATGGTTTATGCTTATTTTCTATATCGAATAAGTTGGAACGAAGAGATAGGGTCTCTAAACCATGGTATAGGGTATCATATATTCGGTCCAGACCCACTATAATTTCTTACTCGTTTAATGATATTTTTCCTAGTATTTTTATTTTCATTTTAAAATCGGCAAAAATTGAAACTAAAGAATTTCAAGAATTATAAGACTAAGCGTAGAAAAAAATTCGAAATGGTATGTGCGAACACAGTATTAAAACTAAATTGTTAGTAATGGTTTTTAGATCGGAAGAACTTTTGCCCTTTCTTTACGTCTTATTTCAAAGTGTTGGCCAAAAAAAGGAAAACTTAAAACTGGCATAAAATTTTTGTACCCATACAGGACCAAACCAATTGGGGTTTTTCTATACTAACCTAATACATTCATCTGACATAAGAATTATTCACCCACCAAAATAGGTGTTGTACACTTAGAATCTTCTTCTATATTTATTACAAGCTAGGACTGATTTTCCTTAGCAAAATCTAAACTTATTTTTGAATATCGACATATAGACAGACAATAATTCTTACTCACAATTTTTTTCATCTGTTTACATAAAACTTTTTTAATACAAATTTAGTAAATCTTAAAAAAAATTTATAATTTTAAGTAAATGTAACAGTATTGAAGGATATTTGAATCAAAAAGTATTGATTTTGTGTGGGGTGGTAAATCCATCCGATGGTGGTTAGAATCGTCTCTAATATGAGAAAAGTATTTCTTTTTTCAAATGTCATAATCTTATGAACTTTATTCTGGGAAAATGGTAAAAAGTTTTCCCGTTTAAAATTTTAAATAAAAATATTTTGTTGCTGATAGTCTTTTCCACTTTCTTGCCACATTTCTTTAGGGGTTATAAATAAAACTTAAGTATAAAATTGCCCTTTGACCTGGATTAAAATTAAAGAATGAAGCCATATAAAGATAAACTCAATTATCCTTTTTTGTGATTTTTTCGCATTTTTGGGGCGCCTTATCTCTGGAACTTTAGCATATGAGGCGCAAAATAAACTCCCAAACATTTATTAATAAAAGAAAATTTATATTGAGTTTTGTCAAATTTCTCAGGCGTGGGTACTTAAACTATAATTTTGTTCATTGATTTAAAATAAAAGTGTTTATTGCTTTGTGATTAATGCCCAGCATTGCACTCTAAGAGATCTATTGTTATAGGCTGCTAGATTATCACAGACTTAAGAGAGTTGGTGTGAACTTGATATTATATATTGCATATTATTGATGCATATTCAAAAATAGTTTTAAAAAATTGAATATTACCGACTTCAATTTGATGTGGTGTATATTTCTATACATAATATAACTTTTTAGTCAAAAGTTATTTAAAATAACTTCTGTACACGCTGCTTCTTAAGATTGTAAGAAATAAATAGGGATTATATAAGATGGCTGGGATTTACTGGAATATAACCAAGATATGATGCAGAAAAAAAATCATTCTTAAGTCATCAAAGCATGAAATGTTTTTTGCTTAAAAATATTATTCAATTGAAAGCTGAAATGCAGCAAAATATTAAATATAATTATGTTTAAATGGTGCGTGGTAAAGAAGAAGAAAGCATACATTTCAAAAATTCATAACTGCACTGTATTCTTAATTAGTTCAGCAATTTTACAGACTTATAACTAATTGACACAACTAATTCTAACAAACACGATGAGACTTTAAGACACATTAACAAACAAATAAATTTATTGGTTGTACGCACCAACATAAAACTTAACTTTATAGTTTTGCTGACAATTTTTTATTTTTTCTGAATTGCTCATAAACAACGACAACAACATCATACTCATTACTATCATCAACATAATTGTTGTCGATATGAACAACATTATTATTATGTACTTCAGAAAAATGGAAAAAAAATAGAAAATTTCTGTATTTCTGTACAATAACTACTTTAACTGCTATTGGGCTAGTTAGAAGGCAAAAATTAACATTAAAATAAAAATACTTTCATTAATAGACACATTTTTCAGAACCAACGACATTTTTAGACATTGTCACATTCTGAGAGATTTTTTTTTCCTAAAAATTCTCAGATGCTGAGAAACTTTTTTTAGTAAAGGACTCAAGGGAGATTCTTTGATCCAACTTCGCTGAGGCAATAACTGTATATAGAAAATAAGCAAAAAACAATTTTTAGTGCTATTGTTATTAATTTGTATCATGCAGAATGAAAAGATTTATATCTGATATTATTTTTATACGGGTACTAGGTCAAACAATGGACCGATCATGACCGCATTTAGTAGAGACACTTACCTTTTTCAAAAACATAGATGTGTAAACCAAATTTGAAAAAAGTCTAGACAACATTTTTTTTTAAGTGAAGATAATGATTCAGCTTTCTGTGGGGCGTAGTACTAAAAACTGTCCCGCAGGTTTAATTTTTTGACTAATGACTAATGGGTGTAATTCAAAAACCAATACAAAATTGTATTTATATATTTATGATAATCTGAATATTGTGATAATTTTAGTCGATCTCATAAGGTTATTTGATGGGGGCTATGTTGGAACATTACCCGATTTTCGCCAATTTCAAAAATAATCGTCGTATGGGCCACATATGTAAGCCCATACAAATTTCAACGAAATGCCGTCTAAATTGGACGTCAGAATCTAACACACTCTTTAAAAAAATTAACTTCAGAGCAACATCTGTATTATATGTAAAAATACAATATGTGAATGTACAAAGCATACATCACATATAGCAACCCTTACGAAATTGAGATTAGTGGAAATTAGAATGCATAATTATTAAAAAAAAAAAAATCAAAAATAACGTATATTTACTGCGTACTTACTTACAACATTATGTGAGCCTTTCAATTCATGTTAAAAGGATATTAAGTGGAGAATAGCAAAGGAGATGCAAAAGGAAAACTATCATCGCTCCGCTCTTCCCCCACTTCAAAAGTACTTAAAGTGGCTGAAAAAAAAACTAACAACAACATAATGAGAAAAATGTTTTTATTTTTCACTATAAGCAACTTATGATAGAAACATGCAAAGAAATTAAAATATGATATGTTTACTATCAAATATGAGTAACTAGTAAACAAGGCAGAAACCACTAAGTGTTGCCAGTAACTCAACACATATTGTGTCATACCAAAGTGATAAAGACTTCGGTCTTTGATTTAAGTTATTAAAGAAAAACCGACAAAATTTGGGGTAAATACTTCTTAAAAGTAGTATGTATTAAATATTTTAAGCTCTTCTTTTACAAGTTCTTTTTAGTATATGTATACAATGTACTCTTTTTAAAGATTCTTTAACTTTCAATAGTATGAGTATTTTTTGCCAGGGTTTTTTTTTTGCCAAACCCTACTGGTAATCTTTAAACAATGAAATCTCTTCTGGTTGGCATCATTTAAAAGTTTTTCTTCTTTTACGAATATTTGTTCCATTTGTGAAGAGATTGTGATGATGGTGATGATAATGATGATGATGCTGATGTTTAAAGTCAATATTATTGTCTGTAAATTTCATCATAAGCCACTTTGTTGGAAAAAAAAGTTTTCTACTGTTACATTTTCACACATTTGCTACTTGATTTTGTTCATCTTATTGATCCGTTTACTGGAACACGTGAAACAATAACGACAACCAGCGAACTGATAGTTAAGTTATGGTTGGTTAAGTTAAGTTAAGAGAAAATCAGTTCAAACCTTTAAAGTTGAAGTTTAAAGTAGTTTTCAGGGATTTTATATAAACTCAGCAGAAAAACATGAAGTAAAATTTCCTAAATTCAGTGGAAAATCACTCAGAAATAGTTAATATTTTCCTGGTGTTATTTTTCTATTTACAGAATAAAATAATCATTCAGGGAATGCTTTTTTACATAAACTGTATAAATCGAGCATGCCTTTGTCAATAAGAGCGTGAAATCATTAATACATATCATAACAAGTAAGAAAATTATAGTCGGTCTAGACCGACTATACGATACCCTATACCATGCGCTTAGAAACCCTATCTCTTAGGCCCAACTAACTGGACATTGAAAATAAGCAAAAACCAAATTTGAGTGGGATTTTTATTAATTTTTTTGGCCGCAGATATGAAAAAGTTCATATCGGATGCTATATCTATAAAGGGACTAGGTCCAAAAATGGACCGATCCTGATCATGTTTGGTAAAGTCTCTTGCATTTTGCAAAAATATGTACAAACAAAATTTGAGAGGAATCAGTGCAATATTTTTGTTTTTTAATAGATTTAAGTGAAGATCGGGAAGCAGCTCTATACGGGGTCAAAGGGATCATTTTTGGACTACTCATTAGTGGATGTAATGAACGCATACAAACCCAATTTGAGTAAGATCTATATGACAATTTGGATCTTATGGCAATTTATGTCGATTTCATATGGGTAATTTGTATGGGGGCTAGGTCTGAACATGGACCGATTCTCACCAATTTCAACAGCGTTCATCCCATGGCCGATAAAAGCTTATATACCAAATTTCATCAAAATATATTGATATTTGCGACCTGCAGTTTGATTACAAGCTTTACATGGACACACAGACGGACGGACGGACGGACGGACGGACATTGTTAAATCAACTCAGAAAGTGATTCTGATTCGATCGGTATAATTAAAGATGGGTCTAGGTCAAATATTTTTGGTTGTTACAAACAGCAGCACAAAGTAATTATACCCAAACCACATAGTGGTATAGGGTATAAAAATGAGCCAGAATTTTTTACAAGTTGGACAATTCGGCGTGTCACCTACCGTATAAAATAAATGTTCAAAGTAATAAAAGTATCTTGAATAATATAAAAGGAAAAGTGAAGATAATATGTGTGAGTTCATAGGTTATTAGTGTGAGTTATTAGTGTGAGTGTGAAAATGTGCGGAATCGGATAAATGGGTGGGGTTAGTTCCATAAAAGTAATTATTGAACTTTAATATATTTGTCTAAATTCAGAAATTTAGACAAAATTTTTATGTAAAATATATAAGATAAAATTGAATTTTGTAAATATTAATGGTCACACCTCTCCTCAAGGAGCGACAGGTTTTGCTGAATTGGACCTCACAAAACTCCATGTAGAGTTGTTCTTAATCATCCCCAGATTTCAAAATTTCAAACCCCAAAATCGTACCTGCTTCGCTTTTCGAGAAATACATATATATATATGTCTATATATTTGTTCTGCAAAAATGATCATAAGCTGAATCATTTTTCACTTTAATTCGAAATTCAAATGGATTCACAATATGCACAACCATTCCTCATCGATTAAATTAGTCACTCGTACCACTTTCAGCGCATGCCAGAGCCAACGACGTGGACGTAGTGGTTATTTGGCTCCATTTTTATCGTTTTTTTTGTATTTTTTTTTATAATTTATAATTTTTTTTCATTTAATTTTTTATAATTTTTTTGGTATTTTTTTTTTTATCTTATAGCATTCCCAGATGCTCAAAAATGAGCGGTGAACCGATTCTCCGGCTTGTTCCGACCAATATCCCAACCCGTTATCATGTTCTAAAAGTTGAAGGCATTGTTCAATGTGTTCTCGCAGAACATGGATTTTTAGAGTTTCAGAAATATGCTCAATCATATTTAATGCTTTGAAATTCCTATCTAACTCTGACAAATATCCTTTTAATCCCTTTCCTACTTTACCTGATCTAAAACAACAGTTGACTACTCGTTCCATACTATTGAAGGCATTTATATAAGGTACAAGAGCAAGAAATCCGACATTTTTATAGATATCATAATCGTTAAGCTTATCAGCTGCTTTCAACAAGTCTCTACAGGCATTGCTTTCAAAACATTCCCCATGGTAATTTCTTGAAACAATTTTCAATTTTCTCGGCCATTCCAGAGCAATGTCTCTTCCCAAAAGAGGTACCAAACCATTCCAAAATAAATGGTTGACGAATCCCATTAAAATGTGTAATTCGGTAATTCGGGAATTACACATTTCTGTAACACAGGGGTATCATTACTCTCGTTAAATAGCGGACTATTGACGGTACTGTGGCATTCTTGTGCAAATTTTTTTCTGTTTTCTAATTTCTCAAATTTTACATAATCATGACGTAAGTCTCCGTAAGTTTTTAATCTCAAGAAGCTGTCTGAACTATCTGCATGGGAGCTAGTGGTGGCAGTACTGGTTGCAGCACTGCTAGCTTCTTCCTTTTCCATATTACTTTTTCTTAGATCATTGAGGCTAACAAAGCAGTATGGACAAGGATACATCGCTGTAGCAGTTTGCTGTCCGTTGATAATTAGTAGCAATTTAAAATCGCAAACAAATTTAAAAGAAATGTCATTTATCTTTGTCAGATCAAACAACAGTTTCACGTTATCATACGTTTCTTTTATTTTTGGAACTATGCACAGCAGCACGATACGTTTAACGCTCATTAACTTGGCTTTTTTTCCTAGACTACCACCCTCTGAATATTTACATCTTTTATTTGAATTATCAGTTGACATTTTGTCATTCTCAACATCAGGGTCGTTGATATTGCGATCTAGTTCCGCAGAATAATTCTCTTGAAATATTGACATGGATATTTTAAAAAAGCCCTGGCCACCATCTGCCATTACTTTGACGCAAGTAGTCCCTTCAAAATCCCTTTCTATTATTACAGCCTCGATAATTTCTTCCGCATTTGCAAAGACTACTGGTCTCATACCTTGTTGCCCACCGTCACATTCAAATGAATATTTAGCTGTATGATAGACGTCTTCAAGCAGTTTGGATTGCTCGACCATGTGTTCCCGGTAATGAGCCGGGACAGAATTTTTTCCACCATGTGCTCTCAGGAAGTTGGTAACTTTGTTCATTTTATTTTTTGACAGTCCAACGTTAGCCCGAAAATTGTCCAAACTAACTTCAGTAAATTTCATATTTTCTCTTATTGAAGAATTTAAAACTACTCTCATTTTGGACCCTTTTGTACTTAACTCAACCTGTTCATTCTCAATGTGACGGCTTGCACCGTCTTTAGATTTAATCTTTTCTCTGATAACATTAGATGCAACTTGCTCTTTAGCAACACCTGGAAGTTTTCCAACAATCTTAGAGATATTGTTTAGAGGATTCTTACATTTATGATTTATCCCCTTGCCAATCTCTTGATGGCATTCGATACATCGCTGTATGGAAGTCCTTTTTTTAGGTTCTTTATTTTTCTTTGGAAGTTTTACAACGTTTGTCGCACCATAACGCGAACCTTTGGGCGAATTAATATCATTATTCAAATTACGTCTTTTTGGAGCTATTGGTTTTTGATGACCTACATATCTACCTGTTAGGCATATGTAACAGTTACATACATCAGGAGTTGTACGAGTACTTTTTGGCAAAATTAAACTTTCGTAATCAGGCATATTTTGGATTGGCCGTTTGAAAATATTCTTATCTGCGTCAAGCATAGTCAGATAACAAGTTCTGCAAATGCTTACAGGAAATTTTTCATTTTGTATATCATAATTGATATTGATGAATTTTTTTATCAAACCCTCAATTTTTGTAGTAATGAGGAATTTATTAGCACTTGCTTTCCCGAAGAGAATTTTCTTGCCACATGGACCACACACCTTGACTCTATTTTCAGAGTGAGAGTTTTTTGTCTTTGTATTCATTTTTTTATTATTATTTGATTTGCGTGGTTTAGCTGCGAATCGCCGACTAGCGTATTAGCAAAACTCTCTCTCTCTTTCTCTCGTTCTAGTCTGCAGCTATATATATATATATATATCAAGTACACATTCACTGCATATATTATTTATGGTTGTGCATATTGTGAATCCATTTGAAATTCGAATTAAAGTGAAAAATGATTCAGTTTATGATAATTTTTGCAGAACAAATATATAGACATATATATATATGTATTTCTCGAAAAGCGAAGCAGGTACGATTTTGGGGTTTGAAATTTTGAAATCTGGGGATGATTAAGAACAACTCTACATGGAGTTTTGTAAGGTCCAATTCAGAAAAACCTGTCGCTCCTTGAGGAGAGGTGTGTGGTACCTTATTGTAACTATAATGAGTATCCTAAGTTGTAACGAATACCTAAACCTACTGTGAATTATTTATTTTTTATCTAAAAAAGTATCGCAAAATCAAAAATGTTATATCAAAAATATTGGATAGTCACTTGCTGTTCAACTATCAACCAAAACGGTGAGCTATAAGAGCCTAAAATTAATCTCATATTCTTAAAACAAATAAAATTGTAAGATCTGAAATAAATCTCCCTCTATTTTTATTTCACAACAATTATATTCTCTACTACTAACGAGAAAATATAATTGTTGAGGTACAGGTTTCTCACCCGATAAATTTAGGTTCCAGGCATTGCAGCTCATCTTTGCATCCTAGCATCCCAAATTAAAAAGCATCCGTCCTGGAGAAATCTGTTCAATATTGGATCGTTTTGAAGGAAAATGTTTAAGAGAAATGGCAATTTCAGCAGCACAACAAAAATTGAAATTTCCGCAGTTTTCATTCAGGTTAATTGCTACTGCGGTAGTATAAGATGAAGGAGTGAATTTATCAAAAGACTTTTTAATTAACTTTATCTGCCAGGTCTTTCATCACATAGTTTAATACCAAAGTTGGATCTTAAAATAATATACTTAAATTTAAGCTTACATAAGCGCTTCAATTTAAAAAAATTGGTCTATTATTGAATAACTGTTTCTCTAAAAATATATATTCCTTTTGACTTTCGATAATTTTATCATTTTTAACACGATGCCAAGAAGAGTTCATGGTAACATTGGCTGGCGTTGTCAGGATGCAACGCAGCATCGAAATGTCACAACACGTCGAACGGAAGAGGAACGTGCTATTGGAAGGGAATCAGTTCGACCATAGTGGTTGGAAATCGTGCGCGACTGTCAGAAGAGATCATTGAAACACACAATAAGCAGCAATGATTGAGAAGAAGAGAAGTTCGTGCTCGGCAAAGTGATAAAGCCAGATCACAATGTGCGACTTTTTAACGACAACGTAGGCTACTACAAATTATTCAGGTGAACATTGGGCATGCACCCTTTCGATATGAGCCCAACATTCAATATAGTTCGCACACATCGGTTCAATTCGGGCAGATGTCTGTCGTTTGTGAGCATTGCAATGCAGTTAAATTTGAGAAAGAACCGCCTGGATTTAAGTTGGATCTGTCATCCTTATGCCCCGAAACTATACAATGGAACCCGATTGTGACGAAATTAATGGATAATATGATAGTGGCAAGAATTTTTAAAGGGCGGTTCAAGGGAGATGCTTAATTCCGCGAATTCTCTTGACTTCAACTGATTTGACGTTCCAGTTCAAAGGTGTTCAGTTTCCAGAGAAACTTGCATTTGCGATGACAATAAACAAGTCACAAGGACAGTCTCTGGAAGTGTGCAGCATAAATCTGAAAACGTCATTCTTTTCACACGGCCAGCTATATGTTGCGTGTTCCCGAGTTGGAAACCATCTTCACTATTCATTTACGCTACGGATCAGAAAACAAAAAATGTTGCATATCGTGCAGCACTAAATTCATTACAATCACTGTTCTATTCTTTTTTAAATTAACATTTGATTTTATTCTATTTTCGCCAAATGTTTGACGGGACGAAGACCATCGCGTCAGCTATCCGTATAATTATAAGATATTGAATTTGAAGGAAATGTTATCTTAATGTATGCAACCCTAAGGATTAAAATTGTTAGTAAGTAATTATAGAAAAATTTCTAGAAAATACCAACATACTTTAACAAGACCATATATTCACACATTTGCATACAAAAGTGGTCAATATCAGTCGAGTTGCACTATGCCGAATCATGATGTTTGTCTGAATGATTTCAAACTGGTAATGAGTGTTCCATGAATATGGTCGATTACACTGCACCACAGCGTATAGATATTTTTCGTGCAATAGTTAGCCTACGCCAGTCCGATTAAAGTGAAAATTAAATATAATATTCCCGGTACTTGTCCATGTAAACATTTATATTAAATAGTTGTATTTGTCTTTTTTGATGCTTGCAAAAATGAAGAATCAAATTGTTTACTATTCGAGCTACGCGTTCGGCTCGAGTAGGTCATTCACTACTCGAACTTGACCGTAGGTACTAGTCTAGATATCCAAACACTCATTCTGCAATATGTTCTAAGTTGTTGGTGGCATCGGTTCTAGTCATGTTCAATCTCGTAACATCAAAGCTAAATAAATTCTGTTTACCAACCAAAGTCTTTTTTGGAATTTATTAAACAAATTTAATTTAGCAACTAAATTCAAACCAGTAAAACATTCAGCAATCTTAGTTATTGGTAATAACAAGAGCAAAGTCTGTTTTAACAACATATTTTACAGCGTAAGTGTGTATTTGGATACTGCAATAAATTGTTGGTAAACAAATTTATATTTAGAATTATAAGATTTGGTTATAACAAAAGAATAGCGGAATAGCTATAAGAGAAACAAATTTTATTTTAGTTTTTATAAGTAACAAAAACTACAATAAAACGATAAGGCCAATTGAATATTAAAATCTAATTTTAATTTTTTTTAAATAAATAAATGAAAAATAATAATAACAAGTAAGAGTTTTAAATTCTTTGATACCCTCCACCACAACGGTGGTGTCAAGGTTGTCAACGTGCCGTTTTATTTTCTGACAAAAAATGTCGCATTTATTTGCACTTTTTTTTGGAAAAGTGTATTTTTTATACATTCTGGATTAAGAGCAACCTTATCTTATACGTCAATCGAAAGGTCTCAAAGTGCTGCATTCATAAAATGCAAAAAAGTCATAGGGTGAAGATGATCAAAAAAGGCGAACAATGGGGAAATATTCTCACACAATGATCTGAAAGAAGTCAATGGCTGCAATTTTTTGCAATATACGGAGGCTCGACTTTGAATCCTTTTTGTATAAGATAAGGTTGCTCTTAATTCAGAACATATAAAAAAATACACCTTTCGAAAAAAGTGCAAATAAAATGCGAAATTTTTTGTCAGAAAAGAAAACGGCATAAGAGATAAAATATGCTACATTTCACATTATAATGGCTACATTTTTTTACAATGGTGTTTAAATTTTAAAGGATAATTAACAAAAATTTTAGGTATTTTCGTGATTTATTGAATTGAAATCATTTATTAGAGACAATCAGCATAAATGCAGGAATATACAATTGAGGGTGTTAAGATAAATATCGAAATAAATAGCTGTAAAAAGTTTAACTGGACATGTTAATCTTAACATTTTCTGTTAAGTATTTAACAGGACCGAACAAAAATTTGTGTTTAAGTAAAAAACGAATAACTAAATATTTTCGTTATTAAATTTAGGTCATAAACAGATACATATTTGACATATATGACAGGGAAAGTTAAAAGGGACATATGGGTCGAAAAACCGATTTTTACTTTTTTGTTGATTCTTATAGTAGACAACACGCTCTTTCAAATGCAGCTTTCTAACTGCATTAGTTTTGTCATAAATTAGCTTCAAAATAGATACTTTTGATAAAAAAAAAAAGTAGAAATGAATTCGATGTAACAAACTTTTCTGCAATTGATCTAATTTGCTTGAAACTCGTCACTCAGGGGTTTTCGTGGCCGCTGATTACGAATCTGTTATTATATTTTAAAATCCAAAATGGCGGATCCAATATGGTGGATTATTTTTTTTTATTTGATCAGATATGTTTTAAAATCGTTACTCAAGGTTTTTGCGGTCGCTGATTATGAACTTAAAGGATTTTTAAAATTCAAAAAGGCGGCTTAGTTTTTTTTTTAAATTTAGAGGATAGCTTTTGAAGATTTAAGATGGATGATTATAATAGATATATACAATGTTTTTAATGAAATGAGCAGCAGATTTATAATTTCACTATTTATTTTAAAAATCAAAAAACAGAATACCTTAAAAAAATTAACTAAAACTAATTCTGCTTCTTACATATTCTTTTCTTCAATTTCACTTTTAATACTGAATTAGCATTTCTTCTTTTGATTGCCACATCTACCAATTTCTCATCTTCATTTTTTTCTTTAACCAAAATTAGTTTTGGTTGTGGTACTACATTGTCGGTTTTTTTGATGTCAGTCTCGAATTTTTTTAAACAGAAACAACTGTCTTTCCAAAGATAAACCCTGTGGAGTTATACTGTTTGGCATTAAATCATTTACAGCTTGTAACACGAGTTCAAATCAAGTTGTTTCATCGCTGTCTGCAAACTGTTTCGCTACTATAGCTTCCGAAGAAATTACGAAATGATGAAACTTCGTGATTCCAAGCATTGGTTTGTAAAATTTTTTTAAATAGCTAACCCAATCACTAAAAGTTTGATTGTACTGCCTAGTCTTTGATCTAAACTTGTTTCAACTAAAAAGTAGATTAAAATTTAACCGTAGTTAGAATTTTGTTGCGTGCTTTGTATTGCGATCCCAGCTATTTTATTGATGAATTTTAGTTAAGTTCGACTAATATTATTATATCACTTAAGTACAATTTTGTTAGAGTGCAAATTATATGAACTGATTTCTTAAAACAACAACTCTTTACTGTTATTTGGCGCCCAATGTGTGGTGGGTTTGAAAGTGGTGAGTTTGGGTGTGGTGAGTTTGAGTGTGCTGGTTTTGAGTGTGGTGGGTTTGAGTGTGGTGAGGTTGAGTGTGGTGAGTTTGAGTGTGGTGAGTAACATCACACCACATATGACATGAATGTAAGAAAGGACTATTAACACCTTTATACCAAATTTCATTTATAACGCTGTAAAATTAGCCGAGATAAAGCATTCCTAAAATTGGAGTTATGTGGGCGGGGCCACGCCCCGATGTCCAACGTCAACCACATTTATGAAAAATGTTGGAAAAGAATTTATGTATCAATATACCAAAATTTGTTAACATTGCTAATACAAGTGCCGAGATAAAAATTATTTAATTATTTGTGGGCGATGCCACGCCTACCAAAAATTTGATACAATATTGCATATTTCATCCAGTTCTGAGCTATACTGAAAATTTTAAGTCTCTAGCTTATCGGGAAAACACTTTAAAATCAATTCCAAGATTCCACCGGAATATACAAATAGACAAGAAAGCGACCTAATAAAAACGTTTTAAGATAGTGCGCCATATTAGATCCGCCATTTTGAATTTTTTAAACACAATACCAGATTCGTAATCAGCGACCCAGAAAACCCCCGATTAACGAGTTTCAAGCCATAAAAGCGTTCAAAATCACCTTGTTAACTTCAAAGTCGTTTTTCTCCAAAACTTATTTTCTGACCATAGGTCCCTTCTAACTTTCCGTGTCACATATAATAAATTTGTTGTATTACTTTTTTATTTTCATATAAAAAATAATGTATATAGCAGTATATAATAGTTTGTAATGTTCAACTGATCCGATCTCAATGGGGTTGAGATATGTCGGTTGAAAGCCTTAGTGAATTAATTCTAATGGCATACCAGGTATATTAAATTGTTTCTCGGTCCAAAATGACAACTTGGAATACTTGATAGTAATGGGTGTACACATTATTTTTATATGAAATAAAAAAAAATAATAATAACAAGTAGGAGTGTAAAATTCGGCTATGCCGAATCTTTGATACCCTCCACCTAGGTTTTCTTGCACTATTTGTAACAAATTTAGATAAAATATTTGAAAATGTAAACAATTTGATCAATTTAGTAATTTATTACAACAAATACTCTGAATTTTCAGCATTTACGTTTAACAATTTTAAAGTCAATAGAAGATATTGAACAAAATATATTTTTAAATTTCGGATCTTTTTCGGAATACTTGATCATGTCTTATATTTTAAAAGCACTAGCGTTAATCAGTTTTATTTTTTCGATCTTATTATGACATTCCATTTGTAACGCATCGATAAATGGATTTGCGTCTATGTGTTTAATGCAAAAGATTTCTTACTTTTGTCGAATTGTAGAGATTTTTTGAAAAATTTTTTTTAACTTAATATTATATACGTTTCAATTTTAAACTTTAAAATTAAAAATATCTATCTTTTTTAAATCTGGTAATAACTCTATAATATGGAGATAGTAAATACGTGGCTTCTTTAATAAGAATGACAAGTAAAAAACACTTTTGTGCAGTTTACTTGTTTTGTGCATTTTTTTAATATATACATAAGTACGCAATCTTTGTAGATCTCTTCGATTATATTAAGTAAGTTTGCAAATAAAAAGAATATTAAAATATTATAAATGTAAACATAATTGATTTTAGAAAAATGTCCGATTCGTTTTTCGATGATGCTGAAAACACATCAAAGAAGTACAGAAAACAAAGGTTTTACTCAAGTTAGTTGAGAGACGAGAAGCTAATGGGATAGAACAGGTCAAAGATGTTATTTTTGCAATATTGAAATTGAAAATTAACAAATTAAAAATAATTTTTTTTTTGAAAAATTGAAAAAAGTAGTGTAGGGAAAAATGTAGAGAGAAAAAAAGTGGGTGTAGGGAAAAAAAGGGATTTTTTTTCATTAGCGTAGAGATTTCGGTAAAAATCTCCTGGCATCACTGGTACCTATTAAAAAACAATGTAAGATTTCACAAAACAATGCGACGTATACCTGCTTTGTTCAAAAGCTTTCATAAGACTAAATGAAATTGTTACTTATGCATGAAACACATAGATGACAGAGGCTACACAAACACACGGATACAAATGCTGCTGGCTACAATTGTAGTCGTGTAGTCAACTACTTAATTTTTTTGAAAACGACAGCAACATATAACAACAATATAAACAGCTGTTTTTATACAAAATAATTTTTATTTCAGTAGTGCCAGTTATATTTTTTTTTTTTAACTTTATTAAAATAGAAAAACATGTATGATTCTATATAAAATTGTCTTAAATATATTACTTATTTATAATGCATTAATATAACGTAAAAAAAAATAAATAAATAAATTTACTTATTAATAGAATTATTACAGCATTTCATTTTGCGATTAATTTTTTCAACAAAATAAAATATTTCATAGCACTAATATCTTTTACATATTTTGTTATATTGTCAACACTATTTTTATTTTGTAGCCAACAAAAACAGAAATTAGCATAAGTTGACTACACCAGCAAAAGTGGTCATGTAGTCGTGTAGCTGTGTTAGTGTCAAAATAATCGTTTTCATATAAACGTGTGTATTTTATTTTTGACAGGCTGTAGTCGTGTAGCCGCTGTCGTCTATGTGTTTCATGAGAGAGTTCGGCTAACTGGTGCCATTATGTATATGTGTGTGTAAACAAAAATATACGATATCCCAGTAATCATTTCGAAGATTGTTTTAACAAAAATCATCTTACTGTGTCTTCTTCGAGCACTTTTGATGATTAAAAACTGATTATTCACATGCGGTATTAGAAAAAGACTAAGAAATGATTTTTGCTTATGCTTAAAAAGTGATTTATAGAAAAATGACATTAAATATGACTCAAAAATAAGTCGAAATTGATCAGAAAATTGGATAAAAAAGGTTCTCAAGAAGAGTCGGGGGTAAGGTAATATTTCCTCCCAACAAAAGAATATTTTGTGATCAGCAAAAGAGCGCATTTATGACTGTTTTAATAGCACAGAGGAGTCAAAAAAGACTCCACATGATCATTTATTGCACAAAATGTTTACTGGGATTTTATTCACTATCTGTAGAAACAGTTTTTTAAGTAAAACAAATCTGCACACAATTTCAATTCTATTCCGTTTACAATGATACGATCACTTTGTTTACTAGCTGGCAGTAAAATAAGAAAATAGTATTATAATACAGCGTAATGATGAATTGTACTTCTCAATTAGTTTATTTTTAATGTGCCATAAGAAGTTCGGTTTGTGCTAAGAAATGAATGAATATATGCTTCCCAGGGCGAAGCTTAATCATTGCACTTTGATTGAGTTGAGCCCGCGACTATTCCTGATGTGGATAGCTCGTGCCTATAATTTTTGGTATTTGGGAATGACGTTTGTGCAAAGGGAAGCATGAACACTTGTTTCCCAGAGCGAGGCTTAATCATTGCACTTTGATTGAGCTGAGCTCCGCGATTATTCCTAATGCGGAATAAATCGTGCATTAAATTCTCGGTAGTCCGGGAATGGCGTTTGCCTGCGCCGAACATTAAATAATAAATTTTAAAAATGTATTATAATTAAATATTATTGACATTATATTATTATCATCTAAGAAAAAAAATTTTTTTTTAAACACCAATTTTTAACAGGGTAGAATTTTATGGTTTCAATACTACTTTTGAATGCAAGTATGTACTAAAAGTAGAACCCTTAAAATCATACTATTTTTTGCAACCCTAAAAATTGCAATATTTTGTATAAATAAAATAATTTATATTTTATTATTTTTAATATGCGCTTATTATCGGAATACATATACAGAATATATGAATGTTATTTATAGTATTTTGATATTTGCCACAGTAGTTTGTATGTATCAATTTGTAATATTTTGTGATCTTATAAAAATTGCAGAATATTGATATTGATTTTATATAGTTTCTTTTATTAATTAACTAACTTAAATATTACACCATAAAATGTTGATATTGGTGAATTTTTATATTACTACCACAACGACCATAAAAACAACAAGTACAGCTGTGACACAATACAAAATTTAGAGTAACAATATAGGAAAACATCATATTTTTTTTACCTTTTCAGTGATTTCTCGGCACCTATGAAACCTATTGTCACGATTTAAAAAACAGAAACCTTCTCATGATTTTGGTGTATCATTCTCACTAACAACAAGCGCCCTAGCTGTCTTATTGAGAACGTTATCGTGACAAGAACAACATAGTCAAATCATATTTTTTCAAGACTTTTTCTACTCCATCGTTCAATTCTCGGGACCAGATAAACCGATTTGGACGATTTTAAACAGCAAACTTTTCAGGATATTAGTGAATCATTTTTTATACCAACGAGCAACCTAGTTGCCCGATTGAAGCCGTCATCGTGATTTCCACAGACGGATAGCCGGACAGACGGACAGACGGACATAGCTATATCAACTCCGCTTGTTATAAGGATCACAAATATATATATTTTATGGGGTCCAGATTTTTTTTTCTTATTATTACAAACGGATTGACAAACTTATATATACCCTCTGCACACTGGGGTGGATGGTATAAAAAAATTTATTATATCAGATATATGTGTATGTTTATAATCAAAATTTAAATACTAAAATATTTAGTTATTAATTTTTTCCTAAAAATAAAACTGTTTGTTTGGTCATGTTAAGTACTTAACAATATGTTAACAGTTTATCCTCTAAAATACAATTATATTTGCCTTTGTTAAAAGAGAGTTACAGCACATATATAAAAAAAAGAAACAAGTAAACAAAACAAAAACAACAAGCAAAAAGAGATGTGTGTGCATAAGGGCTATAACCAAATTTTTCAAATAGTTCCACGAGGTTGGCAACGATGTTTTATTACCGAAAAACATTATCTTGGGTTAATCTACAAAAAAAAAAAAACTTCACGCACCAAATTCATTTTTTAATCAATACAAAAAAATTGTTTATAACAAGTTATTTTATTTCATATAATTACTAATTATTTAACTTCATACTATTACTAAGAAAAAAACAACAATATTATAGCATCCTTTATTTATTATTGTAGGATAAAAATTTTAAGTTTAAGGTATGAGTAGATTTGCAAAATGGATACATAACCTGCACAGTTTTTATTATATTTATTCTGCACAAATAATCATTTTGTATCCAATGTTTAAGAAAGCGTTTCTTGGCGATTTTGAATCTTGCTAATGACTGATATTTTTGTATTAATATAAATGCTAAAAGTGCAAGGATGGCCTTCGACTTCCATCGTCTGAATAGCTTTAAATTTTATAAATGGAAACTTACGGTTTTTCTAAAATATCTGAATGCATTTACCAGTTCAAATAAGTATTGCATTTTATCACGCCACTTTATGTTTTTAGTGTACATTTTTTTCTTTATTTTGTGTATAGCGTTGCTTGAAACTTCATCGCTGATGGTGCGTGAACTTTTTTGACACCAGCGAACAAGTAAGAGGGTATTCCTTCATAGTTTTCAATGGCCTATTCGACTATAGTATGCCAATTTTAATATTTTCCGAAAATTTGAAAAAGTTATAGTGCATGCTTCACTGATACACATATATCTGCATGTTATGTTATTTATATGAAGTTTGTACATATATATATGAAATTTTAGAGGTGTCTCAACATTATTTTAGACCATATCTTGGCACAATGACCCCATTTTCAAAATTAAATGTTCGAAATAAAACCAAATAATATTATCTTAACCTTACCCATGTAAATGGTTTATTTTCTGAAGGAGTGTTATTTTTACAGACAGACAGACGGACAAACGATATGGATATTGCAAACAACGTTGGATTTTTGTGTAACTAAAATTTTTTGTTGCATGTTGGTAACAATGCATTGCAAAAAATTTTTTTTTTGTTACGAAACCACATAGAATTGAATAACATATAACAACTTACTTTGAAGTTGCACGTTAAAATGCAGATCTGATGGCCGACTGCACTGGCATTTTCTGGGCAATCTTTTTGTAATGCTCTAATGTCTAATGACGCAGGTTCAGACCTCACAGCTGCCATAAGTAGAAAAATTTCATGTAGAAATCAAATATTCAATTATCACAATGTTCAATAAATCGCTGATGAAGGCTGAAATTCGGCCAAGAATGCAGTGTAGTTCTGAACTTTTGAAATATATATTTTCTTCTTCTCTAACACGCACCATTGAAACAAAACTAAAAAAAATTGGAAATTAATTACAGTATTAATTGAAATACGTCTGAAAAATGACGTCAAATATAACAATGTCTTTTTGTTTCAGGTACAAAACTTCCTGATTGGACTAATTATGTTCCAATATTTTTTTTCGGTTTAATTATAGTTTTATCTGCTGCGCACTTTGCAGTTTTGTGTCTTACATTTTATTATTTTAGTCATTAACAAATTCATATTCAATCTTCGTAATTACTTATTTTTTGCTAATAATTCACACTTGCCAATAGTTAATAGCAAACTACTTTCTGCTTCATTGATGATCAATTATTCAAAACAAAATTCTTTGAACGGTTCATATACGATCCATTGCTTTTACAAATTATTGTGAGATTTATTAAATTTTTAAGAATGCAAAATCGCAAAAATGTTGGACTATTTTTCATACATTATTTTAATAAACAAAATGGAGCCCCAAAAAAAAACCGGAAAAATTCTCAAAAATTTGGGTGATTTTCATATGAAATTTGACACAAATTTGTTAAAAAAAATTTTGGGCGATTTTTAATTTTTGTTTTATTTTGGCGATTTATCTTTGGACGGTTCTTCACACCACCATTATAAGCATTAATCATCATTTATAATAATTATAAATGGAAGTTTCCATATATGTACAACTTATACACAGAGAAAATTTATTAGTTTTCAACGAATAAATTTTCAACTAAATTATTAGGCGAATTTCTTTTGTCTCAACTAAATTTCTCTTGTAATAATCAAGTATTTTAGCGGGGTCAACCAAATGATTCCATTGTCAACAAATTCGGTAGCAACAATAATTTTTAATATCTCAGTGTATCAATGTATGTCCATCCTATTATCCTATATGAATGATCCGAAATTAGTATCCATTATACGAATTATCAACGTGATTACACTTAATGTACTTTTCATTGACAAAACTAAGTTCTAATGTTTTATTTCCAATTACAGGAATGTATTTGGCTTTTCTTATTTTTTTTTTTTTTTTTTTTTGAAAGTTTCATTATTTTCTATAAAAAAAAACTTTTGTTTCCTTATTATCAAACATTATGAATTGCTCATTTAATTCGCTTCCTTCATTATTTAGTTGTTAAACTTTTGTTTTCAAAAACTAGGTAATCTATCATTTTATGAGTTTGCACACATAACAACTGAGACATCAAAATGGAATTATTGAGACTAATAAGTAATTGACATAAATAACTTTTAATCATAAATATAAAAGCTGTAAAAATAAAACAATAAAAACTTTATTTATTGACACAATAGAATATCAACTGGAAAAACACTTGCGTGAAATTTCAAACTACTGGTTTTGTTGTTAGTTAAAAAATTGAATGGAATTTATTTTTTAAGTAACACTTTTTGGGGGACAAATGTATAATGTCGTATAGTAAAATTGGAAAGGGTTTTACAGTTTCTGGGTACAGTCTCAGTCTCTATGATTTATAAAATTTTAGTTTTTTTTTACCAACACTGTAAGAAATTATTTAAAAATTCTTATTAACTTGTCAAAGTCCTAAAACTTGGCGTGAGTTCATTAATACTAAGAGTGCTTAATCAAGTCCAAAGTGGCCAGGATCGTACAATAGTGAGTGGCACCTTCCACACAAAATCAAATATCTAGAGTACTGTGAAAACAAAATCCTTGAAACTGGCTGTGTGTCCATATATTATGTGATTAGTCATGCTAAAAAGGGATGGGATTGGTTTAGTGGGCGTAGCACTTCCCGTATATAAAAGTAAATATTTATTATCAAATGTATAGAATACTAAGATAGAAAGAGCATTGAAACTTTGTGTGATTGCATACATTATAATTTCGAGAGATCGGGCCATAAATTGATGGAATCGGCACCACCCATATTAATTTTACATAGTATATAAATATCAATATGGAGTGCTATCATAGTGACTTTCTGCAAGTTAATACATTTTTAATATGAGTACTAGATGATAAACTAGGAGGCATGAAGCCAATGGGCTTGGCACTCCCCATACAAAGTGAATGTACAATATAATATGTATGGAGGTCAAATACAATAAAATAAATTAAAGAATATAGACTAGAGCGACACAAAGTTCGATAAGTCCGCCAGTATATTTCTAAGCATTAATTTGGACTTTTTTGATTACAATTTAATACGTTGTAGGTAAAGGTAGGCACAATTTGAATTAGGCGCCATTGGTAAGTAAAGTATTGGCAAGAAAAAGACAAACACCGTTTGACAGCTGAAAATTTAGGGTTATGAAAAATGGAGTATCACGCAATTGAACAGCACGTTTTCATAGTTCACCAATATTTCAAAACAAGTAAGAGGTTTTCTTGCACTATTTGTAACAAATGTAAATAAAATATTTAAAAATTTAAACAATTTGATCAACTTATTACTAAATTATTACAACAAATACTTTGAAGTTTCAGCATTTACGTTTAACAATTTTAAAGTCAATAAAAGATAGTAAACAAAATATATTTATACCCTCCACTCCAGTGTGCAGAGGGTATATATAAGTTTGTCATTCCGTTTGTAATAATTAGAACAAAAATTTTGGACTCCATAAAAAATATATATTTGTGATCCTTATAACAACCGGAGTTGATATAGCAATGTCCGTCTGTCCGTCTGTCCGTCTGTGGAAATCACGATGACGGTATCAAGCGGGCAGCTAGGGTACTCGTTGACATAAAAAATGATTCTCTAACATCCTGAGAAGCTTGCTATTTAAAATCATACAAATCGGTCGGTTAGGGCCCGAAATTTGAATGAAGAACTAAAAAAAGTCTTGAAAAAATATAATATTCTATGTTGTTCTTGTTGCGATCACGCCCTCAATAGGATAGCTAGGGTGACCATTTTTAATGGAAATGTTTCACCAAATTTATGGGAAGATTTCTGTTTCAAAAATCATTAAAATCGGTGGAGCAGGTCCAGGGAAATCTCTGAAAAATAAAAAAAAAAATTAAAAACATGATATTTCTATATTGTTCTTGTTGTTATTCTAAATGTTGCATTGTTGTCATAGCTGGACTTCTTGTTTTTGTGGTCGTTGTGGTAACAATATAGTAAAAACAAACCCTTTATACATTTTTTATCAACTCTGGTAGAAAAATTTAAAAGTTTCCATTGTTTTGGCATCACTAAAAAAATTTGTAAGATCATTTCTGTCATTGCCACGAGCCTGCCTGCAAACATCTTATCAATTGGGTCACGGGAAAGTGGTTAAAAGCGATCCAAAATTTTTTCGACAAGCAGACACTACGTGTTAATATAAAGGGAGTAAAAATTCACCAACACCTAAAGCAAATAATGCTAAAATACCTAGTTGTTAATAAAAAAAAAAAAAACAATTGTGCAATTCACAATGGGTAATGTATCATTGTATCTGTTGTATCGGTATCACTTTACAATATACCACTATGTGGTTTGGGTATAATGACTTTGTGCTGCTGTTTGTAACAACCAAAAATATTTGACCTAAACCCATCTTTAATTGTACCGATCGAATCAGAATCACTATCTGATTCGATTTAACGATGTCCGTCCGTCCGTCTGTGTGTTCATGTAAAGCTTGTAATCAAACTGCAGGTCGCAAATATGAATATATTTTGACGAAATTTGGTATATGAGCTGGTGAGAATCGGTCCATGTTCAGACCTAGCCCCCATACAAATGACCCTTATGAAATCAACTTATATTGCCATAATATCCAAATTATGGGACAACTCTCAGTCATAGGCCCCATATAGAGCTGCTTGCCGATCTTCACTTAAATCTATCAAAAAACAACAATATTGCACGGATTCTTTTCAAATTTTGTTTGTATATATTTTTGCAAAATACAAGACACTTTACCATACATGGTCAGGATCGGTCCATTTTTGGGCCAAGTCCCCATATAGATATAGCATCCGATACGAACTTTTTCATATCTGCAGCCGAAAAAATTAATAAAAATCCCACTCAAATTTGGTTTATGCATATTTTCTATATCCAGTTAGTTGGGCCTGAGAGATAGGGTCTCTAAGCGCATGGTATAGGGTAACGTATAGTCGGTCTAGACCGACTATAATTTTCTTACTTGTTTTAGTATGTATTTTCTCTTTCAGTACCAACCAAAACATTTAACATTTTTTTTTTTTCATTATAAATTAAAAAGCAAGAGGTACGTAACTAAAACTGCAGGGTATATCTCATGACCAAAAAGCAAACACTGACAAGTGTTTTCTCTTATACAAAATAGCAGAAGCGACGAAGCGATCTTTCCTCGTTGGATCGAAAATTACAAAAGAAAGCGTTTTACAATATGAAAATACAACTGAATGTTCACAGCAAATGATTGTATTGTGTATTTCAATACAACATACAATATACAACACCTGTTGTGAATTGCCCAAATGTAAATTTAGCAAAAAAAATTTATGTATTAATTTATTTAAATAGAAAAACACAAAAATAAGGTTTGATGTTGTCTTTTTTGTGTATAATATTTACATATACATACATACACATATTAAATAATACAAATAATATACATATATTATATATATGTATGTATGCATATTCATAGTAACTGCATGTTAGAAATAAATCGGTATATTATTTTATTTACATAAAATTCTGCAATATTTTGTTGTGGGGAAAATACATTTCATACATACAGAGTGTCACTTCAATTTGCTCAGCGTGACTATGCCACAGTAGATGGCGCCACAATTTTTGTTCTAATTAGCTTTGCAATCTTTATTTCTATTTTAACATGAATGTCAATATTTTCAACTAGATATCATACAGAACAATGTTAAGAGTATACACGGGCTGGTCTTTTATTTCATACGTTTTTTCATTATTCTTTTACAAATATGAACATAAGTTTGGCATATTAACTTTTTGTTGTCTCTACAAAATAGAGTTACCGAGTTCATCAATGAGTTTTTTGCTTTCCAAAAAGTTCTACATAGTTATATAGAATTATTATTCTGCTTTACCTACAAAATATCTGATTGCGATTACATCTAATTTTTAAAAATTGTTTATAATTACTAAAGCATTATTATTCACATAAATACAAAATTGCACTTTTTAAATTTTCCATTCAAATTTAAGAAAATATCAATTCTTATAAAAACTGAAACTAAAATTTCCAATTATAAATTAGAAAATATTAATTGAATTTCAGAAAATCATATCAAAACGTCGGAAATAATAATTTTAAATTTAGAAGACATCAATTGCATCTTTAATATATAAATTTTATTCGTTAAACACAAATTGAAATTCCAAAAAAAAAAAAAAACACCAAATTTGTTTACATTTAAAAACGTTTACATTTAAAAAAATATTGCCATTCAGGAGATATTAATAACTTATCAGTACCGCGCTTCAGTAACTTCTTTTAACGATAGTCGAATCGTTAAAAAAAAGAAAATAGCAAAATTATCAGTAAAATTTTTAAACGATATTCGATATTGTTAAAGTCAGCTGTTGTTGTTATCTAAACGACAACCATTTTTGTGTTGTTTATTCAATCGATAAAAACTTAAATTTTTAGGTTGAAATGTCGTCATACATAAAAAAAAATCATAAAATAGTAAAAATATTTTGCTTTTATTAAAAAACTTTTTTATATAAATAAAAAAATTATATAGCATATTCAATTCATTATTTCATTTTCAAATAAATAAACAGAAATATTAGTAAAAAAAAATAAAGATATTAAACATAAACATAAAATCATCCTGTCAAACACGAAGTAATTTGTTTTTTTTTTTCTATTCTTTGTGTTTTTCGCTTATTTTGACAGAGATGCCACTAGTTTACAATTTAAATAAATAGAAAAACAGATTTGTCGACTGTCGTTAAGATGTATGTACTTAGTGAATCACTTAATCCTTAGTGCAAACAACAATAGCTGTCGATATATTTTGCGATTGTCAGATCGTTGAATTTGAAATTTACAGAATCGAATTAATTTAAATTCAATGAATTTAAGAAAACCTAAAACGATATTTAAGAATTGCTAACATAAAAATAGTTACATAAGTAAACGTAATTTGATGAGAATGTTATTTTTTTATATATAAATTTTCACAATTTTTTTTGGATGAAAATTCGAAGTTTTTCAGAAAATAAAGATAACATTAAATTATTTTATTTAAAATGTTTGGGACTTTTGGTTTTTTGCGTTTTTCATCCCTAATTTGATTATTTATTATTATAAATTTATTCTCTATGTTTTCAAAATATGGCAATATTTTAAAAAAAGTTGAGAGAGCCTTTTTTCTTTTTGGTTATTATTTTGTTACTCCATCCGACCTATATGGCCATAATGAAGAAATATTTGGCCAGTTAAAAGAAACTATACAGCCAATTAGCACGATTTAATGCATATAGCCACTCTACACAACCATTACCTTTGCAATGGAGGTTAGGGCGAGCTATTTAATTAGCAAAAACTAAATTAAACGAGAAGTTATGTCATATAACCGGAAACGCATGCATATAGGTATATAACCTAAATGCATGGCGATCAGCAACCACGATGACCAAAAAGCAAACAACGAAATAAATCCGAAATAATAGAAAAGATGAAAACCAACCCAAAGAATTTTCTTAAATAATTTGGTATTGAGTTTAACAAATTGTTTACTTTTTCCAATACTCAAACCGAGGTGGAGGGTATTAAAGATTCGGCACAGCCGAATTTAACACTCTTACTTGTTTTTAATTTCGGATCTCTTTCGGAATACTTGTCCATGTCTTATATTTTAGAAGCACTAGCGTTTATCAGCTTTATTTGTTTTTAGATCTGATTACATCAGTTTGTCATTCCATTTGTAACGCATCGAGAAATTAATTTGCGTGTTTCATGCAAAAGATTTCTTACTCTTGTCCAATTGTAGGGATTTTATGAAGATTTTTGTTTTTTAACAACTTAATATTATATATTTTTCTATTTTAAACTTTCAAATTAAAAATATATAAATTTTTTAAGTCTGGTAATAACTCTATAATATGGAGGAAGTAAATATGTGCCTTCTTTAATAACAATGACAAGTAAAAAACACTTTTTGTGCAGTTTACTTGTTTTGTGCATCTTTTTTATACATAAGTACGCAATCTTTGTAGATCTCTTCGTTTTATTAAGTTTCTAAATAAAAAGAACATTAAAATATTATAAATTTACACATAATTAATTTTAGAAAAATGTCCGATTCGTTTTTCGGTGATGCTGAAAACACATCAAAGAAATACAGAAAACAAAAGTTAGTTGAGAGACGAGAAGCTAATGAGATGGAACAGGTCAAAGATGACGGCTTCAAGTGCAGATACAAGGCTTGTGAAAAAGTATTAAATACGATAAATCAGATCTAAGTATACATGCTAATAACCAATGTCTTAAAAAAATAGCTTTTAAAATCAAGAACCAAAATTCTGTTTGCGTTATAAGATCCCATTTGCAAGACATTTTAATTAATTGTGTAAATTTTAAATGCACATCTACCCATACAAAAGATGAATTATACAGAATTGTAAAAATATTTTTTTTTTATAATATCTGTTGGTTTTTTATATTGTTTTTATGTAATTCTTATCTTATTTTTTATGTTATTTTTCTTCGTTTTTATGTTACTTTTGCGTTATTGAAATTGAAAATTGACATATTAAAAATAAAATTTTATATTTTGAAAAATTGAAAAAAGTAGTGTAGGGAAAAATGTAGGAAGAAAAAAAGTGGGTGTAGGGAAAAAAGGGATTTTTTTTCATTAGCCTAGAGATTTCTGAAAAAATCTCCTGGCATCACTTTCATAAGAATAAATGAAATTGTTGCTTTCTTTTACTCTTTGGTGAGTATTTTCGTTTTCGTTCGGCTGTACACATATAAGAAGCCGATTGGAGTTCAGCTTACTGGTGACAATATGGATATGTATGTGTGTAAACAAAAATGTACGATATCCCAGTCTCATTTCAAAGATTGTTTTTTTTTTTTTTTTTAAATCACCTTACTGTCTTTTTCGAGCACTTTTGATGATTAAAAACTGATTAATCACATGCGGTATTAGAAAAAAAACTAAAAACGACTTTTGCTTACGCTTAAAAAGTGATTTATAGAAAAATGACATTAAATACGACTCAAATATTAGTCGAAACTTATCAGAAAATCGGACAAAAAAGGCTCTCAAGAGGAGTCGGGGATAAGGTAATATTTTCTCGCGGCAAAAGAATATTTTTTGATCAGCAAAAGAGCGCGTTTATGACTGTTTTAATAGCACAGAGGAGTCGAAAAAAGCTCCACATGATCTTTTTTCGCATAAAATGCTTTCTGGGAAATTATTCACTATCTGTAGAAACAGGTTTTTTAAGTAAAACAAATCTGCACACAATTTCAATTATATTTCGTTCACAATGATACGATCACTTTGTTTACTAGCTGGCAGTAAAATAAGAAAATAGTATTATAATACAGCGTAATGATGAATTGTGCTTCTCAATTAGTTTATTTTTAATGTGCCATAAGAAATTTGGTTTGTGCTAAGAACAGCATGAATACATTTTTCCCAGGGCGAGGCTTGATCATTGCAGTTTGATTGAGTTGAGCTCTGCGACTATTCCTGATGCGAATAGCACGTGCCTACAATTTTTGGTAGTAGGGAATGGCGTTTGTGCAAAGAAAAGCATGAACACATGTTTCACAGGGCGAGGCTTGATCATTGTCCTTTGATTGAGCTGAGCTCCGCGATTATTCCTAATGTGAATAACTCGTGCATAAAATTCTCGGTAGTCCGGGAATGGCGTTTGCCTGCGCCCGACATTAAATAATACATTTCAAAAATGTATTAGAATATTAAAATTTTTTTCGAAAATTTTAGCTATTTTTAATCTAACAAAAAAAAATGTTTTTAAACACCAATTTTTTACACATAACTATTTTATGGATTCACTACTACTTTTGAATGCAAGTATGTACTAAAAATAGAACCCTTAAAATGATACTAATTTTTGCAACCCTAAAGAGTGCAGTATTTTGTATAAATAAAATAATTTATATTTATATTATTTTTAATATGCGCTTATTATGGATATACATATATAGAATATATGAATATTATTTATAGTATTTTGATATTGGCAACAATAGTATGTATCAATTTGTAACATTTTGTGATGTTATAAACATCGCAGAATATTGATATTGATTTTATATAGTTTCTTTTATTAATTAGTTAACTTAAATATTACACCAAAAAATATTGAAATTGGTGAATTTTTATATTATTAGCAAAACGACCATATAAACAACTAGTACAGCTATGACAAAATACAAAATTTAGAATAACAATATAGGAAAACATCATATTTTTTTACCTTTTCAGTGATTTCTCGGCACCTATGAAACGTTATTGAGAACGTTATGGTGACAAGAACAACATAGGCAAATACATTTTTTCAAGACTTCTTTTACTCTTTCGTTCAATTCTCGGGACCGGATGAACCGATTTGGACGATTTCAAACAGCAAACTTCTCAGGATGTTAGTGAATCGTTTTATGCCAACGAGCAACCCAGTTGCCCGATTGAAGCCGTCATCGTGATTTCCACAGACGGACAGATGGACAGACGGACATCGCTATATCAACTCCGCTTGTTATAAGGATCACAAATATATATACTTTATGGGGTCCAAATTTTTTTTCTAATTAATTCATACGGAATGACAAACTTATATATACCCTCTGCACACTGGAGCGGAGGGTATAAAAAAAATGAATGAAAATTTGGAGGTTAGTCTCGGTTTACACATGAAAGTTTTCTTGCTGAAAGTCTTGAGTTTATTGGCGATACGGAAGAGAAGAATGGCAGGGGGTACATACTTTCATGTACTCTGAAATTCTCTTTTGTTTCTTGCTTCGTAATTGTCAAAGTGAAGTTATTTTACGTTTTCTTTCATTTTTATTTTCGTTTGTGTTAAGAAGGATAATAAATTGAAATAAAATTAATTTTAATGAAATAAAATGATAAAATAAATAAATGATATGATAAAGTAAATATGAACAAATCTTGAATTTCAGTACAAAAATTAGAGTGTGTAGACATGGACGAAAGTTTAAAAGAGGATTTCAAACAGTTTCAGAAAGAACAAGTAAGAAAATTATAGTCGGTCCAGAACGAATATACGATACCCTACACCATGGTTTAGAGTCCCTATCGCTTCGGTCCAACTAATTGGATATAGAAAATAAGCATAAACCAAATTTCAGAGAACTTGTTTTTAATTTTTTTGGCTGCAGATATAAAAAAGTTCATATCGGGTGCTATATTTATATGGGGACTACGTCGAAAAATAACCCGATCCTGACCATATTTGGTAAAGTCACTCATATTTTGAAAAAATATAAACAACCCAAACTTGAGAAAAATCTGTGCAATATTTTTGTTTTTTTAATAGATTTAAGTGAAGATCGGGAAGCAGCTCTATATGGGGCCTATGACCAAGAATGGTCCTAAAAGAATTATTTTTGGACTACTGATTAATGGATATAATAAATACATATAAACCCAATTAACTGGGATCTATATGATAATTTGGTTCTTATGGCAATTTATGTCGATTTCATAGGGGCCATTTGAATGGGGACTAGATCGGAACATGGGCCGAATTTCACCAATTTCAACAGCGTTCATCCCATGGCAGATGGAAGCTTATATACCAAATCTCATCAAAATTTATTCATATTTGCGACCTGTAGTTTGATTACAAAGTTTACATGGACACACAGACGAACGGACGGACATCGCTAAATCGACTCAGAAAGTGATTCTGAGTCGATCGATATAATAAAAGATGGGTCTAGGTCAAATATTTTTGGTAGTTACAAACAGCAGCACAAAGTCATTATACCCAAACCACATAGTGCACGGTGTGCTTGAAATGTTTTAAATGGAATTTTTTACCAGGTTGAAATATTTTGATGCAATCGATGAATAACCTCATTTTGATGAATTCTGGTTAGTTTTAAAAAAATCAGTAGAGCCGTTTTTTTTTTAAATTTAAAAATGTAATTGTAGCGATTTTTAGTATATGTTGTGATAAAAAAATGCTTGTTTGAGGCTGATTCACATGATATTACTTTCAAAATCCGACTTACACCATTTCGAAATTAAGTATACATAATTCAATAGTTACAAATTAATTTTCATTTGTGCCATAAGTTTCTTACAAAATACTTTGCATAAGAGCCAGCTGCGTATGTTTAATGTGCAAAAATTCATGTAAGACTTAAAGAAAGAGTAAGATGTGTACAGATAATATATAATTATATATGTATTATAATAAACGAAAATTTAAGTTTAACTTTCGAGTACGTTTGTTACACAATTTGTGAAAAGTGGTATTTATATAAAGTTCATATATGTTGACTGTTGTATTCCTGAATGGCTCTCAGTAGATTATTAGCATAATTCGTTGGTTTCACCTTATATTTGGACCATGAAAACTTGAAATCCGAGTGAACAGACTCCATAGCTTGTTCACAGTAATATCCGAGACTTCTTTGCACTTTTTTTTACAGATATAAGGCACATGAAAAAGTACTGCGTGTACTTTTGGAGTAAAGCTGATGTTTAAGTCAGTGTAGCTTTAGTGAAAGTTGTCAGTATAAGTTTCAAAGTGATGATATAATTTCAAAGCGAAGCATGAATCTACCACGTAGCGAAAATTATCAAAGCATTTTGCATACTTCAAACAATCAATATTTTTGTTGGCTCTTAAGTAATATACTTTATTTAAAAGAGTTTTGCAGGCATTACCAGCAAATGAGGGACAACCGTTGAATATGTTTCTGGAAACGTTACATTTTTTTGCCCAATCCAAACTTTCAGTTTCACATACTTTTAGCATATGTGTGAAGATGTGATTAACCACGCCAATCATTAAGTGAAGCTCTGGAGGAGGTATAATATTAATGATTTCTTCACTATCACTCAGTGAACAAATTGGATGTTGAATTCAGCAATCTTATTTTTTCCATCATTTTTATTGCTGCCACTTTTAGACCACATTTATACTTCAGCCGGCAATCACCAATAGTTCTGATCTGACCACAGGAATTTAAATTGTCTTTTTTTCATTACACCATGTGCAGGGGTAGGTATTCGAGTGACTCATCAATCCAACTAGTACATTTGCCAACTTTAAGTCGGTGGCAATAATCGCAGACGTAAAACTCGTTATATCAAGGATCGACCATATGTTTCTAACATTTGCGTAATTTTCTTCAACATTTGTAACTAATCCTATAATAAAAAGTTTCTTAACACCTGAACCTTTGAAACGTTTTGCAGCAATACCATCACTGTAAGTCTGTCGAACTGCATTACTGGTGCTATCAATACTTATGTTCTTTGACTGAAGACATAAGCATATCTTTAGAAAACTATCACCGCCATCAATACCGAACTTAAGGTGAATGTCGTCGTTGATATTTCGTTGTTTTTTTATTTCTTCAATGAAACCAATCAAGTTATTACAGAAAACTGAATTGTGATCAATGTTTTCTGTTTTGCCCTTCATATTTTTAACATAAGTGCTGGATTGAACGCTGAAATATTTATCTAACTTGTGATTTATACTTCTCATTATGCCCTATACCACTATGTGGTTTGGGTATAATGACTTTGTGCTGCTGTTTGTAACAACCAAAAATATTTGACCTAGACCCATCTTTAATTATACCGATCGAATCAGAATCACTTTCTGAGTTGATTTAACAATGTCCGTCCGTCTGTGTGTCCATGTAAACCTTGTAATCAAACTGCAGGTCGCAAATATGAACATATTTTGATGAAATTTGGTATATAAGCTTTTATCGGCCATGGGATGAACGCTGTTGAAATTGGTGAGAATCGGTCCATGTTCAGACCTAGCCCCCATACAAATTACCCATATGAAATTGACATAAATTGCCATAAGATCCAAATTGTCATATAGATCTTACTCAAATTGGGTTTGTATCCGTTCATTACATCCACTAATGAGTAGTCCAAAAATGATCCCTTTGACCCCATATAGAGCTGCTTCCCGATCTTCACTTAAATCTATTAAAAAACAAAAATATTGCACTGATTCTTCTCAAATTTTGTTTGTATATATTTTTGCAAAATACAAGAGACTTTACCAAACATGATCAGGATCGGTCCATTTTTGGACCAAGTCCCTATATAGATATAGCATCCGATATGAACTTTTCATATCTGCAGCCAAAAAAATTAATAAAAATCCCACTCAAATTTGGTTTTTGCTTATTTTCTATGTCCAGGTAGTTGGGCCTGAGAGATAGGGTCTCTAAGCGCATGGTATAGGGTATGGTATGGTCGGTCTAGACCGACTATAATTTTCTAACTTGTTTTTTCTTGCAAATGAGGTTCAAATAATTTTCTGTTGTTAGTTGCAACTCTCAATCCAGAAGTAAGGCCATTAACTGCTCTCATTGATAATGAAAAATTGCATTGCAAGTTGCTTATGTCTTCAGCTGATATCGGCAACCGACGTTTGGTAATTTTACGCAATTCTTGGTAATCAGGAACAGCTACAGTTAAGGGTTTACCTCTGCTTTGAGATAGAGCTAATTCACTTTCCTTGCAGTCGTTTTTTGAATCTTTAACGTCCTTAATGAATTCACAAATAAGGTGCTCCTTATGATTTTACGTAATTACTTCATCAATATGTTCTTTAATAGTTTTGGAAAACTAAGAGAAATTGCACTAGTGGCTATTACCTCTCTTCAAAACAGATAAACATTTGGAGAATATGTTTTTTTTTATCAACGCTTTTCGCATTCGTCGATTTAGCTATAAAATTACAGCTTCCCGGCGACCGAGTAATTTGACATAGCTTACAGTTACAATTTTCATTGGAATTTGATCTTAATGATTTTGGAAGATTCCATGTTGACACGACGTCAGGTAATTCGGATCGCTTGAATTTATCTGAACTGGGATTTTTGATGAAACCATATAAATTAATTTGACAAGTAGAACAAATAGCGTTTGGGAGACGTTCGTCTTCTCCATCGTAGTCGATTGATTTTTCAATTCTCTCTTTGAGTTTACCACTAATGCTGAATAAAATCTTTTTCTTTTTAAGGCAAAGTAAACAAATTTTAGACCAATTTTCTGAATGCGTAAACTTGTGATCTTCACTAAAATTTAATTTACTCATTGTATCAAAAATGTTATGTTCCACTTCTAAATGCATAAAATGCACATGTGCCGATACTGTGTAAAACGCGTGCGGTTAGGTCAAAAGTAAAAACCGTAAGAGGATGAAAATATTTTTTATTTTCTTTCATTGACATTCTTGGCATGGTTGTATTTCACAATAAAAGTTTCAACAACAAAAAACGGCTCTACCGATTTTTTAAAACTCACCAGAATTCATGAAAATAAGAATGTATCAAAAAATTTCAACCTGGTAAAAATTTCTATTTAAAAAATTTCAAGCACACCGTGAGTGGTATATGGTATAAAAATTTCATGTGTAAACCGGCACTTACTATTCGAAAATTTCGTTCAAAATATAGACGGAATATTGATTTCACTTTATCATCTTTCATGGGAGTAATTGAAAACTTCAGGTAGACTGCACCAATTGCTAATGATTGTCCAAAATAAGGCGCTCAAATAACAATTATGTAATAGACAAGAATTGCAAATTTTGAGAAACTCTTTACAGCGTATACTCATGCTTATAAAGTTTAATTGACATATGAAATAAAACCGAATGACCATGTACAGCGAAGAGAGATCGTTGAATGGACTATTGAACTTCAAGCAGTGGATGATGTGTTTTCGAACAAAATCATTGAATCGATGAAGCACCTTGATGGCTTCGTTAAATCGTCAAAATTGCCTCATTTGGGGTTCAGAGAACGCACATGTGTTTGTCAAAAACGCATGCATCTACAGCTTGTCTCAGTTTGGTCAATATTTTAGGTTGAAGGCATCATTGGACTATAGTTCTTCGAAAATGAGGCTGGTCTAGAAGTGACTGTTAGAGGTGCTCGATATCGCGACATGAAGGTCATCAAATAAATAAATAAAAAAAATATATATATATAAATAAAAATTTCTTCGGTCTATACTCTCCAAACTGAATATTGATGGGGGCTAATGCTAGATTGGACTAAAAAATTGCCCCTTATAACTTCTAAAAAATATAACATAATTTTTATGACCATCTTGAATTAACGAAGCTCAAAAACTTTCTGACACACACAATCAATACCCAAATTCCGCTTTTGTTTGACCACATTTTACGAGCACTCTGAAAATCATCATATTAATTAGGATTTAACCAATTTAATGATCATTCGAATGCACTTGTTCTAAAACTTTCTCTTACTTCGTTCGTTAAACACACAAATAGAAGTATTTTTGGGTTTAATTAAATTTGTTAAGTTTTTACTGTTATAGACGAATTTAGGCCGTAATGCAAGAATATGATTTCTACTCAACTGTTTTCGATGTAAATTGTTTCTGTATGTTAATTTATGTGTTAAGTTTTCTTGTTATATTTGCCTTAAATTTTGCAAATATAAATGTATGTTAACGAGCACACAAACAAATACAAACAATTACATGCACACACATTTGCATAACTAAACTTATGTACACACACTCACAAGCTCACCAAACTCATGCTGTCAACAGTATTGTCAAGTTGCGAATACCAATAAGTTGCATCATCAAACATGTACACAAACACATTCGCTTACACACTAGCACTCACACACACACAACCACACGCAAGCATACATAAAACCATAATCAAATACATAGACGGTTATTTGCATTTAATCCTCTACATAAATTGTCGAAGAACGAAAACTTACACATACACACACACACATTAATTTTCACTAATATAAACACACACTAATAAACATTTCAAACAAATAAATTCCCATATTTTAGCTTAGATGTTTGCTGCTGTTGTCCTATGTATTTATGTGTTTCTGTGTGTAATTTTACATACTAATAGAGTAAAGTAATACCATGGCATATTGTTCACTGTCAATTACAGTTGAGCTGGTAATTAAGAGCTATTAAATGTAGAAGTAGTCGTAGTTTGAACTGTAGTTAGCAAAAGCTGCAGCAGCAACAACAGCCGAATCATCAGCATTTAAAATGAAAGTATTTTTAACAATTGTTATCAACTTAATTACTCGTATATAAAACTAAGAGCAACTGAAATGAATGAATGAATTTATACATACGGAAAAACTTTTCCCTACTACTGTATTGACATTTTTCGATTTTTTTCGTGTATTAATTTAAAAAATAAAGTTTTAATGGGACAACAAAATTTCATATAATGAGCTAGGTCACTGCCAATGCCAAGTTTGTGTTTAATTTTTTATTAATTTTTTTCTTTATTCTAATACACATTTGAAGATGAAATATATGTATCTAATCTAATTCGTTCAATTATAATTAATAATTCAGTTTTAATTTCATGGCGTGAAAAAAAATGTCGTAAAATAATTTTTGGAGAAACAAAGTTAAATATAATTTTTGCCTCCAAAGGAATATCTCCAAATAGCTCACATAATGTCCATATTCAAATCTTCACAATATCAAAGAGAAAGGGAGATTGTACCAATAAATATTGGGAAAATAAATATTAGGAATATGATTGTTGATACCAAATGGGAAGAACGTGATATAATTTTAATAAAAGTTCATATGTATTGGGAAATGGTAAGGAAAATAGGTATTCAAAATTAAAAGTTCAAATTGAACAAGTAAGAGTGTTAAATTCGGCTATGTCGAAATTATAAGGAAAATAGGTATTCAAAATTAAAAGTTCAAATTGAACAAGTAAGAGTGTTAAATTCGGCTATGTGAATCTTTGATACCCTCCACCTAGGTTTTATTGCACTATTTGTAACAAATGTAAATAAAATATTTAAAAATGTAAACAATTTGATCAACTTATTACTAAATTATTACAACAAATACTCAGAATTTTCAGCGTTTACGTTTAACAATTTCAAAGTCAACAAAAGATATTGAACAAAATATATTTTTAATTTCGGATCTTTTTCGGAATACTTGTCCATGTCTTATATTTTAAAAGTACTAGCGTTAATCAGTTTTATTTTTCGTCATTCCGTTTGTAACGCATCGAGCAATTAATTTGCGTCTATGTGTTTCATGCAAAAGATTTATTACTTTTGTCGAATTGTACGGATTTTTTGCAATTTTTTTTAACAACTTAATATTATATATATTTCAATTTTAAACTTTAAAATTAAAAAGATATAAATTTTTTAAGGCTGGTAATAACTCATAATATGGAGGAAGTAAATATGTAGCTTCTTTAATAACAATGACAATTAAAAACACTTTTTTGTGCAGTTTCCTTGCTTTGTGCATCTTTTTTATACGTACGCCATCTTTGTACGCCATCGAATTTATTAAGTAAGTTTGTAAGTAAAAAGAACATTAAAATATTATAAATTTAAACATAATTGATTTTAGAAAAATGTCCGATAACAGATCAAAGGAATACAGAATACAAATGTTTTACTCAAATTAGTTGAGAGACGAGAAGCTGATGGGATGGAACAGGTCAAAGATGACCAATTTAAATGCGGATGCAAGGCTTGTGAAAAAATATTAAATTGCGATAAATCAGATCTAAGTATACATGCTAATAACCAATGTCTTAAAAAAAATATCTTTTAAAACCAAGAATCAAAATTCTGTTTGCGTCGTTAGATCCCATTTGCAAGCCATTTTAATTAATTGTGTAAATTTTAAATGCACATCTAGCCATACAAAAGATGAATTATACAGAATTGTAAAAGTATTTTTTTTTTATAATATTCTTATCTTATTTTTTATGTTATTTTTCTTTGTTTTTATGTTATTTTTGCATTATTGAAATTGAAAATTAACAAATTAAAAATAAAACTTTTTTTTTGAAAAATTTAAAAAAGTAGTGTAGGGAAAAATGTAGGGAGAAAAAAAGTGGGTGTGGGGAAAAAAGGAATTTTTTTTCATTAGGAATGACAAACTTATATATATCTAGTAAGTCAAAAAATAACCGGAAGTAATATTTTATTTTCGATTTGCGGTCTAGTTCATAAAAGGACTTGCGCTGATCCATGTTGTAATGCATAATAGCTTTCTGGAATTTTACGTTGATTTTCTCAGCACTACCAGCTATGCAACGTCTGACGGTGTCTGTCTCCACTGGCAAAAGATTTCACAAAGCATATGCCTTCAAGGCTTGTTGTGTGAATGTCTCCTCGCTTCATATTCTTATCCACAGGCACATTTTTTGTAATATTTTTTCGGTTGCTTCTTACTGTTCCACAGGGCTTTATTTGACATTTTTTCGTGTTGAAGAAGTTATCAATGTAGACCTCGGAGCCCAAACCTGTGAGTTTTTCTGTCAACTGAAGCACGACTGATTACCCAAGTCCATATTCAGTTCCATACTCTTTTCTTCCAGTGTATAGATCAAATTCAAAAAGATATCCGGAAGCAGAGTCACATCTACACCACATATTAAATCCCCATTTTATTGGTTTGTTCTTGATATACTGTTTCATAGCATTATGACCTTTGAATTTGATCATATGTTCATCGACAGCTTGTTTGTATGTGTTGTTCATTGCATTTTGAAATGCTTTGTTGAAATGACTTATAACAGGTCTGATCTTAAAAGCCCGATCATTCCTGTTTCCTTTTTCGTCGTTATTGCTGTAGTGCAAATTTCGACGGATATCTTCAAATCTTTTTCTTGTCATTACATTACTTGTGAAGGGTACATCCATATCAGGTTCTGTTGACCAATAATCACGAATGGATAGTAAAACGTTATATGTCATTACCAGATTGACACCAAGAAATGCTTTCATTTCGTCAGCAGTAACATCAAAAATACTTCCATTTTGTTCAGCATATATACAGGATTCATGAACTATAAGTTCTAACAAAACATCAAAGTTCGTAGTCAGTAAAAAGATCTGAAATGGTGATAGATTACAATTGGGGTCCCCAACATCGCAGATTTGCACTTTTCCAAACTCATAATCATTATTAGGCAATACGTTTGCAGTGTATGAATTTCTCCATCTTAAAATTGGTTCACTTTTCTCTGTCGTTTTTTTCTTGTAATTTTCTGGAATACGAGGCGCTTGTTCCGTTATCTCAACAACTTGTTCTGTTGTCTCAACCGCATTATCATCTTCTTCTTCTAGACACAAATCGTCTTCATTTTCGCTATTTTCCGCAATAAGAAATTGCAATATTTCTTCCTTCTGCATACTGGAGTGGAGGGTATAAAAAAGTGCCACATTTCTTAACAAAAACCTCTTCTTATAAATGTACCTTTCCTTAAATAACTGTCTTCTCTAAAAAAAAAACAAATTTTCTTAAACAGAGTAACTTTTATTAAAAGGTTACCTATTCTTAAAAAAGTATATTTTCCCAAAATAGTACCTTTTTCAAAAAAAAAAGTATCTTTTTCTCTTAAAAAGTGAATTTTCTATAAAAAGTAATTTTTCTAAAAAAAAAAACATCTTCTTTTAAAGTACATTTACTTAAATAAGTGTGTATTGTTAAAAAGCAATTTTTCTTAAAACAGCACCTTTTTTAAAAAAGTAGCTTTTCTGAGAAAACTACATTTTGTCAAAAAAAAAAAAAAATGCCTTTTCGTTGAAAAGTATATTTCCTTAAAATAATATCTTTGTTAAAAAAGTACCTTTTCCTTAAAAAAAATTCCACTCTGTAAAAAGTACCTTTTCCTAAAAATTTACATTTCCTTAAAAAGAACCTTCTCCTAAAAGTAAATTTTAAAATATTTTTTCTGAAAATGTATTTCTTCTTTAAAAGCGCCTTTCCTAAAAAGAGCCTTTCGAAAAAAGTAACTGTTCATGAAAACTGTAACTGTTCTTAATAAGTACCTTTTCTAAATATAAGTGCTTTTTATAATGAAAAAAAAAAAATATTTTTAAAAAGTACATTTTCTTCAACTGACGCATTTTCTTAAAAAGCTACCTATATTTTAAAAAGTACCTTTTCTCTTTAAAAAGTACCTTTACTAAAAAAGATCCTTTTGATAAAAAAACACTTTTCTAAAAAATGCCTTTAATTAAAAAGTTCTTTATATAAATAAGTACCTATTCCTAACTATGTATATTTTCTTAAAACTTTTTACACTTTTTTTAAAAAAAACCATCTTTCCTTGAAAAAGTAACATTTCTTAAAAAAGTACTCATTTTAACAAAAGTATCCTTTCTTAAAAAAAGTACCTTTACTAAAAAATACATGTCTTATAAAAGTCTTAAAAATTACTTGAAAAAAAAAGTATTTTTATATAAAAAATGCCAAAAATACCTTTTCTTAAAACGTAAGTTTCTTCAAAATTTCCTTTACGATAAAGTGCCTTTTGTTAAAACAATTTTTCTTAAAAATGCTAATTTTCTTTTAAAAAAAAACCCCCCTTTTTATTAACAATGAAAAAGTAACTTTTCTTAAAAAGGTTCTTTTCTCAAAAACGTATCTTTCCTTTAAAAACTCCTGTTGTTAAAAAGTAACTTTAATTAAAAAGTAACTTTCTTAAAAATGAATATTTGCTTTAAATATTTCATCATTAAAACAAGTAAGAAAATTATAGTCGGTCTAGACTGACTATACGATACCCTATACCATGCCCTATCACTTAGGCCCAACTAACTGGACATAGAAAATAAGCAAAAACCAAATTTGAGTCTGATTTTTATTAATTTTTTTGGCTGAAGATATGAAAAAGTTCTTATCGGATGCTATATCTATATGGGGACTAGGTCCAAAAATGAACCGATCCTGATTATGTTTACTAAAGTCTCTTGTATTTTGCAAAAATATATACAAACAAAATCTGAGAAGAATCAGTGCAATATGTTTGTTTTTTAATCGATTTAAGTGAAGATCGGGAAGCAGCTCTATATGGGGCCAAAGGGATCATTTTTGGACTACCCATTAATGGACGTAATGAACGCATACAAACCCCAATTTGAGTAAGATCTATATGACAATTTGGATCTTATGGCAATTTATGTCGATTTCATATGGCTAATTTGTATGGGGGCTAGGTCTGAACATGGACCGATTCTCACCAATTTCAATACCGCTTATCCCGTGGCAGACGAAAGCTTATATACCAAATTTCATCAAAATAAATTCATATTTGCGACCTGCAGTTTGATTACAATCTTTACATGGACACCCAGACGGACGGACGGACGGACGGACGGACATTGTTAAATCAACTCAGAAAGTGATTCTGATTCGATCGGTATAATTAAAGATGGGTCTAGGTCAAATATTTTTGGTTGTTACAAACAGCAGCACAAAGTCATTATACCCAAACCACATAGTGGTATAGGGTATAAAAAGTACATTATGTGAAAAAGGTAAAGTTTTATTGAAAAGGTATATTTTTCTTAAAAAAGTATATTTTCTTAAAAATTTGATTTAAAAAATTAATATATCTTAAAAAATTACCTTTTCTTAAAAATTATATTTTCTGAGAAATGATTTTTTTTTTTTAAAGTAATTTTTTGTAAATCTGTACCGTTTCTTGAAACAATAGCTTTTTTTTAAGTACATTTTCTTAAAAAAATATATTTTCTTAAAAAATCACATTTTCTTAAAAAAAAGTATATTTTCTTAAAAAATTACATTTTCTTAAAGTAGTATCTCTCTTTAAAAATGACTTTTTTTATTAAAAAGTTAATTTTCCTTCAAAAATTATATTTTCTTAAAAAAGTACCATTTCCAAAGTATTTTGCTTAAACATATACACAGTAAACTTATAATCGAAATGTGAAATGAATTCTAGATATAAAGTAAATTCACATTTTGTGCTGCAAATGTTAATTGAAACACGCATATAATTTTGTATGGACATTAGGGCGCCGAACTGGGTTAGAAGAAGCGATTTATTATGACGTACGGCAAAAATGTTCGCCGTGAAATTTTACTATAAGTCCCTGAATACACCAAAACGGAAAATTCAAACCGAAAGTCCGAAATAAGACACAACAAAAGAGAGCTTAGGGTTAATTTCGCATATATTAAGAATTTAGTTTTAATTTATTTTGGGGTACTTTAAAATACAATTCTTAATAAATGCGAAATTAACACTAAGCTCTCTTTTGTTGTGTCTTATTTCGGACTTTCTGGTTGAATTTTCCGTTTTGGTGTATTCAGGGACTTATAGTAAAATTTCACGGCGAATATTTTTGGGAAAGATTTTAACCCCTTAAATCCCTGTTTTAATGGTGTTTTTTGCTCTTTTAAGAATGTGCCAGAGCTGGAAAACTTTAACACCCCTCCCCCCACACGTCAAATGAAATTCAGATGTAAACTTTCAAAACGCCGACACTAGTTTTTTTTTTTGTAACTAATCTTTATTTATTGAATCTTCACATAGGTTTGTGAACTAACAATAAGTTACTCAAATCTTACATATTAAATCCAGCCAGTGCCAGACAAAATTTCATATGTTCTATATACATACATATGTAATCTAATGATAAAAAAAAAATAATTGTATCAATCCATTTTTCATCCAATCAGCAGTCTCCCTCCTTCTTAAGCATTGGTGGATACGATTGTTGATTCAGATACGTGCTATGGGATTCGGGTGAGACTCTAGCCTTTCCAAATAATTTGCACTATATCTAGTGATTTCGTACTTTACTAGAGAAATATTTAAGTCTCTGTGCAAATGTGAGTTTCTCCCGTACCATGGTGCGCCTGTAATCATTCTCAAAATCTTGTTTTGGCATCTTTGTATTCTTTCTGTATTTGAAGCTGAGGCTGTTCCCCATAACTGTATACCATAGCACCAAATGGGTTTGAAAATCGCGTTATAAATCAAGAGCTTACAATCGAGACTTAACTTTGAGTTCCTGCCAATTAGCCATGTAAATTGGACTAATTTCAATTTTATTTGCGCCAATTTAGCGTCTATATAGCTTTTCCAGGTAAGTCGGCGATCAAGAATTAGTCCAAGATAGGCTGGTTCCTAATTCGAATTTGAGGGCAAGTCTCCCTTCTTAGGGTAAAAGTTATGTTGATACACTTTTGCTCATTTACTTTAATCTTCCACATATCTAGCCAATCTTCCAGCTATTCAAAATGGCTCTGTAAAAGAAGAGATGCTGTTGAGGGGTTTACGTGTACGCTTAAAATTGAAGTATCATCCGTAAAAGTCGACGTAAGTGTGTTTTCATTTGTTGGCATATTTGATGTGTAAAGGATGTACAGAAGCCGGCCCAAGATACTACCTTGTGGTACACCAGCATGAATTGTCTGTGGAGGGCTCACAGAGCTTTTCTCTCTTATAGAGAATTTTCTATTAATTATATAGCTCTCCATTAACTTATGTGTGTTCGGGGGCAACAACTGTTTAACTTTATAGAGGAGTCCCTCGTGCAAAACTTGGTCGAAGGCTTGCGAAACGTCTACAAAAAGTGCAGAGCAGTACTTTTTCTCTTCTTATGGCACTTACAATTCTGTGAATTTGCTCAGTGGTGCTGTGCTTTCGTCTGAAACCAAATTGTTGTGTTGGAATGACACTACTTTGATATTGTAAGTTTGCTTACCAAAATTCTCTCGAATAATTTTGACAAGTTGGACAGTAAACTTATTGGTCTATACGAATCGACCTTCGTGTAATCTTTACCTGGTTTAGGTATCATTGTAACGAGTGAAACTTTCCATTCTGGGGGAAAATGTTCAAGGCGTATGACAGCATTAAAAATAAACAGAATTATTTAAATAATAAACAGAATTATTTTTAATGCTATTCGGGGTAACTCCAAAAGCATTTTATTACTGATCCCATCGATATCCGATGCTTTTTTGGGGTTTACATCAACAATAGCCTTCTCGACCTCTCGAATCTCAAAACGAAGGGACACTGCTCTATATTGTGAAGTAACAGGTGGCAACTCATAAATAGAACTAGGGGTTATATTTGGAGTAAAAACTTTTCTTAGATGTTCCACAAACAAATCTAACTTCTCTTTGTCATTCCTAGCCCATCTTCCACTTTCCTTTCTTAGACGAGGCTTACATACAACAGGTCTTTTAAGATTTTTTGTAGCACGCCACAAAGAGTAATCAGTTTTTTCTGTTTTTTCTGCCACTCTCTTCGAATTCCTCTTTTTTCACCTAATAGCCTTTCAGCAACTACAAAAGCAGTAGTATGGCCTGGTTTGACGAGGAGGTTCAGTAGCGAATTGAGCAGCTAGTTTGAAATTTTGTTCGCAGTTAACAATTGAGAGGTCAATATCATCTGATGTTCTTAGTGGAAAGCTTTCTCTGCAATGGGTGCTAAGAAACGTTTTGTATTTTAGCCAATCAAGATGAAATAATTGCAGCATCCAGCTCTAAAGGAATAAATTTTCACTTCATTCCCCCCAGAGCACCACATTTCGGAGGGTTATGGGAAGCTGCTGTAAAATCAGCAAAACATCTACTACTTCGGAGCGTCGCTACAGCATCACTAACATATGAAGAGCTCGAAACAGTTATCGTAGAAATTGAAGCAATTCTAAATTCTCGTCCATTAACCCCAATGTCAAGTGATCCTACCGATTTAACAGCGTTAACACCAGGACATTTCCTAATTGGAGAAGCACTAACTTCACAAATAGATAGCCGAGCACAATCACCAAAACTAACATTATCATCACGCTGGGAACAAGTTTCTAATTTAAAGCAGAATTTTTGGAAACAATGGTCCAACGAATATTTGAATGAACTCCAGCAAAGACATAAATGGAAAACACAGTGCGTCAACCTCAAACCGGGAGACATGGTCATTATAAAAGAAGATAATGTTCCAGTAATGCAATGGCCATTGGGTCGAATCATTAACGTACACCAAGGATCAGATGACTCCACACGAGTCGTTGATGTAAAAACCTCCAGAGGAATTTTCAAACGTGCAATACACCGACTTGCCCGTTTACCCATTGATACGAATTTAGAATTGGCTACGGTCCCTGGTAATGACGACCACGAAACCAATACTTCTGAGTCAGTTGATGAACCCGAGGTTAAGAGAAAGAAATTGAAAACAAATCATCTTTGCCTAACTTTACTCGCATTAATATTTCTACTACCAATAATTTCTGGAACTCCAGTCAAAAATACAAAATTCGGACCAAAACTCGGAATTCATTTCGAAGAAGTGGGTACAGCATCTATCTCAACTACTGAATGGAATCTATTGGTATACTATGATCTAGATACATACTGGTCAGAAACGTCAATTCTAGCCAATGGAACGAGGTCATTAAGGACTCTTTGTAACATGATGACCCTTAACGAATCCTGTCGCAATATAATTAATCATTTTGAACATATGGAAAATGATATGCAACTGGACAATCGATTGCTCCGAATTAAAAGAGGAGCATTAGATGTAGTCGGCAACGTTGCTCATTCACTATTTGGCATATTGGACGCTGAATATGCTAACCACATGTCCAATACAATACTTGAAGTCAAGGAAAACGAATCATATTTATTAAGGTTACTCAAAAACCAAACCACAATCGTTGATTCAACAATTAACATCATACGTCAGACCCAAATTGCATCTAGAACAAGATTTGAAGAATTAGAGCAGGAAATTAAACATTACTCATCACAAATGCACGACATCGACCAAGTACTACTTCAAATACACTTTAATCAACTATTCACCTCTGGGGTTTTACAATTAACTTTAATTGCGAACAATCTACAAAAAATACAATCTTCAATCCTGGATACTCTTACGGATACACATCATGGAAAAATCAATACATTACTACTTACTCCAGAACAATTGCAAAATGAAGTAAACCAAATCACACTACATGCACCTCCTTCTGTAGTTCTTCCATCCTCAGATTTGTTGCAATTATTTAAAATAATGAAGGTTAAAGGCGGACTAACTCCTCAACACGCAGTTTTCGAAATCACCATACCATTGATTGACCGTGATCAGTTCAAAATATTTCACCTAATACCTATACCTAACTTAATAAATAACACCATGATAATCATCAAGCCATGTGCTACGTTCCTTGGCACAATGGCATCCCGTCAACAATACATTGTCCTTACAACGTCAGAGCTGAATTCCTGTTACACAATGAAACAAGACGAATTTTTGTGCTCTAACGTCCAAATTCGATACAATTATGAATCCGAAGTATGCTCTTGTGAAATAAATTTATTCAACAACAAAACATCACCAACTTGCAGCTTGGAAAAAACAACAACAAGGCTCCAATGGATACCATTAAATGGAAACAATCAATGGATATATACTACTTCATCATCATCAAGGGCCACAGCAGTGTGTAACAAGGAGATAATTCCTATTTTTCTGAAGGGCTCCGGGTTACTAACACTTGATCCAGAATGCATACTCAAACATAATTTCATCATGATGAACGGAAGACAAATTATATCCCACACATTGAAATCGTCATACTTCAGTCTGGGCAACATGTCGGAACTATCACTAAAAGAAGGCTTCCAACATCCTGTAAGTTACAATCATTCGAATTCAACGGGTCTAGAAGACGCATATAAAAAGGGCATAAATGACTTGAAAATACTACAAAGATCATTGGAACAACACAAAATTATTGACCTTCCAAACAAATTAAGTTCCCATCAAACGCACAGTTACACAATCGGATATCTAGCACTGCTATTTAGTCTAATTACATTGATAATCCTCCTTTTCAATTGTCAGGCTCGACGCAACAAACAGACCCGCACAATGTCCATTACAAACAACAACGAGGCAAGATCAGTTGGAGTTGAAACAATAAAAATGACACCTATACCAATGCCACGCCAGCATCCTCTTCAATTCACTGTAGACCTTTAACTACACTCCACGGAACAATCACTATAATACATCAATTTGTTGAACATCCGTTCAACGTGGGGGAGAATGTCCAGTTTCAAAGAAGTCTACCATACGTTTTTATTTTAGTTATTCTACACTTTAAATTCAGTTTGTTTATATTTTATTTGACACATACAATTTTGTAATTATTATTAAGTCACATTTATTTTACTCCACATTTACTTCCGCATATTTTATTGTTACCAAACATAATAATGCTTAATCAGAATAAAACAAAATATAGGTCAATCCGTCAGTGAAATCATTTAACCATTTATGACTAACGACACTAGTAAGCATTATTATGGTTGAAGATACAACAACAAAATACACTGTTTTAATTTATAATAATTTAAGTATCAATACACAACAACAAAACACATTTATTATTATTTTGTGTTCAGCGTTTTTTATACTGTTAACCAAAATACAATAACAAACACATTAATTACACTATTTAGTATTAAGCATTTTTGATTATTGTTTTGGGTATAAAAACCCAAACAAAATAAAGAATCAGTCTAGTAATACAGCATATCTCATTGTTTTATTTACTGGCCATCACTTTTCAAGTTACAAGTGCTTGAAGGGAAAAATAAAAGGACTAAAGCTTAGTGTCAGCACCGATTTATGTGTCGGGGTTGAATCCACATTAACTTTATCCTTACAACACATCTACACTGCCATAACATTGGCAACCGACGTTTCAAGTAAAATTCTGACCATTTGTACAGGACATTTGGTTAGATATTTACAAAAGCGTTAAATCACCAGATGGGACACAATTTTTTGGGGGTTCGAAATAGTAACAATAACGGGTGTGTGGTCAGGCGACAGTTCCAATGAAGATTCTACATGCACAATTTCATTTTCGATGTTCTTCGTTAATCCGAAATCGATCAAATTGGGTATATTTTGCCCATCTGTTGGCCGGTACGTTGGTTCTCCGCTTGAGACCACATCCACACCCATTTTAAAAATTATGTTGAACAAAATAAGCCCTGACCTCCAGAATGTATGCTTGGCATTAAAATCGCCAGCAACTATGAAACGAGGGCATAGTGATTTAAAAAAACTTTTATATTGATTTTCTGATATAGAAAACCTTGGGGGAGGATATATTGATGAAATCACTAGGCTGTTTCCAAGTTCTTCAAAGCAAATAGTAGTAGCTTGAGACAAGCAAAATATCAATTTGATTGTCTCTAAGAAAATGATCAAGTTCGTCTTTATGTTGGCTTAAGCCGTTTGCGTTCCAGAAACCGATACAAGTGCCTTTTTTTGTCTCCTCTATCAAAATTTATAGGCCGGACCTTGTAATTTTTTTTGTGTTGTACAGTGGTATGATATTAAATTCAGATGGTCTGAAAAACAATAAAACAATGAAAAAACAATTCAAAAACTTAGTGTAATAGAAAATATTTCAATTTAGAATGCCCTGTATTTTAAAACTTTCTTTGGTAAAAATATTTTATTAAATCTGTTTAGTTTTTATTTATTTTTGTTATGAAAACAAATTTTGATTTAGTACAGAACAAAATTTTAAATTTTTAATATTTTTAAACTCTTTCTTTTAACTCATATTCTCTGTTGTGGGGCGCCCCCCATTCCGCCTTATCCAATTGATCTTAAACTTATTGTGACTGCAGATTAATTCTGGGGTAGTCACGCACAGTCACGCATAGTCACGCACAGTCACGGATTGATCTAAATGTCATTTCCCCTCATCCGATAGATCTGATACTTGGACCATACACTTTCTGTGCAAAAAAGATTAACTTTGACTTATGGCGTTTTCTTTTTTGGAAAAAATGGTACACGTTTTTCCTACTTCGGACTTTTTTTTCTCTTTTTATGTTCTTTTCTAAAAAATGTCAACCTTGCGAAAGGGTAACATGTTCTTTTCTAAACATGTCGCACTATAAATATGTGAAAAATGTGCATTTTTCGCACTCTAAAAAATCAGAGGGGGAGAATAACACGATAAAACAGCTGACATTTGTGTTGTTTATAAATGTGTATTTGTGTGAAGAAACAAAAAAAAAAAAAAATAAGGAAAAGTGTAATTATTATTGTTTTGTTTAAAATAAATTATTAATATGGAAAATATCAATGCTTTTTTAATTTTTATTTTTCCTTTTTGGTGCCCAAGAATAAAAATGTCAACAAAATAAGCTGTTCATTAAAAAAGTGATGCATAGTTTTATTTTTATGTTCTATTCTGACCATTAAAAATGCAACATCTTTAATGTGTGAGGCAAACATTATAAAAATATAACATTACAAAGTGTAAAATTTTTTTTTCAGAAAAGAAAACACCATTAGTCAGGCACAGTCACGGGGAGATTAAAACCTCACTTCCCCTCATCCGATCGATCTTAAGCTTTGTCCATAGACTTGTTGTGGCCGAAGATTAATTTTAAGATAGTCACGTACAGTCACGGAGTGATTCAAACCCCATTTCCTGTCATCCGATCGATCTGAAACTTTGTCCATAGACTTGTTGTGGCAAAGATTAATTTTAAGTAGTCATACACAGGCACGCATAGTCACGTACAATCACGGGGTGATTTAAATACCAATTCCCCTCATCCCATATATCTGAAACCTGGTTCATAGACTTATTGTGACCAAAGATATATTTTAAAATAGTCACGCAAAGTCACGCACAGTGACGGAAAGATTCAAAACTCATATGCATAAGAAAAGAAAGAGTTTTATAAAAACTTTGTTTTTATGGGTTAGATTATTTGGAACTGTAAATTTATAAAATGGTTATATTTAACAAATATTAGTTTTATTAATGCAGAGGTTCATTCAAAAAAAAGTTTTATTTCATGTTTTTCATTTTTATTGCTTATATTTACAAAAGGTCAATACTTACACTTTTGAGTGCTATATTTGTTTTTGTCAGACTTCAATATTTAATTGTTCTCCTTTTTTATTATTTTATTAATAAACTTGTAAACATTCACGCAAGAAAAAAAATGGAAAAACTACATGCATATTGCAATGTTTTTCCACTACCAGAGACTTGAGTAAAAGTGTTTTTCATGATGAAATGAAAAAAATATGAGGACAACTACACACTTTAACTCTTATGAGGAAAAATTCATATATTATATACAAATGTACATTTGTACATATGTTCACGAGCAGCAAGTTCCTGGTAGGAAAATAAACCATTAGAAAACTATTGATGTTAATCACGTTTACGGGGTAGTTTTGAAGCTGTTCTTCTTTGATTACGATATATCTTGTTCAAGTCAGTTTTATCTTAAAATAAAAATTTCAAGAAACATATATTGTCAAAAAAAAGTATCAGATATTAAGTTAATCGAAGAAGAAGCAACCTCCATTTGATGCAATTTACCCTTTGCCATCAACAGTCAATTCACTAAAATATTTAAAACATTATTCTTCTCCCACACATCTCTCAATATGCTCAAATCTTATATTTATTATTCATCATGTGTCCTTTCAGAATGAATTCTGAGTACACAGTACCAAGACTTTGTCACAATACAAAATTGGACAAAATAGGAGTTATTGTAGATAATTAAAAAATTTGATTTTCTAACAAAATCGGTTTAAGGACATCTAGACCAGTGCTGTTCATTTCATAGAACAATTGTTCATGCTCAACTCACATATATACTTACGCTCTTGCATTTAATCATCACTAAAACAGCGAGGAATGAAGACGTGTGGGGATGTATGCTGACTTATTTTTAATGCACCGAAAAAAATTAATAATAATATACTAAAAATAGTTTAAACGTATTTGGTTATTTCTTATAAAACATGTAAGGACAATAATTTAAAGGAAAAGCTGTTTGATTAAAAAAAACAAATTTTTTTTGAAAAATTAAAAGAATCGTTATCAAATTGGAAACCAAGATGGACAAATAAAAATTGTTAACATATTTTTTTTAGATTTAAAATTTATTTGTTCTAAACAATGCAACGCATTTAGTAATTTTAAAAATTGTTTTACTAATGCGCAATTGTCGCGAAAGAATAAATATTGAAAAATTTATAATACAAGATATATAAAAGTCTTTAATATAATCATTAAAGAAACTAATTTATTATAAAAGTAAAATGATTTTAAAAATTTGAGTATGATTGTTCATTCATTGATTGAATGTGCTTTTTTTCTTCCAAAAAATGTATTTTTTTTTAATTTTTTTTTAACAGGATAACATTTTAATACGTAAACACAATGAAATCATTAATATTGATTGAAAAAATCCACAACTTTTTGTTTTTTTTTAAATGAAAAAAGCAACCATAATATATGTATGCATTTATTTTTTTTTCCTGGCAAAAATTGAGTTTTAAAACAGTTTTACACACAACATTAACAGTTTCATATTTTCAATGAAAAATAAATTCATACGGAGACTAACACTGCTATTAACACATTTCTTACAGTGCAAATCTCGTTTTCTCACCAACACAATTACATATTTATTTTTGAACACCACTGATCTAGACCTAACACATCTACCTAACATAGACCTAATTACATCTACATTTATAGCTCAAAGATTATGTAAATTTGCTAAAGTTCTCACCAATATGTGTAAAAATGTTTCTCTTATCGCAGCATGGAATCGTTCTTTTTCATATATAATTTTTTTTTAAACGCTATAAAAAATTTCAAAATAAGTCATATGTCCTAAAATATGATATTTAACGGTTTTAATAAATATTCTAAATTCCAAATATAAAAATGTTGTGCTTGCTGGATGGGGTGTAAGAAAAAGTTTTAAAATTGGTGCGTTCGATTCTAACGTTACAAGTTCTGTTCGAGCTTTTCTGTTTTTTTTTTTTTTGAATGTCGGGGCAAGGGAGCGACACCTCCCATACCAAGTCTAGTATCCAGAGTATGAAAGCGAGTCTTGAAAATGAGTATGTATTTACTAATTTTAAGAGTTCTTAATCAGCTCAAAAAAGTCATGCAAAGTTAAATATCTAGCATACTATTATGGATTTAACTATTTATGCTAAAAATTGGCGAGATCGGATTACTGGGCTTGGCACTTCCTACACAAAGTAAATATAATTTTTCGCAAATATTTGGAGTACTATAATAGAGAGTGACTTGAAACTTATGCCAATTTATAAGTTACAAATCTAAGTAGTAAAAGCAAAATACGGCAGGATCATACCAGTGGGCGTGGCGACTCCTATACAAAGTGAACTACATAGATAGTTATGATAGTGAAAATAAAAAAATCTATCAGGGGAGATGTGTAAACATCTACATCTTTTCCAATTGTATTTAAGAAAGTATCAAATGTATTTCAGAAAACATCAAATGTTTTTCAGAAAGTATCAAATATATATCAGAAAAAATCAAATGTATTTCAGAAATTATCAAATGTATTTCAGAAAATATAAATTGAATTTCAGAAAATATTTATTGAAATTCAGAATTAAGAAGAACTTTACCCTACATTACCAAAAAGTTATTGATGTTTATGTTAATGATTTGGAGTCGCAGAAATTTTTTAGCAATATTTGGTCTTATTTATGTACTGAAAAATAAACTATCAAGGGGCAGCCTTTTAATCGAAAGAAGATGAGGACTTCATTTGTTAATCAGCTACTATATAAACTCCAGCATTGACCGATTTTGAAGTCATCATTTTGAAAAAAACACGTTTATATCGTCATACAAAATACAAAAGGCTGTAACGAACAAAAAGTTAAAAATTTACTTTTTGTATTGAACTTACGGCCTTTTACTTAAAAACTACTATTTTACCATAAATTTGTTTTCATAAAAAAATCCATCTTTATTTTTCAGCTTGATTCTAAAATTTGGGTATTATGACGTTTTTGCTTCTCCTGTAAAAAAATTACGATATGTAGTTTTCAAGAGATATTACAAACCCACTGTAAGACTTAAAAAATATGTTTTTATATAGCGTTCTGACTATTTTTCTGAGCCTCAAAAGATATTTTCTGAAATTCAATTCATATTTTCTGAAGTAAATATAATAATTTCTGAAATACATTTGATATTTTCTGAAATACATTTGAAAATTGCTGAAATACATTTGATGTTTTCTGAAATACATTTGATATTTTCGGAAATACATTTGATAATTGCTGAAATACATTTGATGTTTTCTGAAATACATTTGATATTTTCTGAAACACATTAGATAATTTCTGAAACTCAATTGATATTTTCTGAAATTCAATTGATATTATAGCATTTTTAAAACAGCTCTTCGCCTAAAGAAGGATATGCTTTTAAGGACAGTGTACACTCTACGAGGTATTGTTCACGTTAAGCAAAATGAAAATGAAGAACCCGTTAATATTATTTCTCCAGATCAACTGAACCAGTTTTTTCGTTCTACTCCATAAATTTTACATTGTTTATTATATAATAATTTTTTGCATGTTTGTCTCTTTATTCAATATTTTTTTCAATTGTTTTGTCATTATTAAACAATTATATGACCTTAATATTTTATCTGATTTTCAATATTGGTTATTTTTTTAAATTTTTTAACCTTCTGAATGTTATCTTATATTTAGTTGACTTTTGTATAACTTTTGTTTCTTTTAGCATTGCACATTTTAATATACGCTTTCATGGTTTTTAACAGTGATGAACGTGGAAGAACCAAAGACTTGACAGTGCATATGGTCAGAATCTTGGCTAAGCACAAAAAAGGTTTTAAAATCGTACACATAAATGCTCAAAGTTTGAACAATAAAGAAGATGAATTTAAATTAGTTTTTCTGAACTCCGACATTGATATTATTTGTGTTTCGGAAACATGGCTAGTACCATCAACCCCTGATAGTCTTATATGTCCTTCTGGTTACAAGATTTTTAGATCTGATAGAGGAAGTCATGGTGGTGGTGTTGCAATATTTGTGAAAAATAGTATTTCCTGCAAAATTTGCTGTAAGTCATCAAATATTTCAATTGGGCAAGTAGTTGAGTTTATTTTCATTGAAGTTTTATCATTTGGCAAAAAGTTATTAGTGGGTTGCGTTTATAGGCCAAATAAGAGAATACCTTTGACCGTTTTGTATTCTACGCTTGAGAATCTCGCCTCAGAGTATGGTGATATAGTCATTACTGGTGATTTTAATTCAAATATCTTAATGGAGACGACCCTCCCTGATAATATGTTATAGCTTGGTCTTTTTCCAGTAAATATGAAAAATCCAACACACCATACATCTACATCAAGCACGCTGATTGACCTTTTCTTTGTGTCTAACACCGCGAATATAATTCTGTATGATCAGACATAAGCTCCATGTTTTTCTAAACATGACCTGATCTTTCTAACAAATAACTTTCAAGTTCAACAAGTTAATCAGTTTTTCAGTTATCGTGACTTTAAACACTTAGATTTGAATCATTTATATGAATATTCATCTCACATTGCTTGGAGTGACATCTATTTTATGTCTTCCGTTGATGAGCAATCATCATTTTTGGAGCACAATATTCAACACCTTTCTGATTTATCTGTACCACTGAAACACAAGACGGCAATACATGACAAAAACCCTGGTTTTCAAATGCTGTTAGGAATGCTATACAACAAAGGGATTTTGCATATGCCAGGTGGAGGAGATTTAAAACATCTGAGCTTAAAATACAATATTCCATTGCCAGGAAAAATGTTAATAGACATATCAGATATGCTAAAACCGAATATTATTCCAAACGGTTTAGCACTGCAATCAGCTCTCGACAGACTTGGAATACTATTCGCGAAATAGGAATTGGTAATGCGAACAACAACATTGCTTGCCAAGTAGATGCAAATATACTTAACAGAACGTTTAACAACGCACCTGTAATTAAAGCAAATTCCACTTTTTATAATTTTTCCTCAGACACCTTAAATACAGATAACAGGTTAATCAGCGAACATTTCCAATTTTCTTGCGTAACTCAAAATGACGTTATTTCAATGTGCACTTTAATAAAATCAAATGCAATGGGCAGTGATAACTTACACCCAAAATTTATAAGATTACTTCTACCCCTGATTTTGCCTTATATTACTCATCTGTTGAATACTATTATCATGTCTTGTATGTACCCGCTAAACTGGAAACATCCAAAAATTGTGCCCTTACCTAAGTCAAATGGAGAATTCAGACCTACAGCCGTATTGTGTTTTCTATCGAAAGTCTTGGAAAAACTGTTGTATAAACAAATGATTTCATATGTCAACACACATAATTTGCTTTGCAGTACGCAATCTGGTTTTCGTCAATGCCATAGCTGCGTTACGGCTCTTGTGGAAGTTAGTAAGAACATACGACAAGGATTGGAAAATGGAAATATAAACTTTTTAGTGCTTCTAGACCATTCTAAGGCCTTCGATACGGTAGACCATGAAACTGAAACACTTTTTTAGATTTACGGATACAGCAACCAAACTTATATCATCATATCTTTCGAACCGCACACAATCAGTATTTGTAAACGGTGTATGGTCAGATAGATTATCCCTTACTAGGGGAGTGCCTCAGGGCTCTATTTTAGGTCCAATTTTATTTTCCTTGTTCGCAAATGATTTGCCAAAACAACTCTCCAATTGTAAGATACATTTATACGCAGATGACGTGCAACTCACTTTAAGTAACCCAGTTCGGACTATTGCTTCAGGCATAACCCTTCTAAATGACGACTTAAACAGAATCTACCTTTGGGCTAATGCTAACGGACTCTGTTTGAATCCACAGAAACCTAAATGGATTGTTATACGAAAAAAAGTTTAAATCCCACCATTTCTGAAGACATTGCTTTAAATGGCCAGAAAATTGAAATTGTTAATACGGCGAAAAATCTAGGGATAACTTTCAATAGCAAGTTGACATGGACTGATCATATAAATTCACTGGTTGGTCAAACTTATGCAAAACTACGAGCTGTCTGGTCCACACAGTATTTTACCCCTTTAAGAATAAGGGCCTTACTTGCCAAGACGTATCTGATTCCTTCCCTGTTGTATGGGTGTGAGCTATTTGGAAGCTGTGATGCAGTTAGTAATAGGAAACTAAATTATTTGTTTAATAATGTTATAAGATATGTGTATGGATTGAGAAGATTTGATCATGTTTCCTCTGTTTCCAGTAATCTTTACGGGGTCTCTCTTGATAATCTGTTGAAAATTCGCACTCTTACATTTTTGCATAAAATAATAAACAGACAAACACCCAAATATATATTTGACAAAATCCGTTTTTTCCAATCGCCAAGAAACCGAAATATTGTAATTCCAAGGCATCAATGCCTAGTATCTGAATGGCAGTTTTATGTACAAGCCGCTCGTCTTTGGAACAATCTTCCACTAAGTCAACAACAAAACAGCAATGCTAAAAGTTTCAAAACTTTTTTATTTGACTTTTTTAAATAGTCTTTTTTTTATCAATATTGTTATATTATACTAAAAATGTTATGTTAATAATTAATTATATTGCAAAACTTTTTCTTTGTAACGCAATACGTTCCTGTACTTTAAATATAAGACTCTATCTTGTTGTACAGGAAATGGAATTAAATAAATAAATAAATAAATAAAAATGATACTTTCAGAAATACATTTGATGTTTTCTGAAATACATTTAAAATTTTCTGAAATACATTTGATGGTTTCTGAAATACATTTGATAATTTCTGAAACACATTTGATGTTTTCTGAAATACAGCTGATATTTTCTGAAATTCATTTGATAATTTCTGAAACTCAATTGATATTTTCTGAAATTCAATTGATATTTTCTGAAATAAAAATGATACTTTCTGAAAATCAATTGGTGCTTTCTGAAATACAATTGATTATTACTTAAAATCAATTGATGTTTTCTGAAATTCATTTGATACTTTCTGAAAGTCAATTGATGTTTTCTGTAATACAATTGATATTTTCTGAAACACAATTGATATTTTCTGAAAATCAATTGATGTTTTCTGAAACACAATTGATACTTTTTGAAATTCAATTGATTTTTTCTGAAATTCAATCAATACTTTCTGAAATTCAATTGATGTTTTCTGAAGTACAATTGGAAAAGGTGTAGTAATTAAAAAAACACCTAAGTTTATTTTTAACTTCTTCAAAGTTTTCTTAGTATACATATATACAATTGAATATTTAAAATCAACGAAGAAGATTTGTGATTTTGCTAAACAAACAGCGAACTCGGCGGTTCTGCTTTCTAAAAAGTTCTGTCAATAGCAAATATATACTTGAAATTAAAAAAAAAAACAACTCTGTAAGGTTGTGAACCTGTTATAGTCACAAACCTAGCGGTCAATAGCTTGAATATTTAAAATGAATGAAAAAGATTTGTGATTTTGCTAAACAGACAGCGAACGCGGCGGTTCTGCTTACTAAATACACCAATACACTAACATATATCACACACCGATTTTCCCTTACGCTGTTTATGTGATTGTATTGTGAAATTGTATTTTACTCCCTGAGCGCATAGATGTTTACACATCAAAAATAGGCAGAATCAGACTAGTGTGCATGATTCTGCCCATACAAATGAATATATAATATATTCTTTTCGGTGGCCAAATTATTACTATCATTTCGAAAATTTGTTGTATAAATAAACGAAGATATTAACACGATGTAAGGAACTATTTACGAATAAAGGCTTGGGCGAATCAAACGTCAATGGCAGCCGCCAGTGAGGGTGTCCCAAAATACATGCAAGTTTTCAATTTGCTTCCATTTGTACAGTAAAGCATCGGCAACCAACAGAAAAAAGCAGTTCGACAGCTGAGAGTTTAGGGTTAGCAAAAATGGAGCATTAAGCAATATTTCAAAAATAATGAAAGCTTGGCGGTTGAAGTTCGCAAATTTCATATAATATATAGTCGGAATATTGAAGTAACTTCGTAAACTGTGTAGAGAGTAATTGAAAAATTCAGGTAGAATATATTAATCGGTGATACTGAATACAGTAGTTGCCCAAAACCAAGCCGCTCAAATTTCAATACCAAAGCAGTGCGCAATAGTGTTGCTGAAAGTCGAGTAATATCAATTCGCCGTTGTGGACAAGAGCTCTCTACGGCGCACAGTGGTCAATTTCGCGAGATAGCGATCAAAACTCTATAACTTTTGACCGGATTGGTATTTTTTTACGCAATTTGTTTTATTCAATAGGAGAGACCTTAGGCTTCAATTTGCGTGTTCAAACGTAAAAATCTACTGATAGGAACGTAAGTAATTTGGAGTTAAAAATGCATTTTAATTTTTTGTTGAGTTTCCATGTAAAAGTTGAATATTTTGACATTTTAAATAGGTATTTTTTTTTATAATTTCTTATTTTCTTCAATCGTATTTTACAACCAATACTTATTTATTATTCCTAAACTTAATTTTGGTCAGAAAATGCCAACATTTGGCCCCTGACATTTATTTAGTCTCAATATTCACAGGGGCCAAAGGTTGGTTTTTTTGGAAGAAAGCTAATTCTTGTGAGTATTAAACTGAAAAATAACACTGAAATTCCCAACAATATCAATACCATTTGGATATATTATATACAGAACACAACATCGATAAAATTTTAAGTAAACTTTTACTATTGATTTAAAGTGCACATATATTTTACTTAAATGTATTAATAAAAATTTATACTAAAATTGGAAACAAATTATAATCTTTAAACTAGTATTAATGAAACAATATTAGTAAAAATTTCTTCCAAATAGCTTTGATTTTCATTTTGCAGTAGTTGTTTACCTTCTTCATCTAACTCTAATGAGGTTGATTTCCATTTTTGTCGAATACTGGACATATATGGGTCTGATGTGCACAACAAAATATTAATAAGATCTTCATTAGTACAATATCTGGAAATTTTTCTTGTATTGTGCTCGCGAAAGAATCTGTAGTCTTTGTTCCTTTTTTCTTGGGCTTCTTCTGAGAGATCTCCAATTGGAAGCATATTGTGCTGAATTATTTGTTCCCCATGGAACAAAATTTTGTGAACTGTGGTTGGCATATGTCTCCAAGAATATTTTTGGTTATAAAGGGTTGCTGTCTCATTAGCATACTGACCAAATTTTTTTGCATCTATCTTTTTGCTACATGCTATAACTTGTAATATGATTTGGAATCGTCGTATTAAATCATAATCTACTCCAGTTATAGAAGCTGAAGTTTCTGGATCGGAAAAAAATCTCCTTGCTGTGTTTCCGTCATTAGAATTTCCTTCTCCTTGCTTTGGCTGGTCAATTATAAGGCCTATCTCACGGTATTTTTCTTGAATATCTGTTTTTTTTTGCTTTCTTTTTTCCAAATTTTCTTTGTTGTTTCTCACTGTTTCGCCTAACGGGCCAAATTCCAAATCGTATCCCAATTTAAGAATATGCTCCATAAAACGAATTCTAGCATGAAGAGGTGACATTCCAAATTCATATGCTTCGTTAAAACTATCGTCTTGTGTTGGTGGTTGGCTCAATTGACTTGATGTTTTTTGGCATATGGTGCAGCTTGACGATGACTTTGTTTTGGTTAAAGCTTGTGCAACTTTTCCATCAATCACTGTGAGACACATTTTAAAATTTACTTCAATGTCTTGGTCATCAAATTTAAATGTTACTGGTTGAAGTTCTTTAATTTGATCATTTATTTTTCGAACTTCTTCATCTATGACATCTTGAGTCTCCTTTTTGTAAGCAAACTTTATTGGTCTAGAAAATTTTGTTGACGAGGGAATTTCATTCTTCCATACATCTATCTCTGCAGCTCTACTAGTTGACGGCTCTGAACCAATATAAGTTTTTGTTAAACGTAATGGAACGAAAGAAATCATGAATAAATTGGCATCTGATGAATTTTCCGCATTACATTGTTTGTATTGTTTCTGGCCAGAGGACCCATCACATCCCCATTTAGAAATTAAAGTCATGCTGCAATTTTTAAACTTCTTTAAATAGTCAGCATCAAATGTCTTTAATAATCGTTCTGCAGTGTGTTCAAGAAGATCCTGCAATTTTATTTCTGCTAAACTTGAAGTTACACTAATAGCAGTTGGTGAAGGTAAGCAATCTTTTTTGGCAGAAACTATATCTCGATATGATGGAAAAATTCCACAATTTTTTTCATTGGTTCGCTTCCGCAATTCTGTATATTGGTTTTTAGTCATTTTCAAATCCAAAAATAGTGCAAATGCTTCTTCTGGAGTAAATTTATTTTCTTCAGTTGGTGTCGGCGTACTCTCTAAAATCCTTTTTGTGCGTCTGGGGCTTGCTTCCACTATTTTTTCAATGATAGCAATTTTACCCTTTTTAGTTTCCGATGGTTGAAGAAACTTCTTCATTGATATGTATAAGCTTGCGTCTTCGTGATCTTTCACTACAATTATCAATTGGCTTTGCTGGTCGACCACCTTTTCCAGTTTCCGTGGTAGTTACTGATGGCTTTTTAAAAATAAGTGTATTTCTTAGCCATTCTTGGTTGCGTGAGTAAAACAATTTCTTGTTTCTGGAACATGGATTGTACCGTTTTCTTAAAGTATTTAAAAAGTTTTTTATTTTTAAGTTATGAATTTTAATTTCTTGTTTGTCGCATATTTTGAAGAATGGATTATCCATTATATGTAAAATAATGTCGTTTTCATCTTTCCGTTCAAAATATATATCAGATAGAACACTATAACTGAATTTAGCCATTGTTTAAACAATAATGAAGAAAAAAAAAATGAATGCATGGATTAATATACTATTGCTCGAAGTTTCAACATGATCTTTTTTACCTCTTTGAAACATAATATAACAGGTAGTTGGTTTTACCAGTTATTTCCATTGGTTTTAAATTTATTTGCAATTTTCACGTATTTAAGTTGTGTAATATTAGATGGCAATAAAATCTTTTTTACCTTTTCCAAATGAATTGCCAGATACCACATAATATGAGAGTTCTATTGTCATTTTTGTCAAAATTTTGATACACCCTTCTATGTGGACTAGGTCCAAATATGGGCCAACTTCTCCTAATTTCAACAGAATTATTTTTTGGGTCAATAAGAACTCTTGTACAAAATTTCATCAAAATATATGGATAATAGCCACTTTAACATACAAATAACTTCTCAAAAAATATGACGTGCATTTGTACCGAATATCTTACCTTGGGTCAGAAAAATTGCTGTAGCTCAAAAAGTGCAGTCCCGATGCATGGACATGTATATATAGGAATGTAGAGGAGAGCTAGGACTACAAAATAGTAAATTTGTGTTTTGACTCAGCTTGACTCACAGGAGTTGTGCTCTATGAAATAGGAAATTTCCGAGAAATTTGACCTTTTTTAAAAAAAAAAATTTAAATTGTTCTGAAAACAGTAGAGCTTAAATTTTTTTAGAAAATAAGTTAAGTTACAACACAAAATTTATTTCGTCCAAAAATCTTGAAAAACAGAAAAGTTATGATCATTTAAACTTTAAAAATTAACAAAAAATATCATAAATTTACTAAATTCTGAAAAAGCCCATTTTGGACCACCCTGTTCTCAGTGAAATAGTTGAAATAGAGTTCTAATTTTTTGGCTCCCGAGGTTTACTACTGTCTACTTTCATATGAGTCTAATAACTTTAACATCGGAGAACAAAAACCAAAAGGAGTTTTGGCCGCTATCTCAAAATATTGACCACAGTGAGGCGTATTCTTACAGAAGATCTGAATCTCCACACTTATAAAGTGCGATTGACACAGGAACTGAAGACTACCGACCATGCACAGTGAAGACAGTTAGTAAAATAGATTATTGAACATCAAAAAGTGGATGCAGAATTCTTGGACAAAGTCATCCTAAGCAATGGTGGCTTCGTTAATCGTCAAAATTGACGCATTTGGAGCCTCTTTTTGGTAAGGCTTTTGGGCTGGAGGCATCCAACAGAGTTTGTCACTGGTTTCCGATATCGCGACATGATAACAGAGTTCTCTCTGCCTTAACTAATGTCACTAAACTAATTAAGCTAGATACTTTTACAAGATTTTTTTATTCAAAATTTTCGAGGTTTAAAATTTAAAAAGACATTCTCTTTTCCTTATAAAATAAATAATAATTTTCTTAACCCCGCTCATGAACCAAGTGTCAGAAATTTTTTTTCATGATAACAATGGTTATTAGATTTAATTTAAGATATCTGAAGATTTCAGACTTCTGAAGTTATCGGATAATTTGACACTGGAAGATGCTTATGAGCAACTTTGGGCCGTTGAGGAAATAATTCATGGCATTGAAAAATTAAAACAAGTTTATAAAAACAAACAAATGACTTTTTATTTATTTATTCTCGAAGAATTTTTTTGCCGGTATGATAGGTGGTGAATGCCAAATTTCACACATTTTGGCAGAGGTGTTCTCGTCTTGCAATGGTGGTATCGACCTTTTTCTCCCCATACCACCCAATGGCCGCTTTTACCATATCTCTTCGAATTTGCCGAATCATAAGTAATTTTACGGTGCTTGGAACTGCAACTGGATGTAAAACAAGACGGAGATGATGAAGCTGCAGATGTTTCCTGTTGTTCCAAAATATTTGCACTGGATCGTTTCCTTTTCCTTTGTATCGAGCTCGAGGAGGACGGTGCAACGTTTAGCAACGCACTTGCTATTTCCATCTGAAATTTAATAAGTGGCATATGCTTTGCGTTCAGCTCGACCATTTTAAGGTGCTTGCGATGCAAAATCCGGGAATTTGTTACTGCCTTTCCCCAAAACCATTTAGCAGAGTGGTAGTTGATTTTTTAGAGCTCCATAAGCATGTCAGAGAGATCAATTTCTCCCATGAGTTTGTTTTATTGTGATACAATAGGCTGGTCTCGCGACACCAATAAATTGTTTTTCCGTTGAGCTCCAACGACGGCTTGTTCCAATTTGCCCATCTCCAACAAATGTAGATAACAACTGCACCGCTTTCTTGTTCAACCAACGAAATGCAGTGATTCCATAGCTGACTTCGTACTTAATATCGTAAGATCATCTTCCAAGCTGTTTTAAATCGGAAACGGATCTCAATTCGCAATTGCCAATTCCGTTTTTTCTGACGTTACCAATGCAAAATATACCCATTTATTTCAAGGATACAAGAGGACTGGCCGCTTGTATTTTTTAAATCTTGGGACCGAGGATGCCAAATATAGGACGACGTCAGATGATATCCCAAGTCCATATGACGGACAAGTTCTTTCATCAACATAGAGCGCGAAGTCATATATAATTCCCGGTGAACCTGCTCGCGTAAACATATATGAGATTTGGCGGGATTATATTGCCTGAAAATTGATCTTCCTAATTTACAAAGAGTCAACAATATTCTTTTTTGATATCGTGAAAGTTTGAACTTTTGCCTTTGTTTGTTACAACTTACTTATCAACACTTTGGTATTCTTCTTGAGGAAGACTGTTGAATTTGGCTTTGAGCATCGATTTAATTGGACGCATTTTGTACAGCTTATCATAGTTAGCATCACCGTTTTTGGGTTTCTTCGATTTGTCAGAGAAATGGAGGAATTTCTCTATTTCTTCAAATATTTTTGATGTCATCGAATCCGCCACTGCAGTCAATTTTAGGTCTTTGGACCATGCCATTTTGTAATTTGGAAGCTAAATACCAGCCAAATATAACAAAACCCAAATTAACGACGCAGTTCTTCTTTAGTACATTTGAGTTCAGAACCTGACTCTTGAAGTGCATATAAGTTGGCCTCTTTTACAATCCATTCAATCACTGCAACGTTAAAAAATTAACCGAAATATTATATTGGGCTATTCACCATTCGAACATCTTCTAATCGCTTTTCCCATTGTAAGTCCATTGCGTCAACGGGTTTTTCCGCAATCACAATGTTGACAAGTTTACTTTTCCAAACTCTCTGGATGCTCTTCAACAAATTCTTCGGTAGTGATAACTTGTAAGAAATCAATCTCGATTTCCTCATCTTTCTCCAAAATGTCATTCGAACCATTCTCCAAAAACTCATTCTCATCATCTTCGCACTCTTCGTCAGAAGACTTGTATCATAGAAACATTTGTGTGGTTTCTTCAGCTCCTGTATTTCAAAGTTTTTACTATCACCGTGGACCAAAATTGTTTATAAGCAACTTCAATAAACAAAACAAGTAAGACTATACGATACCATGGTTTAGAGACCCTATCTCTTCGGTCCAACTAATTGGATATGGAAAATAAGCATAAACCAAATTTGAGTGGCTTTGTTATTAATTTTTTTTTGCTGCAGATATGAAAAAGTTCATATCGGGTGCTATATTTATATGGAGACTAGGTCGAAAAATGGACCGATCCTACCCATATTTGGCAAAGTCACTTATATTTTCAAAAAATATATACAAAAAAAATTTGAAAAAAATCTGTGCAATATTTTTGTTTTTTGATAGATTTAAGTTAAAATCGGAAAGCAGCTCTATCTGGGGCCTATGATTAAGAATTGTCCTATAGGGATTATTTTTGGACTACTGACTAATGGATATAATAAACACATACAAACCCAATTTGACTGAGATCTATGTATATGATATGGCAATTTATTTTGATTTCATAGGGGTCATTTGTATGGGGACTAGGTCTGAACATGGGCCGCATTTCACCAATTTCAATGGCGTTCATTCTATGGATGAATAAGGCTCATGTACCAAATATCATCAAAATATATTCATGGTTGCGACCTGTAGTTTGATTACAATGGACGGACGGACGGACGGACGGACGAACATCGCTAACTCGACTCAGAAAGTGATTCTGAGTCGATCGGTACAATAAAAGATGGGTCTAGGTCAAATATTTTTGGTAGTTACAAACAGCAGCACAAAGTCATTATACCCAAACCACATAGTGGTATAGGGTATACAAATTTTGTGTTACTCCACTTTTTTCCAATATTTTTTTTTATAATTATACCTTTTAGTGTTTTTTTTATTATAATTTATAAATATTTAGATTATTTCTAGAAATAAAAAACTTGTAGTCAAAATGTATATATATGTTTGATGGGAGAGTTTCAAATGAAGAAGTGCATATTCTGTAAACTTATTCTTTGGAAATGGTACTGAAAAAAGCAGTTCTAGAATAAATAATTTTAGCAAACTTCTTAAATAATTAATGTATTTGTTTTATGTGACTGAAAGCCGATATTTCTTCACTACTTTTAGCAATAAGAATTTTTTTTGTCCAAAGTTTTCTACTGGGTTGCCATTCGGTTGTGTTCATAGTAATGTAACATTTATCAAGAGTGTAGCTGCTTTCAAGACGAAAATTTTTTTCCAGCCATAAAACAAGATATAATAGTAAAATATTTATGTACCATTTCATTCGTTTTGTTCGCATTTTATATGAAGGTTATATAAAATTACCTCTAAAGAAATTAAAGTCCTCTTTAAGCAGTTAATAACAGAAAATAGTTCTTTTGTAATGTTTTTGTCATATTTTTTCAAACGAACAGTCACAACCCTTTTGATTTATGACTGTGCCCAGAATTGAGTTTCCAGTTAAATCAATATAAACACTACTTATGTGGCAATTGTAGTTACGTTTGGTTGGGGAGGTTATGAAATATAAAATTCAATTGAAACCTAATTGATTGTTTTGGTATTGTTGTGGTTTGCAGTGGAAAAAACAAGGATGCTTAAAGTTTTCGCTTTAATACAATACTCGCACAAATAATAATACAATAACCCTAATACGCCGTTTAGATTACAGCTTTGGTAATATTTTTTAACCTAGATTTCGCAGTAAGCATAGAAGTTGGAAACTAAGACAAATTATTATAGCTTTACTTGAACGTATCGTGCAGTTTCAATAGATGTCTTGTAGGAGCCCTCCATGCTGATGATGACGCAGCCATTCAGTCAATTTAATTTACACGGAAGGTCTCATGGAAGGCACACGCAGATAACAGTGAATCCAAGATAGGTTATAGAACATGAAAAATGAATTGCACCTATTTTTTCTTAGCTGCCTAAAATCATCTTTAGTGGTTAAAAAAAACCATACAAAAAAAAAGCGGCGTCTGTTTTGCTTTTTTTCTTTTTTAGTTTTTGCAGATTTGACCCAAAGAAACCATATATGAACTGGACATCATATAGGCGAGTGCAAGATATAAACAATCATGATCAAATGCTCGTATTACTTAATGAAACCCCAAAATTTTGGGACGTTTTGTGCGAGGGTACAAATGAGAATTCAAATATAAATATTACTAGTGTAGTGTACCTATCATAGTGGAATGCACCATACGCTAATAACTTGTAAAATAATTAATAAATTGAAATTTAAATCTAACAATAATTAAGTGTGTCACTAACGGACTATAACATGTAAGAAATGTGATTATTAAGAATGTAGCATTAAGTATGTCACTAACGGACAATAATATGTAAATAGGAAATATGATTACTAGGAATGTAGCAATAAGCAATTAGCAATAAGCAATAAGAATTAGTCATACAAATATTGTAACAAATTGTTTTGTATAAATACTACACAAAATTGTAAATAAAATTTAGAATTAATTTAGATAAGCGAAGGTACACTTGTCCACTTTATTTCTCAATTCTGACCGAGCACCTCACAGTGCTTGGATGAATCAAAACTGCTGCGACCAGAACAGCATTATAATCACGCTGGTAAATCCTTCGATCAACTCAGAGAAAATAATAATAAATATAAGCATTTATGAATATCACATCGTAAATTATAATATGGCCATTCTGTCATAATCAATAATATCCTTTCATGCTTTATAATAAATATCAACTGGATAAATATAATATTGCAATTCATAATACAATCTTAATATCTTAATAAGGAACTTTTAACTTCTTAATATGGACAAACGTATTTCACAATAAACAATCTCATAATATGACGATCCTGTCACAATATTACTTCGTAACTTATAATATTATTTCAGCTTTTTTTTACCCTTCGCACCAGTGTGCACATGGTATATATAAGTCTTTCATTGGTTTTGTAATAATTAAAAACAAAAAATCTGGACCCCATAAAATATATGTAGCCTTGAACATTATAACAAGTGAAGTTGATATAGTTATGACCGTGTCTCCTTCTGTGGAGTTCACGATCACGAAATCAACAACTGATCTGTAGTACGATTCAGTAACTTCTTCAAACGATAATCGTAATCGTTAAAAAAAGAAAATAACAAAATATCGATTTTGGTAATCAGTAAAATTTTTAAACGATATTCGCTATTGTTAAAGTCAGCTGCTGTTGTTATCTAAACGAAAAAAATTTTTGTGTTGTTTATTCAATCGTTAAAAAGTTAAATTTTTAGGTTGAAATGGGTTGTAGGAGGTAATCTCCGTAACTACCCATTTGATCTTCCTGAAATTTTCATGGAGTCTTACTGCGGATATGAGAAGTGCCATAGGCTATAATTTTCTCTAATATTTTTAGTGGGCGTGGCACCTCCAGCACAAAGTTAATTTTTAATGTCATATATATTGGGTACTATGGTAGGGAGAGTGTTGCAAATTTGTGTGAGGTCACCTATTGTTCATATTAGAAGCTATGCCGGAAATGGGTGGGATCGGATAAGTGGGCGTGGTACTTCCCATACAAGTTATAATTCAATATTATATATCTCGAGTACTGTGATAGGGAGAGCTTTTAAAATTTGTCTGATGTCACCTTTTATTAATGTGAGTAGTCGGACAAAAAATGGGCAGTATCGGAACAATAGGCGTGGCACCTGCCATACAAAGTAAATATAAACTGCCATATCTGTAGTATTGTAATAGTGAGAGTCTTAGGATTTTACGTGAGCCCATAAGTTATTCATGTGATTAGTTAGACAAAAAATGGGTGTGATCGTAGCAGTGGGCATGGCACCGCCCATACAAAGTAAATATATGATATCATATAATTGTTGTACTAAAAAAGGATAGCTTTGACACTGCACGAGCCCACCAGATATTACTATGAGTAGTCGGACAAAAAATTGGCGGGATCACACCAATGGGCGTGGCACCCCCATATAAAGTAACTATTTAAATATCTAATATCATATAACTGGTGTACTCTAAAAGAATTAATGTTAAAAAGATATTAATGTTAGTAGTCCAATAAAAATATGGCAGGATGGGATTAGCGGGCGTGGCACCTCCTACATTAATAATAAGAAGTACTACGAAAGCAGTAGTCTTTTGACAAGTACATTAGTTATCAAAGTGATTAGTCGTGGAAAATATGTGCAGAATCACCAAATTCAAAATTCGCCAAAATCAAAAATCGCCAAAACCGAAAATCGCGAAAAATAAAAATCGCCCAAAAACAAAAATTGTCAAAATCAAAAATGGGCAAAATCAAAAATTGCTAAAAACAAAAATTAGCAAATGATATTCTAGATTCAAGGCCATTAGTTAGGTGTTACCAGATTTAATTTGAAAATCCATGTTCTTTTCATGGGCAGCTCTATTTACCTTGCCCCAGGGTAGGAACGTCGAAAAATCTGCTAATTGTTTTACCGAATGAAAAAACAAAAAACATTGTATATCAGCAAGCATTGAAATAAAAAAATCTATACTAATAATCTGTAATAATCTATAATATTAATAGGCTAAGCGATTTATTGTGACTGATGTTTTGTTCTACCATTTTATCCCGATTTTGACCAAACGTATATTATATGAAATCTACCGTTTTGCAGATTTACAGATTTTTAAACTTTTTTCCTTTCTTTTGAGTAAATTGCATTTAAAGTTGCTACCAAAACATACATAAAATTATACAATGCTATGTATGTGTTTATTAAATTTGTTAATGTGTTTCTAATAAAAATGAGTTTGTTTTTTTGTGTTGATTTGTAAATTGGCTATAATTGAATAGCATACTTTTAGGGTCTTTAGTTAATGAAAAAATAGAATTTCCTAGAATTTGCACTCGAATTTCGAGGGCTGGAGTCTGCTAGTCATACATAAATAAAAATCATAAAATAATGAAAGTTCAATTTCAATCTAAATTTATTGAGCCTCAAAATATTCTTATAAAAATTAACAATAAAATAAACAGAACTTAAAAGATAACAGAATTCCTTACATACAAATCGTATTTATCAAGGATTATTATGCGATAAGAAGGGAAAGAATTTTAAATATTTATAACTAATAACATGTTTATGTAAATAAATACTTAAGAAAAAATTCGTCAAAAAATGGGGGGGGGGAAATGTATCATTGTCATAATTAAGGAAACAAAACAAAAAAAAAAACAAAATAATAATAATAATAATAAATTAAATAGAACGTATCAACTAACATTAGGTATAAATTGTGATGCATTATAAACTGTGTTATTTATATCTAGCGAATTAAATCTTCTGTGATATAATAAAACCTTTGAATTGTTAAAAACTGCGTTATTGTCATCTAAAAATTTTAAGTGTAGTGGAGAATAATATCTTTCGACTAGAGGAAATATAAAGGTATTAATCTTTTCCATATAGTTATTTAGAAATAAGAAGATTGTCAATATTATTACAGCCATCTAAAAACTTAAGACCAAAGTTAATCAAAAAGTTGTCAATCATTTTCATTTTGCATTTTTATACCCTATACCACTATGTGGTTTGGGTATAATGACTTTGTGCTGCTGTTTGTAACAACCAAAAATATTTGACCTAGACCCATCTTTAATCATACCGATCGAATCAGAATCACTTTTTGAGTTGATTTAACAATGTCCGTCCGTCCGTCCGTCCGTCCGTCCGTCTGTGTGTCCATGTAAACCTTGTAATCAAACTGCAGGTCGCAAATATGAACATATTTTGATGAAATTTGGTATATAAACTTTATCGGCCATGGAGTGAACGCTATTGAAATTGGTGAGAATCGGTCTATGTTCAGACCTAGCCCCCATACAAATTACCCCTATGAAATCGACATAAATTGCCATAAGATCCAAATTGTCACATAGATCTTACTCAACTTGGGTTTGTATGCGTTCATTACATCCATTAAAGAGTAGTCTAAAAATGATCCCTTTGGCCCCATATAGACTGCTTCCCGATCTTCACTAAAATCTATTAAAAACAAAAATAATGCACTGATTCTTCTCAAATTTTTTTGTATATATTTTTGCGAAATACAAGAGGCTTTACCAAACATGATCAGGATTGGTCCATTTTTGGACCTAGTCCCCATATAGATATAGCATCCGATATGAACTTTTTCATATCTGCAGCCAAAAAAATTGATAAAAATCCCACTCAAATTTGGTTTTTGCTTATTTTCTATGTCCAGTTAGTTGGGCCTAAGAGATAGGGTTTCTAAACGCATGGTATAGGGTATCTAGACCGACTATAATTTTCTTACTTGTTTATAAATGTTTCCTTTATAAACTTTTTTAATTGAACCATCATATAGCTTTATATTTTTTAGTCCGAACATATTTTTAAAATTTTGCGTTCAAATCTTGCCATTTGATGAGATGAAACTGAGAACGAAATTGGATAAGCATATGATAAAATAGGACGTATAATTTGTTTATAGCAATTTAATTTTATGTTAGTTTTGACCATTTTATTTCGCCTAAGAAAATTAATACAATAAAAACAAGTAAGAAATTATAGTCGGTCTAGACCGACTATACGATACCCTATACCATGCGTTTAGAAACCCTATCTCTTAGGCCCAACTAACTGGACATTGAAAATAAGCAAAAACCAAATTTGAGTGGGATTTTTATTAATTTTTTTGGCTGCAGATATGAAAAAGTTTATATCGGATGCTATATCTATAAAGGGACTAGGTCCAAAAATGGACCGATCCTGATCATGTTTGGTAAAGTCTCTTGTATTTTGCAAAAATATGTAGAAACAAAATTTGAGAAGAATCAGTGCAATATTTTTGTTTTTTAATACATTTAAGTGAAGATCGGGAAGCAGGTCCATATGGGGTCAAAGGGATCATTTTTGGACTACTCATTAGTGGATGTAATGAACGCATACAAACCCAATTTGAGTAAGATCTATATTACAATTTGGATCTTATGGCAATTTACGTCGATTTCATATGGGTAATTTGTATGGGGGCTAGGTCTGAACATGGACCGATTCTCACCAATTTCAATAGCGTTCATCCCATGGCCGATAAAAGCTTATATACCAAATTTCATCAAAATATATTCATATTTGCGACCTGCAGTTTGATTACAAGCTTTACATGGACACACAGACGGACGGACGGACGGACGGACGGACGGACATTGTTAAATCAACTCAGAAAGTGATTCTGATTCGATCGGTATAATTAAAGATGGGTCTAGGTCAAATATTTTTGGTTGTTACAAACAGCAGCACAAAGTCATTATACCCAAACCACATAGTGGTATAGGGTATAAAAATGCTTTTTGTGCTTTTTCCAATCTGTAGTCAATATGTCTATAAAACGTAAACGATTCTTGAAAAAATGCTTCTAAATATTTAAATTTATCAAATAGGAAACTAATTCATTTTTAATTTTAATATTCGGAATGAATTCCCTAGCATTTGGAATAAAGTAATGAAAATATTTAGCTTTTATTAAAAAAACTTTTTATATAAATAAAAAAATTAAATAACATATTCAATTCATTATTTTATACTCAAATAAATAAACAAAAATATTAATAAAAAATAAAGAAATTAAACATAAACATAATATCATTCTGTCAAACACGAAGTGATTTGTTTTTTTTTTTATTCTTCTGAGTGCTTTTTGTTTCTTTTGACAGAGATGCCAGTCGTTAACAATTTAAATAAATACAAAAATAGATTTGTCGTTAAGGTGCAGTTAGTGAATCACTTAATCGCTAGTGCAAACAACAATAGCTGTCAATATATTTTGCGATTGTCGGATCGTTAATATTTACAGAACCGCACTACTGGGTTGCTCATTTTTCGTGAAAATGATTGTTTGATTTGATCAAAAATCTTCAAAATCCTGAAATTTTTAAATGAAAATGTAAAAAATCTTTTGCAAAAATATGATTTTTCTATGTCGTTGTTGTTATTGTTGTCTTTTTAAAATTTATACTTTGTATGTCACAGCTGAAACTGTGTTTCGATCGTTATTTTTATTGCATTTGCTTAATGAGTGTGAATGTATCGTTATCCTACACGTGTCATATTATTTTAAACGTTACGTCTTTAACGTTATCTCGAAATATATACTAAAAATCGACAATATGCAGAAAAATATAATAAAAAGGGAATTTTCTTAAAAAGTTACCTAATTATTTATTACAAATTAAGTAAATATTTTTAGATTTTACTAAAAACAAAAATTGATATTGACAATTTCTTTGCAACACCTTAGATTTAAGTAATTCTAAATTGGAACGTATAGAAAAAAGCCTATATTGCAAGTTGCAAAATATGTATACCCAGACTACAATCCTTTTGAAAACCAAATTTTTTTAACCGATCAACTCAGAATCACCTGAGTCGATTTAGCAACGTCCGTCCCTTTGTCCGTCTGTCTGCAAATACATATATATAGGAAAAACTCTGTTGAAATTGGTGAAAATCGGTACGCAGTCAGATTATTTTGGCCCATAATATGTATTTGCAATGACTCGATAATTATAATTCTTAGATCGCAGCTTATTGTAGGAAGTAATTATCACAAAATGATCACTTCATTTAAAAATATCTAAATTAGAAGGAAAAAAAACTATTTTTAAGGAAAAATTTCTTTCAGAAAATATTTCTCATAATCTAATATATGTATGAATAGGCAGGGCGATTTCTTGTAACATCTTCTATACCTTTAGTTATCAACCGATTTTGACAAAAAAAAAATTTACCAGTCGAAAGGTTACATTTCTTTGCAGATGTGCACAATCTGGTACATTTTTTTTTTTTTTGAAGAAATAATCATTTAAAGTTGCTACTAACACATATGGGGGGTTTCATGTCAAGTGCACCAACTTTTGAAACCGATGTCTTCCGATCGGGATGAAATTTGCGTCAAGGTTAGTCCTATTGGATAGTAGTTTAGACACAACTTTTCAATAAGATCGGTCCGGATCTCTCTGAGTTAGAGGGGATCAAAATTTGACATTTTGGCCACACAGGCGTTTTTTCTCAACCATGTAACTTATTACCTATTGTTCTTAGAAAATTTTCTCCCAAATAGTTTAGATAGCTATTTCTTCAATATTTCGGAAAAAATACAAAAAAAAAAATAAAAAATTTTAGACTTTTTTTTTGCTAAATTAAAGCATTTTTTGCCTTTTTTTCAAAAAGGGCATTTTTTTTTCATAAGAAAGCTTAGAGCTTTTTGGCCGCTTAGTGGGATGGGAGTGGGATATCAAAATAAATGTTTTGTAACTCAAGACAACGGTTTTTCAATTTAAATGTAAAACCTTAGAAATAAAACTTATACTGAGAAACTAGACAAAGTAACCTTTCCGAAGGTATGTAACATACCTTCATAACATAACAGAAGAAAATGGTTCTCTGTAACCTGAAGGAGTTATTTGCAATATTTCAATCTGAACACGAGGATGTTAGAATTGGCTTCACGAAATTAACCCAAATGAGGCCAACACATTGCGTTTTGGCAGAAAGCAGCGGAACTCACACAGTACGCGTTTGCATTTACCATGAAAATGTTAAACTGATGTTAAAGGAAATCAACGTAAACTATTTAACAGATGATTCGGCAGAAGATTTACACGATTACCGCGATTGCCTTAAATTGACTATGTGTCCTATTGTAACAACTTCTTGCCACTTAGGTGAATGTACCAATTGCCCGAAAACCACATTCATCAAAGAAAATTTAATCAACTCTTTAGACCGAGAATATATAGAGGAGGTCAAATTTGATTTTTGGATTCAGACTGACAGATGCACATTGAAAACAATCATTTTAAATGTGAATGATTTTGTGGAAGAAATGTGTACAGGATTGCTAAACTTGAGAAACCATGATTTTTTAGTCAAAGAGCAATGGTGATTCTTCAAGGATTTGAATATACATTTGAAGTCTGGTGAATTCGTTATTTCATATGATTTCGCAGAAAACTATAAATATGTTCTTCAGGATGCCATACAAGCATTCCACTTCAATAACGACCAAGTAACTATATTCACAGTAGTTATTTACTACATGAAAGATGAAAAACTGGAACACAAAAGTATGGCAATCATATCCGACGATTTAAAACATGTTACCGTTGCAGTTTATGAGTACCAGAAGAGAATACTAAAATTTCTAAAATCTAAATTTACAGTAGAGAAGGTATACTATGTTTCGGACGTAGCTCGTCAACATTTTAAAAACAAAAGTAGCTTCGCAAATCTTATGGGTCATGAAAAAGATTTTGGAATGCCAGCTGGAATTTTCATCCTACTGCTCATGGTAAAGGAGCATGTGATGGTATTGGAGCAAACTTTAAAAGAAATGCAGCGAAGTATAGACTCCAGTGCTCTCATCAAGATGGCATCTCAGATGCGACTGCTTTAATCCATTGGGCAAAGAGTTATTGTAGAGAAACTAAAATAGTTTTTAGTAGCAAAGAGGATCATCAGGAAACATTGAAAACACTGAAGAGCAGATTCGATGCTGCGGTAACAATCGATGGCACCGCTCAATACCATGCTTCTATACCGCTTGTCGATGGAAGACTCAAGTTGAAAAAGTTTTCTGCCTCTATTCAATGCGATTTCTTTCCAAAGACAACAAATAAACCAGCAGCGAAATCAACAGCTGAACCCAGTAACGCCAAGAAAGGATTGACAAAAAAGACGCAGTAAGGCAACAAAAGAGCTGGATGAAAGGCTGGGTATTTAAAAATTTACAAGACTTAAATACTTCATCAGCTACAATAAATTAAGTATAAAAATAGTTATGATATAAATGGATCTAATGCAATTAAGATTAAATTTTAATAAATTATTTATCTTTTTATTTTTAATATTATTATTATTATACATTAATTTAATTATTATTAAAAATAAATAAAAAACAAGTAAGAAAATTATAGTCGGTCTAGACCGACTATATGATACCTATACCATACGTTTAGAAACCCTATCTCATAGGCCCAACTAACTGGACATAGAAAATAAGCAAAAACCGAATTTGAGTGGCATTTTTATTAATTTTTTTGGCTGCAGATATGAAAAAGTTCATATCGGATGCTATATCTATATAGGGACTAGGTCCAAAAATGGACCGATCCTGATCAGATTTGGTAAAGTCTCTTGTATTTTGCAAAAATATATACAAACAAAATTTGAGAAGAATCAGTGCAATATTTTTGTTTTTTAATAGATTTAAGTGAAGATCGGGAAGCAGCTCTGTATGGGGTCAAAGGGATCATTTTTGGACTACTCATTAATGGATGTAATGAACGCATACAAACCCAATTTGAGTAAGATCTATATGACAATTTGGATCTTATGGCAATTTATGTCGATTTCATATGGGTAATTTGTATGGGGGCTAGGTCTGAACATGGACCGATTCTCACCGATTTCAATAGCGTTCATCCCATGGACGATAAAAGCTTATATACCAAATTTCGTAAAAATATATTCATATTTGCGACCCGCAGTTTGATTACAAGCTTTACATGGACACACAGACGGACGGACGGACGGACGGACGGACGGACGGACATTGTTAAATCAACTCAGAAAGTGATTCTGATTCGATCGGTATAATTAAAGATGGGTCTAGGTCAAATATTTTTGGTTGTTACAAACAGCAGCACAAAGTCATTAAACCCAAACCACATAGTGGTATAGGGTATAATAATAATTTTTCAACATTTCTATAGAAAAAAAGCGATTTTTTTCCTGAGGTTAACATATTCTGGGTATTACAGTATTGAGGGTATAAAATTTTACTTAGGTATGTTATATACCTTCAGAAAGTTTACTTTGTCTAGTTTCTCAGTATAAGTTTTATTTGTAAGGTTTCACACACAAATAGGCAAAAATTCAAAATAGTACATTTGTGAAAAATTGAAAAACCGTTGTCTTGAGTTACAAAACATTTATTTTGATAGATATCCCACTCCCATCCCACTAAGCGACCAAAAAGCTCTTAAAGGAAAAATCCTAAGCTTTCTTATGACAAAAAAAAATGCCCTTTTTGGAAAAAAAAGCCAAAAAATGCTTTAATTTAGCAAAAAAAAGTCTACAAATTTTTTTTTTTTTAAAGTATTTTTTTCCGAAATACTGAAGAAATAGCTATCTAAACTATTTGGGAGAAAATTTTCTAAGAACAATAGGTAATAAGTTACAAGGATGGGAAAAAACACCTGTTTGGCCAAAAGGTCAAATTTTGATCCCCTCTAACTCAGAGAGATCCGGACCGATCTTGTTGAAAAATTGTGTCTAAACTACTATCCAATAGGACTAACCTTGGTGCAAATTTCATCCCGATCGGAAGACATCGGTTTCAAAAGTTGGTGCACTTGACATGAAATCCCCCATATATAAATCACGTATTTAACCCTGCAGTCAGCACGGGACCAAGTGTCTCTATGTCAACACTCTATTCTATAGCGACACGTGCACTAGTAAAAATATAGACAACATTCCTTCTACGCACGGGTAGAAATTAGCTACAAACATCAGATCTAGTACATTTCTGCTGACACTGTCAACGGATGCGTAAACAACTTGTTTTTTTAATTATGCTGCGCTTTCAATAGGTAGAGACTTTTTTGACCGCACAACAGTTGTTCTCATTTGTTCTCTTCTTTCTTGTTTTTAAATTCTTTCTTTTAACTTATACTCTCTGTCTGTCTTAAATGGGGCAACCCTATTCCCCCTCATCCAATTGATCTGAAACGTGGCCCATAGTCTTGTTGTGACTATAGATTAATTTTTAGGTAACCACGCATAGCAAGGCACGATCAGGGAGTGCTTTAAAACCCTTTTCCCCTTCATCAATCGATCTGAAACTTGGTAGATAGACTTGCCGTGAAAAAGATTAACTTTGACATCGTCATGCACAGACACTCATAGTCACGCACAGTCCTGGAGAGATTAAAACCTCACTTAACCTCATCCGATCGATTTGACACTTTGTCCATAGACTTGTTGTGGCCAAAGATTAATTCTGAGATAGCAACACACAGTCACGCATAGTCACGCACAGGCATGGAGTGATTTCAACCCCATTTCCCCTCATCCCAACAATCTGAAACTTGGTCCATAGACTTGTTGTGACCAGAGATTAATTTTAAAATAGTCACGCAAAGTCACGCACAGTAACGGAGAGATTCAAAACTCACGTGCATAAGGAAAGAAAGAGTTTTAGATTATTATTGTATCATATTCTTTTGTTGAAAAAACACATCTGCTCAGTGTTAATAAGTTGTTTTTAAGAAATTGATTTATAAGTTTTAAAAAAAGTGACTAAAATTATTTTGTTTAATTTTTAAATAAAATATGATATCAACAAAAGAAATTATAAAAGATAAATAAAAAACCAAACAATTTTATACAAAAGTAGAGGTCTGCAAAATGCCGAGAACTGAAAACAAAGAAATCGAAGGCATCTCTTCTGTCGAAGAACAATAAATTTGTCTTCTTTATCTTATTTAATTGATATAATGAAAGGTTTAGCCAGCCTTGAAGAAATCTGCATTGAAAATGAAGATTTAATTAAAGAAATGTTTTGATAAAAAATATTTAAAACTTTCTGCTGTGGTTAATTTAAAATAATATATATGTATAGAAAGGTTTAGCTAGCCTTGAATAAGATTTACCAAAAGGGAATGGAAAAACTACTTGAAGACAAGTCAACATATAAAAGAATGAGAATATACCCCACCCAAAAATTATTAAGAACTAATAAAAAATTGATAATGGACTTATATAAACAAAATTTAATAACAAAATACGAGAAAATAAAATTAACATCGAATGCAGCAACTGCTCCCAGATTATAAGGACTTCCGAAAATCCACAAACCGAACACACCACTACGGCCTATTTCATCTTTAGTGGAAGTGCCGTGCTACAATTTATCGAAATTTATAGGAGGAATTTTATAAAATGTTATACTTTACAAATACAACATTAAAAATTCATTGGAACTCAAAACTAAATTGAAGGAAGTATATTTGGATAACGACGAAATTTTAATATCTTTAGACGTGGTATCTTTATTCACAAACATACCTATTCACCTAGCAATTAGTAATATTATGACTAAATGGAACATCCTACAGAAATATACAAAAATACCTAAATTCCAGGTTCTAAAATTATTACAATTTTGTCTCAACGACAACAATTATTTCATGTACGGTGGAAAAATATATAATCAAATATACGTAATGCCGATGGGGAACCCACTTTCACCAACTATAGCAGACATTGTTTTAGACACACTTTTAGAAAAATGTTTAGAAGAACTACGGAAACACAATATACACACAAAACTAATTACAAAGTATGTAGACGATTTGTTTGCTATTATGGAAAGAAAAGATGAAGAAATCATTTTAAAAATATTTAATAACTACCACAACAAGCTGAAATTTACGATTGAAAAGGAAGTAAATAACTCTATACAATATCTAGACATGAAAATCTACAGGGAACATAATAAAATTATTACAAAAGTCCATTGCATCAGGCCGTCTCATAAACTATCACTCAACACAACCAATGAGACAAAAAACAAACACTGCAAAAAACTTAATACAAAAAATTCGCCAACTAAGTGATAATAGATTTAAGGACAAGAATATAACAAAATTGAATACTGATTAAAAACAATTACCCGACATATATAATAAACAATCTCATCAATAAGGTTGTCAATGAAGAATCACGGGACAAAAAGATTAAGACATCTGGCATCACCAAATTCTATAGCCTACCATATATCCCAAAACTTACAGAAAGTAAGAATATGAAAGAAATAATTATTGACGAAGCTGTATCATTAGCACATAAACCAAATAAAACCATAACTGCACTATTTACACAAACAAAAACAAGAATTGAAAAAACAGAGCAAAGCAACGTAGTGTACGAAATAAAATGTATTGGAAAATCAAACGAAATTTGTAACAAAGTTTACATAGGGACAATAAAACGAAGCTTGAATACAAGAATAAACGAGCATGGCACTGATATAAGAAAAGGTAAACAAACAACAGCTTTAGCACAACATTGCATCGAAACTGGACACACAGCAGATCTTGTTAATGTAAACATATTAGACAAAGAGAGACGAGAGAATAAGAGATTCACATTAGAGAGTTAACGTATACAATAGAAAATACATTTAGCTATAAACTTAAAAGAAGACAAAGACAATGCCAACGCAAATTATACTTTAGCAATAGCCTAATTTAGTTATTTTCCAACTGTGATAGTTAACGTTAAGAACTTTTTAATCTGTGATATTTTATTTTTTTTTACATTTATTTTTATTTACATTTTGTTTTATGTTTTGCTTTATGTGTCGCATAAAATCAAATGTATACTTTTAATTTATGTGAAAATTGACGAAAGATTATATGTGAGTTATATTATTCTTTAAATGTTGAGCTATCCTTTTATTAAATTCATGTTTTTATTATTTTATGTTGTTATGGTTACCAGATTCAATAAATTTAAATCCCTGAAGATGGTGGAAAAATCACACCGAAACGTTGGATGAAAAACGGAATAAAATAATCTCTTATTTACATCAATTAGTGACCTTAAAAGCCTGACTAAAAACTTTAAAAAAAAGATTTATTCTAGTTTAAAAAAAAATAATCAAAAGTCTCGCTCAGACAAAAAAAATGTGTTTAGTTAAAAAAAATTGATCGAGAATCGACTAAGAAGCACCAATTATGTAGACTTGACTTACTAAAATGTACTAGCGAATCTTTGGTTCCAATGTAAACATATGGTCTTCAAAGAACTACCTTGTCAGTAGTAACAAAGTCTACTGGTTGATTTACAATGACACGGCTGTGTTAAATGTCAATAGTAGATAACATTGGCTGGGGTATAGCTGGTCAGTAGTACTAGTGACAATGTCACTAGTACAACACTACAGTTTTACTATTGACAGGGGAAGCTTGAAATAAAAAACTACTAATTCTGTGTGCGTATGTTTATGAATTAGCTAAAATTGATTAGCATTTCACTTTATTAAAAACTCATATATGTTTTATATATCTGTGGTCACAACCGATAACCGCCTAAGTCAACTTAAGAACGATTTGAGTTATGCATGCTATCATATTCTACTAATACTGCTTCATATTTGCGTGAAATGCCCATTTTTCTAACACTGTTATTTAAAAAGTTATTAATGAAAACATACTGATCTAAATCTTAATAAAGTCCCCTAACATTTACATAACCAGTTATTTTTCTCGAAAGAATGATTTTCGCCGATTTGAGTTATGTATACTATCATATTCTACTAAAAAATCTATATATTTACCCATTTCTCTCACACTGCTTTTTCAAAAGATATTAATACAAATATTCTGACCTAAGTCGTAATGAAGCCCAATTACATTTATATAAAAAGCTGTTTTTCTCGAAAGCATGATCTTCGAATTAGGTGGTTATTGCTTGTGACCACAGATATATAGATTAAAGAAACATTGAAAGAAAAAAAATTTAATGAAAAATAAAATTTACCAGAATGTGCACTAGCCTTCGAGGCTGGGTACTGCTAGTATTTATAAAATCTTTATGTGGCATCATTTAAAAAATAAGAAGAAATGAGTACAAATCTGCCGCATAAACATATAAAGTTTAATGTGCAAAATTGATGAGTACAGATTCGTTTTCGAAAAATCAAATATTGATGTTGTGTGTGTTTCTGAAACATGGATCGGTTTAATAGCAGTGGAAGGGAGGAAGTGGTGTGGCAATGTACGTTAAAAATACTATTATATGTGACTTGCTCCACGAAAAGGGACCTCTGCGCCGAAAAATTTTTTTTTTAATTTTTTAGTGATTCTTATAGGAAAAAAAAACGCTCTTTGAAATGCCGCAAACCGCAAGTTTCTATGTGTTTTAGTTTTTGTTTTACAAATCACCTGTAAAGATGAACATAATTAATGAAAAAATTGAAAAATGTGATATAAACAGATAATATATATAATATTTGAAATTTAAAAAAAGTGCATCCATTCCTACAGCAAGGTTTTTCTAAAAACTGCGATAAAGTTTGCTCTTCCTCAATATCTTGAAGAGATAGTTGCAGCGCTTCTGAAACTTCTGGCGTTGAAAATGCATCCGACGCATCACTAACTATAGGTAAACATTCTTCCAAACAATCGCTAAAGTATTGTTCTTCAACACTCTTAAATTCGTCTTCCAGACACATTTTCTTACGTTAATTAAGATTTATTTTAACCTTAAATTAATTAAATAATAGATAAATTAAATAATAATAAATAATAGATTCAATTCTATCCAAAACATTGATAATTTGATAAGGAATAAAACAGCTCTAGTAATTTTGAAAACAAAATTAGCAGAAACAGGTTTTTAACTGTTAGAAATATTTTTCATAGAGGCAACACTGCATAGTGAACATCGTACAAAGTACCAGAGAGCCGAAATACATCGCCAGATGATCAGGTTGAAGGAAGAGTTGTATAACCATGCGCAAAACACGGAAAAACGAAGCGCTTTTTTAAACGCGTTTTTCTCAATAAATTCTTTTCGGCGCAGAGGTCCCTTTTCGTGGAGCAGGTCACATATGTTGATTTCGCTGCAAGACAGAAGAAAGTTATAAAATTGATTATGTTTTTATAGAAATCTCAGTATCTGAAGAAAAAAAATTCTTGTGCTTACCACTCAAATGTGATGTAATTTTTGCTGATTTAATGAGCAAAATGGAAATCCTAACCATGTCTTACAATGATATAGCAATTCTGGGAGATTTCAATTCGAATCTACTAAAATAATCGTCATTTAAGGATACCATGGAATCATTTGTATTTACATCATTGAATATTTCAACACCAACACACTTTACATCATCCAGCAGTACACTGATTGATCTAGTAGTTGTTGCTGATCCATCAAAGGTCCTTCTTATGATTAAGTCTCAGCTTTCACTTTTTGTAAGCATAATAAGAATGGCTAAAACTAATTACTATTCCGAACAATTTACATCCGCCTTCGGCTCCAAGGATATACGGAAAGCTGCCAAATTGATGCAAACGAACCTAATAGTATTTTCACTTATCTTCCGATAGTAGACATTCGTACAACAATAATATGAACAAACTGCATTCGAGTTTTCTTGTGTTAGTCAGTTCATTGTATAATCTAGTTTTTCATTAATAAAATTAAATGCTGTGGGTCTCTTTAGCTTATATCACTAGTTTATCTAGATCATTTTGCCATTAATATTGCTTTATATAACACATCTATTTAACATTATTATTAAGTCAAGTTCTTTCCTTGCTAATAGGAAATATGCAAAGATAATACCAATTCCAAAATCGAAAACCGAAAAACAAATATCGCCCAATAGGTATATTAAACTTTCTATCATCTACATATGAACAATTATATAAACGAAAATCATCTAGTGTCTGACAAACAGTGAATGTAACCGAGAACATAAGACGTGAGCTTGACTATGGTAAAATAAACTTTTTGCTACTTCTCGACCAGTCAAAAGCGTAGTAAACCATCAAACTCTGTATGTAAAGCTACAATAATATAATATAATTTAATTTTTCATCCCAATAAAGCTTGCAAGGACCTCAAAGCCTTGCTGGTTGAACATAAAAATGAAAAAACCTCACAATTTCTTGAGAATATAAATAATTCAAAATACGAAGAACACCTCCTATGGAAAGCTACAAAATTTCTTAAAAGACCAACTAAAAGGAATATCATCTTAAAAAATGCAGATAATTCATGGTGTAGAACTGACAAAGCCACCTCGGACGCCTTTGCTATTCATTTAAAAAACACATTTGTGCCGTTTTCTTTTAACACGGCAACACAACAAGAAGAAGTTTTAGATTTTTTGGACTGTCCTTTTCAAATGGACCTTCCAATTAAATGTTTTACACCTAGCGATGTTAAAGCGGAAATAAAAATTTAAAATAAAAAAAAGGCTCCTGGATATGAACTAATTGATGCGAAAGTTGTTAGTAAGTTAACGAATAAATGCGTCGTGTTTTTAACTATGATTTACAACACAATATTAAGGCTTGATCATTTTCCATCACAGTGGAAATGTGCGGAGATCATAATGATTCCAAAACCGAACAAACCACAAAATTTGGCAACATCATTCAGACCAATTAGTTTACTAGTCATTTCCTCAAAAATATTTGAAAAAATTTTCCTTCGGCGATTGTCACCGATTCTAGAATCCAGAAATATTATTCCGGAACATCAGTTTGGTTTCAGACACAATCATGGTACTCCAGAGCAGATTCATCGAATTGTAAATGTTATAACTGACGCACTAGAGAAAAAAAGATATTGTTCTGCAGTCTTCCTCGACATTCAGCAAGCTTTCGACAGAGTCTGGCATCTGGGTTTACTCTACAAAATTAAAAAGTTTTTGCCTGCACCTTTTTATCTATTTTTTAAAAGTTATTTATCTGATAGATATTTTTATGTTAAAAACAATGATGAAAGATCAGAACTATACGAAATAAAAGCTGGAATACCCCAAGGTAGTGTACTGGGTCCAATTTTATACACTATTTATACAGCTGATATGCCGATCCTCGATAATGTTATGGTGGCTACATACGCAGATGATACTGCAATTATTGCTACAAGCGACTGCCCTGTAGAAGCATCTTCGTTTGTCCAAAATGAGATCAATGAACTTGAATATTGGTTACGAAAATGGAATGTAAAAGTGAATTCTCAAAAATCTCACCATACAACGTTTACATTGAGACGAGATAACTGCCCATCTATCACTATAAATAGTAATTCCATTCCAACGAGTGAAAAAGTTAAATATTTAGGAATGGTTCTTGATAGGCGGCTCACCTGGAAGGCTCACATTAAAAATAAACAAGAACAACTTAAAAATAAAACCAAAAAACTTTACTGGCTTATAGGCCCAAAATCTCAGCTAAGCTTAAATAATAAATTAAGGATATATAAAATTATATTAAAACCTGTGTGGTCATACGGTATACAATTATGGGGTACTGCCAGTAATTCGAATATTGACATACTTGAAAGATTTCAATCAAAAACATTAAGACTTATCACTAACGCTCCATGGTATATTACAAATAAGGCAATCAAAAGAGATCTTTCTATATCAACAGTTAAAGACGAAATCAGAACCATAAGTGAAAGATACCTGCAGAGACTAAGCAACCATGTTAATCCAGTGGCAATAGCTTTATTAGATAGCACAGGCGAAATTAAAAGGCTTAAACGCAATCATATACTAGATCTACCATTCCGTAAATAATCATTATTCAATATGTAAAAACAAATCAAAATAACACTGTAAATATTATTACATTGTAATAATTAATATTCTTGTGTATCTCACTGGAGATACACAATATCTATGATATATCAATAACTAATCAAATTTGCTTATTATCCTTGGATAGATTGTAAATAAAGAAATATTAATAAAAAAAAAAATTTTTTTCATCCACTTCTACCCAGCTCCTACATTCATAAGATAAAATCTGCCTACGTAAATAATTCGACCTGAAGACCTGTAATACTCACGAGATACGCACCTGAAGGATCGATTCAGGGTCCACTTCTATTTTAAGCCTATGCCAACGATTTGCCATAACAACTATCTCACTGCAAAATACACATGTATGCTGACAACGTCCAGCTGTATCCCAGTAGTCTAGTAAGATTCATAGAGGAAAATACAGTAAAGCTAAACTATGTAATGTAATAACGTAATAATAATGTACATTTTGGGGGCCATTATAATTGGACTTTGCCTGAATCCGCTTAAATCAAAATGTTTGACTATTCATAAAAAGAAAACGATTCAGCCTGCTCTTGAAAATTGATTTTGTTAAAATGTAACAAATGTTGTCATAGTGTTCAATAACAACATGACTTGGTCAAGCTACGTAGATACACTTGTAGTTCAAATGTATACGAAGCTAAGATCGCTTTGGGTAACTCAATATATTACGACATTAAGAGTGAGACAACTTCTTGCAAAGGCATACCTAATTCCTGGACTCTTAAGCAACCGCGGCTACGCCAGCAAGAGAAAACAGAATATTTTGTACAACAATATTGTTAGATATGTTTATGGACTGAATAAACATGATAGTGTTTAGACTTTCTCAAAAAGTCTCTATGAAAACTCATTCGATAACCTTCTAAATATAAGGGTTTTAATTCATTTGCACAAAATTATTTACAGCGAGAAACCACTATATCTTCATATGATCATATACAATTTGCTAGGGTAAACATCTTGTTATTTTTATGCATCGATGCCTTGTGTTAGAATGGAAATATTTCATAAACGCCACACATCTTTGGAATACAATTTCACATAACCAACCATTACTTAGCAACGCAATTCATTTTAAGAAATTTTTGTTTAGTTACTTTGTTTGCATATATTTAATTGTCACTTCTTTAAAAATTTATGTAATTTAATAATTTCTTATACTATTTTAAAGTTGTTTATAACTTTTACATTTTATTTTAAATTTATAGCAAATTTTTGAACGATGAAAATCCTGTACTTTAATTATGAGACTTGTATTGTTGCACAGGAAAAATACATAAAAAACATAAATAAAACTAAATAAATTATTTAAAATTATTAAATTATTTATTTTTACTGTTAAATCTTATTCAAAATTTTTGCCAAAAGTTATAATAGGAAAAACATTACTTCCCGGAGCCCCTGAAATGCGAGCACTTATTTATTTATTTTCATATACATTAAAAAGTTACTATGTATTTAAAAAAAAATTATTTTATTTTAAGGCGTTTTCTTTTCTGGCAAAATGTTACACGTTTTTCCCACTTCGCACTTTCTTCGTCTTTTTGTGTCCTTTTCCAAAAAAAATGTCAACCTTGCGAAAGGGTAACGTGTTCTTTTCTAAAAATGTCGTACTATAAATATGTGAAAAAGGTGCATTTTCCGCACTCTAAAAAATCAAAGGGGGAGAATAACACGATACAACAGCTGACATTTGTGTTGTTTGTAAATGGGTATTTGTGTGAAGAAACAAAAAAAGGAAAAGTGTAATTTTTATTGTTTTGTTTAAAATAAATTATTAATATAGAAAATATCAATGTTTTTTTAATTTTTATTTTTCCTTTTTGGTGTCCAAGAATAAAAACGTCAACAAAATCAGCTGGTCATTAAAAAAGTGTTGCATAGTTGTAATTTTATGTTATATTCTGACCATTAAAAATACAACATCTTTATTGTGTGAGGCAAACATTATAAAAATGTAACAGTATAAAGTGTAACATTTTTTTTTTTGTCAGAAAAGAAAACGCCATTAGAATCATTTTAGTCATACACAGCGTATGGTTAATATTTGCTATGATATTAATATTATTTATACATTCGTTGCACACCATTTCACGAGAAGGCGGTCAAAAATTCATAACTTTTGATTGGAATGGAATTTTGATATGCGTTTTTTTTTTGTTTAGTAGGTGGGACTTTAGCCTTTAATTTTGCTATAAACGACCGATAATAAAAAAAGTTATGAAGGGTTTAAAACTTATTTTCATTTTTAGTTGAATCAGTACAAAAGTGAAGTGTTAAAAGCTTAAAAAAATTTTTTTATATAATGTCTTATTTTTTCAGTTAATTTTACAACTAATACTATTTAAAAACTTTTGTAAGTTAAATTTTGTCAGAAAACGCCAAACTTTGGCCTCCGTAAAATTTTTAGTAATGTAAGAATTACCTGATATTGGTTCAAGTTAGAGAAGTTTCAATGAAAACGTCGTATGTTTTTACTTTATGTGCAAAATTATATCGCCTACACCTTTTTGTTGAAAATAAATATCAGCGCGATCTCTATAACAGTTCTTAGCCATTGTTCAAACTGTAATGAATAATAATTGTGGAAACATTATTATAAATACTCTTTCTTGCAATTTTGAAGCATAAAAACCCAGACCCTAACCCCTTTTAAAAGGTGAAGTATAGTTTTTTACCATATATCTGTTAATAATTTTTCCCATTTTGTCAGGTGTTTAAACTATATAACTCAAGTTCCGACTATTAATGTTTTTGAAAAATACCTATGTAAATGTCCCTGTAAAAATAAAAAAAATTTTACCTATTAATATAATTTAACAGTTAAGCGCATTTGTCGCAAACCTTTCTTGTAAGTATATAACAACTCATGTCAACTCTACCGTTTCCTTTTCTGTCAGTATAAATAACAAATAAACTCATGCAAACAAAAATACACCGGTACGACCAACTTTTGTATTCATAACACAAAGACGGATGGACGGACATCGTTAAATCGACTCCGAAAGTGATTTTGAGTCGATCCGTATAATAAAAGATGGGTATACGTCCAATATATTTGATAGTAGCAAACATCAAGGCAAACTCATTATCCCCTAACCACATAGTGGGAAATTTTTGTATTCATAAATTTTGCACAAAATATTTGACCTTGGGTCAGAAAAATTGTTCTGTTGCACACGGGCCGAAACTGGCGGGCATATAATGAGGTATGGGCGTGTAGGAGGGGGTTCGGACTACAGAACAGTGCACGATTTTCTTATGGCTTTTTTTTTGGGCAGGAGTTATGCTCTATTAAGTAGGAGATTTTCGGGAAATTTTGACCTTTTTATATATATTTTTTTCCTAATTTCTAAACGACTCAGTGACTTTATATTTTTAACAGTAACAGCTAAGAAAATACAAAATATGAATTTTGTATTGCTTTAAAGCCTTATAAAACAGAAAAGTTTGGAGTTATATGAATTTTGTATTGCTTTAAAGCCTTATAAAACAGAAAAGTTACAATCATTTAAAAATTAAAATTTACAAAGAAATATGTAATTTTAGCAAAAAAAAAAACTCAGAAAGTCCATTTTCGAAGACCCTGTTCGCCCTGTTCAAATAGGGTCGCAATTTTTTGGCTCTCGAGGTTCACTGGTATTTACTTTCAAATGAATAACATAACCTTAAAATCTGTAACTATAAAAAAATTATTTTTGGCCGCCTTCTCAAAATATGGTCCACAGTGCGTTGTCTACTAAAGTATACAGACTGAAAAAAATTTATCCGGTCTACGTCTAAACGCGGACCGCTTCTCTACAATTTTAATTGATTCCAGAGCCACATGTGGTTCTTTATCTGAAAATCTATGGCATTTAATATATATAAAAATTTTTTTTTAAAGTATGTTCATATTTTAAATTTTTATTCCCAAAGACGACATGCTTTCCTTATATGAAACTACAAATAGTGTTAGATAGCACTGTTGACAAATTATGGCTTCAAAATCGAGGAAAACTCTTACCTACCACGGTTTGAAAATTCAAATTTTATCAATCTACAACTTAAATATTTATCTGTTGCGATGTATATTTTAAAATTAATTTTTTTTTAATTATGTAATTATCTATCAACTAACGCAGTTTTTTATATATATCAAATAAAATAAAACTTAATTTTATAGTAATTGTTTTCGGTAATTTATTTCAGTTTAAATTTATAATATTATTTGTTTTCTGATAACATTAAATGATTAAAAAAAATAAACAGGAATTTTAATACAATGTCGACCGCATTTGTGGTAATTAATAGCAATTCACTGTGTTTGCTATGTAATGTTAGACCTCAGAACAATAAATCCAGTAATATCAAGCGACACTTCCATGGTAAATATTGCGATATCAACTAGAAGTATCCAGATAACCTTAGTAGAAAGAAAGATATTGAAGAATTCCAAAGGAGTCCAAAAACTGTTTTCTTCAAGTTGGGCTAAGCCCTCAACGTAAAGAAGAGATGAAAGCTTTGCATTATCCTTGGGAATTGCAAAAATTGGAGAGATGGCAATTTTTTATAGATGGCAAATTTTTTAAAGAACTACATGTACAAAAGTTCTGAAATTCTTTTCAAAAATTTAATAAATTCGGATGATATCTCAATAAAGTTATTGATTAACCGCTTTCAGCTATAAAGGTTAAAGGACGAATCACAATTATTGCTATAGAAATATCAAATATGCATGGATGAATCTACTGACATCACTAGCACAGTATTGTGTGATGCTTAAATATGCAATATTTTCTAGTGTTCAAGAGGAACTCCTAAATTTATTAGCAATAAAAGGCCACAGTCGATGGGAAGACATATTAGAAAGTCTGCTAAAACTCTTAGAGAATAAAAATATAAATATTATTTTTATTGTATCCATTGTAACTGCTGGAGCACCTTCCTAAATTTTTCATTAAATTATTTTTTTCCATTGTACTTATATTTTACACCAAGCAGCTTTAGTTGCTAAATCCTTAGGAATAATACCAAATCTGAAAAAAAGTCATGTATGTTGTTGCAGCAGTAGTAAGTTTCTTTAAATCTAGGGCTTCGAACCACAGACTAGTTGTAAGGATTTAGCAACGCTGTCATCTGTACGTCGGTTGCCAATATCCAACTGCAAAAATGGTTATCTGAGTGTTTGAAAGAAATAAATATTGTCTTGAGTACTACAAATTTTGACACGGAACAGTTAACAGTCCTCACTAATCCTGAATGGCTTCAAAACTCATTTTTTGCCTAATTTAGTGGTAATTAATTTATTTCATAATTTTGTTTTACAATTTATGTTGCCTCAGCGTCATATGGCATTTTTGAGGCGAGTTGACATAAAGTATAATTCGCATAATAAATTAATTAACTAAGTTTACAATATAAGATCAGCTTAAAAATTATTATTTTACATCTATATATATAAAAATGAGTCGTGTTTTGTTCGTCCGCTTAAAACTTGAAAACCACAGGATCAAAATGGATACTTTCTTCTACGAGTTTGTTTCTAACTGCCGCGCGAAGGTTTAGGAAACAAGAAAAGTACAAAAAAGTCTCAACGGATGGCGCTGTACGCGGTTATTCCATTTTAACATCATATATATTGAGTACTATGAGAGGGAGAGCTTTGTAAATTTGTGTGAGGCCATCTATTATTAATGTGAATAGCCATACCGAAAATGGTCGGTATTGGATTAGTGGGCGTGGTACCTCCAATACAAAATTAATTTTTAACATCATATATCTTGAGTACTGTTTTGGGGAGAGCTTTGCAAATTTGTATGAGGTCATCTATTATTGCTGTGAGTTGCTGTGAGTAGTCGTTGTAAAAATTAATGTTATCGGAACAGTGGGTGTGGCACCTACAAAAAAATTAATGACTCAATATCAGACTCAATATCATGACTGGGAGAGCTTTGATACTTTATGTGACGTCATTTGTTATTAGTGTAAGTACACCTGACGAAACAAGGCTGGATCGGATAAATGGGCGGGGTACATCCCCTACAAATTACTGATTAAATATTATGTATATATACCGAGTATAATGATAGGGAGAGCTTTGCAAGTTTTTGTGAGTTCACCTATTATTTCTGTGATTAGCCCTGGCGAAAATGGGCGGGATTGGACAAGAGGGCGTGCCACCTACCGTATATCTAAGCTAATATAAGCGCTTTAATTTCAAAAAGTTGATCTATTATTGAATAACTTTGTTTAAAAATATATATTCTTTTTGACTTTCGGATAATTTTATCATTTTTATTGCGATGCCAAGAAGAGTTTATGGTAACATTGGCCGGCGTTCTCAGGATGCAATGCAACACCGAAATATCGCAACAAGTTGAACGGAAGAGGAACGTGCTATTGGAAGGAAATCAGTTCGACTAGAATGGTTGGAAATCGTACGCTACAGTCAGAAGAGATCAACGAAGCACACAATGAACAACAATGATTGAGAAGAAGAGAAGTTCGTGCTCGGCAGAGTGATGAAGCCAGATCACAATGTGCGATTTTTGAATGACAACGTAGGTTACAAGAAGTTATTCAGGTGAACATTGAGCATGCACCCTTTCGATATCAGCCCAACATTCAATACAGTTCGCACACATCGGTTAAATTCGGCCAGATGTCTGTCGTTTTTGAGCATTACAATGCAGTTAAATTTGAGAAAGAACCGCCTGGATTGTGTCGCGTGGGCGGAAAGGTGAAATTGCCAAATTTTTTCCACCACCAGAGTCATTATGCACGCTGCTTTAAGGTGAATCTCCTAATTCGAATTAAAGTTGGATCTGTCATCGTTATTGCCCGAAACTATGCAATGGAACCCGACTGATTGTGACGAAATTAATGAGTAATGTAATAGTGGCAATGATGTTGAAAAGGCGGTTCAAGGGAGATGCTTAATCCCGCGAATTCCCTTGACTTCAACCGATTAGACGTTCCAGTTCAAAGGTGTTCAGTTCCCAGTGAAACTTGCATTTGCGATGACGATTAACAAGTCACAAGAACAGTCCCTGGAAGTGCGCGGCATAAATCTGAAAATGTCATGATTTTCACACGGCCAACTATATGTTTCGTGTTCCCGCGTTCCCGCTCCGAAGCAGAAAAGAAAAAATGTTGTATATCGTGTAGTATTAAATTGATTACAATCATTGTTCTATTCTTTTATTTGATTAATACTTGATTTTATTCTATTTTCGCCAAATATTGGATGGGACGAAGACCGTCGAGTCAGCTATCCATATAATTATATGATATTGAATTCAACTGAATTCGAAAAGAGTTGTGTTTTAATTATATTATTGCGTCATCTGTTAACGGACGCTAATTTTCGATATATATATATATATATATATATATATATATACATATATATATACGAGCTGACCCGGCAAACTTCGCTTTGTCCAAAAGAGATTTTTTGATTGAAATAATTTCAACATTTTTTTTTTATCGAAAATTAACTAGCATAGCCCAGCATTAGAAATTCGAGTGCAAATTCTAGGATATATTATTTTTTCATTCAATTTTTTTCTGCTAATGTTTGTTTAATCCATGTATACATTAGAGCGACTCAAAGTGAAAAAAGTCCCCCTAGAAATCTACCTTGGTTTGTTAACCCATTCCAAGCTGGGCCGTTTTTAAAAAGGCTATATTTTTGAAAATATTATATATACATATATTATATATTATATTATATATCATAGGTCATAGGTTTTTTGAAGACGCGTTCAACTTTATATAGAACATGTCCAAGCAAGCCCTAACTGTTGTGATATTCAATAAAAATGTGATTTTTGATGGGTTTTGTATTAAAATGAGTCAATTGAAATTACTCGATTGAAAATAACGAAAATTTATTTATTTTTCCTCAGTATGTACTAGTTCGCGTTTTAACTAAAATCTAAGGGCGTGGAAACAATGTGGTTAAATATAAACAATATGGGTATTTTTTTTTCTCAAACATATTTCAGTTCTGTGGAAAAATGGAATTTAGATAATTTAATACATTTTTCACGGTGCTTCGGACTTAATTTAAACAACAATATGGAGTTTATTAAATTTAGAAGTAAACTAAGTTTCTAAATGACCATATGATAAATTTCAGACCAAAAGAAAAAAAAAACACAAAACATTAAAAATTATTTCAACTACATATATTTCTATTGTAACTTAATTGATACTATATCTTCCTCCAAATTGAAATTTTCCTTAAAACTGAAATTTGAGCCTTATTCCATATTTCCAAAATCTCATTTATTGTTATTTTAAAATAATTAGATAGGCCAATCTTTTTATTTTGTGGTCTAATAAAAAACAAATGCCCTATTATTGCGCATTTCTTTGGTAGTTTTTCATCAAATTTTTGAGCAGAAAAAATTTTTTCTAGCCATTTATTTAAATGAAATTTCTTTTTACTATTTTATATTATTTTAATTTATTTCAAACTCAAATACCTCAAAATAAGTGCATGGTGCATAATTCAATTTTTGAAACTTTGGATGACATAAAGTTTATACAAGTAGAAAATAAATAATTATGTGTTATTTTCAATGTTGATTTGATACTCTAATTACCTCATTTTAATACAAAACCCATCAAAAATTACATATTTTTTTTTATATTACAACAGTTAGGACATGCTTGGACATTCTCTATATACCGTTGAACGCGTCTTGAAAAAATCAATCATATTATATCCACATTGGATATGTTGACCTGAAAAAAATTAAAATATTTAAAAAAAAACTAAAAAATATACTTTTTTAAAAACGGTCCAGCTCGGAATGGGTTAACGCTGGACCAGAAATATTTTGGGGGTCGTTATAAAACAAACCAATGTAGATGTCGAGGCGGGCATTTTTTCACTTTCTTTCTCTCCGCACAGAGTGAGCCTAAAGGCATGTTAATCAATTTTATCAACTCACAATTTAACACAGAGCGTCTGATATATAATTTAAATCATACGCATTAGCAAGGCGTAACGAATTATTACAAATATTTGATTTTATTTCATTTAATATATTTTTAAGACTGAGTAAACATAAATTTTATCATTCTCAGCTTTTCCTCCTTATGACATATAACCATGCCAATTTTCGCACTCCTCCGTGCCCACATATTACATCAAAAGGGAACTAAAAATTTATCTTCACGTATTAACACATAGATATTATTTAATATTTACATAAGCAGCATTTCAAGATTTTGTAATAAGCATTTTTTAAATTTGAATTTTAAATTGAAATTCTTTGCATATTTTTAAAAGTTTCAGGTAAGTTGTTACATTCAGAAATACCAATATATTCGATTCTTCGATTCGTGGTTTCTAACATACTTCTTCGATACATTCCTGAAATTGGATCTAGTTTGGTTTCTTATACAAGTAATTGTATTACGTCCAATGTTCTACAATGGCTTAAAGACAAAGATTAATGCTTGCATTTTGTATAAACCTGTAATTTGCAAAATATTCTTGCTTATATCTTTGTTTAATGATAACATTGTGTTTTCAGCGCTTTATTTTGTGTTCTTTGCAACGACTTAGCTCAGTACTATCTTTATTTCCATATATAAATACCATGTAGTTCAAACGACTTTGAATTAAAGCTTGATAAATAAGTAGTTTAGTTTCCTCATTAAATTTATTATACCCTCCACTCCAGTGTGCAGAGGGTATATATAAGTTTGTCATTCCGTTTGTAATAATTAGAAAAAAAATTCTGGACCCCATAAAATATATATATTTGTGATCCTTATAACAAGCGAAGTTGATATAACGATGTCCGTCTGTCCGTCTGTCCGTCTGTCCGGCTGTCCGTCTGTCCGTCTGTCCGTCTGTCCGTCTGTGGAAATCACGATGACGGCTTCAATCGGATAGCTAGGGTGCTCCTTGGTATAAAAAATGATTCACTAACATCCTGAGAAGTTTGCTATTTAAAATCGTCCAAATCGGTTAATCTGGTCCCGAGAATTGAGCGAAGAATTAAAAAGTCATGAGAAAATATTATTTGAATATGTGTTCTTGTGATAACGCCCTCAATAGGGCAGATAGGGCGCTTGTTTTTAGTGAGAATGATTCACTAACATCTTGAAAAGGTTCCTGTTTTTAAATCATGACAATAGGTTTCATAGGTGCCGAGAAATCACTGAAAAGGTAAAAAAAAATATGACGTTTTCCTATATTGTTTTCCTAAATTTTGTATTTTGTCATAGCTGTGCATGCTGTTTTTGTGGTCGTTGTGTTAATAATATAAAAATTCATCAATATCAATATTTTTTGGTGTACTATTTAAGTTAATTAATTAATAAAAGAAACTATATAAAATCAATATCAATATTCTGCGATTTTTATAACATCACAAAATGTTACAAATTGATACATACTACTGTTGCCAATATCAAAATACTATAAATAATATTCATATATTTTGTATATGTATATCCATAATAAGCGCATATTAAAATAAATCGGTATTTTATTTTATTTTTACAAAATTCTGAAATTTTTAGAGTTGAAAAAATAGTATGGTTTTAAGAGTTGTATTTTTAGTACATGTATAAACCCTGCATACTTGCTTTCAAAAGTAGTAGGTAGGTAGGTAAGCCATAAAATATTTATTTACCCTGTAAAAAAAATTGTTGTTTAGAAAAATACTATTTTTTGTCAGATGTTAAAAAAAGATGTTAATTAAAATAAATTTTTAAACTTTGTTATTTAATGTCGGGACGGAGGCAAACGCCATTCCGAAAATTTTGTTTCAACAGTTATTCACATTAAGAATAACCGCGGAGCTCAGCTCAATCAATGTGCAATGATCGAGCCTTGCCCTGGGAAACATGCGTTTATGCTTTTCTTAACACAAACGCCATTCCCAACTACCAAAAATTTTTGACACGAGCTATTCACATTATGAATAGTCGCGGAGCTCAACTCAATCATAGTGCAATGATGAAGCTTCGCCCTGGGAAACATATATTCATGCTTTTCTTAGCACAAACCGAACTTCTTATGGCACATTAAAAATAAACTAATTGAGAAGTACAATTCATCATTACGCTGTATTATAATACTATTTTCTTATTTTACTAGTAGCTAGTAAACAAACTGATCGTATCATTGTGAACGAAATAGAATTGAAATTGTATGCAGATTTGTTTTACTTAAAAAACCTGTTTCTACAGATAGTGAATAAAATCCCAGTAAGCATTTTATGCAATAAATGATCATGTAGGTCTTTTTGACTCATATGACAGTTATAAATGCGCCCTTTTGCTGATCACAAAATATTCTTTTGTTGGGATTAAATATTACCTTACCCGCGAATCTTCTTGAGAGTCTTTTTTATCCGCTTTTCTAATCAGTTTCGACTCATTTTTGAGTCTTATTTAATGTAATTTTTCTATAAATCACTTTCTAAGAGAAAGCAAAAATCATTATCTAGTCTTTTTCTAATAGCGCATGTGATTAAGCAGTTTTTAATTATCAAAAGTGCTCGAAGAAGACACAGTAAGGTATTTTTTGTTAAAACAATCTTCGAAATGATGACTGGGATATCGTATATTTTTGTTAACACACAAACATATGCATAGCAGCACGAGTAAACCGAACTCAAATTGGCTTCTTATATGTATACAGCCGAACAAAAATGAAAATACTCACCAAAGAGTAAAGTAAGCAACAATTTCATTCAGTCTTATGGAAGCTTTTGAACAAAGCAAGTCTATGTCGCGTTGTCTTGTGAATTTTTACATTGTTTTTTAATAGGTATTAGTGATGCTAGGAGATTTTTTCAGAAATCTCTACGCTTATGAAAAAAATTCCCTTTTTTCCCTACACTACTTTTTTTAAAATTTATTTTTAATTTGTACAATTTCAATTATGTAAAAATAAAAAATAAGATAAAAATATCATGAGAATTACATAAGAATAATATAAAAAACATACAGATATTATAAAAAAAATATTTTTGCAATTCTGTTTAATTCATCTTTTTGATATGGTTAGATGTGCATTTAAAATTTACACAATTAAAGGTGTGTTTACACTATGTGTATTTTCCATATGTAAATTCAGTTTTACGATCCATACGTAATTCGGCGTGTGTGTCAAAATTGGCGTTTTACATACAATTCATCATTTTGCGATCAAACGTACATATGTATTTCCGTATGACATAACCTCTAAATGTAAACAACAGCTGATTTAATTTGTGAATTTACAAAAAGTTATTGTTAAAAATAAAGTAATATATTTTTTATATTTTTTAATTGTTAATTAATATTAAACAATTTATTTTTCTTTCAATATTTATCTTTATAATTTACTCTGTTTTTCTTTCGCCACAAGCAGTATTGTATTTTAATATGGTTGTCATGCCAAAATAGAACCTGCTCTAATTGAAAAATTTACATATGTTTTGCCAAATGTGTTGTACATAAACAGTTTTTGAAAGGGTTCACACTATGTGTACAAATTGCATGTGCTAAAACAATAAGAAAAACACAAGCAAAACACATAGTGTGAACGCAGCTTAATTAAAATGGCTTGCAAATGAGATGTTACAACTCAAACAGAATATTTGATCTTGGTTTTCAGTGTTGCCGTTTTAGCTTTTTAGTTGCTAGATTTAGCAACTTTTTTTGTCGTTTAGCATCCAAAATTTATCAAAAGATGCTAGATGCTAACTTAGAATCTTTTATTAATAAAATGTTGCTTTTAGCATCTTTTAATGGTATTGATATGTTTTTATTTCCCAAAGTGTAGTACAGTAATTTTGTGTACTACTCCTTTTACCACTCTGCTCGTTTCTTTCAACAAATATAACAAAACATTTTGAAATAGAAGAATGTAAACACCAACAACAGTTTTTAATGAATTTGAAAGTCGATTGCCAAAAAATATTATTGTATTAAAAAAATGCCAAAATTTTCAATACAAAACACATTAAAACGGGTAAAAGAACAGATAACCAATATATTAGAAGAGTTTAAATTTATATCATCTGAAACAGAAAAAATTCAAATCCAATGGAGTTATATCACAGAACAAAACTGGGATACAACACTGAATACAACCTCTTTATGGATTGAAAAATTCTATTGGCGAAAATCCATTTTAGGAATCAATATTTGTGTTGTCTATATTAGTTTTGTCTTTCTCAAAAGCCGAAGTTGAACGTTTGTTTAGCTTAATAGCTTTAGTTAAAAGCAAACTTCGAACAGAATAAAATCCGAGTTGTTATGTTCTGTAATACGTATAAAAGAAGGATTGAAATTGAAAAATTGGTGCTGTCACACTTACAATATACCGAGCGATGTCGTTGATAAGAGTCGATCGCCAGAAATATATCAGAGCCAAGAAGAACTTGAAGATGAAGACATCACAGAAATGTTAGATTCCATAAACCAATTATTCTAATATAATCGTATCTTTTGATAATGTAATTTCTGTTATATTTTAAATAAAAAAAAAATCCCTCTAAAATTAAAAATATTTAATTTAAGTTTAAAATAAACTCAATTTGATGTTAATAAAAATTTCAGATGAAATCCAAAATAATTTTAATTAAAAATTAAAAAATATAAATCGAAACATATGTTTTATATTAATTTTTCGATTTAAAAACCAAAGAATTTATTAATAAGTATATAATTTTTCAGTATAAAGGTAATGAAATTTGAAAAAAAAAATTTAGCATCCAGTACGTTTAAGCATCTTTTTTTGCAATTTAGCATCTTTACAATTTCAAATTATGGCAATACTGTTGGGTTTAAAAGATTTTTTATAACAGTGGTTATAAGCATGTATACTTAGATCTGATTTATCGCATTTTAATATATTTTCAAAAGCCTTGCATTTGCATTTATAGTCGTCACCTTTGACCTGCTCCAGCCATCCATTAGCTTCTCGTCTCTCAACTAACTGAAGCAAAATTTTTATGTTCTGTATTTCTTTGATGTGTTTTCAGCATCATCGAAAAACGAATCGGACATTTTTCTAAAATTAATTATGTTTCTAAATTAATTATGCTCAAATTTATAATATTTTAATGTTATGCACAAAACAGTGTTTTATACTTGTCATTGTTATTAAAGAATCCACATATTTACTTCCTTCATATTATGGAGTTATTACCAGACTTAAAAAGACTTTAAAGTTTAAAATTGAAAAAAATTATGCGATATTTAACAAATACATTCAAAATAGTTTTGACTGAAATTTTTGGCAGTTTTAGTTTTGCCTTGTATCAGTAAAATGTTCAGATATTAACTAAAAAAAACAGTTTGTTAAATATTTTCATCTTAATTATCTTAATTAATTTAAAGACACAAAGATAGATTTAATACAATAAAAAGAAGTAAGAGTTGAAAGTTGATCTATGCGGACTCACAAATGTGCCCTATACTAATAGGTCTGGAAAATTGAAAAGGATTGTAAAAAATAAAATGCACCTTTATATTAAAAAATTTAAATTAAAAAGAAAATTACAAAATAAACCATTTACCTGGTTAAACTTAATATTGTTTGTAATTATCTGGATCAGGTTAGTATTTAAAATGGGATAAATCGGGAGTCATTCTGCCAATTTATGACCTAAAATATGTAGACACCTCTATAAAATACTGAAAATTCAGAGCATTTGTTGTAGTAATTCAGTAATAGGTTTATCAAAGTGTTTACATATTCAAATATTTTTTATACATTTGTTACAAATAGTGCAAGAAGTCCAGATATTAATGTAAACGTAAAACCCAGGTGGAGGGTATCAAAGATTCGGCATAGCCGAATTTAACACTCTTACTTGTTTTTAAACTTATATAGCAAACCAATAACTATTTATTTGATACTTGTGATTTTAATTCCAGTATATGCACTTTCCTCGATAAATTACATTGCAAGTTAACCCCCAAATATTTAATTGACTCACTTTCAAATATTTCTTTGCCATCCACAAAGACACTGAGACTTGCAGCATTATTATCCCAGTAAGATCTAAATATAAGAAGTTTAGTTTTGTTCATGTTTATTACCAATTTTTTAAGTCTTGAATATTCAAAGCTAATAAAGCATCTCTTTTCATATATGCTTTTAAAGCAGCATCATGTTTAGATGTATAAACAACAAAATATCATCAGTATACAACATAGTTTTCCCATAGAGTACAAGATAAACAATATGGTTGACATATATAATAAACAAAAGTGGTTCCGAGACATTACCCTGAGGTACGCCATGTTCCACACTACCAAGGAGACTTGAAAATTTTTTATCTCAACAAACTGCTTTCTATTAGACAGACAGCTTTTAAAAAATTTCAGTTCTCTGCCTTTTATTCCATAATACTAAAGTTTCTGAACCATGATTTCACGGTAAACGACATCAAAAGCCTTAGAAAAGTCAAAGAAAAAACCAGCTACGCCACTAAAACCATCATATAATTCTTGACATTTATAATAAACCACAATTACAACCGCATTTTCCGTTTCGCTTCCATAAAGAATATTGGCAATTGTAAATAAGATTATTATTTTCCAAATATGTTAACTGCCTATGAATTAATTTATCAATTACTGGTAAAAGAGAAATAGGCCTATACATGTCTTCTCTGTTAGCTTTCAACTCTTTCGGTGTTTTTAGAAATTTTCAAAATATTTGGATATTCAGACGTTTGAACAACACTATTAAATAAACTCACCAAATGCGATGAGATTTCATGAATACATTCAGTAAATATTCTTGGCGACAAATTGTCATGCCCAGGACTCTTGGTAGCGGAGAGATCTGAAATAATATGTAAAAATTTCATCTAATGTTGTGTTAACAAAATTAAAAGTATTGTTATGATATCTTAATTGTCGAAGACTATTGCACGTGTCCACAGAGTAACAGTAGATTTGTTGCCTGATGTTATTAGGAACTTATAAAAAATATTTATTCAACCTTTCACATTGTGCTACATCAGCAATTAAAATATCATTTGAATTTTTAAAAAAATCTCCAACACTGATATTGTTATCACAATAGTAGTTATTTATGGAATCTTTACAAGCGACTTTTGTTATTTTGCTTATCCTCTATAATCTATTTTGTACATTAGTGTTGCTTGGTTTTCTTTTTCTTTGTTTAAGCAGATTTCTTTTGAAGCATATTAGGTTTTGCAAATTTTGATTCAACCAAGGAGCTATTTCATTTTTGAGTCTTTTTTTCTTTTTGGTTACAACCGTTGCACTATCACAAGCATTCGAAAGGCATTCTATCACTACAGAAGTATCAACTGAAGTATTTTCAGTGGGCTGATGTACGTTATTTTCAAATAATTATTTTAATTTATTGTAGTCACAATGTTTTTGAATATGCTCATAGTGCTGAGTATTTTTATACCCTATACCACTATGTGGTTTGGGTATAATGACTTTGTGCTGCTGTTTGTAACAACCAAAAATATTTGACCTAGACCCATCTTTAATTATACCGATCGAATCAGAATCACTTTCTGAGTTGATTTAACAATGTCCGTCCGTCCGTCCGTCCGTCCGTCCGTCCGTCTGTGTGTCCATGTAAAGCTTGTAATCAAACTGCAGGTCGCAAATATGAATATATTTTGATGAAATTTGGTATATAAGCCTTTATCGGCCATGGGATGAACGCTATTGAAATTGGTGAGAATCGGTCCATGTTCAGACCTAGCGCCCATACAAATTACCCATATGAAATCGACATAAATTGCCATAAGATCCAAATTGTCATATAGATCTTACTCAAATTGGGTTTGTATGCGTTCATTACATCCACTAATGGGTAGTCCAAAAATGATCCCTTTGACCTCATATAGAGCTGCTTCCCGATCTTCACTTAAATCTATTAAAAAACAAAAATATTGCACTGATTCTTCTCAAATTTTGTTTGTACATATTTTTGCAAAATACAAGAGACTTTACCAAACATGATCAGGATCGGTCCATTTTTGGACCTAGTCCCTTTATAGATATAGCATCCGATATGAACTTTTTCATATCTGCAGCCAAAAAAAATTAATAAAAATCCCACTCAAATTTGGTTTATGCTTATTTTCTATATCGAAGCAGTTGGACCGAAAGATAGGGTCTCTAAACCATGGTATAGGGTATCATATAGTCGGTCTAGACCGACTATAATTTTCTTACTTGTTAACTTTGCCCTAAGTTTTCAGGACACTATATTGTGATCAGATAAATTTCATTCAATAAAATCTATAAAAAAAATGTTTTTTGAAATGTTGCTATACATTGTCAATGCGTGTGCCAGAAGTTACTGTTACAATCGTCTGGCAGTTTGTAAAATCATTATAGCAAAGTAGAACAAGTAAGAAAATTAAAAAATGGAACAATCCTGACTATGTTTGGTAAAGTCTCTTGTGTTTTGCAAAAATATATACAAACAAAATTTGAGAAGAATCAGTGCAATATTTTTGTTTTTTGATAGATTTAAGTGAAGATCGGGAAGAAGCTCTATAAGGGGCCTATGACTAAGAGTTGTCCCAGGTATTATTTTTAGACTACTCATTAATGGATGTAATAAACGCATACAAACCCAATTTGAGTAAGATCTATATGACAATTTGGATCTTATGGCAATTTATGTCGATTTCATAGGGGCCATTTGAACATGGACCGATTCTCACCAACTTCAATAGCGTTCATCCTATGGCCAATAAAAGCTTACGTACCAAATTTCATTGAAATATTTTCATATTTGTGACCTGCAGTTTGATTAAAAGGTTTACATGGACACACAGACGGACGGACGGACGGACACACGGACGGACATCGTTAAATCGAATCAGTTAGTGATTCTGAATCAGTTAGTGATTCTGATTCGATCGGTATAATAAAAGATGGGTCTAGGTCAAATATTTTTGGTAGTTACAAACAGCAGCACAAAGTCATTATACCCAAGCCACATAGTGGTATAGGAAAATGCTCAGGAAATTTAATGTAGGGGCAGATAACCGGATGAGCACGGGGATATAGAGCGCACAACAAGCTGACTTTCTCGCTAAGTGTATGTCCGGGTACAACGGATATGAGCTATGTGTATACATGGCTCCTCTTTTCAACCTAACCTAACCTAAGCGTCGTTCTTCGGAATGCTTCCAAACAAAACTGTCGTGAGCAGCACCATCGTACTTTGTAGTAATAGCCAAATTTGTTTTACTGATGGTCACAAATTTGTTAATCCATAAATGCTTTTTTAATATAATTAACCATCATTGAATTAGGGCTATGAAATCCTTTTCTATTGAAAAAATGAAATATTCAGAATACTCAACAAATTGATTCGCAAAGGTGCTACCAATTTGGAATATAATTTGTTTTATATTTCATTTGTGCTAATTCAAGAACAAAAAACTCGTTCCCGAAATTATGCTGAAAGCTGCCAGAGGCCCAACCGGTACCGGTACAATGTGGTTGGTATGAAAATCGGCGAATCACCAGAAATACTTCTTTCGGATAGAACATATTTAAAAGCTTCTTCTGACAGTCGAAAACGTCTCTTAAATCTACGGATTTTGAAACATTTGGTGAAAACGGATTGATTTTTCCACGAACATTTGTTCTAATTATGGCAATATCTGACTCATGCTCCAATTCCGAAAAAGAGGAATACAAAAAAAAACGTTTAGATCCATTTTAATTAAAAGATTTGTGTACTTTCTTCACAATTTTACAATTTATCGCGATATGATTTATGTTGCTTTTTTTTTCGTTTAGCTTTTCTTTTTGCCATATACTTACAGCAATGTAAACAAAAGTAGTAGGTAGGTAAAATAAATTAGGATCGAATACTGTGATCCTTATATAAAAAAAAATCCTTTGTAAACTCCTTCCTTTGACGGGTCACAAGGTATCCATAGTTATTGTCCTTGTTCTCCTAACTAGATTTCATTAATATTTTAGAAATTTTCTTGACACCTCAATTTTCAAAACCAATTCTATATTGATATTTTCTAAAATAGATGTTCATCTAAAAGCTTTAAATAATAGCAAACAGCTTACACAATAACAAATTGAAAATTATGAAAACACAGAAAACAAATTTAGCGTAAAATTAAGTTTCTATAATATGGCCGAAAAGGTCAACTTTTCTTACATACAGAAATATGGTACAGGTTAGAAATGAAACAAACCACGAAACTACTTCCATAATAAAACTCATTTCTACAATCATACTGAGGTCTAAAACTCAGAATAGAAATATATACCATCTTTTTTGGTATTTTTCCAATTTCACAGCATTGAAACACAAATACAAAAATAACAGGGCAATTTACAATATAAAAGTACTTGTTAAAGTTAATAGGGTGGTTAATCTCATTTACATGACAGCATTTTGCTAAAACAGTTCTTAAAGTCTTATGATTTAGAATTGGCTTTGGGATCGACAACAGTTTTCCTCTGGGCTGATGTTGGCTACTATTCCCCAATAATGTTACTTTTTTTCTAGGAGAATTAAAAAGTTCAAAAACATTATCTTATTTGTTAAAAAAAATACCAGAATCAATAATTTTCAAAGGAATGGGAATACCACTAATGTTATATGTCCAGCTATTGTAAATACAATTGCAGAAAAAATCAACAAAATAAAATTACAACCAAAACAAAACAAGTTCCTCGAAACTTATTTTAAACCAAAGTTTACTAGTATAAGATTCTGTCGCATAGCAGAGTGGAATAAGAACTATAAGGTAGACATAAGTATGATATATAATTACAAGCAGCTGACACGAATAATTTACACCTTGCAAGATATTAAAATATTTCAAGTAGTTAAATAATCTGAATTAATGAACAATCTAATTTTTAGTGGAAAATACTTTATATTTCGCAGGATGGCACAATTCTTCGAATCCTACATATGTCAAGTGTGAAGCGCTGCCAAAATTTCCTCGAGCACTGAGCAACTTTGTCAAAAATAGAAAAACCGCGAAAAAATTGTTTTTTTTTAATTTTGGCGATTATAACCCTAAAGGATTGAAAAAACTTTCTTAGGACCTTTAAAATATGATACTAGAACTGTTTCTGTAGATCCAATAGTTTCCGAGATTAGGTCATTCAAAATCAATCATTCTATTTCCGAACTTCGAAATTTTTTGCAATTCTGTCATTCTGAATGAATTTTGACGCTGGTTATACTATCGAAGCCCTGTACTTTTATGATGGGATGACAAAAAAGAACATGAGAAGTGTGAGCGATGATGTTTAAGCTAAGCTACGAATAATGAAGTAAAAAAGATAAGCACAATAAAAGTTAACTAGCAGATTGCAGCCCTCGAAATGCGAGCGCAAATTCTAAGAAATTTTATTTTTAAAAAGACCCTAAAAGTATGATAATCAATTATAGCCAATTCACAAATCAACGCAAAAAACAAACTCATTTTATTACAAACACATTAATAAGTTTACTAAACACACACATAGCATTGCATAATTTTATGTATGTATGTGTTAGTAGCAACTTTAAATGTAATTTACTCAAAATAAAGGGAAAAATTTAAAAATCTTTAAATCTGCAAAACGGCTAAAAAGAAATACCTTTCAAACAATATACATTTGACCAAAATTGGGATAAAGCTGTAGAACAAAACATCAGTCAAAAGAAATCGCCTAGCCTATTAATGTTATAGATAAGTTTATTTGTTAGAGAATTGAGTAATATTCAAAACCAAAAAATTAAATTAATTTAGACCTTTTTGAAGGTCCCGGTTGAGGTACATCCGTATCTGAATCGACATAGTGGGATGGCATATTCCCATCAGGGGAGTGAGGCCTGACTGCCGATATTATTGAATGTGCAATGCATCTCTTTTTATAGGAATCCAAGGAGTTTCATTTTTTTTTTTAAGTTAATGATTCGAGCAACAGTTTCAAAGAATCATGGATAACTGAATATAAGAAGTCGTCGGATGGTGTGAATTGTATTGTGTCGTACACTTGCGACCGTATAACCTCTCGTATGACTTCAGCAGCTACTTTCATCACGCGTAGTCCTTCTGCTTGAGAATCAGAACTTCTACTGTCATACCATACACTGGTGAGAATTTTGTGACTTGGGTTTTTAAAACAAACAGTCGTGTATTTAAGGGTCTCTCAACGATCGAAATATATTCATAGTTGAGGCCCTTCACCTTCATGAGTTCATCTAGAGAGAACTGACACTCCTCAGCGTTCTCGTCCAGAAATAAGTAAATCTTTTCCATGGCCTCATCAACCGTGAGATGCTGACGATTGTCCCTGGACTTTCCTGTTGGTAGTGCCTGGTAGAGCTTTGTTTCGCAAAACCGATGATATCTGCCATCAACGGCTACCAAATCCGTCTTCTCATATATACACTCTTTTATTTTAAGAGCCCATTCATCACCACGTCTCTCACCTGCTTTCAAGATTGCTGCACTGAGAGACAACTGTTCCGCAGTAATGATATTGTTCCATTTTTCAGGCACAATGAACTCTTCAGTTATTTTGTCTCCACATAGACAACAGTGTTCTCTGACATTGAACTGTTCAAATACTGATCTCGCGGGCCTTGATGGCATAATATTTGAATTTCCACTGTTAACAGCTGCTTTAAAGAACTTGGGATCGTTGTATTTTATCTGACAAGAACTGTGCACATATATCTTATTTCCACCCTACAATAAACGCTGACTTTCTATGTTGTTAAGGGAAATACTCGACTCAAGAAGGGTTTTTACACCTCTTTCCTTCACTAGGCACTTGAGCTTCACTTAAAGTTTCCTTACATATAAAACACAAACCCGCGCTGGGACTGGGAACAGACACTCTGTAGATTTTGAGTTCAAATGGCACTCAGGTTATGGGCAGCAGGCCAGTCACCAATTGAAATGAAAAAAAAAATTAGGAAGTGTTAAAAACATGCTACAAGTGGGTCGCACGAGCAATACTAGCACACTCCGTCAGAGGTTGGAACTTTATCCCGCTAGAGTTATTCGAGTGACGTCTAAAAATTGCAAAAATTCCGAAGTTCGAAAAAAATAATAAACTTTGAGAGGCTTAATTTCGGAAACTATGGGGTCTACAGAGACAGTTCAAGTATCATGTTGTAAACGTCCTAAGAAAGTTTTTTCAAAAACTAGTCCTTTGGGGTTATAATCGCCAAAATTTGAATAAAACCGATTTTTTCGCTGTTTTTTCGATTTTTAGCAAGTATGCAAAAAATCAGAACTACCGGATTTGATGCATGCTGCCCCATACTTTCAAGCGCCAAAGTTACTGGATTAAGTTACTGTCTGAAAATAGGTTGCTTTCAAATTAATTAAATTTAAAAATTTATTTCCCTTCTTTCTCCCATTCAGTCTAACGTATGAGCCCTCAAACATGGAAAAATATAAATGCGCAGCATATTATAAGCATATATTTTGTTCCATTTGTCTTTGTAAATGAAATTCTTTGCTTTAATAATGAGTAATTATTAAAGATGACTAACAAAAAAAAATTGTTCTTATTGAAATAAAAATCGGATTTTTAAGTCGGTTTTTAAGGTCTTAAAGCGTTATTAGGAATACTATAGTTTTTTAAAATATTACTGTAGTATCCAGTACCAAAATAAAACTGTATTGTTTTCTGATCAATTAATAATAATCAAAATGTTGCTCATGGATTAAAGCACCGGAATGAATTTTGTGACGAAAATCTATACAAAACAAATAATTTAATTATTCCCCATTGGAGGGTTAATTATAGATAAATTGGTGAGGAATAATTGTAAAGTAGAAAGAATACATTTCAGAATAAATTAAAAGCTGAAAACAAAATGTAATAAAAAATATATCGTGCGTTGGGGAAAAGAATTAAGTGCCACAAAATGTCCCAGTTACTACTGAGAGAAAGATAAAGTGATCCAATGCAGAATGTGTAATTTTTCATAAAATCCTACTGTGTCTAAATGACAGCAGCAATTTGTTATAACATGCTAAATATTTTTCAATTATACCTGCAATCTAATCCGCTTCCAATAAAATACATATATGAAACAGTTGTTAAAAGCCATTTTCGGAATGATTTTCAAAGCCTCCAGCAATACAAATAAAAACAAGTAAGAGTGTTAAATTCGGCTGCGCCGAATCTTTGATACCCTCCACCTCGGTTTGAGTATTGATAATAAATGTAAACAAAATATTTGAAAAAGTAAACAATTTGTTAAACTTAATACCAAATTATTTCAGCAATTTCTTTGGTTTGGTTTTATTCGCGCTCCAGTGAGGAAAGATTGTTTTCGTCTTTTATATTATTTCGGATAAAAGAAGACACGTTTCGGTGTTTGCTTTTTGGTCATCGTGGTTGCTGATCGGCATGCATTTAGGTTATACACCTATATGCATGCGATTCCGATTATATGGCATAATTATATAATCAATTTAGTTTAATTTTTTGCAAATTATATAGCTCGCCCTAACTTCCATTGCGAAGGTAATGGTTGTGTAGGGTGGCTATACGCATTAAATCGTGCTAATTGAAGATGGCTATATAGTTTCTTTTAACTGGCCAAATAATTCTTCATTGCGGCCGTATAGGTGGGATCGAGTAACAAAATAATAACCAAAAAAAAGCTCTCTCAAATTTTTTTGTTAAAAAATTGCCATATTTGGAAAACAAAATTTTTTTTTTACATACTAAAAGGAAGTTTTCACTATTTGCACAATACAATACAAAATCTAACGCAGTGATGTCAACTTTTGATATTGAATTAAATTATGTTAATAAAACAAATTTTCATTTATTGGCTCCAAATACTACTACCTGGGAATTATTATCGAACTTCAATGTTTTGGGTTTTACCCTGCCTGCATGAAGTCAAATTTTGAAGTCATCATGAACAATGTTTCAAATTAGGGGGATGTTAAACGCAAAAAACCACATGTCCCAAAAATTTTAAATAAAATAATTTGTTATCTTTATTTTCTGAAAAACTTAAAACTTTCATCCAAAAAAATTGTGAAAAATAATATATAAATAACATTCTCATCAAATTGCGCTTCATTTATATAACAATTTTTATGTTAGCAATTCTTAAATATCATTTGAGGTTTTCTAAACCTCATTGAATTTAAATTAATATTTTTTTATCCTGAAATGCAAATTAATGTCTCCTCAATCGCAATATTTTTTTTTAATTTCAGTTGATTTTTTAAATGTAAACATTTTGGTGTTTTCTGAATTTCAATTTGTGTTTAAAAAACAAAATTTATATTTTAATAATTCAATTGAAGTGTTCTCAATTTCAACTTATTATATCCGACGTTTTAATATGATTTTCTGAAATTCAATTGCTATTTTCTAATTTATAATTGGAAATCTGATATTTGATATTTTCTTAAATTTGAATGGAAAATCCAAAAGATGGGGCGCCATCTACTGTGGCATAGCAACGCTGAGCGAAATGAAGTGACACTTGTTTGTTAATGCAAAAGAAATGTATTTTCCCTAAAACAAAATACATATTAGAGAGTTTTATACAAATAAAATATTATACCGATTTATTTCTAACATGCGGTTATTATGAATATACATGTATATACATGTGCATACATATATGTAAATATTAAATACAAAAAAAAATACAACATCAAAAGTTATTTTCGTGTTTTTCTTTAAATAAATTAATACATAAAATTTTGTTTGGTGAATTTACATTGATTTTTTGGTTTGTGAATTTTTACTCCCTTTATATTCCCGCGACCCAATCGATCTGAAACTTTGCAGGCAGGCTCGTGGCGATGACAAAAATGATCCAACAAATCATTTTGGTGATGCCAAAACAATGGAAACTTTAAAATTTTCTACCAGAGTTGATAAAAAAATTTACAAAGGGTTACAATATTATTACCACTACGACCACAAAAACAACAAGTCCAGCTATGACAACAATACAACATTTAGAATAACATCAAGAAGAATATAGAAACATCATATTTTTGATTTTTTTGTACTTTTTCAGAGATTTCCCTGCACCTATTCAACCGATTTTAATGATGTTTGAATCAGAAAACTTCCCATGATCTTGGTAAATCATTCTCAATAAAAATTATCGCACTAGCTGTCCTATTGAGGCCTCGATCGTGACAAAAATAACATAGAAAATCATATTTTTTCAAGACTTTTTTAGTTCTTCATTCAGATCTCGGACCCTGTTCTACCGATTTGAACGATTTTAAACAGCAGACTTCCCTGAAAGTCATTGAATCATTTCTTATGCAAACCAGCACCCTAGCTGCCCGATTGAAGTTGTCATCGTGATTTCCACAGACGAATAGACAGACAGACGGACATCGATATATCAACTCCGCTTGTTATAAGGATCAGAATTTTTTTTTTTCTAATTATTACAAACGGAATGACAAACTTATATATACCCTCTGCACACTGGGGTGGAGGGTATAATTAATAAGAATAAAAATCGTTACTTTAAGTATTTAAAACCATATTTACTCGACTAAATGACAATATTTGGGGCGCTGAGTACTTAGGACCCACTGAACAAATGCCCCCAAAAAATTGGGGCATAAGTTCACGATGCCCCAAAATTTAAAAAAAAAGTTCCAAACCAAATGAACAAATGCCACAATTTTTCAAAAAACCAAATAAAAAAATGAACTTGCACCCTAAGTTCATACATCAAGATTTTTTATTTTTTTTGCATTTACTCATTGGGGCCTAAGTACTCAGCGCCAATATTGGAGCTAAAATGCGTTAGATATTTCTTTCAAATTTCTTTAATTGGATCATCTTCATGAAATTAGCATATTTTGGTACACATCTTATGTTAAGGATTCGTGGAAAAGGTTAAGAAATAAAAATGTTTATTTTCTTTTTATTTTTTTGATGTACCTCTTCAAGTGAAGAACACCGATTGACTTTAAAAGTAATTTAGAAGGCCTATGCCAAAATATTTCATATTTCTCGAGTTATTGTGTTTTGCACTTTGGAAACACTGAATATTTAACCTCAAGTTCACCCAAGTTCCTTTTAAACTGAGCATTGTCATCGCGGATAATTTCCGTTAGTAGGCATGTACTTTTCAGTAGAGGCCTATTTGGTTCTCTGAAATTAAAGCATCGGAAAAAAATTTTCTTTCTTTTAGTATCGAAATCTATTTTTTTTTTTTTTTTGTTTAAAAAGAAACAAGTCTACTTGCTAGATTTTATAGATTTTTCTGTAGGGTATTGAGCAATGCAAAAAACACAACATTGGAAAATTTAGTAGTGACTGCACTTAAGTGGCGTTCATAAGTTAGAGTTGGTTTTTAACGCAACCATACCAAACCAAATATATATTTGAGAACAAAAATTCAACATTGAATGAAAACGGATATTGTAACTACTATGGAACTTTTTATTTTCAAGTAACCCAAAACATACTCGACATAAAAATAACAACAACTTTATGATGGCTTATTTTTAGTTTTCTATTTTCAATTTTCCTTTTGTTTTATTTCAGTTTCAGTTAATGTTTGATGTTGGATTTTCATCAATTCTTTTTGATAACCACCAATTTTAACTGTTTTGGTTAAAGTTGTTATCAAAGTATTTCTAAGGATTCCCAGTGCAAAAAGTGCAATATTTTAGAAAAAATTGGTGTTTTCATTACATGCAAATTAGAACAGTTTTAATTCTTTTTCTCTTTTTTTTTTTAAAAAAAGTAACGAAAACTGGCAAAATTTATAGGAGGAGCGCTTCATTCCTAATTTTGACAACCTTGTGCTTAATTAATTGATAATTCGTCCAAATTTGGTAAACAAGTAACCCTATGTTATGGTCATTTAACTTAATTTTGGTGATGTATTTTTTGCTGGGTTTGTATTTATCAGCCTCAGGTTTGTTGTTTAATTCCGTACTTTAGTTTTCATTTTCTTTTGTTTAAGTCTCTTCAAAAAAATTTTAGCTTATTCATTCACTTTTATATTTTATTATTTTTTTTCTTTTTTGCAAAGAATAACTCTTTTATGTAAATGAGTTTATTGTTAAGATATTTTTCAGGTCAGTAAAAAATGTCAAAGGACAAAACTAGAAAAATTTTACAAAGGATCTGTAACAATTTAATGAGTACTTAACAACTATTAGGTAAAGTATCCCAGTGACAGAAATCCCCCGATTAACGAACGGAATATGTTCTGTGACAGTGGACGTCTATAGAATATTCGTATAGTGAACACAATATTAGTATGCCGTTCAATTGAAAATAAATAGATACGTTCAAGAGATTGAAAATATTTGTAAAACAAAATCCATATTTATATAAGTTTGTAATCCATATTTATATAAGTTTTTAAAAATTCATAGATGCGTACCCCAAATGTTCGTTATAGGAAACCCTATTTCCAGAAACATTTAAACAATGTGATTAGAAAATAAAAGAAAAATAATTTATTAGTTTTAAAAATAAAATAAAAATTATATTCATTAAAGAAGAAAATTTAATATTAACAAAGAACATTTAACATAAAAAAACATTTAATTTTAAAAATAAAATAAAAAAGAAAATCCGAGATTCATATTAAGAAAAAAAATATTAATTATAAATGTTATATTTATTCTGATGTGTCATATAAACTCTCATCTAAGGTAGTAGATGATCGTTCATCTGAACTGGCACGTGATATAGATTCAACAGGTTCTTATATATTAGGAGCTGCAGCACTTTTTTCTAGAAAAATAAGACTAATGAAGTTTGTATAATTGCTTATAGCAAAGAAGTGAATTTCCGATTTCTCTAGAAACCTTAAGACTTATTTCTGGAGGAGGACCGTTTTCCGAATAAGACCAAACGCCTTGAGATATGAGAAAACGCCTTTGCCAGTTTCTGTGTTGTCAAAATCCGAGAACTTTTACAATGCGTAACAAATCGAGTTTTCTAAATCTGTGCGTCCTTCAAATATCGTTATTAATTTTTTATTTCAAACATCTTCCCATTCGGATCCAGGAACTTTTACCACATCTTCATTGTATACTTCATCCGACTTCATGTGCCATAGCGACAATATCATTATGAATTTCTTTAATGTTTTGTAATGAACTACCGAAATTATTAGTGCATTCAAACTCTATTTATAGCTGTTTCCTGAGCTTAATCCCAAGATTTTTTAATATTATCACCAGCATTCATTACATTAAAATGCTTCTAAAATTCTGTAATTGTTATCTGATTTGGGCCATCAAAATATTGGATAAGATTCTTGAAAACGCGACGCAAAATGTAAGCCATAAAATTGGCAATTACCCCTTGACCTATTGGTGGAAGTATAGGAGTAGGAACATGATTTTGATGTTGTCAGGTATATCAGTTAGCTTATGGCAATGTGAATTGTCAATTATTAGCAATGCCTTGATTGAAATATTTTGTTCGGACTTAAATTTTTTCACAGAATTTGGAAAAAAAATTATTCAACTAGTCTTAAATAAGATGTGATGTCATCTATCCTCTTTTATTGGAGGGCTAGATAACACCAAGTTTTGATTTGTTGCAACCTTTAAAGTCTCGTGGATTTTCGGAATGGTAAATAAGCATCGGCTTTAACTTCTTGGTACTCGCAGCATTCCCCCTAACAAAACCGTTATACGCAGCTAATAGCCTTAAATTCTGACGTAGATTTTTCTTGTTTGGAAACGAATGTTCTAGATGGCATTATTTTCCACAATAGACTTGTTTCATTTACATTATATACTTGCTGTCGTATATAGCCGGCTTCCACAACTTTTTTAAATTCTGCAGAATAATTTTTTGCCGCCTCAACATCTGTAATTGCTGCTCCTCCAGGTATTTTTATACCCTATACCACTATGTGGTTTGGGTATAATGACTTTGTCCTGCTGTTTGTAACAACCAAAAATATTTGACCTAGACCCATCTTTAATAATACCGATCGAATCATAATCACTTTTTGAGTTGATTTAACAATGTCCGTCCGTCCGTCCGTCTGTGTGTCCATGTAAACTTTGTAATCATACTGCAGGTCGCAAATAAGAATATATTTTGATGAAATTTGCTATATGAGCTTTTATCGGGCATGGGATGAACGGTGTTGAAATTGGTGAGAATCGGTCCATGTTCAGACCTAGCCCTCATACAAATTACCCCTATGAAATCGACATAAATTGCCATAAGATCCAAATTGCCATAAGATCCAAATTGCCATATAGATCTTACTCAAATTGGGTTTGTATGCGTTCATTACATCCACTAATGAGTTGTCCAAAAATGATTCCTTTGGAGAGACTTTACCAAACATGATCAGGATTGGTCCATTTTTGGACCTAGTCCCCATATAGATATAGCATCCGATATGAACTTTTTCATATCCGCAGCCAAAAAAATTAATAAAAATCCCACTCAAATTTGGTTTTTGCTTATTTTCTATGTCCAGTTAGTTGGATCTAAGAGATAGGGTTTCTAAACGCATGGTATAGGGTATCCTATAGTCGGTCTAGACCGACTATAATTTTCTTACTTGTTATATTATGTAATGACGCTTCTTAAGTCGATCGAACCACCCTTTGCCAGCTAAAAACTTTTCTGACTGAGATCCTTCGCCATTTTTCATTAATAACAAGTAAGAAAATTATAGTCGGTCTAGACCGACTATAGGATACCCTATACCATGCGTTTAGAAACCCTATCTCTTAGACCCAACTAACTGGACCTAGAAAATAAGCAGAAACCAAATTTGAGTGGGATTTTTATTAATTTTTTTGGCTGCAGATATGAAAAAGTTCATATCGGATGCTATATCTATATGGGGACTAGGCCCAAAAATGGACCGATCCTGACCATGTTTGATAAGGTCTCTTGTATTTTGCAAAAATATATACAAACAAAATTTGAGAAGAATCAGTGGAATATTTTTGTTTTTTGATACATTTAAGTGAAGATCGGGAAGCAGTTCTATATGGGGCCTATGACTAAGAGTTGTCCCATAGGGATCATTTTTGGACTACTGATCAATGGATGTAATAAACACATACAAACCCAATTTGACTAAGATTTATATGATAATTTGGATCTTATGGCAATTTAAGTCGATTTCATAGGGGTCATTTGTATGGGGGCTATGTCTGAACATGGACCGATTCTCACCAATTTCAACAGCGTTCATCCCATGGCCGATAAAAGCTTATATACCAAATTTCATCAAAACATATCCATATTTTCGACCTGCAGTTTGATTACAAGCTTTACATGGACACACAGACGGACGGACGGACATCGTTAAATCGAATCAGATAGTGATTCTGATTCGATCGGTATAATTAAAGATGGGTCTAGGTCAAATATTTTTGGTAGTTACAAACAGCAGCACAAAGTCATTATACCCAAACCACATAGTGGTATAGGGTATAAATACTGTTGAAGACTCGTGGCTTTTTTTTGGATAATGCTTGTGCTTACCGCATTATTTTTAGGTGAATTCCTAATTTAAAAACATGGTTCGTAATAGCGAATTTTTCATTCGAAAAACGAATCTTGCACCTTACGAATGATGTTCACAACTTCGAAATTGCGTAAAACGAGCCTTCGAAAATCGGGAGATTACTGTATCAATGAAAAGTTACCTTCTAATAATAACTTAACTTTAAATATATAGAATCTATCTTAAACATGATTATTAGATTAACAAGTCAGTTCTTATGGGGAGCACCCAAAGATCGGAATGAAACTTGGGGCGCTGAGTACTTAGGCCCCGATGAAAAACTGGCTCAACAAATTTGTACGAGATGTGTTCATCAGGAACAAATGCCCCAATTTTTATGGTTTTTGGGACGCAACATTTTTTATTTCAGTTTAAATATTTTGGGGCATTTGTTTATATTAAATTTGTAAGTTTGGGCCCTAAATTCAATTTTTTTTCTCTGTAGTTTATTTATTTTTGTAAACTGAAAAAATATCGGGAGCAGTTTGTAAATTGAAGTAATCAGTAATTAAAATTTATCGTAACTGTGTTCCGCGAGCTCGTCGCGCCCGTGTCCGCGTGCCCCTTCCGTATGGGTTTGGCAGCCACACCCGCGCCGCTCAGTTGTCGTTAACTTATTTTACATCTTGATGGGTAAAAAAACGCATGTTTTGCAAACATTGCAAGATATGCTATTTATTTATTTATTTATTTATTTATTTATTAGGTCAATGGAATAAATCCTTATAGACCTGTATAAATGATATAATTACATATGTACATATATTGAAACAATTAAATGATTTAAAAATAAAAACAAATAGTTAGGAATTTAAGAAAATAATGATATTATGCTTAATTACATCAGTGTTCAACGAAAAATCAATTAATTGATAAAGATTATTATAATCACAACAAATTCTTCTAAAAGGATCAGCTAGAGCATAGTTGGTTTGAAAATATTTAACAAACAGTGGTTGGAATTGGCGTGATACTCGTTGAGGAACATTAAAAGTTATATTGTTGACAAGAAAGTCAGAACAGATTTCACCATTAATTAGGTTGATCATAAATGTTACTTTTAGCATAGTCCTACGGCTTTCCAAAGTAGGTAATTTTATTAATTTAAGTCGATCAACGTATGAAGGTAGATTAATTGCAGAATTCCAAGGTAAGCCACGTAAGCAAAAGAGTAGAAATTGTTTCTGTACAGACTCGATTCGTTGAATATGAATGTTATAGAAGGGATCCCATATTATTGACCCATATTCTAAAATAGGTCTTACAAGAGATGTAAAAAGTTGTTTGGTTATGTAAGGATCAATAAATTCTTTTGCCCATCTTTTAATAAAGGCGAGTGTACCTCTAGCTTTATTAACTGTCATGGTGACGTGAGATACAAAGTTTAATTTAGGATCAAGTAGAATCCTAAAATCCAGAAAAGTATCAACAAGTTCAAGCTGATATCCGCCCAAAAAGTAGTTAGCAGGAAAAACATTATTTCTAGAAAAACGCATACATTTACATTTTTTCAAATTTAGTTCCATTAGGTCATTTCCATATGATCATTATGTTGACAGTAACTTAAAAAAATTTTAACATCATCAGCGTACATTAAAACGTTGCAAAAATTTATCACTTTTGGAAGATCATTGATGAAAAGGGAGAAAAAATTGGTCCAACATGGCTGCCTTGAGGAACACTAGAAGTCACAGTAATATCTTTAGATGACATATTATTATACATTACACGTTGTGTTCTATCAGAAAGATATGATTTTATCCATTTAAGGCTTAATGGTGTTAAACCTAATAAATCCAATTTGGTCAGTAGAAGGTTATGGTTTACTTTATCGAAAGCCTTACTAAAATCGGTGTATACTGCATCTGTTTGTTTTTTCTTGACAAAACCATCATTAATTATTGTCGTAAAATGAAGCACGTTTGTAACGGTAGAGCATCCTTTCCGAAATCCGTGTTGAAATGGTGACAAAATTGACGATGAGTGATAGCACAAAAAATCTGTAATAAATTTCTCGAAAAGCTTAAGGATTGCACTAAGTTTAGCAATACCACGGTAATTAGAAACATCCGATCTATTTCCAGATTTAAATAATGGAATGATGTAAGAAGCTATCCAAAATTTTGGAAAATAACCGTTTTTTATTGACGCATTAAACAAGAGAGTCAGTGGTGTTGCCAAGGAAGTAGCACAATAATTGAGTATCCATCAGGTCCATGAGTAAATGAAACTTTAAGTTTCTTCAGGCTATTAACAAGTTCTGCCTTATCGATTAGGGGAAAAGATATAGCTTGATTTGTGTTTATTGGATATGAATAGCTGTTGGAACAATATTGAGCAACAGAATATGTACTAGCAAAAAAGTCTGCAAACATGTTACATGTATCATCACTAGATTCGATATCGTTAAATTTCATTACAGATGGATAACCAGTAGTTTTTCTTTTTGAATTAACAAAGTTGTAAAATGCTTTAGGATCACGATTGAAATCTTCCTTCATTTTGCTTAGATAGTTTTTGTATAAATAATTGTTAAGAATATTATATTCGGCACGATGAATGGAGTATTTTTCAAAAAATACAAGAGAACCAAAAATTTTATACTTTTTATACTACTTGTTCTTCAAATTTTTTAATCTTGATAGTTGTTTTGAGTTCCAAGGCGGGCCAGTTCGTTTGTAGACAGAACGCTTTGGGATGCATTCATCCATAATAGAATGTATAGTTCTATAAAAGACCTCCACCATTAAATCAATAGAAGTATGGCACAACAAATCATTCCAGTTAGTGTTAGAAATTAGACCAATCAATTTGCTATAGTTGGTTTGTTTAAAACAAAAAACTTTATCTTTATTAATACGAATATTGGATTCACCAAAAGTAGGCAAAACACAGCTAATTTCAGCTAATTTTGGATGAAAGCGATCTTCCGGCAAGGTGGCAGGATCAGAGCGAGTTATTATACAATGATTGCGCAATGATGCTGCCGAAAAGAATACAGAATTTAAATGCCTTTATTGTAGGAGAAATATTGAGAGTATGCAAATTTTAATTTGAATAAATATTTGGCAAAAAAAACCATTAAATAAAAATATGTGAAAAATTTTGCGGAATGTTTTTTTGGGCGTAAGTTCATTTTTTATTTGGTTTCTTGAAAAATTGGGGCATTTGTTCATATTTTGGGGGCTTTTTAAAAAGGTTTTGGGGCTTTTGTTCATCGCGAACTTACGCTCCAATTTTTTGGCGCATTTGTTCACTTTCTTTTGAGCATTTGTTCATTGGGGCCTAAGTACTCGGCGTCGAAACTTAGATATATAATAGAACACGAAAAAAATAAGTGAACCGTTATTTACTTTAGCTGTTTTTTTTTCCCCCGATTTTTCATATTTGATTCAAAGAAACCTTATACAAACTGGACATTATATGAGAGATATTTACGAGACCTATCCAATGGAGTACACGATATGCACGGTTATGCTTAAATGCTTGTGTTATTTATTAAAACGCAGAAATTTACTAGAGTTTTCTATGGTGGAATATATGAGTTTTAAATTAGAACTCAAATATATTTCTCGAAGTTCTATTTTAGTGAGGACACATTTAAGTTTTTTTTTTTAGATGGCGGCTAGTTAATTTTTAAGCTGTTTTTTCGCAAACAGACTCCATGTTCCATGGTGTCAACGCTATGCATTAAATGTAGGCAATTCTTGTACCAAAACCTTGAATTTCGAAAATTTTTGACATACACAAATTATCGAAGAAAAAAGTTGCAACATATTTTTTATTTTTAAATATAACATTATCCAAAAATCTTCAAAAGGAAACACTGGATAAGCACAAAATTGCCTTTTAATATATTGTGTCTTTGAAACTTAAAACTAATAATTATTTCTAAATTATTCGAACCAATTTTCCTGCTTAAAATCTTATTTGAAAGATCACATTATTTATTACATCACAACATTTTGTAAAATAACTTCAGCGATTTTTAACCGATTCCTAAAGAGATAATTTATAATAAAAGAAACTAATAGAATTTAAAACAAAAATTAGAAAGTAGTACCCCCTTTACTTAAATTTCACTATATTGATATATTTGTTCATAATTATATTTTTAAATTGAACCATTATTAAGGAGCAAGACCGAAAAAATCTGAACACACGTTTTTCCTCTTAACTTTTTTACCAAACATTATTTAATCTTTGTTTTCGATCAAGTTGTTTGTGGAAAATATATCAGTTATTATGTTTAATGACAACCCTTTTCATTTGATGTTAGTTTGATTAAAATGAAGGACGAAATAAATTGATTAAAATGAAGGACTAAAATTATTATACATTTTCAACAAAATAGAAATTGGTCTTACAAAAAGTTTTCCAAACAAGCAAAGGTTTGCCGTCAAACTGTTTCCGATATTATTAAAATGTAACAGGAAAATTTGACAATTGATAGGAAAGCTGTTGCGGGAAAAAGTAATGATCCACATGATGTTTGTATAGCCAAGAAAGTAGAAAGAATATTGGATAGCAGTCCGGACTATTTGGCATGAAAAGTTACAGCGAATGCTGATTTGAAAACATACAATTGCCAAAAAGTTCCAAACAGGAACGCTGCAAAAAATATAGAGGCCAACAAGAGAACATTAAAATTTAAATAATGATTCATGCCGAATCTTTGATACCCTCCACCTGGGTTTTACGTTTACATTAATATCTGGACTTCTTGCACTATTTGTAACAAATGTATATAAAATATTTGAATATGTAAACACTTTGATAAACCTATTACTGAATTATTACAACAAATGCTCTGAATTTTCAGCATTTTATAGAGGTGTCTACATATTTTAGTTCATAAATTGGCACAATGACACCCGATTTATCCCATTTTAAATACTAACCTGATCCAGATAATTACAAACAATATTAAGTTTAACCAGGTAAATGGTTTATTTTGTAATTTTCTTTTTAATTTAAATTTTTTAATATAAAGGTGCATTTTATATTTTACAATCCTTTTCAATTTTCCAGAACTATTAGTATAGGGCACATTTGTGAGTCCGCATAGATGAACTTTCAACTCTTACTTGTTTTTATTGTATTAAATCTATCTTTGTGTCTTTAAATTAATTAAGATAATTAAGATGAAAATATTTAACAAATTGTTTTTTTTTTTTTAGTTAATACCTGAACATTTTACTGATACAAGGCAAAACTAAAATTGCCAAAGATTTCAGTCAAAACTATTTGGAATGTATTTGATAAATATCGCATAATTTTTTTCAATGTTAAACTTTAAAGTCGTTTTTAAGTCTGGTAATAACTCTATAATATGAAGGAAGTAAATATGTGGCTTCTTTAATAACAATGACAAGTATAAAACACTTTTTTGTGCATTACATTAAAATATTATAAATTTGAACATAATTAATTTTAGAAACATAATTAATTTTAGAAAAATATCCGATTCGTTTTTCGATGATGCTGAAAACACATCAAAGAAATACAGAAAATAAAGATTTGGCTTCTGTTAGTTGAGAGACGAGAAGCCAATGGATGGCTGGAACAGGTCACATGCTAATAACCACTGTTATAAAAAATCTTTTAAAACCAAGAACAAATATTCTGTTTAAGTTATAACATCTCATTTTCAAGCCATTTTAATTAATTGTGTAAATTTTAAATGCTCATCTAGCCATATCAAAAAGATGAATTACACAGAATTGTAAAAATAATTTTTTTATAATATCTGTTAGTTTTTTATATTATTCTTATGTAATTCTCATGATATTTTTATCTAATTTTTTATTATTTTTTTTTTCTTAGTTTTTATGTTATTTTTACATAATTGAAATTGAAAATGTCCAAATTAAAAATAAATTTTTAAAAAAGTAGTGTAGGGGAAAAAAGTGGGTGTAGGGAAAAAAGGGAATTTTTGTCTTTTTGGGGTATTGGGGTCTTTCGCAGATGTGGAAAGCTTTCTGATTGCCATTCACTTGGGAATGGCCAGAAGTGATTCATTTGTTGAAATTCCCAAGCAACTCACACTTCCGGTTTTAGACCAAGTATCCCCTGGTAATGTCACTCAGACTCCCGTCTGTCGATAGCTAACGTGAGAAGGCGACAGTTTTGAGTAGCCTGACCGGCATGGTAACACCAATGCGTCTCAGGTAACTAGGTGGTGGACGATGTCCCAATTAGTCACTGAAGCTCAACTGTATATATGCCGTTTAGATGGCGCACCTGCCTAGAGGTTTGTTGGCAGCCCCAACGCTAGGATCGGACGCTTTGGCCCAATCAGTCAATCGTCTTAAACAACCCGATTACAGAAACGTCAACAAATGAAAATAATAACTCTCCCTCATCGATGACGACCTACCGCTTTAAACAAAGGATTATGATTGGAACATGGAATGTTAGAACCCTCTCTTCTCCATCGAGACTTGAGCAAGTGTATAATGAATTTGTCTCTTATAACCTGGACATCCTCGGTATGAGTGAAATTAAATGGCTGAATAAGGGCTCTGAACGGCTTGAAGCCGGCCATTTATTTCTTTTTTCTGGCAACGATAGATACCGTATGAACGGTGTTGGCTTGCTTTTGTCACCTATGGCAAAACAGGCGCTCATTGAATACGTGCCCATTTCAGACCGCCTAATAAAGGCTCGTTTTAATTCCAAATACAGGAAGATATCTGTACTTCAGTGCTATGCGCCCACCGAACCAGATGATGACAAAACAAAAGAAGAGTTTTACTCCCAACTTGAAGCAGCTGTTAACACCATTCCATCGGGCGATATTAAAATAGTCCTGGGCGATTTTAATGCTAAAGTTGGAAGTGACAACTACAACATTCAAAGGATCATGGGAGCTCATGGCTTAGGATCCACGAGAAATAACAATGGGGAGCTTTTGGTTGATTTTTGTGCACGGCACAGTTTATTTATTGGTGGTACTAAATTCCCTCACAAGGATATCCACAAGTACACATGGGAATCACCAAACGGTCAATATCGTAACCAAATAGATCACATACTGATCAATAAATTATTTTTAGGTTGCCTACTGGATGTTAAGACCCGTCGTGGCGCAGATATTTACAGTGATCATCAACTTTTAGTTGGGACTTTTAAACTACGCCCAGCAGCTCATAAGCGCTATACAAAGCGCAAAAAGTACAACTTACCCCGTCTCCTAAATCCTCAAACACAGTCGGCTTATGAGGATTTACTGAAGAACAAACTGCAACCAAATAGACATCTCCCTTGGCAAGAAATTGCACAAATTTGTAAGGATAGCGCAGAATCCGTCCTTGGTATTCGTAAACGCGACCACAAACCTTGGCTGAGTGAACAAACATGGCAACAGATCAAAGTCAGAAAACAGCTAAAACACAAAGTTGACCGTGCAAAAGCAACAGAGGAGAAACAAAGATATAGACAGGACTATGGACAGGTTGCACGTAATGTAAAATCAATGGTAAGAGCAGACTGTAAAGCTTACTACAATAATATTGCTTCAGATATGGAAAAAGCCGCAAATACTGGCAATCTACGGGATGTCTATTCTGGCATAAAACAGCTCAGCGGGAAAAAATTAAACACAACGTCATCAATAAAGGATCAAAACGGAAACGATCTAAGTACCATTGACCAACAGCTCGAAAGATGGCGGGATTATTTCTCAACTGAACTCGCAAATGTTGAAGAAACTTCCTCCCCTTCGTTAGTAGCACGCCGCAATCCAAACCGGCTAATATCAACGTCATCACCAACCTTACATGAAGTACAAAAAACCCTGGAGAACCTGAAGAACCAAAAAGCTTCCGGTAGTGACGACATCCCAGGTGAACTCCTAAAATATGGTGCAACAACACTTGCCAAATCCTTAACCCCAATTATACGCGAAGCATGGGATACAAACTGTATACCTCGTTCTTGGAAGAAAGGCGTAGTAATAACTGTCCCCAAAAAGGGTGACTTAACGTTATGCAAAAACTGGAGAGGTATTACTCTACAGAACGCAATATGTAAAGTAATGTCGCTTTTAATTTTGGGTAGAATAATGCCGGTGGTAGAACCTCTCCTCCGCAAAGAACAAGCTGGATTTATACCAAACCGCTCTTGTGCGGACCATATCAACACACTACGTATCATCATTGAGCAATCTGTTGAACATAATTCACAATTGTATCTTCTTTTTGTTGATTTCGAGCGTGCATTCGATACACTGTCTAGGAACGCTCTATGGAATGCAATGGCTCTTAAGGGTATCCCTGAAAAGATAATCAATCTTATTAAGGAACTCTACAATGACTCAACTTGCGTTGTGCGTTTTAACGGTCAGGATAGCCAACCTTTCCCAACAAACCGTGGGGTTAAGCAAGGCTGCGTCTTATCGCCAACTCTGTTTCTAATTCTCCTGGATTGTGTTATGCAAAAGACCAATTTAGATTCACCGCGTGGGATCCGTTGGAACTTAAACGAATTCCTTAATGACATCGACTATGCCGATGATTTGTGTTTAATGGCACACCGTTTTTCTGATATAGAAGACAAACTCAAAGTTCTCACGCAAAATGCAGATGCGGTTGGTTTAAGAATCAATGTTAAAAAGACGAAACTGTTAAGGATCGGTAACACTTTAAATACACCCTTAACATTTAATGGTGAGAATATCGAAGATGTTGTGTCCTTCTGCTACCTCGGAAGCATTCTTACAAGCGACGGTGGCTCAGAAAATGATATAAATAATAGAATTAATAAAGCTAGAGTTGCATTTCATAGTTTATTTAAAGTATGGAGATCAAATAAAATTTCTAGAAAAACTAAACTCCGTATATTTCAATGCAGTGTTATGTCAATATTATTGTATGGCTGTACTACTTGGGGTACTTCACAACAACAAATAAGAAAACTTCAAACATTTGTTAATCGTTGTCTAAAGCAAATTCTTGGAATATTTTGGCCCAACTGGGTAACAAACGAACAACTTCTCACGCTATCCAACTGTCAACCAATAGCAACAGAAATTTGCAAACGTAAATGGTCCTGGATAGGCCATATACTTCGGAGACAAAGTGATGATATTGCTAGATCTGCCTTAGACTGGAACCCCCAAGGTCAACGCCGAGTCGGTCGACCTCGTAACACCTGGCAACGAACTACTCAACGTGAATGTGAATTAGTGAACATAACATGGAACCAAGCCAAAGCACTTGCCGTAAATCGCAATAGATGGAAAGAATTCGTTGACGCCCTATGTTCAACAAAATGAACTTTCGTATAATTATTTATCATTACTATGTTTTTTTATTTTTATTTTTTATTTTTCTGTTTGTAATGATCAATATTTATTATGAATAAAGGCTTAAATAATATACTTTACTCTTTGGTGAATATTTTCGTTTTTGTTCGGCTTCATACATAGAAGCCGTTTAGATTTCGGTTTACTGGTGCTGCTATGCATATGTTTGTTAAAAAAAAAATACAAGATATCCCAGTCATCATTTCGAATATTGTTTTATTAAAAATTACCTTACTGTGTCTTCTTCGAGCACTTTTGATGATTATAAACTGATTAATCACATGCGCTATTAGAAAAAGACTAGAAAATGATTTTTGCTTACTCTTAAAAAGTGATTTATAGAAAAATGACATTAAATACGACTCAAAAATGAGTCGAAACTGATCGGAAAAGCGGATAAAAAGGACTGTCAAGAAGATTCGTGGGTAAGGTAATATTTAATCCCAACAAAAGAATATTTTGTGATCAGCAAAAGGGCGCATTTATGACTGCTTTAATAGCACATATGAGTCAAAAAGACTCTACATGATCATTTATTGCATAAAATGCTTACTGGGATTTTATTCACTATCTGTAGAAACAGGTTTTTTAAGTAAAACAAATCTGCACACAATTTCAATTCTATTTCGTTCGCAATGATACGATCACTTTGTTTACTAGCTAGTAAAATAAGAAAATAGTATTATAATACAGCGTAATGATGAATTGTACTTCTCAATTAGTTTATTTTTAATGTGCCATAAGAAGTTCGGTTTGTGCTAAGAAAAGCATGAATATATGTTTCCCAGGGCGAAGCTTGATCGTTGCACTTTGATTGAGTTGAGCTCCGCGACTATTCATAATGTGAATAGCTCGTGACTAAATTTTTGTGTAGTTGGGAATGGCGTTTGTGTTAAGAGAAGCATGTTTTCCTGGGCAAGGCTCGATCATTGCACATTGATTGAGCTGAGCTCCGCGGTTATTCTTAATGTGGATAACTCATGCAAAAATGGCGTTTGCCTCCGTTCCGACATTAAATAATAAATTTAAAAAATTTATTATAATTAACTTAATATAACACCTTTTTTTAACATCTGACAAAAAATAGTATTTTTTTAAACACCAATTTTTTTACAGGGTAAATATTTTATGGTTTACCTACTACTTTTGAATGCAGAGTTTATATATGTACTAAAAATACAACCCTTAAAACCATACTATTTTTGCAACTCTAAAAATTTCAGAATTTGGTATAAATAAAATAATATACCGATTTATTTTAATATGCGCTTATTATGGATGTACATATACTGAATATATGAATATTATTTATAGTATTTTGATATTGGCATGTATCAATTTGTAACATTTTGTGATGTTATAAAATTCGCAGAATATTGATATTGATTTTATATAGTTTCTTTTATTAATTAATTAACTTAAATATTACAGCAAAAAATATTGATATTGATGAATTTTTATATTATTAACACAACGACCACAAAAACAACATGCACAGCTATATGACAAAATACAAAATTTAGGAAAACAATATAGGAAAACGTCATATTTTTTTTAACTTTTCAGTGATTTCTCGGCACCTATGAAACCTATTGTCATGATTTAAAAAACAGAAACCTTCTCATGATGTTAGTGAATCATTCTCACTAAAAACGGGCGCCCTGGCTGTCCTATTGAGGGCGTTATCGTGACAAGAACACATATTCAATATTTTCTCAGGACTTTTTTTAATTCTTCGCACAATTCTCGGGACCGGATTAACCGATTTGAACGATTTTAAATAGCAAACTTCTCAGGATGTTAGTGAAACATTTTCTATACCAACGAGCACCCTAGCTCCCCGATTGAAGCCGTCATCGTGATTTCTACAGACGGACAGACGGACAGCCGGACAGACGGACATCGCTATATCAACTCCGCTTGTTATAAGGATCACAAATATATATATTTTATGGGGTCCAGATTTTTTTTTCTAATTATTACAAACGGAATGACAAACTTATATATACCCTCTGCACACTGGAGTGGAGGGTATAAAACATACTCCTGCTGCATAATGGACGACAAAACGTATGTGCTGGCAAATGTTTCCCAGCTTTTGTTGTGTTGAAGATAAATTTAAAACCCAAAAGCAAACACTATTTCCAAAAAAGTTCCTGCTATGGCAACCAATATGCAGTACGACAAAAAAAGCAAGTCATTTGTTACCGGAAATTTTATTAGGGAGCATTTGCAAAGATAATTACTTCCCTTCAGAAGCCATTACAATATGCACACATATTTTTGACATCCTCCAAACTGTCCGGAACTTAGGCCAATGGAGAGATATTGGGCTCTTATGAAAAGGGATTTGAAGAGTGCAAAAAAGGTGTCGCAAAATATCAAAGATATTAAACGAAGATAAGTTCATATGTATTCATTAGAACTCTAAAAATTATCTTTTTTGCTAGCTTTAATATAATATAAATCAAATAAAAATTGATAACAAATAAGTCTTTGAAAATTAAGAGTTGTTTCTGGACCAGATTTTATTATTGTTGGTTGTTTGATTTGTTGGGTTTACTGGTCAGTTTTTACTTTTTAATATATTAATATTAACAAAAAAACATACAAGAGGAAAACGACACCGACAATAGTTTAAAAAACTTATAAATTTGTTTCATACAAAAATTTGTGTTGAAAAATATATTTTATTTGCTCCCTGAAGATGGATGGATATCATCCGAAACGCGCAGGAAAAAAAGCGAATTGATGGTTTTTCAATTGCGCTGAAAATAAAAACTGACAAGTAAACCCAACAAATCAAGCAATCAAATGGAGAGTGTTCAGAAACGCACGAAGTTGCAAGTGAAGATGTTAGAGGGAGGAATCAACTATTGACAAACCCAGGATTAACTCTCTTCAACAGCCGAAAGGTCAGAACAAATCATTCTTCCAAAATGTGCTCACAGGGCCAAAAAAATAGTTTAATTAGCAAAAGACTTCCGAAACACTGTCCTCGTAACAAACCGAGTTGATGAAATCCAAAATGCAATCAAGGATAAAGTACTAGAAGAGAATGACATAAAACCTCAACTTTTAAACCGCACATATAAAGCAGGTTTCATGACCCTACATTGTAAAAATGATGCCACGGCTTAGTGGATGAGAAATCGGACTCAAAATCTCAAACCCAAAAGCAGATTTGTGGGCAACGAAGGAACGAAAGTTCTACACCCATAAGTTGTTTTAGGCTATTTCCTCAACGCTCTGAATTTGGAGACTGAAAGGATTCTATCCTTCGGTCGAAAGCAGAAAGATGGGTGTAAGGTGGAGCCATGGAGGTCGAACACAGGAACGAACGCTATGTTGGTAATCTTCATTGATCAAATCTCTGCGATAGAATTGGAGGCATATAAGGGTCAAATATCCTATAGATTTGGGCAGATTCAATTGAACGCCAAGGAAACCGGTGATAGAGATGAGAAAATGGAAGCCTCCGAAACTATAGATGAAGGTAATCCAGGTGAAGGTGTCAAGATGCCAAGCAAACCAAGCGCTTCTCTAACAACAATAACAACTACAACAATTACATCACAATGAAGTATGTTGAGGCAAATGCTAAGGCGTCATCATCCTGCAGATAACATCACAGTATTTGTAAGTGGAACACATGACAAGATAATTGGGAAACAAACGTAAAATGCACTTAGGCTTACATGGGAATGGTGCGAAGATAAGGTACAGTCCATTAATTGCAATAAGCCACAACTATCCCGTATATATACATTCCCTCACTTCATGCAAGGAACACGGAGGTAAGTCAAGGAGGAGGTAAAATACTTGGGTATCGTACTTAATAGAACACTCACCTGAAACCCTCATTTAGATTCGATAACAAATAAGGCTATAAGGCCAATATTGGGATCCAAACTCTAAAATGTGGATATACAAACTGATCCTTCCGGATATATTTATGCCTCAATTGTATGGTGGCAGACAACTTATCAGACAGCAGCCCGTTTAAAATTACCTTAAATACAGAGAGTTGTCCGTTTCAACATCATAGGCGCAATGAGAACCTCTCCTATGGCAACTATGAAGATGATCCTAAATCATACTCCGCTGCACTTATCAAATCAAGGAGAATCTTTTAAACAAGCTATTGACCTTCACCGACTATACAAATTTAAAGAAGGCGATCACATAAGACACCTGAAGATCCTTGAGAAAGCCAAACGTATCAAAGATATGACTTTATCTAGTGACCAGATAGATTCTGTATCACCACAAATCTGTGCTCGAAAGCCATATTGCCCTTAATAAATTAGCAGAACTTAAGGTGATGCTTATATGGCTCCAGAAATAAATGAGAAGGCCGATGAACAGGCAAAACGTGTAACGGAAAGACCACTCAGTGATCTAACCCCTCAAATTGGATTCGCCATAAAAGACATAACCTTGAACATCGACAGGTGGATTAAAAATGAGTCAGTAGAGATTGGAGTAGACAATCACTACTTCAACACGCTAAAAAATTCTTGCATCGAAGACTTTTATCTAAGGCACTCACAGGGTACTACGCATGCAATTACATTTTATACAAAATGCATTTGGCTGAATGTAAAACATGTAGATACTGCTTGGAGAATAATGCAACCATTGAAAATATACTGGCAAAATGATCAGCTTTTGCTACCTAACGCACAAACTATTCCGAGAATTTGAAATAAGGGAGGAGACATACGAAACATTGGCGCACCACTGAAACATATTCCTCAAGGTTTGTGTTTTCAATATTAGAGATGTCTGTAAACAAGTTAATCAAGATTTGGCCATATATCAAATTCTATAGAAGGCGGTCTTTTTTAGTAATTTATATTTTGAAATAAAACAATTTTATATCTTAGTCCAAATTTACACTAGGCAATTTTGCTTGCGGCAATTCTTATGATTATCTTTTACACTGGTCGCTTTAGGTTAGGTTGAGAAGAGGAGCTAAGTATACATATTAGAGTGGTCCTTGAAAAAATTAAAATGTGATTTTGGGTATAGGCGGGGTCCAGCTTTTTACCTTTTCATATAAAACTAATAAATGTGAAGTTTGGGGGCAATCGGATAAAGAAAAGTCGCGCCCGAAATCGATTATAAATTTCAAGTACATTTATATGGGGAAAATATAATTTTTTTTGAGATTTTTCGAAAATTTCGTTCTATAGCTTAGTTTTTCGGACAAGTTGTTATAAGAGTTCAGATCAGTATTAAATTGTCTATCCAAAAAGCTAGAAAAATTCAAAATCGAATAACAATTCGCCAAGAAATAGTAAATGCCCCAGACCAATTTTGTGCCAAAAAAAACTAGGTCATGAAATTTGATAGAATTTTTTTCAACTTTGAGAAATTGATTAAAGCCATAATTTTTTCGTCTCTACACTTATGAGTAATCAGATATGGAGTATAGTTTTATTACCACGTTGTTAACCTCTTGTGCATTGAGACCGAAAATGGGAAATTTTTTTCATAAAATTTTGAAAACTCCTTTTTCAAGTTTTAAAAAATTGTTTAAACAAAATGTAAAAAAATTGAACTGGCACATCAGGGTTCTGTTAAGTACATGTTACAGATTAACTGTGTGAATTTTTAAGTAAATCCCTTCGCCAGAATTTTTTTGACAAGGATTTTATTTTTGCGGATTTCGAGAAAAATGGGATTTTTGTAAAATATTCTGTAAATGTACTCTTTCTAAATACTTCGTATCTAAAATACACCACTTCGTCTTTTAAATGTTGTATTTCATATTAACAGCCTGGGGTTTCGAAAAAAAATAATATGACCTCATTAACCCTTTCGGAATTGGGGTTAAAAAAATTTAAATATTTTGTAAGTGCTGTTGAATTTTTAGATGCGACGCTTAAATTATAATAAACAAAGATGTAGAACTTCCGTTTCTAAAATTTGGGAAAAAACCAGGAACGTTAACCCATTATTTGCCAAGGCCAGCTTTTGTTTTTAAGATATTTCTAAATGAAGATTACCCAAAAAGAGTTTTTCTATTGAACTCGATGAAACCACTATTTAGAATTTAAGAAAAATAATTCAGTTAATCTTTATTTATTTAACCATTCAGTGCTCCTCGGATCAAAATAATCCATCGTCTTTTGTATGGAGTACTCATAACTACTAAATTTATTTAAAATATCTCTCCATTTTAAACTTGTACCTTGCCAAAAATTTTAAATATACAAGAAAAGGGAGCGACTGGCAAAAACGACTGATATCCAAAATTTTATTTTTAAATTTTTCATACACAAACAAGTGTAAAAAGTCGTTACGGTAACGATGTTTCAAAAAAATACGAAACTTCAAGTTCCGGTGGCAATCCGAAGCCTTAATATAAAAAATTTTTAAAAATCGTGTAATACTTTAAATAGTCTTTTTTTTATCAATATTGTTATATTATACTAAAAATATTATGTTAATAATTAATTATATTGTAAAACTTTTTCTTTGTAACGCAATACGTTCCTGTACTTTAAATACAAGACTCTATCTTGTTGTACAGGAAATGGAATTAAATAAATAAATAAATAAATACTTTTTCACGACTTAATAAATAAGGTGTTTTTTTAAGCACGAAAGAACTTGAATTTTTTTATTCGGAAGATCAATACATGACACTAACATTTGAAATGATTTTGGGCATATGGCAACCGCGGCTATTCTTGACGAAGCACATTCTGGACGTACAATTTTTGGCCATTTTTTCGAGCATTACTGGCCGTATGTCATTAATAACATGAAAAATGTTGGCCTCCAAGGCGTCACTTGGTTTCTGTTTATTAGTATGCTCAGATAGATGATTATGTTCACCATACAAATCACGGTCGTCTATAAGTTGAGTTAATCGATGACCAATATATCGAGCAAAAAAGCTAAAAAGACAGTGCAGTTCGACAGTTCTTTTGATAGCTAACCCTTTGGTAAATTCTGTCTAAGCAAAAAAAAACACCATTTATATGCAGCATGCCACATTAAATATTCCAATTGTCATTTTAATGGACAACCCTCTGATCAACATCCTTAACGTTTCTGCAACATGAATTTCAATCAGGAATTTCTTTCAGAGAAGCGAACGTCCTATTAAACATATTCAGAATTGTTGTTGTTTGTAGAGCAATTTAATAATTTTTTAGTATTTTTTTTATATAAGCTGCTTGATCGTAGTTTATTAAAACACAGTTTTATATTTTCGCCAACGTTTCGTCAAACAATTGTTGACATCTTCAGGGCTAATTTTTTATATTATAATACAAATATGGGGGGTTTCATGTCAAGTGCACCAACTTTTGAAACCGATGTCTTCCGATCGGGATTAAATTTGCACCAAGGTTAGTCCTATCGGATAGTAGCTCAGACACAATTTTTCAACAAGATCGCTCAAGATCTCTCTGAGTTAGAGGGGATCAAAATTTGACATTTTGGCCAAACAGGTGTTTTTTTCTCATCCATGTAACTTATTACCTATTGTTCTCAGAAAATTTTCTCCCAAATAGTTTAGATAGATATTTCTTCAATATTTCGGAAAAAAATACTTTAAAAAAAAAAAAATTTTTTTTGACTTTTTTTTGCTAAATTAAAACATTTTTTGCCTTTTTTTCAAAAAGTGCATTTTTTTTTTCATAAGAAAGCTTAGGATTTTTTCTTTAAGAGCTTTTTGGTCGCTTAGTGGGATGGGAGTGGGATATCTATCAAAATAAATGTTTTGTAACTCAAGACAACGGTTTTTCAATTTTTCACAAATGCACTATTTTGAATTTTTTCCCATTTGTGTGAAAAACCTTACAAATAAAACTTATACTGAGAAACTAGACAAATTAACCTTTCCGAAGAGAATGGTTCTCTATAACCTGAAAGAGTTATTTGCAATATTTCAATCTGAACACGAGGATGTTAAAATTGGCTTCACGAAATTTACCCAAATGAGGCCAAAACATTGCGTTTTGGCAAGAAGCAGCGCAACTCACACAGTATGCGTTTGCATTTGCCATGAAAATGTTAAACTGATGTTGAAGGAAATCAACTTAAAGTATTTAACAGATGATTCGGCAGAATATTTACACGCTTACCGCGATTGCCTTAAATTGACTATGTGTCCTAATGCAACAACTTCTTGTCACTTAGGTGAATGTACCAATTGCCATAAAAACACATTCCTCAAAGAAAATTTAATCAACTCTTTAGATCGAGAATATATAGAGCAGGTCAAATTTGATTCTTGGATTCAGACTGACAGATGCACATTGAAAACAATCATTTTAAATGTGAATGATTTTGTGGAAGAAATGTGTACAGGATTGCTAAACTTGTGAACCCATGACTTTTAAGTCAAAGAGCAATGGTCATTCTTCAAGGATTTGAAGATACATTTGAAGTCTGGTGAATTCGTTATTTCATGATTTCGCAGAAAACTATAAATATGTTCTTCAGGATGCCATACAAGCATTCGATTTCAATAACGACCAAGCAACTATATTCACAGTAGTTATTTACTACATGAAAGATGAAAAACTGGAACACAAAAGTATGGCAATCATATCCGACGATATAAAACATGATACCATTGCAGTTTATGAGTACCAGAAGAGAATACTAAAATTTCTAAAATCTAAATTTACAGTAGAGAAGGTATACTACGTTTCGGACGTAGCTCGTCAACATTTTAAAAACAAAAGTAGCTTCGCAAATCTTATGGCTCATGAAAAAGATTTTGGAATGCCAGCTGAGTGGAATTTTCATCCTAGTGCTCATGGTAAAGGAGCATGTGATGGTATTGGAGCAAACTTTAAAAGAAATGCAGCGAAGTATAGACTCCAGTGCTCTCATCAAGATCGCATCTTAGATGCGACTGCTTTATTCCAATGTTCAAAGAATTATTGTCAAGAAACTAAAATAGTTTTTAGTAGCAAAGAGGATCATCAGGAAACATTGAAAACACTGAAGAGCAGATTCGATGCTGCGGTAACAATCGATGGTACCGCTCAATACCATGCTTTTATACCGCTTATCGATGGAAGACTCAAGTTGAAAAAGTTTTCTGCCTCTATTCAATGCGATTTCTTTCCAAAGCCAACAAATAAACCTACAGCGAAATAAACAGCTGAACTTAGTAACGCCAAGAAAGGATTGACAAAAAAACGCAGTAAATAAAGGCGACAAAAAAGCTGGATGAAAGACTGGGTATTTAAAAATTTACAAGACTTAAATACTTCATCAGCTAAAATAAATTAAGTTTAAAAATAGTTATGATATAAATGGATCTAATGCAATTAAGATTAAATTTTATCAAATTATTTATCTTTTTATTTTTAATATTATTATTATATATTAATTTAATTATTATTACAAATAAATAAACAATAATAATTTTGCAACATTTCTATAGAAAAAAAATGATTTTTTTCCTGAGGTTAACATATTCTGGGTATTACAGTATCGAGGGTATGAAATCTTAGTTGGATATGTTACATACCTTCGGAAAGTTTAATTTGTCTAGTTTCTCAGTATAAGTTTAATTTGTAAGGTTTTACAAATTAATTTTTCACAAAATAGTGCATTTGTGAAAAATTGAAAAACCGTTGTCTTGAGTTACAAAACATTTATTTTGATAGATATCCCACTCCCATCCCACTAAGCGACCAAAAAGTTCTTAAAGGAAAAATCCTAAGCTCTCTTATGAAAAAAAATAAAAAAAAAATGCCCTTTTTGAAAAAAAGGCAAAAAATGCTTTGATTTAGCAAAAAAAAAGTCTAAAAAAAAATTTTTTTTAAAGTTTTTTTTCCGAAATATTGAAGAAATAGCTATCTAAACTATTTGGGAGAAAATTTTCTGAGAACAATAGGTAATAAGTTACATGGATGAGAAAAAACACCTGTTTGGCCAAAATGTCAAATTTTGATCCCCTCTAACTCAGAGAGCTCTTGACCGATCTTGCTGAAAAATTGTGTCTAAACTACTATCCGATAGGACTAACCTTGGTGCAAATTTCATCCCGATCGGAAGACATCGGTTTCAAAAGTTGGTGCACTTGACATGAAACCCCCCATATACAATAAGTAAAACATTAGAAATTTACACATTTAAAGATATTTTACCTTAAACTATTTTTCTACGTCAATTCTAAGGTTCTAATAAGGCGTTGTAAGTCGCGCTTATGTTGTCAAAATCTTCTTTTTTGTTTACTGTTTTGGTTTGGTACATTTTGATGTAGAGGCTTTCTAATGTCAATCGTTTGTTTTGTTTAGTTTCTTTGTCTAAAATTTTTGTTGTTGTAAAGTCAGCTGTGTGGTTTTTATCTATCATATGTTGTCCCAAAGCTGTGTTTGGTTTCTTTTGTTCTACTGTTTTTGCATGTTCTTTTAATCTTGTTTCTATATGTCGTTTTGTTGTCCCTATGTAGATGTCGTTGCAGGTTTCGTTTTCGTTTCCATTGCACTGTATTTGGTAAATTACGTTACATCGTCTTTCTTTTTATACCATATACCACTATGTGGTTTGGGTATAATGACTTTGTGCTGCTGTTTGTAACAACCAAAAATATTTGACCTAGACCCATCTTTAATTATACCGATCGAATCAGAATCACTTTCTGAGTTGATTTAACAATGTCCGTCCGTCCATCCGTCCGTCCGTCCGTCTGTGTGTCCATGTAAAGCTTGTAATCAAACTGCAGGTCGCAAATATGAATATATTTTGATGAAATTTGGTAAAAAAGCTTTTATCGGCCATGGGATGAACGCTATTGAAATTGGTGAGAATCGGTCCATGTTCAGACCTAGCCCCCATACAAATTACCCATATGAAATCGACATAAATTGCCATAAGATCCAAATTGTCATATAGATCTTACTCAAATTGGGTTTGTATGCGTTCATTACATCCACTAATGAGTAGTCCAAAAATGATCCCTTTGACCCCATATAGAGCTGCTTCCCGATCTTCAGTTAAATCTATTAAAAAACAAAAATATTGCACTGATTCTTCTCAAATTTTGTTTGTACATATTTTTGCAAAATACAAGAGACTTTACCAAACATGATCAGGATCGGTCCATTTTTATAGATATAGCATCCGATATGAACTTTTTCATATCTGCAGCCAAAAAAATTAATAAAAATCGCACTCAAATTTGGTTTATGCTTATTTTCTATATCGAAGTAGATGGACCGAAAGATAGGGTCTCTAAACCATGGTATAGGGTATCATATAGTCGGTCTAGACCGACTATAATTTTCTTACTTGTTCTATTTTGCTTTTTGTATTTGAAAATAAGTCATTTGTTGTTTTACTTGGTTTCAGTGCTATGTTTGTCGTTTGCCCAATGCTTGCGTGAAGTGTTGTTTCCAAACCAATCTACCAATTTTGATAATTAGTTAGGAGAAACAAAAGGCCTGGAGAACATTTACAAGAAATTCAAATCAGGATAAAATTGTGCATAATCCAGAAAGAATTGTTATCGCTACCTAGTGCTGCTTTTCTATATAACGCATTTTATTATTAAAGAGGATCGTCCATTAAGTCGGAGTTGAAAGACTTTGGTTTTATATATCGTAATATTGTACAGAAGTGGAGATGAACCTCCAGATGATGGTTCTAGGTAATACTTTCGTAGCAAAATCCAATGTAGATTTCTTTCAATTAATGGTCGAGAATTGTTTTTGTTTACTTGCACCGAAAGAAATATAATTATTTTTTGTTTATTTCATATCTATTCATTCGAAGTACGATTCGATCCAGCCTCAAAAAAAATTTATTAAAGTCGTAGTGAACATTTTTGCCAAATTAAAATCAAAAATTTCTTTTGTAATAATTTTACAACTTGTGAAGATAAAATCGCAGTATTAAAGCAAATTTTAATATTATTATTATTACTTTAATCCGCCAACAGCCTCTGGTAGTATTTTAAGCATATTGTACAATTTCTTAGATCTCATCTCACTCCAACAACTTACACACATAAACACACATACACAAAATAGCAAAATATATTACAACCATAACGCATAAAGGTTTGTGCAATAAAATCATTGAAAAAAGGACATGATTGAAATAAATGCTTTTGGGTACTACTCGATTGTATTTGGCCAACGTTTGATTTGGTTGTTTTATAAAAGTGGATGTGATTTTTTTGAAAGGTGGCACATATTTGTATAGGAATATTTTTCAAAAATTATATCTCACCTAATATGTGAAAATTTATTTCTAACTTTATTTATTTCATTCATTCAATTATATGATTATAATCAAATAGTACAAATTACCTAAATCCAAATCATGAAAGTGAATACAGAGGAAAACACTAAGAAGGCTTTTGGCATATGATGGAGTGTTCAATCGAAAATCATGCACTGGATATACACATAAATATTCTAACATATGGTAGAGCTATTGCTATTCTAGTGAATGGTGGTGTGGTGGAAGTCTTTAGATATAAAAGCCAGGTTTACTAATCTCGAGACGATACAGAGATTGTCCAAACAGGACACTACTAAATACCATAGATCACCATCACAGGTGAGGCTGCAGCTTATACTGTATATCAAATCTATGGATATAATCATTCATGAGCACGGGTGGATCTCTCTATTCAAGGAAGTCATCTGGTGTTGAACGATGCTCTAACGGACAAACCACTAACTTCCGTTTAGTGGGCGGGACACAGATTAATCGAGAAAACGATTATATATCACTTATTTTTATTATTTTCTATAAAAATAAAAATCTTATTTTCGATTTTTATCACTTTATTGATTGAGTTTGGAATTATTCAGCCTCAATATCAAATGTATTTTTGTTTGTTTAAATTCATATAAGACTGGTCACAAACAGATCTCAGTTTTTTCCGCTGGTTGAAAGATGAATACGGTTGCAGGATGTAGCATTTACTCGGGATATCATGTAGACTTCCGAATAACTGAAATGTATTTCAGCCCAACATTCATGGAATTTACATAGCAACGACAAACTGTGGCTGAAATTTGGATTTCATTAGCCAAAAGTCAAATTTTTTTAGGTTAAACTATCGCTAATTGTGGGCGTGGCATGCTGGCAAACTCAAGTGTTTTTTAAATAAAAAAATAAATGGTTACTACTCACAAGCTATCATCGATAATGACCTGCCGTCTTTTTTATAATGTTAGTAGGATTACAATCTTTAGTCGTTGTTAGAGGTCACAGTTCTACCGTTTAATATTAGAGGCATTATGAAATATCTTTGAAAATTCTATATTTTTTTCAAATTTCAACTTAATTGGAATAGAACTTCTAGGGAACAAAACAAGAAATGTATACCGCTCTGAGAAATGTGAAAGTATCCCCTTTAACCCTATATATACTTTTGCACCCGTGACGACCCGTGGGTAGAACACTTTTTTCATTTTAATGAAATTACTCTAAAAAAAAATTCAAATTACTGTAACTTAAACAGCCCTATAAGTACTCGTATACAATGGTATATTAAATTTGTGCTTTAGGTACATGCAAGAACACGACTTATGGAACACATACTAAAAATCAGTTATGATTTGGATTTCGGGTCTTCAGGATCAATAAGAAACAACGAAACCAACAAAGAGTTAAGAAGTTCAAAAAAGAAACATGTTCAAGATGAATATCGCAAATTTGGATTGATTATAAATCAGCCAAAACAAGGGTCAGGCAATACAAATGATGGCAATACCGCAAGAAGATTCTTTTCAGATCCAGAAACAGCATCTGAAATAACAGAAGTGGATTTAGACCTTATTTTCAGATTTAATGAAGAAATTGACTCTAGAAAATTTGGAGATTATGCTAAGGAAACTGCAATATATACAACCAACTACCCATGGAAAAATATGTCTGCAACAGTTCACAAAATCCTTTATCATGAAGAAGATATCATTAAATATCATTTGGTGCTACTTGGAGATCGATCAGAGGCTTCTCAGGGAAAAAGGAATAAGGAGTACAAATTTTATAGAAAGCACAATACTAGAAAAATTTCACGAAATTCCACAAATGAAGATCTATTTAATATATTATTGGCAATGTCAGATCCGTTCATCTCCAGTATTCGAAATCAATGAAAAGTGGAACATAGGGATTTAGATGAAGAAGTCAAAAAACTACTAAAGAACAGAAATAACACAGAACAAAATATGGAATATTTGCAATGAATATTTGAATCATATGAATAATAATTATAATTGTCTTTCATTATTACTTAAGTACGAAAAACATTGTTACAAATGCAATTACCATTGTTACAAATGCAATTAAAATCTATTGCAGTTTTTATTTTTAAAATGTTTTTTTAAAATTATCAAATTTGACAGCAAAAAATAATAAATTTTTCTGTAGTTATAGAAAGATTATTAGATAATATTATTAAATTTTTTTTTAGTGTAAATATTCTTTGAGTGTATACAAATTTGACAACAAAAAATTTTTAATTTTTCAGTAATAATAGCAAAATCTCCAGTTGATTTTACTTTTTTTTTTTTTGAGTGTAAAAATTTTTTTTAGTGTAATATTAAAAAAATCCCATTATCACAAAAAATGATTATAATTATAATTATTATTAAAATCCAAATATTAAATTTTTTAATAAATAAAAAAAATAAACACATATTTCACTCTAAAAGTTAAAAAAAATCAAAAGTTCAACTTTGACCTAGAATTCCTTAAAAAGTCCTCAATCAATTTTAATGTAATTAAAACTGAGCCAAGCTGAACTGATTATCTATCCATTAAAAAAAATACTTAATTATTTTGATCGGTTCAAAAGTTACAGAATTTTGGCAAATGAAAAACGATTTTCAGCCACTGTGGCGACAATAACAATAGAAAGGGATATGGATTCGTCAGCCACTAATAGTTCGTCGGATAGTCTTGCTGCTTTCAAAGCTTTAGAATCGAAGAAAGTAACTTAAAAATGTGTAGGGGAATATACTGGATCTATTAACCGAATCCAGGTACACACTTTTAGGGTGTCCGATATAATATGTATATATCATAACCACGGTTGCCACATTGGGCCAATTGGACCAAAAATGGTCCTTTTTTTACGTTTGGTCCACTGGTCCATTTTTTTTTTTTTTTTTTGAATTGGTCCTTTTTAAGAAAATGTTTACGATTGTGATACAAAAAATTTTTTGTAAATGTAAAAAGAATGTAATTACAAAAAACAGACAATTAAATACAAAACAAGAAAAATGCTATTATCAACGCACAAAGTTCTATCGATGGCGAAATTTTGGATAAAATCGGTGAGGTATACGTAAAGTTAATTTAAGCCAAAAAGCTTAATGCTATGAAATTTTTTTTGCAGCTTAACACCTTTTAAATTAGTTAAATCTAGCGTGAGAAAAGCTTAATTGACAACACTGGTTAATTGTTTCTTTTGTTTACAAATCACAAATTGACAAATTAACTTCAATGTAAACAATATTTTATTACAGTTGTCTGCGAATAAGTAAAACTCGAAAACAAATTAACCATGGATAAGTAAGTTAAAGAATTACTTGAATGTATGTACTTGAATGATATGATATGTTGTTTCAGGTTTTTGATAAAGAAGGCGAAGGTTGCAGAACAAGGGCCTCCCACGCAGTCAGTTGAAAGCGATGGCAGTGAAAGGTAATAAATACACACATACATATGTATGTATGTACATATTTCATGGCACTAGTATGTAATTAATTACATATTCTATATTTAGCGACATTGCTGGCGAAAAAAAGGACCCAAGACGCAAATTTCGCAAAGAATGGCTAATCCAATTTAGTTGGCTCAAGGAGCAAAATGGGAGCGCATACTGCATTGCATGCGAAAAACTATGGTAAATCACACAGCGAAGCTGAAGCGACACGCAGAGCAAACAAGCCATATTCAAAATGTGACGAAAAAGAAGGGCCAAGTGAAATTAGATTCTTTTCTGAAAGAACAAAATGAAAGTTTAGAAAAGCAGATCCGAAATGCAGAATTCAGCTTAGTAATGTTCATAATGGCACATAATCTTCCATTTATCCTTATGGACTATTTGCCAAATTTGCTAGCCGTGTGTTGTCCAGACTCAAAAATAGCTGAGTCTTTACGATGTGGCAGAACAAAATCCACTCAGCTAGCAAAGAATGTAGGTAGCGAAGCAGTGAAGAGAATAGTCTCGGATTTTAGAACGCGTAAATTCTCTTTGATTGTCGACGAAACCACGGATTTATCAACAAAAAAAGCCTGGTCATGGTGGTTAGATATTTTGACAAGCTATCAAATACCATTCGTGACAGATTTTTATCACTAATAGAACTTACTAAATGTGATTCTGAGTCAATATACCAAACGATAAAGTCATTTTTTGAAAAGCACAATGTGCCTCTAAATAATTTGATAGGGCTAGCAACCGACGGAGCCAATACGATGGCCGGCGAATTAAATGGGCTGAAAACAAAATTAAAAAATGATACTAACTTATTTTACATCAAATGCACTTGCCACTCACTACATTTGTGTTCAAGCTACGCTAGCAAGCAGCTACCAGCGAAAATTGAAAAGTTGTATAGGAAAATTTACAAATTTTTTTCACACAGCCCAAAGCGAATCAACGAGTTCAAGGAATTCCAGGATTATTGTGGCGTAAAACCCCACAAAATACTTGGAATTTCTTTTACTCGTTAGCTCGCTCTGGAAAGTGCGATTGCACGTATTAATGAACAGTGGGAAGCACTTCGACTTTATTTTTTGTCTTCGAGTCTTGAAGTAAGTGGCATTAGTGCATTTGAATTAGCGAATTCAATGGGTGATCCCGATTTAAAAGTATATATGCTGTTTTTGGAATACGTTCTGAAAATAATTAATACACTGAATAAAGAGTTCCAGTCGGAAAACGTTCGCTTACCTTTTTCGTACTCGCAAATAGTAGTACATTTTAAACTGATTATGAGTAATTTTATGAAGAGCGATTTTGTAAAAAATATTGACTGTCTGGAAAATTGTAATATACACGACAAAACGAATTATCTCCTAACTAAAAATATTTTTATAGGAAGTAGAGCAGAAAACTTTCTTGAAAGTGATAACTTTACGGATTCGCAACGAATCATAATTAAAACAAATATTTTAAACTTTTACGTTGAATTGTTAAAACAAATTCATAAACGGTTTGATTTTGGCAGAGCTGACTTAAAAAATTTATGTATAATTACACCCAACAAAGTTTTATCGGACACAGAAACGTCAATAATGCCTTTATTAAACCATTTTTCTCATTTAATTAAATGTGATATAGATGTTATTATAACACAGTGGAAACTGTTAAGACTGTTAAATAGTGATCTCAAACCTGATATGGACGTTTGCGTTTTTTGGGAAAAAGTAAGTTTATATAAAAATGGTATGGATGAGAAATGTTTTCAAGAATTGACGGATTTTGTATTTGATCTAATGAGCCTGCCACATAGTTCGGCTGCAGCAGAACGTAAATAATTCGAACTTTCTCTTATTAAAACCAAATTAAGGAATAAATTAGAATTCAAATCAATTAACAATATAATGCTGTCCAAACAACTTTGTCCTCAAAAATCAGAGCATCATTACGTTTGGTCAGTCAATGATATAGCCTGGTTTTAAGATAGCGATCACAGTTTAACTGTGGCAAAAATGTAATGCTAGTCATATATGTATTACGAACTTTTATACAAATCTTTATATGTGAATAAATTTTTTTCTATTTTGTTATTTTGTTTTATGTTATATATGTGCAAATTGAATTAAAGCACTTTTTGTTTTTTTTTACATTTCATTGTTACTTATGTTTTTTTTAAGTAAATGTTTTGTTAAATAATATTGTAAGCATTGCTGGTTTGCAAATAAAAAAAAAAAAATGGTCCTCTTTTTTTATTTTGGTCCTTTTTTTGATGAATTTTGGTCCCGAAAAAAAATTTAGAGTGGCAACCGTGATCATAACTATGATGCAGAATTAAACAAAAACGACAACGAAGAAAACGAGGAGGAAGAGGAACAAGATGTTTTCCAAAAATTGTTCTTGTATAATAAAAGGCAAAGGCAAAATATCAAGATCAGCCACAAAAATGATGCATGGCATTCTTTGTCCTTCTCTTTTCCTTATCTTTCTGCCTTTCGCAGATGACAGCATTCATTTTCCTTTAATTGTAGGTCAAGCTTCTTGGAGGTTGGGGGGGCGAAAGGCGCACAACGAATGACATGCTCAATCATGACCTGTTAACAATCTCCGAGCAGGGTAAACCGAATAAGGTTGATTTTGATGCGCTGCAAACTCAATATTGTACGTTGACCCATAGGGCCATGGATTGAACAATGTCATCTGTATATATGGGTGGGATAGGTGTTAAGGAATCCGATACTCTTGATGTCCTAGGCATTAGAATTCAATGTGATGTCCGTTGGATGGAGCATGTTTTTCAAGTGTCGAAAGAAGCATTCAAGTGTCTGGGTTCTCTAAAACGGTGCAAAATTACTTCACTCCTTCTGATCTCCTCAAAATATATACCACCTACATCCGAGCGAAAATGAAATACAACGCCCATATATGGGCAGGAGCTTCAAAATCTATTTCGAAGCTACTGGACCATAAGCAAAAGAGGGCGTTGGTGCTCATCAATGACTGTAGGCTATCTAACTCTATTGACTCATTGGAACATCGCCGAGGTGTGTAGCACTGTTCTATTAAGATATTACCATGGGAAATGTTCTTCTGGGATAAGCGAACTTATCCCAAGTGCCCGAGTTTCGGTCTATTGTCCAGTTGACCGCACAACGCATTACAGAGAGAACTCGTTTATCAGTCGAACTAGCCGTATGTGAAATAAAGTCCCCGCACAGGTCTTTCCTGACAGTTATAATCTAATAAAATTTAAGTCAAATATCCACAAACACTACTCCCTCTCTCCTTCTTCCCATAACATATATTCCTGAAATCAAGATAATGCACTGCATTTGTAGGGGGCATCGTCTCCTGAGTATTTTAACAACAATAAAAAATAAAAAAGCAGCAGTTGCAGCATCAACCAGCTTCAACATTCCAATCCATATATCTGTGGTTAAAGCGATAACCGCCTAAGTGGACTTAAGAACGATTTGACTTATGTATGCTTTCATATTCTAATAACAACGCTTTATATTTACGTGAAATCCCCATTTCTCTAGCACTGTTTTTTGACTTAGGCGGTTAATGCTTGTGACCACAGATATGGCGCCCAATTTCATTCAATAACAAAGCAGTCATTATAATTGCGCTGCCAATAGCGGTGGTATACCACTTTCGAAAAATTAAAGCAAAGTTATTAAGAAAACTTATTCCAAAAAATATATTTATTTCTTACAAGGTCAATATCAATGGGCAATATCGCCTCTGAGCGCACTCGCTTTCGAGCGGGCTACCCACCTAACCTCTCCAAATCTAATCTGTGCAAAAAAGATGCTATTCCTGGAAGTTGGAAGTATGTAAAATCCATATTTTACCACAAGCTTTTCATAGGATCCGATTAAGTATAACTTGCTTTTCCAAATATAATTTTTTTTTTTTACTCAATGACAGTTCTTCCTCTTAAATATCAATATCATTTGTTTTATTTCTAATATAAATATTTTATTTTAATTTATTTTGTAAATTTTTTATAATTCTTAATATCAGTTTGTAATTATTAATGTTAATTTGTATAATCTGCATTTCTTTTTCATATTGTGAAGTCTTGAAATTGTAGTTTCTTAAACAACTTTATATTGTAATCTCTGGTGTTGTTTAACATCACATATAAAAAGTTCTGGCTTTAGAAGCAATGAAAAAGTCATTATATTTATTAAAGTTTGTCATTAATTTAATAATTAAACTCCATGTTTTTGTTCTTGTTTATATTTTCATTTAATTGGTTCCCTGCACGAGAAAAATTTGAGTCTTATAATTAAAGTACAGGATCCGTAAATTGTTATATTTAAAAATTGAATAGTATATAATGAAAAGATATTATAATCTTTAGTTTTTATAAAAATAAAACAACAACAAAAATTTTTACACACTGTATTCAAAACAAAGCAAAGTTTAATAAATATATAAAAGTTATTGAAAATTTTAAAAACTAGTTTGCTTAAATATTGTATAATTGGCGGTAGCAAGTTCCAAAGACGCACAGTGAGTTAGAGCAACATAATTTTTCGTTAATTTTTAGCTATATTAGTGAAAAAAAAAAAAACAATTTTCAATTTTCAGACGCATGTTCAGACCTAGTTCCTATGCAAATGACCCCTGTGAGATCGACCTAAATTCCAATAATATCCAAATTTTCATATAGATCTCGGTCAAATTTGATATGTTTATCGCATCCATTAATCAGTAGTTCAAAAATACACCCTATAAGATAATTCTTAATCATAGCCCCCTAAAGGAGCTGATTCTCGATCTTCACCTAAATCAATCAAAAAACAAAAACGTTGCACAGATTTTTCTCAAATTTGGTTCTATATGTTTTTGCAAAAAATAAGTCACCTCACTAAATATGGTCAAGATCGGTTAATATTTTTTACATAGGCCCCATATGTATAGCATCCGATATGAACTTTTTCTTATCTGAAGGCAAAAAAATATCAATGCCACTCACATTTTCTTTATGCTTAGTTTCTATATATAATTGGTTGGAACTAAAAGATGGGGTCTCTAAACGCATGATATAGGGCAATGGTGTCCAAGCTCAATGCACTTTTGTTTTTATACCCTATACCATTATGTGGTTTGGGTATAATGACTTTGTGCTGCTGTTTGTAACAACCAAAAATATTTGACCTAGACCCATCTTTAATTATACCGACCGAATCAGGATCACTTTCTGAGTTGATTTAACAATGTCCGTCCGTCCGTCTGTGTGTCCATGTAAACCTTTTAATCAAACTGCAGGTCGCAAATATGAATATATTTTGATGAAATTTGGTATATAAGCTTTTATCGGCCATGGGATGAAAACTGTTGCAATTGGTGAGAATCGGTCCATGTTCAGACCTAGCCCCCATACAAATTACCCCTACGAAATCGACATAAATTCCCATAAGATCCAAATTGTCATATAGATCTTACTAAAATTAGGTTTGTATGCGTTCATTACATCTATTAATGAGTGGTCCAAAAATGATCCCTTTGGCCCCATATAGAGCTGCTTCCCGATCTTCATTTAAATCTATTAAAAAACAAAAATATTGCACTGATTCTTCTCAAATTTTGTTTGTATATATTTTTGCAAAATACAAGAGACTTTACCAAACATGATCAGGATCGGTCGATTTTTGGACCTAGTCCCCATATAGATATATCATCCGATATGAACTTTTTCATATCTGCAGCCAAAAAAATTAATAAAAATCCCACTCAAATTTGGTTTTTGCTTATTTTCTATGTCCAGTTAGTTGGGCTTAAGAGATAGGGTTTCTAACCGCATGGTATAGGGTATCGTATAATCGGTCTAGACCGACTATAATTTTCTCACTTGTTATAAATGCACTTAGAGATAGGCAATGTATTCTAATATAACAGTCAACACTAAGCAATACAAAATACATGAACAATTTTGTCTTTTTTTGATTTTTGTTGTTTTTTCTTGCTTATAACAACGAGGAAAGCAAGAACACTTTAGTATACTTTGTTGATATACATTAGTGGCCGAGATATTCAATGTAGATTTTGTTGTTGTCTAACGTGTGATTTTGTTTAAAAAATAGTTTGCAGCTGAGAACTAAAAAGCACTTGGAAAAATCAGTGTCTTAAGTTTAAAATTAAAATTATTACTTTACAAAATTAACTATATGTATTCCGACGAGAAATGGGAAAGTGACTTTTTTCACTTATAACTTTAATGCGGAAGCAGAATGTTTGACACGCTTTCAAATTTACAAAATATATCATATTGAAAAGAATTTTAAGACATTTAATTTCAGATAAAATTTTTTCTTTTTTTTTTTCAGTGCACATGTACATATGAAATATGAAAAAAAAAATTGTTTTGCGTGGTATAGGGTATCGTACAGTTGGTCCATTAAATTTAAATAAATTTTTGGTTGTTTCAGTCGATTTTTCAGCGTCTTGCCGTATTCTCATCATTCGCTAGTCAACTATTAACCCCTTATCTCTTTAAATTTTTTCCGAATTTCTTTTTATACCCTATACCACTATGTGGTTTGTGTATAATGACTTTGTGCTGTTGTTTGTAACTGCCAAAAATATTTGACCTTGACCCATATTTTAATATACCAATCGACTCAGAATGAGTTTCTGAATAACTTTCTGAGTCGATTTAGCGATGTCCAACCGTGCATCCGTCCGTCTGTCCGTCTGTGTGTTCATGTAAACTTTTTAATCAAACTACAGGTCGCAAATATGAATATATTTTGATGAAATTTGGTATATAAGCCTTTGTCGGCCATGGCATGAACGGTATTGAAATTGGTGAAATTCCCCATACAAAGGGCCCCTATGAAATCGACAATAATTGCCATAAGATCCAAATTGTCATATAAATCTCAGTTATATTGGGTTTGTATATGTTTATTAATCAGTAGTCCAAAATAATCCCTATAGGACAATACTTAGTCATAGGCCCCATATAGAGCTGCTACCCGATCTTCAAAAAACAACAATATTGCACAGATTATTCTCAAATTTGGTTTGTATACATTTTTCAAAATATAAGTGATTTTACCAAATATTGTCAGGATCGGTCCCCATATAAATATTGCACCCGATATGAACTTCTTCATACCTGCAGCCAAAAAAATTAATAATTATGCCACTCAAATTTGGTTTATGCTTATTTTCTATATCCAATTAATTGGACCGAAGAGATAGGGTCTCTAAACCATGGTATAGGGTATAGTATAGTCGGTCTAAAGTGCAACACAACACAGACAACAGCAACAGCCGAGACCTCAATATGATTTCTATAATTTCACTGCTTTAGGACTTGCATTAAAAGATGCATACCGTCAAAAAGGCGCAAAAAGGCAGCGTAAAATTTGGCAACGTAATAGTGAGGTGTGCACTCTCTAAAATTGAGTACAAATTATGACACGAATGTACACGAATAATAAATATATGTGCACATAAAATATAAAAAAGTTTTTTCTTGAATTTCCAATGTAAATAACAAAAAATAAAACACTTTACTCACATCGTAAAGTTTTCGTTCATACGGTGTTATGTGGGATGATCTTTTCAAATTATAGACGTATCTTAATATAGAATTGAACGTAGTTGTTAATTTCCTAGAGCAATTAGAATCACAACTAGCGAATAGTTCGCATCCGCACAACACCAGTCCATGGACTGGTGTAAGGGGATGAGTTTTCCACAGTAATCGAAGCATTGAATATGTTTTTCCCGAAGCGACATTAATATGATCAGACCAAATGAGAGCTTCATTGAAAAAAATTCCAAGATTTTTGGTTGCTTTTTGTGTAATTTCAATAACTAGGTGGCTTAAAATAATATCTGTTATTACAGGTGGAAGCACAAACTTTCGAGCAATAACGATGTATTTAGACTTTGATGTATTAAAAACATAGCCGATTTGTCATAGCCCATAAACGAATTTGCTTATGATCCACATTTAGTTTCGCAACACAGTTATTTAATTCACCAAAGTGACTACAAACATAAAGTTGCACAAAGCAGCGTATCAGCTTTACAATATGAAAGTTGTCTAGGCAAATCATTTAGGTAAACTAGCAGATTCCAGCCCTCGAAATTCGAGCGCAAATTCTAGGAAATTTTATTTTTTTATACCCTATACCACTATGTGGTTTGGCTATAATGACATTGTGCTGCTGTTTGTAACAATCAAAAATATTTGACCTACACCCATCTTTAATTATACCGATCGAATCAGAATCATTTTTTGAATCGATTTAACTATGTCCGTCCGTCCGTCCGTCTGTGTGTCCATGTAAACCTTTTAATCAAACTGCAGGTCGCAAATATGAATATATTTTGATGAAATTTGGTATTTAATCTTTTATCGATCATGTAATAAACACTGTTGAAATTGGTGAGAATCGGTCTATGTTCAGACCTAGCCCCCATACAAATGACCCCTATGAAATCAACATATATTGCCATAAGATACAAATTATCATACGAATCTTAGTCAAATTGGGTTTGTATGTATATATTACATCCACTAATCAGTAGTCCAAAAATGATCTTAGTCATAGGCCTCATATAGAGCTGCTTCCCGATCTTCACTTAAATCTATCAAAAAAGAAAAATATTGCACAGATTCTTCTCAAATTTTGTTTGTATATATTTTTGCAAAATACAAGAGACTTTACCAAACATGGTCAGGATCGGTCCATTTTTGGGCCTAGTCCCCATATAGATATAGCATCCGGTATGAATTTTTTCATACCTGCAGCCGAAAAAATTAATAAAAATCCCACTTAAATTTGGTTTATGCTTATTTTCTATATCCAGTTAGTTGGGCCTGAAAGATAGGGTCCCTAAACGCATGGTATAGGGTATCGTATAGTAGGTCTAGACCGACTATAATTTTCTTACTTGTTTTTATTAAATAAAGACCCTAAAAGTATGCTAATCAATTATAGCCAATTCACAAATCAACACAAAAAACAAGCTCGTTTCTATTACAATCACATTCACAACTTTACTAAACACACACATAGCATTGTATAATTATACCCTATACCACTATGTGGTTTGGGTATAATGACTTTGTGCTGCTGTTTGTAACAACCAAAAATATTTGACCTACACCCATCTTTAATTATACCGATCGAATCAGAATCACTATCTGATTCGATTTAACGATGTCCGTCCGTCCGTCCGTCCGTCCGTCCGTCCGTCCGTCCGTCTGTGTGTCCATGTAAAGCTTGTAATCAAACTGCAGGTCGCAAATATGAATATATTTTGACGAAATTTGGTATTTGATCTTTTAGCAGCCATGGGATGAACGCTATTGAAATTGGTGAGAATCGGTCCATGTTCAGACCTAGCCCCCATACAAATGACCCCTATGAAATCAACATATATTGCCATAAGATCCAAATTATCATACAAATCTTAGTCAAATTGGGTTTGTATGTATATATTACATCCATTAATCAGTAGTCTAAAAATTATCCCTATTGGACAACTCTTAGTCATAGGCCCCATATAGAGCTGCTTCCCGATCTTCACTTAAATCTATCAAAAAACAAAAATATTGCACTGATTCTTCTCAAATTTTGTTTGTATATATTTTTGCAAAATACAAGAGACTTTACCAAACATGGTCAGGATCGGTCCATTTTTGGGCCTAGCCCCCATATAGATATAGCATCCGATATGAACTTTTTCATATCTGTAGCCGAAAAAATTAATAAAAATCCCACTCAAATTTGGTTTATGCTTATTTTCTATATCCAGTTAGTTGGGCCTAAGAGATAGGGTCTCTAAACGCATGGTATAGGGTATCGTATAGTCGGTCTAGACCGACTATAATTTTCTTACTTGTTTTATATATGTGTTAGTAGCAACTTTAAATGCAATTTACTCAAAATAAAGGAAAAAATTTAAAAATCTGTAAATCTGCAAAATGGTTAAAAAGAAACACCTTTCAATATACGTTTGGTCAAAATCGGGATAAAACGGTAGAACAAAACATCGATCACAAGAAATCGCCTAGCCTATTAATATTAAAGGTAGTAAAATGAAGCTGTCCTATAATCGAACCTTGCGGAATGCTTTTTTTTACTGGAAACACATTTGACATTTTATTAGAAGCGTAAACCTAAGATGAATTGCAAGAGGAAAAAAAGCAGAAAAAGTTCTTAATATCATGCAGAATATTTCCTGATACACGAGTGATCTAAAAGCAATATAAATACAATGGTCACATCAATGTATCCACAGATATCTTCCGACACATCAATAAGTGCAGTTGCGCAGCTGTGTTTAAGATGAAAGCCTGTTTGTCTGACCCTTATTCTTGACACATTTCCAATTTGCTGATGCAATAATTTTTCAAGCACTTTAAACAATTATGGCATTTAGTTTTAGAATGTTGTGTTTACCTTAGAATGTAGATCACGTTTTGTCATAGCCATTGTAGTTAAATAAGAGCCACCCATTTAAAATATGTGATAGTGTTTTAAAAGATGCGTTACATTTTATGGCGTGTCATATATTGTTACGTGTTTTTATGATTTTTATGCCATTGTTTCGTTTTGTTTTGAAAATCGAACTTAAAAAAAACATCGTTTTTTCTACTTATTTGTGGTGAAACTGAAATGGCAAGCGGAGATTAATGTTGTGGCATGGTGTCCATAAAATGGAGTTGATTTGAAGGTAGCAATGACAACAACAACAAATATCAATGAATTCTTTGTATGGTTTATTTTACTTTACTTTGGGGTACAATAACAAAATGTTGTTGTCCAAATATATGTACATATGTATGTACAGCATATAATAAAAAAGGAAGTGCCATTCATTCATGATGATGGCCCAAGGAGGTAAATGAAAAAGTCATGTATATACAGAAAAGTTGGTTAATACATTTGAATAGATTTTTAAGGCACTAAAACTTGTTGTGAAAAGTAAGATTTTATAGCCTACAACATTATAAGCACATATCTAGGCCAAACACATTGATTTTTTTTATTTGAGAAAAAAAATCAATTCAAAATTGCCTGGTCTGGTTGTAGTATACCTTAAGGACTAATTATTCCTTAAGACATAACATAAATGAAATTTGGATAAAGAAAATGCTACATCCATGGTTTTGTAATAATAACAAGTAATTAATTAAGTTGATTAAAGATGTCTGTGAAATAACTTACATTATGAGTTTGGTTAAGGGTCTCAAGTTCGAAAATGATCACATGAATTAAATGAGTACTTAAGATTCCAGCAGGTCGATTGTTGATTACTAAGAAAACTTTTTACGCTTTATATCCGCAGAAGCTCAGATGATTTTACATACTTTAGTTATTATCTAGTGGTGAATAGCTTTTCCATTTAGGAGGTTTTGCTATACTGAATCAGTACTTTCACATGCTCTCCATTCTATTATTTAGCTATTTATTAGCTAGACCATTATTCCAGCTCATCTTCCTCTACCTTCTAATAGAAGCCATGTATTTAGCAACAAATTTGTATGTTTTTAAGTCTAAAAGACTGCAGGATGCATATGCTCCTCTAAAAAGAAGGTAAACCATTCTCTGACTTCAGACTAATACCACTTTCTTCTCAGTTACTGCCAGCAAGTCAAATAGAGTAAGATAGAGATAGAGTACGATACTGAAGAGTAGCATCTTTTAGCAAATACAAAGGGCATTGGTAGCGTTTCTACATCCCTTTCCTATATGGATTATTAACGCAATGTTACTATTAAAGATTACTCCCAGATATTTCGTGTGAGAATAAAATTTACCTAATCTAACAGCGCAATATTTCCCATATCACTAATACTAATAGGTCAGTTTGTCCGAGATTTACATAAAGTGGTGAATTTCTAAAGACTACTAAGTATCTGATTTCTTTAAACCAATAACATCTATTCTATTAATTTTTTCAAGTTTTGGAATCATGTCGCCCATTTTGGAATCTATTTACTTAGTCATTTAGCTCTTCTAGCAATTACTTACTTAGGTTATGTTAGAACATTTAGAGTTCAAAATTCTCCATTGTGATCTTATGTGTGTACATCATTGAAGCCAATTGCTCGATTTCAATAATTTCCAAATATCACTTGGCTTCAATAGCGCAAGGCAATATTGTTAAAAAATTGTAACCCAGAAAAAGAATTCATCATTCTTAGAGCGCTGGACATTGAAATAGCAGGTTTCTTCTCGGCGTTACAACTTTTGCAGAAGTGTCTAATTTGGACAGCGAACCTATAATATACAATCCTCTTATAATCCCCGTAGTCGTATGTAACTTCTACTTATTAACACTGTAACTTCTACTTATTAACTCTGTTTTCCGTCCGGTTCCTCTCCAGCGCATGGCGCCTCCAGTCCAATTTCTATCAATCGATATAGATAGAGACAACTCGGTCCTCTCTGACATTCTCTAGCTTCCATTCTTCTCGGTCTTCCTTAAGTTAGGTTTTCGAAATACTAACTCCTATATCATTTGGAATTGTGCAATTCGACATCATTTTCAGTGCCGATTCCATAATATTATTGAATTTATCAAGATAGCCACATACCTCTAAATTCTATTGATGTCAGAATTTTATTTACAACTATGTATAATATAAGCGTCGAGTAAATTATTCCGCAGTTTAACGTACTGATAATCTACTTAACGTTTGCTGATTCATTCCAATATGCAATCCATGATATTGCAAGCTATTTAAATTTTTTAAAATCCACCGTGTCCGTTATTGTTACTATATCGAACCCTCCAAGAAATTTTGTCCCCATACAAAAAGTTTCTTAGTACCCATTGCACAGAAAGCTTTCCGCTAAGAACACCAGATGATATTGACCTCTCGATTGTTAACTTCAAACCTCCTGAACCTCCTCGTCACACCAGGCCATATAGAACTACTTCTGTAGAAAGGCTATTTGGAGAGTAGCAACTGCACAGATCTCCTCAACTTAAGCAACAATTGAAAGAATGCACGAAAAACCTACGGAAACTGCTTGAAACACAAAGAAACGCTAAATTGAATAGTTATGTTGAAAAACTGGATCCAACAGAAAAAACTGATTACTCTTTGTGGCGTGCTACAAAAAATCTTAAAAGACCTGTCGTATGTACGCCTCCTCTAAGAAAGGAAAGTGGAGGATGGGCTAGGAAAGACAAAGAGAAGGGAGATCTAATTGTGGAACATCTAAAAAAAGTTTTTACTCCAAATATAACTCCTATTTCTATTGACGAGTTGCCACCTGTTACTTCACAGCATAGCTCAGTGTCCCTTCGTTTTGAGATTCGACAGGTGGAAAAGGTTATTGTTGATTTAAACCCCAAAAAAGCATCGCGGATCGATGGGATCAATAATAAAATGCTTTTGCAGTTACCCCGAATAGCATTAAGAATAATTCTGTTTATTTTTAATGTTATAATACGCCTTGAACATTTTCCCCCAGAATAGAAAGTTTCACTCGTTACAATGATACATAAACCAGGTAAAGATCACACAAAGTTCGATCCGCAAAGATCAAAAAGTTCACTGTCCAACTTGTCAAAATTATTCGAGAGAATTTTGGTAAACAAACTTACAATATCCGTAGATCAAAATAATGTCATTCCAGCACATCAATTTGGTTTCAGACGAAAACACAGCACCACTGAGCAAGTTCACAGAATTGTAAGTGCCATAAGAAGAGCTTTTGAAGAGAAAAATTACTGCTCTGCACTTCTTATAGACGTCTCGAAAGCCTTCGACCGAGTTTGGCACGAGGGACTCCTCTACAAAGTTAAACAGTTATTACCCCAGAACACACATAAGCTATAATAAGCTATAATTAAAATTCTCTATAAGAGAGAAAAGCTTTGTGAGCCCTCCATTATATTACATATGTATATAGAATAAATGAAATTTTGTCTGGCACTGGCTGGATTTAATATTTAAGTTTTAGTTTTAAGATTTGAATAACTTATTGTTAGTTCACAAACCTATGTGAAGGTTCAATAAATAAAGATGAATTACAAAAAAAAAAAATAATAAATTTTCCATAATTGAGTGTCGATTAGAAGAAATAAAATTAAACGAAAAATTAACCAAAAAACATTTTGTTTATCATTATTATTGGGTATCAGCAAAAGATTTAAATTACTCTTACGAGATTTTTTGGCGAAGAAAAAAAGCACCTAAAAGTACAAAAAAAGAATAAGCTTCTGATTAAGATTTTCTTTGGCATCACAGCTTGGTTTTATGAGCGGGAGGTATGAATCTCGTAGGACCAATCATTTTTCTTGGGAACGGGAAACCCTTAACAGAAACGCGATAGTTTTAAGTGGCTTCGAGCAAAGTTTAATCTTCAATTTTCATTTACATTATCAACAGCATCAACATCATCAAAAAAGTCATATTTAGTGAGAAAAGGTATAAGCGAAAGAGTCTGTGAAAGTGTTTGGAAAGTGTTTTTGAGAAAAATCTGTGCAATATATTTGTTTTTTTTTTTTTTTTGACAGATTTAAGTGAAGATCGGGAAGCAGCTCTATATGGGGCCTATGACTAAGAATTGTCCAATGGGGATTATTTTTGGACAACTGATTAATGGATACAATAAACACATACAAACCTAATTTTACTAAGATCTATATGATAATTTGGATCTTATGGCAATTTATGTCGATTTCATAGGAATCATTTGTATGGGGACTAGGTCTGAACATGGACCGAATTTCACCATTTTCAATAGCGTTCATCCTATTACCGATAAAAGCTTATATACCAAATTTATTCATATTTGCGACATGTAGTTTGATTACACACAGACGGACGGACGGACGGACGGGCATCGCTAAAACGACTCAGGGAGTGATTCTGAGCCGATCGGTATAATAAAAGGTGGGTCTAGGTCAAATATTTTTGGTAGTTACAAACAGCAGCACAAAGTCATTATACCCAAACCACATAGTGGTATAGGATATAAAAATAGTACTTATTTACATATAACAGCCTGTAATGTTCAAAAGATTCAAGCGATCATTTTGGACCGACCTGAAAGGGAGGGAGAGAGTTTATTATAATCGTGTACCGGGTAGGTTTAGTTGTTTCTAAGGAAAAAAGTCACAAAGGATACAAATAAAAAAATTCGATTTATTTTTTAAAAATCATTTTCAAGTGGCCAAAGATTATTTCGGATCGACTTGAATATGGTTTTTAAATGTCGGTTGAAAGCCGCAAAAGAGTAGATTCCAATGGCATACTGGATGTATTCAACTGTTTATCAGAAAAAGACAGAAAAGATAAAAATATTAAAAAACATATATTACAATCTTTTTTGCTTTTTTCCTGAGTTTGATAGCTGTGCCACAATTTTGGATTTCATACCATAAAATACCTTTTAAATACGTTACCTGATAACCAACTGCAACCAAAGCATTTGTAACATTATTAAGTGGTATTGAATGATGGTATGAATTCTTAGTTTTCAAGAAAAGTGACAGATTAATTGCATTATGTGTCATATATATACTAAAGCTATCATCTCAATGCTATGCTAAAGTGTCTGCCTGTCGTGTTGGCTGTCTATCTGTTTGCTTCACCCCCACTACGTTTCATACTGAGCTAATCAAAACTCAAGAATGAAAATTAATTATCACTTAATTTGTCAGACTAGTGTGACAACTTTATACCAACAAAATGACAGAGAGTTTACACAATTTGCAGCATACAAATAACAAACTCCAAAACACAGCATAATCTTTCATACGTACAAAGGAAAGAAGTAGATCAGGGCCGACTAAATGATACTAAATGATTGATAAAATGGTTAGATGTGAATCTGAAATAAACTTAGAAAAATGTCAATGAGGGCAGTTTGAGAACTCCGCGACTTTTTGCACCCCCCCATAGTTAATTAAAAATCAATACACCTCCTGGCATATAACATCTGTCAATGCACTACTTGTGTTTGACAGCCGTTAAAAGCAGACAACATCGAAAATTTTTGAAATTTGAAAAAGTAAATTTCGAGTGGTAACCGAAACTAAGGAGACAAGCATGATAAATACTATGGGACTCTGAACCACGAACTTCAATGATTAAGAAGTGATTTACTGAATTCCATTTTCGTCGTACCAGCGCGCCAGAAAACGTCGATAAAATCCATGGGTTGATATTGGCAGATTGGAGAATGAAAGTGGGCTGTAAGCATCTCAACTGAGCGGGTGTAATACATTTTGCATGTACTCGTATGTTTGGAAAAAAAAAGAAGTCATTGGCGATTTTCAACCGTTTTCTAAACGCGAACGAAATATGGATATATTTCAATACACCAGAGACCAAAGAAGAGTCAAAGCAGTGCACTTTTCTGGGTGAACGTGCTCCAAAAACTACCAAAATTGGTCTGTCGGCCAACAAGAAAAAGGCATTCCCACCGATTACTTAGTAAAAGGTAAAACAATTACCGATGAATATTATTCACAGATTCGACAAAGATTTGAAGCAAAACGAAAGTGCTATTCCACCAACGACAACGAAACGCTGTATACGTTTGTAGTCGCCATTATAAAAATGCATAAAAATATGATACGAACTTCTAATCTATCTAGCGTATTGGGCCATTGGTTCTATTTTCTGTTTCCAAATGTGAGGAAATGGGTCGGCAGTGAGGACTTTGGGAAAATCTATTACATGGAGGGAACAGAAAATTGGATCAAACGTATCGAACGTATAATTTTTTTTTTTGGCCGAAAAAGAGACTTAACACAAAAAGTCACTGAGTTATCAAACCGCCCTTGTAGTGCATGCATAAAAATAACTCAATTTGTTCCATGTTCATAGCAATGGTTTTTAGATGAAATTTGTAAATAAATTTGTAAATGTTGCCACTTTACTACAGAGATGAAATTTAAGTTCGGATAGGTCAAAATGTTTCTCAAATTTATAAAACAATATAGAATTCAACTGCGAGCAACTTAATTTTTTTTTATTTGCGATCCATAGATCAATAGCCTGGTTAATATAAATTCGCCCTCAAATGAGATTCTGAGGCTATGCGGTTTAGTTAAATGTTGACCTAGGCCAAATATTTCTGGAAGTTACAAACAGCATCATCAACTTAAAATACATTGAACGATAGAATTGTGAAGCAGTGTAATTTGATACATTTTAAATCGAAAGGGAGAATATTTTTCCCAAGAAATTATTAGCCACTAAAGATGTCTGCTCTTGAAATAACATTATATGTTCATTAATATATGGTCTTCCTTAGCAAACACCACACCAAAAACAAAACAAACAAAAAAATGAAAAATGCAACAACATACAACTACTTTTTCCAGAAATAAATGAACATTAAGCAGGCATTTTCAGTATCCGTTGAGTTGTCCGTAACATCCGTTTCCGTTTTACATGTGCAACAGAAACGATTAGCATGCAACAACAATAACAAACATGATACTCCTACCCATATAAACAACACATACTTTTACACTGCCCCATACACACACACAGCCACACAAAGTAATGTTTTACAATTGTCCAAAAATGTTCCGTTTTGTTTTTCGTTTTTATTTGTCGAGTATGTCGAGTTGTTGTTACACATTTCCGTCATACATAACCCTCATCGGTGTCTCTCACATGTCTAAACTTTTCTCTCATATTGATAGATAGGCAATAACTGTAACATCAGTAAAATGTATACTGCATAAAAGCAATCCCAAATCCAAGGTGACTAGTATTGTTTCGTTGTAAATTGCAGTGCTCGTAAAGGTGCTATTACACGATATGTTTTTTACATATGTACTGTCACTTTTTTTATCCATATGAAATTCCTCATGTCTGTCAAAATTGTCTTTTACATACGATTCATAATAATTTTTGCTATCACACGTGCATATGTATTTCCGTATGACATAACCTCTAAATGTAAACAACAGCTGATTTAATTTGTGAATTTACAAAAATTTATTGTTAAAAAAAAGTTATATATTTTTTAATTGTTAATTAATATTAAACAATTTATTTTTCTTTCAATATTAATCTTTATAATTTACTCTGTTTTTCTTTCGCCACAAGCAGTGTTGTATTTCCATATGTTTGTCATACAAAAATAGAACCTGCTCTAATTGAAAAATGTACATGTGACTTTCCTCATGTATTGTACATAAACAATGTAAAAAACACATCATGTAATAGCACCTTAAGCAGCAACCAGCAAGTGAAGGTTTCCTCAATTCAGAAATAATGACAAATTACGTAAAAGTTCCTTTATATGTCAGTCAATGCAATTATTTTATTAGTCGTGAACTGGTTACACTTGCTGGTGTCAGATCTTGCACAGACAATTGGAAAGCCTTATAAGCACACTAGCCCAGTTTTTGGTGTCAATTCATAATAATGTCAGCAGTCACCTCATTTCCACTTCCACGCTAAGGATTATGAAAAGCATAAAATTCAAAGAAGCTTGGTATTGTTACAAATGGCTTGGACCATGTTAATAGTTTGAGTAATATATCTATTCCGAAATCTCTCTAAAACTCATCGTCAATCTGACCATACCACCACAGTATCAATTAATCAGATATTGTGAATGGAAATAAAGCATGCACAGTCCATCAGCACCATAAATTCAATCATACTGATAGTTAATGAACAAACAGTTGTTCCATCCATATGGCAAATAAAGCACGCGAGTTTAGGGCATTGGGAACTACTCTACATGATTCTTCTCAACATTAGTCTTTATTTGTGACAGGGAAAGTTAAAAGGGACCTATGGGTCGAAAAATCGATTTTCAATTTTTTGTTGTTTCTTATAGTAGACAACACGTTCTTTCTAATTGCAGCAAACCTCAGCTTTCAATCTGTATTAGTTTTGTCATATATTAGCTTCAAAATTATGAAAAGAATTCGATTATGAAAGAATTCGATGTGACAAACTTTAATGCAATTGATCTAGTTTGCTTGAACCTCGTCACTCAGGGGTTCTCTTGGTCGCTGATTACGAATCTGGTATTATATTTAAAAAATCCAAAATGGCGGATCCAATATGACGGACTACTTTTTTTAAATTGATCAGATTTGTTTTAAAATCGATACTCAAAAGTGAATTTAAAGGGTTTTTAAAATTAAAAAGGGCGGGTCCAATTTGGCGGATTAGTTAATAGTAAATAGAAATAGTTAATTAGTAAATTGAATTTCGAAACATAAAAACCGCGATTTTGAAATGAGTAGATAACTAAGCGCGCAGTAAGAAAGTCAATAATTTATTTCACTCACTTTTGAAACAAATCTTTCTTTTTTTCAATTTTAATTTTTTTTTTCACTTTTATAACACTTCAAAATCACAATAGAACTGATAAATAGAACTAAGAAATATTTAAATCAAAGCCTACTCCTTAAAAGAATACTATTTTGACAATTCGATAAAACTGCTTTTGCCAACAAGTAATATTCGCCATATTGGGTAATTGATGCGTGAGTAGTTCACCTAAGTCACTAAAAGTTTGATTGTACTGCCTACTCTTTGATTTAAACTAGTTTCAACTAAAAAGTAGATTAAAATTTAACTGTAGTTAGAATTATGTTGCATTCTTTGTATTTCGATCCCAGCTATTTTATTGATGAATTTAGGCATTTATGCTTTTAAAGTCTTAAGTTCGACTATAATTATTATATCACTCAAGTACAATTTTGTTGGGAGTGCAAATTATATGAACTATTTTCTAACACAACTACTCTTTAATATTATTATGCGTCCAACGTGTGGTGGGTTTGAATGTGGTGAGGTTGAGTCTGGTGAGTTTAAGTGTGCTGGGTTTGAGTGTGATGAGTTTGAGTGTGGTGAGTTTGAGTGTGGTGAGTAATATCATACCCCCCTATAGGACAAGAATGTAGGAAACGACTATTAACAACTTTATACAAATTTCATTTATAATGCTGTAAAATTAGCCGCAATAAAGCATTCCTAAAGTTGGAGTTGTATGATCCGAGCCACGCCCCGGTGTCCAACGCCAACCACACTTAGTAAAAATTTTGGAAACGAATGTATGTATCAATATACCAAAATTAGTTAACATTGCTAATACAAGTGCTGATATAAAAAATATTTCATTATTTGTGGGCGGTGCCACGCCCACACAGAAAAAAAATCATGTGAGTCCGATCACAAGGGAGATGTGTAAACATATAATAATTAAAGAAAACATCAACATCATATTTTCCAATGCATAAAAAATAAGTCGATTATGCTGTTTTCTGAAATTCAATTGATGTTTTCTGAAATGCAATTGATGTTTTCTGAAATTCAAATGATGTTTTCTGAAATTATATTGATGGTTTCTGAAATACAATTGATGTTTTCTGAAATTATATTGATGTTTTCTGAAATTCTATTTATGTTTTCTGAAATTCAATTGATGTTTTCTGAATCTCGAATGATGTTTTCTAAAATTATATTGATGTTTTCTGAAATTCTATTGATGCTTTCTGAAATTCAATTGATGTTTTCTGAAACTCGAATGATGTTTTCTGAAATTATATTGATGTTTTCTGAAATTCTATTTATGTTTTCTGAAATTCAAATGATGTTTTCTGAAATTCTATTTATGTTTTCTGAAATTCTATTTACCACGCCTAACCGCCATCTGGGGCCTTATGGGACCCTTAGAAGCCACTGCCTGTACGCCAGCCACTTTACCGCCCTCGTACACCTCCAATCGCCCCTTCAGCCGTTCGTTCTCGGCGATTAAATTAAAGAGCAGTTGCTCATATATGCCAGCATGCCCCATAACCGCCTTGGCCAACCGCGCATCAACGCCATCAGCCATTACCAGCTCCAACAAATCGGCGCTTACCTCCTTCATTCTACCAACCATGCCAGCTTCACGTACTGGCCGGGCCCTAATACGGTCACGCGTCTTTCTACTGGTGGCAGCAGACGCCTTGTCGCTGATTACAGCTTCAGCAGCCCCATCCACCAACTCCTCAGCACCAGCAACAGCAACAGCAACACCAGCAGCAGCACCAGCAGCAGCACCAGCAGCAACAACAGCAGCAGGATGCCTAAATCTAGGCGAAGCCGGCTTCTTCGGAGAACCAAATTTGACCCTCTTAATTTCTTCGTCCATCTCCGTGCTCGACAACTCGCTCTCCGTGTGACGGAGCAGACTACCACCCGCCGGGGGTGCACCAGTACCACACCCATCGGTAGTCGCCATGTCCGAAGCGTCACCTTTCGGCTTCACGGCCCGCTTTCTGGGCGGCGGCGGCATCTCACAACTTAACTACTAAGTACTAACCTTGAGAAACTGCTACAGAAGGACGGACGTTGACGGAAGGACGGACACGTCGACGGAAGTACGGAAACTTCAGTGGAAGGACGGACACATCAACGGAAGGACGGAACGTCGACGAAAGTACTGACTCCTTACCGGAAGGACAGACACGTCCACGGAAGGACAGACACGTCCGCGGAAGGACGGACACACCGACGGAAGGACGGACAAAAATTCTTTTAATAAATCGAACGAACAATCAGTACTGTTGCGTATACTTAATAGTTTATAAAAGTTGTTATGTATACGCAACCCGTTCACCACAGTACTACTAACTATGACGGAAGTTAGCAGAGTCTCGCACCGGTTACACCCGAGACACCAACCGGAAACGGACTTAGCCGAGACACAAACCGGAAATGGACAACCCGAAACAGGAAGTTGGAAACCGGAAACGGAAACCGGAAATAGACTTTAGTTCCACTACTCGCCGCTAGAGTCAATATTGGTGCTAGTGTATATCTTCTATACGTCACCGTCTCTAACCACACTTTTGGCCGGAGATTTTTGAGACACCGATTTTACAAATGTTCAGCGGAGCACCCAAACAAATAAATCTCAAGGTTAATTTAAAGTCACTGTCTTAATTATTTTCACAATATTCACTCTATCACTATCGATCAACCGCACTTGTTAAAAACACAACCGTTCTATTCAACTGCTAAACACCGAATGAAAGACAGTTGGAAAATGTTTAGAAAAGAACATATCATAATTTTTCACCAATACAATCATAAGTCACACAGCGTTATCTGCTTCAGCTCACACCGATATGAGTTACGCTGTTTTTGTGATTGTATTGTCAAATAGAAATTTACCCCCCTGCGCGTATAGATGTTTACACATCAAAAATTTTAATATAATATTGCTTTTTCATCCAGTTCTTCTGAGCTCTGTTGAAAACTTCAAGTCTCTAGCTTATCGGGAAATTACTTTAAAATCAATTCCAAGATTCCACCGGAATATACAAACAGACAAGAAAGCAACCTAACAAAAACGTTTTAAAATAGTGCGCCATGTTAGATTCGCCATTTTTAATTTTCAAAATCTAATACCAGATTCGTAATCAGCGATCCAGAAAACCCCCCAAGTAACGAGTTTCAACCATAAAAGCTTTCAGGCGCATCAAAATTAACTTGTTAACTTCAAAGTCGTTTTTCTCCAAAATTTATTTTCTGACCATAGGTCCCTTTTAACTTTCCGTGTCACATTTAGATAGATATATAGAGTTTTAAAATAACGTTATGTGGATCTTTTAGTTCTTTCGGAACCAGGTTCCCTATCAATTTCAAATTCTCCTGATAGTTGCTAATAATATTGGAAAAAGTTTGACGGCAGATCTTTGATTCCTTGTTCAACTTTTGGAGGAAAAAATTAAATTATGTTGAAAGTATTTAATTACTTTATCACATATTTTTATTTTGTCACTCATTTTAATCGAACTCACAACAAATAAATAGCATTAAGCATATAAAATAACATAATTTTCAAAGATAACTTGATCAAAAAAAAATAAAAAATCCATGTGATAAAAGTTAAGAGGAAAAACGTGTGTAAAAATTTTTTCAATCTCACTTCGTAGTTGATAAATATCAGAATGAAATTCCATAAACGAAATGTATGAAATTCCATAAAATTGGACCATACCATTTCTTGATATATTGAAAAGATACAAATTTTAATATGATTAATTTCTAATAAAAGCATTTTTCGAACAATTGTTAACCAAATACCTATGGTCCTCTCAAACACTAACGACATTATATGTAAAAACAAAGACATTCTTAAAAATAGAATTGCAATATATCGTTGCACGTATTAACATATTTAGAACAGACGTTGATTTTACGCACTTTACGCATTTTCTCTTCAATTTATACCCACATCCATCCACTAATCAGTTGTGTGGGCGTAAGTGGGTGCATATATGTTTGGACATGCACACTTTTTAGGTCTGACTATAGCTTTCTCTTAACTTTAAAGTTAAACTCAGTTGAAGTGCAATAGACAGACAGACAAATTGACTACACTATGTATGACAATTAACAGCGAAAGACACTTAGATAGCAATACGGGTTTATTATTTGAAAGATTTTAAAAATTTGTTGATTTCAGTAAAAGTTTTTAAGCTATAATAACTCCGTTGTAAAAAGCTACACCGAAGTTGGAATTAATGTCGTAGCAGTAAAGGACTGTATTTGAAAAATTGTCCATTAGATTTTGTCTTATTTTTTTTTTATACCCTCCACACCTCAGTGGCAGAGGATATATATATATGGGTGACAGCCATTTCTTTTTTTTTTGCAATTTCAATAAAGAGTCAATTTGACATCAAGAGTACCCCACGGGTTAGTTTCAGAAAATAAGTCCAAAATATTATTTTTTAGAATTATTAAATATTATCAATAAGTTTTATCAAAATCTTTTTAAAAAAAATGTAAATTTCCTTAAATTTGACTTTTGACCTTAAATAGGGACAGTTTATAGAGTTTCAATTTAACCTTAATTTACAAGATTGAGCAATTATATAAATGTGAATACACCGAAAAGATGTGCACTAAAAGTTGAAAAAGTATAAAAAATCAAATTTTTCTTCAAATCCGCTGAAATAAAAACGGTGCCCTCGCCAAATTAAGAACAGGATACCTACAATATTTGGCCTTTTAATTATATATATCTCGTTAATAAGACCTTAAAGTCCAATCGTTGATTTCGCAACATTTTTTGAACAAAATTTTGGAACAAGTAAAATTGGAGATTTTGAAATAGAGCTACAAAATACGTACCGTTTTGACATTAATTTAGAATGGCATAGCAATAGGCACGATGCAAAATACTTTACATGTGATCATCTAGGGATCAGGAGAATGCAAAAATGTTGTTGCTGCAAATTATTTCAATGTCTTTAAAAATGTGAGCTCGAATTTCTTAATCAAGTGGTCTGCGGCGCATTTATTGCCTGGAGAACTTGATATAACTTGGCTGTTTTTCAACCGATAATAGATTTTGTTATTTTATTTAGAAAGATAATTTACTCTAGATTTTAGCTTATAAATGATTTTAATTGCAACGCAATTATTACTGTCAAAATTTTTGTAAAATTTATTTTTTTTGATAATTTTTACATATTTATAAACGCATATTAGAACTTTGAACTCAATGCGCGTCCAGAAAGCATTGTCCGATTTGGCTCAAATTTTGCGCACTACGTTTTAGATCCAGTATCACAATAATCCAACCCGCACGCCTCAAAATTCGACCAAAAAATTTTTTTCATACAAACCGCTGTCACCCTATTATATAGGTTTGTCATTCCGTTTGTACCGCATCGAAAAACTAATTTCCGACCCCATAGAGTATATATATTCCTGATCCTTATCACTGCTCGAGTCGATATAGCGATGTCCGTCTGGCTCATTCACAACAAAAAAAGCGATTATTCCCATCATGATGGTATTTAAAATGAGGTAAATCGGGCATCATTGTTCTTAGATATGAGCAAAAATATGTAGATACCTAAAGGGTCCACCAAATAACTTTTTTTTTTTTTTGAAAATGCTATTAAACAAAACTATTGAATATTATCTCAAATTTCTTTTTTTATTTGAAAGCACAATCCTTCCGGTTAAAGGCCTATATGCAGCTTGCTAAGGAATCAAAAACTTCATATAAAAAAACGCTTCAGAAATGCTTAAGGAATTTTTCTGTCAAAAAATTTCTGTTGATAGTCTGCAGCTTTTTAAAAAAGTAGTATTGTTTTTACTATTTTTTTTTTTTTGACGTAAATTAAGTTTGGCGACCCAGGCTTTGAGCAGGAATATCAAATTTTTCGTTCTTTCTGAACGGAATTTTGACAGGAGAGGTAGGCATAAACAAAATGTAAAATGCTAAAAAAAATTAAAAGTTATTTTTCAGTTGCAAACATGGAAAAAAACGAACAAAATTCGGCAAAGAAAAACAAGAAGCGGATGGGTAATTTTGATACTGAGCTTAAAAAGCGTTTAGCAGGCCAAATAAAGCAGAATTGATTTGTTTTCAATTTCACAATTCTTAATAATTGACAGAAAACAGCTGATTGCTAGCGTTGCACTGAAAGGTACTTTTGTGATTTTTTTTCTTTAAGAAATATATGAAAATTTTCTGTTAAGATTCCTTAACAAGCTGCGTACAGCTCTTAATAATGGAAAATAATTTCATTCAAATAGCTGCCTCGGCTGGCCAAGCAGTAGCCTACATGATCGGTTCAATTTTTAAGCACATTGTCGATTGTGTGCAGCTGTATTTCACCAATGGCTTCACGAATATTGTCCTTTAAAGCGTCAATTGTCTCTGGCTTGTTGGCGTAACACTTATCTTTGAGGGCACCCCACAAATAATAGTCCAACGGTGTCAAATCGCAGCTCCGGGATGGCCAAACGATATCAGCTCTGTGGCTGATAATGCGATCTTCAAAAACATGGCGCAAAACATCGAGTGTAGCTTCGGCTGTGTGGCACGTTGCGCCGTCCTGTTGAAACCAAATGTTGCCAGTGTCCTCCTCTTCAATTTTTGTGAACAAAAATTCGTTCAACATGGCCCGATAACGATCGCCATTGACTGTAATGGCCACTCCTTGCTCATTTTTGAAGAAAAATGGCCCAATTATGCCTCTGGACCAAAATCCGCACCAAACAGTGACTCGTTTTGGGTGTATCGGCTTTTCAATGTATGCGTGCGGGTTTTCTGTGCCCCAAATGCAACAATTTAGCTTGTTTACATACCCGCCATGATCAAAATGAGCTTCATCTGAAAAGATAATTTTTTCTGGCAAAATCGGCATCTTCTGTAAGTCGATCGCAGGCCCACTGAGCGAAGCGAAAACGCATTGGATGGTCAGTTGGCTTCAACTCCTGAACCAATTGGACTTTGTATGGCGTCATACCAAGGTCTTTATGCAAAATTCGTCTCAATTATGCCTCCGAAATGTTCAATTCTTGAGAACGACGGTGAATTGACGTTGATGGTGCTTCACGCACACTTTCTGCCACAGCAGCAATATTCTCGGTTGTACGCACTGTTTTTAGCTTTTCACGCTTTGGTTTATCAATGAGGATGCCAGTTTCTTTCACTTTTTTCACAAGATAACGAACATACAGAGCTGACGGTGCTTCTCTTCTCTTCTAATGTCGCAATATTTTCCAGCGTTGTTCAAGCGTATACACAACCATATTCGTTCAGCCGAAGGATAAAACTAATTATCTGTCAAATCAGACATGAGCTAAGTGTTACCATTCATGAAATAAGCACTAGTTGAAAACAAAACGTTAGATGGCGGACCCTTTATAAAAAAAACCCCCAGTGTGTTTGTTGTAATATTTTATTGGTTGCACATAATAGTTGTACGAAATAAAATGTGATGGCAATGAAAGGGAGCAATGTAACAAAGTTTATGTTGGTACAACAAAACGAAGGTTAGAGACGAGAGTATTGGAGCACAAAGCCGATATTAAGAAGGAAAAAGAAACAACTGCATTAGCACAACATGTTTTACATGTAACATTAACATTAACATTAAGATATTAGATAAGGAAAAAAGAGTAAACAAACGCTATACATTAGAAAGCCTACGAATACAAGAGAGAATTCATCATGCAATGAACACGAGAGAAGATAAGGATAACACAAAGCTCCAATACTCCGTTGCAATATTTTAGAAATTAGTTAAAGTTCTGTGATACTATATTAAGTTAGACCTGTGATTTTGCGTGTACTGTGTTGTCAATATTTATTAAATTTATTTATATTTTTTAAAATTCTGTGTAGTAATGTCCAGTTTTTTATTTACAAATAAAGTTTACAAATTATATTCCCTGACGATGTAACAAAGAATCGTAAGTTAAACTGTGATGTAGTATTTAAGATATTTAATTAGAAATTATTAATAATGTTAATTTGTATAAGTCGCCAGATTTTATAATAAATTTACGCTCCTGAGGAAGTTTGAATAAAGCAAACGAAACGTCGAGCAGAAACATGATATCTAATTGATTTTTATTTACACATAAAAACAGATTATTGACCAAAATAGCCCGTAAGGTAACCCCTCTTTTTAAATCTAATTTAAATATTAACAATTGGTCACAACAACAAAAACACACTTTTTGTTGTACAACAACATTCACAGTTCAAAAAAAGCCAAAAAAAAAATAATATAATCATACCAACAAAAGTAGTATTGCCACATATTTTTTTTATCGTTATAACGATATAATAAAATAAATCGCCAATATGAAAGAAAAAATATAATCCCTAATGAAAAAGGAAAAATGAAAAATGGAAAATGAAAAATTAAAAACGAAAAATGAAAAGTGAAAAGTGAAAAATTAAAATTGAAAAATTAAAAATGAACAACGAAAAATGAAAAATGAAAATTGAAAAATAAGAAATGAAAAATGAAAAATTAAACATGAAAAATGAAAAATTAAAAATAGAAAATTAAAAATTAAAAACGAAAAATGAAAAGTGAAAAGTGAAAAATTAAAATTGAAAAATTAAAAATGAAAAATGAACAACGTAAAAGGAAAAATGTAAATTGAAAAATAAGATATGAAAAATGAAAAATTAAACATGAAAAAGGAAAAATGAAAGATGGAAAATGAAAAAGTATAAACGAAAAATGAAAAGTGATAAGTGAAAAATTAAAATTGAAAAATTAAAAATGAAAAATGAACAACGAAAAATGAAAAACAAGTAAGAAAATTATAGTCGGTCTAGACCGACCATACGATACCCTATACCATGCGTTTAGAAACCCTATCTCTTAAGCCCAATTAATTGGATATAGAAAATAAGCATAACCCAAATTTGAATGGCATTTTTATAAATTTTTTTGGCTGCAGGTATGAAACAGTTCATATTGGATGCTATATCTATATGGAGACTAGGGCCAAAAATGGACCGATTCTAACCATGTTTGGTAAGGTCTCTTGTATTTTGCAAAAATATATACAAACAAAATTTGAGATGAACCAATGCAATATTTTTGTTTTTTGATAGATTTAAGCGAAGATCGGGAAGCAGCTCTATATGGGGCCTATGACTAAGAGTTGTCCCATAGGTATCGTTTTTGGACTACTCATTAATGGATGTAATAAACACATACAAACCCAATTTTACTAAGATCTATACGACAATTTGGATCTTATGACAATTTACACTTGTGGTCACATAATTAAATCACTAGTATGCTACTCGACATTATTGTCAAAAATACGTAAACCCTTTTTTTAAATTCTAATATAATTTTTTTTTATTATTCTTATACGTTAGCAATCAATTTACAGCGAAGTTAAAAATTACAAAATTTTGGTTCATTCCAAAAAAATTAAAAAACTTCGAAATTAGCCAAAAACAACTGCTCACATAATTAAGTCGTCTGAAAAAAAATGGTTGAAATTGTAGACATAAGTAATAAATTTTGTCGAGAGTCCCATTTTTTATTAGCTTACCTCAATATTGAGTAGGACAACCTTTTTGCTTCATTACTGTGGTGCATCGCTATGGAATGCTGGCTACCAGAGAAGCGCACTGGCCTGGAGTGATTTTGTGCCACTCCTCTTGGATAACTTTACATAACATGTCCTTATTTGCCGGTTTTCGTGCAGCAATGACTCATTTTATTAAGCCCCACAAGTTCTCGATAAGGTTTCAGTCGGGACTCTGCGGCGGTCACTCCAGAAGCTTTATGGACTGTGTTGCCAACCACGACTTCGAACTACCTTCGAACAATGCTTCGGGTCATTTTCGTGTTGGAAAATCCACGCATGCGGCAAATTGTCAGCATATTCGGTGGCCAAATTTTCCTTTAGTATATTCTTATACATTTCCCCATTCATTATACCGTCAATCTTGACTATAGGACCCACACCGAATGCGGTAAAGCAACCCCACACCATGACTGATGATCCACCGTGTTTCACAGTTTTTTTGGTGTATTTTGGATCCAATTCCTTAAGTGGAGGGCATCGCACATATGTTCTACCATCATTTCCAAAAACACTAAACTTAGATCGTCGCTCCAAACGATTAAATTCCAAAAATTTAGGCCTTTAGCAAGATGGTCAGTCGCAAATCGGAGCCGCTTCTTAGTGTTCTTCAAGGAAACCAACGGTTTCTTCCTGGCCATTCGTCCATGCAAATTGTTTTCCTGCAAACGTCGTCTTAAGTTCTGCAACGAAACTTTACGCCATAATCCGTTTCCATTTGAGCTCTGATATGCGACGAAGTTAAAAAAGGATCAGTTTTACTCAGGTTTGCAATGCGTCTGTCATCATTTAAAGTCGTTTTTCTCGGTTTTTGGCGCGGAATATTTTCAAAAGTTTCATATTTTTTGTAATGCGTAATGGCATTTGTAATTTTATCCCGAGAAAAGTTCAAAATCTCCACTACTTTTGCAATATTATTGTATCTTTGGAAACAATCCCATATTATTTTCTCTTCAGCCGAATTTGAACTTTTTTGTTTACCCATAGCATTTCAGCTGATGTTATTTGTTTTTAATTAAGTTGTTTTTAATTTATTTATTATTAAAACCGCAAAAAAAATCTTCAAAGCACTAATTTACTCACGATACGCGTGGTGACTTAATTATGTGAGCACAGCGCATATGACCTTTTTGAAGTTTTCCATATTTTTCGGGGAATACCCAAATTTTTAGTTTTGCTTTAATCAATGTAAACAACTGCTCGCATAACAGGGTTGCATAAAATAGTAAGGTTAGAACCGGAAGAAATAGGCTTAAGAGAAAAACTACAAAAACATTTCATTGCATACCCATGACTTAATTATGTGAGCAAAAGTGTATGTCGATTTCATAGGGGTGATTTGTATGGGGGCTAGGTCTGAACATGGACCGATTCTCACCAATTTCAACAGCGTTCATTCCATGGCCGACACAATCTAGTATACCAAATTTTGTCGAAATATATTCATATTTGCGACCTGCAGTTTGATTACAAGGTTTACATGGACACACAGACGGACGGACGGATGGACGGACGGACATAGTTAAATCGATTCAAAAAGTGATTCTGATTCGATCGGTATAATAAAAGATGGGTCTAGGTCAAATATTTTTGGTTGTTCCAAACAGCAGCACAATGTCATTATAAAAATTAAAATTTAGAATATTTAAAAATCATAAAAAATCCAAAACTTGAAAAATTTTTAAGTTTTATTACTTTCACGTAAAGTTACATAACCTATGAATAAAATAAGACATAGACCATAAAAATCCCTGACGCGTTTCGCTTTTATTCACAATTAAATGAAGGTACCTGCATAATTTTGAAATGAAGGAAAAAATGTTTATGACTTTATATACATACAAGATTTAACCCGGTGTGCTTCGCTACCCCCTCCCCCAAATCGTAATGAATGGGCTCACGCAAAGTCCCAAGGCGCTCAGTATTAGAGTACTTCATATATATGACATTTAACATTAAGTTTGTAGGGGGGGTGCCACGCGCATATGTCCAATCCCGCCCATTGTTTTTGTCGAATACTCACGTTAATAATAGATGACCTAAGGCAAATTTGCAAAGCTCTCTCTATCGTAGTACTTATTAGATGATGTTATTAAAACTTTACTTTGTATTGGAGGTGCCACGCCCACTCAAAATATTCAAAAAAAAAATACATCCAGTAGCACTTCCCATATCCGCAGTAAGTCTGAGTGAAGAAGATCAGATGGTTAGTTACGGAGATTACGTCCACAAACAAACAAACAAACAAACAAATACACATTACTTCTTTATTATGTTAGTATATATTAATAGTATAGATTGTTTTACTTTGATACTTGCTGATATACAATGTACATGTAGCTGCCCATGAGAAGAACATGGATTTTCCAAATTAGATCTGGCAACACTTAACTATTGGCCTTGAACTTAAAATATCATTTGGCAATTTTTTTGCGATTTTTTCTTTTGCCCATTTCTGATTTTGAAGATTTTTGTTTTTTGGGCGATTTTAATTTTTCTCGATTTTTGGGTTTGCCACGCCCATTGGTGTGAACCCGCCAATTTTTTGTTCGACTACTCATACTAGGATTTGATGGGATCGTGCAAAGTGTCAAGCTTCCCTTTTTAGTACACCAGTTATATGTTATCATATATCACGCCTATTTTTTGCTAAACTAATCACATGAATAACTTATGAGCTCACACAAAGTCCCAAGACTCTCACTATTACAGTACTCCAGATATATGGCATTTTATATTTCCTTTGTATGGCGGCTGCCACGCCTACTGGTTCAATACTGCCCATTTTTTGTCCCACTACTCACATTAATAATAGGTGACATCAGACAAATTTGAAAACCTCTCTCTATCACAGTACTCGAGATATATAATATTGAACTTTTACTGGAGTGGGAGGTACCACGCCTACTTATCCGATCCCGCCCATTTCTTGCGTAGCTACTAATATTAACAATAGGTGACCTCACACAAATTTGCAAAGCTCTCCCTGTCATAGTACTCAATATATATGATATTAAAAATTGGGAGGTGCCACGCCCACTAAAAATATTCAAAAAATTATAGCCTATAGCACTTCCCATATTCTCAGTAAGACTCTGTGAAAATTTCAGGAAGATCAGATGGGTAGTTACGGAGATTACCTCTTACAAACAAACAAACAAACACACATTACCTCTTTATTATATTAGTATAGATGTAGTGGAAGTGCCTTAAGTTTGGATATAACGGTATATCGTGAAAAGTCGAGCTGATAGAAAAAAAAAACAAGTGCAGATTTGAATTCAGCGTCCCAAATAACTTTGAAAACAACATTTAGTTCTTAATCAGCAAAAACGCTGTTCTCTTAAATTATAATTTAAGAAAATCTTATAAAATCTTAAATTCTTATGGAAATCGCGATTTTTATCAAATGATTTTTTCCAGGAAATTGTGAACAAAATCAAAAGTTGTGCACCGATTACAATGAAATACACCTTCTTTCAATCGAAATATGTTTAGCTGAATGATTTTGACCAAACCTGTGATCTATGTCGCATTTTTATTTTTTATGAATTTTTAAAGGCAAAAAATTGTTTTGTTTTTTTTTTTTTAAACTTCCACGATATCTCTGAGACTGCTGGGCAAATTTAAAACCAAGGCTTAAAGAAAACATTTTTGACGGGTTTCAGATTTTTTTTAAATGTATATGATGAACCGTTTTCAAGTTATCCCAATAACGGTATGTTGCGAAAAGTCGAGCTGATAGAAAAATATCAAGCGCAGATTTGGATTCAGCGTCCCAAATAACTTTAAAAACAACATTCACTTCTTAATCAACAAAAACTTTGTTTCCTTGTGTTATTCTTTAAATGGAAATTTTACGAAACATAACATTATCCTGTTTTTAAACTGTTCAATTCATAATTTTTTCATATCATATCTTAAAATGAAGTGAATTAGATTTGCAATGAACACAGTCATTGCATACTACCATGGCAATGTTGGAGCTTGAGTTGATAAGAATATTTTAAACAGATGGCTTGGACTAACAGGTCCATATAAAATGCTGCCAAATCGCCAAGAGCTGACATCAGTCATGAAAGCAGATAACATGTGAAGAGTTAAATTCGCAGTTGAGAAATAAATGCTTAATGAAATATTAGTGTATAAATTTGTTGGGCAAGGATGGCGCAAATAAAAAACGTATCATGAATAAAACGCAATAGCTTTTAACCGAAATTTAATTAAAACCACATCTGATGGGAATGTTATTTAAATTAACATATTAACTAATTAAATTTTTTTTGTTAGATTTTGACGTCATTGCAATTAATACTGTAATTAAAATGCAAATTTTAATTTTGTTTTCAATGGTGCGTGGTAGAGAATAAGAAAGCGTATTTTTCTAAAATTCATAACAACACTGTCTTCTTAATCGGACATTTCAGCATTTCATCAGTGATTTATTGAACAATGTGATAAATGTTATGTTATAATTGAATAGATTGTTTCTATATGAATTTTTTAATCTAGGTCGCACAGTGGTCAATTTCGCGAGATAGCGGTCAAAACTCTATAACTTTTGACCGGATTGGTATTTTTTTACGCAATTTGTTTTGTTCAATAGGAGGGACTTTAAGCTTCAATTTGCGTGTTCAAGCGTAAAAATCGACTGATAGGAACGTAAGTAATTTGGAGTTAAAAATGCATTTTAATTTTTTGTTGAGTTTCCATGTAAAAGTTGAATATTTTGATATTTTACATAGGTATTTTTTTTATAATTTCTTATTTTCTTCAATCGTATTTTACAACCAATACTTATTTATTATTCCTAAATTTAATTTTGGTCAGAAAATGCCAACATTTGGCCCCTGACATTTATTTAGTCTCAATATTCACAGGGGCCAAAGGTTGGTTTTTTTTTGGAAGAAAGCTAATTCTTCTGAGGATTAAACTGAAAAATAACACTGAAATTCCCAACAATATCAATACCATTTGGATATATTATATACAGAACACAACATCGATAAAATTTTAAGTAAACTTTTACTATTGATTTAAAGTGCACATATATTTTATTTAAATGTATTAATAAAAATTTATACTAAAATTAGAAACAAATTATAATCTTTAAACTAGTATTAATTAAACAATATTAGTAAAAATTTCTTCCAAATAGCTTTGATTTTCATTTTGCAGTAGTTTTTTAGCTTCTTCATCTAACTCTAATGAGGTTGATTTCCATTTTTGTCGAATACTGGACATATATGGGTCTGATGTGCACAACAAAATATTAATAAGATCTTCATTAGTACAATATCTGGAAATTTTTCTTGTATTGTGCTCGCGAAAGAATCTGTAGTCTTTGTTCCTTTTTTCTTGGGCTTCTTCTGAGAGATCTCCAATTGGAAGCGTATTGTGCTGAATTATTTGTTCCCCATGGAACAAAATTTTGTGAACTGTGGTTGGCATATGTCTCCAAGAATATTTTTGGTTATAAAGGGTTGCTGTCTCATTAGCATACTGACCAAATTTTTTTGCATCTATCTTTTTGCTACATGCTATAACTTGTAATATGATTTGGAATCGTCGTATTAAATCATAATCTACTCAAGTTATAGAAGCTGCAGTTTCTGGATCGGAAAAAAATCTCCTTGCTGTGTTTCCATTATTAGAATTTCCTTCTCCTTGCTTTGGCTGGTCAATTATAAGGCCTATCTCACGGTATTTTTCTTGAATATCTTTTTTTTTTGCTTTCTTTTTTCCAAATTTTCTTTGTTGTTTCTCACTGTTTCGCCTAACGGGCCAAATTCCAAATCGTATCCCAATTTAAGAATATGCTCCATAAAACGAATTCTAGCATGAAGAGGTGACATTCCAAATTCATATGCTTCATTAAAACTATCGTCTTGTGTTGGTGGTTGACTTGATGTTTTTTGGCATATGGTGCAGCTTGACGATGACTTTGTTTTGGTTAAAGCTTGTGCAACTTTTCCATCAATCATTGTGAGGCACATTTTAAAATTTACTTCAATGTCTTGGTCATCAAATTTAAATGTTACTGGTTGAAGTTCTTTAATTTGATCATTTATTTTTCGAACTTCTTCATCTATGACATCTTGAGTCTCCTTTTTGTAAACAAAATTTTGTTGACGAGGGAATTTCATTCTTCCATACATCTATCTCTGCAGCTCTACTAGTTGACGGCTCTGAACCCATATAAGTTTTTGTTAAACGTAATGGAACGAAAGAAATCATGAATAAATTGGCATCTGATGAATTTTCCGCATTACATTGTTTGTATTGTTTCTGGCCAGAGGACCCATCACATCCCCATTTAGAAATTAAAGTCATGCTGCAATTTTTAAACTTCTTTAAATAGTCAGCATCAAATGTCTTTAATAATCGTTCTGCAGTGTGTTCAAGAAGATCCTGCAATTTTATTTCTGCTGAACTTGAAGTTACACTAATAGCAGTTGGTGAAGGTAAGCAATCTTTTTTGGCAGAAACTATATCTCGATATGATGGAAAAATTCCACAATTTTTTTCATTGGTTCGCTTCCGCAATTCTGTATATTGGTTTTTAGTCATTTTCAAATCCAAAAATAGTGCAAATGCTTCTTCTGGAGTAAATTTATTTTCTTCAGTTGGTGTCGGCATACTTTCTAAAATCCTTTTTGTGCGTCTGGGGCTTGCTTCCACTATTTTTTCAATGATAGCAATTTTACCCTTTTTAGTTTTCGATGGTTGAAGAAACTTCTTCATTGATATGTTTAAGCTTGCATCTTCGTGATCTTTCACTACAATTATCAATTGGCTTTGCTGGTCGACCACCTTTTCCAGTTTCCGTGGTAGTTACTGATGGCTTTTTAAAAATAAGTTTATTTCTTAGCAATTCTTGGTTGCGTGAGTAAAACAATTTCTTGTTTCTGGAACATTGATTGTACCGTTTTCTTAAAGTATTTAAAAAGTTTTTTATTTTTAAGTTATAAATTTTAATTTCTTGTTTGTCGCATATTTTGAAGAATGGATTATATGTAAAATAATGTCGTATTCATCTTTCCGTTCAAAATATATATCAGATAGAACACTATAACGGAATTTAGCCATTGTTTAAACAATAACGAAGAAAAAAAATGAATGCATGGATTAATATACTATTGCTCGAAGTTTAAACATGATCTTTTTTACCTCTTTGAAACATAATATAACAGGTAATTGGTTTTACCAGTTATTTCCATTGGTTTTAAATTTATTTGCAATTTTCACGTATTTTAGTTGTGTAATACTAGATGGCAATAAAATCTTTTTTACCTTTTCCAAATGAATTGCTAGTTACCACATAATTTGAGAGTTAACAGGTACTGGCAATAATATAAAAGGTACTTGGTTTTACCAGTTATTTCCATTGGTTTTAAATTTATTTGCAATTTTCACGCATTTAAGTTGTGTAATATTAGATGGCAATAAAATCTTTTTTACCTTTTCCAAATGAATTGCCAGATACCACATAATTTGAGAGTTCTGTCATTTTTGTCAAAATTTTGATACACCCTTCTATGTGGACTAGGTCCAAATATGGACCAACTTCTCCTAATTTCAACAGAATTATTTTTTGGGTCAATAAGAACTCTTGTACAAAATTTCATCAAAATATATGCATAATAGCCACCTTCACATACAAATAACTTCTCAAAAAATATGACGTGTATTTGTACCGAATATCTTACCTTGGGTCAGAAAAATTGCTGTAGCTCAAAAAGTGCAGTCCCGATGCATGGACATGTATATATAGGAATGTAAGGGAGAGTTAGGACTATAAAATAGTAAATTTGTGTTTTGACTCAGCTTGACTCACAGGAGTTGTGCTCTATGAAGTAGGAAATTTCCGAGAAATTTGACCTTTAAAAAAAAAAATATTTAAATTGTTCTGAAAACAGTAGAGCTTCAATTTTTTTACCAGTAATAGGAAATAAGTTAAGTTACAACACAAAATTTATGTCGTCCAAAAATCTTGAAAAACAAAAAAGTTATGATCATTTAAACTTTAAAAATTAACTAAAAATATCATAAATTTACGAAATTCTGAAAAAGCCCATTTTGGACCACCCTGTTCTCAGTGAAATAGTTGAAATAGAGTTCTAATTTTTTGTCTCCCGAGGTTTGCTACTGTCTTCTTTCATATGAGTCTAATAACTTTAAAATCGGAGAACAAAAACCAAAAGGAGTTTTGGCCGCTATCTCAAAATATTGACCACAGTGGGTCGGTCGTGAGGTTTGAACCTGCATCTTTCTCACTTGGTCATGCGCTTTTTTTTTTGGCAAAATTAATTATTTTACATAAAAGTTTTAGTCTTTTGGGATCACCAAATCCAAATAACTCCTTTAGCAGTAAATTCGGTTATTCTTTTAGCACTTTTACCTATAATTTCGAATAACCCGGGAAAACTTTTGCCAAGAAACTTTTACTTTATAAGTGATTGTGTTGAAAGCGTTTTCGGTTTTTTATGCAAGTACTATTCGCCCACAGTCCATTTTAAAGTAAAATTATTATTAAATATTGTTAACATATGGGAATTATATTTTAGCAAAATTTAATAATGTTAATTAAGTAAATTCTTGTTTCTTGCTTCAACTATGAAAGCATTTTTGTACTCAGTCCACATATAAGTTGCAGCTGAAGCCGTTTTATCAAATTTCTATATCTTATCCTTTATCTAGAGCGCCACATTGTATTGCGATGATGCTCCGGTTTCAACATCAGTCTAATGGTCCTGCAGGTGCCTGTAATATGCTATCCAGTTCTTGATTGTCCTTTTTGATTGTTCAGTCAACCATCTACATAGACGTCAGGCTCGACGAGATGTCTTTTTCCTACCTAAACGTGAATTTGATGCATCTTCCGTAACTTCGGACACAATGTTTTACAAAATCATCCTAATTAGAACTCCAATATGAAGCAATCGTCACTTCATAAGCTCTTTTCAATTAAAATTTTTGAATATCTCCATTGTTTTGCGATAACTTACGAGTAAGTCATAAAACTAATTTTAAGAAAGCCTTCCTCTTAGTTAATAATTTTTTTGATCCGCATTTTATATCATTCCCTCCTTTAAATGTCTCAAATTCATTGCAGGTAAAATAAAGAAATTAAAATTCCATATTTCAAACATTTTGCCTTTCATTCGGAACTAATTACCAGAGCTCCCCATTTCTCAAGCACTCGAGTAATAAATGAGCTACTCGCGCCTCACGATTCGCTCGAGTAGTAAAATCTTATATTTTTCATGTTTGAAAGTATGTGAAAAGGTAAAATCAACTAAATAACAAATGAATACTTTTTGGAATCGAACAAGCACCAGGAATATCATCAGCATCGGGCTGTACTACTGGCGTGGGCAAACTACTACTCGAAGAAGCTCGACCACTACCCATGAAGTGTATGTAAATATGCACTTCACAGATGTTTGATATCATTTTATAAAAATTTTTCCAAAAATACGTGGTAATAGATTACTCTCCTGAAATGCTGGAGCATTCTGATAAAAAACTGCGGAGTGGGCTAACTACTACCCGAAAAATATCAGTCAATATGTTCATCGTATACATTTGAATTCTCTTTTAAAGAAATTTTTCGAAAATACTTGGAAAAATCTATTAGTATTTGAATTTGACTATATATAGAGAACATTTTTAAAAATTTCAAAGTATTCCGACAAAAATGTTGGCGTTTCGGAAACTACTCGAAGAAAATCAGAAATTTTGCAAAATTTGTAAAAAAAAAAAAAAAAAAAAGTAATTCACACTATCTGTAATGGACTGCATTAATAAATTATTCATTAAAAAATATATACAGTTCCGACCAAAACTGTGGAGTCTGTATAACACTAATCGGCTGATATTGACCAACTTCTATAAAATGTGTACAAATATGTACTTATTTGAAGTTTGATGATATTTTTATGAAAAGTTGCAAAAGGTTTCCGCCAAAAAAATATAAGCTTGGAGGAATTACTACCCGAGAAAAAACAGAATATAAGAGACAAATTTAAAAACATTTTTTAACTGCCCTTAATGGATCATATTGATTCATTAAAAAAAATTAAGCCATTCCAATTAAAATCGAGCTCTGGGAGAACAACTACTCGAAAAAGATCAGCCCTTGCACACAAAGGTGTGCAAATTAACTCTTATTTCAAGCTTGATATAATTTTGCAAAAAAAAAATACCTCACGATCTGCTAGAAATTTTTACTGTTTGCAGTTGCATAATCGACATAATCATCTTATAACTTCAAAGAATTCCGACAAAAATTGTTCTGTTGACGAAATACTGCTCTACAAAGATCAGACACATTCTATACAAATGTATGAAAATTTTCTCTTATTTGAACTTTCATGTAATATTACTGAAAATTTTCCTTCGCGACTTGTTAAAAATTTATATGTTTTGAAATTACAGATGTCAGGACATTATATCCATCAAATTTCAAACTATTCCAAGCAAAATTTTGGCGACGGTGGTCGAGCTTTTTTGAGTAGTAGTTTGCTGACGCCAGTAGTACAGTCTGATTTAAGTGAAATTTGAGAATGTTATTTGATATACTAAATACTTATATTTATCTTTTTACTACATGAGCCACTCGAGTAGCTCGAGTACTCGAGCTTGACAATTGGCTCTACTAACTACAATAAATCTTTTCTTCGAATGGAGAATTATTTTGATATTCACTATCTTTCGATCGCTGATTGCAGCAATAACTTCTATTTTCTTGTACACGTCTGTACAATTCTATGTTTCTATGATTTTGACATCATCATTATGAAGTTGAAAAGCTTTACTGGTATTTTAAAACAACAGCTTCACAACAACAATAACAAAATTAACATGAACAGCAAGAAGAAGTACAAATTTTTGTTACACATAAAACAGATCGACATCAAATATTTTATGCCTAATTCTTGTTCCCAGCGCAAGCAAAAAAATAAAACATTTCAACTAGAAATGTGTTTGTTTTTTTTTTTTTTGTATCCAATATCGCATTTGTTTTATTCAATGTGAATGTGCCTTTACAGCTGCATATTTTTATATCAATTTATCCATTTCGTTTTAGTTTTCAATTTTTGTTTCCCAAATGTTTTAATATCCGGTACATATGGATTCAATACGTTTGTGTGTGTAAATAGATTTGAATCGGTTGTTAGTGCTGGCATTTGCACAAAAAGAGTTAGTTTGAAGTTCATGAAGAGAAATACATACATACGTTTGTTATTGATTAATTGTAACACATTTTCAGCTTTTATCAATTGAGCTGAAATCGAATTGAACTGCATACATACATACATACATACATAATTCTTTATTGCATTTCAAACACAGAAAACAAATTGCATAGAAGCCGATTTAGTTTTTGTAACTCTATTATATTCAATTATAGTTACCCTTTATAAACGCTAGATTGAAAATGTTTGAAGTTGTTTCGTCTCGATATATTGTGGCCTAACTATAGCTTCTTATAATATACTCTATGTTCTTCTTTAAATATGAAAGATTATTTAACTTATTTATTTTTTTAATTTTATCTTAAAGCTCATGATTGCCGTTCAAACATTTCTTATAATAAATGATGTTATTCCTTATAATTAGAAAAGTTTATTTTGAATATAAATCCGCCTTCCTCTAGTCTGGATCATGCGATTCTACCAAATAATGAGACACAAGCTGTCCCAACGCGAATGCGAACCTGATGAATTCGATACCGTTCTCATCACATGAACATTTTAATAATACGATACAGTGCTAAATGAAATTTGTGTTGTAATATATATATATATATATATATATATATATATATATATATATATATATTAGGGCGGGTCGATTTATTTTTCGACAATTTCCATATGATTTCCGTATTCTATGGGTTATTCCATGAAAATTTGCCAAAGGAACCATACCTCTATCGTTAAAATCGAGTCCCCTACTTTTTGTTGGTAGATTTTTTCCCAAATTGACGTTCGTAAGAAATATTACCTACACGTTCACATCCATAACTCAAAAACTATCGATCGGATCATCGAACGGTGGCACTTCGTAATTTAAGAATTATTCTTTATAAATCGTATGCAAACCTTAAAAAGAGAGCAAATGAGAGCATATAACAGTAAATGACTGGCATCATCTTTATCTCTATCCTTCTTGCACTGGAATATTATAAACAAACAAAAATAAAGAAGTCTATCGTAAGGTTCGTAAGCTTCGTAAGTCAAAAAAATTGAGCCAAAAAATGGCCATGAAAGTAATATTCTTGGACAAAATCATGAAAAAAATGGAAAAATGCTCCAAAATTTGGACAAAAATGCCCGTAACTTTTGAACCGTTGGACCAATGTTGAGATTTTTTTTTGTAAATTGATCAAAATGAGCTCACCTTTCCCGATCGATAGTTTTTGAGTTATGGATGTGAACGTGTAGGTAATATTTCATACGAACGTCAATTTGGGAAAAAATCTACCAACAAAAAATAGGGGACTCGATTTTAACGATAGAGGTATGGTTCCTTCGGCAAATTTTCTTGGAATAACCCATAGAATACGGAAATCATAGGGAAATTGGTGAATTTTTTTTACTCCCTACAAATCGACCCGCCCTAATATATATATATATATATATATATATATATATATATATATATAGTTTTTCAAAAAAAAATTGCACACTGAATGTTAGAGAGCATTCATAATGAAGTTTTTTTTATTTTGGAGTCTAAATTATCGCAGAAATAAAACAAGTAAAAAACTTTTTCTTTAAAAAGAACACTGTCTTAACAGAGAATGCTTTCTAGAAAAACTGCATTTAGTTAAAAAACAAAAAAAAATACCTTTTCTTAAAAAATAACTTTTTTGCAAAAAACCACATTGCATTTTCTTAAAAAGTTATATTTTCTTCAAAAATGCCTTTTCTTTAGAAAATACTCTTCACTTTTAAATTACCTTATCTTTAAAAATTACTTTTTCTGAAAAGTACCTTTTATCAAGAATTACCCTTTTCTCAAAAATTTTTCTTTTTCTTTTAAAAAAAAGCAATTTTTCGTGAAAAAGACCTTTTCTTAAAAAATTCCATTATTTTAAAAAAATATTTTTCTTAAAAAATAACCTTTTCTGACAACTACCTTTGCTCAAAATTCACCTTTGTAAGAGAAGTACAATTTTTTTAAAAAGAAATTATTCCCAAAAAAAGTATTTTTTCTTAAAGAAGGTCGTTATCTTCAAAAATTACATTTTCTTAAAAAGAAGGTTACTTATTCTTAAAAGAGTACCTTTTCTTAAGAAACTAATTTTCTCTTCTTTCTGGAAAATATGTAACTTATCTTAAAATATTAAATTTTCTTCAAAAGTTCTTTTTCTTAAAAAAGAACACTTTCTTAAAAAGTACCACTTCTGAAAAAATTGCTTAAAATTGCTGAAAAAAGTACAGTTTCTTAAAAATGCATTTTTCTAAAACAGATATTTTTCTAAAAAAAAATACATTCTCTATAAAAATAAATACCAAATAAATTACCTTACCTTAAAAAAGTACAATTGCATGAAAACGCCCATTTGCTTAAAAGATACATTTTCTTCAAAAGTAATTTTTCATAAAAGTAGTAACTATTTTTTTAACTCCAATATCTTTTCTTAAAAGCTATGTTTTCTAAAAAATGGTTAAATAAAAAGCACTTTTTAAGAAAAGTACCTTCTCTCAAAAATTAACTTTTCTCAAAAAGTACCTTTTCTTAAAAGTATATTTTCTTAAAGGAATATATATTCTTAAAAAGTACATATTTTTAAAAAAATAACCGTTTCTTAGAAAATAACCGTTTCTCAAAAAAGGTCTTTTCTAAAGAAAGTACCGTTTTTAAAAGATATGCATTTTTCTTAGAAAAGGACCTTTTCAAAATAGTGCATTTTCTTAAAAAGTATATTTTCCTCAAAATAAGTAACTTTTGCCGGATAGCGATCAACCATTACCCGAACTCGGAAGAGTATCTTGTGCTATGCCTAAAATATTCTTCCGAGCAAGTGCAGCTAAGAAAGGTTCTTTGTGATTTCAACATACTTTAAGAGCGCTGGAGTCGATCCATTCACAATTTTGGCGAGTTTTTATTTTGGTGATTTTTGGCTCTAGATATTTCCAAGGTATTCGATCGTGTGTGACACGGTGCATTGATATCAAAGCTTATTGCGTTTGGGGTCGGCAATGACTTCTCTCGATTTATATTGAGTTTTCTCAGAGACCGAACAATACGTGCTGTTATCGATGGGGTGTCATCTAATGAGTTTCAGTTTAATTCAGGGGTACTCCAAGGCTTCGTTCTTTCTCCTATTTTCCTTATCTTTCTGAATGAACTTCTTGGTCAAACTTTTAACAATATATACTCTTTCGCAGATGACAGCAGCATTTGTAATTTATTTTCCATTAATTGTAGGCCAAGCCTCTTGGGGGTAAAGCTAATAAGGTTGATTTTAATGCGCTGAAGGCTCAATTTTATATGTTAACCCATACGGCCATGGATTCAGCAATGCCATCTGTATATATGGGTGGTATAGGTATTGAGGAATCGGATACTCTTGTTGTTCTAGGCATGAGAATTCTGTGTGATGCTCGTTGGAACGAGCATGTTTTTCAAGTGTCGAAAGAACCATTCAAGTATCTTGGTTTTCTAAAATGGTGCAAAATTTACTTCACCCCTTCTGATATCCTTGAAGTCTATACTACTTAAATCCGACCGAAAATGGAATACAACTCCCATATATGGGCAAGAGCTTTATAGTCTATTTTGGAGCTACTGAACTGTGTGCAAATGGCAGTAGGGTATCCAACCCTATTGACACATTGGAACATCGTCGGAATGTGGGTTATGTAGCACTGTTCTGTAGATACTACTATGGGAAATTTTCTTCTGATATTAGCGAATTCATTCCAAGTGCACGTGTTTAAGTTCGCTCTACTCGCTTCTCTAGTAGATCACATCCGTTCATAGGCTATTGCCCAGTTGGTCAGTCGAATTAGGCGCTTGTGAATAAACTCCCCGCACAGGTCTTTCTTGACAGTTATAATCTAATAAAATTTACGTCAACTATCCACAAACCCTACCCCCTCTTTCCTCCTTCCCATAACCTATTTTCCTGAGATCACCACAATGCACTGCATCTGTAGGGGGCAGCCCCTGAGTGTTGGTCAATAATTAAAAAAAAAATATTTATTCTTAAAAATTACATTTTCTTAAAGAAGTATTTTTGTTAAGTGCGTTTTTATAAAAAGCAAATTTTTTAAGAAAGTACCTTTTCGTGAAAAAAATGTATTTTCTTTAAAAAGACCAATTTTCTTAAATAAGTACTCTTTCTTTAGAAAAGTACTTTTTCTAAAAAAATTGCACTTTCTTTAATAAAAAAATACCATTTGCAAAAAAATACTTTTTCCTAAAAAAATATGTTCTTAAAATAATTTAATTAAGATATACCCTTTTTATCAAGTATCTCCGTTTTTTTTTAAAGTATTTTTTCATAAAGAGCACGTTTTCTTTAAATGTATTTTCACTTAACAAGAAGTACGTTTACTTAAACAAGAACATTATCTTTAAAAAAACTTGTTCTCAAAAACCTTTCCTTAGAAATGTAAAAAGGGTATATTTTCTTGAAAAGGCATCTTTTCTTAACAAGAAGCATTTCTTAGAAAAAAAATTTATGAAAAAGTACATTCACTTAAACAAGAATCTTCGCTTAGAAAGTACCTTTTCTTAAAAATATGTAAAATATATCTTCTAAAAAAAGTACATTTTCGTAATAAATATATTTTGTTAAAAAGTGTATTTTTAATAACAGCTTCTAAAAAAGTAAATTTTCTTAAAAAGTACATTTTCTTAAAAAAGTACCTTCTCTAAAAAAAATAACCTTTTCTGAAGAAATTATCCAGCCTTAAAAAAGTACTGTTTTCTAATGAAGGTACCATTCCTTGAAAAAATGCATTTCCTTAAAAAGTAACCCTTCCTTAAAAAAGTAATGTTTAAAAAAAAACAGCATTTCTTAATAACGTTCCTCTTCTCAACAAAGTAAATTTAAAAATATATATTATCTATTTTTTTTGATAGTCGACATTGGTGTCCTACAACTTACATATGTATGTATAAATATAAGAAAAACATTTTATAAGAGAACGAAATTTTTTCGTCAAAAAATATTCCACTCCTTATTTGTGCTGGATGGCAAATTTCATTCATACTTTGTACTAGGCGCTATTATATTTAAAAACAAAACAAAATGCAACATTAAACAACAGAAGAACGGGAATCGTTAAATCAGCTCGATATTTAATAAGGCTTAGTAATATATACTTATTTATAGGATCAGCTTGTTGATGAAAATTTCCAAGAAATACAAATATAATCACAAACTTATACGCATAGAAACATACAGGCATACTTATACACATACATTAACATAATTTAAGAAAGTGCTAAGGGGTTATTAATTCATATGTATGTATATTTATATTTTTACTAGCAGTAACCCGATGCGCTTCGCTACACCCATCGCAGCGAAATATATAACTGGGAATACATTTTGTAGAAAACTTTTTATTAATGTTTGGTGATTTTTGAATTTGTCGATTTTTGTTTTTGCGATTTTAGATTTTTGGCGACTTTAGATTTTGGCGATTTTTGACTTCGCGATTATTGATATTTGTGATTTTTGATTTTGGCGATTTTGGTGTTTTGCAATTTTTGAATTTGGTGTTTTTTGTGTTTTGCGTTTTTTGTTATTCGCGCTTTTCAGTTTTGGCGATTTTTATTGTTCACGATTTTTGGTTCTGCCGATTTCTGAGTTGGCGATTTTTATTTTTTGCGATTTTTGATTTTGTTGATTTTTGATTTTGGCTTTTTTTGATTTTGGCGATTTTTGTTTCTTGCGTTTTGTGTTATTCGCGATTTTCGGTTTGGCCGATGGTTGATTTTGGCGTTTTTTGCGATTTTTGCTATTCGCGATTTCCGATTTTAGCGAATTTTTATTTTGGTGATTTTTGGCCCTAGGGAGTTTGGTTTTTTTCGATTTTAAATTTTGGCGATTTTTGCTAATTGCAATTTTTGATTTTGCCGTTTTTGTTTTTAATGATTTTTGATTTTGCCGCTTTTTGCCTTTAGCGATTTTTGATTTTGGCGATTTATGTTATTCGCGTTTTTGGTTTTAGCGATATTTAATTTTGGCGATTTTGTTTTTTGCGATTTTTGTTATCCGCGATTTTCGTTTTTTGCGATTTTTGTTACACGCGATTTTTGATTTTGGTGATTTTTTATTCTCGATTTTCGGTTTTTGGCTATTTTTTATTTTGGCGATTCCGCCCATATTTTCCACGAATACTCATAGTGGTAAGTAATGTTCTTCTCAAAAGTTTCAAGACTGTCATGTTCATAGTACTTCATATTCTTTTGTATAGGAGATGCCACGCCCATTAGTCCGATCCCGTCTTTTTTTGGGCAACTGCTCACATTAATAACTCATGAACTTAGACAAAGTCCCGAGGCTTTCATTGTTACGATACTCTAGATATGACATTTAGTATTCACTTTGTATGGGGGTGGCACGCCCACTGATCTTATTTCGCCCATTTTTTGCCAAGTACTAACGTTGATAGCTTATGAACTCACACAAAGTCCCGAAGCTTTCACTGTTACAGTAATCCAGACATATGACATTAAAAATTTACTTTGAATGATGGGACCACGCCCACTTGAAAAATCAAAAAAATAAAGCCTACTTTTCCTTCCGGATGGACAGTTACCTACTGCAAAAATTTCAAGACGATCGGTCTATTGGTGTAGTCTCCCATAAACCACAAACGTACAAACATACAAAACTCAATTTTTATATGAATATAAGATATAAATAAGCATGTTACACGAAAATATTAAACAAAATTTAATTATGATGAAATTAGTACTTATTCATCAATGTGTAAGAAGTAACTTATGCTTACTTAATTTATTAATCTGATAGATAACCAGTCAGTAATATAAAATAACCAACAGTTTATATACTCGAACCAAAGTGATAAATGATTTACATAGTTCAAATATTTCTAGTTCGCAAACCATTTTAATATTTCCTTCCTTCTAATATTTTAAAAATTTATTTATGTCAGAAAATTCAATTCCATTAAAATCAAGTGAAAAATAATGACTTAGCTAAACAGACAAATGTGACAAATAAAAATTTTAATTTACAAAAAATTGATCCTTATGAGAGAGCCACTTTCGGTTAAACTGTGTTAATAAAATGTAAAAGCTTTTAGTCAATTTTTGGCTGGGATTCTAAAATGTTTATACATTTCGGTAATCCTTTTGGAATTATTGAAGACTTATGTATGTATATCTGTATTATACGATAATAGCCTTAAGTGGTTATAATTCTATTAATATTTCAATGTATAATTTGTTACCAACACAGTCGTAGAAATAACAAAACAAAAAATATTACATTTCATTTAAGGAGCCGGCACGAGGGCACTTGAAAAAGTTGGCCACAAAAAAGAAAGGGAAACAATTTTAAATATAGAAGCCATGCAAAAAAAAATTAAAAATATTAAAGCTATTTCTGCAAAATTCAAGATTTTATAACCTGGCTAAAAATGCCTCACACTATTTCCCAGTTTTTATGATCGGACGCTATTTTAATACCGAAACTTATTTTTGTAAATTGTGAATATAAAATTATGGACGACCGTTTACGTTTTCCCATCTGGTAATCCAAGAACTTACTATTCAATTCGGATGGCGTCTTTCAAGTAGTGAAAAAAAAGTCCAGCATTTTGATCTAAGTTTTGGAGATGAAAGCGATTTTTTTTGATCCGGAAACCCCGAACATATTAAGTGCATAATTTCAATTGATTTTCGAGATGTAAGCGATTTTATGTCGCCCCTGTTTTACGATGTGGTAACCCTAAAAATTGTATGTCTACAATTGTAAGTCCTTTTCGGTGCGAGAAAGTTATTCTGAGTCGATTGGGTCTAGGTCAAATATTTTTGGTAGTTACAAACATCAGCGCATAGTCATTATAAACATGATTTTTGCTATAAAATTTCGGTGAATTTGTGGTTAACAAATGGTTAAAAAAAACTCTTCGTGATTCCCTGGTGACTTATGTGTAGAAATAGTGTTTAAAATTTCAAAAGAATCGATCAAGTAGATTTTGAGTTATGATGTTCACGGATTTCAAACATGTTATTTGCGAGAAAATCGATTTAAAGTTTTTTAAAAAGTGATTTATATACGATATCGTGTATTAGGTCGATCGTTTGAAACTCTGCATCTTCGTTAGTTTTGCTCCAATTTAATTGAAAAAATTAATTAATTTAATACTAAAAAAAGGTTTAAGTGGGGCTCCGTAGTATAAAATGTACATAAAAAATAACTTTAGTGTTTTGCTTCTTTTTCCAAAGGAGTATATTAGCCTTTTGTCTATTACGTGGTTAACATGATGACTGAAGTTGAAGAACCAAGAACATAACTCCAATATTTGTTTGCCTCTATAATGAGCTTCTTCTTAGTTCGTTTACTTAAAAGATTCATTAAAACTAGCCGATTCCAGCGCTCGAAATTCGAGTGCAATATCTAGGCAACTTTAGTTTTCAACTTAGCCAATTCACAAACCAACACTTTTTTGGTTTCTCATTATTGTGAATGAAGATAACAAACTCATTAACAAACACATTAACAATTTTAATAAGCACACACATAGCATACGTATAATTTTATGTATGTGTTAGTAGCAACTTTAAATGCAATTTGCTCAAAATAAAGGAAAAAATTTTAAAATATGTAAATCTGGTGAACAGCTAAAAAGAAATACCTTTCAAACAAAACATCGGTAACAAAAAATTGCCTAGCATATTAATATTATAGATTTTGTCATCTGTATGCCGTTGAAGATCCAGCATCTTCTAAAAAATTTGGGTTTCCAATCATGTTTTTCTTGTTTGAGTAAGATTTCTTTTGTTGAGATATTGAAGGCAGCTGCATTTTCAATAAGTATTTTAAAAATAATGATCATAATATTGGCGTCATTCCCATTTGCACAATCTTCACTTGTCTCGGAAAAGTTACAATTAATGTGTTGTTTAAATTATCTCCAGCTTGCCTAATTAACATCGAATTGTTTAAGTAAAAATCTAATACTGAAGGTTGATGATTCTCGTTGGTTGGCAAGTAGATTGGGTCACTAGGATATTTGATCCAAAAGTTGTTCAAATATAATACTTTGTACTCGCAAACATCGCCATACCCAATGTCTACTGTTGAAATCTCCCTCAAGTCAATTATTACATCCAGTAAGCTTTAAAATATCCAGCCTAAAATTTTTCTCTTTACCGCCATCATATCCAGAAGCACATCCAGGAAAATAACACTAATAAATTAAAACTGGATCATCTAAAGTTGCAAGTCTTATACCGATATTTTCAACTAAAATTGTGGTTATTATTGATATTAGTATATTATGAACACCTTTTTTAACGATGTTGGCTGCACAAGCACTTCTTGATTGTTGTCCATCATTTCTTCAGCAGTAATAACCCAGGAAAAAAAACATTACCAAATAATGGGTTTTAGAAGAAGAAGTAACTGGTTGAAGTTTGTCTGATAAGCTCATTATTTTAACACGGGGATGTCACTGGAGGTAGCTAGTTGCCTAGGAACTCATTCTTTTCACTTTGATATTAATGCAGTATGCAAGGAGCTGGTATGAAATATAAGTAGCTGTATAACACATTATTAGGCACGCCTTATTTTCACTTCAAAAGTAATGCAGTGGGCAGGGGTAGGTTATTATTGGTAAGCGCTATTTATACCCTATACCACTATGTGGTTCGGGTATAATGACTTTGTGCAGCTGTTTGTAACTACCAAAAATATTTGACCTATACCCATCTTTAATTATACCGATCGAATCAGAATCACTATCTGATTTGATTTAACGATGTCCGTCCGTCCGTCTGTATGTCCATGTAAAGCTTGTAATCGAACTGCAGGTCGCAAATATGAATATATTTTGATGAAATTTGGTATATAAGCTTGCATCGGCTATGGAATAAACGCGATTGAAATTGGAGGGAATTGGTCCATGTTCAGACCTAGCACCCTTACAAATGACCCCTATAAAATCGACATAGATTGCCATAAGATCCAAATTGTCCTATAGATGTTAGTCAAATTGGGTTTGTATGTGTTTATTACATCCATTAATGAATAGTCCAAAAACGGTCGCTATGGGACAACTCTTGGTCATAGACCCCATATAGAGCTGCTTCCCGATCTTCACTTAAATCTATCAGAAAAAAATATATTGCACTGATTCATCTCCAATTTTGTTTGTATATATTTTCGCAAAATACAAGAGACTTTACCAACCATGGTCAGGATCGGTCCATTTTTGGAGCTAGTCCCCATATAGACATAGCATCCGATATGAACTTTTTCATATCTGCAGCCAAAAAAATTAATAAAAATGCCACTCAAATTTGGTTTATGCTTATTTTCTATATCCAATTAGTTGGACCTAAGAGATAGGGTCTCTAAACGCATGGTATAGGGTATCGTATAGTCGGTGTAGACCAGCTATAATTTTCTTACTTGTTGTAATTACCGTATGACTTCTAAGATTTCGAAACATACTTATAGGGATCGAACTTTGGGTGTTATAACCCACTCTAGTAAGACAAAAATAATGAAATTTTTTGTCTGTACCATTATGAAAGGAGTTTGGTTGCAATAATTGTTCATGTTTTGTTTTCCATGATCTTAAATTATTATAAGTTCGAACGTTATATTTTTTTATTTCGTGGAACTAAAATAAGCCATCATTATTGGCAACATAATTTTTTTTCCAATTATTTTTTCATTACATTCATTCTAGTAGATGATTTTTTATCTTAATTTATTTTTTCAACGATTTTTTAATTAATTTTTAAAGGAATGTATTTTTTAAAGGATTTATAAAAGAAAACTCAATTTCAAGATAATATACTTTTAAAAGAAAAGGCACATTTTTAAGAAAAATTAGTTTTCAAAAATATACTTCTTAACGAAAAGGTAACTTTTATCAAAAGGTCCTTTCAATAGTTTAACATTTTTGAATTACTTTTTTCGTATAATGTTTTAATTTTTATTTAATAAATGATTTTTTTTCCTTTTTTAATTATTTTTATTATTTTAATTGTTTTTTTTTTTTTTGTATTTCGACATATATTGTACATTTGAGCCTCGGGGTACATACCAGAGACATGGAGGAGGGCAAAAGTAGTGTTCATACCCAAAGTGGGAAAGAAAGACACCTCGCATCCAAAATCCTTCAGACTGATAACCTAACATCTTTCATGTTGACCACACGTGAAGAAGCTGTGGACAACTATCTAAGATGTGGGATATTACAACAGATGCCTTTGCATCCAAACCAGCATGTGTATAGAACGGGCTCTTACCAACCTAGTGGGAACTATTCAGAAATCAATAGATGAAAAGAAATAGCCGTTTGTGACTTCCTAGATATAGAAGGAGCCTTTGATAACACTTAACACGATGTAACAGGAAGGGCACTAAACCGAATAGGAGTAGATTCAGTGACATCAAGATGAATGGTAGAAGTTCTCAACACGAGATTAGCAGAAACATTAACACAATCAGAGGATGTCCACAGGGAGGGGTTCTTTCGCCCTTAATGTGGAGTCTGGTTGTTGATGAACTATTAATTGAACTGTCGGAAGTAGGACGATATAGTCATAATAGCAAGAGGCAAATTCGAGGAAACCCTTTGTGACATTGTGCAAAGAGGGCCGAAAACTATCAATCAATGGTGTAGGGCAACAGGACTGAACATCAATGTACCATTTACCAGGAAAGATGGAGGGCAATTCAAATTCTGGGAGAAGTCATCGAAATATCTGGGCATAGTACTAGCTAGCAAATTAACATGGAAGGCACATGTCGACCATTTTACTGAGAAAGCCAAGCGTGCTACAATGATATGTAGAAGGGTAGCGGATAGAACCTGGGGATGTAAACCAGCATCATATACTGGATGTACTCCATGATGGTCCGTCCAATCGTGACCTATGGAGCTATTGCGTGGGCCGAATGGAGTTAAGTATGATACAAAGACTAGCGTGTATTGGGATAACGGGTGCAATGAGGACGTGCCCAACGGCATCACTGGAAGTACTCTTGGACGAAAGCCCACTATATATAGTGGTGTAAAAGAAAGCCCTGGCAACGGCAATCAGGATAAAGGGCGATAAACTTATAACAAGGTTTTATGAAGGGCAATGGAACCGAATAAGTCAAGTTAATGATTACTCCCTCTTCGAAAGTACAATGGACAGGACTGAGATTTCAAGAAAAACTTTGTTACGGCATATTCTCTAAAGGTACACAGATGGGTCAAAAACCGGAAATAGAATAGGGCGGGAGTCTTTGGGCCTAGAACCAAATATTTCGAAGCAATGGGAATACACACAAGTATTTTCCCGGCGGAAATTTATGCCATCGGTAGATGTGCACAGATTAACTTGGATATGAAGTACAAAAGACGGGACATAACCATATTATCAGATAGTCAAGCTGCTCGAGCACTAGGCTCCTATGTAGTAAATTCTAAGTTAGTATGGGACTGTCTGCAGAGACTGAATGTGGCAGCAGACACAATAAAGTCAGCCTTTGTTGGCTCCCGGGGTTTAATGGGATTCAAGGAAATGAACAAGCAGATGAGCTTGTTAGAAGTGGAGCTTCCACAAAGCTAATGGGGCCGGATCCATTCTGTGGAATAGGAAAAGGAGTACGGGAAGCCGTACTCAGAGAATATGAGAATAATATCATAGAGGAACTTTTCTCGAACCACTTAGGTTTAAGGCAATCCAAACTCTTGTTAGGTAAGTACAACAGTAAGAGATTTGAGTCATGTATTGGGTTATCAAAGAACTGACTAAGAATACTTACCGGGATTTTAACTGGTCACTGTAGGTTCGGGGAGCATCTGAGCAAGTTAGGAATTGTAGCGAACCCCATGTGCAGATTCTGCGATGAGAAGATACAATCACCGGAGCACATACTGAAAGATTGTGGAGCGTTAATGCATAAGAGGAAAAAGCACCTGGGCTCTTTCCAAATACCAGGTAGCGAAATAAAATCACTGGAACCAACCAACACACTCGAATTTCTGAGGGCTTCAGGGTTGGATGAGATTTTATAGGGACAAACTGTTAGCAGAGGGCAGTACAATAGATCATTCGGTCGCAGTACTTTGGAGACCTTTTATACAATACAATACAATACAATGTATTGTACTTTTGTAGTTTTCCGCGAAATCGGAGGCCATCAAAAAATCGATAATCTGGAAAAAGATGTTTTAGATATTTGCATCTAAAATATATTTTTTTAAAGAAAATGCACTTTTTTAAAAATAGCGAATTTTTTTAAGAAAAGGAACTATTTAAAAGAAAGGTATTCCTAGAGGAAAAGGAACTATTTAAAAAAATGTGTTTGTTTTAGGAAACGTACTTTTTAAGAACAGGCAATTTATAAAAATAGGTACTTTTTTAAGAAAACGTACTTTCTAAACAAAATTTACTTTTTAAAGAAAATGATTAATGTTCAAAAAATTTGAGAATTCCTCAAAGTCTGATTTAATTAGTAAATTAGTAATCTGCTTTAATCACAAAGGGAACAAAATTTTTCCGATACAAATTTTTTATATTTTATATTCAAAAACTACAAGGCCTACATATGCCCTCTGTCCGTTTATGCTTTTACGTTACGATTTTTGGAGAAGTATTGAATGATTATATTCATGCACAATAACATTCATACAACAACACGAATATCATAATATTGCGAAAGTTGTTACAACTTCGTACTCTTTCAGAATGTCTTCTTTTAAATACTACTTGCAAATATAAAACAAATGCAAATATTTGTAAATGTCTTATACATATTTGTATTTATATTTATTATTATGTATGTGTGGAATATGTGCAAAAAAAAAATTTATATATATGTATGTATAAATGTTTACATTCATAAACTCAGCTCACGTATTATTGAAATAAAATATTAATTTAATGACCAAAACGACATACATTCTGACTAGAACAAAATGAATTAACATTCATATAAATTTATACAAATACATACATAATTTTTTTATATGTAAAATAATAATTGTAGTCAAACGTATATCATATAAGCAGAAACAGTTGTTGCGGACTGTTATACCTTCGAAAAAGGTGTACAAATACAATATTACTCCCAGCCGCCTAGAAAACCCAACCACTCGAATAGTTACTCACGTGTGAACACATGTTTACATTTGCATTTATGACTTTACGACATACACTTTCATTTGCATACACACACTCAAACACTTAAGCTTTTATGTTTGTGTATGAATTTCAATTGTACACCGGCCTCACACAGTCACATTCAAATGGAATTTTGCTGCGTGCTGTTTGTCATTTAACATACGACTATGCAAAACTTTTGTGGGAATTACAAAAAGGAAAAAAAACGGTTAAGATGATTTTTACATGATAAAAGAAGAAAAATATTCACATGTTGAAGATGTTACATTCTCGACTTTACTAACAGAATAAAAACATTTTGACCATTTACCACCACTACCTAAAGTAACACGATAAATTGCCTAATAATGCACAGTGAAGTAGGAGAAGATTTTTTTGTTAAAAAAAATGTTTTTTAAGAAAAAGTAATTGCTTAAGAAAATTTATTTTTTTAGAAATGGTGCTTTTTGATTGAACATTATTTAAAGAGGAGCATTTTTTTAATAATGTTTACTTTATTTAAGAAAAAAATACTTTCATAAGAAGAGGTACTTTTAGCCACTTTTTTAGAAAAGGACTTTATTTAAGAAATCGTACTTTTTATATAAAAGCTAGTTTGTAAGAAAATATATTTCTTTTGAGAAAAGGCAAAAAAAAGTTGTTTATATTATGAGTTATAAAAAACAATTATAAAACAAGTAAGAGTGTTAAATTCGGCTGTGCCGAATCTTTGATACCCTCCACCTCGGTTTGAGTATTGATAATAAATGTAAACAAAATATTGCAAAAAATATGCATGTGTTTTCTATATGCATGCGTTTCCGGTTATATGACATAACTTCTCGTTTAATTTAGTTTTTGCTAATTAAATAGCTCGCCCTAACCTCCATTGCAAAGGTAATGGTTGTGTAGGGTGGCTATATGCATTAAATCGTGCTTATTGGAGATGGATGTATAGTTTCTTTTAATTGGCCAAATATTTCTTCATTATGGCCATATAGGTCGGATGGAGTAACAAAATAATAACCAAAAAAAAAAAAGCTCCCTCAACTTTTTTATTAAAATATTGCCAATTTTTTGAAAACATAGAGAATAAATTTATAATAATAAATAATTAAATTAGGGATGCCAAACGCAAAAAACCAAATGTCCCAAACATTTAAAATAAAATAATTTGTTATCTTTATTTTCTGAAAAACTTCAAATTTTCATCCAAAAAAATTGTGAAAATTTATATATAAATAACATTCTGATCAAATTGCGTTTATTTATGTAACAATTTTTTTGTTAGCAATTCTTAAATATCATTTGAGGTTTTCTAAAATTCATTGAATTTACATTAATGTTTTCTGTAGTCCGATTCTGTAAATTTCAACGATCCGACAATCGCAAAATTTGTCGACACTAAGGATTAAGTGATTCACTAAGTACATACATACATCTTAACGACAGTCGACAAATCTATATTTCTATTTATTTAAATTGTAAACGAGTGGAATCTCTGTCAAAATAAGCGAAAAACACAAAGAATAGAAAAAAACAAATTACTTCGTGTTTGACCGGATGATTTTATGTTTATGTTTAATATCTTTATTTTTTTACTAATATTTCTGTTTATTTATTTGAAAATGAAATAATGAATTGAATATGCTATTTAATTTTTTTATTTATATAAAAAGTTTTTTAATAAAAGCAAAATATTTTCACTATTTTATGATTTTTATTTACATAAAAATTAAAATTAAAATTTAAGTTTTTATCGATTGAATAAACAACACAAACATGGTTGTCGTTTAGATAACAACAACAGCTGACTTTAACAATAGCGAATATCGTTTAAAAATTTTACTGATAATTTTGCAATTTTCTTTTTTTAACGATTCGACTATCGTTAAAGAAGTTACTGAATCGCGGTACTGAAAAGTCATTAATTTCTCCTGAATGGCAATATTTTTTTTAAATGTAAACATTTTTCAATGTAAACATATTTGGTGTCTTTTTTTGGAATTTCAATTTGTGTTTAACGAATAAAATTTATATATTAAATATGCAATTGATGTCTTCTAAATTTAAAATTATTATTTCCGACGTTTTGATATGATTTTCTGAAATTCAGTTAATATTTTCTAATTTATAATTGGAAATTTTAATTCCAGTTTTTAGAATTGATATATTCTTAAATTTGGATGGAAAATTTAACAAGTGCAATTTTGTATTTATGTGAATAATAATGATTTAGTAATTATAAACAATTTTTAAAAATTAAATTTAATCGCAATCAGATATTTTGTAGGTAAAGCAGAATAATAATTATATATAACTATGTAGAACTTTTTTGAAAGCAAACAGCTCTTTGATGAACTCGGTAACTCTATTTTATAAAGACAAAAAAAGTTAACATGCCAAACTTATGTTCATATTTGTAAAAGAATAATGGAAAAACGTATGAAATAAAAGACCAGTCCGTGTATAGTCTTAACATTGTTCTGTATGATATCTTTTTGGAAATATTGACATTCATGTTAAAATAGAAATAACTATTGTAAAGCTTATTAGAACAAAAATTGTGGCGCCATCTACTGCGGCATAGTCACGCTGAGCAAAGTGAAGTGACACTCTGTTAATGCAAAAGAAATGCATTTTCCCCACAACAAAATATTGCAGAAATTTATGTAAATAAAATAATATACCGATTTATTTCTAACATGCAGTTATTATGGATATACATATATAGAATATATGTATATTACTTGCATTATTTAATATGTCTATATATGTATATGTATATATTACACACAAAAAATTTCCAACATCAAACGTTATTTCTGTGTTTTTCTCTTTAAATAAATTAATATATAAAATTTTTTTTTTGCTAAATTTACATTGTTTTTTTTATTAAAAACTAGGTACATATTTTAGCATTATTTGCTTTAGATGCTGGTTAATTTTTTCTCCCCTTATATTAACTCGTAGTGTCTGCTTGTCGAAAAAATTTTGGATCGATTTTAACCCCTTTCCCGTGACCCAATCGATCTGAAACTTTGCAGGCAGGCTCGCGGCAATGGCAGAAATAATCTATCAAATTTTTTTAGTGATGCCAAAACAATGGAAACTTTTAAATTTTTCTACCAGAGGTGATAAAAAAATTTACAAAGGGTTTGTTTTTATTATATTATTACCACAACGACCACAAAAACAACAATAGCAATTTAGAAACATCATGTTTTTCATTTTTTTTTTATTTTTTCAGAGATTTCCCTGGACCTGTTCCACCGATTTAATTGATTTTTGAAATATAAATCTTTCCATGAAGGTGGTGAATGATTCTCTTTAAAAATGATCACCCTAGCTGTCCTATTGAGGGCGTGATCGTGACAAGAACAACATAGAAAATTATATTTTTTCAAGACTTTTTTTAGTTCTTCATTCAAATCTCGGGCCCTAATTGACCGATTTGGACGATTTTAAATAGCAAACTTTTCAGGACGTTAGTGAATTATTTTTTGCCCGATTGATGCCGTCATCGTGATTTCCACAGACGGACAGACGGACAGACGGACAGACGGACATCGCTATTTCAACACCGGTTGTTATAAGGATCACAAATATATATATTTTATGGGGTCCAAAATTTTTTTTCTAATTATTACAAATGGAATGACAAACTTATATATACCCTCTGCACACTGGAGTGGAGGGTATAAAAATATTTTTCAAAGAAACAATAAAAATAAAATTATTTATAAAATATTCAAACACTAATTGATACAAAGGTGTTTTTTAGAGGTTCACAACTTGGAGTTGGTGACACTGACAATCGATTTAACAGCTCATAGTTGGTTTGGCATTTCATCTGGATGTACTTACTCGAGACCAAAGCTAGCAAATTGTTGAAAGTTCCTATCAAAATAATGGCTCTGTTCGTCAAACTTATCGTGCAATTCCTCCATTTTTGTAGTCATAATCGTCCATCAGAGCGGCTAATTCGATTAGCTATGAATCGTTTTTGCGCCACGTTTACTTTCAATTATAATATTCATCCCGTAAGATGCTAAGTAGTGCGCACCGAAAAAGCTGTAGCCGATATACAGCAAACAATTAAAGAAAACATATATCAATCAGTTCGACGACGTTCTAAGCAAAAGGGGATGTTTCCATCTAATTTAAGGAAGATTTTTAGACTCATTTTGAGCAAGAATTAAAGCTAAACGACCATCGTATGTGCCGCCAATTCTTCCAAAATTTTCCATACAAAATCTTGTTCAGCAATGAAGCTAATTTAATGGGTACATAAATGAGCAAAATTGTCGCATTTGTAGTAAAGATAATTCCAAGCTTTTGTCAAAACACCACACCATCTACAGAAAATAATAGTTTGGTGCGCTTTATGGGTCGGTGGAGTCATTGGTCCATATGTCGTCAAAAACGATGAGTAATGATTTGTTCGTACCTCAATTAGCTGGCATTAATCTTGCTGACATGTGGTTTTGACAAGATGAAGCCACATGGCATTCAGGGCACACTACAATTAATTTACTCAAAGAAACTTTTGATGAACGATGGTTCTGTTAATTGTCACCAAGATCATGTGATTTGATGCCATTGCATTATTTTCTTTTATAGTCACTCCTCAACGCTGATAAACCAAAGTAAATTGAACTCCTGGAAATCAACATTCGACAAGTTGTTGATGAAATAGGCCGAAAATGCTGCCTAAAATTGAACTTCTGGAAATCAACATTCGACAAGTTGTTGACGAAATACGGCCGCAAATGCTGCCTAAAATTCGTGAAAATTGTAGTTCCATATATAGCATATATGCGCCAGCCCTGGTGGTCACATGGCTCAAGTCATATTAAAACATTAATGGCATACAATTATCTTTCCGATAAAGCCAGTTTATTGATTGAATTAGAAATTAATCAGGCTCAAGATAAAAAGTTTTTATTTTAAATAATGCAAAACACATTGACACATTTCTTTTTAAAAATATTGATATCAAAAATATTATTCTTTGCCCTATTTGGATTTAAAATTTTGCAACTCTCAAAAAAAAAAAACAACCGTTACTAAGGAACATATTCCTACATCTGCTCTTTCTTTAGTTTAAAAGGTTCCATGAAAAAATATTTATACTAGCAGATTCCAGCGCTCGAAATTCGAGTGCAATTTCTAGGCAGCTTTATTGTTCAACTTAGCCAATTCACAAACCAACACTTTTATGGTTTATTATTATTGTGAATGAAGATACCAAACTCATTAGCAAATACTCTAAAAATTTAATAAAACACACATAACATATGTATAATTTTATGTATTTAAATGTAATATACTCAAAACAATGGACAAAGTTTCAACATCTGTAAATCTGTAAAACGGGTAAAAAGAAATACCTTTCAAATAATATATGTTTGGTCAAAATCGGGATAAAACGGTAGAACAAAACATCGGTCGCAAGAAATCGCCTAACGTCTTAATATTATAAATAAAATGTTTCTCTCATTTATACTAATAGCTATATTTGTATATTCATCTAAATGTCTTTCAACACTAGCAAATGCAGGTTTTAGATGATTAGCAGGAACATCAACCACCAAATCACTTTTTTATACCCTATACCACTATGTGGTTTGGGTATAATGACTTTGTGCTGCTGTTTGTAACAACCAAAAATATTTGACCTAGACCCATCTTTAATTATACCGATCGAATCAGAATCACTTTCTGAGTTGATTTAACAATGTCCGTCCGTCCGTCCGTCCGTCCGTCTGTGTGTCCATGTAAAGCTTGTAATCAAACTGCAGGTCGCAAATATGAACATATTTTGATGAAATTTGGTATATAAGCGTTCATCGGCCATGGGATGAACGCTATTGAAATTGGTGAGAATCGGTCCATGTTCAGACCTAGCCCCCATACAAATTACCCATATGAAATCGACATAAATTGCAATAAGATCCAAATTGTCATATAGATCTTACTCAAATTGGGTTTGTATGCGTTCATTACATCCACTAATGAGTAGTCCAAAAATGATCCCTTTGACCCCATATAGAGCTGCTTCCCGATCTTCACTTAAATCTATTAAAAAACAAAATTATTGCACGGATTCTTCTCAAATTTTGTTTGTACACCAAACATGATCAGGATCGGTCCATTTTTGGACCTAGTCCCTTTATAGATATAGCATCCGATATGAACTTTTTCATATCTGCAGCCAAAAAAATTAATAAAAATCCCACTCAAATTTGGTTTTTGCTTATTTTCAATATCCAGTTAGTTGGGCCTAAGAAATAGGGTTTCTAAACGCATGGTATAGGGTATCGTATAGTCGGTCTAGACCGACTATAATTTTCTTACTTGTTTATTTTAGAACATTTATTATTGCATTCCCAAACTTTAGAGAATGCAATCCAATTTTATGAATAACTTTAAGAAAAACGTACTTGCAAGTCATTTAATTAGGAGGAATTCGATCATAACCCACATGTGATCTAGCATTAGGTGTTGATTAAAAAAACGCCACAAAAAGTGGGTATAGGAGTTGAAAACACTGTACTTATGATGAAAAAAAGTATTTCTTCAAAAGTCTATGCAGGAATTTAAAAGCTAAGATAATTTCAGAGTTTAATATTGAAAAAAAATTGGCGCCATTGGGAATGTCTTGAAAAAACAACTGCTAAACTAAATCTGTGGCCACAAGGCATAACAGTGAATGCCTCTTTTTTCAAATTTCCAGGAGAGCATTTTAAAGGTTTGAATCGATGTGGCATAAAATTTATTGAGATATTGAAATTTTACATAAGTAAATTTTAATTATTTGAAAAAAAACGTTCATATTATATTTATAAGTATTTTAAATGATACAGAGTAAAAACTATTTTATGTCTTTGCTCCCTATTTAATAAGATTAGTTTTAAGACACTCAACTCGAATTGTTCCTACAAAAGGTTTTTTTTGTTAGACAAAGAAGTACAAGTTGACTTATGCTCGTAGTCCAAAACACAAGTTCAAAATTTATTAGGCTCAAATCGACTTATGCTCTTATTCCGAAATGCTTATCGCACAAATATATAAGTTATGCTATATAGATATGGCTTATATGTAAGAAAAAAAGTCAGTGTAAGGGGTTCCTGATATTAAACTTATTTTTATAAAAAATTAAGCCAAATTAACATAAAAATGTATGTGTATATTATTTAATTCATTTGTATTTAATACTTATATATCGTAACCTTTTAAGAAAATATATATTTTCAACTAAGATCAAGTTCGGTCTTATAAATTAGCTCAAGATAACATAGTATAAGAATGATAAATAGTATATCTATAATATTAATAGGCTAGGCGATTTCTTGTGACCGATGTTTTGTTTTACCGTTTTATCCGGATTTCGACTAAACGTGTATTATCTGAAAGGTATTTCTTCTAAGCTGTTTTCCAGATTTCCATATTTTTAATTTTTTGTCCTTTATTTTGAATAAATTACACTTAAAGTTGCTACTAACACATACATAAAATTATACATATGCTATTGTTAATGTATTTGGTAATGAGTTTGTTATCTTCATTCACAATAATAAGAAACCAAAAAAGTGTTGGTTTGTGAATTTGCTAAGTTAAAAAATAAAGTTTCCTAGAATTTGCACTCGAATTTCCAGCGCTGGAATCTGCTAGTATAGAAAAATAGTTTAAAAAAGTAAGAATTCAATTTATATAATGAAAACATAACTTAAAATATGTGGTAATCTATAAATTAATACGTGAAGGAAAATTTTCTAATCATTTTTTAAGCAAAATGCTGTCACGGCTTGTTATGAAAATTGGTACAGTTATAGTTCATATGGAGGAGAAGTGCTGAATGATAAAATTTGTGGATAATATGTCTTAAAGATATATTAAATTAATTAAAATAAAATATTTCTAATATTTCCTAACATCCTGTTAATGCGAATAATTTAAGTTGTATATGATACGCCCTGTGTTGAATTGTGAATTTAGTGACTAGGCTCATTTAAATATTCATGAATTTTTTAATATATAGATTAAAAAAACATTGAAAGAAAAAACGTAATGAAAAAATATTATTTCCTAGAATTTGCACTCGAATTTCGAGTGCTGGGCTATACTAGTAACTTTTATTCTTCATAAAATTCAACTTCCACAATATCAGGTCGCTCGACGAAATTAAAAGTTTTTGTCTCTTAGAGCTTTTAGTTAAAAAAATACTTGCAACTTATTAAATTACACTACCCAACAAGGTTTTGGACTGGAGCAACCAAATATCTTTCCTAGGGTAATTTGGTGGGCTGAATTCGAATTTGTAACTGGTATTCTCTATCACATCAAGTTTTCGAGAAACAAAAAAAATGTTTTTATTGGTTTTTTACATAAAAAATCAATGAATTTTCAAAAGTGAATGGCGTTATTGGAACGTCGTTTGTATTTTGTTGGGTTTCACGTATTCACGTAGTCCAGAAATGGTCTCCCAGCATGCTTTTGTCCAAAAATCCTTGATAATTTCTTTCAATTTTCATTAAATCTAAGTGAGCACGTTCCCCTTGTTTGTTGCTCACCACACCTAAGTTTTGTGAAAAATAATCTAAATGCGAATAAAGAAAATGCATTTTGAGTAACATTCGTGCACATAATTCGTCATAATTTTTCAATAATTCAGCAACAATTTTTCTGTAGTTCTCACTCTTATTGTTTCCGAGAAAACTGTCCACGATGCTCTTGAAAGATTTCCAGGCTGCATGGTCTTTCTCCAATAAACATTGTGAAAAATTGTCATCATTCAATAGCTTCCTGATCTGAAGGCCAACAAATATGCCTTCTTTGATTTTAGGATTTGAAATTTTAGGAAAAACCGCTAACAAATATTTAAATGCTGCTCCATCTTTCTCCAGAGCCTTGACATTGTTCTTAGAAACGCCCAATTTTATGTGCAGCGGCGGAAGAAGAACGTCATTTGGATCAATTAATGGTTTATTTGAAATGTTTTGTTTTCCTGGTGAATCCTCGGTTCTTTTTGGCCACTCTGTTCTGACGTAATGGTGACATATAGCGCGACTATCCCATTGACAATGGAAACAACAATATTCTGTGGAACCTTCTAGCACACCAGTCAACAAACCAATGACCTAAAACAGATTAATTTACAGTTATTTACGATGGTCTATACTATGTATACAAAGAAATTTAAATCACACACCTTAAGGTCACCACAGATCTTCCATTTATGATCGTTGAATTTGAGTAATGTCAAAATTTCAGTCATTGATTCGTAATTTTCCTTTTTATTAATGGCATGAGCAGTTGGTATGGATGGCTTTTCATTCCCATTATGCAAAAGAAGAGCCTTTAAAATGTACTTAGAGCCATCAATAAATAATCTCCATTCAGTTTTGTCATATGGCTGGTTTATTTTTTTGAAATAAACCATCAACATCAGTTTAGTATAGAAAAGAGTGTTTCTCTTCAAAATATCCAGCCAACTCCAAGCTTCTTTCTCTATAGATTGTTACTTTTGTCCCAACTGCAAGATTTTTCCACTGCTGCATGCATGAAGCTAGTAATTCTGCGTCTTGCTTCGTTATATGTAAATCCCGAATTAGATCATTCAGCTCAGCTTGAGTCACTAAATGGCGTTCATCATCAGCCTCACACAAACTTCCACTGCTGGTGAAAGGTGTTTCGGACTTACTGCTCGTAGCACTGGGAATGACTGGTAATGGATCATTTGATGGTTGTTGAACTGCTTAGGAAACCGATGGGACATTCGCGTAAGTAACATTTTTTCGATTTTTCATATTGAATCCCGCAACTTTTGTTAAACAGAAATAACAATCGGTTTGGTCAAAAAGATATTCTTGCCATTTGATCACTTGTATAGAAAAGTTCTACACCTATTGCAAAACATTGTCGGTGTCCACGGTTTTCCCAAGTTTCTGACAGTTAAACCAAAATAATGTAAATATGCATATTTTAATGATTCTGATATTGCATATCCTTTTTTTTCAACCAAATATTCACCACACACAAAGCAAAACTAGCTTGAATTAGTAACACACGATCTCCCTGACATGGTTAAACGTTACTATTATGAAGCTTTAGAATGAATGTGGGCTTCTGTCAAATTAATAATTGTGAAATGATAGTGTCAGTATTGCCTGTTTTACAGTATTGCCAATATACGATAAAAAATGATCAAGACGTGATAGCCCCAGATTCGAATTCAGCGCACCCATATTAGTTAAAAAACATGCTTCGTTTCTGCAGTCAATTTTTTTTTTAATTTGTAGACCACTGTTATTTCTATGATGCAATTATAAAATTACGAATTTTTGAAAAATGTTTTGCTTATTTTTGGAAAATATCATTAGAATTACTGTATTAAGAATTAACAAAAAGAGCAACTAACTCGCCCGGAATTTCAAGAATTTCTCCGTGAACCATATGTACTGGGCCACAGTTAAAGTCTTCCTTAAAAGGAACCCGTAAGCCTATTAGTATAACAAAGAGTTGATCTGATCAATGCAGTGAATCATTTGATGTTTTAAGTTGATGATGAAATATTTCTATATTATTATGAAAATAATATTTTATTTAATAAAACAGTTGCTTAATTATTTTCAATATTTTTCTCATATACATGGCATTGGACTATCCCTTGTTATCCCACACAAAATCCTAAAATTATGATCAGGCATTTTTATATCCTAAGTCTTATATGAATGCCATACTTAAAAAATCGATTGCGCCTAACTAAAAAATTTTTCTAATAATATTATTATTACCACAATTATTACCAAACTTTACTTAGAGAAACTTGTTTTGAATATAAACAATCATCAGTCAAGCGCTTTGATATTAAAATTCAAATAAATCTGAAAGTGGAGTTAATCGATTTGGCAAGTGAGACATATGTATTTTTTTCTCTAAATTTATCATTTATGAATTAACTACAAATTCCTTTTTCCTGTTCTTTTCTTAAATTTTCGAAACTAGTAACATTATCTTTACCTCTAATGTAAATTACTTAATTATGGCCCTATGCTCCCTCGAGGAGGGAACGGCACATATGTACATATATACATATACTCAATTTGTAATTGAGCGATATATTTCATTTGCCGAGGAGATCTATCTGCTTTAGATCTGTAAAATCGTAAAGGTATGACCTTCTAAAAAAATATTTAAACAAAGATATTTAGCAGGAATTTTCCACCTAAAGGTGGAAAAACATGGTTCTGTAGAACTTAGTTTTCTAGAAAATAGAGTAAGAGTTCCCAAATATTATCAGTTTTTAATAAAACGGAGTTTGTTAATAAAACATTGCAATTTTCAAGTTCCTAGCTTTAAGATATTGAACGTATGAATGATAATTTTATGAAATTAAATATTAATTATACAGCGTTTCAGTGAGTCAGTGAGCCAGTGATCGGCCAAGAATCCTCTTAACATATAATATTTATTTTAAATATCCTTAAAGAAACCTGTCAGGAGCTGTTAAATGCGATGAACCTGGAGACCAGTTGATTGTCCAAGTTATGTCAAACCATAAGGGTATATATTATTTTAATTAAACAACTTGTCTATTTTATGTTTATAACCAGACTGGCCTCCAGTCGTGCTTTATTGATATTCTTGTATTACTCACATACCACTTATATGTTAATATTTTATACAACTGTTAAGTTTACCAGTATTCTGGGTTGCATATATAGTGATGCACTACAAAACGTCTCCCTGCTGATGTTGAAGAACTATGCTGTACGCTCTCCTATATACGTCCAATATTTTGAGCAGTGTTCACGGTAGGTTTTCTTCCGGCACCACGAAGTGTTCTAATGACCCATGTTGACGAAAATGTTAAATCAAATGGTTCATTGCTGACGCTGTGGGTGTAATGTGCATATTAAAATGACAACGATATGCACACTGTGTCAACACAATGAATTCAATTATTTTTGTTCGTTGTTGGATTGTATAGTTATTGAAAATTAATAATTCACAAAATGCTGAAAAAAAACAAAAAAAATAATTTAAAAAGTTATAAATAATTCAAACCATATAGCTAAAACTGCACCACCCTGCACCCTGACAAAAAGTTCTTAGCTACACCTGTACCATGCGATAAGAGAATTGGTCTTAGGTGCAATTAGTTGGGTATAAAAATAAGCATAAACTAAATCTAAGTGAATTTTTTATTAAGTTTTTACCTGCAGATCTCAAAAAATTCATATCGGATACTATATTTATATGGGAACCAGGTCGAAAAATGGTCCAATGCTGACCATATTTGGTACGATCACTTATTTTTTCTCGCAAACATATATAAAAAACCAAATTTGGGAAATAACTGTGCTATATTTTTGTTTTTGACAGGCTTAAGTGAAGATGCGGAAGCAGCTTTATATGGGGGCTATGACTAAGAATTGACCTATATGGATTATTTTTGGACTACTGATTAATGGATGTAATAAGCACACACAAACCCAATTTGACCGAGATCTATATGATAATTTGAATCTTATGGCCAGGGCTGTGGAGTGGTCAACTCCGTTCCAATTTCGACTCCAACTCCGATGGCTGCTCCTACTTTAAATCTGACTCCGATGCTTAATGTATATTGACATATTTATATAAATAGTGATAATTATGTTGTGAGTAATTGATGTCAGTGAATCAATATAACATTTATTTTTTTAAATTTTTTTTTATTTAAATTAATTATTTTATTAACACTGTGTTACAAAAAAACAAATACCTAAGATGTGATACTTTTTTTCTGATAGGTCTTGTCGAGTCCTTGAAACAACTTCAAATCCTTAGGTACGGGTAAAAAACTAATTTTTTTTGCAAAAATAACATTTTCTATTATTCAACTCAAAAATGTTTACAGGCATTTATTAAATTTTTTTTATTAAAATTTTAACAACTCAGTTAATTTTTATCAGATTTTTTAAACCAAAGCTGCATTTTGCTCATAAATAAACACACTTTTATAATAAGTGAATAAATTATACGGTTCTTAAAAAAATGTGTAAAAGCATCTTCAAAGTTGAAAAATAAAGAACATTAAAAAAATGATTTTACTGGAGGAATACGCAAAGATGTCTCAATATTACTTAAATATCATGGTCATATCTTCGAAAGAACTCAGTTTCCTCTTTCTAAATCCGCTGACATTCAACAAAGTTACTGGCTTACATGTACCAAAGGACCAAAACCCCGGTGTTTTATTCGTAACTCAAGATTTTTGAGGTGTTTCGCAAATTTCAATGATATGGTCTTGTTCTACTGGACAAGTATCGCATCCTAGGTATTTCTGTTTCATTCTTTTTTTTTTGTATCACTGTGTAATATGCAAAACACTATTAGATCGGAAACTTAAAATAACAAAACATCAAATAAAATACCAAAAATTCTAAAAATAACTCTGCATTTGGTTTTGGAAAAAGGATAGCTTCAGTAATATCAGGCTTCAGTGATGCTTTCAAATCGGATAATACTTCTGCGGACACTTGTTTTGGTGGCAGAACATCACTCTAGATAATCTCAGCATTCATTGGAATTGCAACTTTTTTTTGCTAAATCTGAATAACGGTAAAATTCCTCTTCCTCATTTAAAGCCTGGGAAAAGTCTATTCTAAGACTGTTGTAGTTTCTATGTCTCCGCTACTTTCTACTAAATTTAAACGACAACCTGCTCGTCTAAATTTTTTTCAAAATCATTATGTTTAAATAGTGTTTTTTTTAATTATTATTAAAAAAAAATAAAATTATTTTAAATATTTGATCTTCAAATAAATTATTTGTTAGCTAATGCCTACTAAACTCCACTTTGACTTTCGGAATTCAATGTAATTTTTTTTTTTGATTAAGAGGTTAACTACGACACCAGACCTTTAATACAGAATATTCTAAATATTGTTCAAAATTAATTATATTAACCACAAACCTTTAAAAAACACAAAAATCTATTTTCAACTTGATCAATAACCAAGTATAGGTTCGGCTAATACAATTTAGACTCAAATAATGCAAATAATTTAAATTATGAAATACTTTTATATTATTAAATTTATAAAATGAATTAAAATATACTTTTTCATAGTGATCTCTAAAATATTACGTCGCCAATTTCGAAGAATTTTTGTTTTGGCAAATATTTGGAAAATTATTCCAATTTTTCATGTACGTGCAATAACGAAAACTTTTGGAGTTGGAGTCGCGATTAGAAAATAGATTTATCAATAAACTTAAAGGAAGACAAAGGTAATATTATCTATAATTTCCAATTATGATACCTAACACTACGAATATTTTAATCTGTGATATTTTATTTATTTTAACATTTATTTTTATTTACATTTTGTGTTTTATGTTGTGATTGTGTCAAATAAATTCAAATGTATACTCTTTATTTATATGAAAATTGACAAAAAGTTATATGTAAGTTATATTATTCCTTAAATGTTAAGCTATCATTTTCTTAAATACATGTTTTTATTATTTTTTGTTGTTATGGTTACCAGATTCATTAAATTAAAATCCCTGAAGATGGTGGAAGAATTCCACCAAAACGTCGCATGAAAACAATATTTAATTTAATAAAACAGTTGCTTAATTATTTTCAATATTTTTCTCATATAAATCGTATATGAATGCCATACTTAAAAAATCGATTGCGCCTAACTAACAAATTTTTCTAATAATGTTATTATTACCAAAATTATTACCAAATTTTACTTAGAGAAACATGTTTTGAATATAAACAGTCATCAATCAAGCGCTTTGATATTAAAATTAAAATAAATCTGAAAGTGGAGTTAATCGATTTGGCAAGTGAGGCATACGTATTTTTTTTCTAAATTTATCATTTATGAATCCACTAGAATTCTTTTTTCCTGTTCTTTTCTTAAATTTTTTAAACTAGTAACATTTTCTGTTAATGAAACATTCTAGCAATCTGGAAAACATATGAGCACCAACATTATCTTTACCTCTAATGTAAATTACTTAATTATGGCCCTATGCTCCCTCTAGGAATGAAAGGATCATATGTTTATATATATATTCAATTTGTAAATTTAGCAATATATTTTATTTGCCGAGGAGATCTATCTGTTTTAGATCTTTAAAATCGTAAAAGTATGACCTTCTAAGAAAATATTGAAACAAAGATATTTAGCAGGAATTTCCAGTTCAAAGGTGGAAAAACCATGTTCTGTATAACTAAGTTTTCTGGAAAATAAATTATGAGTTCCCAAATACCGTCAGTTTTTAATAGAACGGACTTTGTTAATAAACCATTCTAATTTTCAAGTTCCTATCTTTAAGATATTGAACGCATGGATGATAATTTTATTAAATTAAATATTAATTATACAGCGTTACATTGAGTCAGTGAGTCAGCTATCGGTCAAGAATCATCTTAATATATAATATTTCTTTTAAATATCCCAAAAGAAACCTGTCAGGAGCTCCGGTGAACCTGGACCAGTTAAATCGCTTGTGCGACCGCCGTGATTGTCCAAGTTGTGTCGACGTCTCCTTGCTGATGTTGAAGAATTATGCTGTACGCTCTCCTATACACGTTCAATATTTTGAGCAGTGTTCGCGGTAGGGCTTCTTCCGGCACCACGAAGGGTTCTACAGACCCATGTTGACGAATATGTCCAATCAAATGGTTCATTTCCGACGCTGTGGGTGCAATGCGCATATTAAAATGATGACGATATGGACGCTGTGTCAACACAATGAATTGTTAGTTTGAAAAATTAAATTCAAATATTTTTGTTCATTGTTAGATTGTATAGTTATTAAAAATTAATTCCCCTACTCTTCTTCACAAAATGTTGAAAAAAAAAACAACAACAAAATAATAAAAAGTTATAAAGATTTCAAACCATATAGCTCATTCTGCACCACCCTGTATATAAATAAATATATTTGCGATAAAATTCTTAGCTACTACATGCTGTAAGAAGCCTCTTATATTTATAGTTGGTGGTACTTTGATTGTTTACTTATCAACCTTATCAAAATTAAGTATGAAAATTTTATTCGGTCTAGACCGACTATGCGGCGCCCTATACCTTGCGATAAGAAAATTGGTTTTAGGTCCAATTAATTGGGTATAAAAATAAGCATAAACTAAATCTAAGTGAATTTTTTATTAAGTTTTTACCTGGGCACCAGGTCGGAAATGGTCCTACGCTGACCATATTTGGTAAGATCACTTATTTTTCTCGCAAACATATATAAAAAAACCAATTTTGGAAACAACTGTGCTATATTTTTGGTTTTGACAGGGTTAAGTGAAGATCCGGAAGCAGCTTTATATGGGGGCTATGACTAAGAATTGAACTATAGGGTTTATTTTTGGACTACTGACTAATGGATGTATTAAGCACACACAAACCCAATTTGACAGATATCTATATGATAATTTGAATCTTATGGCCAGGGCTGTGGAGTCGTCAACTCCGTTCCTACACCGACTCCGACTCCGACGGCTGCTCCTACTTTAAATCTGACTCTGATGCTAAATGTATATTTACATATTTTAAAAACATTGATAATAATATTGTGGGTAAATATTTTTTTTATTTTAATTAATTCTTTTAATAACAGACCCTGTCCTTGAAATTTGCGCAACGACTTCAAAATCTTGAGTTACGGGTAAAAAACTATTTTTTTTTTTTTTTGCAAAAATAACGTTTTCGATTATTCAACTCAAAAATGTTTACAGGCATTTATTAAATTTTTTTATTAAAAGTTTAATAACTCAGTTAATTAAATTAAACATACTTTTATAATAATTTCATAAATTATACGGTTCCTAAAAAAAAATGTGTAAAAGTATCCTCAAAGTTGAAAAATAGAGAACAATAAAAAAAATGAGTTTGCTGGAGGGATACGCAGAGATGTCTCAATATTAATTAAATATCATGTTCATATCTTCGAAAGGCCTTAGTTTCCTCTTTCTAAATCCGCTGATATTCAACAAAGGTACTGGCTTACATTTGTAAAAGGACCAAAAACCCGGTTTTGTATCCGTAAATCAAGATTTTTGAGGTGTTTCACATATTTCAATGACAGGGTCTTCTTGTATTGGACAAGTATCGCATCCCAGGTATTTCTGTTTTATTCTTTTTTTTTTTTTGTATCACTGTGTAATATGGAAAATACTATGAAATCGGAAACTTAAAATAGCAAAACTTCAAATAAAATAACAAAAATTATAAAAATAACTCTGCATTTGTCTTTAAAAATAGGATAGCCTCAATAATATCTGGCTTCAGTGATGCTCTCAAATACGATCTGGTGATTTTGAATGCAGAAGATTATACTTCTGCGGACACTTGTTTAGGTGAAAATGCCACGGTGATCAGAACAGCACCCTGGATAATCTCAGCATATTTTGGAATTGCACCTTTTTTTCTAAGTCTGAAGAATGGACACATTTCTCTACCTCATTTAATGCCTGGCAAAAGTCTATTCTAAGACTGTTGGACTGCTCCTGCTCGTCTAAATTTTTGTCAAAATCATTATGTTTAAATAGTGTTAAATAGTGTTAGTATATTAAATATTTGGTTTTCAAATAAAGTTTTTGTATGCTAATGCTTACTAAACTTCACTTTGACTTTCTGAATTTAATGTAATTATTTTTTTTAAATAAACTATAACACCAGACCTATAATATAGAATATAGTGAATATTGTTCAAATTCAATTAATTTAAGTACAAGTCTTAAAAAAACACAAATATCTATTTTCAACTTGTTCAATAACCGAGTATAGGTTCAGCTAATACAATTTCGACTCCTACACGCACTAATAATTAAAATTCCAAATAATTTAAATTATGAAATAGTTTTATATTATTTAATTTATAAAATGGATTAAAATATACTTTTTCTTAGTGATCTGTAAAATATTACGTTCCCGATTTCGAAGAATTTGTTTTGGCAAATATTTGAAAAATTCTTTGAATTTATCATGTACGTGCAATAAAGAAAACTTTTGGAGTTGGAGTCGCGATTTTTTGTAGCGAATCCTACTCCGACTTAGACTCTGACTTCTGTTCAAACATAGCGACTCCGATTTCACAACTCCGACTCCACAGCCCTGCTTATAGCAATTTAAGTCAATCTCATTTGTATGGGGGCTAGGTCTGAACATGCACCGATTTTCACCAATTTCAATAACGTTCGTCCTATATGCAATAGAATCTTACACAACAAATTTCATCAAATACGTTCATACTTGCCACCTGTAGTTTGATTACAAATATTACATGGACACACAGGCGGTCAGACAGACAGATGAACGGACGGACGGACATCGCGAGATCGACTCTGAGTCTATCGGTATACATAATAAAAGTTCAGTCAAAGCCAAATATTTTTGGTAGTAACAAACATCAGCACAAACTCATTATACCCTGACTACATAGTGGTATAGGGTATGAACAAAATACTGTCCAAAACAACGAATGGATTGATAAATATTACGGCGAATCTTCACCTTCATACTCAATGATAAAAAATTTTGTTCTGAACTTAGACGTGGTCGTACATGATGTAAGAATGTGTCCAAATTAAAATGTGACTTTTATATTTAAATTTCGCGGATTTGTAGATTTTTTAAGTTGGTAGTACTGTTTTTGACATCTGTGCCAAATTTCATGTCGATTCCTCTATTGTAGCTGGTTTTGTAAAGAAATTACATTAAATTTTGTTTGCGGAATCAAAATTCTGCTGGAGAAAATTAAGGATGTCAAAAAAAAATGTTTACAAGTGGGACAAACTCTTCCGAAAAGCAACTAATTAAGAAAATGTCAATGATATCAAAGATAGTAAAAGACTGAAAAATATTAACAATTAGAGTTTGGTTCCAAAAACACTAAATTTTTTTGAATACCATCACTGCGCTATGTGCCCCACGTTCTTTAATGGATTTGAATGTATTTTAGTAAATTGAACAAAAACATTTTTCTATTAATCTCTTGCCAATGCAAAAATATTTAACCCCCTGTATTCTGCAGAGCTGTCTACCAGCGAGTATTATATTTTTTTTTCGAATTTTAGAAACTGAATTCGTGGAAAGACAGTTTTCACCATCTGACCAAGAAAACACAATAAGTTTGGAAACAATTTTCCTTATTTCTCAACATAATGTCATCGTCAATAGTTTCGATACCCTGTTTATAGTAAGAACTGAACAGTTTCTTAAAAACTTCATTGTTAACAAATATTTTACCACCGAGCCATTTTTTTCAAGATTGGAAATAGAAAATAATCCGACGGAGCTAAATCTGGCGCATCCCAAAAAACAGATGCCATAACCTTGCTTGCAGATAGAGCAAGATTCTTCCATTTCAGTCCACTGTTTTGGTCGTTACTTTGTCTAATGTAAGAATTGGTAGAACCATGTCTCATCCATGGTTACGAAACGATGCAAAAACTCAGATTTATTGCCTTGAGAGAACGTTAATGACTCTATTGAAATATCTTCACGACGCACAGTGGCTGAAAATCGTTTTTCATTTGCAAAAATTCTGTAACTTTAGAACTAATCAAATATTTTAATAATTTTTAATTTAATGCATAGATTTTATTTTTATTTTTTTTACAAAAAATGTCGCACTTTATTTGCACTTTCTTCGAAAAATTTGTTTTTTTATATATTCTAAAGAGCAACCTTATCTTATACATCAATCGAAAGGTCTCAAAGTTGAGCCCTCGTAAATCGCAGAAAATTCCAGCAATTGATTTCTTTCAGGTCACAGTGTGAGAATATTCTCCATTTGATTATATTTTCACCCTATGACATCAAAGAGGGTAATAATCATTTTATGAACAGAGTACTTTGAGACCTTTTGATTTATTTGTAAGATAAGGTTGATATTAATTCAGAATATATAAAAAGATACACTTTTCGAAAAAAGCACAAATAAAATGCTACATTTTTAGTCAGAAAAAAAACGGCGTCAGTTGAAATTTCATTAAAATTGATTGAGTTTTTTTTAAAGAATTCTAGGTCAAAGTTGAACTTTTCATTTTTTTTTTTTTTTTGTAACTTTTAGCATGAAATATGAGTTTTTTAATTTTTTTATTTATTAAAAAATATCATATGTGGATTTAAATAATAATTATATGCATTTTTCGTACTAATGAGATTTTTTTAATGTTGTAGTGAAAAAAAATATTTACACTCAAAAAAAGAAACAAAATCAACTGCAAATTTTGCTATTACTACTTGAAAAATTAAATATTTTTTGCTGTCAAATTTGCCAATTTGTTTACACTAAAAGAATATTTACACTTCAAAAAACGTTAGTAATATCATATAAAAATCTTGCTATTACTATAAATTTGTTAATTTTAAAAAAATAAGTCTGCACAATGATTCTGATTTTTTTTTTAAATTTAAATACTAAAATATTGGTTTTTATTTTTTGAATCTGTCTTATTTATTAAAACATTTCATACACATGTGTACAACCGTTTAAAAAGAAATAGTGCAATAGATTTTAATAGCATTTGTAACAATGGGAGGCTTTGTTTATTATTATTTTTTGCTAATACTGTGAAATTGTAATTAATATTCATTTGATTCAAATATTGATTGCAAATATTCCATATTCCGCTCTGTGTTATTTTTGTTCTTTAGTAGTTTCTTGACTTCTTCATCTAAATCCCGATGTTCCACATTCCATTTATTTCAAATACTGGAAATTTTTCTAGTATTATGCTCTTTATAAAATCTGCAATCCTTATTCCTTTTCTCTTGAGCCTCCTCTGATAGATCTCCAAGTGGCAACAAATGATATTAAATGGCATCTTCTGCATGATAAAAGATTTTGTGAACTGTTAGAGACATATTTCTCCATGGGTACTTGGTTGTATATATTTTTGCAGTTTTCTTAGCATAATCTCCAAATTTTCTAGAGTCAATTTCTTCATTGCATGCAAGTAATACTAGGATTATCTTAAACATGAAAATAAGGTTATTTCAGATGCTGTTTCTGGATCTGAAAAGAATCTTCTTGCGGTATTTTCATCATTTGTATTGACCTTGTTTTGGCTGATCTTTAATGAATGCAAATTTGCGATATTCATCTTAAACACGTTTCCCTTTTTAAACTTCTTAACTCTTTGTTGATTTCATTGTTTCTTATTGATCCTGAAGACCCGATATCCAAATTCATATGCATCAAAATTATCTAGTGGTTTCGTCGCGTTATTCAAAGCATGGCCTACTTTTCCATCTATCATTGTCAGCATTAATTTGTAGCTTACCTCAATTTGCTGACCATCTAAAAATTTTTAATTTTTTTCAGAATTTTTGCATTCATATAAAAAAAGATTTTTTTTTTTAATGTCAAAAAATGTGCTCAAAAATTCCGAAAAATTTTTGCGTATTCCATGAATGATTCTGAACACTTTTTATTCAATAAATTTTCTTCCAACGTGCATAATTTCCCAGTAAAAAAATCCCTTATCCACAAATAGTTTGGAACATTATGGTCGTTTTTTGGAAACAATTAAAAAAAACAAGTAAGAAAGTTATAGTCGGTCTAGACCGACTATACGATACCCTATACCATGCGTTTAGAGACCTTATCTCTCAGGCCCAACTAACTGGATATAGAAAATAAGCATAAACCAAATTTGAGTGGGATTTTTATTAATTTTTTCGGCTGCAGATATGAAAAAGTTCATATCGGATGCTATATCTATATGGGGACTAGGCCCAAAAATGGACCGATCCTGACCATGTTTGGCAAAGTCTCTTGTATTTTGCAAAAATATATACAAACACAATTTGAAAAGAATCAGTGCAATATTTCTGTTTTTTGATAGATTTAAGTGAAGATCGGGAAGCAGCTCTATATGGGGCCTATGACTAAGAGTTGTCCAATAGGGATCATTTTTGGACTACTGATTAATGGATGTAATATATACACACAAACCCAATTTGACTAAGATTTGTATGATAATTTGGATCTTATGGCAATATATGCAGCACAAAGTCATTATACCCAAACCACATAGTGGTATAGGGTATAAAAATTTTTCTCTGCAGTTTCACGCAGACACAAATTCTCAGCTGAAAATTTTTGAAAAAAAACATTCTTGCGCTCTGTGACCCTGCTGCGCCAAAAATCATTTCTTTTTTTCGTAAAAAGCAAGTTTTGGTGACAAATTCCAAAAAGATGTGAGCCGAAATCAAAAATCCCAAAAGAGGAATCGATGGGCAAATTCAAGATGAACATTAGAAAAAAATCCCCTAGCTCAAACAGTTGAACTATGTGAGGTGTAGAGTAATTTGAATGCAACAGTGGCGATTCGTCCCACTGTGCGACAGTCATCCAATACAATTTTGTGCATTTTCTTAACCATTTCTAGTGCGGCCACCTCAATTGGTCGACCACTGCTTTGTTCGTTTTGGCAGGTCGTATGGCATCGTTTAAACTCTGTCACACAATATTTTATAGTCGTAAACGAAGGATCAGGCCTCCTCAGAATATAATCTAGCTCTTTGGAAATTCACTGAGATCGTTTACTCTTGATGGCTCCAAAAAAAAAAATACTAAAAACGTAGCGCCTTGAAACTTAAAACATACATTTTATAAAATCGCCACTGTTCGCCAAAGTAATTTTTTTCAAACTACTGCCGCTATCTCCACGTCAAGTGATATTGTTCTGGGACCAAACGTGTATTTTACATTTTTAGGTTGGGCCTTATGGAAAAGCTGACGTGATTTTATTCTGAGTAAACTTCTCGATTTATAACACCTAATATCGGGAGTTTTCTCTAATTTTCAAAAATTTTACAACATAGAAAATTTTAGAGATTTGTATTTTAAACCGCTTTTAATGTTTCTGATAAAATATCTACAAAATCCATAAATAGTTTTTGATATTACATGACGGTTCGTAGTATAGTATAGATTGGGAGTGTAATTTTGCCAACTTCAATTTTTGTATATACACACAGAAAACAGATTCATTGTGGGTACCGAATTTATTGCCAACCCAATTGCGATAATGCTAATAACCGCTTTTAGGGTTCACGTCGATTACAATTCAATTGCCTTAACAGTAAATATTTTATCATAATAGAAAATTTGCTGACGATATTAAATTTCAATTGATGCAATCAAAAATGCAGTTGTTCCCCTTTAGAACAATTCGGTTGGCAACTATTTTTTCTGTGTGTAGGAAAAAATTCTGAGAATTCTATTTATTTACAGAAAATTTTTCAAAAAATCTGAGATCATTCCATTATTTTGCAATATTTATTTTGCGCCATAACATTTTGCTGTTTTTGTAGCTTCATGTCCCATATTCCCAAGTACTGGAAACAAATGACTCAGATCAGCAATCAAAATAAAAAACCAAATTCGTTAAAATGTTTTTCTAATGTAATCGATCAGCAAGACTACTGTATGTCAAATAAATTTTTTTTGCTTACTTTCAAAATCTTCGCAACCACTTGAATTCTTTGCTTCCGAACTTTTTTGTTTTGCATATTTAAACTTATGCAAACATATTGTGGCAAATTTTCAGAGACACAAATATTCATGACGATTTAAATGCTAAACAAAAACAAGCCAATATACACACACACTAACACAAAAAAAGCTGTTTTTATTCATATGTGTAGGTAAGTACTTGTACATATGTTGCTCATAAATGGCCAGACAAATTGCGGTAAGCACTTTTCCTGTCCGTATTCAGAGTCGTAAATTTGTCGCACGTAAGGGTTGTCTTTCTGCCACAAATACTACGAAGCACAGACATCAAGAAAATGTACCAAATCTTTATTACCATTCACAAAAATTCACTCTAGCGCTCACTCCATTGCAACCTATAAAATGTTGTGCTTAAAAACGAGTTTTATATGTGTTGTTGTTGTTTTTGTATTATCCTTGTCATTCTTCCATCGCTGTGGCAAAGCTCATCAGGTAATGCTTCAGCACGTATTCAGCATTCAGCAAAAAAGTCAAAAATTCATTGAATTCAAGTTGTTGCATTATTAATAAGCCTTAAAATTAAGAAAAGCTATTTACATTTTTCGTATCGCCCTCTGTAGCATTCATGCAACCAACCATCCATCCATCCCCTCTTGCTTGTCACTCACTCCCTGTACAGATAACAATTCAAATTTGATTCTTCTGTGCCAACCACCCAAAAACAATGAAAATGTAGCAACAACAAAAAAAACAAGAAAACTTATGTTTCAGTTTTGTGGATTCAACCTTGTATAGATTTGTGGTTTCATGTCTGACAACAACTACAAGAAAAACTTAATACTATTTAATAAGGTAAAGAAAAAAATTTTGAACAAGTTTAGGGTTTTAGATATTCATAACTCGCTCGGAATTACAGGTTTTATTTAAACTACATTTACAAGGTTTGTAAGATCATTAGGTATTTAGATTTTCCTCTCAACTACATTTTTCCTTGCAAAGGTGTAATTGAAAGCAAATCGTATATCACTCGTTGTATAGTGTTTACTCAAAATCAGTCGTTTTAATTGTTTTAGCAAAGTGCAAATCGCAAATGTATAAACACTTTGATAAACTGTGGAATATACGCATTAATCATTACAAACCGTCATTCATGGGTCAAATTTTTAATGCAGATCTTATTAACACACTGAGCATGATGAATATGACGAATTGAAAACAAAAGCTTCATGTGCTCCATATTGACTTGGAAAAGAATAATATAATCAACTGTATCTGTCTGAACTGATCTGTATGAAACGAAAAGCGGACTTGCAAAAAGCGAAAAAATTCCCTCGCAAGGGATTAAAAATGAAATTAAATGAATTTTACCAAGACCAATAGCAACTTAGGCCTTTGGCTCAATATATCTGTGTTCCTAAGTATTAACCGCCTAAGTCGAAAATCATGCTTTCGAGAAAAATAACTTTTTATATAAATGTAATGAGACTTCATTACGACTTAGGTCAGTATATTTTCATTAATAACTTTTTAATAGAACATGATAGCATACATAACTCAAATCATTCTTAAGTCGACTTAGGCGGTTATCGCTTGTGACCGCAGATATTACAAAAAATTTACTTAACTTAGGGAATCGTGTTATATCTATACTAATCTATTCTTTATAATAATAATAATAATAATAATAATAATAATAATAATAATAATAATAATAATCTATACTAATCTGTACTAATAATAATAATAATAATAATAATAATAATAATAATAATAATAATAATAATAATAATAATAATAATAATAATTTTAATAATAATAATAATAATAATAATAATAATAATAATAAAAATATTAATAATAATAATAATAATAATAATAATAATAATAATAATAATAATAATAATAATAATTATAACAATTATTTGTAATATTATAATAATTAATATTTGAAAGAGGTATTGCGTGTTTGTTTGTTTGTTTGTTTGTTTGTAGAAGTAATCTCCGTAACTATTCATCTGATCTTCCTAAAATTTTCACAGAGTCTTACTGCGGATGTGGGAAGTGCTATAGGCTATAAATTGTTTTAAATATGTTTAGTGGGCGTGGCACCTCCCACACAAAGTAAATTTTTAATATCATGTATATTGAGTACTATGATAGGGTGAACTTTGCAAATTTGTGTGAGGTCACCTATTGTTAATATTAGTAGGTACGCCGGAAATGAGCAGGATCGGATAAGTGGGCATGGTACCTCCCATACAAGTAATAATTCAATATTATATATCTCGAGTATAGTGATAGAGAGAGCTTTTCAAATTTGTCTGATATCACCTATTATTAATGTGGGTAGTCGGACAAAAAATGTTCAGTATCGGACCAATAGGCGTGGCACCTGCTATACAAAGTAAATATAAAATGCCATATATCTGCAGTAGTGAAATAGTGAGAGTCTTGGGACTTTGTGGGAGTTATTCATGTGATTAGTTATATAAAAAGGGCGTGATCGGAGCAGTGGGCATGGTACCGCCCATTCAAAGTAGATATCTAATATCATATAACTGGTGTACTACAAAAGAGAAGTCCAATAAAAATTGGGCGGGATGGCATAAGTGGGCGTGGCACCTCCAATGTAAAAAATATGAAGCACTACGAAAGCGACAGTCTTTTGACAAGTTCATTAGTTATCAATGTGATTTGTCGTGGAAAATATATCGCCAAAATCAAAAATCGCCAAACCCAAGAATCGCGAAAAATAAAAATCGCCCAAAAAACAAAAATATTCAAAATCAAAAATGGGCAAAATCAAAAATCGCTAAAAAGAAAAATTGCCAAATGATATTCTAAATTCAAGGCCAATAGTTAAGTGTTACCAGATCTAATTTGGAAAATCCATGTCTTTCTCATGGGCAGCTACATTTACCCTGCTTCTGGGTAGGAACGCCGAAAAATCTGATAATTGTTGCACCGAATTAAACAACAAAAAGCATTGTATATCAGCAAGCATTGAAATAAAAAAAATCTATACTAATAATCTATACTAACGCGAGCTGGTGTTATGTTCGGCGAGTTTACCGAACATTAAAATAATGAAACACGTCGTTCTGATCGTGTAGGTAGTTCATAACCAACTGTTTATTATAATTTTAAATCAATAATTATATTTATTCGTCACAATAATAATTCTTACAACTAAGCAAAAGAAGGGTAAGAGAAAATACCCAATTTCTTTTAAATAACTATGAGTAACTTGACCAAGCGGTGTTATGAAGTAGTTGAACTTAATGTGTGCCAAATTAAGGTATGTTAATATCATCTTGCACTTCGAGTAAGTCGTTCAACTATTTCTCATTCAATAGGTATTTTAATGTGTGCCAAATTAAGGTATGTTAATATCATCTTGCACTTCAAGTAAGTCGTTCAACTATTATTTGGTATTTTCACTACACTGGACCCGGCAAACGTTGTTTTGCCCTCAATGAATTTTTTATTTTAGTTAGAATCTGTATATACCTATATAAAATGTTTGACGAAGATCTCCAGATAATAAAATGAGAGCTCCACCAAAAAGTCTTTCATTGCCTTTCAAATCTTTTAAAGTTCAATGTAATGCTTCTAAGGAATGTTTGTGAGGCATGGTACATTCATCCCAAATAATAATACTGCATATTTGCAGAACTTTTGCCATACCGGAATGTTTTTTGATATTACAGACGATATTCTCATTTGTTTATACACTTGTGCTCACATAATTAGGTCACGAGTATGCTACCCGACATTATTGTCAAAAATACGTAAACCCTTTTTTTAAATTCTAATATAATTTTTTTTATTATTCTTATACGTTAGCAATCAATTTACAGTGAAGTTAAAAATTACAAAACTTTGGTTCATTCCAAAAAAATTAAAAAACTTGGAAATTAGCCAAAAACAGCTGCTTACATAATTAAGTCATCTGAAAAAAATGGTATCTTACCTCAATATTGCGTAGGACAACCTTTTTGCTTCATTACTGTGGTGCATCGCTATGGCATGCTGGCTACCAGAGAAGCGCACTGGCCTGGAGTGATTTTGTGCCACTCCTCTTGGATAACTTTCCATAACACGTCCTTATTTGCCGGTTTTCGTGCAACAGTGACTCATTTTATTAAGCCCCACAAGTTCTCGATAAGGTTTCAGTCGGGACTCTGCGGCGGCCACTCCAGAAGCTTGATGGACTGTGTTGCCAACCACGACTTAACTACCTTCGAACAATGCTTCGGGTCATTGTCGTGTTGGAAAATCCACGCATGCGGCAAATTGTCAGCATATTCGGTGGCCAAATTTTCCTTTAGTATATTCTTATACATTTCCCCATTCATTATACCGTCAATCTTGCCTATAGGACCCACACCGAATGCGGTAAAGCAACCCAACACCATGACTGATGATCCACCGTGTTTCACAGTTTTTTTGGTGTATTTTGGATCCAATTCCTTAAGTGGAGGGCATCGCACATATGTTCTACCATCATTTCCAAAAACACTAAACTTAGATCGTCGCTCCAAACGATTAAATTCCAAAAATTTAGGCCTTTAGCAAGATGATCAGTCGCAAATCGGAGCCGCTTCTTAGTGTTCTTCAAGGAAACCAACGGTTTCTTCCTGGCCATTCGTCTATGCAAATTGTTTTCTTGCAAACGTCGTCTTAAGTTCTGCAACGAAACTTTACGCCATAATCCGTTTCCATTTGAGCTCTGATATGCGACGAAGTTAAAAAAGGATCAGTTTTACTCAGGTTGGCAATGCGTCTGTCATCATTTAAAGTCGTTTTTCTCGGTTTTTGGCGCGGAATATTTTCAAAAGTTTCATATTTTTTGTAATGCGTAATGGCATTTGTAATTTTATCCCGAGAAAAGTTCAAAATCTCCACTACTTTTGCAATATTATTGTATCTTTGGAAACAATCCCATATTATTTTCTCTTCAGTTGAATTTGAACTTTTTTGTTTACCCATAGCATTTCAGCTGATGTTATTTGTTTTTAATTTAGTTGTTTTTAATTTATTTATTATTAAAGCCGCAAAAAAAATCTTCAAAGCACTAATTTGCTCACGATACGCGTGGTGACTTAATTATGTGAGCACAGCGCATATGACCTTTTTGAGGTTTTCCATACTTTTCGGGGAATACCCAAATTTTTAGTTTTGCTTTAATCAATGTAAACAACTGCTCGCATAGCAGGGCTGCACAAAATAGTAAGGTTAGAACCGGAAGAAATGGGCTTAAGAGAAAAACTACAAAAAAATTTCATTGCATACCCATGACTTAATTATGTGAGCATAATGAGTGCTGAATGAGCTGTACGACCACCATGCAATAATGTAGCGACTTTTTCCTTCCTTTTTGGTTAGAATATTTATATATAAAAATGTTTGTGACTTTTTTAACTTATAAAATTTTTATAAATTTGACAACTCATTATTTTTCGAAGGACAGCGACATCTACCGGGTCCAATAAAAAAATGTTTGGCATCATCTAACATATGTACATTCATAGTTTCATTAAAATCGCACCATAAATAGGAATATTAGAAATAACTTAACCCCAGCGCCACCTATCGGATCCTTTTATACATACAAAAATTTCTTATGAAGAAAGATACATACATTCTGAATTGCAGTCAAATCACGCTGAAAATAAGAATTTTGTTTATAACTTGACCCCAACGCCAGCTAGAGGGTTAAAACTGAAAAAAAACACAGAAGAGCCCGAACCGAACCTATGGTGCAAATCCTACCTCGACAGCTCTTATGGTTCCGGAGATCATTCGTTACAAACAAATGCACCAACGTTTTTATATATATAGATAATAAAGAGTTAATGTGTGTTTGTTTGTTTGTTTGTAGGAGATAATCTCCGTAACTGCTTATCTGATCTTCCTGAAATTTTCACAGAGTCTTGCCGCGGATATGGGAAGTGATACAGACTGTAATTTTTTTAAATATTTTAGTGGGCGTGGCACCTCCCATACAAAGTGAATTTTAAATATCATATATATAAATTACTAGGAGAGAGAGAGCTTTGCAAATTTGTCTCAGGTCATCTTTTATTAACGTGAGTAATCAGACAAAAAAATGGGCGGGATTAGACAAATGCGCGTGGTACCCCCACACAAACTTAATATTAAATGTGATATATCTGAATTATTGTAATAGTGAGAACCTTGGGACTTTGCTTGAGCCCTTTCATTACGATTTGGGAGGTAGCGAAGCACACCGGGGTTCATCTAGTATTATACAAAACAAGTACAAGTCTAGTTTTCTGATACGGTTTTCGATTTTTGTTCAATGTTCAATGACATTTTGGAACGCAAAATTATAATATGTTGTATTGGTCAAATCCTTAAAATCAGTGTGTAAGCGATATTCGAACATTTTCATTTATAATCAATCAAGTATTACTCTAATTGGCTTATAGATAGGAAGGAGAAAAGAGGGAGTAGTTTTTGTGGATATTTGACTAACATTTTATTAAATTAAACTGTCAGGAAAGACCTGGGAGGAGAGATTATTCCACATACGGCTAATTCGACTGATAAACGAATTTTCACTGTAATGCATTGTGCGGTCAACTGGACAATAGACTACGAACGGATGTGGTCTACAAGAGAAGCGGGTAGAGTGAACTGAAACTCGTGCTCTTGGAATGAATTCGCTAATATCAGAATAACATATCCCATGGTAGTATCTATAGAAGAGTACTACACAACCAACATTCCGACGATGTTGCAAGGAGTCAATTAAGTTGGATACAATACTGTCATTAATGAGCTCCAAAATTGGCTTTGAATCTCCTGTTGTATAAAACCCAGACACTTGAATGCTTTTTTCAATGGACATCACACTGAATTCTTATGCCCTGAACATCAAGAGTGTCTGAGTCCCCAACACCTATATCATCCATATATACAGTTACCATTGGGTAATCCATGACCCTATGGTTCAACAAATAACCTTGAGTCTTCTGCGCATCTAAAGGCTTGGCCTACAATTGAATTAAAATATATGACAAATGTTGCTGTCATCTGCGAAAGAGACACTTGAATACTTCTTGAAGGTTTGGTAAGAAGGTCATACAGAAAGATAAGGAAAAGAGAAGGAGGAAGAACAGAACCTTGTAGTACCCCTGAAAGCTGAAACTCAATGGAAGAGAAACACAGCAATAACAAAACGTATTGTGCAGTCTCTGAGAAAACTCGATACAAATCGAGAGAAGTCAATGCCGACCCCAAATGCAATCAGCTTTTATATCAAGGCATCGTGCTACTCGCTATCGAACGCCTTGGAAATATCAAGAGCAACCACTTTACTTTTACTCAAAATGTGAATAGATCGACTCCAGCGCTCAGAAAGTAGAGCTAACAGGTCTCCCATATAACGATTTCTATGGAAGCCACACTGCCTATCATTAAGAAGTGAGTTGGCCTGTATGTAGTTGACAAGACAATCTCAGTTCTTTTAGCGCAGGACACCTTCCTAAGAAATGTAGCAACGTTTCATCTTCCTTCGGATTGCATAGTGAACACATTCTAGATTATACTGTATTTCTGCTCAGCCAACAGAAATTCTCAAGTGCCTTCATTAAACTGCATATGACGTTTTGGTTATATCGTTCATTGCAGTATGAGAGAGATTTGGAAAGACTCAAAAACTTATGCGTTATTTTTAATGGTGCATCTATAATATTAAGAGGCTAGGCGATTTCTTGTGACTGATGTTTTGTTCTACCGTTTTATCCTGATTTTGAGCAAACGTGTATTATTTGAAAGATATTTCTTTTTAGCCGATTTACAGATTTTAAAATTTATACATATGCTATGTGTGTGGTTATTAAATTTGTTAATGTGTTTGTAATAAAAATGAGTTTGTTTTTTGTGTTGATATGTGAATTGGCTATAATTGATTAGCATATTTTTAGGGTCTTTATTTACTGAAAAAAAAAATCCTAGAATTTGTGCTTGAATTTCGAGAGCTGGAATCTGCATAAATACATAAATCTAAAATTCATAAATACTCTACCTTAATCTGACCAGTTTATGACATTTCAGCTTCATCATTGATTCTATTAAACTTGTAAAAATTCTTGTGTTGTAATTGATTAGACTGAATTCTGTATGAAATTTTTCCACATAGGGCAACTGAGAGGTTTGAACCTGCAACACTAACAAACATACGATCTTTATTTTTGAATTTAGAATATGTATGCATTTATACTTCTAATTTCCAGTATTCTCAGTTTCTTAATGAGATGTATGGTTTGTACATTCTACATATTGTACTTTTTATATATGTTAGATTTAACGTTTTTTTTTTCAGACATATTGCAGTTTATGCTCGTACTATAATGAGTATGGAATTTTTTGATTTTATTTGCAGTTATGAGTGGCAGAAAAGAAGAAATGGACCTTATATTTTGTAACGAGAAAACAATTATTTTCTGTATTTTTCTTAAATGAAATTTTTCAGTTCTATATATTTACTTTATTAGACCAAATATTTATATACTTAAAGACAATCCAATCTGCCCCAAAATTATTTATAAATTTTAAAACAGATTTAACATAGCAGACATATTTTCACATTAACAATATTTTTGATATTATGTGTATTTTCGCTTCTCAGGAAAAATATATTTATAATATTTACCACTTTGTATTTTTTTACAAAACTATTAAACAGTTAAAACTTTTCTGAATATTCTACGAAAATTACTTTTAATGTTTTACAATATGGAATTTTACAGAAGTCAATTTAAAATGAAATTGCTGATTTAATTTAGCAAAAAAAGAAGACATAAAAATATTCCGCAAAAATATTATTAAAAAATTATAAATGTGCTACGAGAATTTGGTGTAAAATAAAACAAGTAAGAGTGTTAAATTCGGCTGTGCCGAATCTTTGATACCCTCCACCTCGGTTTGTGGCAATACTATAAACATAGCTCATGGTAGTTGTGTTCTTGTTATTGTTAATATGTATGAATCACATTTTTTTTGTGGCTTTTTTTATGTTGTTGTATGTTCAACCACTAAACTATTACAAGAAAACACTAGGTTTCATGTTTTTTTTAGAGGTATCTATAAACTTTTGTTCATTTCTCAGCGCAGAGGCTCCCGATTTACTCCGATTTCAATACCAACCTGGTGGGAATTATGGCAAATAATTTTTTCGTAACCTGACCTAAGTAAATGCTTTTTTTTTTGAATGAGCGTGATTTCAACAGACACACGGACAGACGGACAGACGGACAGACGGACAGACGGACAGACGGACAGACGGACAGACGGACATCGCTATATCGACTCGAGCTGTGATAAGGATCAAGAATATATATACTTTATTGGGTCGGAAATTAGTTTTTCGATGCGTTACAAACGGAATGACAAACCTATATATACCCTCTGCCACTGAGATGTGGAGGGTATAAAAATAAGTGGAAAAACAGACACAATATCGTGTGACAAATAAGTACAAAATAAGTATGCGTGGGTAGTTAAAATGGACCCAAAATGCAAATAATGATAATGATGATATTTCATATTAAAGGGACTTAAAACAAAATTGCTTCTGAATGTTTGGTTGACTGACTGACTCGTTCGTTGTTGGTTGGCTACAAATGTAAGTTTGTATTTATAAAGTTCGGCAGGAAAGTTGCAGTCATTGTTGCTGTTGTTGAGGCGTTAAGGGAGACGATAAAATGCAATTTAAAAATTGTCCACACATATAATACATACACAACGTACGAATGACGGCTACTAAAGCTATTCGCGCTATATATGCGGTTATGTTCGTTTTGGTTTGGTGCATATTAAAGTAAATGAGTGCTCGAAGCGAGAGTAATAAATACTTTTAAAAAGCCGAAAAGTATGCAATATGCTAACAGTTATTATCATGAGCTGCATATAGTCATCAAAGAGAAAGAGAGAGAGAAAGAGATGCCAGACTGAAATGTTTAACAAGAGATTTGAACAAAAATCATCAATATACCTTGAAGACTGCACATTTTTTAGAACCGTTTCTTACAATAAAATTGAGCGAAATTTTAAAACCATTAATTCCAGCATTCTTTCTAAATTTCTATATATTTTAATATAAATTGATAATAAAAATATGCGCATAGTTTTTTAATGAAATCTTTAAGAAACTTCAAGGTTTCTGTTTTAAATAAATCCAAGAAACTATAGAAATAAAATAACTAATTTGAATTGAAATTCGCCAACAGCACAATTTTTGTCAGGATGCTTTGAAATTTTAAGGAATATAATTAACTCGTATCTGCAGCTCTATGTATGTCACATATCATTTTTTATCAATATCCCGATATACTAATAAGAAAATCGCCAATATGAAAGAAAAAATAAGACCCCTAAATAACGTCAATTTATTTTTTAGTACTCTTTTTTTTTAAGTAATCTTTCTTATGTGAACCTTATTTTTAAAAAATAATTTTTATTTTTAAAGTCCTTTTTCTAAAAAAGTACATTTCTTAAGATAAGTAAATTTTTTTAAAGTACCTTTTAGAAAAGAACCTTATTCTAAACAAGTAAGAGTGTTAAATTCGGCTGTGCCGAATCTTTGATACCTTCCACCTCGGTTTGAGTATTGATAATAAATTTAAACAAAATATTGGAAAAATATGCATGCGTTTCCTATATGCATGCGTTTCCGGTTATATGACATAACTTCTCGCTTAATTGAATTTTTGCTAATTAAGTTGCTCGCCTTAACCTCCATTGCAAATGTAATGGTTGTGTAGGGTGGCTATATGCATTAAATCGTGCTAATTGGAGATGGCTGTATAGTTTCTTTTAACTGGCGAAATATTTTTTCATTGCGGCCATATAGATCGGATGGAGTAACAAAATAATAACCAAAAAAAGCTCTCTCAACTTTTTTATTAAAATATTGCCATATTTGGAAAACATAGAGAATAAATTTATAATAATAAATAATCAAATTAGGGATGCCCAACGCAAAAAACCCAATGTCCCAAACATTTAAAATAAAATAATTTGTTATCTTTATTTTCTGAAAAACTTCAAATATTCATCCAAAAAAAAATTGTGAATAATAATATATGTATAAATAACATTCTCATCAAATTGCGTTTCTTTATGTAACAATTTTTACGTTCGCAATTCTTAAATATCATTTGAGGTTTTCTAAAATTCATTGAATTTAAATTAATGTTTTCTATAGTGCGAATTCAACGATCCGACAGAATTTCAACGATCCGACAATCGCAAAATATATCGACAGCTATTGTTGTTTGCACTGAGGATTAAGTAATTCACTAAGTACACACATCTTAACGACAGTCGACAAATCTATTTTTCTATTTAGTTAAATTGTAAACGAGTGGCATCTCTGTTAAAATAAGCGTAAAACACAAAGAAGAATAGAAAAAAACAAATTACTTCGTGTTTGACAGGATGATTTTATGTTTATGTTTAATATCTCCATTTTTTTTCTAATATTTCTGTTTATTTATTTGAAAATGAAATAATGAATTGAATATGCTATATAATTTTTTTATTTATATAAAAAAGTTTTTTAATAAAAGCAAAATATTTTCACTATTTTATGATTTTTATTTATGTATGACGACATTTCAACCGAAAAATTTAAGTCTATATCGAGTGAATAAACAACACAAAAATGGTTGTCGTTTAGATAACAACAACAGCTGACTTTAACAATAGCGAATATCGTTTAAAAATTTTACTGATAATTTAGCTATTTTCTTTTTTTAACCATTCGACTATCGTTAAAAGAAGTTACTGAATCGCGGTACTGAAAAGCTATTAATTTCTCCTGAATGCCAATATTTTTTTTTAAATGTAAAAATTTTTTATATGTAAACACAGGTATTTGCTGTTTTTTTTTTTGGAATTTCAATTTGTGTTTAACGAATAAAATTTATATATTAAAGATGCAATTGATGTCTTCTAAATTTAAAATTATAATATCCGACGTTTTGATATGATTTTCTGAAATTCAGTTAATATTTTCTAATTTATAATTGGAAATTTTAATTCCATTTTTTAGAATTGATATTCCTTAAATTTGAATGAAAAATTTAAAAAGCGCAATTTTGTATTTATGTGAATAATAATGCTTTAGTAATTATAAACAATTTTTAAAAATTAGATGTAATTGCAATCAGATATTTTGTAGGTAAAGCAGAATAATAATTCTATATAACTATGTAGAACTTTTTTGAAAGCAAAAAACTCATTGATAACTCGGTAACTCTATTTTGTAAAGACAACAAACTTATGTTCATATTTGTAAAAGAATAATGAAAATACGTATGAAATAAAAGACCAGCCCGTGTATACTCTTAACATTGTTCTGTATGATATCCAGTTGAAAATATTAACATTCATGTTAAAATAGAAATAACTATCGCAAAGCTAATTAGAACAATTATTGTGGCGCCATCTACTGTGGCATAGTCATGCTGAGCAAATTTTATGTAAATAAAATAATATACCGATTTATTTCTAACATACAGTTATTATGGATATACATATATGGAATATATGTATATTATTTGTATTATTTAATATGTGTATGTATGTATATGTAAATATTACACACAAAAATACAACATCAAACGTTATTTTTGTGTTTTTCTCTTTAAATAAATTAATACATAAAAATTTTTTTTTGCTAAATTTACATTGTTTTCTTTTGATGTGTAAACATCTATACGCGCAGGGGGGTAAATTTCTATTTCACTATACAATCACAAAAACAGTGTAACACGTAATAGGTGAGGGCTGACACATAACGCTGTGTGACTTATGATTGTGTTGGTGAAAAAATTATGATATAACATTGTTTTTTATGCCACTTTTTATAAGCGTCATCTATGTATCACTTATATACGTTTTTATTGGGATATTTTTAACGTTTTACAGCAAAGGGTTTTTGAATTAGCTGAAACAGTTTTTGCTATAAGTGACACATAGATGACGCTTTCTGTTTGATTTAAAAAAATAACATAAAAAATCTTTAATTCCTAGATGTTTACACATCTTCCCTGTGATCGGACTCACATGATTTTTTTATTAACACCTAGGTATTTTAGCATTATTTGCTTTAGATGCTGGTGAATTTTTACTTCCTTTATATTAACTCGTAGTGTCTGCTTGTCGAAAAAATTTTGGATCGATTTTAACCCCTTTTCCGTGACCCAATCGATCTGAAACTTTGCAGGCAGGCTCGTGGCAATGACAGAAATGATCTAGTAAATTCTACCAGAGTTGATAAAAAAAATGTACAAAGGGTTAGTATTTATTATATTATTACCACAACGACCACAAACACAACAAGTCCAGCTATGACAACAATGCAACATTTAAAATAACAACAAGAACACTATAGAAACATCATATTTTTCATTATTTTTTTTAATTTTTCAGAGATTTCACTGGACCTGTTCCACCACCAATTTTAATGATTTTTGAAATAGGAATTTTCCCATGAATTTGGAGAATCATTCTCAATAAAAACGATCACCTTAGCTATTCTATTGAGGGCGTGATCGTGACAAGAACAACATAGAAAATTATATTTTTTCAAGACTTTTTTTAGTTCTTCATTCAAATATCGGGCCCTAATCGACCGATTTGCACGATTTTAAACAGGAAACTTTTCAGGATGTCAATGAATTATTTTTTGTATCAGCGAGCACCCTAGCTGCCCGATTGATGCCGCCATCGTGATTTCCACCGACGGACAGACGGACAGGCGGACATCGCAATATCAACTCCGGTTGTTATAAGGATCACAAATATATATATTTTATGGGGTCCAAAATTTTTTTCTAATTATTACAAACGGAATGACAAACTTATATATACCCTCTGCACACTGGAGTGGAGGGTATAAAAAGTAATTTTCTTCTTTAAAGTACCTTTTCTAAAAAAACAACACCTTTCTTTAAAAAAAATATTTTTTTAGAGATGCAAATTTTTGACCAAATATTTAAAAAGTTTGTATTTATGTTTATAACCATCAATAATACTTTACACAGGAACTCCTCTTATACCGATCGACTATAAATCACCTTTTAGTCGATTTAACGACATTCGCCCGGTCGACTGTCAGTAAACCTGGTACGCAAACTAAAGGTCACAATTATAAATATATATATGTATATGAAATTTTATATATACCACGACTTAAATTTCTTACCAGTTTGTATTGCCTCTTTGGTGTTATTGTATTAAATCATCTTAGCTAATTGAGGTAAAATTATTTTCAAAATTTGCTGTTATTTAGTATTTACAGCATTAGCCAAGAATAATTTGAAATTCTTTTGAATTACCGTATGTGTTCTAAGGTCCCAAAACATTCAACAGGAAAACAAAACATTTTAAATAAGCCATTAATTAATCCAAATGACGTTCTTCTTCCGCCGCTGCACATAAAATTTGGCCTTTTTAAGAACTTTGTCAAGGCTCTGGAACAAGGTTGGTGCAGCATTTAAATATTTGTTAGCGGTTTTTAGTAAAATTTCATATGCTAAAATCAAAAATATGCCTTATTTGTTGGTCCTCAGATCAGGAAGCTATTGCATGATGACAACTTTTCACAATGTTTATTGGAGAAATAATATGCAGCCTGAGAATCTTTCAGGAGTATCATGAACATTTTTTTTTGAAAACAATAAGAGTGAAAACTACAGACAAATTGTTGCTGATTTATTGAAAAATTATCACGAATTAGGTGCACCAATGTCACTCTAAATGTATTTTTTTCATTCGCATTTAGATTTTTTCCACAAAACATAGGTGAGCAACGAACAAGCGGAGCATGCTCACCAAGATTTAACGAAAAATTTAAGAAATTATCTAGGATTTGGGGACAAAACCATGCTCGGAGACTATTGCTGGACTCTAATACGTGAAACCCAACAAAATACAAACAACGTTCCAATAACGCCATTCACTTTTGAAAATTCATTGATTTTTAATTAAACTCTGTGGTCACAAGCATTAACCGCCTAAGTCGAAAATCATGCTTTCGAGAAAAATAATGTTTTATATAAATGTAAAGAGGCTTCATTACGACTTAGGTCAGTATATTTTTATTAATACATACATAACCCAAATCGTCGAATATCATGCTTTTGGGAAAAATAACTTTTTATATAAATGTAATGGGTCTTCATTACGATTTAGGTCAGCATGTTTTCATTAATAACTTTTTAATAAACAGTGAGAGAGAAATGGGGATTCCACGTAAATATAAAACGTTTTTAGTAGAATATGATAGCTTACATAACTCAAATCATTCTTAAGTCGACTTAGGCGGTTATCGCTTGTAACCACAGAACTAATGATTTTTTATGTAAAAAACGAATAGAAACATTTTTTTTCGTATTTCGAAAACCTGACGTGATTGAGAAAAACCAATTACAGATTCGAATTCAGCTCACCAAATTACCATAGGAAAGGTATTTGGTTGCTCTAGTCCAAAATCTTTTTGGCTAGTGTTATCATAAAATTAGCTGATATTAAAAACATGCGTATCATATTATCTGAACTACTACGAGAAATATATAACACAAAATAATGAAAAATGAACTCAAGAAAGAAAAACTATTAATTGATCTAACAAACCATCATCTGTAATAAATACCTTGCCAAATCTACTTATTGCCTGACAATATTTTTTTTTTATATTTGAAAATCAGTTTTATTGATACAGATGAATAAAAATTCAATTAGAAAAAAGTGTTAGTTGCTACAAGTCGTTGTTTTGTAAAACGCAAAAATTAAAAATTTTTCAAATATTAAAATTGAGGAACAAGAAAATATTGAAAAAGGCAATTAATTGCCAAAATAAAATGTGTGAAATGAAAATATTTACAAGCAATAAAGTGCAAAATCATATAAATATTGCCTTAAAACTGTGAAATTGCGTAAAACTTTTCTTATAAACTGATTATTTTTAATGTTCATTCTTACATTTTTGATAATTTTTAAAAAGCCAGCACCCAATGAATATTCTGTGAGTTCAGCATCTCTATCCTTGCGGTAAACATTGCGACGGGAAGGTATTGGACCAGTTGCGATTGTCGCACATACGGAGAGAAACCTATTCTGGAGGATAGAATTGAAAAAAATACGTTTATTAAATTTATAAACACGTTTTATTGAAAAAAAAATCAATGTGAGTCTGATCACAGGGGGGATGTGTAAACATCTAGTAATTAAAATAGTTAATTAATTACAATAATAAGAATTAATTAATTAATAATAATGAAATCTTCAATTACTAAATGTTTACGCATCTCTCCTGTGATCGGACTCTCATTGATTTATTTAATATTTTTATTCTTAGTTTTTTTTTTTTATAAAAACAAACAACCAGCTCTCAAAATTGAAGTTTCAATATTAAGAATTTATGTTATTTATGACATTTGCACGTCAGCGAGAATATATTTCACAAAATTAATGGAATAACAAACTATTCCAATTGCAATTTTGTAAAATTCAACAGCAAGTGTCATCTATGTATCACTTATAACAAACAACGGCAGGGGCTTCTGTTATACTTCTGGGGTTGTAGAATTACACGTTTAACGTTTTACAGCAAAGGGTTGTTGAATTAGCTGAAACAATTTTATATCATAATCTTTTCACCAATACACTTATACGTCGCATTTTTTTTGTCAGACTTCTTACTTCTTAGGCTGTGTTTGTGATTGTATTGTGAAATAGATTTTTACCCCCCTGAGCGTATAGATGTTTACACATAAAAAAACGAAAAACTAATTTTAAAAACCAGTGGTCATCTTCGTGACTCTGAATATTCGTCACGAATATAGGGCATTGCTGGCATAAACAGAGCAACTGTCTCAGGCAAAAACGAGTTTGTTATTCTTCCTTTAACATTCCTCATGCTACTTATACGACGGTCTGACGTTAAAAGGAACCTATTAATCCTCTCATGACCAATGGGATATATATGTCTCATTTTGATTTTTTATTATACTTTCCACATTTTCCAACCGATTTTTTTAGAGCTGACGAGTCGACAGAAGATAGTTTTAGCTTTCAGACCATACCAAAAAAATTGGCACATTTGTTCTCAGCAGGGCCGGCTCCAGAGGTGTGCGAACTGTGCCACCACCTAGGACGGCAGATTTTACGGGCGGAAAAATTTTCAACATCAAAATAAAAAAAATGCATATAACCTTTTGAGTACCGAGAGTCTCGCAGCGAGCCTAACTAAACTTGTAGGCTGTAAGAAGAGACTCTTTATAATCGTAATTTTTCTATTCTACTGATTCACTAGCGACAAATTGACGTAGAAGTTTAAAAGCTGTATATTTATTAGAAAGCACAAAAAAATGTTTTTTCATGTCTGAACAACGATTTAAAATTTCATGGGTGTTTAGTAGACGCCAAGGATCTTGCTTCTAAAATTGAGATGGAAAAACCAAACATTGGTGCCACTGCACAAAAACAGGCTAGATGAGAAACACTGAGGCCCAATTTGATTATGAAGGAAGAGTTGAATCTACGACAACGCAGAAATGCGGTACAAAATTGATTTTTACAACAGAGTTTTAGACAACACTATTAGTGCATCAAGTTTAAGATTTCAACATATTAAAAGCCATAGTGAACTTTTGGGTTTTCTATATGATGTAATCAAAGTTCCTTCAACTATTCCTACAGAGACTTTAAAAATAACAAGAGAGTATGGGTCTGCGCCTAATGTTAGTATCGCTTTACGAATATTGTTGACACTACTGTGGCCAGCGGGAAAGAAAAGTTTTTTGAAACTGACACTCATAAAATCGTATCTAATATCAACGATTCCGAATCATAAATATATAAACATAATAAGCATTTTAAAAAATTGAAATTTTAAATCTTTGTCTTTAAAAATATATTTGAAAAATTATTTGATGCTTGTCTGGGGGGGCGGCGAACGTAAATTCCTCTCGGAGCGACAGAACTACTGGAGCCGGCCCTGGTCCTCAGGACCTAAGATGGTGACACCAAGGTCTGAAAATTATGTTTTTTTTTAAATCATATTTGGATGTCATTAATTCGGACGTTATTGAACCAAAAACATTAAAATTTTGACATGGACCTGTATTTATGGTTGTCAGAAACACCAAAATATTTGGAATCGGTTTTTTATTCACCAATATTCAGTACGGAACATATATGTCCAATTGGTCGTCAATGGTAAAAAAAGATGTTTTATAATTTTACATTTTTATAAAATTAAAAAAATTCATAATAATAAATCAACAATTAATTAAACTATAAATCAAAAGACTTAGAAAAAGGTTAATTCTAAATATCTCAAAAATACAAAATCAATTATTGTAATCTTCGAAGCAATTACGGTTTTTTACATATTGTGTTTGTCCGAATTTCCTTTCCATTTTTAGTACAAACTATAAAAGTAGTAATTGATTCTCTGTGATCTATATTTAAAAATTTACAACAAATACAAAACCAAAACTACAGTTATTTGTGTAAAAAATACAAACAAAAATCACTGACTTGCTTTGAGCGAAGTAAATTAGTTGCTCACTAATTTAGACCATTGACGTCCAATGGGATATATGTCCCATGGATTTTTTCCTTGAAGGAATTGAAAAAAAAAATATTTTTGACGGCACTTTTGTTTAGAAGTGTTGGGTCGTTAAGAACAAATCCATAAAAAAATAAACATTTTCCAGCAGTTTGGGTTCGGTCGTGAAAAATTTAAAAATGCCTGTGTGGCATTTTGCTTCGCTTTATGTAATCTATACTAATATAATAAAGAGGTAATGTGTGTTTGTTTGTTTGTTTGTTTGTTTGTTTGTTTGTAGGAGTAAACCCCGTAACTACCCATCTGATCTTCCTGAAATTTTCACAAAGTCTTACTGGGGACATGGGAAGTGCTATAGGCTATAATTTTTAAATATTTTTGGTGGGCGTGGCACCTCCCACACAAAGTAAATATTTAATATCATAGACATATATTGAATACTATGATAGGGAGAGCTTTGCAATTTTGTGTGAGGTCACCTATTGTTAATATTAGTAGCTACGCCGGAAATGGGCGGGATCGGATAAGTGGGCGTGGTACCTCCCATACAAGTAATAGTTCAATATTATATATCTCGAGGAGTAATGTGATAGAGAGAGCATTTCAAATTTTTCTGATGTCACCTATTATCAATGTGTGAGTCGGATGCAAAATGAGTAGTATCGGACCAATAGGCGTGGCACCTGTCATACAAAGTAAATATAAAATGTCATATATCTGGAGTACCGTAATAGTGAGAGTCTTGGGACTTTGTGTGAGCCCATAAATTATTCATTTGATTAGTTAGACAAAAAATGGGCGTGATCGGAGCAGTGGGCGTGGCACCGCCCATACAAAGTAATTATATGATATCATATAACTGGTGTGCTAAAAAAGGAAGCTTTGACTCTTTGCACGAGCCTATCAGATCTTAGTATGAATATTCGAACAAAAAATTTGCGGTTTCACACCAATGGGCGTGGCACTCCCCATGCAAAGTAACTAATTAATGTCATATATCTGGAGTACTGTTAAAGAGAAAGCTTTGTGGCTTTGCGTGAGCCCATAGGTTTTTTGTGTGATTAGTCGAACAAATAAATGGGCGTGATCGGAGCAGTGGGCGTAGCACCGCCCATGCAAAGTAGATATCTAATATCATATAACTGGTGTACTATAAAAGGGAAAGACTCGACATTTTGCATGAGTCCATCAGATATTAATGTGTGCAGCTCCTATGTAAAAAATATGATGCACTACGAAAGCAGCAGTCTTTTGACAAGTTCATTGGTTATCAGTGTGATTTGTCGTGGAAAATATATCGCCAAAATCAAAAATCGCCAAACCCAAAAATCGCGTAAAATAAAAATCGCCCAAAAACAAAAATCTTCAAAATCAAAAATGGGCAAAATCAAAAATCGCTAAAAAGAAAAATTGCCAAATGATATTCTAAGTTCAAGGCAAATAGTTAAGTGTTGCCAGATCTTATATGGATAATCCATCTTCTTCTCATGAGCAGCTACAGGTACCTTGCTCCAGGGTAGGAACGCCGAATCTGATAATTCTTTTACCGAAAGAAAAATCAAAAAACATTGTACTAAACATTGGGACTTTGCGTGGGCCCTTTCATAACGATTGGGAGGGGGGGAGGGGGAGGGTGTAGCGAAGCACACCGGGTTACTTCTAGTAAAATATAAAAGGGGAAGAATTTCTTGTTAGTATCCTCAATATTTCGTACTATCGACAAGTTAAGTGAGCATCTACAAACATCGACAATGCTTGTCTTGGCGTTAGTGATGCAGTTTTTTCGCTCCTTGCTTTAGAAAAAGCCTTTCTATACTTAGTTGCACGTGTTGGACTATTAATGACTTCTTTGTGTGCAGCATGTATTATGACATCTTTGTCTAGAGTACACCGCACTTCTTCAGTTTTTCTTCCGATGGTTTTTATACCCTCCACTCCAGTGTGCAGAGGGTATATATAAGTTTGTCATTCCGTTTGTAATAATTAGAAAAAAAAATTTTGGACCCCATAAAATATATATATTTGTGATCTTTATAACAACCGGAGTTGATATAGCGATGTCCGTCTGTCCGTCGGTCCGTCTGTGGAAATCACGATGACGGCATCAATCGGGTAGGTAGGGTGCTCGTTGATATAAAAAATGATTCACTAACATCCTGGAAAGTTTGCTATTTAAAATCGTCCAAATCGGTCGATTAGGGCCCGAGATTTGAATGAAGAAGTCTTGAAAAAATATAATTTTCTATGTTGTTCTTGTCACGATCACGCCCTCAATAGTGCAGCTACAGTGATCGTTTTTAGTGAGAATGATTCACCAAATTCATGGGAAGATTTCTGATTCAAAAATCATTAAAATCGATGGAACAGCTCCAGGAAAATCTCTGAAAAATTAAAAAAAAAATTAAAAATATGATGTTTCTATATTGTTCTTGTTGTTATTCTAAATGTTGTGTTGTTGTCATAGCTGGACTTGTTGTTTTTGTGGTCGTTGTGGTTGTTTGCGTATGTAGCAAAAAGATAAAGAAATAAAACACAATATAGTATAAGGTTTTTATAAGAAGAGAAAATAAAATCTCTATTTTATTTGTATATACAAATGTATACAAGATGTATTACCTTTTTTTAAAAATATGCACAGCGGATGGTGTTTATGTGTACGAATTGTACGAAGGTACCAAAACGATTGATTTTATAAGTTAAAAAATAAAAGAGAGAAGGTGGCGAGCAATATCTAAGTACCGTTAACGGTTTTACTAGTTAAAATCTATGTAAACACTCCTTTCAACGATGTATAAAAAAAGGAGTTTCATAGATTTTAACCCAGAATTAACCCAAAAATGGCTAATTGACTCAAAGGCGGAAAAGTACAAAGAAAATATTAAATTGTACTTAAACATTGCCGGCCACCTTGCAACATCAAGGTGTGTTGCAACAATAATACTTTAACAAATAACTTAAATATCTTAAAATAAGGCATAGTTCAGTTTAAAAATGTGAGCTTGAATTCAATTTATTAATAATTTTTTTTTTTTTTTTTTTTTTTAACACTTAAAGTTAAATTGGCCAGTAGGGACCTCGACGTAACAATTTTCCATAGGCCAGTAGGGACCCCAATGGAAAATTGATTATAAATAAGTATGAGCCAGTAGGGACTCTACAATTTGAGCCAGTAAGGACTCTACATATGAGCCAGTAAGGACTCTACAATGGAGATGGGCCAGATATGACCCATCCAAAAACGGTGTATTGCGCCATAGCATCCTCATAATCGAGCAGAGCATCTCAAAAAGGTTAGGGAGAGATTCCATATTTCTATGAAACAATAAAAAATTTAAAGAAAATATCGAAGAAAAAGTGTAAATTATTCGGTCAAAATGACCAGTTTGGTTATTGGTCGTTTTACAACCCCATTAGCAGTACGAATATCCGCGACCCTAACGCGACCGTCACTTCCCGGATAAACTTTTATGACCCGGCCTAAACGTCACGATGTCGGAGGTAGATTTTCATGCTTGATAACGACTAAGTCATTTTCCTGTAGATCGCGTTCCGGATATTTCCATTTATAGCGCTTATTTAACGTCATTAAATATTCTTCTTTCCATCGGCGACAAAAAAGTTGAGACAACGCTTTCATTTTTCGAAATCGATTAACAAGACTTATCGGAGATTCATTAATTGCAGGCTCCGGGGGAGCAAGTATTGGTCCACCTATTAAAAAATGACCAGGAGTAAGAGCTACTGGTTCCCGAGGGTTATCCGCCATAGAACAAAGAGGACGTGAATTTAGACAAGCTTCGATTCTTGCGAGAACTGAAGAAAGTTCTTCAAAAGTATATTTAAAAGATTGCGCTTCCTTACGAAAATGGTGTTTAAAACTCTTGACCCCGGCTTCCCAAAGGCCACCCATATGAGGTGCCCCGGCCGGTATAAACCGCCAAGTTAAACCTTGAATACCATAAATAGAACCCACTGCAATCTGACTTTCCTTAAGAAATATCTTAAAATCCTTCTCTAATTCACGCGATGCACCTACGAAATTTGTGCCATTATCCGAAAATAAAGTGTAGGGGCAACCTCGTCGAGAAATAAATCTGTTAAAGGCAGATAAAAAAGTAGGCGTCGATAAATCAGACGTGGCTTCTAAATGAATTGCTTTCGTAGAAAAGCAAACAAAAATACAAACGTAGCCCTTCGTTATCCTACAAGCTTTGCCCGTGAAACTTTTGATGTCAAAGGGACCAGCAAAATCAACGCCCGTTGTCATAAATGGTCTAGTAAGAGTAGTTCTTTCAGGGGGCAGAGCCGCCATAATTTGACGACAAGATACTTTACGGTCAATAATACACCGTTTACAACGACCAATGACCCCACGAATTTTCGACTTCAAGCGTGGAACCCAATATTCAATGCGCACTATTCGCAACATCAACTGATTTCCACCGTGAATGGAAATCATATGAACAAATTCTATTAACAATTGAGTAAATCGGCTCGAATAAGGTAAAATAATAGGATATTTCTCCGTATATGAAAGGGATGGTGATTTAACCAAGCGACCATTCAATCTTATTACACCGTCTTTGTCGAGAAAGGGATTCAAAGAAATAAGGCAACTCTTTGAACTTAACGGTTTTTTGTCTAACAGGCACTTATATTCATCTGCATAGTGATGTTTCTGAGCCACAATGGCTAAATGCAATTTTGTTCTTCTGATTTCATAACCAGCAACGATTTTATCCACATTCATATAACGATTTGTCCTATGAGCTGGATGACTATTGTAAAAGAACCTCAAAATATATGAGATTATCCGAAGAGCTCGATCAAGACGAGAGTAATTATTCAAAATATCCACATATATATCTTCCCCCTTAACGTTCGTAAAGAAGGAAGCATGAGTTTTGACAACCCGACCCTCAATGTCAGTGTCAAGATAACTTAGATCCGTTATATTCCAGTGCACTTTATCTTGACCCAGCCATCTTGGACCATGCCACCAAAGCTCACTATTTTCCAGCTCAGTGGGAGAGGTACCACGACTACCTAAATCTGCAGGATTATCCTCAGAACGAACATGATACCAATTATGGTTTCCCACATTTTCTTGAATGCGGCATACTCTGTTCGCTACAAATGTGGTCCAGGAACACGGCGTTTTCCTTAACCAAGAAAGGACTATCGTCGAATCAGTCCAACAGTAAATTTGATCAATTTTAATATCAATTTCACCTATTACCGTCTTCAAAAGTTCAGAGGCTAACACCGCCCCGCACAGTTCTAAACGAGGTAGAGAAATTGATTTGATGGGGGCTACTTTGGTTTTCGATGGAAGTAGGTGAGTATGAATTTCGCCGTTAGAAGCCTGAATTCGAATATAAATCACCCCCGCGTATGCCTTTTCCGAGGCATCAGAAAAAACATGAAGCTCAACAGAATTTCCCGGCGAATAATTAACCCATCTTGGAATACGAATAGTATTTACCTCATGATAAGAAGTTACAAATCTTTTCCATTCAACTTCCGTCGAAATTGGAAGCATATCATCCCAATTTATATTATCAAGCCAAATTTTTTGCATGATAATTTTAGCAACCACAATTACAGGACCTAACCAACCTACAGGATCAAACAATTTCGCGATAGTCGATAAGACTTCCCTCTTAGTATACCCAGATTTTAATGAAATAGGAGTCACACTAAAATAAAACGAGTCCAACTGAGCGTTCCACTGAATTCCTAAAGTCTTTGAAGTACTCGATTCTATAAAGGTCAATAATTTAGCGTCAACTAAATGGTCCAAAGGTATGTCTTTCAAAATACTCCGTTCGTTTGAAGTCCATTTTCTTAGCTGAAACTTAGCAGAGGCCAAAGCAGCGACGAGTTGATCACGAGCCATTAATGCAGTCGAAATGTCATGAGTCCCTGTCAAAACGTCGTCAACGTACATGCACTTTCGTAGAATATGTGCTGCGAGAGGAAACTCAGCCTCAGAATCGTCCGCGAGTTGTAATAACGTCCTAATGGCAAGGTATGGAGCGCAGTTAACGCCAAAAGTCACTGTCTGTAATTCATAGTCCCTTACAGTCTCCGTCGGAGAATCCCTAAACAAAATTCGTTGAAAAGGGGTATGAGAAGGATCAACCCGAATCTGCCTATACATTTGAGTAATATCACAATTGAAGACGAATTTAAACAGACGCCATCTAAGAATAAGTAGAACTAAGTCTGCTTGTAAGGTAGGTCCTACGTAAAGGCAATCGTTTAAACTAATTCCATTAGAAGTTCTATTTGAAGCGTTGAAAACAACTCTCAATTTAGTTGTCTTACGTTCTAGTTTTACCACCGGATGATGAGGTAAATAACAAAAAGAGGTAGGAGATAAAAAATTTGGTAATACCGGTCTCATATGTCCTATGTCCAAATACTCCCTAACGACGTCATCGTACATCTCCTTAATTTCAGGTCTACGCAGTAAAGATGATTCGGTCCTAAGATATTGTCCCATAACACCACGTCTTGAAGTCCCTAAAGAAAATTTTTCAGGAAATTCAGGCTTAAATGGGAGAGTCACTACATATCGACCATCAGATTCGCGACGAGTAGTCGTTTTATAATTTTCCTCACAAAATTTGTCAAATGGAGACAGAATTTTTCTTTTAGGAGTTTCCTCAAGTTCCCAGAATCTCAAAAGATTTTTGTTAAGGCAATCTTCCTCTGAAAATTCGACATTCGTAGAATATACCTGAACTTGAGGTTGTACAACTGGACCAGTAATAATCCAGCCAAAAATAGTGTTCTGAGCTAGTAAAGAGCCCAAAATATTGCGACGGATTTCTCCCAACAGAATTCTTGGATATAAATCCGCGCCAAGCAAAAGATCAACAGGTCGACTGTCATCAAAATTAATATCGGCCAAACGAAGGTTTGGCAAATTTTCCTTTAAATACGAGTGGACTGTAAATGATGGTAAATTACCCGAAATATTTGGCAAAACAAGTGCCAATGTTTCCAATACAAGGGATGAATCGAGGGTGGAGCCAATTTTTAATGAACAAAGTTTTCTAGACATTGCCGTAACTGCCTGATTAACTCCTGAAATTTGAGCATTCGTCGAATGCGTCGAAATTTTCAGGCGATTTTGCAAACGTTCAGAAATGAACGATGCTTCAGAAGCAGGGTCAATAAGGGCCCGGGCTGGGTACGTAGTACCCTGATGAATAAGATTCACCATAGCCGTCCCTAAAAGTACAGTCCTACTTTGTGCTGTATGAAATACTTGACGATTTGTAGGAGCTGTGGCATGATTGGCATTCGAAGATGATGCGATTGCAGGTACGGAGTTTGAAACTCGAGAAACAGAAACCGAACTAACACCCGAATTCGACCGATTAGTATCCCTAAAAACTTCAGAAGATGGTAATTCACGGTGTAACATAGTATGATGTCTCTTGTTACAAATGGAGCAATTATACGAACTGCTACAATTTTTAGCTTCATGTGTCCTTGCGAGACAATTGACACAACAGTGAAACTTTTTTACCGTAGAAAATCGATCCGCAACAGATAAACTTTTGAATCGATGACAAGAACGTAAAAAGTGAACTTGATTCTTACAAAGAATTTGTCCTTTATACTCTGTTCCCACAGACTAACAGTTTGCGAAGGTAACCGTTGAATGCAAAGAAATACAATAATAGGATCCCAGCTGTGCGTCGAAATATTATAAATTGACATAGCCGTAAGGCAACCGTTTATTCCGCGTTGTAAAGTTTTTAATCCCGACGAGGTTTCCTTATCAAGAAAGGGAAGGCTAAATAGCGATTTTAACTGGTTATTAACCAGCATACGCGGATTATCATATGCGTCCCTCAAGTTGCGCCACGCAACATCAAAACCTTGATTAGTGAGAGGGCATTTCGAAACAATTTCCCGAGCTTCGCCACTAGTTTTCCGAACTAGATGGCATAGCCGCTCAATATTGCTAAGTCGAGAGTTATTGATATAAACCGCTGTAAAAAGATCCCTAAAAGTGGGCCAAGAAATGTAATCGCCCTCAAAAACGTCGGTATCGCATGGCGGAAGCGTTAAATTATGACAAAAGTTGTCAGCTGAATTGAGGTTTACGCTAGAAGACTGAGACTGCTCTTTCGGTGTCGCGTTGGATTTAAAATGATGTAATCGTTCATTAATCCTAGATAAACAATTAACGTACGCGTTAAAAGTGGCTTCATATTTCGATTCAGCCGCGTCAAAATCCGCTGGTTCCGCGTCATCCGAATTTTCTAAATATGATAAACAAGTACGATATGTCGATTTTACTTGTTCCCAAAGCAAGTCCAATTCTTTTCCACGAATTTCAAGATTAAATACCGAATGTAACTCCTCACGAATATCGTTGAATTTCGCTTCAAATTTAATGAGCGTATCCGAATCGCGAATAAAAATATCAAGTGCAGTTCCCGGCATTTTGGTTCGAATTTATTTTAAAATAAGTTAATTTAATTTAAATAACAATATAAAAATTCGTTTAAAAAAAATCCGAAAAAATAATAATATATTATAAACTAATAATATAAAACTATATTAAAAAATTTTATTTTCTTAATATGTGGTATTATTTTAACTAATTAGAAGCAAAACCAAAATTTTCAAAAAAAAAAAAATTAATAAAAAACACACTGGATATGTCGCGACTAAAACGGACAGTAGGGTGACTAACAATGTTATAGAAAAAACAAACCAACACAATGCGTGTGCGTATATATTAGTGTGAAGAGAAATGAACACACTCTTGAGCATAAACACAAAAAAAAACCAACGCGTGAACGTACAGAGAAATAAAAACTATTCAGCTTAAGCAGCTTAAACACGAAAAAAAAAACGTTCGCGTGAGCGTATATGTATAACACAAAGGAGAAAAACCGATTTAGTTATAATCTTTATTGTAATGTATATCTGTTTAAATGTAAACCTGTTTAAATTATTATTATTTGCACTAAACACTTTTTTTTAAACTATCCCGACGGCTTTTTCTCTTTCCTTCGATTAAAACAAACACGATATGATTAATATTTATATTATTACTTGCACTAATCACTTTTTTTTTTTTTAAAATCCCGACGGCTTTTGCTTTTTCTTTCGATTAAAATATAAACAAATATATACGTAATGTAACGTAACGCGTAGGGTTGTAAAACGAAAAGAATGCAAAAAAAATAGTATTTCAATAACGATGAAACTTTTTTTCTTTTTAAATTAATTTTAATTATACACTTTTTAAATTTTCAAGTTTTTGTTTAGCTCACACATAAAAAAAACTGAACTATACGCACCTTTTTAATTAATTGTTTTCTGCTGTAGTTGAAGTGAAGGGTTGTTTTTGCAGGTTCTTGCTGGTGTTGACAAGATGAAGGCTGTGGGAATGTTGAAATTAATAATTTTTAAAAATTTTCCAAATTTTTCCTCAGGATCCGGTTCGCAGGACCAAATGTTTGCGTATGTAGCAAAAAGATAAAGAAATAAAACACAATATAGTATAAGGTTTTTATAAGAAGAGAAAATAAAATCTCTATTTTATTTGTATATACAAATGTATACAAGATGTATTACCTTTTTTTAAAAATATGCACAGCGGATGGTGTTTATGTGTACGAATTGTACGAAGGTACCAAAACGATTGATTTTATAAGTTAAAAAATAAAAGAGAGAAGGTGGCGAGCAATATCTAAGTACCGTTAACGGTTTTACTAGTTAAAATCTATGTAAACACTCCTTTCAACGATGTATAAAAAAAGGAGTTTCATAGATTTTAACCCAGAATTAACCCAAAAATGGCTAATTGACTCAAAGGCGGAAAAGTACAAAGAAAATATTAAATTGTACTTAAACAGTGGTAATAATATAATAAAAACTATCCCTTTGTACATTTTTTTATTAACTCTGGTAGAAAATTTTAAAGGTTTCCGTTGTTTTGACATCACTAAAAAATTTGTTAGATCATTTCTGTTATTACCACGAGCCTGCCTGCAAAATTTCAGATCGAATGGGTCACGGGAAAGGGGCTAAAATCGATCCAAAATTTTTTCGACAAGCAGACACTACGAGTTAGTATATGTAAAAGGAGTAAAAATTCACCAGCATCTAAACCAAATAATGCTAAAATACCTAGTTGTTAATAAAAAAAAAACAATGTAAATTTAGCAAAAAAAAAAATTATGTATAAATTTATTTAAAGAGAAAAACACAAAAATTACGTTTGATGTTGTATTTTTTGTGTGTAATATTTACATATTCATACATGAACATATTAAATAATACAAATAATATACATATGTATACATATATTGTATATATGTATATCCATAACAACTGCATGTTAGAAATAAATCGGTATATTATTTTATTTACATAAAATTCTGCAATATTTTGTTGTGGGGAAAATACATTTCTTTTGCATAAACAGTGTGTCACTTCATTTTGCTCAGCATGACTATGCCACAGTAGATGGCGCCACAATTTTTGTTTGTTCTAATTATTTTTATTTTAATATGAATGTTAATATTTTCAACTAGATATTTTCAAATATGAACATAAGCTTGGCATATTAACTTTTTGTTGTCTTTACAAAATAGAGTTACCGAGTTCATCAATGAGTTTTTTGCTTTCAAAACAGTTCTACATGGTTATATAGAATTATTATTCTGCTTTACCTACAAAATATCTGATTGCGATTACATCTAATTTTTAAAAATTGTTTATAATTACTAAAGCATTATTATTAATTACTAAAGCATTGTTATTATAAATACAAAATTGCACTTTTTAAATTTTCCATTAAAATTTAAGAAAATATCAATTCTAAAAACTAGAATTAAAAATTTCCAATTATAAATTACAATTAATTGAATTTCAGAAAGTCATATCAAAACGTCGGAAATTATAATTTTAAATTTAGAAGACATCAATTGCATCTTTAATATATAAATTTTATTCGTTAAACACAAATTGAAATTCCAAAAAAAAAACAGCAAATACCTGTGTTTACATATAAAAAATTTTTACATTTAAAAAAAAATATTGACATTCAGGAGAAATTAATAGCTTTTCAGTACCGCGATTCAGTAACTTCTTTTAACGATAGTCGAATGGTTAAAAAAAGAAAATAGCTAAATTATCAGTAAAATTTTTAAACGATATTCGCTATTGTTAAAGTCAGCTGTTGTTGTTATCTAAACGACAACCATTTTTGTGTTGTTTATTCACTCGATATAGACTTAAATTTTTAGGTTGAAATGTCGTCATACATAAATAAAAATCATAAAATAGTGAAAATATTTTGCTTTTATTAAAAAACTTTTTTATATAAATAAAAAAATTATATAGCATATTCAATTCATTATTTCATTTTCAAATAAATAAACAGAAATATTAGAAAAAAAATAGAGATATTAAACATAAACATAAAATCATCCTGTCAAACACGAAGTAATTTGTTTTTTTCTATTCTTCTTTGTGTTTTACGCTTATTTTAACAGAGATGCCACTCGTTTACAATTTAACTAAATAGAAAAATAGATTTGTCGACTGTCGTTAAGATGTGTGTACTTAGTGAATTACTTAATCCTCAGTGCAAACAACAATAGCTGTCGATATATTTTGCGATTGTCGGATCGTTGAAATTCTGTCGGATCGTTGAATTCGCACTATAGAAAACATTAATTTAAATTCAATGAATTTTAGAAAACCTCAAATGATATTTAAGAATTGCGAACGTAAAAATTGTTACATAAAGAAACGCAATTTGATGAGAATGTTATTTATACATATATTATTATTCACAATTTTTTTTTGGATGAATATTTGAAGTTTTTCAGAAAATAAAGATAACAAATTATTTTATTTTAAATGTTTGGGACATTGGGTTTTTTGCGTTGGGCATCCCTAATTTGATTATTTATTATTATAAATTTATTCTCTATGTTTTCCAAATATGGCAATATTTTAATAAAAAAGTTGAGAGAGCTTTTTTTTGGTTATTATTTTGTTACTCCATCCGATCTATATGGCCGCAATGAAAAAATATTTAGCCAGTTAAAAGAAACTATACAGCCATCTCCAATTAGCACGATTTAATGCATATAGCCACCCTACACAACCATTACCTTTGCAATGGAGGTTAGGGCGAGCTATTTAATTAGCAAAAACTAAATTAAAAGAGAAGTAATGTCATATAACCGGAAACGCATGCATAAAGGTATATAACCGAAATGCATGCCGATCAGCAACCACGATGACCAAAAAGCAAACACCGAAATAAATCCAAAATAATGGAAAAGACAAAAACCAACCCAAAGAATTTGCTGAAATAATTTGTTTTGGTATTAAGTTTAACAAATTGTTTACTTTTTCATTTACATTTATTATGAACACTCAAACCGAGGTGGAGGGTATCAAAGATTCGGCACAGCCGAATTTAACACTCTTACTTGTTTCACTTGATTCTTTAAAATATGTTGATGGTCTTCCAGGTCGAAGTTGTGGAGTAACAGGTATCTCCAATGTTCCTTTTAGCCAAGAATAATTGTTTTTAAGGAATACGTCTTCCTTCTTATGGGCTTTTGACCATCGCTGCTTAATATTTGATTTAAAGTGTGCGAAATTGCGTTTTAAACTATCAATTTGGTCTTACGTATAATTCTTCCCCGGAATTAGTTGATCCTTAAAATAATTTAATTTCTCTTCCAAAATAGACAAACGAAAGCTCTGCATTCTATCCAACAAATATTTACGGGTCACAATTCTTACTCTCGAGGCCGCTTGTGAACCTAAAACTAATAAATATATATATATATATATTTTTTTACTTGTTGTGATATTTTTTTTTTGGAATACTATTTACGATTTTATTATACCCTCCACTCCAGTGTGCAGAGGGAATATATAAGTTTGTCATTCCGTTTGTAATAATTAGAAAAAAAAATTTGGACCCCATAAAATATATATATTTGTGATCCTTATAGCAACCGGAGTTGATATAGCGATGTCCGTCTGTCCGTCTGTCCGTCTGTGGAAATCACGATGACGGCATCAATCGGGCAGCTAGGGTGCTCGTTGGCATAAAAAATGATTCAGTAACATCCTGAAAAGTTTGCTGTTTAAACTCGTCCAAATCGGTCGATCAGGGCCCGAGATTTGAATGAAGAACTAAAAAAAGTCTTGAAAAAATATAATTTTCTATGTTGTTCTTGTCCCGATCACGCCCTCAATAGGATAGCTAGGATGATAATTTTTAGTGAGAATGATTCACCAAATTCATGGGAAGATTTCTGCTTCAAAAATCATTAAAATCGGTGGAACAGCTCCAGGGAAATCTCTGAAAAATTAAAAAAAATTAAAAACATGATGATTCTATATTGTTCTTGTTGTTATTCTAAATGTTGCATTGTTGTCATAGCTGGACTTGTTGTTTTTGTGGTCGTTGTGGTAATAATATAATAAAAACAAACCCCTTGTACATTTTTTTATCGACTCTGGTAGAAAAATTTAAAAGTTTCCATTGTTTTGGCATCATTAAAAGAATGTGTTAGATCATTTTTGTCATTGCCACGAGCCTGCCTGCAAAATTCCAGATCGATTGGGTCAAGGGAAAGTGGTTAAAATCGATCCAAAATTTGTTCGACAAGCAGACACTACGAGTTAATATAAATGGAGTAAAAATTCACCAACATCTGAAGCAAATAATGCTAAAATACCTAGTTGTTAATAAAAAAAGTAAATTTAGCAAAAAAAAGAATTTATGGATTAATTTATTTAAATAGAAAAACACAAAAATAATGTTTGCTGTTGTATTTTTTGTGTGTAATATTTACATATATGTACATACACATATTAAATAATACAAATAATTTACATATATTCTATATATGTATATCCATAATAACTGCATGTTAGAAATAAATCGGTATATTATATTATTTACATAAAATTCTGCAATATTTTGTTGTGGGGAAAATACATTTCTTTTGCATTAACAGAGTGTCACTTCATTTTGCTCAGCATGACTATGCCACAGTAGATGGCGCCACAATTTTTGTTCTAATTAGCTTTGCAATAGTTATTTCTATTTAAACATGAATGTCAATATTTTCAAATAGATGTCATACAGAACAATGTTAAGAGTATACACGGGCTGGTCTTTTATTATTGCATACGTTTTTCATTATTCTTTTACAAATATGAACATAAGTTTGGCATATTAACTTTTTGTTGTCTTTACAAAATAGAGTTACCGAGTTCATCAATGAGTTTTTTGCTTTCAAAACAGTTCTACATAGTTATATAAAATTATTATTCTGCTTTAACTATAAAATATGTGATTGCGATTACATCTAATTTTTAAAAATTGTTTATAATTACTAAAGCATTATTATTCACATAAATACAAAATTGCACTTTTTAAATTTTCCGTTCAAATTTTAGAAAATATTAATTCTAAAAACTGGAATTAAAATTTCCAATCATAAATTATAAAATATTAACTGGATTTCAGAAAGTCATATCAAAACGTCGGAAATAATAATTTTAAATTTAGAAGACATCAATTGTATCAAATTCTAAAAAAAAACACCAAATATGTTTACATTTAAAAAATGTTTACATTTAAAAAAAATATTGGCATTCAGGAGAAATTAATAGCTTTTCAGTAACTTCTTTTAACGATAGTCGAATCGTTAAAAAAAAGAAAAGCAAAATTATTAGTAAAATTTTTAAACGATATTCGCTATTGTTAAAGTCAGCTGTTGTTGTTATCTAAATGACTACCATTTTTGTGTTGTTTATTCAATCGATAAAAGCTTTAAGGTTGAAATGTCGTCATACATAAATAAAAATCATAAAATAGTCAAAATATTTTGCTTTTATTAAAAAATCTTTTTTATATAAATAAAAGAATTAAATAGCATACTCAATTCGTTATTTCATTTTCAAATAAATAAACAGAAATATTAGTAAAAAAATAAAGATATTAAACATAAACAAAAATCATCCTGTCAAACACGAAGTAAATTGTTTTTTTCTATTCTTTGTGTTTTTCGCTTATTTTGACAGAGATGCCACTCGTTTACAATTTAAATAAATAGAAAAATAGATTTGTCGACTGTTGATAAGAATCACTTAATCATTAGTGCAAACAACAATAGCTGTCAATATATTTTGCCATTGTCGGATCGTTGAAATTTACAGAATCGGACTACCGAAAACATTAATTTAAATTCAATGAATTTTATAAAACCTCAAATGATATTTAAGAATTGCGAACATAAAAATTGTTACATAAATAAACGCAATTTGATGAGAATGTTATTTATATATAAATTTTCACAATTTTTTTTTTGGATGAAAATTTAAAGTTTTTCAGAAAATAAAGATAAAAAATTATTTTATTTAAAATATTTGGGGCTTTTGGTTTTTTGCGTTTGGCATCCCTAATTTGATTGTTTAATATCATAAATTTATTCTCTATGTTTTCGAAATATGGCAATATTTTAATAAAAAAGTTGAGAGAACTTTTTTTTGGTTATTATTTTGTTACTCCATTTGACCTATATGGCCACAATGAAGAAATATTAGGCCAGTTAAAAGAAACTATACAGCCATCTCCTATTAGCACGATTTAATGCATGTAGCCACCCTACACAACCATTACCTTTGCAATGGAGGTTAGGGCGAGCTATTTAATAGCAAAAACTAAATTAAACGAGAAGTTATGTCATATAACCGGAAACGCATGCATATAGGTATATAACCTAAACAAGGACCAAAAAGCAAACACCGAAATAAATCCGAAATAATAGAAAAGACGAAAACCAACCCAAAGAATTTGCTGAAATAATTTGGTATTAAGTTTAACAAATTGTTTACTTTTACCAATATTTTGTTTACATTTATTATCAATACTCAAACCGAGGTGGAGGGTATCAAAGATTCGGCACAGCCGAATTTAACACTCTTACTTGTTTTTATAATTAAGATGAAAGAAGTTTGAAGTACCACGAAAATACACATCCGCGGCAAATTTTTGGATTTTTCACAACACGTGGTATCAAACTTTCGATTCTTATAGAACAACAACTACTGGATTTAAAAAAAATATTTAAAAAAATCCCACTCTAACGTGAGGAAGGGTACCTTCAAAGTACCTTAACTTAACTTCATTATGATGAAACCAACAGAAAAATGTATTATAAGTTTGCATTCTCACCTATTGCATCGGGATCCAAAGGGTTGGTATTATTCTAAAAACTCTCCAACTAAGTTAAATTTTTTGACGGCCTGCCTTGCTTTGAATATTTGATTTTTGGCCGCGTAGAAAATCAAAATACCCGTATGTGCGCCGCCAAACAGCTAAGTTAAATAGTCTTCCTCGAAAATAGCTACAAAATCTGACGGCATTCCTATCTGCATACTTATTAATTGTGCTCATGCTATAGCGACTCCATTATCTATCATGTTTAATATATCCCTGAAATACGGATACTTTCCTAAATCCTGGAAAGAATCTTACATCATTCCGTTATTCAAATCAGGTAATAAATCAAATATTAAAAACTATAGAGGTATAGCAAAATTAAGTGCAATTCCCAAGCTCTTCGAAAAATACGTTACTGATTCTATTTGTCATCAAGTATCATCATTAATGTCACCTTTTCATCATGGTTTCCGTAAAGGATATTCAACTGCAACAAACCTGTTACAACTCACAACTTTAGGAAACCGCGGATTTATCGATGGTCAATATACCGACGTCAATCACGTTCTTCTTCTCAAAAAGTTACACCTAATGGGGTTCAACAATAACTGCGTGAGTTGGATTAGTTCATATCTAACTGGCAGAAACCAACGTGTCATTTTTAATAATATAATGTCTGAATATATATCAGTAAAATCTGGGGTGCCTCAATGTAGTCATCTTGGTCCAATTTAATTCTCGATGTTTATCAATGACCTACCAATTATGCTACAATATTCTAATATTGTTATGTACGCTGACGACGTTAAAATTTATCTGAGCTCCAGTATTTATGGCAATCAAATGTTTCTTCAACGTGATTTACATAGTTTCTTTGTATGGTGCAATTCAAACTTAATGGAATTTAATTTGAACAAATGTAAACACATGCACTTTTCCAGAAAACTTAGCACTATTGGTTCCTACCCCTTGGGTGGTTATCAGCTGGAATCCGTGGACTCGTTCATGGATTTGGGTATTCTATTGGATGCAAAATTAAATTTCGTTCAACATATTAGAGCGACATGTAATAAAGCTCATGGAGTTCTTGATTTCCTAAAACGATGGGCGAAAGAATTCGTCGACCCTCTTACATCACTAAATAACTTTACACATCATTAGTAAGGCCGATTTTAGAATACGGTTCTGTCATTTGTTCATTGCAATAAAATTGAATCAATCCAAAAATAATTCCTACTATTTTATCTACGAAATTTTTATCGCAACAATCTTATAGAGTTACTATCATATGCAACTTGGCTTGCTATAAATAAACTTCCCACTTTGGAAAGCCGAGGAACTATGCTCAATGTGTCGTTTTTAATTAATTTGATTAATTTCCTCATAAACAACTTATCATTCAATATTCCACAACGATCAACTAGAAATTTTATTTCACTGCACTTGCAATATTTTCGTCAAAACTATGCCAATGATGATCCTTTTAGAAGAATTTGTTGCGATTTCAATAAACTTTATAATTTTATTGATTTTTCTACTAATGACATTAATACTAAACGAAATATTGTATTGTTTTTAAATATATAATCTTCAAATTAGTTATTGTAATACGTTTTTGTATTATAGTCCGTAAGGTATTATACCATAGACTTATGAAATAAATAATTAAAAAAAGTTAAAAAAAAAGTTAATTACGGTGGTTACGAGACATTCTCAACACCAGAGATCCATACATTTTGGTAGTCCGGTACTAGGAATCTGATATTCATATTTAGCAGGGATTAAAAGTGTTCAATATCAGCCACAGGAATCATGATGATGGTATGATTGCATTTGCTGAAATTTGGTATATAAACTATTATCGGTCATAGGAATATTGGTGCATGTTCTTTGTCGCCGTTGAGTACCTAATCTAAAATTACCTTTAATTATAAAATGATATATATATCATAACCACGTTAGGTTATATAAAGCTCGTCCATCATTCGACTTGGTCCATTTATAAAAATAGCATCCAATATAAGCTTTGTCGTATCTGCAGGTAACAAATTTAATACATTGCCACTTTAGTTTATATCCCGTTTGTGACCTCTCTAAATAAAATGGAATTTCTCATAATACACTGTATCATTCTTATTTGTTTTGTAATTTAATTTAAAGATTTTTTATTAGTATTTCTTTTTATTTATTTATTACATCAGCTAGAATATAGTAACAGCTAAGCAAAAAATACAAAAAAAAATACAACAATAACAAGAACTTAAAATAAAGTTATAAATATAATCGTTAGAGTTTAAATAAATTGTCAATCTTCTTTTGATCACGTCAACAGTAAATCAACAATTAAATCATAGGTCTGTTCACTTCGCACAAATTCTTCGGAATGGGTCGAAATTGATAAAATTTGATCTATAAAAATTTCGTTTAACAGGTCCATAAGATCGAAGTTGTCTGTTAGGAACATTTGTACAACTATTGCATACGGTGGCAGAATTAATTACTCATTCCACCGCAAATATCAAATTGTTTTTCAACTGATTCAAGTTTTTTGATTAAGACATTGACTGTTGGTCCCAGCTGATGCGTACTCAAGTATCGGCCTCAATTGATTTTTTATTACACAAGGGTAAATTAATTCCTTTGCCTAAAGATTTATAAAATTTAAACACCATTTGCTTTATTAACATATATTATAATATGCACAAAAGATCAAATTGGTCGCAGTGCGTAGAGCCTTCTACGCACTTTGTCTTTACCGAAATTAAATACAGAATCAATGAATCAATGACAGAATTACTTTTGTATCATGGATGACGAATATTTAAAAAAAGATATGTGTTAAGATTTAGCTCTATTAAGTTGATATTACAGCAGTTTTAGAAACTATTTAGGTCAGACTGGAAACGTTAACTGTCTTGATTGTTTATGAGGGTTGAGAAGATTTTTACATCGTAGACATATGACATATATAAGGATATTTCTATATTGGATAGACTTTCGCAGGTCATTTAAAAATAGCAATGATAGGAAAGGTCTGAGGCGCCTCCCTGAGGAGTACCGCAAAACACATATATACTACATATTTCGATTTAGAGTTATTAAAAATTACACATTGTATACAAGAGATTCTACATCTCTACTTCTTTAACATTTTAAATAATTACCAACTGTTTACTAGAGATTCTACATTTCTTATTCCATATGATTTAAACTAAAGCAAGACAATTCTCAAAAAGTGGTTCTTTTGTAAAATTAATCCTTTTACGGCCAAGGGAAAGTATGGTATAGTATACGAGTGTATAATTTATATATTAGAATTGGTCTCACTTACCCTTAGTTTTCTCCAAAGTTGGTTAAAATGTGTTCCTTAAAGGGGAAAAAGAACAAACTTGGATTAAACTCAGAATATGTATTCATCCACTCTTTCATAAAAAGCTTTTAATTGTAAATGAAGCCATTATTTAAATTTTGATACACATTTTGCCCACATATAAGTTCAACAAACATCTGGCTACTTCCAAAAAAGAACTATTCACTGTGCAACAATACTGCCATTATCCTCCATAGTGCAATAATTATTATAGGAAGGAGAACGAAAATTATTTTCAACATTACAAATAAACAGAGATGAAAAGCAACGAAAATGAAAATATTATGAAAATAAGACTTGAAAAAACCTCATTTCATTACGCAAAATTCTTGCATGTCTTTTGGTTTGTTAAAATCAAAAATGAGTATATTGTATTTGGCTTTGACGAATATTTAAATACCCTCTAAAAATATTATTTTTGTGATAAAAATTTTTCCTAAAATATTAAAATAAAAAAATATTCTTAGAAAAAATGATAGAATTAATTATTAAGGTAAGGAGAAATTTTTTGGAATTTTTTGAAGTAAGATCGAAAAAAATCTGAACACACTCCTTTTCTTTTAGCTTTTTTAGCAAGCATTATTTGATTTTTTTTTTTAATCATATTATCTTTGAGACATATATCAGTTATTATGTTTAATGGCAAATTTGTTCACTTATTGTTAGTGTGATTAAAATGAGGGACGAAATAAAAGTTCACGTAAAAATTATTATATATTTTCGACAGAATTCAACTTGGTTCAACAAAAAGTTTTCCAAGGAATGAAAGGTCTGCCATCAAACTGTTTTCAGGAAGAAAAAACGTCAGCACATTGTTTGTAAGGCCAAGAAAATAGAATGCGTATTGAAAAAGTTTTTAATATATCCAGTAGAATAGCAACAGAATTGCAGAATAGGTCATTGCTCGGGCCATTTGGTGCAAAAAAATTTAAAGCCAATGTAGGTTTCAAATATGCAAAGTCTAAAAGTTCCAGGCAGGAACGAAGCAGACAAAATTGATGAGTAAAATCCATCGAAATTCAACATTTTGGCTTATTATTGAAAGAAGACGGACAAACTTTAGACAACGTTTCGGCTTTACTCTTAACCAGCGCTGCAGGGGCCATAATTCGTTAACTGTGGCAGAGGAAAATTATTCTTACTATTTTATTTTGGGAAATAAAAAAATAACTTCCATCGAAAAATTTCTATTACGAATGCGACGATTAGCCCAAGAGCAGGGAATTTTAAATCATCTATCATAAAAATCTTCATGCCGCATTATGGATGATATACTGACATATTTTTCGCAGCTTTCGGCTCAAAAATTAATGTTAGACGAAATGTTGAAGATAATATTATGGACTCAAAGGTAGACGAAATTTCAAAAAAAAAAAAAATTATGGTATAGCAAGCAATATGCAATTACGTCAAAAGAAGCAAGTCATATGTTACAACGGGTTTTAAAAAATTTATATTAAGGATTGTTTTAAAATGCGACTCCTTTAAAAACAATGTGTCCATATGTTTTTGACCAGTTTGGCATCTTGCCACTACGGTAAGAAAGCTCTCGAGTGGTACAAGAACAATAAAATGGTTTTTGCAATAAGGGATACGAATCCTCCAAACTGTCCGGAGCTTAGGCCAGTGGAAAGATATTGGGCTCTCGGCAAAAGTCGAATGTTTCAGCATAACTTATTTTTTTTTGTTAGTCGAAAGGTTTTTCATAAATGGGTAATCATCTATAATATTTATAGGCTAGGCGATTTCTTGTGATCGATGTTTTGTTCTACCATTTTATTCCGAATTTGACCAAACGTATATTATTTGGCCGTTTTTTAGATTTACAGATTTTTAAATTTTTTCCTTTATTTTGAGTAAATTGCATTTAAATTTGCTACTAACACATACATAATTTTATACAATATGCTACGTGTGTGTTTATTAAATTTTTTAATGTGTTTGTAATAAAAATGAGTATGTTTTTTGTGTTAATTTGTGAATTGATTATAATTGATTAGCATACCTTTAGGGTCTTTATTTAATGAAAAAATAAAATTTCCTAGAATTTGCACTCGAATTTCGAGGGCTGGAATCTGCTAGTTATAATAGTTATGTCCATCACGGTCCCACTGACCTACTGAATTTGTAACGCGGTATGAATATGTATAAAAAAATTCGCAACATTGACTTTCATTTTTAAAAATATACAAGTGAGATTGTTGAATTCGGCTGTGCGAATCTCTGATGCCCACTGCGGTTACCATTTTAATACAATTACTTAACCTTTAGAATCCAATACCATACTATGTAAAAACACCGCAAAACTCTTTTGTGCCAAAAAAAAACTCTAGGTCGTGAAATGTAATGAACATTTTTTCAACTTTAACAAATTGATTAAAGCCATTTTTTTTTTTTTTTGGTCTCTTTACCTATAAGTACTCAGATATGAAGTACTGTTTTACTAACACGTTGTTAACCTATTGCGCATTGAGACCAAAAATGGAAAACTTTTTTGATAAAATTTCGAAAACTCCTTTTTTAAATTTAAAAAAATTTTCTTAAACAAAATTTTGAAAAATGGATCTGACACCTTAAAATTTTGTTAAATATATATTAGTGATTAACTATGTGCATTCTTAAGTAAATTCCTCCGCCAGAATTTTTTTTACAAAAACTTTTTTGCGGATTTCGAGAAAAATTTGTTTTTTGTGAAATATTCAGTAAATGTACTCTTTCTAAATACTTTGTATAAAAAGCCAGTTTTCTACTTTTAAATGTTATATTTTATCTTAATAGCCTAGGATTTCTGAAAAAATAATATGACCCAATTAACCTTTTTGGACTTGGGGTCACATATGACCTCAAACTAATAAAAGACAATTTATTCAAAAAAATTCAAATATTTTGCAAGTGCTGTTGAGTTTTTAGATGTGACGCTTAAAATATAATAACCAAATGTGCAAGGCTTTCATGCTAAAAATTTAGAATAAATCGAACATCGTTACCCCATTCCTTGTCGTGGCCAAACTTCGAATTTTTGCCTATTTATAAAAATTAATTGTTCTAGTAAACCAGATGAAATCCTTACTATGGGCCACCCTAATGTACAAAAAATAAATACTTTTTGATCAGTATTTGTTATAATTTCTTATTAAATATTTTTTTTTATAAAGACAATGATGTTTTTTCTTCATGATTAGAGTAGGATTTCTATTGATGGGTCATGCGGAAACTAGAAAAAAAATCTGTTAAGCCCTAATAGAATTAAAAAACTAATATTCGTCTTGAAAACGGATTCGCTCTGGCAACCGAATTTGTTGCAAGCCGAATTTCTTGCAAACCGAATTTTGATAGTCGCATGTACAATCAGATTATTCTGTCGCGATTAATAAATAATACTTTATAAGTAACCGTAAGAAGTGTAAGGGAACTAATGTTTTAAGTAAGTTATATTGCTCAATGGAATTTAGATTTTATTTATTATTTTTATACCCTATACCACTATGTGGTTTGGGTATAATGACTTTGTGCTGCTGTTTGTAACAACCTAAAATATTTGACCTAGACCCATCTTTAATTATACCGATCGAATCAGAATCATTTTCTGAGTTGATTTAACAATGTCCGTCCGTCCGTCCGTCCGTCCGTCCGTCCGTCCGTCCGTCTGTGTGTCCATGTAAAGCTTGTAATCAAACTACAGGTCGCAAATATGATTGTATTTTGATGAAATTTAGCACATAAGCTTTTGTCGGCCATGGGATGAACGCTATTGAAATTGGTGAGAATCGGTCCATGTTCAGACCTAGCCCCCATACAAATTACCCATATGAAATCGACATAAATTGCCATAAGATCCAAATTGTCATATAGATCTTACTCAAATTGGGTTTGTATGAGTTCATTACATCCATTAATGAGTAGTCCAAAAATGATACCTTTGACCCCATATAGAGCTGCTTCCCGATCTTCACTTAAATCTATCAAAAAACAATAATATTGCACCTATTCTTCTCAAATTTTGTTTGTATATATTTCTGCAAAATAAAAGAGACTTTCCCAAACATGATCGGGATCGGTCCATTTCCCCATATAGATATATCATCCGATATGAACTTTTTCATATCTGCAGCCAAAAAAGTTAATAAAAATCCCACTCAAATTTGGTTTTTGCTTATTTTCTATGCCCAGTTAGTTGGGCCTAAGAGATAGAGTTTCTAAACGCATGGTATAGGGTATCGTATAGTCGGTCTAGACCGACTATAATTTTCTTAGTTGTTTCATTTAATAAATTGTTGACCCTAAAGGTATGCTATGTCCAAAATAATTTTTCATTTCAACACAATTATTATTGTGAACAAAGAAAACGAACTCATTTTTTTTTTTTTTTTTTGCAAACACATTAACAAATTTAATAAACACACACATAGCATTGTGTAATTTTATATACGTGTTAGTCGTAATTTTAAACTCATTCTACTCCAAAAAATGTAAAAATCTGTAAATCTGGTGGACAGCTAAAAAGAAATACCTTTCAAATAAGATAACTTTGGTAAAAATCTGGAGAAAACTGTTGAGCAAATCATCAGTCACAAGAAATCGCCTTACCAATTAATATAATAGATACCTATAAATAGTTTTATATACATATATATTATTCCTTTTATAGTTATAATTTAAAAAGAAATAAAAATTCTTGCTGCACTTATTACACCATTTGATGATAGTTCCTTAGTTCCTTTTTGGATAGAGATATTTTAAGTGAATGGCCACGAACTTTCTCTGCTTATGAAATATTCTGCTTCTGATAAACATGCAATTCCATAGTCGGTTCAACACTACCGCGTGACTACTTCATAAATAACATAACTTGCTGGTAGAGTCATATTATCTGCAGTACTTTGTTCCCATAAAACATCAGCAAATATATAATTTGTAGTTAAACATTATACGCAGAAATCACGCATGTAACCGTCGAAGAATACCTGGATTTGTTTGCAGCGCATTTTGAAGAAAAATTTGAGTTTGTTTCCATGTAAAGTGCAACTGACTCAAAGAATTTTGTTCGACGCTTGCAATACGGGCAAACAATCGCTCGAATAGTTGAAACTGAACCCGACTTTGGAAGCATATTTTGATGATTGGCGAGGCATATTTGAACACACGAGTGGCACATTATGTCTACCCGAAAATATGTGAAAAAAGTCTGGATGGTTACTGGTTTCAATAATATGCTGCACCATGTCACACTGCAAATGAAAAAAGCGACATTGACTAGCCACCCATTGTTCCAGATCTGACCCCTCCGGACTTCTTTTTGTCGGCTTACTAGAATGCACGCTAACAATCTTTAGACCATTGAAGAGCTCAAAGGAAAGATTCGTACCGAACTCATCGTTATACCAACCGAGATCCTCGAAAAACTTATGCAATATGCAGCTAAAAGAGCACATTTTATCGTGATGTTGTAATCAAAAAGTAGTCGAAATGAAATAAAAAGAACCAAGTTAAATAAAAATATCCTAGATATAGAAATCGGATTTTTTTGATAAAAAGTATTTTCGAAAAATTTACTTTTCGATAAAAAAGTATTTTCGAAAAATCGACACTTTTTTTTATAAAAGTCGTACTTTCTTATAGTAGCCAGATACAAGGCAAACTCATAACACCACAAAATGTTGCAGGGTACAGTGATGACGATGCTTAAGAATACGTCCACTACTTACTACTGGTAATGACGTTGATATTATCTTTACAACAGCCAGTGATTGCAACAATTTTAACAGTAAATTGTTATATATTTTAGTTGGGCTGTTTTTTTTTTTTTTGTACAGTGAAAAAACGCCAAAAAAAAAAGTCTATTTAATTGTGGCGTTGTGCAATGATATGATAGCAGCATAAAACGAGAATCATTAAAATGAAACTAACTTCACTTACATACAAGCACTATATATATCTACATATAGAACACATTTGTTTAACAACTATAGAGATATGTAGATAAAAAAATATACTCCATAGAAGGTAAAACACCCTCTAAAAATGTTAAAGTTAAAAATAAACCAAGCCAGAAAATTGTGAAGAATTGTGAAAAAAGGCAACGATTTTTATACAACTCAGTATGGAAAGTTTTTTTTTTATTTTTGTTCCACCATGTTTATTACTGCCCTAGAGTATAATTGTGAAATATCCAGCAACATTATAAAATAGATATTTAGATTGTCGAAATTAATATTGGGAAATACAAATTGATATAGAGAATATTAATAAAATAAATTGAAATATGTATAAATAAAAATATTTCAGAAAATAAAAAATTTATATTATGAAATATACATATAATTGATATCAAAATAAGATGAACTGATATAGAGCTAAGAAAATTATATATTTGGAAAATGAAAAAAAAAATATTGAAAACGAAGTACACCTAACTCTGTTTTTAAGCGATAGATAGGTTCCGCAATAAGTCGCGTACTGTCTCCATATAAGAGGAAAGGATTGGTTAAACATTGTTAATACCAGATCAAATAAGTTAAAGTAAGTATAATTTAAATTCGGTTTTTGTACCCTATACCACTATGTGGTTTGGGTATAATGACTTTGTGCTGCTGTTTGTAACAACCAAAAATATTTGACCTACACCCATCTTTAATTATACCGATCGAATCAGAATCACTTTCTGATTCGATTTAACGATGTCCGTCCGTCCGTCCGTCCGTCTTGTAATCAAACTGCAGGTCGCAAATATGAATATATTTTGATGAAATTTGGTATGTAAGCTTTTATCGGCCATGGGATGAACGCTATTGAAATTGGTGAGAATCGGTCCATGTTCAGACCTAGCCCCCATACAAATTACCCCTATGAAATCGACATAAATTGCCATAAGATCCAAATTGTCGTATAGATCTTACTCAAATTGGGTTTGTATGCGTTCATTACATCCATTAATGAGTAGTCCAAAAATGATCCCTTTGGCCCCATATAGAGCTGCTTCCCGATCTTCACTTAAATCTATTAAAAAACAAAAATATTGCACTGAATCTTCTCAAATTTTGTTTGTATATATTTTTGCAAAATAAAAGAGACTTTGCCAAATATGATTAGGATCGGTCCATTTTTGGACCTAGTCCCCATATAGATATATCATCCGATATGAACTTTTTCATATCTGCAGCCAAAAAAAATTAATAAAAATCCCACTCAAATTTGGTTTTTGCTTATTTTCTATGTCCAGTTAGTTGGGCCTAAGATATAGAGTTTCTAAACGCATGGTATAGGGTATCGTATAGTCGGTCTAGACCGACTATAATTTTCTTACTTGTTACATTTGTTTTCGACTACAATTAAACATTCAAAAATAAACTGAGGTGTTTTTTTAATTACCACAACTTTTTCAATTATATTTCAGAAAACATCAATTGAATTTCAGAAAGTATCAATTTGTTTCAGAAGACATAAATTGATTTTCAGAAAATATCAATTGTATTTCAGAAAGTATCAAATATATATCAGAAAACATCAAATGTATTTCAGAAATTATCAAATGTATTTCAAAAAATATCAAATGTATTTCAGAAATTATCAAATGTATTTCAAAAAATATCAATTGAATTTCAGAAAATATCTATTGAAATTCAGAATTAAAAAGTAGTTTACCCTACAATTCCGAAAAGTTGTTATTGTTTCTATTAGTGATTTGGAGTCGCAGAAAATGTTTAGCAATATTTGGAACTTTTTGTTATGCACTGGAAAATTAACTATCAAAGGCGGCCCTTAATCGAAAGAAGATGGTGACTTCATTTGTTAATCAGCTACAATATAAGCTCCAGAATAGAATTTTGACCTAAAATACAAAAGGCCGTAACTAACAAAATGTTCAAAATTGTATTGTAGTTACGGCCTTTTACTTAAAAACTACTATTTTACCATAAATTTGTTTTCATAAAAAAAAATCCGTCTTTATTTTTCAGCTCGATTTGGGTATTAACTTTAAAGTAGTTTTTGTTTTATGATGTTTTTTGCTTCTCCTGTAAAAAAAAAATTACGATATGTAGTTTTCAAGAGATATTACAAACCCAGTATAATACTTAAAAAACTACGTTTTTATATAGCGTTCTGAGACTCAAATGACATTTTCATATTTTCTGAAGTAAATTTAATAATTTCTAAAATACATTTGATGTTTTCTGAAACACATTTGATATTTTCTGAAATATATTTGATAATTTCAGAAATACATTTTATGATTTCTGAAATATATTTGACCTTTTCTGAAATACATTAGATAATTGCTGAAATATATTTGATGTTTTCTGAAATACATTTAAAATTTTCTGAAATACATTTGATGGTTTCTGAAATACATTTGATAATTTCTGAAATACATTATATTTTCTGAAATATATTTGATATTTTATGAAACTCAATTGATATTTTCTGAAATTCAATTGATATTTTCTAAAATACAATCGATACTATCTGAAAATCAATTGATGCTTTCTGAAACACAATTGATTATTACTGAAAATCAATTGATGTTTTCTGAAATCCAATTGATACTTTCTGAAATACATTTGATGTTTTCTGATATATATTTGATACTTTCTGAAATACAAATGATATTTTCTGAAAATCAATTCATGTTTCTGAAACACAATTGATACTTTCTGAAATTCAGTTGATGTTTTCTGAAACACAATTGATACTTTCTGAAATAAAATTGATATTTTCTGAAAATCAATTAATGTTTTCTGAAACAAATTGATACTTTCTGAAATTCAATTGATGTTTTCTGAAATACAATTGAAAAAGGTGTGGTAATTAAAAAAACACCTCAGTTTATTTTTTACTTCTTCAAGGTTTTCCTAGTATATTGCACCTTAAATACAAAAGTGACACAACTCAAAATTTTTAAATATTCAGGAGAGGCAAAAAACAGTATATGTAAAAATTATTGTATTATTTAAAAAAATTTAGTTTTATTATGAAAAATGTCCATTTTTAGGAAAGTTTCGCTATACTTTTTTTTTAATTTATATTGTGTTTGTGGAAATAAAATACAATTTTGAGTTATGACACTCTGACTGAAATTTTTTCATTTGACTAGTGATATTATCTCAAGTTGTGCCCCAGATATAACGACATTTTTCCTGTTAAAGAAGATAGTTATGAGAAATAAATTTTTGCAGTAGCTAGAAATGTGTACTGTGAATTAATTTATGGAAAAAAGTCAATTTTGGAAAATTTTGAGTTGTGTCACTTTTGTATTTAAGGTGCGATGCATTCAATTGAATGTTTAAAATTAACGAAAAAGATTTGTGATTTTGCTAAACAGACAGCGATCTCGGCGGTTCTGCTTACTAAAAAAGTTCTGTCAATACCAAATATATACTTGAAATTAAAAAAAAAAAAACAACTCTGTAAGTTTGTGAACATGTGAAACTAACAACACACCTAGCGGTCAATAGCTTGAATATTTAAAATTAACGAAAAACATTTGTGATTTTGCTAACCAGACACCGAATTCGGTGGTTCTGCTTACTAAATACACCAATACACTTACATATACCACACACCAATTTTCCCTTACGCTGTTTTTGTGATTGTATTGTGAAATTGGATTTTACCCCCGCCTGAGCGCATGGATATTTACACATCAAAAATACCAAAAATAACAGAAAAGAAAAAAATTTAAATATTGTTGAAAAAAATTCTGAATTTAAAAAAAATTATTGAAAACTAAAAAATTCATTAAAAGATGATCCCCTAATTCAGAAGCCATTTGGAGTCATTCTTTCATAACGGCTGCAGTAATTGTGAGATCCTCTTACCTTATTTCTTGGTTATATTGTGATTCAAGCGCAAAACCAATGATTTCATGGTAGAACTGTTGAAAATATTTTGAGAAGACGGCAAAAAATAATTTTTTCATGGTTAGCGATTTTAAAGCTATGCTATTCATTTAAAAGTAAATACCAGTGAACCTCGGGAGCCAAAAAATTGCGACTCTATTTCAACTATGTATATCACAGCGAACACGGTGTCCGAAAATGGGCTATCTCAGTATTTAGCTAAATTAAAAATTTCTTTGTAAATTTTAATATTTAACTGTTGCATTTTTGTTTTAAAACATTTTAAATTAAAAAACTTTTGTGTAATTTTGTAACTTCCAAGCTATCAATGTTAGAAATATAAACACTGAGTCGTTCAGAAATTTAAAAAAAAAAAAAATTAAAAATGTCAAAATTTCCCGAAAATCTACTTAATAGAGCATAACTCCTGCCCATCAAAAAAGATTTTGTACTTTCCTGTAGTTTTCGAACCCTCATCTACACTCCTATACCCCATTACATACCCGCCAGTTTCCGCCCGTGTGCACCAGAACAATTTTTCTGACCAAAGGTAAGATATTTTGTGCAAATTTTATGAATACAAAAGTTTTCCACTATGTGGTCAGGGTATAATGAGTTTGCCCTGATGTTTGTAACTACCAAAAATATTGGACCATCTTTTATTATACGGATCGACTCAACATCACCATCTGAGTCGATTTAACGATGTCCGTCCATCCGTATGTGTGTTATGAATACAAAAGTTGGTGGTATCGGTGAATTTTTTTGGCGTGAGTTTATTTGCTTTTATACTGACTGAAAAAGGAAATGGTAGAGTTGACACGAGTTATCAAATATAAAAATATGGAGTTGTGTATGTTTGTGTGTTTGTTTGTTTTTTGTTTGTTTGTGGTTTATAGGAGACACCACTCGACCGATCGTCTCGAAATTTTTACAGTAGGTAACTGCCTATCCGGAAAGAAAAATAGGCTATATTTTTTTGATTTTTCAAGAGGGCGTGGCACCTCCCATACAAAGTGAATTTTTAACATCTAATTCTAACATATAATATCTGGAGTACTACTATAGCAAGAGCTCTGAAACTATACACATATACATATTTAAATAATTCGAAGACTTGCGGAAAAAATGGCATGCCCAATGGGCGTGGTACCCACCATACAAAGTAAATGTTAAATGTCATATATCTAGAGTACTGTAATAGATAAAGTCTTGAGAGTTTGTGTGAGTTCTTAAGTTATCGACGTTAATACTCGAAAAAAATGGGCGGAATCCGATCAGTGGGCGTGGTACCGCAAATACGAAGTAAATATATAATGTCATATATCTGAAGTACTGTAATAGTGAAAGCCTTGGAACTTTGTCTGAGTTCATGAGTTATTAATGTGAGTAGACCCATAAAAAAATGGACGAGATTACACCAGTGGTCGTGGTACCCCCCATACAAGTATTTAATATAACATAACTGGAATACTATAATAATGAAAGTCTAGCGACTTTGTTTGAGTTCATAAGTTATTAATGTGAGTAGTTACCCAAAAAGTGGGCGGCATCAGACTAATGGGCGTGGCACCTCCTAAACAAAACTATAGTTTTCTACAAAACGTATTTCCTGCTTTTTATTTCGTTACTAGGGGTGTAGCGAAGCGCATCGGGTTACTGCTAGTATACTTATAAAGAAGGGTTGAGACATAATGCGCTTAATTGTTAAATTATATTATACATAATGCGCTTAATTGTTAAATTATATTTTTACATATATATATATATATATATATATACATATATATATTTTAAATACCTGACAAAATGGGAAAAAAATTTAAATAACACATAATGGTAAAAAAGAAAAACAAATAAGAAAATTATAGTCGGTCTAGACCGACTATACGATACCCTATACCATGGCTTAAAGAGCCCATCTCTTCGGTCCAACAAATTCGATATAGAAAATAAGCATAAACCAAATTTGAGTGGCATTTTTATTAATTTTTTTGGCTGCAGATATGAAAAAGTTCATATCGGCTGCTATATTTATATGGGGACTAGATCGAAAAATGGACCGCTCCCGACCATATTTGGTAAAGTCACTTATATTTCGAAAAAATATATACAAACCAAATTTGAGAAAAATCTGTGCAATATTTTTGTTTTGTGATAGACTTAAGTGAAGATCGGGAAAGAGCTCTGTATGGGGCCTATGACTAAGAATTGACCTATAGGGATTTTATTTGGACTACTAATTAATGGATATAATAAACACATACAAACCCAATTTGACTAAGATCTATATGATAATTTGGATCTTATGGCAAATTATGTCGATTTCATAGGGGTCATTTGTATGGGGACTAGGTCTGAACATGAACCGAATTTCACCAATTTCAACAGCTTTCATCCCGTAGCCGATAGAAGCTTATGTACCAAATTTCATCGAAATATATTCATATTTGCGACCTGTAGTTTGACTACAAGGTTTACATGGACACACAGACGGACGGACGGACGGAAGGACGGAATAATAAAAGGTTGGTGTAGGTCAAATATTTTTGGCAGTTACAATCAGCAGTACAAAGTCGTTATACCCAAACCACATAGTGGTATAGGGTATAACTATTGCGACACACAATTTTAAGATATGAGCAGGTATGCTGTACCCTTTAAAGATGTCTTAACTGAAGAAGTTCAAAAAATAAAAGATCAAATTAAAGAACTGCAACCAGTTATATCTAAATTTGACGACCAAGACATTGAATTAAATTTTAAAATGTGTCTCACATTGATTGATGGAAAGGTTGCACAAGCTTTAACCAAAACACAGTAATCGTCAAGCTGCATTATATGCCAAAATCTATTAATTTGGAATGTCTCCTCTTCATGCTAGAATATGGAGCATATTCCTAAACTGGGTTATGATTTGGAAATTGATCCGTTAGGAAATGAAGAAACAAAAAAGGTAATTCAAGAAAAATATCTACAGCTAGGCATCATAATCGACCAACCAAAACAAGAAGAAGGAAACTCAAATGATGGAACTACTGCAAGGAAATTTTTTTCCGATCCAGAAACTGCAGCATCTATCACAGGTGTAGTTCATGAATTAATAAGATGATTCAAAATCATATTACTTGTACTAGCATGCAGCAGAAAGACAAATTCAAACAAAATTTGGAGAGTACGCCAAAAAAGTTCATAAAATTTTGTACCATGGGGAACAAATAACTTAAAACAATATGCTACCAATAGGAGATCTATCTGAAGAAGCGCAAGAAAAAAGGAACAAAGACTACAGATTCTTTCGCGAGCACAACACAAGAAAAATGTCCAGATGTTGCACCTTATCACTATTTTGTTGTGCACTTCAGATCCATATATGTGTCTAACATACGACAAAAATGGATTTAGACGAAGAATCTAAACAACTTCTAGAAGATAAAATCAAGCCTATTTAGAAGAAATATTTTCTAAAATTGTTTGATTTAAAGCAGTTTTTCAGTACACTAACAATAAGTTATACTCTTTCTTATATAGTTAAAAATTTTTCTTGATTTAAAAATTTATGTTTTTATAAAAATACAATAAAAATTGATATAGAAATATTTAAAAAGATAATAAAAAAAATTGTTAAGTAAAAACATACGACTTTTTCATTGAAACTTCTCTATCTTGAACCAATATCAGGTAACTTTTGAGAGAATTGGTTTTGCTGTACAGAAATGGGAAAATGCATGCTAAATTATGGGCAAATGCCTGTTAAGTCTATAGGAAATGCATGCTAAATGGTAAAAATGCATGTCATGTGCATGTTTTTGTTTTTTCGGAAGATTTTTTTAATTTGCAGCTTTGAATATCATTTTTCTTAATTCAGCATGCAATTTCCTTACATTTAGCTTGAAAATTTTTCTCATTTTTAACAGAAAAACTCCCATTTTTAGCATGCATTTTCCCATAAATTTGCCCAAATTTAGCAAACATTTTGCCATTTTTGACGTGCATTTTTACCATTTGGCATGCATTTCCTATAGACTTAACAGGTATTTTCCCATAATATAGCATGCATTTTCCCACTTTTACCAAGCGCTTCAATTAGTCGCGTAACTTTCACGTTCCCTGCTTAATAAATTATATTTTAACCCGTGCTCTTTCAAAAAAAAAACCAACCTTTGGCCCTTGCGAACATTAGGACTATAAAGTTTACGGGGGCCAAAGTTTGTCATTTTCTAACAAAATTAACTTACAAAATTTTTAAAGAGTATTAGTGTAAAATTAACTGCAAAACAAGTAAGAAAATTATATTCGGTCTAGACCGACTATATGATACCCTATACCATGCGTTCAGAGACCCTCATAGGCCCAACTAACTGGACATAGAAAATAAGCATAAACCAAATTTGAGTGGGATTTTCATTAATTTTTTTTGCTGCAGATATGACAAAGTTCATATCGGATGCTTTATCTATATGAGGACTAGGCCCAAAAATGGACCGATCCTGACTATGTTTGGTAAAGTCTCTTGTATTTTGCAAAAATATATACAAACAAAATTTGAGAAGAATCAGTGCAATATTTATACCCTATACCACTATGTGGTTTGGGTATAATGACTTTGTGCTGCTGTTTGTAACAACCAAAAATATTTGACCTAGACCCATCTTTAATTATACCCATCGAATCAGAATCACTTTTTGAGTTGATTTAACAATGTCCGTCCGTCCGTCCGTCCGTCCGTCTGTGTGTCCATGTAAACCTTGTAATCAAACTGCAGGTCGCAAATATGAATATATTTTGTTGAAATTTGGTATATAAGCTTCTATCGGCCATGAGATGAACGCTGTTGAAATTGGTGAGAATCGGTCCATGTTCAGACCTAGCGCCCATACAAATTACCCCTATGAAATCGACATAAATTGCCATAAGATTCAAATTGTCATATAGATCTTACTCAAATTGGGTTCCTATGCATTCATTACATCCACTATTGAGTAGTCCAAAAATGATCCCTTTGGCCCCATATAGAGCTACTTCCCGATCTTCACTTAAATCTATTAAAAAACAAAAATATTGCACTGATTCTTCTCAAATTTTGTATATATATATTTTTGCAAAATACAAGAGACTTTACCAAACATGATCAGGATCGGTCCATTTTTGGACCTAGTCCCCATATAGATATAGCATCCGATATGAACTTTTTCATACCTGCAGCCAAATAAATTAGTAAAAATACCACTCAAATTTGGTTTTTGGTCTAGACCGACTATAATTTTCTTACTTGTTTTGTTTTTTGATAGATTTAAGTGAAGATCGGGAAGCAGCTCTATATGGGGCCTATTACAAAGACTTCTCCCATAGGGATCATGTTTGGACTACTCATTAATGGATGTAATAAACGCAAACAAATTCAATTTGAGTAAGATCTATATGACAATTTGGATCTTATGGCAATTTATGTCGATTTCATAGGGGTCATTTGTATTAGGGCTAGGTCAGAACATGGACCGATTCTCAGCAATTTCAATACCGTTCATCCTATGGCCGGTAAAATCGTATATACCAAATTTCACCAAAATATATTCATATTTGCGACCTGCAGTTTGATTACAAAATTTACATGGACACACAGACGGACGGACGGACGGACGAACATCGCTAAATCGAATCAGTTAGTGATTCTGATTGGCGCGGTATAATAAAAGATTGGTCTAGGTCAATTATTTTTGGTAGTTATAAACAGCAGCACAAAGTCATTATAACCAAACCACATAGTGGTATAGGTTATAAAAAAACCTTTTTTAATCTTTTAAAACTTCACTTTTATACTAAAATTCAACTAAAAATTAAAATGTATTTTAAACCCTCCATAACTTTTTTATTATCGGCCCTTATTTACGTTTTATAGCAAAAAATAAACGCTAAAGTTCCACCTACCAAACAAAATTCCAATCAATTCAAAAGTTATGGATTTTTGAACGCCTTCTCGTAAAATGGTCCACTGTGCGTCGCTAAGTTCCTTATCTAAATTCATTGATATCTGGAAACGTAAGATCAGCAAAGACTTCCCCGGCTACTTAATGAGCTAAGCCTATTATGTGGGAAGACTCAACCGCATTAGAAAGCCCCTGCTCTCCAACATGCGTTTAAAGTTGGTGTTTTAAATTCGGATAGTGCTAATCCGGCATGTTTGATGCACTCATTAATTGAAAATTCCTTCCACGCATCTATGACGTTTAAATTTTCACCATTCATTAATTTATCTAAAATGCATCTACGTGTTTTCTTCACATAATGTTTACTCCATGCTAAGGCCAACCTTAGGTCTAATTTTAAAATTTTAATTTTAATAATTTCTATTCATACCAAAGAAAAGGGCTCAAATGGCACGAAAATATGACAATAGTTTGAATTTTGTTAGCAATGTTATGTTTGTATTTGAGTCCCTATTTTTCCAGTAAGAAATGAAAAGTGTAGTTAAGTAATTTTAAAAATAAAAGTTGTGTCATGTCTGTCACATTACAATATATTGCTTTTTAATATAATTTATTTTTGAGTTCATATATCCTATGTTTAACTACCAGCAATATTTTACTTAGACCCATCTTTTATTAATACCGGTATACCGGTCGACTCAGAATCACTTTCTGAAATGAATCACTCAGAATCACTTTCTGAGTCGATTTAGCGATGTCCGTCCGTCCGTCCGTCTGTGTGTCGATGTAAATGTTGTAATCAATCTGCAGGTCGCAAATACAAATATATTTTGATTTTATATAAGCTTCTATCGGCATGGGTGTTACTCCCATTAATAAATAGTCCAAAAATATACCCTATAGGACAATTCTTAGTCATAGCCCTCATATAAAACTATTTCTTATTTGTCATTTTAATAACTTCAGAGCTTTTCTGTGTTTTACAAACATGTCTGTTTATTGTCATGTCTGTCATGACTGCTTTTTGCCCCCAATTATTAATAACAACAATACTTTCTCACTTTTTCTAATGGTACATGAAAAAGGACAATGAAAAAGCTTTTACTGTATAACATTGGATTAGAAAGATCTGTGATTGTCATTTCTGTCACTATGGAATTAGCCATAATAGATCTTAAAAGTACCAAAAATTCCTTGATCCAGCTGTTGAATTAACGATGTTGTATGTGGAACTATCGGAGTGGGTGAACAATTCGCATCAATTTTGGAGGAAACTGACGTGGATAAGATTACAAAGATATTTAGGGCCACTCCCAACACTTTTAAAAGTAGCAGGGGCTTACAGCGTTAGTTGGCATCCTCACTGATATGAGGGCTCACCTACTCACCTGCCGTATAGGAAAGCCGAAATCCACTACATGTAGAACTTGCAGAGAGGATGACAAAACCCTAGAACATTACCTTTGTTACTGTCCTGCATTTACGAGAACAAGGGTCAGATATCTATCCAACAACATCTTACTAAGCCTGACGGGTCGTAGGAGGATAAAATACTCTGAAATTTGCTGATGAAACCGAATTTTTAAGTTAATATAGGGGTAGATAATCGCATGAATGTGGAGATGTATAACGCACAACAAGCCGACTTTCCGGCTTAAGTGTATATCCGGGAACGACGGATATGAGCTATGTGTATACATAGCTCCTCTTTTCGATCCAAATCAAAAAATTACTGACCATGATCTTTAGTAACGTCTCTTACATTCCTAAAAACATACTTATACAAGCCAAATTCGAAAATAACAAAAGGGAACAAGATTTTTATTGATTAAGAACTGAATGTTGTTTTCAATGTTATCTGGGACGCTGAATCCAAATCTGCACTTGGTTTTTCCATCAGCTCGACTTTTCGCGATTTACCGTTATGTCCAAAATTAAGGCACTTCCACTATATACAAATGTTGGAATAACTTGAAAACGGTTCACCATATTCAGTTTAAAAGAATCCAAAACTCGTCAACAATATTATTTTTAAGTCATGCTTATATTGGTTTTAAATTTTCCCAGTAGTTTCAGAGATATCGTTGAAGTTTTGAAAAAAAAAAAAGAACAATTTTTTAAAAAAGTCAACAATACGATTAGTACCTGCAACTTAAAAATGCGAGCTGATGGAGAAAAATGGAGATTAGATTTGAAATCAGCGATCTCAAATTAGTAAAATATTTAATTAAGTTCCAGTAAACACCAAAAAAGTTTTGTTCCCTTGCGTACTCTATTCATGTTTTTTTGCTACATTTCACTGAAGATTTGAATAAGCTTTGTTTAGGGAATATTAATAAATATTGCCCTAAAGCGTTTATTTTTGGTCTATTTTATTAATCTATATCTGATAATCTGAACATGCATCGATTTTCATCACTTTCAATAGCGATCGTCCAATGGCCGATAGAAGTTATACAGGGCGTTCATAAATGCTAATAATTTAGGTAATCTGTGAATTAATGTTCTATAAAATTTAAACTATACATTCAATAATTATCATCTCTTCGTTGGACTTATACTAATACGTTTTCTTTCCGTAAATATACTTATATTACACAAAACACCAATTACTTAGAAATATCGTTATTAAAATCACTTACATCGCAATACCCTAGCATATTAATGAGTTAAAATTATATAGCACAAATGCATTAGTTTATAAAATTTTTAGAAAACCTTAATTGTATTTTCTATATTCTATTTATAAAACATGTTAAAAGGCCCACATAAAGTTTAAATAATAAAGACAAAAAATAAATTTAGGCAGCTTTAGTCAAAAAAAACAAAAATGGAAAATTATGTGATATATACATATGTAAGTAATAAAAATATGTTCACTAAAATTTATGACAAACATCTCATCAACAACATCATCACTGTTCAACTTAACTCAACTCATCACTGTGTCATCATTATCATGGTTGACATACATTTTGTTTGTCATTATTAAAATTTTGTAAATAATTAACACGCTTTTGTTGAAAATGGAGCATCATTATCTACATAGACTCACACATACATATATACACACACACATACCTCGAAAAAAGCAAAGCAACAAAAATGGCCAACGATTATACAGACAACATCAACATTAAAACATAAGTTTAGCACTGTTAGTCAACCATTGTTCGTTTTTTCTTTTCATTTTTTATAATACGAGATGTTTCACACTTTACGTTTTTTTTTTGTTGTTCTTTTGCAAATAGTACATATCAGCCCAAACACATATTTAAACACTTTTTTGTTTGTTTTGTACTCTAATACTCACGCACCCGTACAGAATCTCATTATCGTTGTAATATTGCTGCAGCAGCTACAACAACTACAACAAATATAGCTACAACAGTTTCATTTAGTGTGCTATTTAACATCCCAACAACAACTACAACGGCATTTACAACAACAAAAAACTAATTTGTATTGCGTTTTTATTTCCGGTTAACACGAACAACACGAAAGTTAAGTTTGTTTTCATTTTATGTGTATCTTTGTATGGGTGTGTGTGTGTGTGTGTGTATGGAAACACTGCATCATCTACATTCAGATATCAATATTTACAAGTGAGAATGTCCCTTAGAAAATGAATTATCAATGTTTTGCCATTTTATCTGAAAAGTTAAGAACTGCAAAATTGTTGTTTGCCGCCGCATTACTGCCGCGTTATTTCGGGATGCTACATACAAATTGTATGGGCATGAGAATTTTTAACAGCTAGAAAACGCTTGCCGCGTTGAAATTAAGGAAAAATGGCGAAAAATAAAATTTTCTTTCATCAAAACAAAGCAATCACGCATCCATTATTGCGATGGCCAAAATCCATGAATTAAAGTTTGAATTGCCTTATCATTCACCTTACTCGCAAGATTTATCTCACTCGAGTTATATTCTATTTCCAATTTTTAAAAATGGTTTGATGGTAAAAGGTTTGCCAACAATGAAGAACTGAAGTCTGAGTTTGATGCCTAGTTTAAAAAGCTAGACAGTTCTTAGTATAAACATGATATCGAAACTATTGAATATCGCTGTATCGAGCTAAGTGGTGATCATGTTGAGAAATAAAGAAAATGTTTCCTAAATTTGTTGAGTTTTCTTTGTTATTTTCTTTTGATATCTTTAGTGGGCGTGGCATCTGCCATACGAAGTGAGTATTTAATATCATATATCTCGAATACAATGACAGAGACATTATTGGAAATTTGTCTGAGTTGTGGGACCAGTGGGCGTGGCACCCCACACACAAAGTAAATATATAATATAATATAACTGGAGATATATACAAGGTAAAGCTTTGACACTCTGTACGAGTCCATCAGATATTAATGCGAGACTTCAGAAAAAAATATAATATATGAAGTACTATAAAAGGAACAGTCTTACTACTTTTGACAAGTACATTAAGTAATAATGGGCGGAATCGCCAATTTAAAAAATCGCCTAAACCAAAAACTTCAAAACCAAAAACGGCTCTATCTAAAATCGACAAAATCAAAAATTGCACAAATAAAAAATTGCCAAATTGCCAAATTGCCAGCTATATGTAACATGTTCCAGAGTAGGAACCCCGAAAAATTTTATAAGTTTTATACCGAATGAAAAAACAAAAAATATTGCAGTTTTAAGATTGTAGTTGTTCGACCTTTGAAATATTAATAAATAAAAAGTATTTACCCTCAGTGGCAGAGGGTATATATAAGTTTGTCGTTCCGTTTGTAACGCATAGAAATAAATTCCGGAGACCCCAAAACCATATATTTTCTTAATCATTATAACAAGGGAAGTTGATTTAGCGATGACCACCTGTCCGTCTGTCTGTGGAAATCAAGATCACGCCGCACTGTGGCTGAAATTTTGATTGGCCAAAAGTCTAATTTTTTTTTGTCACCGATTTTCAAAATTTTAACGCCTTTTGTAGCTAATATATCCAGATTAAGGCAGCCAAAAAATTAGGTTAAACTATTGCTAATTGTGGGCGTGGCATGCTGTCAAACTCAACTGTTTTTTTAATTTCAGAAAAAGGTGATTTTTTTTGTTTTTTGTCAAAAATAAATGGTTACTACTCGCAAGCTATCATCGATAATGAACTGCGGTCTTTTTTGTAATGTTGGCAGGATTATAGTCATTAGTAGCTGTGAGCGGTTACAGCTCCATCGTTTAATATTAGGGGCATTATGAAATATTTATGAAACTATTATATTTTTCTAAAATTTCAAATTTAATGGAATAGAACTTCTAGGGAACAAAAGGGAACACGAAACGTATACAACCGCGAGAAAGGTGAAAGTGTCTTCTTTAAGCCTATATACACTTTTGCACCCGTGGCAATCCGTGGGTAGAACACTTTTTAAAATTTTAATGAAATTAATCAAAAAAAAAAAAATTCAAATTACGATAATTTAAACAGCCATATAAGTACTCGTATTAAAATTGTGCTTTAGATATTTTAAAGTTTATAATAATCATTATTTATTCTATTACCAGTATATATTTGTAAGTAAGAATGTCAATAATGTCAATCTGTCAAAAATCAGTTATGATTTGGATTTCGGGTCTTCAGGATCAATAAGAAACAACGAAACCAACAAAGAGTTAAAAAGTTCAAAAAAGAAACATGTTCAAGATGAATATCGCAAATTTGGATTGATTATAGATCAGCCAAAACAAGGGTCTGGCAATACAAATGATGGCAATACCACAAGAAGATTCTTTTCAGATCCAGAAACAGCATCTGAAATAATAGGAGTAGATTTAAACCTTATTTTCAGATTTAAAATAATCCTAGAAGTACTTGCGTGCAATGAAGAAATTAACTCTAGAAAATTTGGAGATTATGCTAAGGAAACTGCAAAAATATATAGAACCAATTACCCATGGAGAAATATGTCTGCAACATTTGGTGCCACTTGGAGATCTATCAAAGGAGGCTCAGGAAAAAAGGAATAAGGATTACAGATTTTATAGAGAGCACAATATTAGAAAAATTTCACGAAATTCCACAAATGAAGATCTATTTAATATATTATTGGCAACGTCAGATCCGTTCATCTCCAGTATTCGAAATCAATGAAAAGTGGAACATCGGGATTAAGATGAAGAAGTCAAAAAACTACTAAAGAACAGAAATAACACAGAACAAAATATGGAATATTTGCAATCAATATTTGAATCAAATGAATAATGATTATAACTGCCTTTCAATGATATTTAAGTACGAAAAACATAGTATTAGTAAAAATAATAATAAACGAAACCTACCATTGTTACAAATGCAGTTAGAATCTATTGCAGTTTTTATTTTTAAAATGTTTTTTAAAATTATCAAATTTGACAGCAAAAAATAACAAATATTTCTGTAGTAATAGCAAGATTTTAGATAATATTCTTAACTTTTTTTTTAAGTGTAAATATTCTTCGAGTGTAAACAAATTTGCAAATTTGACAACAAAAAATTTTTAATTTGTTATATTTATCGTCATTTTTCAGACATATTGCAATTACTACTGTAATTAATATGCAATTTTAATTTTGTTTAAATGGTGCGTGGTAAAGAAGAAGAAAGCATATATTTCAAAAATTCATAACTGCACTGTATTCTTAATCGGACCGGTTTCCGGCATTTCAGCCTTCATCAGCGATTTATTGAACATTGTGATAATTGTTATGTTTTAATTGAATAGATTGTTTCTATATGAAAATTTTTTCTACTTAATGCGGCCGTGAGGTTTTGAACCATGAACCTTCACATACACTCGTACTTGCACTTTTTGGTCAGCGCTTTAACACACTCACCTAAAGTTAGGCCTATGAGCAGTGTGGTTAGATTCAGTTTTAAAATTGCATATTAATTACAGTAGTAATTGCAATATGTCTGAAAAATGACGATAAATCTAACAAACAAAAAAATTTCTTCGCTTCAAAAATTCTTCGCGTCATCTCAAATATATGTAAAGTGCATATGTAGGTATGTACAAAAACCGTACATCACATATGACAACTCTTACGAAAACTGAGAATAGTGGATAAGAGAAGTATAAATGCAAAAAATATTCAAAATTCAAAAAAATAACGATTGTTTGTTTGGACAGAGTTGTATCTTCTGAAATTAATACAAAGTAAAGCTGTATGGTACGAAAACTGAATCTAACCACACTGCTCATAGGCCTGACTTTAGGTGAGTGTGTTAAAGCGCTGACCAAAAAGTGCAAGTACGAGTGTATGTGAAGGTTCATGGTTCAAAACCTCACGGCCGCCCTAAGTAGAAAAAATTTTCATATAGAAACAATTTATTCAATTAAAACATAACAATTATCACAATGTTCAATAAATCGCTGATGAAGGCTGAAATGCCAGAAGCCGGTCCGATTAAGAATACAGTGCAGTTATGAATTTTTGAAATATATGCTTTCTTCTTCTTTACCACGCACCATTTAAACAAAAAATTTTTAATTTTTCAGTAATAATAGCAAAATCTCCAGTTGATTTTACTATTTTTTTTGAGTGTAAAATTTTTTTTGGGTGTAACATTAAAAAAAATCCCATTATTACAAAAAAGTTTTATAATTATTATTAAAATCCAAATATTAAAATTTTTAATAAATAAAAATATACTAAACACTTATTTCACTCTAAAAGTTAAAAAAATGAAAAGTTCACCTTTGACCTAGAATTCCTTAAAAATTCTTCCATCAATTTTAATGTAATTAAAACTAAATCAAGCTAAACTAAATATCTATCCACAAAAAATATTTATTTAAATATTTTGATCGGTTCAAAAGTTACAGAATTTTGGTCAATGAAAAACGATTTTCAGACACTGTGCGCCGTCAATATGTAAGCTAGAACGTTCGTTTTTGTGTAAAATCGTTCATTAACATCCCAAAGGTGTTACTGTTTAAAATCGTCAAAATCGGTTAAACTTTGAAAAAACTCTTTTGTTGTGTCTTATTTCTGACTTTCTGGTTGAATTTTCCGTTTTGGTGTATTCAGGGACTTATAGTAAAATTTCACGGCGAATATTTTTGGGGAACATTTCAACACCTTAAATCCCTGGTTTAGTGGTGTTTTTTGCTTTCTTAAGAATGTGCCAGAGCTGAGAAACTTTAACCACCTCCCCCCCTCAAATGAAATTCAGATATTAACTTTCAAAACGGCGATACACGTGTCTTTTTTTGTCTCCTCTATCAAAATTTATAGGCCGGACCTTGTATTATTTTTTTGTGTTGCACAGTGTTATGAAAATATACATCTCAATAAGTCGCGGTAAGCGTAGCACAAAACAGTATACTAGTTTTATACAAAAAAGACTATAGGCCTGAACATGCGGAAAACATGATACGCTTTTAAATGAAAATAAAAGATGATATTTTATACACTAAAAACTTTACATCAAATACCGGAGCTTTTAAGCGCTTTTCATTTCATTCTAATTTATCTTTTTAAGCGCTATTTGAAGCCATTTTTAGCTAGAGAAAAGTTGGCCGTGCTGGAAGTTATTTTGTGTGGTATTGTTTTAGATATATCAATTATGATTAGAGAGGGCACCCAATTGAAACTTGGTTTGTCTCAAATAGGCCTACTACTAGCCAGTGAGCCAAAACTGCATCTGTAATTATTTAGTTAAATCAAGTAAGTCTTGCAAAATACGATAAATACATACTGGACCTAACCAGATTAGAAAAATATTGGGTTCTTTTTTAAATCCGAATATTTTGCGAAGAAAAGCAGCTCAAAAATCAGTTCCTCTGAGTCCTCCATGCGAAAAGTGATAGTTACCGGATCAGAAATCCAAAAAAAATATCGAAGCGAAATGATAAGCTAAGAAACACAAACGTAATTTCATTAACAAATATGAGTGTACTTGGCGACTTCTCACAGCTACCAGGAGTGGACTTTTACGTAGCGAATTTTCGTGAACAATTTAAAATACAAAAAATTAAGTTTTTGAAAAAACTACATTGGCAGACTTTTTGTTTTAGTGGGAAAAATACTTCGTATGTGAGCATAATTGACTGGCAAAAGACTACTTCCATTCCCAAGGCAGCATGAGGTATCTACTTTTTTTGGCCTGATCTTTTATCATGTTCTCATGTCTGTAAATCTGTTGCTATAGACCAGAAAAGTAACGTCAATATCACTCCAAGAGATGCCACGTAGAAGGATATTAGACTCTTTAAAAAAAAGAATGATGAAGAACAAAACCGATGCACCAATAATACATTACTTTTTGCTCGGAAATAGTCTGTGACCAGCGAGAGCATAACTGAAAGTACTATAAAAGCGCTTATGAGATATTCGCCAAAATACTTAAAATTTTCATACAGAAACAATTTATTTTTGCAAAATAATATAAAATTTGTTTATTTATATAACATTCCTTTCAATTAGTTGATTTCGTTTAAGAGTTATTGCAGTTTATTTATGTTAGAATTTTTATGTGCGCAGTCCTTATATGCGGTCTAACCCAAGAGTTGGACTATTTTTATGGTATCCAGATTGTTTTAAAAGTGTTCATGGGTAACCCTTTCACTTGACACTATCTGAGGGTGTATAACTCATCAGCTCAGTAAAATTTTCTAACTACATAAAGTACATTCACCATAAATCACGTTATTCTGAATAGGTTTTTTATGTGTCTTTGTAAAGGATGCTTTTTACTTTGAAGAATTAAAGGCTAGTAAGTTTTGAAGATACGCCCAATTATTCTTGATCACTTCTGTGAGTTTTTTAAGATTTTTTTGCTCTTTTTCGGCATCATATATCAGGAAGTGTTTCTAGGAGAAACAAGTCTGTCTAATGATTTAAAGTAAAAGTTCGAGAGTAAAGATTAAAAATATAAATAAATCGTAGCAGCTTTTAAACGGGATAAGCGATTTCAATAAAAATTACAATTTAGTGATGGGAATGTTATCTATAATATTAATAAGTAAGGCGATTTCTTGTGAATGGTGATTTGTTCAACACTTTTCTCCCGATTTTGACCAAACGCATCTTATTTGAAAGGTATTTCTTTTTAGCTGTCCACCAGACTTGCAGATTTTTATTATTTTTTAATTTTTTTAGAGTTATGCTCATTTAAAGTTGCTACCAACACATATAATGTGTGTGTGTTTACTAAATTTGTCAATGTGTTTTCAAAAAATAAAGGAGCTTTTTTTTCTTCATTCACAATAATTGTTTCGAATTGCAAAATTTTTTTGGACATAAACCAAAAAAGTGTTGAATTGTGAATTGGCTAAAATTGATTAGCATACCTTTAGGGCCAATAATTTTTTAAGTGAAAAAAATACAATTTCCTAGAATTTGCGCTCGAATGTCGAGGGCTGGTATCTGCTAGTTTAAATTAACATCTATTATAATATGATAAAGAGGTAATGTGTGTTCGTTTGTTTCTTTGTATGAAGTTTTCTCCGTAACTAATCATCTGCTTTTAAAAATGTTGGTCCAGTATTTAGAATGGTCCTTAGGGATGGACATAGACTATAATTTTTATGATATTTCTAGTGGGCGTGGCACCTCCCATACAAAGTTAACTTTTAATATCCTATATATTGGGACATTTTGGCACATTTTATTTGCATAGATAAAACCGCTCATTTTCTTAACAAATAGCTGTGTCGAGGATTTTTTTGATCCGATAACTTAAATTCTGTATTATTATCAACAACATAAAACAAAATTATATTTTAGGCATATCTAAAATTCCTTAACTTAAGGCACAGCCTTATGTCAACACAAATGAATATATTTTTATCGTGTATTTGTTTAATACACGCATACATATGTAGATACCAGCCAACACACACATTCTCACATACACAAGTTAACACTTAACACCAAAACACAAATATACGAAGCCTCTGCAAATATTCATGTCAGCAGAATATCCTCAAAAAAAAGTGTTAACAACTTTAGGGAAGGTTACAATTGAAAATTTAAGAAGGTGTTGTTATTTAGCCAAAAGGGCCTTGAGTGTAATAAATTATATAAGGGGCTAAGTAATACTTTTATCGTAATTCTAGCTAATAATGATATATTTTTATACCCTACATAACTGCTTGGTCAAGATGTAATATTTAGTTTTTACTAATGTTTGTATGTACTAAAAATCATTGATTCAGATCCATTTTCGCTTTATAGATTTGCGTCGATTTAACTAAGTCCGTCCGACCATCTCACAGTGCTTTGTTTCGTAGACAAAAAAAATTAAATGGCATTGTTTGATTAATACATATATACATAAGAAAAATAACAAAGATTATTTTGAGAAATAAAAATAAATTCGGGTGAATTTGAATACTAACGCAGTTGGAAAAAGTTTTTTTCGTTTTACGAAAATAATTGCCAAAAATTAAGTTTTTCAAAAAATAATCAATTTTTTTTTTTGCTTTCGTTATCTGAATAAATTTACTGGCAGTAACACCGTAGAACATTTCCATGGCATTTTCTGGGGGATGAGAAACTCAAAGTCAGGATGAGAGGACAGTATAGTAAAACCTCCAAAGGGCCTAACTTTTTCTTACGACTTTTCATATTTTTCCTTATCTTGATATTTGTTTGCTTAGTTTTTCAGCTATAACTCAAGAACATGATGATTTTTATTGCATTCTTCTCCAAAATTGTAGCTAAGGCTTCTTTTTTAAATATATCCGTGTAACAAATAGAGTAATAAAATGCTGATGTATGTTCGATTAAATATAAAAACATCAAAGAATTGATTATTAAATTAAAATTTTTTGAAAATTTCATTCGACAAAATTAGTCTGAAACTATTTGCTGAAGAAAGAAATGATAAATTATCAGTGGTTCCTAAGTTGTAGCTGAAAAACTAAGCAAGATAAAGAAAAAATATAAAAGGTCATAAGAAAAAATTTTGGCTTGAGAACGCCAAATCCTTGGAAGGTTTTACTAAACCAGCCCAGTACTTTCACCATGAATTGGAATTTCTTACCACCCTCAAAGTACAGTGTAATATATGAAATTGGCATTACTTTTTTCGCTAGCAGCGCTTAAAGGGGATCGTAATGTTTTAAAACCTTTGCACCTTTTAACTGAATGTACCACATGTCGAGAGTGTTGTGTCAAAATTTCAAGAAAATTGGAGCAAAGGTAACGAAGATACAGCGTTTCAAACGACCGAATTCATACGATATATCGTATACAAATCAGTTTTTAAAAAACGTTAAATCGATTTTCTCGCAAATAATTGTTTGAAGTCCGAGAACATCATAACTCAAAATCTACTTGTCCGATTCTTTTGAAATTTTACACACTATTTTTACATATAAATCACCATGTAACCACAAAGTGCTTTTTTTATTTACCATTTTTTCCCCCATTTTTTAACAACAAATTTACCGAAAATGCTGCAAAAAAGAAAATAAAAATGAAAAAAACTCTTCGTTATTACCTCGGGAAGCATATCACCTTTTAAATGCATTCGATTTTTTTATTTAACATGATCCGGTAACGAGAGATTCGCTGTCACAGACTAATTTATTAAAATTTTTAATCGAAGATTTTTTCAAAGATTCTTCAAATGTTATGATATAACGTTTATATGAAATAAATAATCCAACATTATTCATATCTTCAAAAAAAAATTATCGAAGTACGCCTGTTTTCGCTTTTAAAACATTACCCCCCCCCCCTCCCCACTCCTTAATGTTGCCATGGAGCTTTAAGAAAGAAACTCGCTCCATTATCATATCTATTGGAATAAAAACAATTTTGTTTGTTTTCCTAAAAAACATTATTTTTACCTTTATCATGTTATAAAAAACATTTTTTTTTTCTTTTTTACACATTTTTTTTTATAAGGAAAAAAAGATGTGAAAAATATCCCCTCGAATTGTAATGCTAAACTATCCTTCAAGATTACTAAAATAAATGTTAAACGCAATAATATGCATTAAAATTTTACATATCTAGTTTCGTTAGCTTAATGACAACAAATATTCTGAATTTTCCGCATAAAATTATACTAGTTATTATTAAAATTCATTTTTTCTTTTTTTTTTTTTTGCTGCGACAGACCAAAGCCTCTGGTGGGAATCGAACCCACGACCCCCGCATGATAGCCGAGCACGCTACCTACTCACCTACCGGGGCGCTTACATCATCATTCAAAAAAATCAATTGTTTTAAGATTTGAAAGTTGGAATACCTATTACCAGTTCTATCCACTTCACGTATTTTAGAACAATTGCAGAATTTTTGATAATTTTAAAGTGTTTTTAAGTAAAAGTATGTACATATATCTATACTTCTATACTAATATAATAAAGAGGTAATGTGTGTTTGTTTGTTTGTTTGTTTGTAGGAGGTAATCTCCGTAACTACCCATCTGATCTTCCTGAAATTTTCAAAGAGTCTTACTGCGGATATGGGAAGTGCTATAGGCTATAATTTTTTAAATATTTTTGGTGGGCGTGGCACCTCCCACACAAAGTAAATTTTTAATATCATATACATATATTGAGTACTATGATAGGGAGAGCTTTGTAAATTTGTGTGAGGTCACCCATTGTTAATATTAGTAGCTACGCCGGAAATGGGCGGGATCGGATAAGTGGGCGTGGTAGCTCCCATACAAGTAATAGTTCAATATTATATGTCTCGAGTACTGCGATAGAGAGAGCTTTCCAAATTTGTCTGATGTCACCTGTTATTAATGTAAGTAGTCGGACAAAAAATGGGCAGTATCGTGGCACCTACCATACAAATTAAATATAAAATGCCATATATCTGGAGTACTGTAATAGTGAGAGTCTTGGGACTTTGTGTGAGCCCATAAGTTATTCATTTGATTAGTTAGAAAAAAAATGGGCGTGATCGGAGCAGTGAGCGTGGCACCGCCCATACAAAGTAAATATATGATATCATATAACTGGTGTGCTAAAAAAGGAAGCTTTGACACTTTGCACGAGCCTATCAGATCTTAGTATGTGTAGTCGAACAAAAAATTGGCGGGTTCACAACAATGGGCGTGCCACTCCCCATGCAAGGTAACTATTTAATGTCATATATCTGGAGTACTGTAAAAGAGAGAGCTTTGTGGCTTTGCGTGAGCCCATATGTTCTTTGTCTGATTAGTCGAACAAAAAAATGGGCGTGCCACTCCCAATGCAAAGTAGATATCTAACATTTTGCATGTGAATAGTCGAACAAAAATTGGGCGGGATGGGATTAGTGGGCGTGGCACCTCCTATGTAAAAAATATGAAGCACTACGAAAGCGACATTCTTTTGACAAGTTCATTAGTTATCAATGTGATTTGTTGTGGAAGATATATCGCCAAAATCAAAAATCACCAAACCCAAAAATCGCGAAAAATAAAAATTGCCCAAAAAAAATATACAAAATAAAAAATGGGCAAAATCAAAAATCGCTCAAAAGAAAAATTGCCAAATGATATTCTAAGTTCAAGGCCAACAGTTAAGTGTTGCCAGATCTAATATGAATAATCCATCTTCTTCTCATGGGCAGCTAGATGTACCTTGCTCCAGGGCAGGAACGCCCAAAAATCTGATAAATTGTTGTACCGAATGAAAAAACAAAAACATTGTATATCAGCATCAGCAAGCATTGAAATAAAAAAATCTATACTAATAATCTATACTAACATAATAAAGAGGTAAAATTTGTTTCTTTGTTTGTTTGTAGGAGGTAATCTCCATAACTACTCATCTGATTTTCCTGAAATTTTCACATAGTCTTACTGCGGAGTGCTACAGGCTTTAATTTTTTAAATATTTTTAGTGGGCGTGGCACCTCCCATACAAAGTAAATTTTTAACACCATATATATTAAGTACTATGATAGAGAAAGCTTTGCAAATTTGTCTCAGGTCATCTATTATTAACGTGAGTAGTCAGACAAAAAAATGGGCGAGATTAGATAAATGCGCGTGGTACCCCGACACAAACTTTATATTAAATGTGATATATCTGAATTACTGTATTAGTGAGAGCCTTGGGTCTTTGCGTGAGCCCTTTCATAACGATTCGGAAGGGGGGGGGGGAAGGGTGTAGCGAAGCACACCGGGTTACATCTAGTATAATATAAAATTAATTCTATTTATTTTGGTGTATTTAAGGATGATTTAGTGTGCGATTCAAATTGTTTTCTGTAATCACTTACGACTTGTAATAAGTATTGCTTTTCTTTAATTTTAATTTTATATTTCATATTCTTTTGAATAAAATGTCTTTTATTAGCTTTGGGTCATTTGTGGGTCTTCGTATTTTATTTAGAATTGTTATACATAAAATAATTTTATAACAAAATTGGCAGATAGTTGCACCAAAGATATATCACAATGGATTTTGATCCCAGGAGCACTGAAGGGTTAAATAAATTATAATTAGCCGATCATTTTTGTTAAATTCTAAATAGTAGTTTCATCGAGTTTAATAGAAAAACTCATTTTCGTTATTATTTATTTTAAAATATCTTAAAATCCAAAGCTGGCCTAGGCAAATAATGGGTTAACGTTCTCGGATTTATCTCAAATTTTAGGAATGGAAGTTCTATACATTCAGTTATTACATTTTAAGCGTCGCATCTAAAAATTCAACAGCACTTACAAAATATTTGAATTTTTTGAATAAATTGTTTCTTATTAGCTTGCGGTCATATGTGACCCCAATTCCAAAAGGGTTAACGGGGTCATAATATTAAGATAAAATTTAACATTTAAAAGTAGAAAAGTGATGAATTTTTGATACATAGTATTTAGAAATAGTACATTTACAGAATACTTTACAAAAATCCCATTTTTCTCGAAATCCGCAAAAATTAAATCCTTGTCCAAAAAATTCTGGCATAGGGATTTACCTAAAACTTCACAAAATTCGGTCTCAATGCTTAATAGGTTAACAAGGTGGTAATAAAAGAATACTTCATATCTGAGTACGTACAGGTAAAGAGACTAAAACAATATGTTGGCTTTAATTAATTTCTTAAAGTTGAAAAAAATGCCATCAAATTTCATGATCTAGTTTTTTTTTGGCATAAAAGTGGTCTGGGGCATGTGCTATTTCTTGGTGATTTATTCGATTTTAAAGTTTTATAGTTTTATAGATAATTTAATACTGATCCCGAATTATATAACAATTTGTCGGTAAAATTAAACTATAGAACGAAATTTTCTTAAAATCTGAAAAAAAAAAGTCATATTTTCCCCATATAAACACACATGAAATTTTCAATCGCGTTTTGCCAACTGTAAATGTTTTTTGATTGGCCCAAAACTTTGTATTTCTCACTTTTTTTGCTATTCGCATATTTCTAGGGGGGCGACCGAGAGTTTGAACACTCTTTTTTATTAAGGGCGACCCTAATATAAACGATTCCTTGCTGCGATTGAAAAGAAAAAGATGTATTGTGAGAGCTGACTTTTATAACAAAAATTGATGCATGGGCATCAATTTTCAATAATACCACAGATAAATGTTTTATTTAAGGATAAAAGCTTTAAAGTATATTTTAACCCTCAAATGTTACCAAAAAGCACTGTCCACATATCTTGACATAATTTGTTAACGGAATATTTCAGACTAATAAGGGTGGTGCATTTTGAAAGCTAATATAAAAGAGAGTAGAATATAGGTCGTGGCTATATAAATAAAAAAATACCCGAAAATTAAAGCCAGTAAGAAAAATAGCCTATACCAAGAGTTTAAAAAAATGTCATCCGATGCAGCGAATAAGCAGAAACCATATTTGAGTGGCATTGTTATAAATTTGTTGCCTGCCGAAATTTCATATTGAATGCTATTTTTACAAAAGGACTAGTTCGAAATATGGACCGATAGGGGACCATATTTGAAAAAACCACTAATATTTCACAAATAAATATATCTGTGGTCAGAAGCGACAACAGCCTAAGTCGACTTAAGAACGAATTGAGTTATGTATGCTATCATATTCTACTAATAACGCTTTATGTTTACGTGAAATCCCCATTTCTCTAACAATGTTTTTTAAAAGATTTTAATGAAAATATATATATATATATAAAGTTATTTTTCTCGAAAGCATGACTTAGATGGTTAATGCTTGTCACCACATATATATATAAAATTTTAGAAAAAACTGTGCAATATTTTTGTTTTTTGTTTTTCAATAGTTTTAAGGAAGATCGAAAAGCAGCTTTATATTAGGACTATAACTGAAATTGGTAATACATATAAAAATAACGATTTTTCACAATTTTTTGCACCCTAACACAACAACAAGAGCGCGGCGAGACAAACTAATTTTCAGATTGAAATTTCTCATGATAAGATTACCCAAAATTATATCATATCTCATATGTACCAAACTGTTCAATTGCCATTCCAAATATATTTGCTTATAACAGGTAAAAGAAGCAGCCAAAACAAATTTTAATGTGAACAACAACATCAATTGGGCCATTACCGAACTAATTGGGTATAAAAATAAGCATAAATTAAATTTGCCAGCAGATATAAATAATTTCATATCGTATGCTACACTTACATGGAGACTTGGTCAAAAATAGGTACTTTTTTTTTGTAAAAATATATACAAACCAAATATGGAAGATCGCGAAGCAGCTTTATATGCTTTACATGGGGGCTATGACTAAGAGCTCTACAGAAGTTTGATTAAAAAGTTTTTATGGGCTCACAGACGGACGGATAGACGGGCGGACGGGCGTACATCGCTAACTCGACTCAGATATAATATTTTTGGCAGTTAGAACAAATTCATTATTATACCCTGACCACATAGTACCAAATTTCATCAAAATGTATTCATATTTGCGACTTTTAGTTTAATTACTAGGTTTACATGGAAACACAGACAGGTAAAGGCACAGACAGATGGACGGACATATATAAATCGCATCAGAAAGTGATTGCGAGAAAATCGAGTTAAAGTTTTTTAAAAACAGATTTATATACCATATAACGTATGAGGCCGGTCGTTTGAACGCTGTATCTTCGTTCATTTTGCTACAATTCTATTCAAATTTTGACACAACACTCTCAACATGCAAAGAAAAGGTTTTAAAACCTTAGCCCCCCTTAAGAAAATGACACAATCTTCTCAAGTGTCAAATAGTCAATCTTTATTAGTTTTAGTTTTTTACGTATATCATTAAGAGCCCTTTATTTTAAAGACCCTTTTTAAATAAATACCTGCTGTTTGCATCTGTAGGACATGTAGTTTTACACAACAACATCTTTTTTAGGTCTTTTCTACTGCATGCAGCAATATGGCCAAGTTCTCATCAAAATTTTATGCTGAAATTAACAAATCTGTTTACAAATTTATTAAAACGTTGCTATTTTTTGTTGGCACTCCAACGTACATATTTACTCATTACATTTTTATATTTTTACACCCTTTACTATAACTCCTTTTTAGTTTGTAGTAGAGTGGTATGTGTGTGTGTATGTGATTTTGTAAATTGTTACATATTTCATTAAATTCCAGGAGATATAGAATAAAGTATACAGACATTGACACTTGCCGCTTAGATTGGCATTTAATTTTTAAGTTTTAGATTCCTGCATATTTTTCATCAAGGCCTTTCATGAAATTGATAAATTTTTTGAATAAAGAAAGTAAGAGAGTTACAGTTCCTCTTGACTGAACTATAGGATACCAGCTATTTGAAGGTATCGGTGGATTTGAAAAATAAGCGTAAAAAAAGATATGTGAAAAAGGATACTATATTTATGTGCCAACTTGATTAAAAAAATTAACTGATCTCGACTTACTAAACCAAATATGTAAATAGTTATTCAGGGCTTATTTTTGAATTGCTGATTTACGAAAAAACAAAGAATTATAAATCAAATTTGCTCCATGTATATAGGCTATAGGATAGTTTTAGGCGAATGGCTTTATTTAAGCCTCCACAAATTTAACTTTAATGTTAGAACAACAGGCAGATGCATGGACATCGTTAATAAAAAGTTTGTCTAGGTCAAGTATACCTTTACCATAGTCTGGTATAGGATATAATTAACCCCGTAATACCCAGGGCCGCTAAAAACTGATCTTCAGTTGTTTTTTTGTATTATTAAAACGGAATCGTTTGAAAAAAAATTGAGCCTTTCGAAAGCTTGAATTCCTCAAATTGTTATTGGCTCCTCTCTTCTCTCTGTCTTATTTTGATTAACAATTATTTTAATATAAGAAGTTTAAAAAAAGCATGTTAATAAGTATTCCACATCAATTCTTTCTTTTATAATTTGAAATATTCCCATTATCATTATCAATTTAGTGACTTTGTTGGTAAGTAGCATGGAATGTCGTTAAATCACGAATATATTTATAATTTTAAAAATCATCCGTTTGGTTATTAAATTAGTTTTATTTCCTAAGGCCGCCAAAAAGCAACCCGTTCCAATTTGGCCATTGACTACTTAATGAATCATACATCGTCATAGTTTATGAAGAGAAATAGCTCATCGAAAACGTTTTTATGTTTTACAAAATCTAACAGATGATGAAGTAAATGATTTCATGGAATATATATCTGATGAAAATAAGAGCTGCGATGATACAAATGAAAACGATACCGTGAGTGATAATGGTTGTGATATTTCCCTATTTAGGTCCGAAAATATAAATTTATCTTCTTCAGATTAATGAAATTCAAATACTCCATCTGTCTTCCACGGAAATGGATGAGAAATAAATCAGAACTCAGGAAATTAAGTGCAGTATTGATGTTTAAGTCTGGACAAAGCATTAATTTGAAGCCATATAAATATAAGGACGGTAAGACAATTCGTGGATCTGATTAACAATCTTCATTTCGATGTTATATCATCCATTAATTGCAACGAAATATGGTCTTCATAAAGTCTTCACAAAGTTCGTCCTTTTATTTTATACTTTAATTCAAAGTTTGGGTCGGTTCCAACGCAACGCCGCACTGTGGCTCAAATTTTGATTTCATTGGCCAAAAGTCAAATTTTTTTTTGTCATCGATTTTTAAAATTTTTACTCCTTTTTGTAGCTTATATATCCAGATTAAGGTAGCCAAAAAATTAGGTTAAACTATTGATAATTGTGGGCGTGGCATGCTGTCAAACTCAACTGTTTTTTTTAATTCAGCAAAAGGTGTTTTTTTTTTGTTTTTTATCAAAAATAAATGGTTACTACTCGCAAGCTATCATCGATATTGGCCTGCGGTCTTTTTTATAATGTTAGTAGGATTATAGTCTTTAGTTTTTGTAAGTAGTCACAGTTCTAACGTTTGATATTAGGGGCGTTATGAAATATTTATGAAACCACTATATTTTTCTCAAATTTAAACTTTAGTGGAATAGAACTTCTAAAGGAAGTAAGGGAACAAGAAACGTATATCACCCGGAGAAAGGCGAATGTATCCTGTTTAACCCTATATATACTTTTGCACCCCCCACGAGCCCCCGGTAGAACACTTTTTTCATTTTAATGAAATTACTCTAAAAAAATTACTCTAAAAAAAATTTTGTTTTTTTACTTTAGACTACGTAAAAGTAAAATAATTAAATAAAATACCTGCGAAAGGGTTTATTGGCTTTGTTTTGATCAGCAAAAAAATAAGTCATAAAATGATCACAATAGGTTCTACAGTAAACAAATGATCTCTTTCTTAATTTACCTGTTGTCAAATTTAAGGGTCAACCAAAGTCATAAACAATTTTATAAGTTTGTCAATAATCGCGGCACTAAACCACTAAAGATAAAAAACCACCCCATATTGGCGAGAAACTAATTAGTTTTACCTGATATTGAAGTCTGGATAACAAGTGCAGTTTTGTTCAATTTAAGTACTACCTGCTATGAAATTAAAGATCAATGTGTGAATAACATGTACCTAAAAATGTATAAAATGACGGATTCTATAAGGGATTACTCAATAATAAGTTAATACTTCAAGTGTACGGACGTATATTCGCAAGTGATAAAAAGTGATAAAAAAGTGATAACAGACGCAAATAAAAATATTGAGAAAAATATGGAGAACTTTAGTTATAAAGAACTGGCCGAAGAGTATTTTCGAAACAAAAACCAGGAAGATGTTCTTAGTTACGTTAAAATAAAATTAAACTTAAATTCGTCTAGTACCGAAATACAAGAGCAATTATCTAATTTCGTCAAAGTACTAAAAAAACGATTGAAAGAAGTTAACTACTGTAAACAAAAGTTTTATAATAAAAGTGCAAACTGGTTAGAAGGCCAACTTAATGTTGGTGGAGAAACAGCAAAGCTAGATAAGGCTGGAAGACCACGCAAATCATTGGACAACTGCAGCGATAGATCTAAGAGGCGGAAACTTAAAAATTTTAACGAGGAAATTGGTTCTACAAATATAAAAGAATCTTTTCTACATCAATTACGAACACAAAACCAATTAACAAAAGTGGATATCATTGAAAAAACTTGTAATGCTAGTCCAGTGAGAACAAAGCGAATTCTTAAAAGTATACCAACTCCGAGCGATGCAAAACAGTTCACAAATGAGGAGGCATTAGCATTATTTCTGGATTTGAAATTAACAAAACACCAATATATTCAGCTCAGATTGCGTGCGATTGAAAAAGGCTCAAATATGTATCCAGCATATCATCACATAACAGCTGCTAAAATAGACTGTTTGCCATCAAAGGACACTATTACAATCACACCAATTTCGGCAGAAGTACAACTACAATCTTTACTTGATCACACAGCCAAACGCTTGCTACAATCAATAACAGGAACTGAGTTAAAGAAATATGGAAACACAAAGTTAATTCTATTTTGTAAATGGGGATGTGATGGTTCTTCGGGACAAAAACAATACAAACAAGTTGTATGTGAAAATATTTCGGACTCAGATATGTTCATGGTATCATTTGTACCATTGCGATTGAAAAAGATTTTGGAAGATTCGGAGCCTTCGAGTAGTACAACGCAAACAATGGATATTTGGAAAAATGAGACACCATCTTCTACGAAATACTGCAGGCCAATCAAATTTGAATTCAAAAAAGAAAGTCATGATGCCATTAACAAAGAAGTTAGTGATATCAAGGCCCAAATAGCAACACTACAGCCATTACAATTACAGTTAGATGGGCAGCAAATTGAAGTAAGCTACCAATTAGTGCTGACAATGATAGATGGAAAAGTAGGTCAGGCTTTGACTAACACGAAGGCTGCATCCAGCTGCATTATATGCCAAGCAACATCAAGCCAATTAAACCAAGTCCCGACAAAATCATTCGATAATACCGATGCCTTCGAATTTGGATTATCACCACTACATGCAAGAATACGACTTATGGAACACATACTAAAAATCAGTTATGATTTGGATTTCGGGCCTTCAGGATCAATAAGAAACAACGAAACCAACAAAGAGTTAAGAAGTTCAAAAAAGAAACATGTTCAAGATGAATATCGCAAATTTGGATTGATTATAGATCAGCCAAAACAAGGGTCAGGCAATACAAATGATGGCAATACCGCAAGAAGATTCTTTTCAGATCCAGAAACAGCATCTGAAATAACAGGAGTGGATTTAAACCTTATTTTCAGATTTAAAATAATCCTAGAAGTACTTGCGTGCAATGAAGAAATTGACTCTAGAAAATTTGGAGATTATGCTAAGGAAACTGCAAAAATATATACAACCAACTACCCATGGAGAAATATGTCTGCAACAGTCCACAAAATCCTTTATCATGGAGAAGATGTCATTAAATATCATTTGGTGCCACTTGGAGATCTATCAGAGGAGGCTCAGGAAAAAAGGAACAAGGATTACAGATTTTATAGACAGCACAATACTAGAAAAATGTCACGAAATTCCACAAATGAAGATCTATTTAATATATTATTGGCAACGTCAGATCCGTTCATCTCCAGTATTCGAAATCAATGGAAAGTGGAACATCGGGATTTAGATGAAGAAGCCAAAAAACTACTAAAGAACAGAAATAGCACAGAACAAAATATGGAATATTTGCAATCAATATTTGAGTCTAATGAATAATAATTATAATTGCCTTTCATTGTTATTTAAGTACGAAAAACATAGTATTAGTAAAAAATAATAATAAACAGAACCTACCATTGTTACAAATGCTATTTAAATCTATTGCAGTTTTTATTCTTAAAAGGTTTCCCACATATGAATGCAATGTTTTAATAGATAAGAAAGATTCAAAAAATAAGAACCCATATTTTCATATAAAAATTAAAAAAAAAATTAGAATCATTGCGCTAATGTTTAGCAGATTTATTTAGCTAGTGTAACAAATTAGGCAGCAAACACTAATAAATTTTTCTGTAGTAATAATAATATTCCTTGAGTGTAAGCAAATTGCAAATTTGATAGCAAACATTTTTAATTTTTTAGTAATACTAGTTAAATTTCTAGTGAATTTTACTATTTTGTTGCGTGTAAAAATTTTTTTGAGTGTAAAAATTTTTTTGAGTGTAAGCATTAAAAAAATTTCATTATTACAAAAAATGTTTATAATAATTATTTAACTCCAAATATGACACTTTCTAATAAATAAAAATAAATAAAAAAAAACATATATCACGCTAAAAGTTAAAAAAATCAAAAGTTAAACTTTGACCTAGAATTCCTTAAAAAGTACTCAATCAATTTAAATGAAATTCACACTGAGTCAAGATCAACTATCTATCTATCTATTAAAAAAAACAGTACTAAAATATTTTGATCGGTTCAAAAGTTACAGAATTTTGGCCAATGAAAAATGATTTTCAGCCACTGTGCGCCGCTTTGGTGTCGCTTAAGAAATGAGTCCATCGAAAATTAGAGACAATCTAACTCGCTAGTACATGACTGTCATTAGCTGTGTCAGATAGTAGTTCATGTTGCCATGTCTTCTCTCCACCCATTTGGTAATGTTTTGTATTAGCCTATAGGTCCATCTACCTTTATCGTCTCTTTCCCAGCCATTTTGCCATTACCTCAATAACGTTTGTCGTGCTTCTTGTCTAACATTATTACCCATTGTAGTATCTCCTGAAAACATATGTGACTTGTGCCAGATTTCAACTCTTTCCTTAAATAGCAGATCTACCGGATGAATATCCACTAGTAAAAGTGCAGCACCTATAGAAACAGTGCAATATGCTGGTATAATCCGTATAGCTCTAATTCGTTGAAGCTTTATTAGATGCTCAGTTGTTGCCATTACGAGAGTTGGAGCACCGTACAGTTTTGCGAGTATATAACACTATCTATAAGTCTTCTAGTGGAATCATTCGGTCCTCTTATCCCAGCTATTGTAGATGCAGTTCTCAGCACCTTATCACGTACTATATCCACGTGCTCTTTCAGTTTATTATCCAATTGTGTACACAAGTATCGTAAACTGCGACCAAAGTTCACGATGTTATTCCTTATTTTCAATTTTGGCATATCAAACACTCTGCGATTTGCGACCAATATTGCTTCCGTTTTAGCAGCGGCTAACTTCAGACCATATTCACCCAGCCATCTATCACACCAGCTGAGACTATCGTTCGGTAAGATCTCTATTATCTTCGGTAGAATGTGTGACGCGACCAAAGCAATATCGTGATCGCTCCATTTTATAAACTCATGTTAAGTAGGCTATCGTACATTACGTTCCTTAAAAAAAAAACTATCATCATTTAGGAGTATATCTCTATAATTTAGTCCTTGTTCATCTAAAAAGAAAAGCGTTTCCATAACTGCGGCTGCCCAAGATTGTTCTATGATCCCCGTTACGGATTTTTTCTTCATAACTATTTTATAAAGATTTCCCCATGGTTCTGAGTTAATCTCGCCACAAAGTTCGATCCACTTCTTCCGTTTTGGTATGTTTGATAGCCCTTCTTAGTATTTTCTTGGCCTTTCTATATTCCTATACGAGCAAATTGTCACAGTGATTTCTTGTCACGGTTCTTCGTGCAGATATATATTTTCTTCTAAATTCACATCTGCGTAGTCCACCAGAGCACTGGTCTTTTATATCGATTGTATTCCTTTATCCTTTGCATACTTGCATCACAGCACTTTCTCATTGCATAAGTTGTAAAGCTTATGCAATTCTTCTAATATGAAATCTGTACCACATTTCCTTGTTTGGCTCTTTGCATAGCCCCAGAGAATTTTTCGACATCCAACTTCCTAACATTCCATCTAGGAAAATTGAGCTACACAGGCTTTATTCCTATCTATATTAAACGTTATGTACTGGCGATAACTAAGTGTAAAATCTGCCATTACCATCAAGTTCATACACTCGATTTCAAGATCCGTGGTACCAAATGTTTTATCGATAATACTTGTTCTTTGTATATGATTGTATATTGTCATTCCACTGACAATAATTCCTCTTCCATCTAAGAATCTTGAATTCCATTACGATCATTTGCTATTGAAATATCCACCGATCAAGACTCTGCCATTAGCCGTTCTAATACTCATTTCATGAGTATTTATATTTCTCGTAAATTTCCCTATATCCATATTTGGTTGAAAGTAACAGCTGTATATTCTAATGCTGTTTATGATGGCAAAGACGAAACCGTTGTTTGTTTGGCAGACTTCACTGACAGACATATATTTGTTCATGACCAATATTGCAGCACGTTTTGTTGCATCCTCATACCATATTTGGGCGTTCAGTTTTCTATATGGTTCGCTTATGATAGCTATATCCATACCGCTTTCCATTATTTTATGCAGTAGTAGATCTGGTGCTTCTCTGCCGTGACCGAGGTTAATTTTAATCGTTTTATCATCCTCCATTTTATGCTTTCATCCATACGGTACACAGATGGTACTTTCGCTGAGATGGTCAGTATTATCTATTCCCATTTCTTGGCATAGGCTACATCATCGCTGTTCTTTCCACTCCTTAATTTTTTGACCAGATTTGCAGCGCCTTCTATCAATCAGCCCCTTTGCAATCTCTAGCAGGATGGCCTTGATCTAGACATCTGAATCATACAGTACTTTTTACCTGGGTTTTGGCTCTGCATCTAAGCCACCCTCTTCGTATTCTTCCTTCAGCGATAGTTTGATGCAAGGTTTGTTGGCATTTGGACTAAGGCTTGCTTTGACTTGCCTAAATACTATGAAATATGTAGTTCATAAATAAATTATTGGCTTCACTGGCTGAATTCAAATAAGACTACACAGTATTAATAAAAGGTGTTTTTACTGGTACCTAACTGACAAATTTGAAATTGTATGAAAAGTTTAAAAAATTGAATGTTAATTTTTCTTTGGAAGCTGTCCTTAAATACGATTACTATAAAATAATTTTAAAAATATTTTACAATAATTCATAAATATAATTTTGTGTTTCAAAAAATTAAATAACATCTTGAAAACTATTCTTTCAGTGTAAGAAGTAACAACTTCATTAATGTTTATAAACATTTAAATTTTTATAAAACTATATCCAGTTTATTAATTTTATAAAAATTTCTAATAAATTAAATGATTTTTTTCTTTGTATAAACTTTTCATTAAAACTATAACATTTCCACAAAATTTTAATCAAACAAATTTGTGAAGAAAATCCAGACCCTGGGATTCGAATATACATTGCTATAGTATTTTGGCGCGCTAAAATCTGGCATCAATTTGTATATTATAATTCGAAAACCAAATGAGATGGATAGTCCAGATTAGGATTCAACGCACCAAGGACCTTCAGAAGAGTATACTCTAATACCAGGACCTAAAACAAATGACTCCCAGTGTTATTATTTTCTTTTTATACCCTCCACTCCAGTGTGCAGAGGGTATATATAAGTTTGTCATTCCGTTTGTAATAATTAGAAAAAAAATTCTGGACCCCATAAAATATATATATTTGTGATCCTTATAACAAGCGAAGTTGATATAGCGATGTCCGTCTGTCCGTCTGTCCGTCTGTCCGGCTGTCCGTCTGTCCGTCTGTCCGTCTGTGGAAATCACGATGACGGCTTCAATCTTATACCTAGGGTGCTCCTTGGAATAAAAAATGATTCACTAACATCCTGAGAAGTTTGCTATTCAAAATCGTCCAAATCGGTTAATCTGGTCCCGAGAATTGAGCGAAGAATTAAAAAGTCATGAGAAAATATGATTTGAATATGTGTTCTTGTGATAACGCCCTCAATAGGGCAGATAGGGCGCTTGTTTTTAGTGAGAATGATTCACTAACATCTTGAGAAGGTTCCTGTTTTTAAATCATGACAATAGGTTTCATAGGTGCCGAGAAATCACTGAAAAGGTAAAAAAAAATATGACGTTTTCCTATATTGTTTTCCTAACTTTGTGTTTTGTCATAGCTGTGCATGTTGTTTTTGTGGTCGTTGTGTTAATAATATAAAAATTCATCAATATCAATATTTTTTGGTGTAATATTTAAGTTAATTAATTAATAAAAGAAACTATATAAAATCAATATCAATATTCTGCGATTTTTATAACATCACAAAATGTTACAAATTGATACATACTACTGTTGCCAATATCAAAATACTATAAATAATATTCATATATTCTGTATATGTATATCCATAATAAACGCATATTAAAATAAATCGGTATTTTATTTTTACAAAATTCTGAAATTTTTAGAGTTAAAAAAATAGTATGGTTTTAAGAGTTGTATTTTTAGTACATGTATACTTGCTACTGCATACTTGCTTTCAAAAGTAGTAGGCAGGTAAGCCATAAAATATTTATTTACCCTGTAAAAAAATTGTTGTTTAGAAAAATACTATTTTTTGTCAGATGTTAATTACAATATATTTTTAAACTTTGTTATTTAATATCGGGACGGAGGCAAACGCCATTCCCAAAATTTTGTTTCAACAGTTATCCTCCACATTAAGAATAACCGCGGAGCTCAGCTCAATCAATGTGCAATGATCGAGCCTTGCCCTGGGAAACATGCGTTTATGCTTTTCTTAACACAAACGCCATTCCCAACTACCAAAAATTTTTGACACGAGCTATTCACATTATGAATAGTCGCGGAGCTCAACTCAATCATAGTGCAATGATGAGGCTTCGCCCTGGGAAACATATATTCATGCTTTTCTTAGCACAAACCGAACTTCTTATGGCACATTAAAAATAAACTAATTGTGAAGTACAATTCATCATTACACTGTTTTATAATACTATTTTCTTATTTTACTAGTAGCTAGTAAACAAAGTGATCGTATCATTGTGAACGAAATAGAATTGAAATTGTATGCAGATTTGTTTTACTTAAAAAACCTGTTTCTACAGATAGTGAATAAAATCCCAGTTAGCATTTCATGCAATAAATGATCATGTAGAATCTTTTTGACTCATATGTGCTATTAAAACAGTTATAAATGCGCCCTTTTGCTGATCACAAAATATTCTTTTGTTGGGATTAAATATTACCTTACCCGCGAATCTTCTTGAGAGTCCTTTTTATCCGCTTTTCTAATCAGTTTCGACTCATTTTTGAGTCTTATTTAATGTAATTTTTCTATAAATCACTTTCTAAGAGAAAGCAAAAATCATTATCTAGTCTTTTTCTAATAGCGCATGTGATTAAGCAGTTTTTAATCATTACAAGTGCTCGAAGAAGACACAGTAAGGTAATTTTTGTTAAAACAATCTTCGAAATGATGACTGGGATATCGTATATTTTTGTTAACACACAAACATATGCATAGCAGCACGAGTAAACCGAACTCAAATTGGCTTCTTATATGTATACAGCCGAACAAAAATGAAAATACTCACCAAAGAGTAAAGTAAGCAACAATTTCATTCAGTCTTATGGAAGCTTTTGAACAAAGTAGGTCTATGTCGCGTTGTCTTGTGAATTTTTACATTGTTTTTTAATAGGTACTAGTGATGCCAGGAGATTTTTTCAGAAATCTCTACGCTTATGAAAAAAATTCCCTTTTTTCCCTACACTACTTTTTTTAAAATTTATTTTTAATTTGTACATTTTCAATTTCAATTATGTAAAAATAAAAAATATAAAAAATAAGATAAAAATATCATGAGAATTACATAAGAATAATATAAAAAACATACAAATATTATAAAAAAAATATTTTTGCAATTCTGTTCAATTCATCTTTTTGATATGGTTAGATGTGCATTTAAAATTTACACAATTAAAGGTGTGTTTACACTATGTGTATTTTCCATATGTAAATTCAGTTTTACGATCCATACGTAATTCGGCGTGTGTGTCAAAATTGGCGTTTTAATACAATTCATCATTTTGCGATCAAACGTACATATGTATTTCCGTATGACATAACCTCTAAATATAAACAACAGCTGATTTAATTTGTGAATTTACAAAAAGTTATTGTTAAAAATAAAGTAACATATTTTATATATTTTTTAATTGTTAATTAATATTAAACAATTTATTTTTCTTTCAATATTTATCTTTATAATTTACTCTGTTTTTCTTTCGCCACAAGCAGTATTGTATTTTAATATGGTTGTCATGCCAAAATAGAACCTGCTCTAATTGAAAAATTTACATATGTTTTGCCAAATGTGTTGTACATAAACAGTTTTTGAAAGGGTTCACACTATGTGTACAAATTGCACGTGCTAAAACAATAAGAAAAATACAAGCAAAACACATAGTGTGAACGCAGCTTAAAGGTGCTATTACATGAAGTGTTTTTTACATATGTACTGTCACTTTTTTTATCCATATGAAATTCTTCATGTCTGTCAAAATTGTCTTTTACATACGATTCATAATTTTTGCTATCACACGTGCATATGTATTTCCGTATGACATAACCTCTAAATGTAAACAACAGCAGACCTAATTTGTGAATTTACAAAAATTTATTGTAAAAAAAAATTATATATTTTTTAATTGTTAATTAATATTGAACAATTTATTTTTCTTTCAATATTAATCTTTATAATTTACTCTGTTTTTCTTTCGCCACAAGCAGTGTTGTATTTTCATATGTTTGTCATGCAAAAATAGAACCTGTTCTAATTGAAAAATGTACATGTGACTTTCCTCATGTATTGTACATAAACAATGTTTCATATGTAACACACGATGTGTACAACTTTTGTTGTGGGAAAATTTGACAGTACATATGTAAAAAACACATCATGTAATAGCACCTTAATTAAAATGGCTTGCAAATGAGATGTTACAACTCAAACAGAATATTTGTTCTTGGTTTTCAGTGTTGCCGTTTTAGTTTTTTAGTTGCTAGATTTAGCAACTTTTTTTTTGTCGTTTAGCATCCAAAATTTATCAAAAGATGCTAGATGCTAACTTAGAATCTTTTATTAATAAAAAGTTGCTTTTAGCATCTTTTTTTTGATATTTTTTTTTCATAATTTTTGAATATATAATTTTAATGGTATTGATATGTTTTTATTTCTCAAAGTGTAGTACAGTCATTTTGTGTACTACTCCTTTTACCACTCTGCTCGTTTCTTTCAACAAATATAACAAAATATTTTGAAATAGAAGAATGTAAACACCAACAACAGTTTTTAATGAATTTGAAAGTCGATTGCCACAAAATATTATTGTATTAAAAAAATGCCAAAATTTTCAATACAAAACACATTAAATCGGGTAAAAGAACAGATAACCAATATATTAGAAGGAAAGAAGGATTGAAATTGAAAAATCGGTGCTGTCACACTTACAATATACCGAGCGATGTCGTTGATAAGAGTCGATCGTCAGAAATATATCAGAGCCAAGAAGAACTTGAAGATGAAGACATCACAGAAATGTTAGATTCCATAAACCAATTATTCTAATATAATCGTATCTTTTGATAATGTAATTTCTGTTATATTTTAAATAAAAAAAAATCCCTCTAAAATTAAAAATATTTAATTTAAGTTTAAAATAAACTCAATTTGATGTTAATAAAAATTTCAGATGAAATCCAAAATAATTTTAATTAAAATTTAAAAAATATAAATCGAAACATATGTTTTATATTAATTTTTCGATTTAAAAACCAAAGAATTTATTAATAAGTATATAATTTTTCAATATAAAGGTAATGAAATTTGAAAAAAAAAATTTAGCATCTTTTTTTTTGGACTCCAGTACGTTTAAGCATCTTTTTTTTTTTGCAATTTAGCATCTATACAATTTCAAATTATGGCAATACTGTTGGTTTTAAAAGATTTTTTATAACAGTGGTTATAAGCATGTATACTTAGATCTGATTTATCGCATTTTAATATATTTTCAAAAGCCTTGCATTTGCATTTATAGTCGTCACCTTTGACCTGCTCCAGCCATCCATTAGCTTCTCGTCTCTCAACTAACTGAAGCAAAATCTTTATGTTCTGTATTTCTTTGATGTGTTTTCAGCATCATCGAAAAACGAATCGGACATTTTTCTAAAATTAATTATGTTTCTAAAATTAATTATGTTGAAATTTATAATATTTTAATGTTATGCACAAAACAGTGTTTTATACTTGTCATTGTTATTAAGGAATCCACATATTTACTTCCTTCATATTATAGAGTTATTACCAGACTTAAAAAGACTTTAAAGTTTAAAATTGAAAAAAAATAATGCGATATTTAACAAATACATTCAAAATAGTTTTGACTGAAATTTTTGGCAGTTTTAGTTTTGCCTTGTATCAGTAAAATGTTCAGATATTAACTAAAAAAAAACAGTTTGTTAAATATTTTCATCTTAATTATCTTAATTAATTTAAAGACACAAAGATAGATTTAATACAATAAAAAGAAGTAAGAGTTGAAAGTTGATCTATGCGGACTCACAAATGTGCCCTATACTAATAGGTCTGGAAAATTGAAAAGGATTGTAAAAAATAAAATGCACCTTTATATTAAAAAATTTAAATTAAAAAGAAAATTACAAAATAAACCATTTACCTGGTTAAACTTAATATTGTTTGTAATTATCTGGATCAGGTTAGTATTTAAAATGGGATAAATCGGGAGTCATTGTGCCAATTTATGACCTAAAATATGTAGACACCTCTATAAAATGCTGAAAATTCAGAGCATTTGTTGTAATAATTCAGTAATAGGTTTATCAAAGTGTTTACATATTCAAATATTTCCAGATATTAATGTAAACGTAAAACCCAGGTGGAGGGTATCAAAGATTCGGCATAGCCGAATTTAACACTCTTACTTGTTTTTATTATTATAAATGTAGCAAAATTCTCTTTTAAAGAAACATCTCAGGAAAACATTAAGTTCCAATCAGATAATATTTCCGCTAATCTCTTCGAGTCTTTAACAGAAAATGGATATAATGGACATAATATCTCTTTAAGCTACTAAAAGCTCCACATATCAGAGAATTTAAAGTTTTTAAGTTAAATACTAAAATATTTAATCAAATATTCAGAAAAAGTCCTGCAATAAAAATTATTATGGATAATATTAACGAGGGCAGAGCAATTCAAAAGAATTCGTTTGTGTAACATACTAGAGGGTGTTCCAAAAAAATTTATACATTTAAATTTACTTCAGGAATCTGTTTAAGCACGCTAAAGTAGGATTTTGGTAAAAATGACGTAACGAATTTCTAACAAAATGAAGTAATTAGCTGAGAATGATAAAGTTATTATTTTGAGTACTCCTAAACTATTAGTGGTCAAAAATGTATGAGTGACCGACTTTAAAATTAGAACGATACCCATACACAACTCATTCATAGGCAGTGTGTATACGAACACTCATGCAATGTTATATCCCAGTACAACTGGATATAAGTAGAAGTTGTGTATGTTACCTGGCATACCCATATTTGTAAGTATGAAATATGCATAAGTATTTACATACAGTATTGTAGGTATACTTAGAGTATATTCTTACTTCAGTATACTTAGAGCATATTTTTGCAAAATTAAAATTTAAAAACTGTATTTGTATTTTTTGAAATATTCAAATAAAAATTCTTAAAAAAGTACTACTCAAATAATCTAGCCCATAAAAACAAAGCTTTTATTAAAACTCTTTCTTTCGTCATGAGTTTTGAATTTCTCCATGACTGTGCGTGACTTTGCGTGACTATTTCATAATTAATCTTTGGCCACAACAAGCCTATGGACAAAGTTTCAGATCGATCGGATGAGGGGAAATGGGATTTAAATCACTCCATGACTGTGAGTGACTATGCGTGACTGAGCGTGACTATGCGTGACCGTGTGTGACAATCTTAAAATTAATCGTTGGACACAACAAGTCTGTGATCTCTCCATGACTGTGCGTGACTATGTTAAAGTTAATGTTTTTTCACAGCAAGTCTATCGACCAAGTTTCAGATTGATCTGATAAGGGGGAATAGATTTTAAATCACTCCTTTACTGTGCGTGACTATGCGTGACTGCACGTGACTGCCCCAAAATTAATCTGTAGTCACAACAAGACTACGGGCCAAGTTTTAGATCAATTGGATGAGGGAGAATGGGGTTGCCCCATGGCAGACAGATAGACAGATAGTTAGAGACTATGAGTTAAAAGAAAGAGTTTAAAAAAGACGACATCTCAGCACAATTAACGATTTAAAAATCTAAGTACTAGTTAGACATCCTTTTAAGTGATATTTGAGTCTATCTTAATTAAAATCTGTTATAATAGATGGCTTAAATCAAGAAGTCATCTACATAGTATGCTGACCGTTCTTCATGTCATGCCTTTACAAATCGATGAATATATCTTTCTAAATGTTATCGTTCAATATCATTTGAAATTACAAATAAATTCTTTCGAAAAAACTTCGTTAAGGTCTTGAATATAACAAGTGTATAAATAAGTTTTTTTTCCCATTTAACCAAGAGATGGCGCCAGCGTAAAGTACGCAGCGGAATAATTTGACACATACGACATTTCGTCCGTCTGATATTTAAACTACAAACAAACACAAGTTGAGTCCACAAAAATTCAAAGACGAACAATAGCAGCATTTATTGGATGATAACCTAAGTCAAACTCAATGCCAAATAGCATAGACATTATATGCGTCACGTGAAACAATCAGCAGATGTCTACGAACATTTGGGAAGATCAATAAATGTGGTATATTGTTCCCACACAATTTGAATGAACGCCAAACAGAAAATTACAAAGTCACTTGTGAAATTCTGCTGAAACGCCACGAAACGAAATTATTTTTGTAATGAATTGTGAATGGTGACGAAGAATGGATTTCGGAAAACCTGAAGTGGAAGAAATCGTGGCTTTCACCTTGCGAAGCTAGTCCTTCAACAACAATGGAAAATATCTTCGGCAAGAAGACCATGATCTGTGTCCAGCATTAATTGAAAGATAAAGTGAATTGGTTACAGGCAATGCACCATTTCACACAGTAAAACCAGTGAAAGACACCTTGAAATTGCTTGGATGAAACATCCATCGGCACCCGCTGTACTTCCCAGGCATGGCGACATCTGACTATCACCTCTTCGCATCACTGAGGCACTCGCTCGCAGAGCTACGCTTCAGCAATTTCAAGGAATGACTCGACGAATTGTTTGCCGCAAAAGGAAATCAGTTTTTCTGACATGGTATTCATAAATTACCTGAAAGGGGTAGACGTTGATGGCCAATATTTTGATTAAAAGAAAATAATTAACCATGAAAATAAGGTGTTTTTTTTTTACCAAAAAAGACGGAAAAAACTTATGCGTACGCTTGGTACAGTGACACACATTCCAAAATGATATATGTACTTCAAGCTTTGCTAGTTAAATGTTGAGTTTAATACAACACTACACACAGAAAACATATTCGTTGTGCCTATCGAATTTATTGTCAACCGAATTTCGATAAAGTTGATAAGCTAATTTCGAGCTGATTATGATCACAATTCTACTATGTTAACAGTTAATATTTTCGCTGCTACAATGGCCATTTTTTTCAATATGTATAAAAAAAACGTAATCCATTCATATTTCCACGAACCGGGAACTAGAAAACCAATTGAGTATCATATATACATATATATCTAGTCTTTAAAGAAGACGACAAAACTGCTCAAATGTGAGCTATAAACCATCTAGATCAATAAGGTATAAAATATACTAGCAGATTCCAGCCCTCGAAATTCGAGTGCAAATTCGAGAAAATTTTTTGTTTTCATTTAATAAAGACCCTAAAGGTATGCTTCACAATTCACAATTCAACACTTTTTAAATATTATTATTAATTGGTGTATGTCCAAGACTATTTTTGAATTCAGCATAATTATTATTGTGAATGAAAAAATCAAACTCTTTCTTTTTACAAACACAATAACAAATTTAATAAACACACACATAGGATTGTATAATTTTATATATGTTTTAGTGGCAACTTTAAATGCATTTTACTCCAAAAGAAATTAAAAGTTTAAAAACCTGTAAATCTGGCCGACGGCTAAAATGAAATACCTCTCAAATGAGGGATATGTGGTCAAAATAGGATTAAAACTAACACACTAACATCGGTAATAAGAAATCTCCTTGCCTATTTGTATTATAGAATAAATAGGTATGGTTCGTGAAAGTTATATACTTTTACCTTGTTAGATTTTCAAAATATGTAAAATAAAATGAAAGAGTTTTCTGAATTTTTTGCGTCTTCTTAATGAAATCACAATATTTAAATACCCGCCATTACATTTTGGCCAATACCACATGGATTGGCCTACATATTTTTTAATTATTCTTACCCTATTGCTGATACAAGCCCATCATCTATTCTGGTTGGTCATGTTTTTGAATTTTTTCTTAATGAAACTAAAATTCAAATGTGTAAGAGACTTGCAACAGCATGTTGATGATGTTGCGGATGTTGTTAGAAAGATGCTGCTATTCTATTATGTTACTGTTCTGTTTACTTATATTTGTCGTGTTGTAGAGGCACAAGAAAGTAAAAATGTTGTGGCTTGATGTCATCAGTGTTTATTAAACACAACAACAACAATATATATATATATATATGTGTATGTAAATAAACATTAATAAACAACTTACATACGTATCGTGCACACTTAACATCAAAGCATGCTTGACTAACTTGATGACGCTTAAATACGTCCAAACATGCTTTTAATACAACATTCTTTTAGAACATAACGATTTTGAAGGGTATACTTAATTCATATTTTATTATGTAACTGTTTTCTCAAGTATGGATTGCCGTCAAAGCGTCTTTCGCTTTGATGTCAATTTGCCCTATTTTTATTTAGAACTCTAGTGAGCTTGACTGTATGTACTTATTATGTATGTATGTATGTATTAAGATATCAATTTGAGCTCCAAATAGAATAGCTTTGGTGTGAACTTGATAATATAGATTTCATATTATTGAAGCATACGTATTCAAACATAGGTCTTAGAGGACCCATATATGAATACTAGTCAATTTATGTATAAACAGTCGAAATTTTTAATTCTATGCATAAGTTTTTTTAATTTTTTTTTTTATAAAATTTAGAATTTGTCAAGAGGATGGATGCTCCACTGATTTTTTATCATAACTGGAGAACAAATGAATCATCAAAAAATTATAATTGAAATTAACTCTAAGTTATCGTAATAATATTTTTTATATACTCAGCAGTTTCGGAGTTATTCAGAAAGAAATTATGAATTTTTTTTAGCAAAATTTAAATATTTTTATTTTTTAAATATTAATGAAAAAAGAAAATGCAAATTATATCATTTATTATTGCTAAATCATAAAGCTGCATACACTGCAAATAAGACAAGCCATATACCAAGAAAATCTATGGGTAAATGTTGAGTTTATTCTTAATAATAAACTGCTCAGGTATGGAGACTGGGTTGGTTTGACATTGTTGATAAATTTACTAAATACATGTTAAAAATACCAGAAAATACCCCAAACTATATACTGGCCTTAGAACCCGGTCAAGAAGATACACACCTATCTACACCTTCAATATATTTCTAAAACGCGTTTCGAATATTAAAATCATAAATTACCCCACAGACTTTCATCAAAAATAATGTCGAAAAATATTTACTGGTACAAAAATTACGTTGAATAACTTCGATTTGAATTCAAGTAATATACACCAATCCAAAATCATATGGAATAACACGTGCAAGATGTAAATTTAGAATATACAAGTAAGAAAATTATAGTCGGTCTAGACCGATGTTTGGTAGTTACAAACATTAGCAAAAAGTCATTATACCCTGATTTTATCAAATCTTGCGTGAAACTGCACTAAAAAGTCAACAACGAACATAAAAGTTTTTGGATCACTCAAAAGGCCTTACATACTTTTTTGTAACGGAAAATATTATTAACACCAGATACCTCTTGTAATTAAAACTCCACCACCACAAATCCGCTTTTTCTTCTCTGTGTAATCTGAATGAAGAAGAAAGAATTTTTGGATTTTATAGGAAGGTGCCCTGTACATGTAAATATATGAAAATTGTTTCTAGGGCGCTCGGGATTACGGATTATGAAATTTATAACCTTTTAAATGAGGGAAGAGAGGAAAACTGGAATTCACTTTTGTAACTTATAGAAAATATTTAATATATGAATTTAAAAAAAAAATATTATTAGTTAAAAAAATTTAAGGACAAACTTCCGGTTGACTGTTAAAAAATCAAGCCATACATATCTTTATTACAAATATACTTAATTAATATTAGAGTTTTATATTAGAGTTTTATATTAAAACAAATATTGTAACACTATATTGTTATACTATATAATTCAACTAGCTAATCCGGCAAACTTCGTTTTGTCCAAAAGAGATTTTTTGATAGAATTAATTTCGAAATTTTTTTTAATCCAAAATTATCGACCGTTAACAGATGACGCAATAATATAAGTTGAATAAAACACTTTTCGAATTCAGTTGAATTCAATATCTTATAATTATATGGATAGCTGACCCGAAGGTCTTCGTCTCGCCCAAAATTTGGCGAAAATAGAATAAAATCAACAATTAATTAAAAAAAAAGAATAGAACAATGGTTGTAATCAATTCAATGCTGCACGATACACAAAATTTTTTGTTTTCTGCTCCGGATCGTAAATGAATATTGAGGATGGTTTCCCAAATCGGGAATACGCAACATATAGCTGGCCGTAAGAAAAGCATAGCACTTCCAGATTAATGCCGCACACTTCCAGGGACTGCATTGTGACTTGTTTACTGTCATCACAAATGCAAGTTTCACTGGGAACTGAACACGTTTAAACTGGAACGTCAAATCGGTTGAAATCAAGGGAATTCGCGGAACTAAGCATTCTTCTACCTTGAACCGCCCTTTCAAAATCCTTGCCACTATCACAGTACTCATTAATTTCATCACAATCAGTAGAGTTTCATTGTAGAGTTTCAGGGCATGAAGATTTCATAGCATAAGAATGACAGATCCAACTTTAATGCGCAAATGATGAGGCGGCATTCCAGGCAAATCCAAAGAGTTTAGGAATTCCACTGGATAAATTACGACATCATCTTCGTTTTCAAAGCGATCGATCGATTTGTATGAGTGCAATTCGCCAGAAATTTGATAGTCCAATTCAAATCATTGACATCAATATTTTGCCGATTGGTTGAGCGGCAAATGGCAGGTGGAATTGATATTAAACCACTGGAAGTATCTTCCAGAATTTGTCCATTTCCAATTCTCAGCAGTCCTTTGGAGAAAGCTTCTGCGGTTCTATCCTGCTGCAGGAACACTCGCATAATCATAGTCAACTGAACGACTTTTACGTATCGCCACAAATACGATTACGTCAGAGATGCGTTTAATTCATCCGCTTCTGTTGATTTCGGAATCACGGGAAGTGTTTGCCTGAAGTCTGCTACCAACAATATCATCACCCCACCAAATCTAAGATTGTTGTTACGCAAATCCTTCAACGTTCCATTGTTTCTAATGATCATTTCAACTTACAATTTTGCAACACTTTTACCATAGATGATTGCTTCGATGTGTGTTTTAAATGCCTTAGACAATATTGGCGAATATGACACGATACATATGTTATCAACCCCGATATTCACTCCTTTTAATGATGTTATGAATGTTCTTCCATTGTCAACTGACCCATAAAGTGGATATCCATCGTTTCCAGTTTAAGTTTCCGAAATAAAAGCACATGGACAGCGTTTTGTGCATTTATTGTCGGACATGCAAACCGAAGTGGGATTGTGTTGTCCGCATGATCCGTGCAGCATATTGGTCTTCACCACTTCGTGCAAGTCTGGTTCTATGTCAAGATCAGAAATTTCTGCGGAAATGATATCATCAATTTGATCTGGTGTAATTTTGTCCACCATCCCAAAGAAGAATGTCTGCCACTCAACTGAATACATCCAGCGTCGCACAGTACCGTATATTCGTTGTTTCACAATTAAGTCCATCAAGCATCTAAGTCTCTGTTTAAACACTCGTGCTGTAATGTCGTGACGATTGCTAGGTGATTGACCGGGATGCAATAACTGCGTAATCTCTGGCCATTTTGGATTGCAAGTAAACATCGCAACTAAATCCGGCCGTTCATAATTTCGCACGTACGTCATCGCATCCTGGATGTACTCGTGCATGTGTTCCGCATTTCCAATGAATGTCAATGGCAAAATTGTGAGACGACAAACATTTGTAATATCTGCTTCTCTATTTACCGCATCTCGCAATAGAATATATTCTTCAGATCGCAACTTAGCCTGATTAAATCGAATGTAATTGAGTCGTTCTGTCTCAACCTTAACGTCCATATCAACAGCAGATTGTTGGAATTATCGCCGACGTATCAGTAGGTGATTGTCAAAGTTCATTGAACTTACCTTTTTATTTGTCTCGACCCCTAAAAATTTACATTATGTATATACGTGACAATCAAAAATGTTTTTTGCACTAACCATTGGCCGGATTCATCATGATGTAATTGAAGTGATATCCGTCATCTCCACGGCAGAACATAAACGGATATTGTAGTGCGTCATACGACCGATGTGTCTCACTTATTCGCTATAGTGCGTTAGTTCGGCGTTTTATGACTATATCACGCGATTCCAAATTTTCACCAACAACAACAATTGATATTTCACTAACTGTAGGTGCGTTGTATTGTCATTCATGAGTCCCTGCACGGATACTCCACTAATAACCTATGAACTCACTCAAATTATATTCACTTTCCCTTTTTCATTATTCACGACACTTTTTTTATTTTGAAAACTTATTTTATACGGGATGTGACACGCCCAATCCCGCCCTTTTTCGCCACGGCTAGTCACAGAAATAATAGGTGAACTCACACAAACTTGCAAAGCTCTCCCTTTCGTTAACTCGGTATATGTACATAAAATTTAATTAGTACTTTGTAGGGGATGTACCCCGCCCACTTATCCGATCCAGCCTATTTTCGTCAGGTCTACTTACACCAACAAAATCACATAAAGTACCAAAGGTCTCCCATGATATTACGTCTGACATTGAGTAATTAATTTGTTTTGTAGGTGCCACGCCCACTTTTCCGATACCGCTCATTTTTACAACGGCTACTCACAGCAATAATAGATGACCTCATACAAAGTTGCAAAGCTCTCCCTACAACAGTACTCAAGATATATGATGTTAAAAATTAACTTTGTATGGGTGGTACCACGCCCACTTATCCGACACCGACCGTTTTCGGTATGACTATCCATATTAATAATAGATGGCCTCACACCAATTTACAAAGCTCTCCCTCTCATAGTACTCAATTAAAATGGAATAACCGCAGACAGCGCCACCTGTTGAGACTTTTTGTACTTTTTTTTTCCTAAACCTTCGCGTGGCAGTCACAAACAAACTCGCAAAAGAAAGTATCCCTTTTGGTCTTGTAGTTTTCAAGTTTTAAGCGGACGCACAAACCACGATTCATTTTTATATATATAGATAAAGAAAATATCTACATATGTATATATCTGTGTAATTAAATGGTCTTAATTTATTAAAAAATCTAAACTAAGAAAAGCACGATGGTAAAATGTGTTGTAGCTTAAAGGTTGTTGCTATATGGACAGGTCTGCAAGGTGGTTGCTGTTTTTTCAGTTCTTGGGAACATGCATTATTTAAAGGAAGATTGGTCGACAAGAAGCAACAGCATAGTAGGCGCTCACAATGTAAAACATCCTGTCCTGATCAAACAATCGCAGATGACAGCAGCATTTGTCATTCATTTTCCTTTCATTGTAGGCCAAGCCTCTTGGAGATTGGGGGCAAAAGGCGGACAATGAATGACACACTCAATCAAGACCTGTTAACAATCTCCGAGTGGGGTAAAGCGAATAGGGTTGATTTTAATGCGCTGAAGACTCAATGTTGTACGTTGACCCATAGGGCCATGGATTCAACAATGTCATCTGCATATATGGGTGGTATAGGTATTGAGCAGTCGGATACTCTTGATGTTCTAGGCATGAGAATTCAATGTGATATTCGTTGGAACGTGCATGTTTTTGAAGTGTCGAAAGAAGCATTCAAGTGTCTTGGTTGTCTAAAACGGTGCAAAAATTACTTCACTCCCTCTGATCTCCTTAAAATCTATACCACTTACATCCGACCGAAAATGGACCTATATATGAGCAGGAGCTTCAAAGTGTGCAAACGAGGGCGTTGATGCTCATCAATGACAGTAGAGTATCCAATTCTATTGACCCATTGGAACATCGTCGGAACGTGGGTTGTGTATCACTGTTCCATAGATACTACCATGGGAACTGTTCTACTGAGATTAGCGAACTTATTCCAAGTGCCGGAGTTTCGGTTCGCTCTACCCGCTTCCACAGTAGATCACATCCGTTTGTAGTTTATTGTCCAGTTGACCGCACAACGCATTAGAGAGAGAATTCGTTTATCAGTGGAACTAGCCGTATTTGGAATAAATTACCCGCAGAGGTCATTCCTGACGGTTATAATCTAATAAAATTTAAGTCAAATATCCACAAACACTACTCCCTCTTTCCTCCTTCCCATAACCTATTTTCCTGAGATCAACACAATGCACTGCATCTGTAGGGGGCATCTCCTGATTGTTGGTTAATAAATTTAAAAAAAATTAAAAAAGGGGGAATCAAATTATTCCATCATTATATACCAAGCTTGGATTAGTAAAAAAATTTTGTTAAGGAATTATAATGATTGTGAATTGTTTATTTATTTAAAAACAATACTCAGAAATCTTTCTATCAGAAAAATTTCTGACGGCGTTTTCAATGGTCAACAAGTCTAAAAACTACTCCGAAGCACTACAATTGAGACATTATTATCAACCGATGAGAAAGCTGACTATAAGTCATTTTGTTTGGTTGCATCGAACTTCTTAGGATATAAGTGGAGTTCAGATAATAAAGAAATCATCCGTGATTTACTTAAAAACTATTTAGAAATAGGTAACTACATGTAATTCCTATAATTTTTTTGGTTTAAGTCAAATATTTTTGGTAGTTACAAACAGCAACACAAAGTCATTATTCCCAAACCACATAGTGGTATAGGGTATAATAATAACAATGCCACTCAAATTTGGTTTATGCTTATTTTCTATATCCAATTAGTTCGATCGAAGAGATAAGGTCTCCAAACCATGGTATAGAGCATCGTATAATCGGTCTAGAACGACTATAATTTTCATACTTGTTTCTTTTATCTTTTTTGTTTTGTGCAAACCATTTGGTAGCAAACCATTTTTAAATATTTAAATATTTCTAGGATCATCACATCACTACCACTTGCTAAATTAACCCAAATCTGTGTCCATAATAAATTTATGACTACACACACTTATTGTCAGTGGTTGATGTTTAACATGGTTTTTAAACTGGTTTCATTAAGAAAACTTGGCATCTCAGCATTTCAAAATTTACCCAAAAAAAGAGATTATTTTTCATTTTTTTGGGGAGGGGAGTAGGTTTTTTTATACATACTCGTATATTTAAAGGGTTTTAATTTTTGTTAACTCGTTCTTTTTCATACACTCGTGAAAACTTTACCACACACATTTTAATTATATAGATAAACACACACATAATTGTTTTGACAACTGCCATAACATATCATGAGTTATGATGTGTTGTAATTAGATGTGGGACATGGTTGTTGTTGTTGTTGTTATATTGCTCGAATACATATTAGGGTAGAGTTAATTTCCTTGTTGTTTACCTTTTCAACTATTTGTAATGAGTTTGTGCTGATATTTGTAACTACAAAAAAGACCCAACTTTTATTATACCGATCGACTCAGAATCATCTGTCTGTCTGTGTGCGTCCATGTAAATCTTGTAATCAATCTACAGGTCACAAATATCAATGTATCTTGATAAAATTTTGTGTATAAGCTCTTGTCACCATAGGATAAGTGATATTGAAATTGATTAAAATCGACCTGATTACTTCTATGAGATCGACTTAAATTGCCCAAAGATCCAAATTATCATATAAATCTCGACCAAATTTTGTATGAGTATGTTTATTACGCCCACTAATTAGTACTCCAAAAATAAAGCCTAATGCTGCTTACCGATCTTCACTAAAATCTAACAAAACGCAGAAACCAATTTTTCTGGTTTATATATGATTTTTTTGAAAAATAAGGAACTTCACCAAAAATTTTCATGATCGGTCCGCTTAGAAAAATAGCAGGAGACATGAATTTGGTGAACATATTGATACAATCTGAAGGCACTTTGTACCTTAAAAATGGTAGTTTGTGACTAAAGCTGCACCCGGCAAACTATGACCCGTAGGTCACGAAGTGACCCAAATCATCATTTCATGTTACCCGCTTCGAAATTGTAAAATTGTTTCCAAATCAATAAATACATTTTTTGATTACATAAATTGTATATAAAATTAAAAGTTTTCCTAGCAATTGTTTTTATAAGGCTTTCTGAATAAAATCTTAAAAATTTGCGAACTTTTAAAATCGTAGTAGCCTTGATAAGTTTTATGTTGCTACGCGCAAAATAAATAAAAAGTTATGTTTCTATGTTTCAGTTTAAATTTTCATTTCAAGCGCAAAGTCGAAACAAAGATAACGTGGAATATTTATTTAGTAAACAAAAATAGCGGTGAATATAATAGTTTTTTGTGATTTTTAACCATGACCGAACCCAAGGCAATAAAGGTGAGATTATTTCAACCTATATGGGAAGAAAATTATGGATGTATTGAGAGTGGTGAACGTGTAGTGTGTTGCTTATGTGGGGATACAATTACTGGTCGAACTTTCAATATTGAGAGGCACTTTTCTTCCAAACATAAAGTTGTAAGTGACATGCCAAATAATGAAAAATTGGAAAACATCAAGAAGCACGTATTGAATTTTGGAAAACAAAAAGGAGTTTTACAGAAGTTCACAACGCAACATCACCACTCAACAGCTGCTGGCTTTGCAGCAGCTCTTGCGATTGGACGCAACGGAAAACGATTTTCAGATGGTGAATATTTAAAGACGGCATTTATTCAATGTTTCGAACATCTTTTTAATGATTTCAAAAATAAAAGAGATATCTTGGCCAGAATTTAAGGAATTCAGTTATCAGCAAGAGCTGTCCAGCGACGAATAAAAGATATGGCTGCAGACATTGACATTCAGATCAAAAACGATTTCTTATCGAGTGAAGTTATTAGTATTTCCCTGGACGAGAGCAGTGACATAAATAATATGACAAGACTTGCAATTATTGCTCGATTTGAATCAATAAATTCCTTTAAAGTCCAGGAGAAATTGTGCATTCTAGCTTCAGTGGACGTTACAAGTAAAGGCTCTGATATTCTTAGTAAAGTTCAGGAGTTCACGCAGTTTGGAAATGAGAAATTTTTAGATTTAAAAAAGAAACTGTTTTCCATAATAACTGATGGTGCTCCATCTATGAGGGGGAAAAATATTGGTTTCGTGAAATTGTTAGAAAACCAACTCGGCCGTCCTATCTTATCTTTTCATTGCATTATACTCGAAGAGAATTTATGTGCAAATGCGTCGATGAAAGATTTTAATGATGTTATGAAGATGGTTGTTAAAATTGTGAACATAATCACAGCACGTTCTGCTTTAACACACAGACGCTTTAAATCTTTTTTAGAGGAAATTGAAGCGGAGTATGGCAGTTTACTGTTGCACTCTGAAGTTCGATGGTTAAGCAGAGGAAAAGTGCTTAATAGATTTGTAGCTTGCTTTAATGCAATACAAATATTTCTAGTTGATGATAAGAAATGGTTCTTAAAACTTCTGTTCTTAACTGATATAATGAACCATTATAATGAATTTAACAAACGACGTCAGGGTAACGGCCACACAATTTTAAAATTATTTGAAGAAGGAAGAGTTTTTGCTCAAAATTCGTTTTAATTGAAATGGATATAAAAAAATCGTAAATTTAATTATTTCTTACATATAAAAACTCAAGAAGAAAAATGAAATGTTGATGATTTCGATGTAAAGACATTTGACTCTTATATTAATAGCATTAAAAACGAATTTGAAAATAGTTTTGAAACTTTGAAAAAGCACGGTCCAATGTTTGCGTTTATAACAAAGACGGATGTAATTGATGAAACCATTTTAGATTTACAATATTTTGAGTTCCTTGAAATCACCAATTTTAGCTTAGAGCTGATTGATTTAAGAAGTTCAACTTTATGGACTGATATATTTAAAACTTTACGTGGAGATTTAGAGGAAACGGAAGAAAACCATTTTGATATGATATCTACGTGCTGGGCACCTCATCCAACAAAATTCACGTGTATCAAAAGAGTTGCATTTACTCTTTTACCTCCGTTTGGCTCAAGCTATAATTGTGAACAAACATTTTCACAAATGAAATATATTTTAAATAAAAACTGGACCAGTTGGACTACTAAGCATTCTGATGAATGTGTTCGGCTTAAAATGTCAAAATATGAACCAGACTTATTCAAATTAACTTCAACAGTACAGCATCATGGAAGCCATTGATTTCGCCTACTGATAGTAGTAAAAATATTAAATGTTATTTTTGTTGTTTTTTGATTTATTTTTATTGTTGTGTACTGAATTTATCCAATTTATGTTTATATAAAATTTGTTTTGCTTGATAATAAATGATTTAACTTTTGGTTTAACTATTTTTATACCCTCCACTCCAGTGTGCAGAGGGTATATATGAGTTTGTCATTCCGTTTGTAATAATTAGAAAAAAAATTTTGGACCCCATAAAATATATATATTTGTGATCCTTATAACAACCGGAGTTGATATAGCGATGTCCATCTGTCCGTCTGTGGAAATCACGATGGCGGCATCAATCGGGCAGCTAGGGTGCTCGCTGGCATAAAAAATGATTCATTAACATCCTGAAAAGTTTGTTATTTAAAATCGTCCAAATCGGTCGATTAGAGCCCGAGATTTGAATGAAGAACTAAAAAAGTCTTGAAAAAATATAATTTTCTTTAAATGGTGCGTGGTAAAGAAGATGAAAGCATATATTTCAAAAATTCATAACTGCACTGTATTCTTAATCGGACCGGTTTCTGGCATTTCAGCCTTCATCAGCGATTTATTGAACATTGTGATAATTGTTATGTTTTAATTGAATAGGTTGTTTCTATATGAAAATTTTTTCTACTTAGGGCGGCCGTGTGGTTTTGAACCGTGAACCTTCACATACACTCGTACTTTCACTTTTTGGTCAGCGCTTTAACACACTCACCTTTCATCTTCTTTACCACGCACCACTTAAACAAAATTAAAAAATTGCATATTAATTACAGTAGTAATTGCAATATGTCTGAAAAATGACTAAAATCTAACAAACAAAAAAATTTTCTTCGCTTCACAGCGTCATCTCAAATATATGTAAAGTGCATATGTAGGTATGTACAAAAACCGTACATCACATATGACAACTCTTACGAAAACTGAGAATAGTGGAAATTAGAAGTATAAATGCAAAAAAATATTCAAAATTCAAAAATAACGATTGTTTGTTTGGACAGAGTTGTATCTTCTGAAATTAATACAAAGTAAAGCTGTATGGTACGAAAACTGAAAACTAACCACACTGCTCGTAGGCCTGACTTTAGGTGAGTGTGTTAAAGCGCTGACCAAAAAGTGCAAGTACGAGTGTATGTGAAGGTTCACGGTTCAAAACCCCACGGCCGCCCTAAGTAGAAAAAAAAAAAATTTTCATATAGAAACAACCTATTCAATTAAAACATAACAATTATCACAATGTTCAATAAATCGCTGATGAAGGCTGAAATGCCAGAAACCGGTCCGATTAAGAATACAGTGCAGTTATGAATTTTTGAAATATATGCTTTCATCTTCTTTACCACGCACCATTTAAACAAAATTAAAAAATTGCATATTAATTACAGTAGTAATTGACTATAAATCTAACAAACAAAAAAATATAATTTTCTATGTTGATCTTGTCACGATCACGCCCTCATTAGGATAGCTAAGGTTATCATTTTTAGTGAGAATGATTCTCCAAATTCATGGGAAGGTTTCTATTTCAAAAATCATTAAAACCGGTGGAACAGGTCCAGGGAAATCTCTGAAAAATTAAAAAAAAAAAAAGAAAAATATGATGTTTCTACAGTGTTCTTGTTGTTATTCTAATTGTTATATTGTTGTCATAGCTGGACTTGTTGTTTTTGTGGTCGTTGTGGTAATAATATAATAAAAACTAACCCTTTGTACATTTTTTTATCAACTCTGGTAGAAAAATTTAAAAGTTTCCATTGTTTTGGCATCACTAAAAAAAAGTTACTAGATCATTTCCGTGATTGCCACGAGCCTGCCTGCAAAGTTTCAGATCGATTGGGTCACGCGAAAGGGGTTAAAATCAATCCAAAATTTTTTCGACAAGCAGACACTACGAGTTAATATAAAGGGAGTAAAAATTCACCAGCATCTAAAGCAAATAATGCTAAAATACCTAGTTGTTAATAAAAAGAAAACGATGTAAATTTAGCAAAAAAAAATTTTATGTATTAATTTATTTAAAGAGAAAAACACAAAAATAACGTTTGATGTTGTATTTTTTGTGTTTAATATTTACATATACATACATACACATATTAAATAATACAAATAATATACATACATTATATATATGTATGTATGCATATTCATAGTAACTGCATGTTAGAAATAAATCGGTATATTATTTTATTTACATAAAATTCTGCAATATTTTGTTGTGGGGAAAATACATTTCTTTTGCATTAACAGAGTGTCACTTCATTTTGCTCAGCGTGACTATGCCACAGTAGATGGCGCCACAGTTTTTGTTCTAATTAGCTTTGCAATAGTTATTTCTATTTTAAAATGAATGTCAATATTTTAAAATAGATATTATACATAACAATGTTAAGAGTATACACGGGCTGGTCTTTTATTTCATACGTTTTTTCATTATTATTTTACAAATATGAACATAAGTTTGGCATATTAACTTTTTGTTGTCTTTACAAAATAGAGTTACCGAGTTATCAATGAGTTTTTTGCTTTCAAAAAAGTTCTACATAGTTATATATAATTATTATTCTGCTTTACCTACAAAATATCTGATTGTGATTACATCTAATTTTTAAAAATTGTTTATAATTACTAAAGCATTATTATCCACATAAATACAAAATTGCACTTTTTAAATTTTCCATTCAAATTTAAGAAAATATCAAATCTAAAAACTGGAATTAAAATTTCCAATTATAAATTAGAAAATATTAACTGAATTTCATAAAATCATATCAAAACGTCGGAAATAATAATTTTAAATTTAGAAGACATCAATTGCATCTTTAATATACATATAAATTTTATTAGTTAAACACAAATTGAAATTCCAAAAAAAACACCAAATATGTTTAAATTTAAAAAATTTTTACATTAAAAAAAATATTGGCATTCAGGCGAAATTAATAGCTTTTCAGTAACTTCTTTTAACGATTGTCGAATCGTTAAAAAAGAAAAGCAAAATTATCAGTAAAATTTTTAAACGATATTCGCTATTGTTAAAGTCAGCTGTTGTTGTTATCTAAACGACAACCATTTTTGTGTTGTTTATTCAATCGATAAAAACTTAAATTTTTAGGTTGAAATGTCGTCATACACAAATAAAAATCATAAAATAATGAAAATATTTAGCTTTCATTAAAAAACTTTTTTATATAAATAAAAAAATTAAATAGCATATTCAATTCATTATTTCATTTTCAAATAAATAAACAGAAATATTAGCAAAAAAAATAGAGATATTAAACATAAACATAAAATCATCCTGTCAAACACGAAGTAATTTGTTTTTTTCTATTCTTCTTTGTGTTTTTCGCTTATTTTAACAGAGATGCCACTCGTTTACAATTTAAATTAATAGAAAAATAGATTTGTCGACTGTCGTTAAGATGTGTGTACTTAGTGATTCACTTAATCCTCAGTGCTAACAACAATAGCTGTCGATATATTTTGCGATTGTCGGATCGTTGAAATTCTGTCGGATCGTTGAATTCGCACTACAGAAAACATTAATTTAATTTCGATGAAATTTAGAAAACCTCAAATGATACTTAAGAATTGCGAACATAAAAATTGTTAGATATATAAACGCAATTTGATGAGAATGTTATTTATACATATATTATAATTCACAATTTTTTTTTGGATGAATATTTGAAGTTTTTCAGAAAATAAAGATAATAAATTATTTTATTTAAAATGTTTGGGACATTTGGTTTTTGCGTTTGGCATCCCTAATTTAATTACTTATTATTATAAATTTATTCTCTATGTTTTCCAAATATGGCAATATTTTAATAAAAAAGTTGAGAGAGCTTTTTTTTGCTTATTATTTTGTTACTCCATCCGACCTATATGGCCGCAATGAAAAAATATTTCGCCAGTTAAAAGCCATCTCTAATTAGCACGATTTAATGGATATAGCCACCCTCCACAACCATTACCTTTGCAATGGAGGCGAGCTATTTGATTAGCAAAAACTAAATTAAACGAAAATTTATGTCATATAACCGGAAACGCATGCATATAGGAAGTGCATGCATATTTTTCCAATATTTCGTTTACATTTATTATCAATACTCAAACCGAGGTTTTTTTTTTACCAAAATATTCTGTGGTCTCTTGTTGAGTCAAATGCCAACTGTCCTCAGCACGGAAATGTAGGTCAATATATACCAGTCATCAGCACAATAATACTAGGCATAAAAGTTTATATATCCTTTTTATACCCTATGCCACTTTGTGCTGCTGTTTGTAACTACCAAAAATATTTGACCTAGACCCATCTTTTATTATACCGATTGAATCAGAATCACTATCTGATTAGATTTAACGATGTCCGTCCGTCCGTCCGTCCGTCCGTCTGTGTGTCCATGTAAACTTTGTAATCAAACTGCAGGTCGCAAATATGAATATATTTTGACGAAATTGGGTTTATAAGCTTTTGTCGGGCATTTGATGAATGCTAATGAAATTGGTGAGAATCGGTCCATGTTCAGACCTAGCCCCAATACAAATGACCCCTATGAAATCGACATAAATTGCCATAAGATCCAAATTATCATATAAATCTTAGTCAAATTGGGTTTGTTTGTTTTAATTATATCAACTAATCAGTAGTCCAAAAATAAACCCTATACGACAACTCCTAGTCATAGGCCCCATATAGAGCTGCTTCCCGATCTTCACTTAAATCTATCAAAAAACAAAAATATTGCACTGATTCTTCTCAAATTTTGTTTGTATATATTTTTGCTAAATACAAGAGACTTTACCAAACATGGTCAGGATCGGTCCATTTTTGGGCCTAGTCCCCATATAGATATAGCATCCGATATGAACTTTTTCATATCTGCAGCCAAAAAAATAATAAAAATCCCAATCAAATTTGGTTTATGCTTATTTTCTATATCCAGTTAATTGGGCCTAAGAGATAGGGTCTCTAAACGCATGGTATAGGGTATCGTATAGTCGGTCTAGACCGACTATAATTTTCTTACTTGTTTTATTTTATTATGCGGAATTCAGAAACCGCTAAAGAAAAATGGTACAGGTAGCGCTAGCGAGTTTTCGTTGTTTTAAATTTTTAATTGCACATTTTTAATAATGTTAACTTAATTTTTAGGCCTGGCATCAGGTCAAAAGTTTCTAATTGTTGCAAAATACATATACTGTAAATTTTGGACATTTAAAAAATAATCCAGATAGCGCAAACAAATTTTTTTTATATCTTTTGATGTGTAAACATCTATACGCGCAGGGGGGTAAATTTCTATTTCACAATACAATCACAAAAACAGCGTAACTCATATCGGTGTGAGCTGAAGCAGATAACGCTGTGTGACTTATGACTGTATTGGTGAAAAAATTATGATATAACATTGTTTTTTTATGCCACTTTTTTAAAAGCGTCATCTATGTATCACTTATATACGTTTATATTGGGATATTTTTAACGTTTTACAGCAAAGGGTTGTTGAATTAGCTGAAACAGTTTTTGCTATAAGTGATAAATAGATGACGCTTTCTGTTTGATTTTAAAAAATGACATAAACAATTTTTAATTACTAGATGTTTACACATCTTCCCTGTGATCGGACTCACATGATTTTTTTTTATTCTTGAGTATAAATTTCTAATTATATTGAATTCATTATCAGAATTTGAACACTGAAAATTTTGGGCCCCTTAAAAATAATTTAGGTAGCGCAAGCGGGTTTTATATTGTGCTGAATTCCTTAACAAAATTTTGATGGCCATTGCCTTCCAGAATTTGCAGTTTTTATAATTGCCAGTACATAAAAAGTACAAAATATTAACAATCTTCTTAAAAACACTTCGCCATCCTATCCAAATCAAAATAAAATATGAAAAAAAACAATATAAAAATCTGTAATAATTAGATAATATTTGGAATTTTATAACCTTTGAAATAAGCCATATAACTTTAACATCGATTAATTTTTCACTGAGTTATGAGAAAACACGTCTACCCATCTATCCAGTGTATGTAAAGATGTTTGAACAACTTTCTGGTTGTTGCGTGCAGACTGGCAAGTATATGCAGCCAATTTCACTTTAACTAGTAAACGACCAAATAACATCGTTTTTATTCTGTTCTATACAAAATCAAAATACCTTTTAATCGGTTGACTAGTTTGCCTACAATTTGATTTGAAAGAAGATATTTTTCCAAAAATTTTGCGCTTTTTCTAAAAACTAAAAAAATTCCAATTTGCGGAGCTCTATCATCAATAATTTTTATTCGATTTTAAACCCGTTTATTGATTCTTTATCTGTGAGAAATCATCTATCCTATCCATTTATTGATTTTACTAAATGCTTCTATCAAATTTTTTATTTTTGCTACGCTATTTGGGGAAAAGCGCCACTGTGCGACGTTCATTTTTGCAATTGTTCACTAAACAATTAACGTTGTCTAATATTGAATAATGAGCCACCAATTTACATATAAAGAGCTATCCCATGATTCGAAATGCTATGGAAGCATTCAATCTAAAGGTAAAATAAAATAATTTTGGAACACACAAAAGCTGAAAAACTAAATATTTTTTGTCCTTCTTCCTTCCGCAACTGTTTGTGTTATTAATCTATACATGAAAAAATTTAAATTCACTCTTCAAACAGTGAACAAGGAATATTATTTGAGTGTTAAAAATTATGACTTACTTATACCAACGAAAAGCACCTCATTTACCTGATTTACCACAGTGTGACTTCTGGTTATTCAATATGCTCAAGAGAAGAATAAGAGAAGATAAAAGCTGAATCGCTACGTTCTTTGAAGACCTTTATGTTTCGTGGATTGGAACAAATATTGGCATAGGTATGTTATATCGACGATAAAATTTATTTGGAAGAACAAATAAAGATTTTTCATTTAATAACAAAAGCCATCATTTCATTTAAACACACTGTGTATGTGTATGTATGTAGGATAGTGCAGAATGAATTGCTTCAAAAACATTTATTATGATATTATAAAGAACATACCTCCCAAACAATATTCTGGCCTGTTTCAGTTTTGTGTATGTAATTCTCAAAGATGTATTTAAAAACCTCTTAACTGCAGTTTTAGTGGTTTATGTAATAGTTTATGGTCCACGTGAAACAGATTCCTTAGCGGTATAAAGACCAAGAAGTCATTTGGAAGTTTAAAATTTCTTATTATATTATTAAAGAACTGAATCATAATTTCATTGAATCTGAAAAATATCTCTTTTCTAGAAAAAAAAAAAACTAAATAAATAAAATTTCAAATTTATCAGACAGTATCACTTATGCGTGATGCCAAATGATATCTTCAATTGTGTGTCACTTGGTCTTTTACAACTCTGCTCAATGTGTTAAATACCTTTAATTAACACCTTTAGTTGACATATTTACTTTGATGTCTATTGATAACTAAAGAGGGTGATAATCTTCTAATGTCACATGCTTGAATTAATGTATTCATGTATCTCATTTATGTATATTTCATCCATTTTCATTGTTATTTATTTTTTAAACTATAAAATAAGCTTTTAGTTTATTAGTATTTGTTAACATCATGTTAATATTGTTAAAGTGTATGTTTATTTGACTGTGACAGAAAATTTAAAAGACTATTAGAAGTTTTAACAAAAACAAAAAAGAATAAACCGTGTATATTAAGTAAAATGCATGATTAAGTTTTTAACCATTAATCATTAAATTAATAAAAAGGAACGTTTTCTTAAATTGTGGTACTTTGATTTATTATTTTTAAGATACTTAAATCAAATCTTCGGTTGCGATGAATTTAGATAATGTAACAAAGATGACCCAAATAAGAAACTAGAAAACAATAAAATGTTATGAAAAAAAATGAATAAACCTGTACCGATTTTATGACTAAAATCATAAATGTTAACGGTACTCATGAAAACGCTTAAAATTAATATTTGTACTATGGGCAAATTTGCGAGACTTCATTCGAAAAGCCCCTTTTTAAACTAGTGTGCAATTTGTTTTTTATTTTCAATTTAATAGAAACGTCAAGACAAAAAATAAATTAAATAAAAACAAAGCATAAAAATTTTATGTAACAATAAACCTGCCTAAAGAAAACGAAAACACTAAAATGCTTAAAGGCCTAGTTAGCCACACGTAACCTTAACCAAACGTGTCAGCTGTTTTTTCCTGTTACATGAAAAACACTTAGAGCAGTTACCGAACTCAACTGTCACGTAGCCGGAATGTCCCAATCTGTTGAAAATAGATTTTTGCTACGTTTGTACGTGACATTTGTGAACAGCTGATAAAGTTTGGTTAATTTTACACAGCGACATGCTGGTTCCTGTTTTACGTTCTATAATTGCACTAAATGACAACGTTACATTTACGGTACGGATACATTTTAACAACGTGTGGCTAACTAGGCCTTAAGGCTTTTGAAGACATTGTTGTTGGTGATTTATTAACTTTAGAATATTTTTAAATTTTACAAAAAACAACGTAAGAAAGATGGTGAAATTTTGGAAGATTTGACTTATGTTCTTGTAGCTGGAGAATATTATCCATACGCACCTCAGCCCACAAACCAAATATCAAAAATGAAACTGCACAGTTTCACCCGCTAGCCTATTTTGAAGATTCCCTGGAAATTTCATCAAGATCGGTCCATCCATATTTGCACAATATTAAAATTTTACCAAAAATCAAAAATCAGACTTCACAGTTTCACCCGCCAGGCTATTCTGAAGTCTATCTGAAAATTTCATCAAGATCGGTCCAGCCATTTTGGAGTCCATACGGAACATACATACATATATAAATACATCCATTTTTATATAGATTTCTATTTCGTCTTTCTTAATCCTTTCCTCACTCACCACTTGCTATTTTCGTATTTCAAAATCCAACTTCTTCCTTGCAGTGAACGAAGAAAAGGAAATGGATTTACATTTTTTGTTTTTGCAGTTGATTGTTGAGACTTTTTCACAGTTTCTTTAAACGAGGTGGCATTAAGTGAAGATTGAGAATTAGGAGACGGTTCTGGAGAACTAATTGTAACATTTTCTGAAATTTCAAAACTATCATCTACATTGTTGGAATCTAAAAAATTGGTGTCTCCGATAACAGCAACATCTGCTGATTCCACTGAAGCTACTAGTATAATTGTGGGATTAACACCTCGTCTTTGCCCGAATATTTGTTCTAGGTGATTCCATTTGGGACAAATCTCCTCTACACTTGTTATGGCAGGATGAAACGAAAAAGTCTCAGAAGTAAAACAATAATTTGTGATCAATGCAAAATTGAAATTAAAGAAGAAAAGGGAGATTATATTGAGTGCGATATATGTGCCAAAAGATATCATTCTCAATGCACTCATATGGATAAACGTCAGTACAAAAATTTACTTAATAATGAAATTAAGATATTAGCTTGTCATGTTGTCATCAAGGAGGAGAAGATGAAGTAAAAAGTGAATTATTAGCAATCAAAAGACAAGTAAGCAAATTGACTGAAATAAAAGAGCAATATAATGATATTTTAAAGGGTGCCGTGGGGAACAAAAAGAGGTTAGATGAAGTTGAAAAATAAAATCGAGAGCTAAAAAATCAAGTTGAGTAAAAAAATTATTGTATTGTAAATGAACTAAAGCTGGCTAATGGTACTACTGCAGTGGATTCAGTTATTGAGCTTTCAAAATCCATTGGTGTTGAATTGGCAACACAAAATACTGATGACGCCTACTTTCTTGGGAACAATAAGAATAACAAGTAAGAAAATTATAGTCGGTCTAAACTGACTATAAGATACTCTTTACCATGATTTAGAAACCCTATCGCTTCGGTCCAACTAAGTGGATATAGAAAATAAGCAAAAACCAAATTTGAGTGGCATTTTTATTAATTTTTTTTGGTTGCAGATATGAAAAAGTTCATATCGGATGCTATATTTATGTGTGGACTAGGTCGAAAAATGGACTAATCCTGACCATATTTGGTAAAGTCACTTACATTTTGAAAAAATATATACAAACCAAATTTGAGAAAAATCTGTGCAATATTTTTGTTTTTTTATAGATTTAAGTGAAGATCGGGAAGCAGCTCTATATGGGGCCAATGACTAAGAATTGTCCTATAGGGTTTATTTTTTGGCTACAGATAAATGGATGTAATGAATATAAACCAACGCAATTTGACCGAGATCTATATGATAATTTGGATGTTATGGCAATTTAAGTCGATTTCATAGGGCTCATATGTATTGCGACTAGGTCTGATTATGAACCGATTTTCAGCAATTTGAATACGGCCAATTTCACCCTGTGGCCGGTGGAAGTTTACATACTGAATTTCATCAAAATATATTCATATTTGCGACCTGTAGTTTGATTACAAAGTTTACATGGACACACATACAGACGAACGGACGGATGGACCGACGGACGGACGTCGCTAAATCGACTCAGAAAGTGATTCTAAGTCGATCGGTATAATAAAAGATGGGTCTATGTCAAATATTTTTGGTAGTTACAAACAGCAGCACAAACTCATTATAGCCAAACCACATGGTTTCTTATACATATCGCACCTGTACCTCTAAAGTGTGTCAGCTCAAAATTTACAAATTTTCAGTAGAGGCAAAAAACAGGTTTTTTTTTAATATTTTTTATAAAATTTAAAAAACAGTTGTTTCATTATAAAGAATTGCGAATAATAAGTATACAACAGTAGTTGTTTTTGCGATTTTTTCAGTGATCATCAAAAATAACAAGTTTTTTGGGTGCAACTCAAAATATGTCTTCCTAGTGGATTCTAAAGAAGATACTCTTATAACACAAAGAGGGTTACAACTGTATTTTTTTGCGAAAGACTAGAAAAACCGATGTAAGATTTTTACAGTGGATAGATATGACCACTGTGTATCGTTTTCTTCCAAAAAGTGAAAAAAATTTCACTTTAGAGGTACAGGTGCGATATGTCTATAAAAATGGAGTTGTGTATGTTTGTTTGTTTGTCTGTTTGTTTGTGGTTTATAGGGGACTACACCACTGGACCGATCGTCTTGAAATTTTTACAGTTGGTAACTGCCTATCCGGAAGGAAAAATACAAAGTAAATTTTTATTCTAATTTTAACATATAATATCTGGAGTACTACCACAGCAAGAGCTCTGAAACTATGTAGATATACATATTTAAATAGTTCGAAGACTTGCAGAAAAATGGGCGTGATTGGACCAATGGGCGTGGTACCCACCATACAAAGTAAATATTAAATGTCATATATCTAGAGTACTGTTATAGATAAAGTTTTGAGACTCTGTGTCAGTTCATAAGTTATCAACGTTAGTACTCAAAAAAAATGGGAGGAATCCGATCAGTAGGTGTGGTACCTCAAATACAAAGTTAATATATAATGTCATACATACGAAGTACTGTAAAAGTGAAAGCCTGGGAACTTTGTCTGAGTTCATGAGTTATTAATGTGAGTAGTCCCATAAAAAATGGGCGAGATTCAACCAGTGGGCGTGGTACCCCCCATACGAAGTAGGTATTTAATATAACATAACTGGAGTACTATAATAATGAAAGTCTAGCGACTTTGTTTGAGTTCATAAGTTGTTAATGTGAGTAGTTGCCCAAAAAATGGGTGGAATCAGACTAATGGGCGTGGTACCTCCTATACAAAACAATAGTTTTATACAAAACTTATTGTCTGCTTTTTATTTCGTTACGAGGTATGTAGCGCACCGGGTTACTGCTATTGATCTAAAATGCGGCAAAATTGACTAGATGAATGAAAAAAATTTCATTTCGAAAAAATCGAACATTGTAAGGGCTGGAAATGTGCTATAAACAAAGATTTATTTCAAGGTTTGTAAAACAATATTTTGACTAAAAACTCTATTAAGTTTTTTAGTGATTTCTATTTCATTGGTATTTAAAATATTTTCCTTTCAAACATCCATTTGGAAGGAGTCCTTTTGTTTCTAGTTATATGATGCTTAAAGAGAAACATCCAAAATTTGTTTTATATTTATACCATCTACCACTGTTTGGTCAGGGTGTAATGAGTTTGAGCTGATGTTTATAACTTAGTACCAAAAATATCTGACCAAGACCTTTTATTATATTTATGGATTCAGAGGCGATTTAGGATATCAGTCCGCCCGTTTGTGTATCTGTCTGTCAGTGAACTTGTGTGTCCATGTAAACCTTGTAATCAAACTAAAGGTGGGAAATATATATACATGTTGATAGATTTTTTTTTTTTAATTAATCAACACTCAGGGGATGCCCCCTACAGATGCAGTGCATTGTGTTGATCTCAGGAAAATAGGTTTTTTAAGGAGGGAAGAGGGAGGGTGTTCATTTTTTTTTTCTTTTTTTTTTTTTTTTTGCAGCGACAGACCAAAGCCTCTGGTGGGAATCGAACCCACGACCCCTCGCATGATAGGCGAGCACGCTACCTACTCACCTACCGGGGCGCTTAAGAATTTGGCATATTGTAACAATAACAAGTAAGAAAATTATAGTCGGTCTAGACCGTACAAAAAATCGACGAAAGAATTTGGCCATTGATAGGAAATATGGTTCGAATATAAGTTTAGGATTCAAAATTTATATTAAAGAATGCTTACAAAGAAGACTGTCTTCATTAGGCAAAACAATGTGTCCGCAAATTTTTGGCCTGATTTGGCATCCTGGCACTGCAGTAAGAAAGCTCTTGAGTGGAACAATAACAATAACTAGGTTTTTGTACCAAGGTAGGCAAATCCCCTAAACATATTGGGCTCATGTGAAAGAGCCCAAAATGTGAAAGATTTTAAACGGAGATAGACTACCTAATCAAAAAAAGTGACACAAACCACTATAAAATCCATAATGGATGGGTTTTCGGAAAACGTCCATAAGTTCATAAGTAGCGATTTGAAGTATAAAAGTTATAATTTTTTGTAAGCCATAATATAATAATAACCTAATTAAAAAATCAAACCTCTAGCTTTAACGGTTTCCTTACTATTTTATTTTATGTAGGGGAAAGTGGTCGGTTTCCGGTACTGGTCGGTTGTCTACACCCCGTCTTAGCTTTTTACAGAAAGATCATATAGTCACTCCGACAAATGTCAAATCTGCGTTTTATTAGCACGTTCTTACTGCGCCGAATACCGAAGAAAACAGACACACGGGCTTTGATTTTACAATTAAAATAGTTTTTAACGAGTGAAGATCAACTTCGAAGTATTATATTGGTGATTTGCTTGGTGTTTAAAAGTGAAGTAAATCGATCGAAATGGTAAGTGCATTGAATATTTGTGAAACAAATTCAGTCTGTTTTGTGATTTAACAACAAACGCGACGAACGTGTTCGCAACCAAAAGTTTTTTTTCACTTTTCAAAATGGCTGCTAAAATCGGTTGTAGGCACTCCCTTTTTTTGTGACAATTAGTGAAATATCACCATGTAAATGTAATTAATTTCAGTGTTGTTTTTAAGAAATTTTTCGATATTTTTATGCAGGTCACTCGCAAAACAATCGTATATATCGAAGATTGATTGTGATGCCATGATTAAAGCCAACAAACGATTTTTGGTGGAAAAGCTGTCAATAAAATCGACTACTACAGTGAACTCGATCCTGATGACGATTAATGTGAAAAGTGCCATTGGTTGTCATTAAAAAAATGTATTTCCTATTTTTATTTGAATACTGGTGGTTTTCATTCATATTCTTCCATTTTCAGTGGGTTTGCATAGGGTGTCGGCAACTGACCACATTTTTGTAAATGAAAAAAAAAAAACCTTTTACTTAAATGTTAGTAAACATTTTCCAATGGACAGAATAAACCCAATTCCTTTACCAGTTACTAGCTAAAGTATGTAGCCTTCTATTGGTATGCATGTGTCCACATATTGTGCAATTGGACAAAAGTTATGGTCGGGAAACCGACCACTTCCCCTTCATATGTTAAGATTTTTTCGATCTAATTCCTTAAATATTTTAATTATTTCCATTTCATTGATATTTAAATCGTTTTTTACTTTACCCAAGCTTTATCCTTAAAGCTTATATTTGAGGATCATTTCGTTTCTACTTAAGTGGTGCTTGAATAGAAACATTATGTTTGTAACTACCAAAAATATCTGACCACTATCCACCACTCTTAGTGATATCGATCAACTGAGAATCATTTTCTGAGTCGATTTTGGGATGTCTGTGTTCCTTCCGTCCATTTTTCTGTCTGTCTTTTTTGAATAATTTGGGGTGCGTAAATCTTCCAAAGATATGAATGGTATCATTTATTATGTGTGATTCAACCCGTATGGCATTGCCTACTCACTTAAACCGTCTTCCTAATTCTTCGACCGCTCTCCCCGCGGAACTGCCGATAGGCACTACTTCGCGGTTCTGGTTAGCGCTTTAAGCTACTCCTGTATTTTGAGCTATGGATGCTCTTATTATCTTTCGCTGCATAGCGGTTGATGGTTGTTATAGAGTAGCAAACCGAATTCCAGTTTTCCTCTGATCTCAGGTTGTATCTCTTATGTGCTCGAGGTCTATATTTTGACCAATTTCATTGTTTACTATGCTTCTGTATTTCTCAAATCTGAGACATTTAAAGAAAACATGTTTAGCATCTTCATATATTTCCTGGCATCTTGGGCACAATGATGAATCGTCGTGTCGGTGTTTGAAGAGGTAGCTCCTGAATCCTCAATGACCGGTTAAAAATTGTGTCAAGTTATAATTTACTTCGCCGTGACTGCGGTCTATCGACTTCCTAATACTTGCTTCTTTCCTTTCTATTCGCCCCCTATCTTTTCCATTTTCCGGGGATTTCTTCCCTTGCGACGTAGATTATCAGTGTTTTTCTGCTGCTAGGTCAATTGGTATCATTCTAGCTAACAGCCATATTGTACCCACTGTACCCACAGCAAACTCTTAGACAGTTTTGTCCAAAAAACGTAAATACGTTTCTCCTCGATGAGCTTCTAATAGTCTTTACCCGGCTGGAGCTCCGTACAGCAATATGGAATCAGGATCCTTCGGCTCTGACGGGGTCTAGCAGTATTTTGAATTATTCTAGCAAGTACGCTGCTAATTGTCGTTTCTTTTTGACATGCATACTCCATGTGAGGTTTAAAGCACAACAGATCGTCAATCTTATGTTATTGCCGCCGAGGATTTGATTTCTAGATTTCCACTTCAAGTTTTATAATTTATAAAACTGCTTCCGTGTTATTTGCGGCAAGTTCCAACCAAACCGATTCCAGCCAGATCTTTATTAAACGGATGGTCTATTGTCTTTATGATAGTCCCCGAGGACTTTGTACAGCTGCACTGTGGTTTCAAAGCCGAATTTTTGGCATAGAGTAAAAAAAAGTGGTTGGATTTTTAAAAAAATTTTAGGTAATATTAACGGAGATATCGCAGTGACTTAGAATCACCAAATAAACTAACATGGTATTCATGTAAATATTAAGAATAAAATTAGTGTAGTTTTGTGTAAAATGTTTGAAGAATTCGGTGTTTTATGTAACATGTTTTTTTTTTTTTGTAAAAAAATTGGTTTATTTTTGTGTTCGTTGGAGTAAAAGTAAGGTGGTATGCTTCGGTATGCTCCAATTTTTTTTCTTGGGTGATAGGTTATAATATCTTCTTTAATGTTATGTATGTAACTTTTGACCGTTTTTGCCCCATTTAATTATAATTGTCATTTTCAGCAACATTTGAATTTCAGCATGCAGAAATATTGCGAGTTAGGGAAGAAGGTTGCCGTAAAACTGCTTTTGTTTCGGATTGGGTTTTTGAAAAAATTCCCAATAATGGTTTAACATTGGAGAAAAGAGAAGAAATAAAAATAGAAATCAAAAGTTTGTGTGTATGCGTTAAAGGAAAGCTTTCGAAATGTCACAGAATGCTAAATAGATTGAAGGATAAACACTCACAGTGGGTTTCCGCAAGTATTCTAATAGAAATCAATGATAATGATTTTGAAAAATCCAGCTCAAGTAAAACACTATGACCCCAAGACACTTATGCAGAGGCAAAGAATCGGCAAAAAAGGAAGCTTGCGAGTGATCTTTTCTTAGAAAATAATAACAATGCCGATTTAATGGTTCACGCAACTACTGTTGCGGCCAAATCAAATAATAAAGATTTGACATTTGTTTTTAAACAAGTGCACTACTTCTCCATCACGGCCGAATAAGATAAGAAAACTGATCTCTTCCGATCAAAGAGAATTAGTTCCACTTACCTCAGAAGAAGCTCTTGCATTTTTACTTGAAAACGATTTAAGTAAGAGACAATATATGAACATGCGGTTACTGAATATAGCAAGAAATTGTGAGATAATATGAAATTTTAAAATGCAAATAATTCTGCCGACCTGATGGAATATACGCATCAGATTCATCAGCACAAGTATCGTTACAAAATCTCCTAGACCATACAGCGAAAAGAATTTTATTATTGCGGGAAGATTTTTTGCAGTCATTGACAGATTTAACGAATGTTGTTTTGATTATAAGCTACGGATTCGATGGTACAACAGGCCAGAGTGTGTTTAAACAAGGCTTCGGAATGAATACCCCCAACTTTTTGATCAATCTTTGTTTGTAACAACTATCATAGCTGTAAAATTGTTTTATATTTCTGGGAAAAATATTTGGGTGAATCGTACTACGGTTTTGCAGGCCGTTAAAAATTGACTTTGCAAAAGAGTCGAAGGCTCTAATTCTTGTATAAAAGAATATGTTGGATTCGCAAATATCCAACCTAAATTCATTTGAATATTGAAATGAAAACGGTAGAAAAGTAATTGTCAATTATGAAATGCACAAGACTTTGATTGATGGAAAAGTTCTAAATGTTATACCGTATACAAGCTCCACTCAGACATGTCCCACATGTGGTGCTACACCAAACTTCGACTTCGTAAAAAGGAAATTCAAAAACGTTTCTGGGAAGAAATGAATCTTCATGTTATTAGGCCTAAAACCAATGGCAGTGGAACCTCTAATGACGGAAACTCCGCCAGAAGAGCTTTCTGAAAATTGGAACTACTCTCTTCAATTACGAGAGTTGACATAGATATTTTGTAAAATTTCAGAGTTACCTTGATTGCTATTTCATGTGAATATCCTATGAACCTTAAGAAATTTTAACTATTTTGCGAAAATACTGCTGCGTTTTATATGCATAAGTATTTGTGGTTTCCGATGTCCGCAACAGTTCACAAAATTTTAGTTCACACTTCACAAATCATGGAAAATTCAATACTTCCTGTTGGTTGTTTTGGTGAAAATGCATCAGAAGATCGAAATAAATTTTACAAAAAGGACCGTATCACACATGCAAGAAAAAATAGTAGACAAAATGATATGGCCGAGGTTTTTAATAGCGCAATGGATTCATCGAACCCACTTCTTACCAGCTTGTTTTTTTTTTACTAGAGAAAAATATAGGAAAAGAGAGAAGCCGCCACATGATGTATTAGAATTATTGGAGCCACCTAGTGATAAGTTACCTGGTGCACCAAAAGACGTGGAAATTTTAAAACGATTCAGATAAGACAGACTCAGATGAATCGGAAGCATAAGCCACAAAATACTCGTTCACCTTAGCTTCAGAAGATTTAAATAATTTGGAGCGATACGCTTGGTAAAGATCTCAGCTGAATATGTGGAAGTCTTTTATTAAATTATTTTATCTCTATTTCAGCTGAATAAATAAACAATTATCAATGATTTATGAATTTAAATTTAAAAATGAAAGAAATGTATATAAAATGTTATTGTTATGAAAAGTTTTATGTGAAAATTTCATTTTGGGTTGTATGGGTGGTGAGTGGTGGACGTGGCCGATTACGATAAAATTCAGGATGTCTTTCTATTTCTAAATGTAAGCTCTGTGCAAAATTTCAAGACATTCTGACGAAAGAAAAAGTCTTATATGAAAATTTCGTTCTTTGTTGTATGGGCGGTGGGTGGTGCATGTCCGATTTCGATGAAACTTCTTATATTTCTTAATTTTGTTAATGCAATCCATCATACAAAGTTTGAACAAAAGATCTTGTGTCTACGAATTAATGCCAAAATCGATTTCTGGGCCATAGTGACCTGTAGAAGTCTATAGTATATGAATCTTTCTAGTACTTTTCCTAATTCCTGTTTCCAGAATTGTGGAAATACACCATTTTCCAGCCACTTGTTAAGTACCTCTGCAAATAGGTGCGATCTGGCCCTTATCGGTGTATTTAGCGCTTTATTTAGTATTCCGTACAGGGCTTGTGATTTATTATCGTCAATCTTTGAGCATTTTGTCAGTCTATCTGTATTTCGGCCTGTCTGTCTGCATGACTCACAGTATGTCCATGCAAACCTTCTGATTAGGTACGCTAATGCAATTACTTTTTAAATCTGGTCAGTGCCAGAAAAAATTTAATTTTTCTACATAATGTGTTTATAATATACCTGCACTGCTGATTCAAAAGTAAACCCTCTAGTCATAGTTCCCATTATAAAAGTGATTCCCGATCTTCAATTAAATCTATCAAAAGATATTTATACATGAAATTAATTACCTTTACTGAATGTGGCTTTGATCGGTTCATTTTACGTCCTAGTCCCCATATAAAAATAGGATCTGAAGTGAACTTCTTCATATCTGCGAGTTATAAATTCATAACAATGTCACTCAAATTTCGATTATCTATATCCAATAAATCGGACCTAAGACCCTTTCTCTAAACTCGAGAGGTAGGGTATCGTATGGCGTATTCTTGTATATATATAAGTTAACACGAGAAATATTTAAAATAACAAAATAAAAAAGAAATTCACACGTTCACAAAGCTGACGTCGCGTCTGCGATATTTGAGACACATTCCGCAACGCAGCTGGTTCACATGCTGACACAACGTCTGCGACGTACACGAGCAAGCCGATTAAGGTGGTGTGAGATTGAAAGTAAGCAAAAACCTGCGCTTATTAATTAGGGTAATTTAAGTTTAAACTTTACTTTGTATTTTATCGTGAAACAATAAAGACGTTGTGTGTTCTAACAAAACACACAACAACAATTTTTTTTTTTAAAGAAAATATAACGTTTTCTTAATTGGCGCCCGAGCAGGGACCCTGAAAGGTCCTCACGGTAAAATTCGAGTCAAGCCTTGTCAGGCCCCTCAGTAATCCTAAAAAGGATAAAACGGATTGTGCGTTATGCCAAAGCCTGATAAGCTCGCGTAAAGTGACATTCGCGAAAATAAATACTAGAAAAGTTAAGTGAATAAAAATAAAAATAATTGTAGCTGAATAAAAATTAATAAAATAATCAAGATTTAAAAGGACATTTGCCAAAATCAATAAATGTTTGTGAAACTAAAGAAAAAATAAGTGTAACTGAATAAAATTTATTTTAAGAATTAAAACTAATAAAATAATCAATATCTAAAATGACTAAATGTTTGTGAAACTAAAGTAAAAATAATTGTAGCCGAATAAAATTTATTTTAAGAACAAAAAAAATAATAAAATAATCAAGATTTAAAGTGACTTTTGCAAAAATCAAGTGAACGAAAGTTCCAACTAAAATAAAAACAAGTAAATAATCTGAATAAAGTTATCTAAACCAGAAAATAATTAATATTTTAGACTCAAAAGTGACATTTGCAAAACTATACAAGAAAAAAACCTAGTAAAACTAAAGAAACTATTTGAGAGAAAAAGTGTAAGAATCTTATGTGAAAAAGATTTTAAATAAAAAATAACAAAAAATTAATTAATTTGAAAATAATAATATAATTTAGACAGTCGCAAATAAAAGAGAAAAAATTCGAACTTAATAAAACTAATTAAAATTTAATACAAAGATCAAGTCGAAAATAAACCAATACGGGAAAAACGAAGAAGTAAACTATTCAAATTTTAAAGCTAAAAAAGAAACAATTTACATCTAATAATATAATTACATCGAAAGGAGTCTTCAACAATCATCATCCCTTCAATTATCAAGACGTCTACCCATCATCAAGTTCCAGTAAATTACCTGATTCTTGCGATGCTGCTAATAATGTAAGACATTTATTTATAACTTTTTTTTATTACACAATATTTTATTTTTTTGTAAAATAAGTAATTATTTTAAAATTTTATATTTGACATTAATATTTCAGTAGTGGTTGACAGAATCAAAGAAAATAACGTTTGTAAATCTCATTAAAAAATTAAATATTCAGTGTAAAAGAAAATTCATATTCCAAATTTCTCTATAAGAACAAAAAGAAAGAAAAATGCCAGACGATACTTTGAACGAATTGACAGAAAAATTTAGTCGGTCCTTGAACATGGCCAGTCCTTCGGCTAATATTGTTTCGGGATTGAATGAAGTCCAAATGGAACAGATTAGAGAGTTAATAAGAGGAACAATAAACCCTTCTCAAGATATTTTTTCAGATGATGGAGTAGATCAACCAATAGGTACCATAACTAAAAAATTAGAGGAATTAGATAAAGTTCCGGATGTTGTTAGGTCCTTGCGGGAATTCTCAGGGAAACCAGGAGAATTCAATTCATGGAGAAAATCGGTTGATAGGGTCTTAGAACTTTATCAAACTTTGAAAGGAACTGCGCGATATTACGCAATATTGCACACAATTCGTACTAAAATCATCGGCGATGCCGATATTGCCTTAGAATCTTATCGAACACCATTAGATTGGATTAAGATAAGAAAGTGCCTAATGATGCACTACTCAGACAAACGTGACATAGGCACTCTAGAATACCAAATGACATCTCTTTGTCAGGGAAGCAAATCAATATCTGAATTTTATCAAAGTGTGTACCAACACTTGTCTTTAATCCTAGACAAAGTTTCTTGCTTAGAATTAAACGAGGGAAGTCTCCGAACTATGACAAATACGTATAGGGAAAAGGCATTGGATACCTTTGTACGGGGACTCAATGGCGATCTACCTAGATTATTAAGTGTAAGGGAACCAACGTCCCTGCCGCAGGCTCTTCACATTTGCCTAAAACTAGATAATATGTCTTTTAGAAGGGACTACGCGCACAATCGCATAACAAGAAGCGAAACGCGCAAGGATAACCTTAGACAAACTTTACCTCAGTACAGACCGAACTTCTACCCTGAATTAGCCCATATTGGTGGAGTGGGTAATAATAGACCTACCTTACCAAATTTTAGGTTTCATCAGGGGGCAGGATTCAACCAGAATCTACAAAATAGACAATATTACAACGGTCAAAATTACCAAAATAATTACCAGAAAATCCCATTGAATGTACAAAGAAGTTTCGAACGTCATCAATATCAGGGACAACGGCAAAACCACTACAACAATCCACAAAAACCAGAACCAATGGACATAGACCGTTCTATGCAAGTAACGCCCCAACGTAATCTGGCATTTAAGAGACCAGCAGAAAACTCAATTCAAGCTCCCATGAACAAGATACAAAGAAATTTTCATTTAAATACCGAATATTGGCCGAACAATAATTTAGAAGAGGCTAATAATTATTCATACGGAGGACATGAAATTGAGGAACCAGAAGAAGCGTACGGATACACCGAAGAATATTTCGAACAATTGCCAGAAGAATTTATAACAAATGAAACCCAGGAGAACCAACCAAGCGATATCCAACTTGCTGTAAATTTTTTAGGCTAAATTGTTCCTCGTTACCTTATTTTGAGACAAGAACGAGGGACGGACAAATATTGACATTTTTATTAGACACAGGAAGTAATAAGAACTACATTAAACCAGAGTTAGTAAAAAACCCCAGACACAATAAAGAAATATTCGGTGCGAAATCAGTAGGTGGCGACATACAAATTACTCAACATACATTAGTAGACCTTTTCGGAATTGACAACGCCCCAATCAAATTCTACTTATTGCCTGGCTTAATCTAGTTTGATGGAATTTTAGGGAACGACAGTTTGAAAGAAATTTCAGCAGTTATTCATACAGCCGAAAACTATTTCACAATTAGAGGAGGTAAAAAGATACCTATTAAACAACGTTTGTCACAAAACGTAAATAACCTCGAATTAAGAATACAACACCTACCCAGTCACCAAAAAGTGTCATTAGAAAATCTCATAAAACAACATCGTTGCCTTTTTGCAGACCCTGATGAGAAATTGACATATACCACTACAGTAATTGGTGACATCCGCACAGCGAATAATTCACCAATATACGCTAGAAGTTACCCTTACCCAATGGCCTTAAAAGATATTGTAGAAAAAGAAATCGATCGTCTCCTTTGCGATGGCATTATAAGACCATCACGGTCTCCATATAATTCACCCATATGGGTCGTACCCAAAAAAGAAGATTTTTCAGGACAGAAAAAATACAGATTAGTTGTCGATTTTAGACGATTAAACGCAGTAACTGTGGCCGATAGGTACCCCATTCCGGAAATTAATGACGTTCTATCCAACTTAGGTGGGAATCAATACTTTACAGTGTTAGATCTTAAGAGCGGCTTTCATCAGATAACATTAAGAGAAGAGGATAGGGAAAAAACAGCCTTTTCAGTAAACAACGGAAAATATGAATATACCAGGTTACCGTTTGGGCTGAAAAATGCTCCATCAATATTTCAAAGAGCACTCGACGATATTTTGAGAGAATTTATTGGGAAGATATGTTACGTATATGTGGACGACATCATAATTTTCAGTAAGGATGAGAAATCTCATCTGGAACACGTGGGAACAATATTTAGGACACTAGAATTAGCTAATATGAAAGTTCAACTAGACAAATGCGAATTTTTCAAACATGAGGTTGAATTTTTAGGCTTCTTGGTATCAAAGGAAGGTATAATGACAAATCCCAAAAAAGTCGATTCAATTTTGAAATTTTGCTATCCAAAAACACTAAAAGAACTTCGGTCATTTCTCGGACTCTCCGGGTACTATAGAAGGTTTATTAGGGGTTATGCAGATATTGCAAAACCATTGACGGCGCTTCTGAGAGGATCGGACGGACGAATTTCAAAATCTATATCAAGTCAGACGAAAATAGAATTGGATACTTCATCCAAGAATGCATTCGATCAATTGAAAAACGCATTGGCTTCACGTGAAGTTTTGCTATCATATCCCAATTTCGAAAAAGATTTTCAATTGACTACAGACGCTTCCAACTTTGCAATTGGTGCAGTGTTAAGTCAAGAAGAAAAACCAATTGCATTTATTTCCAGAACATTGAATAAAACAGAGGAGAACTATGCAACTAATGAAAGAGAGATGTTAGCCATTATATGGGCACTGAACTCTCTAAGAAATTATTTGTATGGTTCCAAAAAAGTGGTGATCTACACGGATCACCAGCCCTTGACATACGCCCTCAGTAATAATAATAATAACTCAAAAATGAAAAGGTGGAAATGTATTTTGGAAGAGTATAACTACGAGTTGAAGTATAAACCCGGACGAACAAATGTAGTTGCTGATGCTCTATCTAGAGTCCCTATAGGATTAAATCCTATAAATGCTCAAATAAACTCTTTGACCCCCACCGAACACAGCGCAGAAAGTTCGTCAGAACATTTAATACATAGCGTAGAAATTCCAATAAATGTTTTCAAAAATCAGTTATTTATAAATGTGGACAACACATCATCGTACCAATTTCAAATTGTATTTCCCGGAGTACATAGACACATTATTAAAGAACCCCAATACGACGAACAAATCCTAGTGAACATTCTAAGAAAATATCTGAATCCGTCTGTCATTAACGGAATAAAAACTCCAGAATGGATAATGGGAAAAATCCAATTATTTTATCCCAATCATTTCGCAAATTACAAATGCCGCTTTACACAGTCGACCGTTGAAGATATAACATCTGAGAACGATCAAGAAAATCTGATAATAGAAACACACAATAGGGCTCATCGAAATGATAGAGAAAATAAAAAGCAAATGTTGGAAAAATATTATTTCCCTGGCATGTCAGGTAAAATAAAAAGAATTATAAAATTATGTTCCATATGTAAAAAAGGAAAATATGAGAGACACCCAAATAATCCAGAATTACGCGAAACTCCCATACCAACATATCCAGGGCATATTGTCCATATCGACATTTTTTCGACCGATAAAAAACTCATTTTAACATCAATTGATAAATTTTCTAAGTACGCAAAAGTAAAATTATTAAACGGAAGATCTATAGAACATGTCCGAAAACCCCTTAGGGAAATTTTGTTTTCATATGGAGTGCCAAAGTATGTGGTTATGGACAACGAACCCTCCTTAAACTCCGCATCCATACAATTCATGATGAAAGATGATCTAAAAATTGATGTATTTACCACCCCGTCATACAAGAGCGAAATAAACGGTCAAATAGAAAGATTCCACTCTACTTTAGCGGAAATCATGAGATGCCTGAAAAATGACGGAACATCCAGAGATTTTGAAGAATTGCTGGAAAGATCGGTGAATGAATATAATCACACGTTCCATTCGACGACTAATAAGAAACCAGTTGACTTGTATTTTGGGCGAACAATTGATTTTTCTCCCCAAGACTATGAGACGACAAGACTATCCAACGTTGAGAGACTGAAACGAAAACAGGAAAAAGACTTAAGTTATCATAACAAAAATAAAAAACCTACAAAAGAATATGTGCCCGGTCAGTTGATTTACGTAAAAACTAATAAAAGGTTGGGTACAAAGTTGAGTAATCGCTTTAAAGAAGAGATTGTTAGGGAAAATAGAGGGACAACCGTAGTTACCGAAAGCGGCCGTGTTATCCACAAAGGTCATATTAGAAATTGACGAAATATTTCTTTACTTTTATTTCATTTTTTTTTTTTTTACAGATTATTAATAAACAGCGCGTTAGCAGATTTCAACATTCTAGACTACTCCAACTCTAGATTGATAACCATTCAGAATGGTATCGCAAGGAGACAGAATGGCACATTTAAAGTTATACACTCAATCAATCTCGAACAATATCAAACCTTATCAGAAGAACTTGAAACAATTTTAAATACGAACATTACATTCAAACATCCGCTCCGTCCGTTTTTAACACAACAAATCATTGATATAAAAAGTCTTCTTAAACGCCTATGTCCAGGTAGAAAGAAGAGATCAATAGATTTTATAGGCAGTGCATGGAAATGGATTGCCGGAACTCCAGACAGTCATGATTGGGAAATCCTTAATCAAAATATCGGAAGTCTTTTAGAAAATAATAATAGACAAATGGTAATAAACGAACTGACTATTGACAGAATACAAGAAATATCGAATATTACTAACGAAATATTGAAAGTTAAAAGAGAAGATTGGAATAACGAGTTAGCAAGTAAATTAGAACACAAATTGATTTTGATAGAAAAAGAATTACAGAACATCGAATATGCCATCCAATGGGCCAAAGTTAATATTGTAAATTCATTTATTTTATCAAAAACTGAAATCGAAGTACTTAATGATGTTCTGACTAATTATAATATACCATTATTTAACGTAGATGAGTTATTATCATTCGGAAATGTAAAAATCGTTACAAATAATAAAGAAATTCTGTACATTTTAAGTATTCCAATCACTCAAAATGATATCTGCAAAATGTATTTAGCAAAACCAGTAAAAATTGGTCATTTAATTTATAGAATTGAATTTGATAAAATTTTGAATTGTAATAATGTTTTATTTGCTATTAAAGATAAATGCAAAAATTATAATGATCTAACCATATGTAATAGAGATAAATTAATAAAATTAAGAGATGATTATTGTATAACAAATCTATTTAAGAACAAGATAGGGAACTGCACCCAGGTAAACAACGAACACATACCCACCGTAGAGGAAATCGGAAGTGATATTCTATTATTAAATCAATATAACGGCAAAATCAGCGTGAACAATGAAGAAATAATTTTAAATGGAACTTATCTACTTAAATATTACAATACAACAATAATAATCGATGATCGTGAATATTTCTCCAAAGAAGTAAGCGGCAGCAAACCTCTCCCAGCCTCTCTACAACCAAAAGCAGCAAACGCAAGTCCTATCCCTACAACGACTCCATAAGATCAATATGGGAAATTTTGAGAGATTGGAACTATTGGAAGCCAAGAATAACCTGCTGATAACTTCAAGTACAATTACCATAATTTCAGCCCTAGTCATCACCATTTGGTTAACAACGAAGAAGATATTAAAACGGAAAAAAGAGAGGTCAGAAACAGAAACAATTTCATTAGAACAAATAGAAAAGGTACAAGACACAGAGAGGAAACCCGAGAAAAAAAACCAAGCATTTACGACCTACACACGTTCTAGGCAATCGGGACGATTGCATTTGAGGAGGGAGGAGTTAACACGAGAAACATTTAAAATAACAAAATAAAAAAGAAATTCACACGTTCACAAAGCTGACGTCGCGTCTGCGATATTTGAGACACATTCCGCAACGCAGCTGGTTCACATGCTGACACAACGTCTGCGACGTACACGAGCAAGCCGATTAAGGTGGTGTGAGATTGAAAGTAAGCAAAAACCTGCGCTTATTAATTAGGGTAATTTAAGTTTAAACTTTACTCTGTATTTTATCGTGAAACAATAAAGACGTTGTGTGTTCTAACAAAACACACAACAATAATTTTTTTAAAAGAAAAATATAACGTTTTCTTAATTTATATACATGCCTTGTAATAGGTTTTTTTTTGTCAAACGTGAAGATTTTCGACTATAAGCTTCTATACCCCTACAATATTAAGGAGTTATCTTAAAAAATAGAGATATTGACTTTACTTTGTAGTATAAACGGTAATGATTAGTCAATGTTTTGCTGGGATATTTCCATTAGCCTTAAATCTACAAGTTTTTGCTATGAAATCATTATTCTTCTTAAGACAATCTTCATCATTTGACTTTCTTGTGTTGACTTAAATATTACAAACGCCATTAAGCCAGTGACAGAATAACAAGCATAATAGATTCAATCGAATCGTGCAATTAGTATATTTTTGTTACAAACATACTAATACTTAGATTGATTTTAACGAAATACTTGTTAACTCTTTCAACAAAAAAAATACAGTCCGTATTCATATTGTTAAATATTTATTTAAAAATTTCTATTTCTATTATTGTCAATAGCCATGGTATGAAAGTGTTGAAGCGTTAAGGTGTTTTTTCTTTTTTTTCTTTTTTTTTGAAATGACGCTTCAAAGAGAAATGTTTGTGCATGCTTAAATCTTGATTACATTTTTCAACTAAAACAACCCGAAATAAATAAACAAAAACTGAATATGATTCTCACATTTAATTCAACTAAGTAGCCAAAAGTAAATATTGAATTAATAAAACTCAAATAAAATGTTTAAAAAAAATTTAGTTTTTAAAAGCCTCGTCAGTCTTACTAATAATATGTCAACAGAAAATTTAAATAAAAAAGTCTCTTGTAAAATAAACGAAGAATCACTCTTGACCAATAAATAGTAAGAGCGCTGCTTTTATTTATTTCTAACATGACCAATCACTATAGGAAATTTTTCATCTTATTTTGGCCAAAATTAATTACAGCTGAACGGCTGGACCGATAAGAAAGAAATTTTTCATACATTCAAAAACTCAAGACTTTATTAAAGTTAACTAAAAAAACCAATAATTAGTTCCGAACGAAGTTCCCGGGTAATAGGTTCCCGAATCCAAGATTGTTGAAATCTTTGGTAGACTATCGGGTTCTCTAAACTGTGTTATTATTACATTTTTTTTTGCAATGTATACTCTAATTTTACAGTAGAAATTTATTTTACTAATTTAAAGAAGAAACAAAAAAAAATATGTTTTAGACACGATTTATTTAAAAAAAAAATTTAATTTCGAGTTCCAAATTTTCATCAAAACTCTACTGCCCTCCAATTCTTCATCTTAAATTTCGGAATTTTCTTCGTCTGTTGGAAAATTTTCCACAAAATTTTGCTCCTCTGATCTCAGTAATTTGATCACTTCTGGTGGAAGCTCTAATTCTAAATTTTCTGTGAAAGCGCGTCGGGCCATGTAGGCATCATTCGCTATTCCAAAGCCACCAAATAACTGTTGAATGTCAGCCTTTCTTTTCGCAACTAACACTTTGTTAGTTTAATTTCTAATTTGCCACTTTTTAATGTCAATTTTGTAACAGCAGATCAATGGACGTATCCCATATTTTAAATTCCCTTCTATATATTTAATTTTTATGCTCATAAAATGTCATAAAATCCTTTGTGCCAGCACCGCATACTGAGCGCCTCTGACTAGATTTAGTTTCCGTCAAAATATTTTATATTTTGCCATCAATTAAAGTTAAATACAATTTAAATTTAATGTAAAACCTTTTTTTCACCAAATTTTTTTTCAAAAGTACTTAAAGAATGAGTTTCTTCTTTTATATTTTTCTTTTCTTTCAAAATAATTTCTTTAGTCTTCTTTGTATATTCAAATTTTATTGGTCGATAAAATCTAATCTAATTGTGGTGTACGATTGTTCCATAAAATATTTCCGGACGCTTCTATTAAACGCAAAAGTACAATTGTTGTATAAGCAAAAGAAAGGAGTCACACTTTTGAGATGAACCCGCCTTTTCAAACTGTTGTTTATAGTTTGTATAACCAGTACTGCTGTCAAAGCCATAACTGACAAAGAGTTCGGCTTATAAAATATCAGTTTTTTCGCATCCACTGCACTTTTAACTAGCTCTTGCACTTTTATTATTCATTCGGATGTATGCTTCAGTAACATTTCCAATGGGCCTTTCACTAATCTCTCAGTAACTATTAGGTCATCTGATTTGCATTTATATGTAATGTTGCAACATTGCTTTTTGGAAAAGTTGTTTGCTAGAAGAAAGGCTGGTCCTTCATCAGTAGACAGCTTTTATCAATTCGTCACATTTCCCTCGCCATATATTGAACTGAGAGAACTGAACGTGCCAAAACACTAAGGCGCGAAAAGTTTCTTTACGATCAGCGCCTTCATGCTAAAGTTATCTCTATGCTGCTCGGGTCAGTAAGAGCTTTTGGTCATATGTTAAAAGAGTAGAGAATAATGCAAGTTCTGCTATCCCAACTCTTATAATGAATGATCAAATACTCACTGACCCGGTTGATAAGGCTAACCTTTAAGTTGAACTTTTTGCAAAAAATTCGTTTATGCCGGATAGTGATCAACCATTGCCCGAAATTGAAAGGGTATCTTATACAATGCCTAAAATATTCTTTCGAGCACGTGCAGCTGAAAAGGTTATTTTGAATCTCAATGTTGATAAGTCTGCGGGGCCGGATGGTATACCAGCACTGGTGCCGAAACAGTGCTCTTCGATGCTAGCCAGTCCATTGGCCAAAATTTTCAGCCTTTCGTACCGTGCGGGAGTTTTTCCTCTTGCTGGAAGGTTCCAATGTCCAACTAATCCCTGAAAGGGGTGCCGCTAATAACCCTGAAAATTGCCGTCCAATTGTAATCTGCTCTGCGCTCTTAAAGGTGATGGAGAGCATGATCAATTTCCATCTTGTTAACTACCTAGAGGCCAACTGACTTCTTAATGATCGACAGTATGGCTTCCGTAGAAATCGTTCCACGAAGACCTGTTAGCTCTACTTTCTGAGGAGTCTATCCATTCACAATTTTGGCGAAATTAAAGTGGTTACTCTAGATATTTCCAAGGCATTCGATCTTGTGTGGCACGGTGCATTGATATCAAAGCTTATTGCATTTGGGGTCGATTTACATATATCAAGTTTTCTCAGAGACCGCACATTACGTATTGTTATTGATGGTGTCTCATCTAATGAGTTTCAGCTTAATTCAGGGGCACCCCAAGGTTCCGTTCTTTCTTCTTCTCTTTTCATTATCTTTCTGAACGACCATCTTGGTCAATCAATTTTCGCAACAATGTACTGAGGAATTCTAGGCATGAGAATTCAATGTGATGTTCGTTGGAACGAGCATGTTTTTCAAGTGTCGAAAGAAGCATTCAAGTGTCTTGATTTTCTAAAACGGTGCAAAAATTACTTCACTCCTTCTGTTCTCCTTAAAATCTGTACCACTCACATCCGACCGAAAATGGAACACAACTCCCATATATGGGCAGGAGGTTCGAAGTCTATTTTGGAGTTACTGGACCATGTGCAAAGGAGAGTGTTGGCGCTCATCAATAATAGTAGGGAATCCAACTCTATTGACTCATTGGAACAGCGCCGGAATGTGGGTTGTCTAGCACTGTTCTATAGATACTAAAATGGCAACTGTTCTTCTGAGATTACCGAACTTATTCCAAGTGCCCGACTTTCGGGTCGCTCTACCCGCCTCTGTAGTAGATCACATCCGTTTGTAGTCTATTGTACAGTTGACAGCACCAACGCATTACAGAGAAAATTCATTTATCAATCGATCAAGACGTATGTGGAATAAACTCCCCGCACAGGTCTTTGCTAACAGTTATAATCTAATAAAATGTAAGTCAAATATCCACAAACACTACTCCCTCTTTCCTCCTTCCCACAACCTATTTTCGTGAGATCAACACTGCATCTGTAGGCGGCATCCCCTGAGAGTTGGTCAATAATTAAAAAAAAATACTACAACGGATTATGGAACGGCTCTCAGGAAAACAAGCAAAACAAAGCTAGTAGCAACCACCCCTGAACAACAATTGCAATTTCAACGGCAACAACAAACTGTAGAGATATAGTTTATAGATAAATGCGTATGCACCACTGAAACTCAACATATCGAGTCCATTTTCATGTGGCCAAAAATAACGATATATTTATTGATGATTTCTTGCAACGGCGTAATGCAGGTTTCTATTTTGCACCATTTATGAAATAGTGTTGGAAATGTTTATCAAGTTGCAATATTATTCTCCTCGGTTAAGGAATTGGACATTCAACAAATACATCATATTTCGTAATTGCAGCAAATCGGTGGTTCTCAGGAGCAAAGAAGACGCTAATTATAATCAGCTGATACATTAAATGCAGTCAACAGTTATATGTTTAGAATGTATTTAAGATACTTTTACTTTATTTATTTTTAATTTATAAATATAAAATAAATAAATTATATATAAAATTATTAAAAAGTGCAGTTTTAATCACTGCAGTTATACATTAGAATAATGTGGTAGTGCATGAGACCATCAAAATTCAGTTGGCACCAAATTCGAAATCGTTTCCTGCTTGCATTGGTTTATCACCTAATTTTTTCCAATTTAATCAATCTAATCAATCACCAATATTTCACTATATATTTATAAATTACTCACCTTCGACATTATTTTCCATTTTTTAATTTTCAAAAACTATAAATTTTTATTATGATACATTTTATTAGAAACTATCACAAAATTCACTCTCTCAATCCTTATTTCATAACTCATTTAAAAATCGCATGCATGATAACTTATAAAGTAACAACAAAATTAATTCTGTCAAAAAATTTAAAAAAATGTTTAGTTATATTTTTTTTTATATTAAAGGAACAAAATGCAGTTTTCATAAATTTTCATTATGAATTTTGGCCAATAAAAGGGGTAAAATTTTCTATAGAGCATTTAGAGAAAAAAAAGTCGTACATTTATTTAAGCAGTATAATAAAGGAACAATTTAATTGTTTACCACAACTAGTCGATATTGATAACTAGCACGATGTAGTGCTGAATACAAATTAATATTAAGTTAATAACAGTAATCGAAGTTCAAAATTAAAAAGTCTTACTGGTTGAAGCGCCATGGTAGGTCATGGGGTTTATAACGATTAAGTCTTCTAGACAATTCTGATGTTTTATTTCAGGATATTCTACTTTACTTTGTACCTCATATTAAGAAAAATTTATTAAGATGCAAAGATAATATTTCTAAAGCTAAGGTATCTTTAACAATAACATTAGCTCCGTTTACCAATCAAGGTGTTTATATATTACTAGATGCAACCCGGTGTGCTTCGCTACACCCTCCCCCTCCCCCCCCCCTTCCGAATCGTTATGAAAGGGCTCACGCAAAGTCCCAAGGCTCTCACTAATACAGTAATTCAGATATATCACATTTAATATTAAGTTTGTGTGGGGGTACCACGCACATTTGTCTAGTCCCGCCCATTTTTTTGCCTGACCACTCACGTTAATAATAGATGACCGGGATAAATTTGCAAAGCTTTCTCTATCTTAGTACTTAATATATATGATATTAAAAATTTACTTTGTATGGGAGGTGCCACGCCCACTAAAAAAAATTTTAAAAAATTAAAGTCTGTAGCACTCCGCAGTAAGACTATGTGAAAATTTCAGGAAGATCAGATGAGTAGTTACGGAGATTACCTCCTACAAACAAATATTAATTACCTCTTTATTATGTTAGTATAGATCTTTTTATTTCAATGCTTGCTGATGCTGATATACAATGTTTTTTGTTTTTTTTATTCGGAACAACAATTATCAGATTTTTCGGTGTTCCTACCCTGGAGCAAGGTACATGTAGCTGCCCATGAGAAGAAGATGGATTATGGAACACTTAACTATTCGCCTTGAACTTAGAATATCATTTGGCAATTTTTCTTTTTAGCGATTTTTGATTTTGCCCATTTTTGATTTTGAAAATTTTGTTTGTTGGGCGATTTTAATTTTTCGCGATTTTTGGGTTTGGTGATTTTTGATTTTGGCGCTATAATTTCCACGACAAATCACATTGATAACTAATGAACTTGTCAAAAGACTGTCGCTTTCGCAGTGCTATTTATTTATTTATTTTTACATAGGAGGTGCCACACCCACTAATCCCATCCCGCCCAATTTTTATTGGACTACTCACATTAATATATAATGGACTCATGCAATATGTCGAATGTTTCCCTTTTATAGTACACCGGTTATATGACATTAGATATCTACTTTGCATGGGCGGTGCTACGCCCACTGCTCCGATCACGACCATTTTTTTGTTCGGCTAATCACACAAAGAACCTATGGGCTCACGCAAAGCCACAAAGCTCTCTCTTTTACAGTAATAAAATAGTTACTTTGCATGGGGAGTGCCACGCCCATTGGTGTGAACCCGCCAATTTTTTGTTCGACTACTCATACTAAGATCTGATAGGCTCGTCCAAAGTGTCAAAGCTTCCTTTTTAGCACACCAGTTATATGATAACATATATTTTCTTTGTATGGGCGGTGCCACGCCCACTGCTCCGATAACGCTCATTTTTTGTCTAACTAATCAAATGAATTACTTATGGGCTCACACAAAGTCCCAAGACTCTCACTATTACAGTACTCCAGATATATGACATTTTATATTTACTTTGTATGGCAGGTGCCGCGCCTATTGGTCCGATACTGCCCATTTTACATCCGACTACTCACATTAATAATAGGTGACATCAGAAAAATTTGAAAAACTCTCTCTATCACATTATCACATTAATATTAACAATAGGTGACCTCACACAAATTTGCAAAGCTCTCCCTATCATAGTACTCAATATATGTATATGATATTAAAAATTTACTTTGTGTGGGAGGTGCCACGCCCACCAAAAATATTTAAAAAATTATAGCCTATAGTACTTCCCATATCCGCAGTAAGACTCTGTGAAAATTTCAGGAAGATCAGATGGGTAGTTACGGAGATTACCTCCTACAAACAAACAAACAAACACACATTACCTCTTTATAATATTAGTATAGATTAAACTAACTTAATTGAGGCAACTTAGTTAAATAAAGTATAAAATACTTCACTCCTAAATATTGCAACTACTAGTTCTATTCGAACAACAGATTTTAAACTCAAAATGTGTTAAAAGATACTGCAACAAAAAAAACAAATTGATGCAATTTTCGGCATCCGGATGTGGTGAAGTGTTGGATTACACAGTGCATAAAATAAAAACTTTTTCTCGTGTGCGGTTTTCAAAGTACTTATCGAAACTAACGGTCCATAAAAATGTTATGCAGCCTCATTATGTCAATAACACATTGTTTTGAGCGAATAACAATTGAACAGAAAAAATATTAATGCTTCAATTTGGAAAATAACAAGTGCCCAAAAATAAATGATTTTTGTTACGTTTGTGGTCATAGAGTGCCCAAAGTTGGAAATAAGGAGGTAATTGGAAAAAAGGGGTGAAGATTTCATGCCGAATACAGTGCGCAGTAATTTCTATAGCACTATTTATAATTGGTTCTATCGACGAAGAGGACACTTGCATTTTGCTAAGCCGGTAATCTTGGTAAAAGTCCCAAATGGTCATGATAAAACCAGGCCCTATGCATGCATTAATTATGCTGTTGAAACAAAAAAGAGGAAGTTGAGGACAAATAATATGCTGCAGCTTTACTGCCTCACTTCCAGTGTCACGCTCTGATGCTGTCGAACCACCTAAACCTTCGAGTCCAGAGACGATGTACACATGGGCACTCGAAAGTGTTTTCTCCTTGCCATCCAATTTGCAAAACCACCAACGAAAAAACCAAGAGCATAGGGTTCACCGAGAGCATCAACTTCATTGGATATTGATCAAGTCATGTTTTTTTGCCATCTGCTACATTTCTCGAATTTTCGACGTAAAATACAGAGTGAAAATAAATAATTTTTTTTATTTTGATGGAAATAAAGTTTAAAGGAGATCTTTGTGCATGAAAATTTTTCGCCATTTTAGCAATTTTGAGGCAATAGATGCAGTTTCTTCGGGTAAATTTGTTTTACACTTTCTTTTCTCCTACAATTGTGCCGAAGGCAGGAAACCAAAATTCCAGTTGTTTATCGTGATAAGGCAGTGAGAAAAATTGGATAGTCTTCGGAGAAATCAAATTTTAGCCAAAATATACACGAGGCCATAAAATCGCAACAGCAGCTAAACTAGCCAAACCCAAATGGGATTTTGTTAGTTTCGATAAGCACTTCGAAAAACCGCCTACGGGAAGGAGTTCGCACTTGATTACAAAAAAAATTTTGCACTGTGTTGTCTTGATACAGAAAAAATATTTGCCAACCGAATTGGTCTAAAGTGGAACAACTGTACTTTCGATTATATCAACAGAAATTTAATATCATCTGCAAATTTTCTATTATGATAAAATATTTACTGTTAAGGCAATAGAACTGTCATCATCGTGAACCCGAAAATCGGTTATTATCATTATCACAATTCGATTGGTAATAAATTCGGTAGCCACAATGAATCTGTTTTCTTTGTGTAGTATTGAGGATCTCATTAAGAATCACTTCTTTTGAATAGAATTTAATTTTAGTTATATAAAACTAAAACTTTTCATTTTCAATACATATTTTTATTTTCTATATGATATCTACAGTTAGGATCTAAAGTCTTCCACCACTCCATAAAATTTATACATTACTAATTATGACATATTTAAAAATAGAATAAATGCACGTTTATTTTTAAAGCTTTTTTATTGACATTAAAAAATAGTAACAAGAATTCATTTATAACGGTAAAAAATTAAACAAAACAGACTCAGTAGATATAACAGTATTCATAGAGTGTATATTAGGATGGCCCTTAATAAAAATAGTGTTAAAGCCTTCGATCTCGCCCACTAGAAATATGCGAACAGCAAAAAAACTGAGGAATACAAAGTTTTGGGTCAATCAAAAAAATTAGAGGTGCCTCAACGCGACTGAAAATTCCAAGTGTTGTTACATGAGTCGATATCAGTACTAAATTATCTTTTCAAAAAGCTATATAGCTTCAAAATCGAATTAAAACTCGCCAAGAAATAACAAATGCCCCAGAACACTTTTGTGCTAAAAAAAAACTCTATGTCATGAAATGTGATGAAAATCTTTCAACTTTAGCAAATTGATTAAAGCCATAATTTTTTTTTATCTCTATGCCTATAAGTACTCTGATATGAAGTATTGTTTTATTACCACATTGTTAACCTATTGCGAAATGAGACCAAATATGGAAAATGTTTTGTGAAATATTCAGTAAATGTACCCTTTCTAAATACTTTGTATCAAAAATTTATCAGTTTTCTACTTTTGAATGTTATATTTTATGTTAATAGCCTAGGGTTTATAAAAAAAAACTAAAATGACTCCATTAACCCCTTTGGACTTAAGGTCGCATTTGACCCCAAGCTAATGAAAGACAATTTATTCAAAAAAATCAAATATCTTGTAAGTGCTGTTGAATTTTTAGATGTGGCGCTTAAAATATAATAACCAAATGTGCTAAAAGCTAAAAGCTTGGAATAAATCGAACAACGTTGACCCATTCCTTGCCGAGGCCAAACTTTGGCATATTTAAAAAAAAAACAAAGAAGAGTGTTAAATTCGGCTGTGCCGAATCTTTGATACCCACCACCTCGGTTTGAGTATTGATAATAAGGGTAAACAAAATATTGGAAAAAGTAAACAATTTGTTAAACTTATTATTATTATTAATTTTTTATTAATGAAAATCCTAATGTAACAAGATTTAAAATCTTATAAAACAACATTAGTCATAACAAATTAATTTTCAATAAGAAGAATGTAAGTAAGTTTAATTTATAATTAAAATTAGAAGAATAATATAAAATAAAATATAATATAAAATATATAAAAAATATAATAAAAATGTAAAAATAAAGTGTAAAAATATCCTGCACAGCAGGTAAAAATTATATAGAAATTAAAATTAAATTAACTAAAGAAATTAAAATGAAGTATTAAAAATCAATTGAGAAAAAGTTTAAAAAGTTCTTTCTTAAATGATGTTGTATTTGATATTTTGTGAAGTTGATTATTTAAAGTATGTAACGAGTTCCAAAGACGTATGCCATTTACAAAAAAGTGTCTTTCGAATATTAGTCTATTGTACAATATTGGTACAAGACAGTTATTACGGTTAAATCTTGTAAATAATAATCGCTCGAAAAGGTAAACGGGTTATTTAGTGAAAATAATTTTATGAACCATAAGTAAAGTTCTAAATTTAAGATAGTCTTCATATGAAATGCCATAAATTTTATTTAGAAAAGCGGAGATACTATCATATTTGCGTAAACCATAAACATATCTAACTACACTTTTAAACACGCGTGTAAGTTTACCCATGTCCGCACTATCACAACCTGACAACAATTCACAACCATATAAAAGCGTAGGTAAGATAAACGATTTTGCAAGAACAAATCTAATTTTCTGCGGTGTGAAGTACTGAGAAGACCAAAGACTACGGAGAATACTATAAACTTTTCCAGAAGCTTTGTTAATTTGATCATTCCACGTTAGGGTATTATTAAAAATCATTCCAAGGTTCTTAGCATTCGCAACGTAGGCGATATCCACTCCATTAATACTAACTTTCGGAAGACAAGTGGTATCATATATCTTTTTATAAATAACAAGGCACTGAGATTTTTTCGGATTTAAGGTAAGACAATTCAACCTAGCCCATTCAAATACGTGGTTCAGTTCAGTATTCAGGTTCTGTACACAATTTTCCACATCTCGTACGTTACATGATGTGTATAACTGAACGTCGTCAGCGTACATGTGCATTTGGCATGAATTAATTACGCGTGGTAGATCATTTATGTAAATAGAAAACAAAAGAGGGCCAAGTATAGACCCCTGCGGAACACCCCTATTTAAAGACGCAGAGGAAGACGACTTGTCTTTAGTGACAACTACTTGCTCTCTATTCCGAAGGTAAGAGCTAATCAATTTGGAGGAGGTTTCAGAAAAACCGAAAATATGTTTAAGCTTTTTAACAAGAATATCATGGTCCACTGAGTCAAAAGCTTTAGAGTGGTCCAATAAAGTCAAAAAAGCAATATTACCACTGTCAACGATATAACGAAGATCTTCCGATACATCAATTAAAGTAGTGATACACCCTCTTTTCCTGCGAAAACCAGATTGCTTAGATGATAAAAGATTATTATTGGATATGTGTTCATTCATTTGTTTGCTCATAATTTTTTCGAAAACTTTCGAAACAAAAGGAAGTACGGAAATTGGCCTGTATTCTTTATTAGATTTCGGCAAGGGAATTACTTTTGCCCATTTCCACAAATCAGGGAAAATAGATTTTGTAAAAATAGTGTTAAAAATATGAGTGATATAGGGTAAAACCTGTGGTAAAATAGCTTTAATAAATATTGGATTCATACCGTCTAGACCAATTGATTTTGACTTTATGGAAAGAAAAGCTTCCAGAACATCCTCCTGGTTAACGCAGGAAAAACTAAATAAAGAATCCAGATTGCAATCTGGTAGATTTGCATAAGAGTCAGAACGAAGAGGAGTTAAGTCATTTGAAGTAAATTGTCTATACAATTCATTTAGTTCAAAAGTGGAAAGATTTACCGATTCACTTTCATCTTTATAACCAATTTTCTTTATCTCTTTCCACATATTTTTAGTATCCATATCCTCTGAAAATATACGACTATAATAGCGTTGCTTAGCTAACTTTACTAACCTAGTAACAGATCTACGTAGTGATTTAAAAATTTCATTTGACTGTGTAGTTTTATATCTTTTCCACTTATCGTAAGCACAATTTCTTTTAACTATTAAATCACAAATATTTTGATTAAACCAAGGCTTAGTAGAAGATTTAACAGTTTTCTTTCTAACCGGTACGTATTTGTCGTATAGGTATGTGGTAGCTTCATAAAAAAAGGATATCTTTGGTTTAAATCAGGATTAGTGTAGATACTGGTCCAATTGATTATATTAATTTCATTTAAAAGAGCATCATAGTTAATATTCTTGTAATCACGGAAAGTAATATGCTGTGGTTTTTCATGTTTAAAATAAGAAAGGTTAAAGGTCATATATATGACGTCATGTTTTGAGAAATTAGGAGAAGAAAACTGGTCATGCAAAAGAACTTTTCTAATATCTGAGACAAAGAACACGTCAATAAGGGTACTACTCATTGAAGTAAAGTGAGTGGGAATAGTAGTGTTTACAGCTGTAAGCCCAATCGGTTGGAAAAGTGAAATTAGATCAGAATCAATGAGCAAATTTCCATTTAGGTCTCCAGAAAGAATAATATCACTATAAGATAAACAATTTTCATCTAACATATTAACAACCGGAGAAATATCTAGTGAATCATTAGGCCTATATAAAACACCTATGAGACATTTGCTTACGTCACAAGGAAGTTCAATAAATACAAAATCATATTCTTCATCGATAGATTTGCAAACAAATCGAGAACGTAATTGTTTCTTGACATACATTGCAACGCCTCCAGCACGTTTACCAGTATTCCTATCAGCTCTAAATAAATCATAGCCGTCTAATTTGACCTGAAAGTTTTTTATCTTATTCGGATTGAACCATGTTTCAGATATACAAATTACATCAATTCCTGAGTTTTCAAAAATGTATCAAAATTCATCAAATTTACAAAAAAGACTTTGAGCATTTAAGTGACAAATTTTTAAACCTTCCTTTTGTTTACCAATTATACGAATCATAGAATGAGTGTTGTATTTGGAACTCGACCGAATATTAGAAGAAGTCATAATAAAGTATTAAGCAAATATCAACATCAAATAAGAAATACTCAAAAAATTTAAAATAAAAAGGCATAATAAAAAGGACAGATATAAAAAAAATACAAAAATAAAAATAGGTTATGGAAATAATTACGACTGTTTTAAATTTTAAAATATTACTGGCGAAACCCTTCTACTACAGAAACTGGAAAGTTGTCACGTGTGTTTTTCGATGTTTAAATATTTTCCAGAAAATGCACATTCTCCACACAAAACGCAAAACTTAAACTTAAACTTAATACCAAATTATTTCAGCAAATTCTTTGGGTTGGTTTTCGTCTTTTCTATTATTTCGGATTTATTTCGGTGTTTGCTTTTTGGTCATCGTGGTGGCTGATCGGCATGCATTTAGGTTATATACCTATATGCATGCGTTTCCGGTTATATGACATAACTTCTCGTTTAATTTAGTTTTTGCTAATGAAATAGCTCACCCTAACCTCCATTGCAAAGGTAATGCATATATAACATATATAACAACGTGGTAATAAAACAATACTTCATATCTGAGTACTTATAGGTATAGAGACCAAAAAAAATTATGGCTTTAATCAATTTGCTAAAGTTGAAAAAATGTTCATCACATTTCTTGACCTAGAGTTTTTTGGCACAAAAGTGGTCTGGGGCATTTGTTATTTCTTGGCGACTTTTTCTTCGATTTTGAAGCTATATAGCTTTTTGAAAAGATAATTTGGAACTTATATCGATTCATATAACAACTTGTCGAAAAAATTAAACTATCGAACGAAATTTTCGATAAAAAAGAAAAAAGGACAACGTTACAAAAATACCATACAATGTGTTACAAATTGATGCCTCATACACCATATTCTCCAGATTTAGATTCTGTTTCCTAACTTGAAGAAATGGCTCGAGTGAAAAGCGATTTGGTTACATCGCTGTAACAATCGCTTATTTTGAAGGGTTTGGCAAATTGTATTATTTTAAATTGATTAAAAAATTGCAGAATCATCCAATGAAAAGTATCTAGCTAAAAGGAAAAATAAAAATAAATTGTCCAGCAATAAAGAGTTTATCTATTGTTTTCAAAGGACTTCACTGTTTGCCCTCGTACGTTTAACATTTTTTTCATTTATCAATGTGTTATCAATTATTTCTTATCTTTTAACAGTAATTTAGTGATAAATTATTTTCTTTTTTTAGACAGCTTGACGTTCTGGGAATCATAGAAAACACAAGCAACAATAGATTCTGCATGGTAATGACAATAATGTTGTTAAATGTTTTGTTATTTTTTTGTTGAACTTTTTCAGATTTCAACACTTACCAAATTGGAACATCAAACAAAAATAAATAAACACGTAAGCCACGAAAAATGGATAAACATTACACACAAATATAAAAAAAAAATATGGACAAATATTGAAAAAGTATTTTTAAAGTACAAATTTATTCAACAAGTTACAAAAGTCTAAGAAATCTCAAAGTATGATTCAAAGCCCAGCAACATATGTACGTACTTTTGAATGTATTGAAACGAAGAATCTACATAAATGCGTGAGGGCTTTGCAAAGAAATGTTTACAAATATTTACTCAATTTTAGAATTTATACATGGAAATACAATTTCTTTTAAACTTTTAAAGAATGCTTGGCGGGGGATGGTATTGATTTAGTCTAACTAAGTATTTATGGTGGCGAAAGAGAATTATTTTTTTACATTTTTGTATAAAAGCCATAGATAATAATATCAAGAAATCAGTTTGTTAAAATAGAAAGAATCATAAACATTAAGTGAAATTATTAAGAAATAAGAGAATTGAAAACATTGAAGGCGGTATTAAATATTTAGCAAATATGGGTGTGTCAACAACAGTGTTGGTCGTGGTGGTCTGGATGGTGGCGGAAAATTTAAATTTTCTCAATTCGCTGGAATTTCCTGCTAATGATACCATGGATTTTATAAGTTATCGCGGGGCTAGACATAGTTCGGCAGCCGAAAGTTGTATAACAAATGATGATGCCTCCGGAACTTGTATGTCACGTTTTAGGTGTTTAAATTCCGGTGGCACACCCAAAGGTTATTGTGGCTCCTATGCTATTTGTTGTGAGAGTATGTTCAATATTCTAAAATAAAAGAGAAAATACAGCGTTGAATAATTGTTTATTTATCCATAAACTCTAGCAAATCTTCAGTGCAATGCCTATTCAAATCTTAAACGTACTATTATTAAAAATCCTGCTCTTATCACCATTGATCCTTGTGTTTATACCATACAAGCCTATAGTTCAACTATTTGCCAGCTTTTAATAGAATTTCAAAGATTCGAATTACAACCACCGACGTTAACCAACAATGTCTTAGAATGTGGTGATAATTTATCACTTGGTGATTTTATTTTATGTGGTGATAATACGGGTCAACATTTGTATATTCCATTCAATGTGGCCCAAGGAGTTACGGAAATAGCTCTCACCTTTAATCTGCCCAACCGTTGGTCTCAGTCTTCCTGGCGTTTGGTTATAACACAATTGGAATGTCCTGCTGTGTCCAAGAAACGTTCTCAATCGTTTATGCCTTTTGTTAACGGTAATAATTTACAAAGTCTTAGGGCTATATTTTCTTCACATCACGGTAATGATTTCGACTTATTGGCTCCACCTGGTTGTAATCAATATTTTACTCAATTGTCGGGCAACATCAAGAGTTTCAACTATAAAGATGATGGTTCAACATTATATTTGCCAAATATGAATTATGTGATTTGTATTAAACCAGTACCAGGAGCTACCATGATTGAGTAAGTGAAATATTTAAAATGCTGAAAGTGCTTTTAAGAAAAAGAAAAATCAAAAAACTTTGCTACATCTGAATAGTACCATACCATTTTACCATAAATATTTTAAGGCTCTTTAATTGGAATCATAAACCTAAATATAATTCATGACTCATCTAAATAAATAAGCGCTCTAAAAATTATTTTTTAAGATTGATAGCTAGAAAATTTTAAGTCTGGCAAGAAGCAATTATCTTTAACGTTGTCGATTTTTGTGAGTCTTTGAGAAATGTTTCTGGTAATAATGTCATGATTTGAAGAAATATATTAATCTATTCCCACTGTGCTAGTCGGAAGGTGAAAATATTACATTATCTATATTCAAACATTTGTATAATATAGGTTACGTTGAAAAAAGTTAATACATAGCTCATATATATTGGATTAAGTCACACAATTTTCGTTATCTTATACACTATAATGTTTTTCCTATTAGAGATGGGCGATTCAGGAGGCATTGACTTGGCCGACGAATATTTTATCCTGTCCGAGGTTACCGTTCTGATGGCTGATAGGATGTCCGTGAATATCTTTACAGCGCTTCCATATTTATAACCTATACCACTCTGTGGTCATGTTAAAATAAGTTTGTACTAATGTTTATAACAACCAAAATTATTTGATCGATGAACTCAAAACCTAGATTTAGCAATGTCTGTCTGTCCGTCTGTCTCCTTGAAATCAAGTTACAAGACGTTGGTCTAAAAGTTTTGGTTGGCTACAGAACGATCAGTATTGAAATTGGTGCAAGTCGCCGCATGTTCAGACCTAGTCCCCATACAAATTACCCCTATGTGATCAACTTACATTTCTCTTAGAACCATATTATCATATTAATCATCGTCATTTTTGTTATCAATAGTTAAAAAAATGTTCTCTTAGACTATTTTTAGTTATAGTCCCCCTATAAAGCTGCATTCTGATATTCACTTAAATCGTTCAAAAACAAAAATATTGCATAGTTTTATCTTAAATTTTGTGTTTTTCCAATTTTCAGCAAGATATAGTAATGATCGGTCCATTTTGCAGCGTAGTTTCCATATCAAAATAACATTTAAATTTTATTTTCTAAATCCTACGCAAAGTTGGGCCGAAGAACCTTCTCGAAAATCCTTATATAGGGTACTGTGTAGTCGGTCTAGACCTGCAATTACTTATTTGTTTTAAATAGAGCTACATTTTAAATAATCTAACCCATAAAAACAAAGTTTTTATTAAAACTCATTCTTTCCTTACCACTGTGCATGACTATCTTCAAGTTAATATTTGGTGACAACAAGTCTATGGACCAAGTTTCAGATTGATTGGATTAGGGAAAATGGGGCTTAAAACACTACGTGGCTGGGCGTGACCATGCGTGACTGTGCGTGACTAAGTCAAAGTTAATCTTTTTTCACAGCAAATATATCGACCAAGAATCAGATTGATTGGATGAGGGGAAATCCGTTTTAAATCTCTCCATGACTGTGCGTGACCATGCGTGATTGTGCGTGACTAAGTCAAACTTAATCTTTTTTACAGCAAGTGTATGAACCAAGTTTCAGAGCGTTCGAATGAGGGGAAATGACATTTAGATCACTCCGTTACTGTGCGTGACTATGCGTGACTGTGCGTGACTACCACAAAATTAATCTGTAGTCACAACAAGACCATGGGCCAAGTTTCAGATCAATTGGATAAGGGGAAATAGGGTTGACCCACAACAAACGGACAGACAGACAGAGAGTATCAGTTAAAAGAAAGACTTTAAAAAAACATGAACCAAACAAACCAAACAGCTGTAGTTTAAAAATAACTAGCAGACTCCAGCCCTCGAAATTCGAGTGAAAATTCTAGGAAATTTTATTTTTCATTAAATAAAGACCCTAAAGGTATGCTAATCAATTATAGCCAATTCACAAATCAACACAAAAGACAAACTCATTTTTATTACAAACACATTAACAAATTTAATAAACACACACATAGCATTGCATAATTTTGTGTATGTGTTAGTAGCAACTTTAAATGCAATTTACTCAAAATAAAGGAAAAATTTTAAAATCTGTAAATCTGCAAAACGGCTAAACAGAAATACCTTTCAAATAATATACGTTTGGTCAAAATCGGAATAAAACGGTAGAACATAACATCGGTCACAAGAAATCGCCTAGCCTATTAATATTATAGATTTTGAATTTTTAAAATATTTTATTTGTTTCTTTTATGTCCCTTTCACTTCTTATTCTGTTCCAAAAGTACTAACGACGCTGCTCACAGGTGGCAAAACAATCCTTCGGAAAAGTAAATATACTGATCGATATATTTTTGATATGAAAAGAACCCAATTTTTTTTTACAATAAAATTTCAATTCTAATATATTTCGATTTGTCTAGACCGGTCTAGATCGGTCTAGACCGACTATATGATACCCTATACCATGCGCTTAGAGACCCTATCTCATAGGCTCAACTAGCTGGATATAGAAAATAAGCACAAACCAAATTTGAGTAGGATTTTTATTAATTTTTTAAGCTGCATATATGAAAATGTTCATATCGGATGCTATATCTATATCGGAACTAGGCCCAAAAATGGACCGATCCTGACTATGTTTGGTATAGTCTCTTGTATTTTGCAAAAATATATACAAACAAAATTTAAGAAGAAAATCAGTGCAATATTTTTGTTTTTTGATAATTTAAGTGAAGATCGGGAAGCAGCTCCATATGGGTCCTATAACTAAGAGTTGTCCCATAGGGATCATTTTTGGTCTACTCATTAATGGATGTAATAAACGCATACAAACCTAATTTGAGGAAGAACTATATGACAATTTGGATCTTATGGCAATTTATGTCGATTTCATAGGGGTCATTTGTATGAGGAGAGGTCTGAACATGGACCGATTTTCACCAGTTTCAACAGCGTTCATTCTATGGCCGATAGAAGCTTATGTACCAAATTTCATCAAAATATATTCATATTTGCGACCTGCACTTTGATTACAAGGTTTACATGGACACACAGACGGACGGACGGACGGACGGACGGACGGACGGACGGACGGACGGACATCGTTAAATCGAATCAGTTAGTGATTCAGATTCAATCGGTATAATAAAAGATGGGTCTAGGTCAAATATTTTTGGTAGTTACAAACAGCAGCACAAAGTCATTATACCCAAACCACATAGTGGTATAGGGTATAAAAACCATGATATGTGCACACAGCAAATTGTTTACATTTATGAAGAGTAATTAACAAATAAGTGACAGGCGCCTCGAAAAAAGTTGCTATGCGGTGAACATCATAACTCGTTACCGGATCACGTGAAACAAAAAATCAATATGCTTTTAAAAGGTTATATGTTTCCCTAAGTAATAGAGGGAGTTTTTTGGATTTTTTTATTTTTGGCAATATTTTGAAGTAAAAATTGTACAAGCGAAACTCCCTATGATTACCTGTTGATTTATGTTTAGAAATCGTGTATAATCTTCAAAAGAATCGATCAAGTAAATTTTGAGTTATGATATTCACAACCTTCAAAAATGTTTATTCTCGCAAACAACATTAAAATATTTTTATAAACTGGTTTACATATACTAGCAGATTCCAGCGCTCGAAATTCGAATGCAGTTTCTAGGCAACTTTATTTCTCAACTTAGCCAATTCACAAACCAACACTTTTTTCATTTATTATTATTGTGAATGAAGATAACAAACTCAATAACAAACACATTAACAAATTTAATAAACACACACATAGCATATGAATAATTTAGTGTATGTGTTAGTAGCAAATTGAAAGGCAATTTACTCAAAACAAAGGCAAAAATTTAAAAATCTGTAAATCTGATGAACAACTAAAAATAAATACCTTTCAAATAATATACGTTTTGTCAAAATTGGGATAAAACGGTAAAACAAAATATCGGTAACGAAAAATCGCCTAGCCTGTTAATATTTACATATGTACATATATACGATATACCGTATAAAGGCCGGTCGCTTGAAACGCTGTATATTCGTTAGTTTTTCTCCGATTTACTTGAAGTTTTGACACAACACTCTCTACATCATAGGTTCCCACCTTAATTTGCTTCACGGACCCCTTGAGACATTTTTACAAGCTCGCGGACCCCCAAATATTTTTATTTTAAAAAATATGTGAAAATAATGAGAAAAAAAATATGATTATTATTAAAAAAAAATTTAAAACCTAAATAAAAAAATTTTAAAAAGTGTTTTGTAAAAAAAGAAAAAAAAAAGAAATAAATAAGAAAAACATTTATAATTCAAAAATAAATAAAAATAACAGAAACTTTTAAAGTTCAAAAAGGCACTTATTGAAAAAGGAACAAAACATTTCAAAATAAATGGATTTATCCCATTTCAGGAATACTAAATAAAAATTAATATATACCGATGGCTTAATATAAAAAGGCCCTAACTCGATTTTTTGTTACTTGACAAGAGAAGGAAAAAACTTAATAAAATCCGTAAAATTTTAGATACAAAAAAAGTTTTATACAAAATCCAAAAATGTGTTGCCTCTTTTTATTAAAAAATTTCAACCTTTTCAGGAAATTTCCTTTTGAAAGCCAACGCACCTCTGTGTGGAAAAAAATTTTGTTTGCTCTGCATTGATATCTTGATATAGCACTCCAAAAATTATAGTTCTCAATGCACCGGTCTTAACAACATTTACGACATCTATTGCAGTCTGCAGAGCACTTTTCACTTCATCTGAAAGGGTTTTAGCAGCAAGTGATTGTCGATGAATTATGCAGTGTGACACAATCATATCTTTGGCTAATTTTAAAAACCCAGATCGAGAACCCATCATTGACGGTGCACCATCAGTGCATGTTCCCACTACTTTTTTCCAGGCAATATTGTTTTCCATTAAAAAATCAGAAAGTGTTTGAAAGTGTGATGTTGTAGGCAACGCATTCATAAATAAAAACTCTTCACAAAATTCATTTTCTGCAATAAATCTGCAATAAAATATAAAATAAAAGTTGGCTTGAATAAGAAACGTCTGTGGTTTCATCACATTGAAGAGCAATGAATGGTGAATTCTTATTTTTTCTAATAACTGCTCCATAATATTTTGTGACATATCATTAATTTTTCTTTTGACAGTGTTATTTGACAGAGCTACTTTCATCAGCTTATCATTATTGGCTGTATCAAGCATTACGTTACAAACTGCGGGAATACAAGATTTGATCAAGTCTTCTCCAATTGTGTGTGGCTTTTTGTTTTTAGCAATTAACATTGCTATTTTATAGGAAGCTTCCATAGCCCTTTCCTGTTCAACATTTAAATCACCTGTGGAATCCAATCTTACTTTATTCAGTGATCTGATTTTAGAAGCAAAAAAATTTGAATTTTTGTCTTTAAATTGTGAGTGGTTTGTAATTAGATGCTCTCTAATTTTGCTGGTTTCATAGCATCATTGGAAAGGGTTTTGAAGCAAATTACACACTGAGACATTACAATATCGTTATTTTTTACAAATGTAAATCCGAAATTCATATAACTTTCGTCATATTTTCTTTTTTTTTACATTATTTGGATTTTATTACTAGTGAAAAAACACACATACGACTAACGACAATAAATATGAAATGAAAATAAAAAAAAAATTAGCTGATTTATCTAGTGATGGTAAACATGGTATATGTGATATCAGTGTTGATCGAAAGGTACTTTATCAATTTTACTACACAATTATCAAAAGCTCTTTTTTATTGCAAGAGATGTAATATTTTATTTAAATTACTTATATGCTTAAAAAACAAATAATTATATTTTACATTTTTTATCATAATTTTTTCAAATTAACTATTTTTTTTAAATTATTTTAATGGGTTGGATATCTTTATGAAGAGTGCTGTTAATTTCTTTTTTTTTTTATATATCGTTTTAAAAGTTAATTTGTGCAGAACAGTTCGCGGACCCCCTGGAATGCCTCTACGGACTCCTGGGGGTCCGCGGACCACCATTTGGGAACCATTGCTCTACATGATGTACATTAAGAAAATTATTATAAAAATGAAGAGAAAAAGTTTTAAAACCTTACCCCCTTACAAAAATTGGAAATTAAATAAACAAACACAAAGTCTATAGACATGAACTCTAACCACTCTACCACATACGAGCTGATAAATGTTTTTATTATATTCGTGCCGTGAAAACGTTAATCTTTTATATATTTAATATATTTATTTATTACATATTTTGAACATTTAGCCTAAATTTGTGAATACAAACATATCTAGCAACAATATTGTTGTCGATATTGTCAGCAACAATGTTTGTGCTTAAATCAAAACTCTTATTCAATCGAAACAATTTTCAGTTTGCACATCCTCTTATATTTATGATTATTGTACTATGTAATTAATTACTAACATTAGCAATGTTTGTATGCGCAAATTTAGCCAAAACAATCAGTAATTTAGTGTTTGTGTTAAATGTTAAATGTTATCATTAATTGTGTATAAAAGATCAATGTTTTCACAGCACGCACATTGTATACATTTCTGTAAGCTATTGCTAATAGTTCATAGCTTAATTTGCAATTTTCTTAAATAACTGGAGAAAATTGTGCAGATAAGACTTTCTTCATTAATGCAACTTTAGTTTATTTGACAAATTTCATTTAAGGCAAAAATAACAACAAAAGAAATGCAGATAAGTCTTTCTTCAATAATGCAACTTTAGTTTATTTGACAAATTTCATTTAGGGCAAAAATAACAACAAAAGAAATGAAATTTGTCAAGCAAACTAAAATTTCCAAAATGAATAAAATGAGAAATATTCATTCATTTTGCACAATTTTTCTTGTCTTTTTAAAAAACTGCAAATTAAAAAAAAAAGAAAAAAAATCATGTGAGGCAGGTGGAAAATGAACTAGCAGAGACACAATTTGTCGACAACAACTCTAACCACTCTCACAGTCCGATTTGAACCATAAAACACAGAATTTGAAGCAATAACTCTGACCACTCCGCCACATATGAGCCAATTAATGTCGTAACTATTAGCAATGGTTTATGGAAATATACACATTGTTAGTACTATGAAAACCTTAATCTATACTTATAATAATAATATTATAAAGAGGTAATGTGTGTTTGTTTGTTTGTTTGTTTGTTTGTTTGTTTGTTTGTAGGAGGTAATCTCCGTAACTATCGATCTGCTATTCCCGAAATTTTCACAGATTGTTACTGCGGATATGGGAAGTGCTATAGGCTATAATTTTTTAAATATTTTTAGTGGGCGTGGCACCTCCCACACAAAGTAAATTTTTAATATCATATACATATATTGAGTATTAGGATAGGAGAGCTTTGCAAATTTGTGTGAGGTCACCTATTGTTAATATTAGTAGCTACGCCGGAAATGGGCGGGATCGGACATGTGGGAATGGTACCTCCCATACAAGTAATAATTCAATATTATGTATCTCGAGTACTGTGATAGAGAGAGTTTTTCAAATTTGTCTGGTGTCAATTATTATTAATGTGAGTAGTCGAACAAAAAATGGGCAGTATCGGACCAATAGGTGTGGCACTTGCCATACAAATTAAATATAAATTGTCATACATCTGGAGTACTGTTATAGTGAGAGTCTTGGGATTTTGTGTGAGCCCATAAGTTATTCGTGTGATATGTTAGACAAAAAATGGGCATGATCGGAGCAGTGGGCGTGGCAACGCCCGTACAAAGTAAATATATGATATCATATAACAGGTGTACCAAAAAAGGGAAGCTTTTTTAACTTTGCACGACGCCATCAGATCTTAGTATTAGTAGTCGGACAAAAAATTGGCGTGGCACTCCCCATGCAAAACTATTTAATGTCATATATTTGGAATACTGTAAACGAGAGGGCTTTGTGGCTTTGCATGAGCCATAGGTTCTTTGTATGATTGGTCTAACAAAAAAATGGGCGTGATCGAAGCAGTGGGCGTGGCACCGCCCATGCAGAGTAGATATCTAATATCTTATAACTGGTGTACTATAAAAGGGAAAGACTCGACATTTTGCACGAGACCATCAGATATTAATCTGAGTAGTCAAAAAAAATTGGGCGGGATGGGAGTAGTGGGAGTGGTACCTCCTATATAAAAAATATGAAGTACTACGAAAGCGACAGTCTTATGACAAGTACATTAGCTATCAATGTGATTTGTGGTGGAAAATATATCGCTAAAACTAAAAATCGCCAAACCCAAATTCGCGAATAATAAAAATCGCCCAAAAACAAAAATCTTCAAAACTAAAAATGGGCAAGATCAAAAATCGCTAAAAACTAAGATTGGCAAATGATATTTTAAGTTCAACGCCAATAGTTAAGTGCTGCCAGACCTAATTCGGAAAACCCATGTTCTTCTCATGGGCAGCTACCTTGCTCCAGGATAGGAACGCCGAAAAATCTGATAATTGTTGTACCGAATGAGAAAACATAAAACATTATATATCAGCATCGGCAAGCATTGAAATAAAAAAATCTATACTAATAATCTATACTAACATAATAAAGAGGTAATATTTGTGTGTTTGTTTGTAGGAGGTAATCTCCGTAACTACTCATCTGATCTTCCTGAAATGTTCACAGAATCTTACTGCAGATATGAAAAGTGCTACAGGCTGTATTTTTTAAATATTTTTAGTGGGCGTGACACCTCCCATACAAAGTAAATTTTGACATCATATATATTAAGTACTATGATAGAGAGAGCTTTGCAAATTTGTCTCAGGTCATCTTTTATTAACGTGAATAGTCAGACAAAAAAATGGACGGGATTGGACAAATGCGCGTGGCACCCCCCAACAAATTTAATATTAAATGTGATATATCTGAATTACTGTAATAGTGAGAGCCTTGGGACTTTGCGTGAGCCCTCTCATAACGATTAGTGGGGGTGTAGCGAAGCACACCGGGTTACATCTAGTCTTTTATATAAAACTAGAGGTGTTTTAGACATTTTTAAGGTGAATTTGTTTAGTTTGAAAGCTTAAAAATTTACCGGACAAGGCTAAATTTAGAGGTCACCGATTGTGACATATTCGCAAATCCATTTTAAATCCATTTCGAAGCAGTTTACATGATTTTAGAAAGTATCAAATTGTAGACATCAAAACTTTTCCTGGAATATCTTTTGCAGAATTACAATTGCAGCTTTTCGAAATAAAAAATAAAAATAATTGGATAGAAAAACTGTATTACAGATATTGAAATCAATTTACTATGCAGGAAACACCTCAGGACACAATATTCAGGTGATGGAACTCATTTCCAGTCCAGTACCCCTTTTTGGTTCACCGTATAATTTAAGTTATGTACTAAAGCAATTTTTACGTTAACAGTTTGTTGTTCAAGCAATGAGATTTCAATGCAGTTAATTTAAAATGAAAATTTAGTTGTTTTATTTCAACTTCCTGAATATTTTTTTAAACAAGTCACTGTACTTAACTTATTTTTTACGGTGTCGTTTGTTCATTAAAGTTATTTAAAAATAAAATACATGATACGTTTTTCAATTGTATTTTTCGTTGTCTTTTTCTTCAATTTAAAAAATATTCTTAGGAATTCGATTATTCTTTGTTCTTAAAATGTTTGTTTAAATATAATTCTACTTCAATACAAATTATGGACGGGAAGCGCAATCTTTTATGTCGGTATGTCAATGTTTAAAAACTTTGGCATTTGTCAATCGATGAACTTATGAACATATGTGTTTGAAATGACAATTCAATACAACTTTACAATGTATCGCTTTAACTCGGCGTGCATACCGTCGAAAATATTGTGACAAAAAGCAAAATCCGACAATACTAATTCAAGTTTGCTGCCAAATTTTATTGAGCACGTGACATTGGGAGATCATCCACATACCGTCCATCAACGCCCAATATATTGGTTGAATCGGTTGAAAAGAGAGTGTTGCCGAAATCCCAAATAAGTAGTATCGTCTGCGCGCAGCATTATAGCGTCAGTGGAACCACGCTGCGGCGCATTTTGAAGGCAGATTTTTATTTTACGTCGCTTGCCATACGGCCAAACACTCGCTCGAATGTTTGACACTGGGAATTGACTTTTGGAAGCAAATTTTAATGACAGCCTATGCCCATTTCACACTCTGTGACAGCTAAGATACCATTGCATGATCATAAAGTGACTTTTTGGGACGGCGTTTGTGCCAAAACGAAACTGTCAATGAGAAGCTATATCGGTGAATAATGAAAAGATTATCAAGCAGGATACTTGTACGTATGGAAAAAATTTATTATATGAAGGATGAGGTCGACTCTGCACTTAATAAAATTTGGCATTAATATCGAAGAATCGGAAAAAAAATTATCAAACAAAAGTTAGTTGTGTTCATAGAATCTTTAGAAGATAAAAAAAAAATTGAAGAATACGAAATTGTCTAAAAATTTAAAACTAAGTAAATGGAGAAATCTTGACAGAAGTGATTTATTTTGGATTGAAGTGTATGATTTAAGATAATACAAAAAAATGTATTTATAGATATATTGACATGGCCATATCAAACCCTGAAGTCGAAAGAATGTTAAGTGCAATGAAGTTTTCTAAAATTCTTTAATAATAAATATGGACTAAAAATTTCATTATTTTCTATAAAAATAAAAAATCTTATTTTCGATCTTTATCATCTTAATGATTGACTATAAAATTATTCAAATGTTTTTACTTTAAACTAGATGTAACTCGGTGTGCTTCGCTACCCCCTCCCCCCGAATCGTAATGAAAGGCTCACGCAAAGTTCCAAGGCTCTCACTATTACAGTAATTCAGATATATTACATTTAATATTAAGTTTGTTTGGGGAGTGCCACGCGCATTTATCCAATCCCGCCCATTTTTTGTCGGACAACTCTTGTTAATAACAGATGACCTGAGACAAATTTACAAAGCTTTCTCTATCATAGTACTTAAAACATATTATATTAAAAAATTAAAAATATAGCCTGTAGCATTTCCCATATTTGCAGTAAGACTCTGTGAAAGTTTCAGGAAGATCAGATAAGTAGTTACGGAGATTACCTCCTACAAACAAACAAACACACAATACCTCTTTATTATGCTAGTATAGATTATTGGTATAAATTTTTTTATTTCGATACTTGCTGATATACAATGTTTTTTGTTTTTTCATTTGGTACAACAATTATCAGATTTTTCAGCGTTCCTACCCTGGAGCAAGGTACATGTAGATGCCCATGAGAAGAACATGGATTTTCCTAATTAGGTCTGACAACACTTAACTATTGGCGTTGAACTTAAAATATCCTTTGCCAATCTTAGTTTTTAGCGATTTTTGATTTTGCCCATTTTTGATTTTGAAGATTTTTGTTTTTGGGCGATTTTTATTATTCGCGATTTTGGGTTTGGCGATTTTTGGTTTTGGCGATATATTTTCCACGACAAATCACATTGATAACTAATGTACTTATCAAAAACCTGTCGCTTTCGTAGTACTTCATATTTTTATATAGGAGGTGCCACGCCCACTAATCCCATCCCGCCCAATTTTTATTGGACTACTCACATTAATATTTGATGGACTCGTCTTTCCCTTTTATTGAACACCAGTTATATGATATTAGATATCTATTTTGCATGGGCGGTGCTACGCCCACTGCTACGATCACGCCCATTTTTTTGTTCGACTGACCATACAATGAACCTATGGGCTCATGCAAATCCACAAAGCTCTCTCTTTGACGGTACTCCACATATATGACATTAAATAGTACTTTGCATGGGGAGTGCCACGCCAATTTTTTGTCCGACTACTCATACTAAGATCTGATGGTGTCGTGCAAAGTGTCAAAGCTTCCCTTTTTTGGTACACCTATTATATGATATCATATATTTACTTTCTACGGGCGGTGCAACGACTACTCATACTAAGATCTGATGGTGTCGTGCAAACTGTCAAAGCTTCCCTTTTTTAGTATACCAGTTATATGATACAAAGTTATATGATACTTTGTACGGGCGATGCCACGCCCACTGCTCCGATCACGCCCATTTTTGTCTAACTAATCACATGAATAATTTACGGGCTCACACAGAGTCCCAAGACTCTCACTGTTACAGTACTCCTGCTATATGGCATTTTATATTTACTTTATATGGCAGGTTCCACGCCTATTGGTCCGATACTGCCCATTTTTTGTCCGACTACTCGCATTAATAATAGGTGACACCAGACAAATTTTAAACGCTTTCTCTATCACAGTACTCGAGATATATAATATTGAATTATTACTTGTATGGGAGGTACCACGCCCACTTGTCCGATCCCGCCCATTTCTGGCTTAGCCACTAATATTAACAATAGGTGACCTCACACAAATTTATAAAGCTCTCCCTGTCATAATACTCAATATATGTATATGATATTAAAAATTTTCTTTGTGTGGTTGGTGCCACGCCCACTAAAAATATTTAAAAAATTATAGCCTATAGCACTTCCCATATCCGCAGTAAGACTCTGTGAAAATTTCAGGAATATCAGATGGGTAGTTACGGAGATCACCTCCTACAAACAAACAAACAAACAAACACACATTACCTCCTTATAATATTAGTATAGATTAATGAAAATGGATTGGCAACCCTGCTCGTAAGCTGTCAAAATGTGGAAATTTAAAGATATATTACAAATTCAATTCTTTTTTGGTAAAACTTAATAAATCTCGGTTAATTTCATCTTTAAAATTTTAATTGCATTTTATTGCACTACAAACTATTAGAGTACATCAACATTAAGGCTGATAGTTTTTAGTACCGATCTTCTGTAAAAACAGATGAGCAATAAGTCAGTTATCATCACCAGAACAGCTGTTAAACAATAATAATAATAGAAAACAAGTAAGAAAATTATAGTCGGTCTAGACCGACTATATGATACCCTATACCATGCGTTTAGAGACCCTATCTTTTAGGCCCAACTAATTGGATATAATTAATAAGCTTAAACCAAATTTGAGTGGCATTGTTATTAATTTTTTTGGCGCAGATATGAAAAATTTCATATCGGGGGTGTTATATTTATATGGAGACTATTCGAAAAATTGACCGATCCTGACCATATTTGGTAAAGTCTCTTGTATTTTGCGAAAATATATATACAAACAAGTAAGAAAATTATAGTCGGTCTAGACCGACTATACGATACCCTATACCATGCGTTTAGAGGCCCAACTAACTGGATATAGTAAATAAGCATAAACTAAATTGAAAATGAAATTGAAAATGAAATGAAAAAGTTCATATCGGATTCTATATCTATATGGGGACTAGGCCCTAAAATGGACCGATCCTGGCCATGTTTGGTAAAGTCTCTTGTATTTTGCAAAAATATATACAAGCAAAATTTGAGAAGAATCAGTGCAATATTTTTGTTTTTTGATAGATTTAAGTGAAGATCGGGAAGCAGCTCTATATGGGGCCAATGACTAAGAGTTGTCCAATAGGGATCATTTTTGGACTACTGATTTATGAATATAATAACCACATACAAACCCAATTTGACTGAGATCTATATGATAATTTGGATATTATGGCAATTTATGTTAATTTCATAGGGGTCATTTGTATGGGGACTAGGTCTGAACATGGACCACAGTTCACCAATTTCAATAGCGTTCATCCTATGGCCGATACAAGCTTATATACCAAATTTCAAAGTGATTCTGAGTCGATCTGTTTAATAAAAGATGGGTCTAGGTCAAATATTTTTGGTAGTTACAAACAGCAGCACAAACCCATTATACCCAAACCACATAGTGGTATAGGGTATAAAAATAAAAATGAATTAATGAAAACGTTGCACATTTAGCCCAATATTTTTGTTGATAATGTTAGCAACAATATTGCTACTTTACTCAAAACTTTTATTCAATCGAACCAATCTTCAGTTTGTTCATCATCTTAAATGTGTGATTCTAGATATCTGTTTAATAATATTTGAGCAAAAACAATAAATTATAATTATCGATAATTTTCATTCGATATCGAATATTGTGATTCGATCTATTTTTATACCCTATACCACTATGTGGATTGGGTATAATGACTTTGTGCTGCTGTTTGTAACAACCAAAAATATTTGACCTACACCCATCTTTAATTATACCGATCGAATCAGAATCACTATCTGATTCGATTTAACGATGTCCGTCCGTCCGTCCGTCCGTCCGTCTGTGTGTCCATGTAAAGCTTGCAATCAAACTGCAGGTCGCAAATATGAATATATTTTGACGAAATTTGGTATTTTATCTTTTGTCGGCCATAGGATGAATGCTGTTGCAATTGGTAAAAATCGGTCCATGTTCAGACCTAGACCCCATACAAATGACCCTATGAAATCAACATATATTGCCATAAGATCCAAATTATCACACAAATCTTAGTCAAATTGGGTTTGTGTGTACACATTACATCCATTAATCAGTAGTCCACAAATGATCCCTATTGGACAACTCTTAGTCATAGGCCCCATATAGAGCTGCTTCCCGATCTTCACTTAAATCTATCAAAAAACAAAAATATAGCACTGATTCCTCTAAAATTTTGTTTGTATATATTTTTGCAAAGAGACTTTACCAAACATAGTCAAGATCGGTCCATTTTTGGACCTAGTCCCCATATAGGTATAGCATCCGATATGAACTTTTTCATATCTGCAGCCAAAAAAATTAATAAAAATCCCACTCAAATTTGGCTTATGCTTATTTTCTATGTCCAGTTAGTTGGGGTAATGAGATAGGGTATCTAGACGCATGGTATAGGGTATCAGATAGTATACATCAAATTTTCAGTTCGATTGGATTACGGGAAAAAGGTTAAAAATCGATCCAATAAAAATATAAAGGGAGTAAAAATATAATAGAATATCGTTAAAAAATGTTTGTTTGGAGAAATTGCTTGCGGTTTTTAAAGCTAAAACAATTCGCTTTAATCACCCTTATTTCAGTTGTCGACTTCGACACAAAACGAAGTCGTTTTCTGTCATCATTTAAAAATTGGTATTCTAGTTGTCGTTATCGACATGTAGCGATGACTGCTGACAAAAATTTGGTATTCTGTAAGAAATTTTAACGACTCTGATTTTGTGGTCGCCATTTTTGGTAACGACATTTTGAAGTAAAGTGCAAAAAATAAAATAAAATGGAAAAAATTTAAAAAATTAAATTAACGAACTCAGATCAATTTGAGAAACTTGTGGAAGAGTAGCAGAAAAATCCTTCACTTGCAAGAGGATTTCGCAGTGGCATTGTTGCGAGTAATTTTAATTTTGGAGATGGGTGGCAGAAGGTAAAGAAATCATGAACGTAAATAGTGCATTATAAAAATATAACATCAAATTTATTTACAGGTTTGGCGAGACTTAAAATTTAAAGTCAAAAAAGAAGTTGATGGCTAACAAAGCCGAGTGTGAGGCCCCAAAAACAGCGCCCGCTTTCGATTTAGAGGAAATGTCTGACACTGACTTTTGCACAATGCATTTTCCAATTGACCAGGAATTACCAGAAAGTTCATCCAGTAGCACCATTCAGCAACCAACGCCTATAAGCATTTCTCTGCGGAAAGAAAGCTCTACTCCCTTGATAAGCAAGGAAAGACGTATTGAGGGAAAAAAAATTAATTCCAATGGCCGCCAGGAATTGCTGCAAAAGCATGGCGATGAGCAGGCTAAACTATTGACTGACATTTCAAATTCATTGTCATCAATTAAACGTATCCTTAGAGACGGAAACAACTACCAAAAACAATTGATAGATATCAAAAAAAAAGTTAAAGTTATTGGAGGAAAGAAATAAAAGAAACGCAGAAAGAAGTCGAAGAGAGAAAGAAAACCACGAGAATGACTTAAAACTTAAATGGATCAAAATTTTGATAAAGAAAAAGGAACTTCAACCCCTTAACAAAAACCACTTTTAAAAACTGTTAATGGATGTTTTAAACATGAATTTTCAATTTTTGTGCCTTATTTTAGTTTTTAGTTTATCTTATTTTCTATGTCCAGTTAATTTGGCCTAAGAGATAGGGTCTCTAAAAGCATGGTATAGGGTATCGTATAGTCGGTCTAGACCGACTATAATTTTCTTACTTGTTTATTTTAGTTTTTAATTTTCTTTGTTGTTTTGTTATTAAAAAAATTAATAAAAATACTGAAATACTGAAAACTTCGTTTTGGTTGTTTTACGTTTCTTCATATGTAGTGTCGAACTCATATTCAATACATACATATATTGTTTAGTGCAGCGCAAACATTGACCATTTTATTTGCTTTTCCTGGTGTTTAGTGTTGACGTGCACCAAGAAGACAGCGAAATCTGTTTTTTAACACACCAATGCTTTTTTCAACTACATTTCTCGCCTTAGCAAGATTTAAATTAAAATTTGCCTCTGCACTTCCTGGGACAGTTGAACGATATGGCGCCATCAAATATGGCGCCATCAAATATGGCTCAAGAGGATAGCCTGCATCAGCTGACCAAAAAGTTTAATTACTAAATGACATTTAAATTAACCTTAAAATGCCACCGAGCAGCCAGGTATTATGGTAACCAGCAGTATATCGTTCTTGTAGTTCTTTTCTTGCATGTCTAACGTTCCAGATCAATAAATCATGACAAGAACCTTCGTATCGGGCATCCAAAAACCGTATTCTCATTTCGTGATCACAAATCTATGTTGATTTGAAATATTTATGAATATAACATACAACGAAAATATATTACAAACTTACAATCATAGCATTTAAGCTAAAATATCCTTTACGATTAAAGTAAAGATGCTGGTCTTCTTTTTTTGGGGCCAAAATTTTTGATATGTGTTCCATCCACACATCCAATAATGCCAGGAAAATCCGTTTGTTGAAAAGTATGTAGTTTGCTTCAGTTTTTTAGCTTCTATCATTTGAACTGTCATTTCCATGACATGCAGAGTCTCAGACGGAATGTTCGATACGACTGGCTGTGATAGTTTCAGGTTGAAATCATTTCCGACACTCACCTGGTACGATCCTTGGGCTAAAAAGCGTAATGTTGCTGCCAATTTGATGGTGTTCGGAATAAATGTTGACCTGATCCCGCTTTTCAAATGAGGTACTATTGTCTCGATCACATGCCTAAATGCTGCTTTGTTTAGCCGAAAATAACTTTTAAACCTTTTAAAGAAATAATAAAATGCATTCTTTGTAAATAGAAGCTTTGAATTTACCACTTACTTTTCACCCGGTAGTTTAAATATGATATATTTCTGCCTGAGAAATCTTCTTTGTACTAATAATTTTTTTTTATTTTCTTCATTATTCGATTCAGAACTATCATCGGAAAGAAAAAAAAATTTTTTTTAATATATCTGTATTTATTTTTTTTTTTTAACAAAATTGTTTTTACGAAAATTGTAAATAAAATAAATCAGCTGATGCAAATATTAGATATGTGTTTATGTTTTTTTTTCAAATTATCGATAAACAGTCGACGTCGTTACAAAACTGTTACAGAATTCCACATTAGTGACAAATTGATATCGTCGTCGACAGAAAGTGATGTTGACTCAAAAACGACGACGACAACGACGTCGACAGCTGGAATAAGGGTGAATATAAGAAATCAGCCATCAAAACCAGTTTTGCTGTTTAGAATATATAAGCTGTTAATATTTAAAGAGGTGGAGAGAGATTGTATTTGTGTAAATATTTAGTATTATAGAATGAACCTTTTTTAAAAGAAACTTCTGCCGATTTGTTTATTAATGTTAACTAGTTATATGTGTATAATTTTATACATCATTTGAAAACTTATGAAAAAATATAAAAGACAATGAAAACATAACACCCTTATGATTAAAAATGATAATTTTAGCACTTATTTACATACACTCATGGTGAGATCCATTACATCTTTGTTAGATATAGCTACATAACTTAATGTTTTGGATTGCGCATAGAAAGCTATTAGTTTTTTTTCATACTATTAATAATATTGTTCTTCTTTTATTTAGATACGTGGCCCTCAAATTCTCTATGTCTAATGAAGTTTCCACTTCCATCGGTTATGATTCTGACTGCCATAGCACGGTTCAAACTACTGCTAGAAGAGAAGATTATCTTATGATACCACAATCATACGTGGCAAATAATCTAAACTATTTACCCACATACTACTGTGGCACTTCGATGGCTACAAATCCAGCTCTTGTGGCATCCGCACCATTCATCCTATATTTTACAAGTGATGGTTTTACCGATGCAACCGAGACCGGGTTTAGTATAAATTATCGTGTAAGAAGTGTTTTTTAAAATAAGTATAAGAATTTGCTATTAATTAACTAGTAAGATATAGTGAATTTTAAGTTTCTGGTCATGGGAATTATTGGGTAATTTAAATACAAAATTGTAAACTAATTTTAATATAAACAAAAAGAAATATATGTTGCATTCGATCAAAGTTGAAAGAAAAGCAAACAATTAGCATAAGTAATTTTAAATAAAACAAGTAAGAATATTAAATTCGGCTGTGCAATCTTTCATATCCACCACTTGCGTGTTATACTCAATATTACAACCAATGTTGGGTACGGCAGCCACTTTAAAAATGTTGCCGATACTGAAAACTTAAATTCGAATATCAATTAAATTTTAAGTAAATCGCTGTTAATTTCTAATCATAATCAATGTTTCTTTCTATAGAAATAATTGATTACTATATGAAAACTTTCATTATTTTTATCTTACTAGCGTAGAAAATCAATAGGATCCCAAAGTACTACAGAGAACACAAATGAAATTCATTAAAAATTATGAATTTGACGGCCTTAACTTCCTTCTTAAGTCCTAAAAAAATCCTTAACTTTTCTCTTTACAGCTAAAATAGTTAAGTTAATAAAACTGATTACTGATTGAAATAATTAATTTTTAGTCCATATTTTGTTTAAATTCAATTTCTTTCAAGAGCATAAAATTCTAAAATATTTAAATGATAAATTAAGCGCCTTAATTGTTACTTTTACAAGGCTGAAGTTTTTTATAAGAAGTAATTCTAAGTAAGTCATTAAGGAACTCATATGAACTGTCAATGAATTTAAAGAATATGTTAATCAATTTCTTACTAAAAGTTTACTTTCTTTAGTGAGTAACTCATTCATTAAGGTTTTTTAATATTCATTTAGTTAATATTAAATCAGCCTTTCTGGGGCTTAACAACATGTGAATCCAATCTTAAAACTAATACTCAGAGACTAGTTGCTCTGGACCTTTAGCCCCATACAGTATTCATCTTAAGATGTGAGTCAACTGTCTATGTCTATCAAGCGGATTCAGTGGTGTTGGAATTTTAAAATATACAATCTCTCAAAAAAAGCACTGGAAAATTGTTATTAAAAGTTATTTTATAACTTTAAAAAGTAAGCTCTACAAAAGACTTTTTATACGCATATTTCGTTCAGCGAATTTGTTTCTATAGAAGAGTAGTTTGAGTTTTGGGAAAATGAAAAAGGCGCAAAGAGCCATTTCCGGCGAATAGCGTGCTTATTAGAAGATATTTGCTGTTTTTTTTTTTTCAAAAATTCTACAAAAGAAGCGCCATTTATTACAGCGGGCTTTAAAAATACCGACATTTTCAGAATGTACATGTATAAGGACGCTTCAGACATTAGAAAGAAAGAAGGAATAATACTTCCGATAATAATTTCTATTTTTTAAACAATTAATATTTTATTTTATTATTTTTTATAAAAATAAAAAATCTTATTTTCGACCTTTATAATTTGTAATGACTGGGTTAGAAATTAATCAGGCTCAAGATCACATGCATTTACTTTAAACTAGCAGATTCCAGCGCTGGGAATGCGAGTGCAATTTCTAGGCAGCTTTATTTTTTAACTTAGCCAATTCACAAACCAACACTTTTATGCTATATTATTATTGTGAATGAAGATAACAAACTCATTAACGAACACATTAACAAATTTAATGAAACACACATAGCATATGTATAATTTTTGTATGTGTTAGTAGCAACTTTAAATGTAATTACAATTACTCAAAATAAAGGAAAAAATTTAAAAATCTGTAAGTCTGCAAAACGGCTGAAAAGAAATACCTTTCAAATAATATACGTTTAATCAATATCGGGACAAAACGGTAGAACAAAACATCGGTCACAAGAAATCGCCTAGCCTATTAATATTATAGATAAAGCAAAAAGCATTGGTTCATTTGTTTCAAAAATTAATATATATTCTTCATGACAGGTTATACAGCTGTTATCAGTAACAAAAAGCAGTAGATAGTTTGTTTAGTAAAAAATTAAATTCATATATGTACATTTGCTGAAAAAAAACAAATGAGAATCCAAGCAAAGAGTTATATTTAATAAGCCTCTTCCACTATATCAAAATAAAATATAAAACAACTTTCTATAGAAATAATTGATTACTATATGAAAACTTTCATTATTTTTATCTTACTAGAGTAGAAAATCAATAGGATCCCGAATTACTACAGAGAACACAAATGAAATTCATTAAAGGGGTTTTTTTTTTAAATAGTACTTCTAAAAAAAGAGTAATTTTAAAAAAATGTTTTTTTAAAGGGTACTTTTTGGAAAAAGTGTACTTTTTTGGAAAAAGGGTACTTTCTTGGAAAAAGCGACAGTTTTTGTAGAATGGGTACTTTTTTGAAATAGGATAATTTTTTTTTAGAAGGGTACTTTAACTCTTAAATTAAGTTAAATTTAAAAAAAAAATTTAATTAAAAAAAATGTTTGTTCATTCCGATTTTCGGCAACGCTTACGGCTTCACAGTTGCTATACCGACATAAAGGATGGCGTGTACATGTCTATGACTATTTATCCATGATTAACATAGTGTCACAATGAAACTTTTGACCTCCCATTGATTTCGCTATAAGCAAGCAACCATCTCAAAATATTTAACATAACCCAACTAACTCACAATTTTTACACAGACTTGATATTGAACTTTAAAATATTGATGAAAAAGTTAATTTCTTCTTTTCCATTAAATTTTTTTACACAACAATTAGTAATCAAAACTCAAAGCTCTAAATAATCATTATAACTTTCAGAAGAAAAAAAGAAAATTTCTTCTAATCGAATTCAATATTTTTCCTGTCATGAATTGTTAATAAATTTCTCTTCGTTTGTGTAATTTAATGTAAATTTAACACCATTTACCATAAACAGTCTGTTGTTGTCTAAGGTCAACTTGTAATACATATTTAGTTGGTCCATTTGCGATACCATATTGTGGTATTTTTTTTTTCTCTTGATTTCGTATATTTTGCAATATCATTAAACGACAACAAAAGTAGTAGAATAAAAAACAGCAATAGCAAAAGCAATCAAGTCGGAAAAAATTTACAGTGTCTAAGAAAAAAAATTAGTTTTTTAAGTTTAGAATCAAAAGAATTTTCTTAAATTTCATGATTGGCAAAGATATCAATATAGTTGGAATCTAAACATTTGTTTCTCATGGTCATATGAAAATAATATCCGCTAAAAATTGTTTCGTATATACAGATCATAAATTCATAAAAATTCCACTCAAATTTGGTTAATGTCAATTTCCTTTATTCATATTATGGCCTTAATACAGTTGCAGTTAAGACCAATTTTGGAAACTTATGTAAATTAAATATTATCAGATTTAGACTTTGGTATATTAGATCAAATAATGGCTGTGATTTTTTTGATCTGAAACACCGACCGAATCCTATATCTTAAAAATTGTAACAATGTTTTTTTTTTTTTTTTTTGTCTTTTTATAATGTTCCAAATGAATTCATTTGGTAAGGAATTAATTGTTTAAATTCAGTAATTGTTCAGCTTAAGTTTATTTGAGATCATTTCTTATGGAATTTATTAAATTTTAAAAATTCATTAACAGTTGACTGAATTAATTTCTCATTGTTACCTTTACAAGGCTAAAGTTTGTTTTAGAAGTAATTCTAAGTAAGTCATTAAGGAACTCATATGAACTATCAATGAATTTAGAGAAAATGTTAAGGAGTTTCTTACTGTTTCTTACGGGTCTTCTGTGCCATGATATGGGTCAACTGTCTCTGTCTAACAAGCGGATTCAAGTGGCGTTGGAATCTTAGAATCAAAGAAAGCACTGGAAAATTGTTATTGAATCTTATTTTACAAGTTTAAAAAGTAAGCTCCTCAAAATACTTTTTAAACGCATATTTCGTTCAGTGAATTTTTTTCGATAGAATGGTAGTTTGAGTTTTGGGAAAATGAAAAAGGCACACAGAACCATACCCGCGAATAGCGGGATATTTGTTGAATTTTTTTTTCAAAAATTCACCAGTTACGGCAGAAGAAGCGGCATTTATTACAACGAGCTTTAAAACTACCGAAATTTATATAATATTGATTTTGTTTGGCTTTTTCAGAATTTATATGTATATGAATATATCCTCCCAAAATTTCAAACCAATCCGGTACATATTTTCGGAGATATACCCATGTTTGTAAAGACACTTCATATCATTAGAAAGAAAGAAGGAATAAGACTTCCGATAATAATTTCTATTTTTTTAAACCATTTATATATTATTTTATTATGTTTTTATAAAAATAAAAAATCTTATTTTCGGTCATTATCATTTTTAATGAGTGAGTGAGAAATTAATCAGTCTCAAGATCACATGTTTTTACTTTAAATAAAGCAAAAAAAAAAAAACATTGGCACATTTGTTTCAAGAATTGATCTGCATTCTGCATGACAAGTTATACAGCTGTATCAGGTCGAGTCACCAATCCTCGTCAGTAACCAAAATTAGTTGATAGTTTGTTTAGTAAAAAGTTAAATTCATATACATTTGCTGAAAACAACCAACTGAGAATCCAAGCAAAGAGTTATACTTAACAAGCCTCTTCCAATATAACAAAATAAAATATAAAACAACTTTGAAACAAATATGTTTGTATATGAGTACACATTGCATACTACAATATACGTGTTTGTTTTTGTCTTGAAAAAAACAAGAAACAATTTGTTTTTGCTAAACTTACATTTAGCGTTAACCGTGCACTCCGTATTTTTATTATATTATTTTTTTATAAAAATAAAAAATCTTATTTTCGATCGTTATCACTTTATCACTTTAAGTAAAATCACATGTTTTTGAGCCTGATTAATTTCTAACTCAATACTTCAAAATTTATATTTTAATTATTCGTTCGGTCAATCGCAGGATTCATCTATCCACTAAAAGATTCTAACCCACTTTTCTGTTTGATGTAATCCAAACCAGATATATCATGACCCCAAAATGCCAAACGCTTTTTTATGGAGGACTTTTGGGAGATCGTCTACAGGAACAGATAACATCAATATTTTTACATGATCTAATTGTCATTAGTAACTTAAAAGTAGACACTATCTGAATAATTATTACTTTTATTTGTTCAATAAAATCCCTGAATATAAAAAAATATTTCAAACGTCTTTTTTGGGCCTTGCAACTGTGTACAACCCCTCGAAAAGTGCTTGCGAAAAAAATTTCTTTCTTTCTTAATGAGGCCTGACGTATCTGGAAATGTGTGGCCTGATTTGGCATGCTGTCACAACGATAAGAAAGCTCTTGAGTCGTGCTAGAACAATATCTTGCTTTTTATAACAAGGGAGGCAAATCCCCCAAATTTTTCGGAGCTTGGGCCACTGAAGAAATATTGAGCTCTTATTTACAAGGAGTTTAAGAGCACTAAAAGGGTGTCTGAAAATATACTATATACCATATACTACTTAGTTTCAGAATACCTTAACGCAGCATGACATTACAGTTAAGGTTTAATTTTGAACAATGACAGATTAACCACTGAATATTGTTTTTTAAGCTCTAATTATAGCTTCTTGTAGGTTCGACTATAAGTCAATAAGACTTTAGAAGCAGCACTAAGAATTTAGAACAAAGTAATTTTCTGGAAAATCTCAAATTTCAAAGGACGACTGGCAAATTTTTAGGCAAATCCTTTTGGAATATGAATTTACACGTGGACGTACATCGGAAATCATCGATAAAATCCACTATAGTTTTAAGTGGCCAATGAGTTAAAGTGCGCGCACTAGTTGAAGCCACATGGTTCAGTGATTTCGACGAATTGAGTATGAAAAAACTATAGGCCAGATGGGTACCGCGTTTGCTCACAATCGAGAATATGCGCAATCGCACGAATGATTCAGTTGCTGGTTTAGAGCTTTTCTCTTCTGATGAATTTCTTCGCCGATACATAAATGTTGATGAAACATGGTTTCACCGCTATACATCAGAAATGAAATAATAGTCAAAGTAATGGATGTTATCTGGTGAATCCTCCCCAAAGAAAGCAAAGACAGTGAAATCCGCTGGTAATATTATAGGCACGTCTTTTTTGGAATATGCATGGAATTATCTACATTGACTACTTTAGAAAAAGGAATAAATCGATAAAACGCCTATTTTGAAGACGTTTCCAAATTTTACTTTGCGGTTGGTTTAAAAAAGTAAAAGAATCGTTGAAAGAAATGTATCGAGCAAAAATTACGAGACTTATTAACTCCCACTCGTAAAGTAAGTAAGTAAGACGTCTATTGGGATGAATACCAATATATGTATGTGATATTGTCATACTGTGGAATATTTATGTTATTTAGTGTGGCAATCTCCTCTTTTATGAATGAACATGACTTTACTTAAAACTTGTGCAGCACCTACGAAAATAGCAGAATAATATTTTTTATCTTCGAAATATCTCGAATAGCTTTGATATACCGGACGGTAAACTATTCGATTAAAGCTCTATTTTGGACTTTTCTATATATTCTATAGTTTTGTTCTGAAGACCACTGTAATTTGCCTTAATAAATACTCTTTCTTTCTCACTCCTATTCGCCCATGTCTCAATTTGTTATGGTACGGTTGTATAAAACACAAGTGCAACATTTGGACACTTGTTTTCCGGTACTAGCAATACTATGACAACATTTACTACACACTACTGCCACGATAACGATTTAACAAATTTTCTGTAGCTTCCAAGCTTTTTTTTTTTTTGTTGAAGGTTTTGAAAATTAAAAAAATCCAGAAATACCCCAACAAAATGATTGTGCTTTTCTTGTGTTGTAGTTGTTGTTGTCGTTACTGTTAAACAGTGACCAAAAAGGCATTTTCGTTAGTTTTCCTGCAGCTGTGTTCAGAAAAAAAGTCAAAAACATTTACACACTTACAAGCACAAAGAGTCAGAGTTGACCAAGTACGATGACGAGTATGCAGAAGTATTTGTTGTTGTTAAAACGCATTTAAATGTGTGTCTGCTAATAAACGAGTAAGGATATGTATGTGTAGACTGGCCAGAATTGGGGAAATGTTGGTGTTGAACAAATTTCAATTACGAATATGGGACATTTTTGAAGAGCTTATAAAATGTTCGGTAATTTTTTGGGAATACTTAAAAACAATCTACCAAGCTACATTAAAAAACTAGTGTGATAGATTGATTGGAATAAATGTGTTCCTTATTTTCTTTTTTTATATCATACATACATATCTAAAATTCCAGAATTAATTTCTTTCAGTGGGATTTTAAACAATTCCCAGAGATCTCAATATAAAGCTATTATGAAAAACTATCACACAATGTCAAATCCTCACAGTATCAAATAGCCATATTGGAAATAATAAATTGATATCGACAATGTATAAAATTATAAAATAAATTTAAATAAAAATAAACAAAAATTTTAGCACGAAAAAGTTTATTTGAAAAAAAATCAGAGTTTCCCTTAATCGAGTATCGATATACCCGAGTTGATCGAGTAGTAAGTGGGCTACTCTAGCCGAACAAGTAGCTCGATTAGTAAAAAGTAAAATTTTTCATGTTTCAGGGCATCTAAAAAGATATATTTCGTACAAGTACCAGAAATATAATCCTTAAATTGTACTTGAATAAGACGGTTCTACTAGCATAGGCAAACTATTACTCGAAAAACCTCGACCACTTTCCATATCAGAATATGTTTGACATCATTTTACAAACATGTTCCAAAATTACATGGTATAATTTTATATATTTTTTTTTTTATTTTAAATAGAATACCAATAGATAAAATATGAAATACTAGAAGTAACTCGGTGTGCTTCGCTACCCCTCCCCCCGAATCGTAATGAAAGGCTCACGCAAAGTTCCAAGGCTCTCACTATTACAGTAATTCAGATATATTACATTTAATATTAAGTCTGTATGGGGAGAGCCACGCGCATTTATCGAATCTCGCCCATTTTTTGTCGGACTATTCACGTTAATAACAGATGACCTGAGACAAATTTACAAAGCTTTCTCTATCATAGTACTTAATACATCTTATATTAAAAAATTACTTTCTATGGGAGGTGACACGCCCACTAAAAATATTTTTAAAAATATAGCCTGTAGCATTTCCCATATTTGCAGTAAGACTCTGTGAAAGTTTCAGGAAGATCAGATAAGTTGTTACGGAGATTACGTCCTACAAACAAACAAACACACATTACCTCTTTATTATGCGAGTATAGATTATTAGTATAAATTTTTTTATTTCGATACTTGCTGATATACAATGTTTTTTGTTTTTTCATTTAGTACAACAATTATCAGATTTTTCAGCGTTCCTACCCTGGAGCAAGGTACATGTAGTTGCCCATTAGAAGAACATGGATTTTCCTAATTAGGTCTGGCAACACTTAACTATTGGCGTTGAACTTAAAATATCATTTGCCAATCTTAGTTTTTAGCGATTTTTGATTTTGCCCATTTTTGATTTTGAAGATTTTTGTTTTTGGGCGATTTTTATTATTCGCGATTTTGGGTTTGGCGATTTTTGGTTTTGGCGATATATTTTCCACGACAAATCACATTGATAACTAATGTACTTATCAAAAACCTGTCGCTTTCGTAGTACTTCATATTTTTATATAGGAGGTGCCACGCCCACTAATCCCATCCCGCCCAATTTTTATTGGACTACTCACATTAATATTTGATGGACTCGTCTTTCCCTTTTATAGAACACCAGTTATATGATATTAGATATCTATTTTGCATGGGCGGTGCTACGCCCACTGCTACGATCACGCCCATTTTTTTTTCGACTGATCATACAATGAACCTATGGGCTCATGCAAAGCCACAAAGCTCTCTCTTTGACGGTACTCCACATATATGACATTAAATAGTACTTTGCATGGGGAGTGCCACGCCAATTTTTTGTCCGACTACTCATACTAAGATCTGATGGTGTCGTTCAAAGTGTCAAAGCTTCCCTTTTTTGGTACACCTATTATATGATATCATATATTTACTTTCTACGGGCGGTGCAACGACTACTCATACTAAGATCTGATGGTGTCGTGCAAACTGTCAAAGCTTCGCTTTTTTAGTATACCAGTTATATGATACAAAGTTGTATGATACTTTGTACGGGCGATGCCACGCCCACTGCTCCGATCACGCCCATTTTTGTCTAACTAATCACATGAATAATTTACGGGCTCACACAAAGTCCCAAGACTCTCACTGTTACAGTACTCCTGCTATATGGCATTTTATATTTACTTTATGTGGCAGGTTCCACGCCTATTGGTCCGATACTGCCCATTTTTTGTCCGACTACTCGCATTAATAATAGGTGACACCAGACAAATTTGAAAAGCTCTCTCTATCACAGTACTCGAGATATATAATATTGAATTATTACTTGTATGGGAGGTACCACGCCCACTTGTCCGATCCCGCCCATTTCTGGCTTAGCCACTAATATTAACAATAGGTGACCTCACACAAATTTGTAAAGCTCTCCCTGTCATAATACTCAATATATGTATATGATATTAAAAATTTTCTTTGTGTTGTTGGTGCCACGCCCACTAAAAATATTTAAAAAATTATAGCCTATAGCACTTCCCATATCCGCAGTAAGACTCTGTGAAAATTTCAGGAATATCAGATGGGTAGTTACGGAGATTACCTCCTACAAACAAACAAACAAACACACATTACCTCTTTATAATATTAGTATAGATTGGAATGTTCTGATTAAAATTACTAGAAAAAGATCAGCTACTTTCCACTCAAATCTATGAAGATATGATCATCGTATGTATTTGTTATATATCTATTTTCAGAAAACTTCTCAAGAACACTAGAAAAATATAAATATGTATATAAAAAATATGTTTTCAAAATTTCAAAAATTTTTACATTGTCTGTAATCGACATAGATCACTAATTACACATTTTAAATTGCTCCGAACAAAATTGCGGCGTCGGTGTAGTGCTACTCGACTGATATTGACTACTTTCTATACAAATGTGATGTAATTTTGCATATTCAGACACTAATTATACTGTTGGCAAACTGCTACTCGAAAAACTTTCCATAAAAATGTGTGAAAATATACACACCATTGAAATTTGGCATCGATTTACAAAAAACATATATATATATATAAATATATATGTATACAAATTTATAGATTTTAGAGTTGTAAATATAAGGCATTACTTTTTCAAATTTCAAAGTAATCCAGCGAAATTGTGACTTGGACAAACTACTTCTCGAAAATGATCAAAAGTGTGAAAATTTGCTCTTGTTTGAAGTTTGATGGTATTTTCCAGAAAATTTTCCACAATGACTTATTAAAAATTTATATTTCGTAAAGCTGTATATATAAAAATAATATTTCCTACAAGTTTAAAGCATTTCACCAAAAATTGAACCTTGGCGGAACTAGTACTCAACATAAAAATTGAAATTAAAAATCCCAAAAAAAGAACAAGATCAGGAAAATAATTGTGGTGCTGGTCCATTACTATTGAAAAAAGCTCGACCACTTTCCATATTCCAAAACTACATGGGAAATTTCCAAAACTACATGGGAACAACAGATTATTTTCCTAAAATATAAAATCACACGAATGAAAGGTGTGGGGTGGGCGAACTACTACTCAAAAAAGATCGGAAATAAAAAAATTTGCAAAAAGAAAAAATGAATTACAACGAATGCAACTGGCTACATTCGTAGATGACGCATATAAAATTTTAAGCCATTCCGACCAAAATTATGCAGTTACCGAACTACAACTCGAAAAAGCCAGTTTCCATACAAATATGGGGATTTCCACATAACTGAAGAAAATTTTAATAAACAACTTATTTTTTCTAACATTATATGAAAAAATGTCTAAACTTTTATAATATGGAAATGCCCATATACGATTTAGAAAAATTATTTAAGGACACATGGCACAATTTTTTACTTTCTAAAATTGTAAATACGAGGATAGTACGTCCTTAAAATTTCAAAGCATTCGGACAATAACTTTGCTGTTGGTGAACGTCCACTCGAAAAAGATCACACACTTTCTAATTTTATTAAAAATGCTTTCCCATAATTAAAATTTCCCAAAATTTTCAGCGCTGAAAATTATGTGGGGTGCCCATATACGACCTATATCGACTTCATTCAATTTAAATAAAAAAAATTCGTTTTTTATATATGTTCAAAAAAACAAGTAAGAAAATTATACGATACCCTATACCATGGCTTAGAGAACCTATCTCTTCGGTCCAACTAAGTCTATACATATAGAAAATAAGCATAAACCAAATTTGAGTGGCATCTATAATATTAATTGGCTAGGCGATTTCTTGTGACTGATGTTTTGTTCTACCATTTTATCCCGATTTTGACCAAACGTATATTATTTGAAAGGTATTTCTTTTTAGCCGATTTGCAGATTAACAGATTTTTAAATTTTTGTCCTTTATTTTGAGTAAATTGCATTTAAATTTGCTACTAACACATACATAAAATTATACAATGCTATGTGTCTGTTTATTAAATTTGTTAATGTGTTTGTATTAAAAATGGGTTTGTTTTTTTTTTTATATGGGGGCTATGACACAGAATTTCCATATGGGGTTTATTTTTGGACAACAGATAAATATATGTAATAAACACATACAACTCCAATTTGATATGAAATTTTTTGATGAATCGCAAAAATCAATGTTTACACTCTTTCAGAGTGCAGTAAACACTTAAAGATACGAGTTATATTTAGTGTGTTAGTTAACTGATACATAAGTTACGTTTAAGTCAAGAAAACGCTTCGTTTTGTACCCTTACTTAAGTTTAATTCCGGTTTTCTTAGTAGCACCTAAAAATTGAGAAGTTAAAAAAATATGCCTGTATATTGGAAGTTTTGTTTATGAGCCCCGTTTGGCCCCATTAAGATCTGGATGCAGTTTGTAGTTGGACATATTTTGTAACAAAATTTCGCAGGTGCAGGTTGCACAAACTTGCACTTCATGGTTTTCGAGGACTTCGAAAAAAAAAAACGGTGTTTTACAAGGCAAAAACCTAATAAAATTGAACGTGTTACGGTATTTGTCGAAAAGTTGCTAATATAATGGTTTTGGAGGCCGCTGATTTCGAATCTGAAGTCAAAATTTCTAAAATGAAAATGGCGGACCATTTTTCTCAAAACAAAGCGCATTTCCACTAAACTTTGTTTTAAGCGGTTTTCGGGGTCGCTGATCTCAAATCTGAATTCAAAATTTCAAAAATCAAAAGGGCGGACACAAAATGTCGGAGCATTTTTTTTTTTTAACTAATCCCATTTGCACTAAATTTTGTCTTAAGGGGTTTTCAGAGTCCCTGATGTCAAATCTGAAGTCAACATTTCAAAAATCAGAATGGCGGTCGCAAAATGGTGGACTTTTCGTCTTAAAACTAAGCGCATTCACATTAAACTTTGTCTTCGGGTCTTCAGATTTGAGATCAGTGACACCGAAAACCCCTTAAGACAAACTTCAGTGGAAATGCGCTTGGTTTTGAGAAAATAGGTCCACCATTTTGTGTCCGCCATTTTTAGTTTAGAAATGTTGACTTCAGATTTGAGATCAGCGACCCCGAAAAACCCTTAAAACAAAATTTAGTGCAAATGGGATTAACTAAAAACATATGGTCCATATATGCTTTTTGAAATTTTGACAACCATGAAAACTAAATAGTACACATATTTACGCGGATCGGAAGACCCGTTTATTTATTGCCAGCTTTTCGATTTAATAACGGTGCCACTCAAATTTGATTTATGCTTATTTTCTATATTCAATTATGACCGCAATATATTTTGATCTAAGACCCATTTCTCAAAATTCATGGTCGTTCTAGACCAACTATAATTTTTTAACCATTGCCTGAAGTTAATACTTATTGCAGCAATGTTGAAGAAGTACAGTACTATTGTGCCAACCCATTCATCTCTGATTTTACATCTGTGTGTATTTGCCATTATCTGTTTTTTGTCGTTCGTGTTAATTTATGGTCACATTTAGTACTACTCTATTTTTTCAGTTAAAACAAACATCCTAGTTATAAGTATGACTTGATACATTTGTGTTTGTGTTCCTTACAATCTTTGTTAAAAAAAGATTCAGTTTGTATTAAAAAAAGTTTTTTTATATTTTTCTTTTTTAAATTTTATCCTAGAGCAACAACTTGTATTCCCACTTTCAACATTTTACTATGATAATCCTTTTTTATACCCTACACAGCAGTGTGCAGAGTTTGTTATTCAGTTTGTAATTATAGAAACAAGTCTGGAACCCATAAAATATATATATTATTGATCCTTAGAACAAGCAGAGTTGATATGGAAATGTCCGTCTGTTCATCTTTGGAAATCGAGACCACGCCTTGATTAGGTCAGCTTGGTTGCTCATTTTAAGTGAAAACGATTTACTGGTATCCTGAGCATGTTGGCATATTTAATCATCAAAATCGGTGAAATAGGTCCCGATATTTCCATGAAAATTTTAACAAGCTCTCGAAAAAATTTCTTTTTTTATATTGTCCTTGTTATTGTTGTTATTCCAAATTTAGTTTTTTGTGTGGTACTCGTAGCAGTAATTATTGTTGTTGTTTTTGCGGTCATTGTGGTCATTATGGTTGTTGTGCTTTTAGCATTTGATTCATGAGTGTGTTTGTATGGTAATACTCCACGTGTCCACAAGTGCAAGTCGTGCGGCTCAAAGTTAACATGGCGTTGCCGGCGACTTTTTCTTTAGTGATCAAGCCGTCGAATTAACCATTATAGTTAATTTTTTTCTTTTTAAATATTAGTATAAATAAATGGTTAGAAAAAAGAGAAAATGTATTGTGTTGTATAGTGGTATAGGGTATAATGAGCACTCCCGCTGACCTATTGAGTACGTGAAAGTGATTCCACAGACGGACAGACAGACATCAGTATATCATATCCGCTTGTTATAAAGATCACGAACATATATATATTTTCTAGGGTATAGATGTTTTTTATAATTACTACAAACGAATGACAAACGTACATGTACACCCTGCACACTGGTGTGTGGAGGGTATAAAAAGTCGATTAAAAATAGGTTTTCTGGAAAAATGCATCTTCCTTTAAAAAAAATTCCTTTTCTTAAAAAGAGTACCTTACTTATAAAATTAGATTTTTAAAAATACATTTTCGGAAAAAGTACCGTTTCTTAAAAAAAGGATATTTTCCAAAAAAGTAACTTTTCTTAAAACCAGACCTTTTCTTTAAAAAAATCGATTTAAAAAAAATTGGTTTTCTTGAAAAATTCCTCTACCTTTTCTTAAAAAATTATCTTTTCCTCAAAAAAGAGTACCTTACATTTTCTGAAAAAGTAGCGTTTCTTAAAAAAGTTAATTTTCTTTGAAAAGTAATCTTTTTATAAAAAGGTATTTTCATCATTTTTCAATGGGTAACTCGCTCCTTGCCACTAACTAGTATCATATAATTTAGTTATATTTTAAAGTTTTTCTGCCATCTAAAGGGTGATTTTATAGCTATTATCTTTTTGGCAACACTGGTTTAAACAGCTGACGCACGTTTCGTGTTTTATTTCATTGTCAAACATCTTCAGTTTGGTCTATAATTTAACCAAGAATCGTCTTACACAACGCTTGCAAGTTATTGAATTATATTATCAAAATGCGTGCTCTGTTAAGAAAGTTCATCGCGCGCTTCTTCCATTTTATGGTCAGTTTAATCGACCCACTGAAGCGGCTATTCGCGCTGTTGTGACTTAATTTCGCACCAAATTTACATTGTTGGACATTAAACCACCAACACGCTTACGTAGAGTGCAAACTGAAGAAAATATCGCAGCTGTATCGGCCAGTGTTAATGATGACCATCAATTATCGATTCGTCGCCGTTCGCAGCAATTGGGCCTCTGTTACTCAACAACGTGGAAAATTTTGCGGAAGGATTTAGGCGTGAAGCCTTTCAAAATACAGCTGGTGCAAGAATTGAAGCCGAACGACCTACCGCAACGTAGAATTTTTGGTGAATGGGCTCTTGGAAAGTTGGCCGAAGATCCACTTTTTTACCGAAAAATTGTGTTCAGCGACGAAGCTCATTTTTGGCTCAATGTTTACGTAAATAAGCAGAATTGTCGATTTTCGAGTGAATATCACCCAGAAGCATTGGAAGAGCTACCAATGCATCCAGAAAAAGTCACAGTTTGGTGCGGTTTATGGGCTGGTGGCATCATTGGACCGTACTTCTTCAAAGATGATGCGAATCGTAACGTAACTGTGAATGGTGAGCGCTACCGAGAGATGATATCCAACTTTTTTTTGCCCAAAATGCAAGAGCATGACTTGCATGACATGTGGATTCAACAAGACGGTGCCACATGCCACACAGCACACGCAACAATGGACTTATTGAGAGACAAGTTCGGTGAACATTTTATTTCACGTTCGGGACCGGCTAATTGGCCGCCTAGATCGTGCAATTTAACGCCTTTAGACTATTTTTTGTGGGGCTATGTTAAAGCTCATGTCTATACAGACAATCCCGCTTCAATTGACGCATTGGAAGACAACATTGAAGCATTTATTCGTGAGATACCGGCCGAAATGTTGGAAAGAGTATGCCAAAATTGGACTAAGCGGATGGACCATTTGAGGCGCAGTCACGGCCAACATTTGCATGAAATAATCTTCAAACATTAAATTATATGGACCGTACTACCGATTCAAATAAAGATTTCATGCATTTTTCTGAATTTTATGTGTTTTTTTTTTGGAAAACTTTCCTATAGCTCTTAAAAAATCACCCTTTATTTTCAATAATAAATCGTTTCTTTATATTGACTTAAAACAATAAAATGTCAAATTAAATTATGTTAGAAATTCTTGTCACTTTTTCTTTCATACACTTCAACAATTTCAACAGGTTTACATAGCAAAATACCTTGTTGCTTCACTCAACTGTGGTTAAGGAGAGAACAAAAAATCGCATTGTCAGACAAAAAACAATGGGGTAAGAAAAACCAAAAGTAACTGGGAATTTAATAAAACATCAATTTTTTATCCCTTTATTAGTTTGCATACTTCATCGTACAACAAGGATTACAAACCAGCAACAGCAACGGAAAAAATTTGAATCTAAACTTCTTGTAAAACTCTTCCTCATATATAATTTTCATGCATTAAAAATCGAATTAGAGTGAAAAAAAAATTGTCTACGTAGCTAAGTTTGCTATAAATCTGATTTGAAATAATTTTTATACAATTGGTGCACTCAAATATATATATATATATTTTTTTTAATTAAATATAAATGGATGTAGCTTACCGCGTTTTCTTTGTAAGAAAGTAGAAAAACTCCTGCTAATCATTATTTTATGCAGAATAGACACTCAAACTCTACTTGGGTGACTCTATTTTCATATTATTCTTCTCTTTCTTTTAACTACCAAAATAAGCTATTTTCAATTAAATTACATGATATTCAATAAACCAATTACATTTTCATATACCTTTAAAGCTAAGGTAAAATATATTCAATATTTGATTTCACAATTTATGCATAACATAAAATTTTGTATTTTATTTAAACGCAAAAAAACACTATCACGAAATAAAAACAAAAACTAAACAATTGTCAAAATGCCAAATTTTTGTTTTACACAACAGGGCGAATCATTTCATTGTAGATCATTATTTGTATGGTGTAATTGTCATGACTAAATAACAATATGGTCTATGAACTAAATGTATTTAACAATACGTTAACTAATTCATGTATATAAGATGTACTGAATAGATTACCATTTAAAGTCATGGGTACATGTCTGGACTTATGAAATACGTAAACAAAACACACCAACCTAGTACTAAGAATCAGATTTGACAGTTGCCCCTGTAGTTACTAACAGCAATTTACAATAAATTTAGTTTAGTTTTTCGTAGTTTATTGCGCTTCGGTGTCCAATTTATTAAGTTTTGATTAAATAAAAATTATACAATTTTATGAATAATTTACGTACATACAGTGGCAAGATTTTAAATAGCACGTTTTATAAAAAAAATATGAACACACTTAATTTTTGTTTCTACTACTTTTAGGACTTTTAGTATTGATGTTAACCACAACTACTTCTTTATCAAATGGAACCAAAATGTTTAAAATTTTCTCAAATTTTTTTATTTTTTCGACAAATTTGATCGACAAGTTAAATAGCACACATTAGTTAAATTTAAAAATCATTTTATTTCCATAAAAATAACTAAGTGAAATTAAGTTAATTTGACTAGTTCTTTGTTGGATAATCTTTATTTTTATTAACGGCAGTGATCGAACATTGACGATAAAAATTTTTGACATCTTTCCAATGGTATAGAATACCATGCTTTTTGGATTCCTTCCCACATTCTCCACCGATTCTCCACAGATTCTCCACCGGGTTTAGATGCGGTGATTCGGCGGGCTATTGTACATGATCGATTTTATCAATGAGCCATTTTTGTACAGATTTTGCAGTACGTTCAGACTCCTTATCTTGTACCAACTTACATTTAAGAGGCATTTCTTCCTCTACATAGAGTATCTGCTAAAATGTTTTTGTGTCCATTGTCCCTCTATACGCGTAATTGGACCCACTCCATACCAGAAGAAGCTTCCCCAGACTTATATATATATATATACTTATATATATATATATATATAATATATATATATACCAATATATATATATATATTGGGTTAAATTCTGTGTTTGGATCAAATACCTTTTTTCATAAGATCCGAAGCGATTAAATGTTGATTCATCCATAAAAAGAAATTTTAGCGTTTCTTAATGATCCTTAGCAAAATTCATGTAGTCTGTTTTTATTTGTGCTTCTGGATAAATTAATGTAAAATTTTTCCTGAATTTGTTCCCTAATTCTGATTGCAGTCCAAAAGGGGATCCACCTTGCATATTCGAACTATAATATGGTCGGCTCTCTCGGTCGTCTTTCTACGCCGTTTTGAATAATGTTATCTGTGGATTTCTGGAAATTTCCTACCCCTTGTTTCGATCGCGGTGATCAGAGCAGCACCCTGGATAATTTCAGGGTACCTCGGAATTGCATCTTTTTTGCTAAATTTGAAGAACGGTAAAATTTATCTACCTCCTTTAATGCTCCGACTCCACAGCCCTGCTAAAAATATATTTTTTTTTTATTTGTATGTAGATAATTTACACATGGTATATTTTAGACTTCCGGTTTATTAGTACAATTGATCTAACTTTAACACTTTTTTAAAATAGAACCTTTCTTTTTTGCTATTTAAAACTATATAAAAATAACAACAGCACTTAAAAAACAATATAACTGTAAAAAAAATTCATATAAAAACAATCTAATCAATTATAATAAAACAATTATTACAATGTTTAATATAAGTTGTTTTTTGTTCTACCGTTTTATCCCGATTTTGGCCAAACGTATATTATTTGAAAGGTATTTCTTTTTAGATGTTCACCAGATTTACAGGTTTTTAAATTTTTTCCTTTATTTTGAGTAAATTGCATTTAAAGTTGCTACTATCACATACATAAAATTAAACATATGCTATGTGTCTTATTAAATTTGTTAATGTGTTTCTTAATGAGTTTGTCATCTCCATACACAATAATAATAAACCAAAAAAGTGTTGGTTTGTGAATTGGCTAAGTTGAAAGTTGCCTAGAAATTGCACTCGAATTTCTGCTAATATTAAAAATTGTGAACGTCTGAAAATGACGTTTACAAAAAAAAAAATATATTGTATTTCTAACTCTGATACTAATAAAAAATCAACAATCAAATTTAGCACATGTACAGAAGTGTAAAAAAGAGAATCAGCCACAACATATTTTTTTATATTTTTAAATATGCCTTTTGAGATATTCCACCACTATCGTGTTATAATTGTAATCGTACCTTTTAAAGAGTTCCAAAATTGGAACAGTTGGATAGAACATTCATGCCAAATATTATCGAATACAATATTTTTAATTATTATTTAATATTGCATAGATTAAAAAGTTCAATTTTTGTTATAATAAATGTCTGTTGGCATCTTTGGGAGATGTTTAAAACAATATCCATAGAAGTTAATACTTTGAAGCAATGAAGTCACTTTTTTTAATGATTTGAAAGTGTGCAATTTATTTATAAAGCATCAGATTTTCATTTTAAAATAAAATCTTGTTTACATCAATTCTTCCACTCATTAAAATTCAGAAGAACTCCCAATACAATAGAGCCGTATAATAGGAATGAATATGAAAATCGTCAAAATAGTATGTGAATACATTCAATAAACATATAAATGATAAAATAAGTAGAGACCGAATGAGAAAGAAATAGAAATGAGAACAACAAGAACCGGAAATGAAAAATACACTACATAAGCTTTAAAACAAAATTGCACTCATAAAAATTGCAGTAGTAAAAACAAAAAAGTAATCTTATATATGAGAAAAGAAAACTAAATTCAAACTTTTACAATGTCAAAATTTGCTGAATACAAAATAAATGTTAATAAATAAAATTAATTGCAGTGAACTTGAATTTTTTACAAAATTACCAAAATAAATTTTTTTATTGTAGTAGCTTTTTTACATAATTCTTTTTTTACGTGCAGTGGGATAAATTTCTATTTCACAATACAATCACAAAAACAGCGTAACATGTGAGCGTAAGACAAAATCGGTGTGACTTATGATTGAATTGGTGAAAAAATTATGATTATTATGAAATAAAAATTAAAAATTAAAAATAAAAATTGGAAAATGAAAAATTGGAAAATGAAAAATGAAAAATAAATAATTAAAAATTAAAAATAAAAAATGTAAAATAAAAAATGAAAAATAAAAAAAGAAAAATGGAAAATAAAAAATTAAAAATAAAATATGAAAAGTGAAAAATAAAAGATGAAAAAGGAAAAACGAAAAATTAAAAATAAAAAATTAAAAATTAAAAATAAAAAATGAAAAATGAAAAATGAAAATTACAAGTATAAATATATATATGTATTATATTAAAAAAGTGCCATAAAAAATCTTTAACTACTAGATGTTTACACATCTCCCCTGTGATCCGACTCACATGAAATTTTGTTTTGAGTGTATGAATTTATCTATGCAAATTTGCATAAATTGGCCAGCAAAATACCATATACATACATACATATATGTACATATGAGTACTTCCATGTCAAATCGACATGGGCAACCAAATTTTTGTTTATTTAAAAATTGCCAATGTATTTTCCTAATTATTGAACACATGTTTCAGGAAAGAAAATTGTTTTAAAAGTTATCGCATTTCAAAATTTTCGAAAAATTTTGGAAAACCAACCGGTATGCAAACATTCAAATTGATGCGGAACGCATTAACTATGCTCATCATATTTTTTAATTTAAAAAAAACTAACCCATAAAAACCAAGTTTTTATTATACTCCCACTCTTTGTAAATTAAGTTAACCGTATCTTAGTTTAAAATTGTAAATTCTAAAGTAAAAAATTGGTTTTTCAATATTTTTTCATCGTCGCCACGAGGAAAGTTTGTTCGACACTACGAATTAAAATAGATAGATTTACGTGAAGATCGGCAAGCAACTTATGACTAAGTATTGTCCTACAGGTTTTATTTTTAAACTACTGATTAATAGATGTAATAAACACACACATATCAAAACAAGTTAGAAAATTATAGTCGGTCTAGACCGACTATACGATACCCTATACCATGCGTTTAGAGACCCTATCTCTTAGGCCAAACTAACTGGACATAGAAAATAAGCATAAACCAAATTTGAGTGGGATTTTTATTAATTTTTTTGGCTGCAGATATGAAAAAGTTCATATCGGATGCTATATCTATATGGGGACTAGGCCCAAAATTGGACCGATCCTGACCATGTTTGGTAAAGTCTCTTGTATTTTGCAAAAATATATTCAAACAAAATTTGAGAAGAATCAGTGCAATATTTTTGTTTTTTGATAGATTTAAGTGAAGATCGGGAAGCAGCTCTATATGGGGCCTATGAGTTTTCCCATAGGGATCATTTATGGACTACTCATTAATGGATGTAATAAACCCATACAAATCCAATTTGAGTAAGAGCTGTATGTCAATTTGGATCTTATGGCAATTTATGTCGATTTCATTTGTATGGGGGCTAGGTCTGAACATGGACCGATTCTCACCAATTTCAATAGCGTTCATTCTATGGCCAATATGCTTATGGACCAAATTTCATCAAAATACATTCTTATTTGCGACCAGCAGTTTGATTACAAAGTTTACATGGACACACAGACGGACGGACGGGCGGACATCGTTAAATCTAATCAGATAGTGATTCTGATTCGATTCGTATAATAAAAGATGGGTCTAGGTCAAATATTTTTGGTAGTTACAATCAGCAGCACAAAGTCATTATACCCAAACCACATAGTGGTATAGGGTATAATTAACCGAGATCTACACGATAATTTGGATTCTGTGGCAATTTAAGTCGAAATCATAGAGGTCATTTGTATGGGGACTAGATCTGAACATGCACCGACTTTCACCAATTTCAATAGCGTTCGTATACAGTCGATAAAGGCTTAAAAAATATTTATATATATGGAGGATTTCATGTCAAGTGCACCAACTTTTGAAACCGATGTCTTCCGATCGATATGAAATTTGTACCAAGGTTAGTCCTATTGGATAGTAATTTAGACACAATTTTTCAACAAGATCGGTCCAGATCTCTCTGAGTTAGAGGGGATCAACATTTGACATTTTGGCCAAACAGGTGTTTTTTCTCATCCATGTTACTTATTACCTATTGTTCTTAGAAAATTTTCTCCCAAAGAGTTTAGATAGCTATTTCTTCAATATTTCGGAAGAAAATACTTAAAAAAAAAAAAAATGTTTGACTTTTTTTTTTGCTAAATTAAAGCATTTTTTGCCTTTTTTAAAAAAAGGGCATTTTTTTTCATAAGAAAGCTTAGGATTTTTCCTTTAAGAACTTTTTGGTCGCTTAGTGGGATGGGAGTGGGATATCTATCAAAATAAATGTTTTGTAACTCAAGACAACGGTTTTTCAATTTTTCACAAATGCACTATTTTGAATTTTCTCCTATTTGTGTCTAAAACCTTACAAATAAAACTTATACTGAGAAACTAGACAAACTAAACTTTCCGAAGGTATATACATACCTAACTAAAATTTTATACCCTCGATACTGTAATACCCAGAATATGTTAACCTCAGGAAAAAAATCGCTTTTTTTTCTATAGAAATGTTGAAAAATTATTATTTTTTATTTATTTTTAATAATAATTAAATTAATGTATAATAATAATAATATTAAAAATAAAAAGATAAATAATTTATTAAAATTTAATCTTAATTGCATTAGATCCATTTATATCATAACTATTTTTATACTTAATTTATTGTAGCTGATGAAGTATTTAAGTCTTGTAAATTTTTAAATACCCAGTCTTTCATCTAGCTTTTTTGTCGCCTTTATTTACTGCGTTTTTTTGTCAATCCTTCCTTGGCGTTACTAGGTTCAGCTGTTGATTTCGCTGCTGGTTTATTTGTTGTCTTTGGAAAGAAATCGCATTGAATAGAGGCAGAAAACTTTTTCAACTTGAGCCTTCCATCGACAGGTGGTATAAAAGCATGGTATTGAGCGGTGCCATCGATTGTTACCGCAGTATCGAATCTGCTCTTCATTGTTTTTAATGTTTCCTGATGATCCTCTTTGCTACTAAAAACTATTTTAGTTTCTTTACAATAACTCTTTGCCCAATGGAATAAAGCAGTCGCATCTAAGATGCGATCTTGATGAGAGCACTGGAGGCTATACTTCGCTGCATTTCTTTTAAGGTTTGCTCCAATACCATCACATGCTCATTTACCATGAACAGTAGGATGAAAATGCCACTCAGCTGGCATTCCAAAATCTTTTTCATGGGCCATAAGATTTGTCAAGCTACTTTTGTTTTTAAAATGTTGACGAGCTCCGTCCGAAACGTAGTATACCTTCTTTATTGTAAATTTAGATTTTAGAAATTTTAGTATTCTCTTCTGGTACTCATAAACTGCAACGGTATCATGTTTTAAATCGTCGGATATGATTGCCATACTTTTGTGTTCCTGTTTTTCATCTTTCATGTAGTAAATAACTATTGTGAATATAGTTGCTTGGTCGTTATTGAAGTGGAATGCTTGTATGGCATCCTGAAGAAAGAAAAAGAAACAGCATAGTTTTTATAATTTTGCCTTTTTAGTTTGGATCTTACTGTCTCAGTAACTATTAAAGTTTTCTGTTATTTTATATTTATACAAACTAGCAGATTCCAGCGGTAGAAATCGAGTGCAAATTCTAGGAAATTTTATTTTTTAATTTAATAAAGACCCTAAAGGTATGCTTCACATTCATTTCATATTAAATGAATAAAACAAACTCAACACATTATCACAATCACATTAACAAATTTAATAAACACACACATAGCATTGTATAATTTTATGTATGTGTTAGTAGCATTTTTAAACGATCATAACTCCAAAACAAGTAAGAAAATTATAGTCGGTCTAGACCGACTATACGATACCCTATACCATGCGTTTAGAGATCCTTTCTCTCAGGACCAACTAACTGGATATAGAAAATAAGCATAAACCAAATTTGAGTGGGATTTTTATTAATTTTTTCGGCTGCAGATATGAAAAAGTTCTTATCGGATGCTATATCTATATGGGGACTAGGCCCAAAAATGGACCGATCCTGACCATGTTTGGTAAAGTCTCTTGTATTTTGCAAAAAATATATACAAACAAAATTTGAGAAGAATCAGTGCAATATTTTTGTTTTTTGATAGATTTAAGTGAAGATCGGGAAGCAGCTCTATATGGGGCCTATGACTAAGAGTTGTCCAATAAGTATCATTTTTCGACTACTGATTAATGGATGTAATATATACATACAAACCCAATTTGACTAAGATTTGTATGATAATTTGGATCTTATGGCAATATATGTTGATTTCATAGGGGTCATTTGGGCTAGGTCTGAACATGGACCGATTCTCACCAATTTCAATAGCGTTCATCCGATGGCCGATAAAAGATTAAATACCAAATTTCATCAAAATATATTCATATTTGCGACCTGCAGTTTGTTTACAAACTTTACATGGACACACAGACGGACGGGCGGACGGAAGGACATCGTTAAATCGAATCAGATAGTAATTCTGATTCGATCGGTATAATTAAAAATGGGTGTAGGTCAAATATTTTTGGTTGTTACAAACAGCAGCACAAAGTCATTATACCCAAACCACATAGTGGTATAGGGTATAAAAATGTTCCAGACGATGAAAGTCTGTAAATCTGGTTAAGAGCTAAAAAGAAATACCTTTCCATTGATAAATTTTTTGTCAAAATCGGGGTAAAAATGTGTTTTTGTATATGTGTATGCTTTTGCCTACTACAATATACTTGTTGTTTTATTAGTGTAACTCTTTGCTTGGATTCTCATTGAATTGGTTTCACAGCAAAGGTATATGAATTAACTATTCACCAAACAAGCTGTCTACTGCTTTTGGTTTCTGATGAGGGTTGGTGACTCTTCCCAAAACAGCTGTATAACCTGTCATGCAGAATATAGATCAATTTTTTAAACAAACGTATATTTTTTGAAAGGTATTTCCTTATAGCCGATTTGTAGATTTACAGATTTTTAAATTTTTTCATTTATTTTGAGTAAATTGCATTTAAAGTTGCTACTAACACATACATATATGTGTGTTCATTAAATTTGTTAATGTGTTTGTAATAAAAACGAGTTTGTTTTTTGTGTTGATTTGTGAATTGGCTATAATTTATAAGCATACTTTTAGGGTCTTTATTTAATGAAAAAATAAAATTTCCTAGAATTTGCACTCGAATGTCGAATTTTAGTATAAAAATAAATAATTTTAATAAGTTTTATATATTAACAAAAAACTCATATGAAAATTTTACAGTTTTCATAAAATAAAATACTGGCGAAGCATTAAATTAAATTAAAATACTTTAACACTATGTTTCAAAATTTAGAGAAAAATATGTAATTCTTTATGCCCTCCACAGAGGGTATACATCAGTTTGCCATTCCGTTTGTAACACATCGCCATATGAATTTGCGAACCCCTTATAACAACTTGAGTCGATATAACGACGTCCGCCTGTCCGTCTGTCTGTTAGCATAATATTGTTTGTCATTATTTCGAGCAGGTTGTTGTTAAAAATGGGGTAAATTTGGCGTCACTATGCAAAAATATGACCTAAAATGTGATGACACCTCTAAAAACATGCTATAAAATTTCATATAAAAAGCTAAAAATAGAAAAAAATACAAGTAAGAAAATTATAGTCGGCCAGGCCGACTATACGATACCATATACCTAGGTTTAGAGTCCATATCTCTTCGGTCCAACTAATTGGATATAAAAAATAAGCATAGACCAAATTTGAGTGCCATTGTTATTAATTTTTTTGGCTGCAGATATGAAAAAGTTCTTATCGGGTGCTATATTTATATACCAACTAGGTCGAAAAATGGACCGATCCTAACCATATTTGGTAAAGTCACTTATATTTTAAAAAAATATACACAAACCAAATTTGAGAAAAATCTGTGCAATATTTTTGTTTTTTGATTAATTTAAATGAAGATCGGGAAGCAGCTATATATGGGGCCTATGACTAAGAATTGTCCTATAGGGATTTTTTTTTTGGTCTACTGATTAATGGATACAACGAACACATACAAGCCCAATTTGACTAAGATATATGTGATAGTAGGGGCCATTTGTAAGAGGACTGGGTCTGAGCATGTACCGATTTTCACCAATTTCAACAGTGTTCATCCTATGGCCGACAAAAGGTTATATACCAAATGTTATCAAAATATATTCATATTTGCGACCTGTAGTTTGATTACAAGGTATACATGGACACACAGACGGATGGACGGACATCGCTAAAATGACTCATAAAGTGATTCTGAGCTGATGGTATAATAAAAGATGGGTCTAAGTCAAATATTTTTGGTAGTTAAAAACAGCAGCACAAAGTCATTATACCCAAACCACATTGTGGTATAGGGTATAAAATATATATTTAATATGAATTAATTTAGAAAACTCAAAAAAATTTTAGTTACAAATTTAGACCAACGCTGGACATAGAAAAATATTAAAAATTTCAATAACAACTATTCTTGAAGGCTATTTTTTCAGAATGTTTATTAAAGTTTTGATACAAATGTGAAGAAATGAAGGGGATTATCCAGAAAAAATTTCCAATTATGAGGACACGCTTCAAAATGTCAAATTTAAGATCTTTTCCCCACTTCGTAGTTTAAGAAAATTTAAAAAGTTATCCATAGGACTTTTTAAAGAAGTATTGCTTATTTCATATTATTTTTAAAGAAATTTAAAAGCTTTTATTTGCAGAAAACCAAAAAAAGGTTTGGCGAAAAATTTTAATTTTAATTTTTGGAATCAAATATCATCTAAACCATAAGTGATAACAATGCAATTTTTTGTTAATATTTTTATGTAGATTGCAAAAAGTAAAAAAACATTGATTCATCTTTATCCATCATGAGGTGGTTATCTTTGGTTCGCAGTAACTCATCATGTGTTGTAACAGGGTATCTACACCTAATATTTTGTTCCAATCTGACCAATAGTTTAGAATAGTTTGTACATTTATTACCATTTTTTCTTTTGAACCACTGTGTTTCTCTATAGTTTCATGTGTATAAATATATGATGTTTATGTATACAAATTTTTTATAAACATAGTTGTATTGAATGTTTAATTATAAATATTGTTTAAAAACATTATTTATACATAAATAATACACACATGTGTATAATGTATAAAACCAAAGAAAATACGATTCGTTTATGGTGCAGCTTTGTAAAAATTCGTAAAAAATATAATCCATGGCTTCTTCATTCTGAAATTTACGGAATATCTAAAAAAAATAAATGGAAATATAAAGTTTTATTATGGAAATATGGATTTAAAAGTTTTATATGGGCTGATTGTGCAGTACACTAATGAAAGTTAAAATCAAAAAAAGTAGTGAAATATTATTATAAAAATTAAATTGAACAAATTAAAAATAAGTATGACCTGACCAAAAATCTTTAAAACGACCATTAACTATTTTTACAACTTTTTGTAATAAATCAATCTGTATCATTTATTCATATTTTCCAAAATTTAAAAAAAATCGTAATCATAGAATTCAATTTTTACCGAAAATCGTACGTTTTGATTTGGAGTAACCCATATCTATTCAAGAATATTTGATTTTGAAACAAAAGAAAAACAACGAAAGAGAATGGCGAATGAATAAATCGCCCAAATGTTGATGTTTAGTAATGAAATTCTCATATAAAAGTTACTATTATTAAACCAATACAAATAGATATGTGTTTGCTACTGAGTTATGTTTATATATACATATATATGTATATATATGTATATATAAACATATGTGTGTGTGCGAGTGTCAGCAATTGTCTGTGTATTCAGTGGTTGTTTGGATATTGCTGCGATTTATTGCATTATCAATAAAGTGAATAAATATTGAGGTTATTGTGGCGTGATAACATTTTAAAATACCACCACCGTTAAAAAGAACATCAAAATATTATTTGCAACTGACCAGGGCAACGAGTAAAATAGTGCACAAGAACATTAATGGTAGTATACACACATTGACAACAAGTGAATACAGTTATGTTAATACTCATGTGTTCAATAGCGAGGTCAGAGTTACTGAAATAGAGCGATTATTTGATAACTGTCAAATTTTTTAAATACCTGAACAAGTTTTAAAGTTATCGTAAAAACGAAAAGGTTGAAAAATATTTACGTGATACCATAAAAATTGGTTACTGAAATTCGATCCACTCTAATGTACAACATTGTTTATTGACTCATTTACAGTGACACAAAGAGTATTAAATAAGGCGGGTATAACTACCTCAACCGAGGACATAATTATATGTTAGGTGTTTTTGTCATTTGACAAGATATCGCGCCACCAGCATATTATGTTAAAAATTTTATCTTCAGGGGCCAAATCACCGCATTCGTTATAGAAATTTTTCGATCGAAATTATTTTTTTATTTCTCAAAATGAAATGTTAAGAACAATTTTTTTCTCACAGTTGAAGAATTATGGCCTCTGGTTAAGAAGAAAAACGAATCGTGGTCGAGTGTTTGTCCGTCTTCTTCAAATATTAAACCAAAATATGGAATTTCGATTGATTTTACTCGATATCGAATGCGGTGATTTGGCCCCAGTTTGGACATCTGTCAACAACATATTGATCCTTACATAACCAAACAACTTTTTACATCTCTTGTAAGACCTATTTTAGAATATGGTTCAATAATATGGGATCCCTTCTATAACATTCATATCCAACGAATCGAGTCTGTACAGAAACAATTTCTACTCTTTTGTTTACGTGGCTTACCTTGGAATTCTGCAATAAATCTACCTTCATACGTTGATCAACTTAAATTAATAAAATTACCTACTTTGGAAAGCCGTAGGACTATGCTAAAAGTAACATTTATGATCAACCTAATTAATGGTGAAAACTGTTCTGACTTTCTTGTCAACAATATAACTTTTAATGTTCCTCAACGAGTATCACGCCAATTCCAACCACTCTTTGTTAAATCTTTTCAAACCAACTATGCTCTAGCTGATCGTTTTAGAAGAATTTGTTGTGTTTATAATAATCTTTATCAATTAATTGATTTTTCGTTGAACACTGATGTAATTAAGCATAATATCATTATTTTCTTAAATTCCTAACTATTTGTTTTTATACCCTATACCACTATGTGGTTTGGGTATAATGACTTTGTGCTGCTGTTTGTAACAAACAAAAATATTTGACCTAGACCCATCTTTAATTATACCGATCGAATCAGAATCACTTTTTGAGTTGATTTAACAATGTCCGTCCGTCTGTGTGTCCATGTAAACCTTGTAATCAAACTGCAGGTCGCAAATATGAATATATTTTGATGAAATTTGGTACGTAAGCTTTTATCGGCCATGGGATGAACGCTATTGAAATTGGTGAGAATCGGTCCATGTTCAGACCTAGCTCCCATACAAATTACCCCTATGAAATCGACATAAATTGCCATAAGATCCAAATTGTCATATAGATATTACTCAAATTGGGTTTGTAGGCGTTCATTACATCCATTAATGAGTAGTCCAAAAATGATCCCTTTGGCCCCATATAGAGCTGCTTCCCGATCTTCACTTAAATCTATTAAAAAACAAAAATATTGCACTGATTCTTCTCAAATTTTGTTTGTATATATTTTTGCAAAATAAAAGAGACTTTATCAAACATTATCAGGATCGGTCCATTTTTGGACCTAGTCCCCATATATATATATCATCCGATATGAACTTTTTTATATCTGCAGCCAAAAAAATTAATAAAAATCCCACTCAAATTTGGTTTTTGCTTATTTTCTATGTCCAGTTAGTTGGGCCTAAGAGATAGGGTTTCTAAACGCATGGTATAGGGTATCGTATAGTCGGTCTAGACCGACTATAATTTTCTTACTTGTTATTTTTAAATCATTTAATTGTTTCAATATATGTACATATGTAATTATATCATTTATGCAGGTCTGTAAGGATTTATTCCATTGACCTAATAAATAAATAAAAAAAAAATAAATAAAATAACAATGAAAGGTTTTACTCTCTGTCTGTCTGTCTGTCTGCCATGGGGCAACCCCATTCCCCCTTATCCATAGTCTTCTTGTGATTATAGATAAATTTTATGGTAGTCACGCACAGTCACGCATAGTCACGAACAGTCACGGAGTGATTTAAAATCCATTTCCCCTTATCCGATCGATCTTAAACTTGGTCGATAGACTTGTTGTGAAAAAATATTAGCTTTGACATAGTCACGCACAGTCACGGAGAGACTAAAACCTCTCAGGCTTAGTCGCGGAGTGTTAAAACGCCATTTCCCCTCATCCAATCAATCTGAAACTTACTCCACAGACTTGTTGTCACCAAATATTAACTTAAAGATAGTCATGTATAGTCACGCACAGTCACGGAGTGATTAAAACCCCATTTCCCCTTATCCAATCAATCTGAAACTTGGTCCATAGACTTGTTGTGACAAAAGATTAATTTTTTGAAATAGTCAGGCACAGTCACGGAAAGATTCAAAACTCATATGCATAAGGAAAGAAAGAGTGTTATTAAAAACTTAGTTTTTATGTGTTAGATAATTTTCATGCCAAATTGTCGATCTTTGAGACAAATAAACGTCATTTGCGGGAACTTTTGATTTCCTTGTACAATTTCAAGAAAACTTATAGAAGCATTTATTGAGGCTGTCTTAAGTAAGAGCAGTTGTCGTAAGAGATTTCGAAAGTATAAGAACGGTGAATATGACATCGAAGACAAAGAACGTAGAAGAAAACCGAAACTGGAAGAAGACGTGGAATTGGAAGCACTTACACTTACCCGAAATCATTTCAAAATTTATAATTCCATATACACTTTCACAACATATTACGTTTCTTTCAATTTTTAGAGTAATTTAAAAACACCTAAAATGAGAGTAAATACTTTCTAATATTTTTTTTATAATGAGGACATTATTGATCATCAAAATTTATTTCGATTTATGAAAATGTAGAGAAAATATCCTAATAATTGAAACTTAAATTTATTGTAGTCGATTATAATCGAAGCAATATTTTAGTTTTACAAATAATAATAATGATAATAATGGAAACTTTAGAGCTCTTTTGAGATATAGGAAAAAAGAAGATGAAATATTTAAAAATATTTTAGAAAAAGCACTAAAAAGTGCCTCTTTATATGCCTCCGTTAATACAAAATAAACTAATAAATATAAAATAATAAATATAGCAGATTCCAGCGCTCGAAATTCGAATGCAATTTCTAGGCAACTTTATTTTTCAACTTAGTCAATTCCCAAACCAAAATTTTGTGGTTTATTATTATGAATGAAGATAACAAACTCATTAACAAACACATTAACAAATTTAATAAACACACACATAGCATATGTATAATTTTATGTATGTGTTAGTAGCAACTTTAAATGCAATTTACTCAAAATAAAGGAAAAAATTTTAAAATCTGTAAATCTGGTGCACAGCATAAAAGAAATACCTTTCAAATAATATATGTTTGGTCAAAATCGGGATAAAACGGTAGACAAAACATCGGTAACAAAAAATCGCCTAGCCTATTAATATTATAGATTGGAAAAGAAATTCAAAAAAACATTGTCGAAGAAATCAACGATGCTGGTTTTTTTTCTTATTGGCTGATGAAAGGACTGACATCAGTGGAAAAAACAGTTGGCCTTGTGCGTTAGACAATCCGCAAAGGACTGGCTTCATCACCTATGAATTAATGCAGTATAATTCAAAAATCAAAATTAATGCAGTATATAAAAAAATTTGAGGTAAAGGCAATATACAAATTTCTTGAATGTTTTAACTATTAATATAATATTGACCATTACATGGGGCTAGGGGCGATTTCATTACACCCCTACTGTGCATACATATGTACATATGTATGTATATTATTCCAAAATTTAAAAAAATAAATCCATATTTGTTAAGTATTATTCGCATTCAAAATGATTTACAAATACATTTCACCAAAATTTCGAGAAAAAGAATTTTACAAATTTAAATTAGTGATTTGAGTGGGCCTCAGCGGTTTATGAAATATTAAATATGCCACTTCTTCAACTCATAATTATCATTTCTCAAAATTTTTGTATGCAACCCTTTTAACTCATTTTATCTTGAAATTAAATTAACTCATTAAAATTGATTTAAAATAAATAAATAATTCGTTTACATAAAATTCAATCTGCAATAATTATAATAAAATTTTACCCTGTTGTTAAAAATACACTTAATACGGTTTTCACGATGCTCAGTGGCGCCATTTGAGTTTTTTTTTCTGCAGTTTTCGAAGCATATTCTCCATAATTTTCAGAATCAACTTTTTCCTTGCAGTTTAAAACATTCAAGATCGTTCTCTTAACGATTTGATTGTTTATTCCAGTGATTCGAGTCACAGCCTCATCACTTTCAAAAAATCTTCTTGAAGTGTTTCCATCGTTTGAGTTTCTGTATCCGTACTTGGGGAAGTCTATTTTTAATCCAACTTGTTTGAAAAACGCATCCTGTATTCGATTCTTTCTGACCCTTTCCTTATCTTTGTTTGATGTATTTTCAACAAAGTGTTCCCCCTCTTGGGGAAGCGTATACGCTAATTTTAACAAGAACTCCATACACCATATTCTTGCGTGCAATAGTTAGATTCCATATTCATATTCATTCCATAATAATAAGAATGGGGTTTCACGGTTATATGTCATAAATTGTATCTGCACATGAATTTAGGGAGCAGAATTTGACAGAGGACCTCAGGTAAGCATTACAGAATGAAAAACAAAAATCATATATCTTAACAATAACGAAAGAAACAATAACAATAAGAATGGAATGTATGCAACACATTTCTGGAACCATGTCTCTTTTCAAAATTTTACCTCCAGCAAAAAATGGGGCAAGGACGGACAGCTGGAAATTTTTACATTAGGTAAAGGAATAATCAAAGAACTTATTTTGAAAATATGGAAAATATAGAAATGTTTTCTTTTTGTTTTATTTTCCATCAAAGTTGAGAAATATTGACGAAATGGATAGTTGGTAAATATCGATTTACCTGGACAAACACTAAGCAAACAGTACAATTTTTTTTCATTATTTTCTTAATAAATAGATCTATCAATAAAATCAAAAAGAATGACGATCTGCTACCTGGTTTTTTTGAACATTAAAACTCAGTCAACTTTGAAGGGCTATATGTTCTGAACCAAAACTCTGATTGTAATAAGAGTAGCATATTTGAAATCGTTGGACAATTTCCTGTAAAATAGGTTAATTCAATATTTTTTAGGCGCACATGAAATTTTTGATTTTTACAACCTCATTTGTTCTACAGGCGCCACTGTGCGACGGTTATAATTTTTATGGATAAAAGTTTTCTATTATATATTGTTTTTTAGGTTGTAATATTGAACGGTGTTTACATAACCGTATAAATTGAGTTTATCTTAAATGTGGCAATTTCTAACCCATTCGATACCATTAAAATGTGCGTTGAAAATCTTTTTACAAATACATATATTTATTTTGTTAAAAATTTTAGTAGCCATTCCTATCACAACAGCTTTCTCAGAAAAAAGCTTTTCTACTTTAAGGACTAAAACATACATTCGTAATACCATGTGCGAGGAAAGACTTTTTTCGCTAGCATTAATATCAATATATGGGAAGGATGTATTAATTGATCAAATTATTGAAATATTTTTAGCATCAAAATAGGAAAATAGATTTTAAATTGTTTTCATATTTAATATTTTCTAAATTGATCTCATAAATAAGCAACCTGTTTCTAAAAAAAAACACTAAAAATTTGCTTTTAACAATAAGAGATAGAAAATGAGCTTTGTACCGAAAAACGAATATTCGTTATTGTGTTTAAACCGAAAGTTGCGAAACATACTTACGCAATTTAACGCTGCTTATTATCTTGAATTATTCGAATTGGAGATAGTAGCACCGTTTTGGTGGCTAAGAAACTTTGAACGCCGATTTTCCACATGTGAAATGCAGGTTGCAATCCTTAAACGAAAGAATTTTCTGAACCGTACAGTCACAGGTGATTGATAATGGATCCACTAACCAAAAAGAGGATCAATCAGGGGGAATACCTTTTTTCCCGAGAGGTGAAATTCTTGCTTAAGATTCATGAGCATTCCATGTCGTGGTATGTCGGATTCCTACAAACTAAAACCACCTTCCTCTTCGCCCTTTTTTCCCTCCGAGACTACCCGTTAAAGTCGCAACTCTTCTACTCTCAACTTGTTGTGCACAAACTTAATGAAAACATCATCTTCAAATCTTTTTAGATAGCCTTCGTGACCGCTTAAAAATTTTGTAATGACGTCTATTCATCCATCTTTGAATATTGGGTATAATTTGGAATGTCCAACGACCATTTGCGAGCTGTTCCCATCTAGTCTGTTATTGTAACATTGTTCTTTCGCGTTTCGCTCTACATATTTCTGACATTAACAAAAATGTACTATTCCTTTGATAAATATAAAGTCTCCGACCTTCTCTTACCTGTAAATCTATCGGAATCATTCCCGCTATTACACTGATGACATCAGTTTTCGAGAGCTGATACTTAGTGCAGTTTACCGCACAATTGCTGCATACAGCAGAATTATGGACCTTTTTCTTTGTCCTGGTCCCCCAACATTTGGCATCATTCGTGCTAGTGCCGTGCTTACTATTGATGAGTTTTTGCAAGCTTAATTTAAATGGGCGTTGAAGTTCAATCGGGCATCAATCATCACTCGAAGGTACTTTAACTCGCTTTTTGAATTTACTTCGTGTTGTCCAACCTTAACTTTGATAGATTCAGCTTTTCTATAACTACTTATTAATACCACCACCTTTTGCTCTGCCAGCTGGAGCCCCTCATTATTTAGCCACAAATAAAGATGACACAATGTGGTGCAGTAGAACGGAACATGTAAATGTGGAGATTTTCCACTCTTCAGCTGAGTTATAACAACTTTATATACCGTTTCCTATCCTCTGCATTCACCAGACATTGCTCCTTCTAATTTCTACTTGTTATACCCTATACCACTATGTGGTTTGGGTATAATGACTTTGTGTTGCTGTTTGTAACAACCAAAAATATTTGACCTACACCCATCTGTAATTATACCGATCGAATCAAAATCACTATCTGATTCGATTTAACGATGTCCGTCCGTCCGTCCGTCCGTCTGTGTGTCCATGTAAAGCTTGTAATCAAACTGCAGGTCGCAAATATGAATATATTTTGATGAAATTTGGTATTTGATCTTTTATCTTCCATGGGATGAACGCTATTGAAATTGGTGAGAATCGGTCCATGTTCAGACCTAGCACCCATACAAATGACCCCTATGAAATCAACATATATTGCCATAGGATCCAAATTATCATACAAATCTTAGTCAAATTGGGTTTGTATTTATATATTACATCCATTAATCAGTAGTCTAAAAATGATCCCTATTGGACAACTCTTAGTCATAGGCCCCATATAGAGCTGCTTCCCGATCTTCACTTACATCTATCAAAAAACAATAATATTGCACTGATTCTTCTCAAATTTTGTTTGTATATATTTTTCCAAAATACAAGAGACTTTACCAAACATGGTCAGGATCAGTCCATTTTTGGGCCTAATCCCCATATAGATATAGCATCCGATATGAACTTTTTCATATCTGCAGCCGAAAAAATTAATAAAAGTCCCACTCAAATTTGGTTTATGCCTATTTTCTATATCCAGTTAGTTGGGCCTGAGAGATAGGGTATCTAAACGCATGGTATAGGGTATCGTATAGTCGGTCTAGACCGACTATAATTTTCTTACTTGTTTTTATTATTGATTACATTTCAACCCATCATATGAAGACACAAATTAATTAAATTTGTCATTTGTTAAATAAAATAAAAAAATAAAACAAGTAAAGAAAATTATGTTTGGTAAAGTCTCTTGTATTTTGCGAAAATATATACAAACAAAATTTGAGAAGAATCAATGCAATATTTTTGTTTTTTAATAGATTTAAGTGAAGATCGGTAAGCAGCTCTATATGGGGCCTATGACTAAGAGTTGTCCCATAGGAATCATTTTTGGACTACTCATTAACAAATGCATACAAACCCAATAGAGTAAGATCTATATGACAATTTGGATGTTATGGCAATTTATGTCGATTTCATAGGGGTCATTTGTATAGGTCTGAACAGGGACCGATTCTCACCAATTTCAATAGCGTTCATCCTATGGAAGATAAAAGCTTATATACCAAATTTCATCAAAATATATTCATATTTGCTACCTGTAGTTTGATTACAAGGTACACACAGACGGACGGACATCGTTAAATCGAATCAGATAGTGATTCTGATTCGATCGGTATAACAAAAGATGGGTCTAGGTCAAATTTATAATTAATAATCATAAAGTGATAAATTTTTGTTAAAACTGGATGATCGAAGAGTATAAAAGAAATACCCGTTCTTATGGACCTAAAGATGTTGTCCAGTCCCAATGGTATGTGTTTTTTCTGGCATTTATGGTTATAGTTTAGAAAACCTATCAGCCAATCAAGAGCGTACTATCATTCCCTGCATCAAAGATACACATGTACAGATACGCAGAACGTAGTCAGGCTTTTATTTCGGTGGCAACTCGTGATTTTGCAACACAAATTCAACGCGTTGTACAGCTCTCGTGAAGTATATGAAAATTCCTGTAATAGCGCTACAAATATTTGTGAGGACATATATAATCTGAAACCTTTTTATCAGGTTGTGGTCAGCAGACCCAGTTATAAGCAGGTGTGATTAACAGCAATGTTCTACGAACGAATAATTATAAGTTTTGATTTTTATATTTCATACTAGCTGGACCCGGCAAACGTTGTTTTGCCCTTAATGAATTTTAAATTTTAGTTAGAATCTATATATATCTATATAAAAAAAAGTTTGTGCATTTATTAATATTAAAACTGTTAAAGAAAAACCATGTTTTATTTATGAAAATTAAAATAAATATTTATTGTAACATACATATGTATAAGAATGACCAATATATTTCTATCATTGTAATTCTAAAAAGAGTGAACAATATTTTTAGTTTCCATATTCCGGCAGTAAATTAATAAATTTGCTGGCTTTCCGACACGGGAAAAACAACTGTTTTCGAGGTCCAAACCACATATTTGCAATAATTGTCCTTGAGATTTATTGATGGTCATGGTAAAGCCCAATCTGTTCGGAAATTGCAATCTTTTGAAAGTTATCGGTGTGTCGGTAGGAATCATACGAATTCTTGGCAGCAAGACATGTTCTCCTTTAAATTTGCCTTTGAGAATTGTGGCCTCAATAACATTTGATATTATTCTCTCAACAATTAACATGGTTCCATTGCATAGTCTCGGAGCGTTGAGGTTACGTAGCAAAATTATTGGAGAACCAACTTTTAATTTTAATAAATGTGGAGGTAGGTCGGGCACATCAAGTGAATCCAAAAATTCTGTTGGATAATTGACTGCTTCATTTTCTTCAACAACATTATCCATAGATTTGAAATAACATTTTCGGAATCAATCATGTCCTGAATAATAACATTAATATTATCGACATTGAAATTTTTTGCGGCTTAAATAGTTCTTTCACTTAACCAAGTAGTTGTTTTGAAAACTGGTCAGCCGTTGGATCATGGATAATAAAATGAGAGCTCCACCAAAAAGTCTTTCATTGCCTTTCAAATCTTTTAAAGTTCTATGTAGTGCTTCTAAGGAATGTTTGTAAGCCATGTTACATTCATCCCAAATAATAATATTGCATTTTTGCAGAACTTTTGCCATACCGGAATGTTTTTTTAACGGTGATTTGAGTACTGAATGAGCTGTACGACCACCATGCATTAATGTTGCGGCCATTCCGGATAAAGCAATAGCTATTGCAATTTTTCCTTCCTTTTTGGTTAGAATATTTGTATATAAAAACATTTGTGAATTTTGGAACTTATAAAATTTAAATAAATTTGACAACTCATTATTTTTCGAACACCAGCGCCATCTACCGGGTCCAACAAAAAAATTTTTGGCATCATCTAACATACATATATGTACATTCTTAGTTTCATTAAAATCGCACCGTAAATAAGAATATTCGAAATGACTTTACCCCAGCGCCACCTATCGGGTCCATTTATACATACAAAAATTTCCTATGATAAAACATACATACATTCTGAATTGCAGTCAAATCGCACTAAATAAAATGAAAAAAACAAAAAAACGAGTTTAACTTCTTATATATAAAATTCTCGTGTCGCGGTCTCTGTAATTGAACTCCTCCGAAACGGCTTGACCGATTCTCATGAAATTTTGTGTGGATATTGGGTAGGTCTCAGAAACGGACAACAGGTATTTTTTTTTTTTGATATCTCAAGTAGGCGTGGCACTTATGGCTATCATAGTACTCCAGATATCTGATTTTAAAAGTTCACTTTGTATGGGGGGTACCCCTCCCAGTGGCCCTATCAAAAAAATAGACGTTGTCCGAATCTCAGACCTACCCAAGATGCGCACAAAATTTCATGAGAATCAGTCGAGCCGTTCGGCGGAATTTTACTACAAACACCGCGACAGAAGAATTTTATATATAAGATTAGTAAAAATCCCGATTAATGGTTGTAACAACCAATAATTAATATTAAGAATTCAATTGTATCAACTAAATATCGTAATTCATACAATCGAATTTATATATAATGTCAATTGCTTTTACAATTGTACAGTAATATGTGTCATATAATTCAGTAATCACAACAGAATATTGTGATAGTACCTGAGACTGCAAAAATTCGGTTGGCAACAACGAATCTGTTTTCTGTGTCTATTTAAAAAATAGAACAATAAATAAAATAGAGCATTAAATTATAAGCAATATTTTGCCGAAATTAAAAGCAGAACATTAAATAATAAGCAATAAAATTGAATATAGGAAGTAACTAAAAATATCTAAATAAGAAACAAATTGTTCTCACAAAAAGTGGAAACAAAAATTGTTTTTCTTTTAATTATAAAATTTTTTAATTAAAAAAATTCATAAATAATCTAACCCATAAAAACAAAGTTTTTCTTAAAACTCTTTCTTTCCTTATGCATATGAGTTTTGACTATTTTAAAATTAATCTTTGGCCATAATAAGTCTATGGACAAATTTCAGATCGATCGGATGAGGGGAAGTGAGGTTTTAACTATGCGTGACTGTGCTTGACTATGTCAAAGTTTATCTTTTTTCACAGCAAGTTTCAGATTGATTGGATGAGGGGAAATCCGTTTAAATCTCTTCGTGACTGTGCGTGATCATGCGTGACTATGCGTGACTAAGTCAAAGTTAATAAATTATTTTTTTATTCCTCATAAAGTTAAAGTTCCTAGTTTTGTCAAAAAAAAAATTTAGCTCGCACTATCAAAAATTCAAACAACAGTTCATTTGAGTAGCATTTATTTTTTATTAAACAAAGTCAACAAGATAACAAAGGATAATCTAAAAATAATTGCGACTTTTGTCTCCGATGAGAGTTTGATTCTCTGATAAGGAACCAAATACTCCCATAGTCCCTGATAACGTTGCTCTACGGTCTTAAGCTATTGATGAAATCGTTCACCATGCTCCTCGCTTACTGCACCAAGGGAAAAAACCAAATGCGAATGCAAGAAATATATTTTTAGTAACATTTTTACACTTAAAATTATAAATTTAGAAAAATAAACAAACATGAATAAAGAATTCATTTTATTACTATTTACCAATTTTTTAATAGTTTTCAAGCAACTCACGAACGATTTCTTTGCAATTTGGACTCCTTATGTTTCTTGGAAAGTGAGAAACAAATTTTCGAAATGAGTCTATGCAGTTTTCTCACCTGGTGATAATAACTCTTTAAAGGTAGGGTTTAGAAGCAGTTTTCGTATTTGAGGACCATCTAAAACGCCTTCACCAATTTTTGCAAATGAAAGAATTGGAAATGTTGTTTTTAAATAATTGCTATACCAAAAAATTATATTAGGAACTTAACCCTTTCGGTACCATGGTGACACCGGTGTCACAAGAATAATTTTTGTTTTTTTTTTGGGTTTATGGAAAGAGAGCTAAAGGTTCTTTAATTTCTTCTAAAAAAATTTACAAATATTTTTTTGATAACGGTACTGGAGCGGATCAAAATGACATAATTGTACTTTTTTTTTGTAAATTTTCAATCGCTGTGAATATCTACAAATTTATTTCGTGTGATAAACTCTTCTGATATGTTGTAGCGAAATCTTTATTATAAAACATAATTTCTCAGATTTTTAAAATTTTGCATAGTTTCGCCACAAATTTAAATTTTATATTGTGACACCGGTGTCACTATGGTATTCAAAGGTAATTTTTTACGAACTTTTAGCAAAACTAAAAATTTCACAGGTTGGCCATGAAAATTCAAAATATCGATTTGTTTTGCATAAGCGAAAAAATTCAAAAATTCAAAACCAATTTGTAGTAGTAGGCGTATTTTTTGGCCTTTGCCATGATTTTTTAATTTCAACGCAGTTCAGTGTAGTAGTCTGAATGAAGCGTTTCATGTGTATAGTGACACGAAAAAATAATAAGTAGCGAAGCAGTAAATTAAAATGAACCGTCAGCGTACCTTCTTGATTAATGAGCGCGAAATTGCCCACATATTGATGGCATCAGACAGTGAAGACGATGAGGATAACATGTATTTGGATGATGAAGACGTCGCATTTTTAGAGCAGAGCGAAGTTTTGAATTCCGAAATGGAAATTATCATTGAAGATGTTGTCGGTCAGCGACTTACTGCACTATCACCTGATAAATTAACACCAACCCCGAAAAAGGAGAAAAATGTACCCCTAAAATGGAAAAATAGGCCTGAGGATACCACACCAGAATATATTGAAAGTGAAACTGATTATGTTTACGGAAAAGTTTTGAAGCTTACTTTTAACTCTGGCGATGACTTCCCAAGTGTTTACGAAGTATTTGATTCCGTTGCAAATTTGAAAAAAATACTTCATTTTATAACTGTGGAAACTAATCGATATGCCATCCAAAATGGGAGGCAATTCGTAACAACGGAAAAAGAAATTGAAGCATTTATTGGCATAACGATGGCTATGAGTATTCACAAATTACCATCTTATAAGCAATACTGGTCCACGAATCCACTTTTATCAGTGCCTTTTGTTGCAAATGTAATGACTCGGAAGCGATATGAAGATATAAAAAAAAATTTACATTTTGCCAATAACGAAAATCAACCAGATCGTACAGATAGTAATTATGACCGAGCATTTAAAGTGCGACCAATAATAAACCATTTCAATGAAGCATTTGGTAGTTCATTGACTGCCACAAAATCGCAATCAATTGATGAGCACATGATTAAATTCAAAGGAAGGAATATTATGAAGCAATACATGAAAGCTAAGCCAATTAAGTGGGGCTTTAAAATGTGGTGCCGATGTGACTCCCAAACTGGCTACCTCTTTGAGTGTAATATTTACACCGGGAGAAAAGAGAATGCGGAAATTGGGCTTGGCGAATCAGTTGTGCTCGAATTGGCAGAGAACGTTTGCAATCTTGGTGTTGAACTATACTTCGACAACTTTTTTAATAGCATAAATTTGCTAATTAAACTTAAAGATATGAAAATTCGCGGTTGTGGAACGATCCGAAGTAACAGAAAAAACCTTCCTAAATTTTTAAGCGACAAAACTATGAAACGCGGAGATATTCAAAGCTTCTGCTCCGCTGGCATCGCAGTGGTAAAATGGATGGACAACAGAGCTGTATTCCTTGCATCCAACTTCATCGATCCTTTCGAAAAAACTTTAGTAAAACGGCGTGTGCAGGGCTCGTCTGAAAAAATCAATATACATTGTCCACTTATGGTTTCAAGTTATAATAAAGGAATGGGTGGCGTGGACTTAATGGACCAAAGGAAGGTAATATATAACATTCAATATTTTGAAAATCATGCTATTATTTGTTTGCTTATTATTTACAGGTCTATTACGAATACGATCGTAAATCAATTAGGTTTTACTTGCGTATATTTTTTGACCTCCTTGATTTGGCTATATCAAATGCGTTTATTATATATAACAAAATAGCAATTCAACATGGTCGTGCTTCTACAACACTATTTGACTTTCGATTGCAGCTGTGTACACACTTGGTCAACGAGTACACCAGTCGTCAAAGGCCTTCATATGACCGCCAAAAACAAGGAGGACGCCAAAGTAAAGTTCTTGTAAAAGCCACTGCTCCAGAACACCAAATGATTCGTGAAGAAAAACGACAGCGTTGTCACAATTGCGCCCAAAAGAAGAAGGAATCGAAAACCAACATCAGATGCGCAACTTGCAACTTATATTTTTGCTTTGTAAAAGAAAGAGATTGTTTTGGTGAATACCACAGCAAATAAATAATTATGTTCTCTTTTTTTAATTTAATAGGCATATTTTTTGTCTAAATAAATAATATACATTATTTTAAATACAATTTTTTTTACCATAAGAACACAATTTTTCGAATAAACATACATATATACTAACATACATACTTGTCCAAGCAAATGCACTGAAAAATAATTTATATGTAAGTATGTATATTAAAACACACGAATTTCCAATGTAATAAACAAGTATTTTCAAAAACCATTGGTTTTATATAAAAATAACTTTAATTTTATTTAAAAAAAAAAATAATATCAGTTACCCAAAAAGTTACCTTTGAGTACCATGGTGACACCCGTGTCACACTAAAATTTTAGCACTTGGAGGCAAAAACCCAAAATTTTCATGAAAAATTGTAACAAGAAATAGGGGTCAGAGATCACGAAAATGTGCTTGGTTTTCCGATAACTCTTCTAGTTTTCCTATGGTACCGAAAGGGTTAAACTTAACTTAAACTTAACAAAAATCTAACATTTTAGAAAAAAATATTTATAAAAAAAAGATTATTTCAGCAGTTAGGTAACTATAGCGGATCAAAAAATTTAATGGTTATCAAGGGAATTTTTGGTTGTTGCATAGTGTTATTTAATGAATAATAATATAACTTACATATTAAAACAATAAATAACAAGAGTGTTAAATTCGGCAGTGCCGAATTTTTGACACCCTCCACCCAATATTGGTAAGGCTACATCTTTGAAACTGTTTGATCCCTATACGCCTGTTTTGAGACCTTAGAAGTCATACGATAATTCAAAAAAAAAAATTCGAATTATTCTTGGCTACAAATTATTAATATTAAAAAAAGGAAATTTTATAATAATTTTATTTAATACAAAAAACAAAAATATTAAAAACAGGTAAACAGCTAAAGAATGAAATTAAAATTTTTAATTTTTAATTTTTAATTTTTAATTTTTAATTTTTAATTTTTAATTTTTAGTTTTTAGTTTTTAGTTTTTAGTTTTTAATTTTTAATTTTTAATTTTTAATTTTTAACTTTTAATTTTTAATTTTTAATTTTTAATTTTTAATTTTTAATTTTTAATTTTTAATTTTTAATTTTTAATTTTTAATTTTTAATTTTTAATTTTTAATTTTTAATTTTTAATTTTTAATTTTTAATTTTGAATTTTTAATTTTTAATTTTTAATTTTTAATTTTTAATTTTTAATTTTTAATTTTTAATTTTTAATTTTTAATTTTTAATTTTTAATTTTTAATTTTTAATTATTAATTTTTAATTTTTAATTTTTAATTTTTAATTTTTAATTTTTAATTTTTAATTTTTAATTTTTAATTTTTAATTTTTAATTTTTAATTTTTAATTTTTAATTTTTAATTTTTAATTTTTAATTTTTAATTTTTATTTTTTAATTTTTAATTTTTAATTTTTAATTTTTAATTTTTAATTTTTAATTTTTAATTTTTAATTTTTAATTTTTAATTTTTAATTTGTAATTTTTAATTTTTAATTTTTAATTTTTAATTTTTAATTTTTAATTTTTAATTTATAATTTATAATTTTTAATTTTTAATTTTTAATTTTTAATTTTTAATTTTTAATTTTTAATTTTTAATTTTTAATTTTTAATTTTTAATTTTTAATTTTTAATTTTTAATTTTTAATTTTTAATTTTTAATTTTTAATTTTTAATTTTTAAATTTTAATTTTTAATTTTTAATTTTTAATTTTTAATTCTTAATTTTTAATTTTTAATTTTTAATTTTTAATTTTTAATTTTTAATTTTTAATTTTTAATTTTTAGTTTTTAATTTTTAATTTTTTATTTTTAATTTTTAATTTTTAATTTATAATTTTTAATTTTTAATTTTTAATTTTTAATTTTTAATTTTTAATTTTTAATTTTTAATTTTTAATTTTTAATTTTTAATTTTTAATTTTTAATTTTTAATTTTTAATTTTTAATTTTTAATTTTTAATTTTTAATTTTTAATTTTTAATTTTTAATTTTTAATTTTTAATTTTTAATTTTTAATTTTTAATTTTTAATTTATAATTTTTAATTTTTAATTTTTAATTTTTAATTTTTAATTTTTAATTTTTAATTTTTAATTTTTATTTTTTAATTTTTAATTTTTAATTTTTAATTTTTAATTTTAAATTTTTAATTTTTAATTTTTAATTTTTAATTTTTAATTTTTAATTTTTAATTTTTAATTCTTAATTTTTAATTTTTAATTTTTAATTTTTAATTTTTAATTTTTAATTTTTAATTTTTAATTTTTAATTTTTAATTTTTAATTTTTAATTTTTAATTTTTAATTTTTAATTTTTAATTTTTAATTTTTAATTTTTAATTTTTAATTTTTAATTTTTAATTTTAAATTTTTAATTTTTAATTTTTATTTTTTAATGTTTAGTTTTTAATTTTTAATTTTTAATTTTTAATTTTAAATTTTAAATTATAAATTTTTAATTTTTAATTTTGAATTTTTAATTTTTAACTTTTAATTTTTAATTTTTAATTTTTCTTTTTTAATTTTTAATTTTTAATTTTTAAACTTTAATTTTTAATATTTAATTTTACTGATAGAAATTATGTGGTAAAACTTGCTTAGGCCAATGTGTAACGTGCGGTATTAATATACACACACATACAAAACCGCGAAACAAATGAATCAGGCAGAGAGAGGGGTTGCAAATTTTTTGATTATTAACGTCATTACCTGACTATTTTTGTCCCTGCATATTATTTTAAGCTCGTAAATTTAGAGATCAAACAAACATAGTTTAATTTTAAAGAACTACTTTTTTTAAATTTTATTAAAAAGAAATTTATTATTTTGTACCACTTAAGATAAAGTCACCATATAGGCGTTAATGTATGTAAATGTTTGTACAAATGGTTGGTTATTGATAAATGCTGCCAACACTGCAATTAACTTATTGAATGAATAACATGATATAAACAATGGCAAATTAAAAAAATAACGTAATTTTTTGTTCCAATTCACATTTATTTAAATATCCCACAACAGAAGTACTGTTTAATAAGTTCGTAAAAACAAAGAAAACTGTTTAATGAATAATCTACATTAACAGCATTTCTAATCTAGCGACGTTCTCACCTTAGCGGAGAGTAGTTTTAGCAGACTCTGACTTGGCACTATTTTTATTATATAAACTAGACAGCACTGGTGTGTCATCATCTTACAGTGTTATATTGCAGTAAGAAGAAGTTGCATTTCCTCATAAAAATATTACATATACGACGCCTTTCGGAAGAAATAAATAAGTTTTCTTTTTATATACCTATTGCAACAAATTTTACGGAGCAAAAATAAAACCAATATATCCAATAAAAAGAAAACAAGTATTATTAATTAGTTACATATGGCAAAAAGATAAATCAAATAATGTGTTGATAGAAATGAAATAAAATTATTCTTTTGAAACAAAGAAAAAAAATTGTGGAAGAAACGCAAGAAGACTACGGAGTAAAGAACTTAAAATAGATAATTGAGCAAACCACCTCCCGCAGTGTTGTCAGTGAAAATGCAGCACAGAAAATTCTAACTGGACATTTTTGTTAGATATTTTATTTGGAAAAATGAAAAAGAGAAATATAAGAAAAAAGTTTAAAAAGCTTTTTGAATATTAACAAAAAGTTGCAAAATTTAAGTTTTTAGAATAAAAAAAAATTATATAAAAAGAATCGGAACAAGTCTCGTTTAGGTGCACCACCCCGATTTTTTTTTTTTTTTTTTTGGAAATAGGGGTATTTGAGGTGATTTAGAAAAAAAAAATTTTTTTTGGCGGAAACCCATATTTTCTGAGTTATGGACCTCCAAAGTTTTGACATTGATTTCGATATAACTTGAATAATTCTTATCGGATTTGAGCAATATATGTATCATTTGAAAGCTTATTAAATTGCCTTTATTTCAAAGTAAAAGAGTTCGAACTCCTTTAACCCATTGTGAACCTATTCAAGATTGTGCATTTTTGGTAAAGAGTTTTTTGTGAAAAGCTGTAATTATCAGACGAAATTACGTATATAAGGTATGTATTTGCACATTTACAATAAAAGTAGGGATCACAAGCTATTTTTTGGTGTCTATTATGACTTTTTGACTCTTAATTGTTGTTGTTTTTTTGAAGTGTTAATATTGATTTGGGGGTTATGAAAATCGCGTGATTTTTAAAACAAAATTTTCATAATAGGACGGAGAAGAAATGAGGGTATGCTTTAATAGCATGTGAGATAAGGCCATGATGGCTTTATCTTGTCTTATGTCTTCCCGGAGACACTAAAGTTAAGTATTGAAATTTGGCTTCGCATACTAAAGTTTTTCTGCGTGGCGGCCTGCGGCCGAGCTTAAGGGTTTTCTCCTCCAGTAGGACACGGCAGGTGGCTTCGCTGAATAAAGTTTTTCTGCGTACGTCACAAGGGAATTTCCCAACAAAATTTTCATTATAGGGCGGAGAAGAAATGAGGGGATGCTTTAATACCATGTGAGATAAGGCCATGATAGCTTTATCTTGTCTTATGTCTTCCCGGAGACACTAAAGTTAAGTATTGAAATCTGGCTTTGCATACAAAAGTATTTCTGCGTGGCGGCCTGCGGCCGCGCTTAAGGGTTTTCTCCTCCAGTAGGACACGGCAGGTGGCTTCGCTGAATAAAGTTTTTCTGCGTACGTCACAAGGGAATTTTCCAACAAAATTTTCATAATAGTCTCATTAAAAGTCAATAATATCTTCGGTCCTGGAGGGGTTAAGAGGACAAAATATGTATGTAGCAAAAAAAATTTCAATTTCTAGTTAGAATTGTAAAATCGAATTTTGTAAGAAAGTGTTGTTTTTAGTGTTATGGTTTTTTGTTATTTGTGCAATAAAAAATACAAAGTTGTACCCCTAATATCTCCGGATCACAAAGGGTTAAAAGGTCAAACAATATCTTAAATAAAAGCTGTTAATCCTATGAATGTACTAATTAACATATATTTTGTTGTTGTGATAGCGTTTTATTGAAATAAAATGAATTATTTACAAAAAACTGCATCCTAAAAAGAAAGAAAATTATTTTGGTCCATAATGGGTTAATGGATTTCGAACTTTTTGATATCAAATTAAAGGTACTTTAATAAGCTTTCATATGATATATATATTGCTAAAGTCCGATTGGAATTGTTCAAGTTATATCGAAATCAATGTCAAAACTTTGGAGGTCTATAACTCGGGAAATATGGGGTTCCGCCAAAAAAAAAATATTTTGCTGGAATCGCATTAAGAAGTGGACCGAGTGGTGAAAATTTGGAACGGATCGGAGAGGTGCACCTAAACGAGACTTAAGCCAAAGAATCAAATCAACCCCTTTTGTAGTGTAAAACAAAAACAAGTTTCCATTTACGCCTCCGCCTTCAGTTTTGTCCTAACATTCAACTACCCCGTTATACGTATTGTCACCACACCATTAAGCCAGCTGAAAAAAGAATCGTGTTTCCTAAAAACTTGTTTCGCATCTGAAAACCATCCACCAGTAGTTTTTATTTGCAACAAAAAAAAAATAAAAACAATAATCAGCTGTAAAACGTCGTTCTCCTTGTATGCTTCTTTGTGCAATTGATTTTACATCCCTGGTCTAGACTTTGGTTTATTGTTGTTGGTCTTGTTAATGAACATTGCTTTGAAGCTCCCCTACGTTTAAAAATTTGTGTTCAACGTATTCCTCTGACTTCACAGGGGTCATTTTTCTTCGTCAGTTTATTAGCGTGTGAGTGTGGATTATGCGTAAATTTTTATGGATTTGAGGAAAAAAAGAAATTCAACAATCGGACTGTTTTTTTCATAATCAGAAATAATAAATTTGTTTAACAAAATTTGTTTATTTGTTAATTAGTGCAGTAAAGGGAAATCATCAGTATAAAAAAAGAGATAACATGTCTGCCGATTCTGATATGGAATATTCAGATAATGACTGTGAATATGACGATTATTATAATTCAGGTAAGAATTGTTTCCTTAATTTCAAAATTAATTAAGTTATACAATTATTATATTGGTTAACTAGCCATCAGAACTGGTTCATTAAACATATTTCCTTTAAATTTAATAAAAATAGCTTTATACTTTCTATGTTTTAGGAATTGTCTACTATAGCGATTAATGTTTCAAACATTTAAAAAGTTATTTGTAGAATAGTTTGACAATATTGTTTCTTCAAAAAGCGATAAAATCGTCAAATATACTGCTGCGAAAAAAAATAGCACCACCCCCACAAGCAAAACGTTTATGAATACGTTTTTAAAAAATTAAGAAAGGAAAAAAATCATTTTATTTACCATTTTTCAAAAATGTAAGGAACTTTATTAAAAATTAAGAAAATTAACGGGAAATAATCTAACCCATAAAAACGAAGTTTTTATTAAAACTCTTTCTTACCTTATGCATATGAGTTTTGAATATCTCCGTGACTGTGTGTGGCTATCTTAAAATTAATCTTTGGCCACAACAAGTCTATGGACAAAGTTTCAGATCCATCGGATGAGCGGAAATGGGGTTTTAATCTCTCCGTGACTGTGCGTGACTATGTCAAAGTTAATCTTTTTGCACAGCAAGTCTATCGACCAAGTTTTAGATCGATCGGGTAAGAGAAAATGGGTTTTAAATCACCCCGTGACTGCGCGTGTCGAAGTTGATCTTTCTTTACAGCAAGTATATCGACCAAGTTTCAGATCGGTCGGATAAGCGTAAATGACATTTAGATCACTCCGTGACTGTGTGTGACTGTGCGTGACTAAGTTAAAGTTAATCTTTTCTTCACAGCAAGTGTATGGACCAAGTTTCAGATCGATCGGATGAGGGGAAATGACATTTAGATCACTCCGTGACAGTGCGTGACCATGTGTGACTGTGCATGACTAAGTCGAAGTTAATCTTTTCTTCACAGCAAGTGTATGGACCAAGTTTGAGATCGATCGGATGAGGGGAAATGACATTTAGATCACTCCGTGACTGTGCGTGACCATGTGTGACTGTGCGTGACTAAGTCAAAGTTAATCTTTTCTTCACAGCAAGTATATGGACCAAGTTTTAGATCGATCAGATAAGGGGAAATGACATTTAGATCACTCCGTGACTGTGCGTGACCATGCGAGACTGCGCGTGACTAAGTCAAAGTTAATCTTATTTCACAGCAAGTGTATGGACCAAGTTTCAGATCGATCGGATGAGGGGATTTGACATTTAGATCACTCCTTGACAGTGCGTGACCATGCGTGACTGTGCGTGACTAAGTCAAAGTTAATCTTTTCTTCACAGCAAGTGTATGGACCAAGTTTGAGATCGATCGGATGAGGGGAAATGACATTTAGATCACTCCGTGACTGCGTGACCACGCGTGACTGTGCGTGACTACCCAAAAAGTAATCTCTAGTCAAGGGGGAATGAGGTCCAACCATGGCAGACAGACAGACAGACCGAGAGTATGAATTAAAAGAAAGAGTCTAAAAATAGCACCACTTTTCAAATATGTACTTAAAATTATAACAATGAGAAATAAATAATAGCTTTATTACTTAAAAATCATTGTATATTAAATGTAAGATTATTCTATTAACTTAAAATTTAGTTGCTTTGCCTATATTGACAATAACGGCTGTGCATCTTCTTGGGATCGCCTTGCTTCTGGATTCCTGTCTGACTTCCCAAAGTTATCCGCTGCTGGTTGGCTTAGAAGCAGCAACTGTCTGTTTGACATCAGCATAAAGGTTTTCGATTGAATTGAGGTCTTGTGACTGCCCAAAACGTTCAGCGAATTTCTTACGAACCATTACTTTGCCCTCTTACTGGTTTGCTTGTGGTCATTATTTTATTGGAAGACCCATACTAGGGGAATATAATTTTCTGCATATGGATGAACACAATATCCAAAACATTAATGCAAACGTATTGTTCTATTATGGTTTTGATCCAATGTATTAGACCTGCCACATAATAAGAAAAAAACCAATCCAGTATGTTACATACTACTAAATAAACCAATCAATCAATGATTGTTCATTAAATTAGTTAAATTAGATTAACTTGATCCTCAATGTTAAATGGTTTTTGAAGAGTAATACGTACAAACGAGAACGTTTTCCACCAAACATAACAACTTTTCTCTCACCTGTCTATAAACTATTCTTCATTTTTTCTTTTCATTTCTTTGTGCGAATATTTGCACTGTCCCAGTTATATTTAGGGTCCTTTTAACCCTGGACGGTTACTGTTCATCGAATCGACGAAGCTCATTTACTCTTTATCATATAAACCAAAAAAAAAGGGGCCAAATTCGTATCGAATTTTAAGACTGAAAAATAATTTTTATTTTTATATTTTATTTTTTTCTTTATTTTTTAATAAAATTTTTAACTTAAAAAAATTTTTGTTTCTTTTTTACTTTAAAAATCGTTCAGCTGGAAATTTTTTAAAAAAATTGTTCGTCGATTCGACGAAGAGTAACTTTAATGTACTAAAATGAAGAGTAACCTTCCAGGGTTAAGCTCAGTTGCAGCTTTGAAAAGATTTTTTTTATGTGTAAACATGTATGCGCTCAGGGGGCGGGGGGGTAAAAATCCAATTTCACAATACAATCACAAAAACAGCGTAAGGGAAATTCGGTGTGTGGTCTATGTAAGTGTATTGGTGTATTTAGTAAGCAAGTTCGCTGTCTGTTTAGCAAAATCACAAATCTTTTTCATTAATTTCTTCGGTGCTTTCATCTTCAAACTGCATAATTTTAGAACTCCACCAACAAACCTCCGCAAATTCAAGCTATTGACCGCTAGGTGTGCTGTGAGCTTTAACGTGTTCACAAAGTTACAGAGTTGTTTTTTTTTTAATATTCAAGTATATATCTGTGGTCACAAGCAATAACCGCCTAACTCGAAAATCATGCTTTTGAGAAAAATAGCTTTTTATATACATGTAATGGGGCTTCATTATGACTTAGGTCAGAATAGTTGTATTAATATCTTTTTAAAAAGCAGTGTTAGAGAAATGGCGATTTCACGTAAATATAAAGATTTTTTAATATAATATGGTAGTATACATAACTCAAATCGGTGAAAATCATTCTTTCGAGAAAAATAACTGTTTATATAAATGTAATGGGGCTTTGTTACGACTTAGGTCAGTATGTTTTCATTAATAACTTTTTAATAAAAAGTGTTAGAGAAAATTTCACGTAAATATAAAGCGTTTTTAGTAGAATATGACAGCATACCTAACTCAAATCGTTCTTAATTCGACTTCGGCGGTTATCGCTTATGACCACAGATATTTGCTATTGACAGAACTTTTTTAGTAAGCAGAACCGCCGAGTTCGCTGTCTGTTTAGCAAAATCACAAATCTATTTCGTTAATTTTAAATTTTAAACGGTTTATTTGCTATTGACAGAACCTTTTTAGTAAGCAGAACCGCTAGGTGTGCTGTGAGTTTAAAAAGCTAAATACTAGGAAAACTTTGAAGAAGTCGAAAATAAACTTAGGTGTTTTTTTAATTACTACACCTTTTCCAATTTTATTTCAGAATTTCAGGAAGTATCAATTGTGTTTCAGAAAACATTAATTGATTTTCAGAAAATATTAATTGTATTTCAGAAAACATCAATTGATTTTCAGAAAATATCAATTGAGTTTCAGAAATTATCAAATGTATTTCAGAAAATATCAAATGAATTTCAGAAACCATCAAATGTATTTCATAAAATTTTAAATGTATTTCAGAAAACAGCAAATGTTTTTCAGCAATTATCTAATGTATATTAGAAAACATCAAAACATTAATTGATTTTCAGAAAATATTAATTGTATTTCAGAAAACATCAATTGATTTTCAGAAAACATAAAATGTATTTCTGAAATTATCAAATGTATTCCAGAAAATATCAAATGTTTTTCTGAAAACATCAAATGTATTTCAGAAATTATTAAATTTACTTCAGAAAATATGAATTGAATTTCAAAAAATATCAATTGAGTCTCAGAAAAATAGTCAGAACGCTATATAAAAATATATTTTTTCAAGTATTACACTGGGTTTGTAATATTTCTTGAAAACTACATATCGTCACCTAAAATGCAAAAGGCCGCACAGTGGGACGAATCCCGAATCTAGCTGGACAAAATTATTTAATGGTCAGTCAATATGGTTTTGGGGCTGCTGAATTCGATTTTGAATTTGGAAAATTATTTAAAAATTTCTATATCATTTAAAAAACAGTGAAGTTCAGGTATTGCGAACTTTCTATTCGAGATTTTTTTTAAATAAGTAATCAATTTAATTTTTTGTTTTTATTATTGTCTAAATAACAAACATATTTTAAAGTATAAGATATTTAGGATTTACAGTACAGTTCAGCTTTAACGAATAGAGAATTAAAAAAAATTTAGTTGTATTAAATAACTTGACAAATAATTTAATTTAAATAAATTAACAATTCATTTTATAAAAAATATAAATAAGTAATATTATAATATCTAATACTTATTGTTATCTTATTAAATGTTTATCTAATCGATTAAATAATTGGTGTCTCTGTCATCATCATCACCATCGTCATCATCGGTGTCTATGCCATCATCATCGGTGTCTATGTCATCATCATCGGTGTCTCTGTCATCATGCTCTGGTATCGAGAGAAGATTTAGAACTTCAGGTGGAAGTGTTTTATTTTTTTTTTTCGGTTAACTCGATAACTATTAAGAAGAGGGTCTGACGAAATTAGAAACATGTGAATAATATCCTCCATACTTTTTGTCCTATCGTATTTTCTGGTGTGATGCTCTCTGTATCTTCTATAATCTTTGTTGCGGTGCTCTTGAGCCTCTTCGGACAACATTCCAATTGGAAGAATTGCTTCCTTACCTATTTGACTCCCATGTATAAGTACCTTGTGCATACTTTGTGGCATATAGTACCAGCTATAATTTTCAATGTACAAATTAAAAGTTTTAACGCAAAATTTTTCAAATTCATTAATATTTATGGCGCATCCACTAGCAATAGCTTTTAAAATTATTCCCAAATTTTTAATAAGAGTTTCATTAACTCCCGTTATGTCCGATGCCAAAGAAGGATTATCAAAGAACATTCGTGCAGTATTGCCGTCATTTGAGGATCCAAATCCATGCTTAGGAATGTCTACAAGAAGTGACATCTCATTTCGAAATCTATCTTGGATGTGTTTTTTTCTAACATCGGTTAGTTCTTTTTTGCTCTTTTGAATTTGCCAAGTTTTTATTTCTAATCTGTAGGAGATGTGTAGAATGCACTCGAAGCATTTTATCCAAGCATGCAGGCTGGACAAACCCAATTCTAAAGCAGCTTTATTGACAGCTTTATTACGAACAACATCTAGATTGTTCATTTCTTTAGGTTTCGCTCCGCAAACATGACAGTTTTGTGGACCCATTTTCATCAGAACACTACAAATTTTCCATCGACCATACTGAGAATTAATTTATGGTTTACTTGCACTTCACGATTATCGATTTCTACGACAGTTGGTAACAAATTTTTAATTTGAGTTCGTACGTTTTCAATTTCAAGAAGTGTTAATTCTGTTGTCTCTTTCTTTAAAATAATTTTAAGTGGCCGACAACTTTGTGGGGAAGAAGGAAGAGGGTTTTGCCATAAAACATTTTTTTTATTATCAATAGACTTTGCGATTTCCAATGGAACTATTGAAATAATAAATGTGTATGCATCATTACAATTGCTATCTTGTGCTACAGCGGAAAAATATTGCTTATATTGACTTTGTCCAGAGGCGCCGTCACATCCCCATTTAAAAACTGCGTTTAATGATGTACCCATATCAACATTTAGTTGTTTCACGATTTCATATTGGGCTAACATCAAACGTTTTATAGTGTGATCAAGTAATGACTGAAGTTTTATCTCCGCTGAAAATTCATTAACAGAAATAAGTTCTGGGTAGCATTGTTTCTTTGCATTAAGAATAAGTTGATAATTTGGATATATGTCGGCATTGTGTGATTTGTTTAATTTGCGTGTTGAAATATATAACTTAGTCAACTTTTTATCCACATAAAATGCTAAAGCTTCGTTAGGAGTTAATTTAATAGGCAAATCCTTTCCTTGGGATATGATTGCTTTCTTAATTTTCGTTGCTCTACTTGGTGTATAGCAGGCTACTTCTTTTACAATTTGAGCTGCATCACGTCTTCTTGTATCACGTAAACTCATTTGAACTGCAAAGCTTAATTCTTCTTGGCTTCTTGTTTCAATTAATTCTTTTAACTTCCTTCTTTTTGATTTATCACAACTCTCTGTAAAAGGCTTTCTTGGTCTGCCAACAGAAAGTCTCGTTTCCGGAGGTGTACTACAAGTAGGACTAGAAACCACGTTCCCAAACCACACCTTTTTACTTAACCAATTACTATTTTTTGACAAGAAATAAGCTAATACATAAAATTGGCTCTTCCATCGCTTATTAAAATGACTGCACAAATTTTTAATTTGATATTGAACTTCTTTAAGAATCTCATCACTCAAGTTTTCCGAATCAAACTTATTGATAATATATTTATATACACTGGTTTCCTTTTTAGATACATCACTTTCAATACGCCAAACGTGGAAAAGCTCGATGCCTGAAATTTCCATTTCAACTACTTATCACCTTCGCTTTTCAATGTTACTGTTAGCTAAATGTTACTGTTAGCTAAAACTGTTGCTTTTCGATTTTGATTTTAATATACCGCTATTCCAAGAATACTAAAATATGTGCGCGTGTTCCATTTGTTTCATATAACTACTTAGATTAAAATATTTCTTCTCAAAAACTGTTGTTCTATTTCCATTTAATAAATAAGTGATTACCAAATTATTTTAACTTACAATAAAACGTCACGTAAAACAATACAACAACAGTCACGGTTAATATTTACCAAAATTTTAAAATTTTTTTTCATTTTATTATTGTTAACATAACCCCCATTTTTAGAGGTTACATAATTTTTGCATAGGTAATTTTTTACTCCAAAGCAAAAAAACAGCGGAATTGGTTAGAATTGGTTACAAATTATACATAAAATTAATCTCTGATAAATTGTCTAACACGTGATTATAGAATTGTAATAGCACTCTATAGCCTTTTCTTTTGGCAGACCTTTAAAAATTGTAAATATTTCAGAAACACTCACAATTTTGGACGAAACTTCAAAGGCAAAAAAAAAATAATCAATCTTAGCAGATTAAAATAAATATATATTGCTAAAATATTTTTGCATTTGTACCTAAATAACTTATAATCCTCCATGTCATAGCAACAATAACTTAATTTTTATAAACAATTCAAATAAGTGTTAAATTTTTCGCTTGGCTATACATACAGGTTCGTCATATACACTCTGTTTTTCTTGGCACGCTACAATAAAATCTGAGATCGAAAATAAAAAAAAAAATATCAGTACTTTTAGAGCAGGCTCTTAGCTATTCAAAAATCCACTTTTTTTGTTTTTTTAAAACGCTAACATTTATGACTTTTGTCCAGCTAGATTCGGGATTCGTACCAATGTGGCCGGAACTAATATTTTTATCTTTTTACACGAGAAGCAAAAAATATCATAAAACAAAAAATACTTTAATCTTAATACCCAAATTTTAGAATCAAGCTGAAAAATAAAGATGGATTTTTATTTATGAAAACAAATTTATGGCAAAACAGTAGTTTTTAAGTAAAAGGCCGTAACTACAATACAAAAAGTAAATTTGGAACTTTTTGTTAGTTACGGCCTTTTAATATAAACGTGTTTTTTCAAAATGATGACTTCAAAATCGGTCAAAATTCTATTCTGGTATTTATATTGTAGCTGATTAACAAGTGAAGTCCTCATCTTCTTTCGATTAAAAGGCCGCCCTTGCTAGTTTATTTTCCAGTGCATAAATATTGCTAAGCATTTTCTGCGACTCCAAATCACTAATAGAAATAATAATAACTTTTCGGCGTTGTAGGGTAAACTACTTTTCTGAATTTCAATAGATACTTTGTGAAATTCAATTGATATTTTCTGAAATACATTTGATAATTTCTGAAATACATTTGATGTTTTCTGATATATATTTGATACATTCTGAAATACATTTGATGTTTTCTGAAATACATTTGATACTTTCTGAAATACAATTGGAAAAGGTGTAGATGTTTACACATCTCCCATGTGATCGGACTCACATTGAATTTTTTATAATTTATAATTTTTTAATCATTTTGTTTGAATACCCATCCAATGTTTTTTTTTTGTTATTATTATTAGTTCGCGCTTCTTCGCACTACAGTGTTTCCCATGATCCATTTTAGTTATAATATTGGATTTATCTAAAATTCATAATCGAAATAAATCGTTAAACATATGATTTCTATCTAAGCAACAGTTTCTGTAAAGAATGTGTAAGTGGTCCTTTTTTCGGCATTTTTTTAGCCGCTTTAGATTGCAAAAAAAAAATATCGATAACAATTAACAATACCAATACTAATTCTTTGTTTTTGGAATAATAAGAAAAATTATCATAGTTGTGTTATGATAATTATTTTTATCCTAGTCTGAAAATTTATTTATTAACTGGATGGGCCCGGTCCGCGTTGCTGGCCCTAAGAAAACATCTGGTTTTTATAATGCATCTAAATTTTATTACACAGTGTCGGACAAAAGTAAAACACGCAGATTCCCTAAAAATTTAATTAAAATCGGTTCATCCGTTTTTTATATATACATAGATGCCATTAGTGGTACAATATTAAAATTTTATAATGCCACGCCCACAGACCAAAAATCAAAAATCAGACCTCACAGTGTCACCCGCCACAAGTTTCCGAATATTCCCTGAAAATTTCACCAAGATCGGTCCAGCGATTTTGGAGTCCATACGGAACATACACACATCCATACATTCATCCATTTTTATACATATATGTGACCTTCTCCGAGAAAAGGGACATAGTGTGTCAGATAACGTCATATCGATCTCATCATCGCCATAAACCGAGTCTAGTCTTTTTAAATCATCATCAAACTGTCAGAAATATCCATTTTTATAAAAATTACTTCAAATTAACATCAGCTTAGTAACAAATTACAAAAGAACCAAAATTGCGAAACAACTTTTGAGATATTGGCACAAGTTGGCACAAGACTGAAGGGTCACTTTATTCTTTTCCTTTCTTATAGTTATTTTTACAATGTTCTTCGTATTAGTATACGCACATCAACCCTTTGCTGAGAGCGAACAGAGCAGCAACAATAGCAAAGGTATTGTCACACTAAAAGCGAAAAAAAAATACGTCACCATATAGGCATGACGTCACCAAAGTCGGCACCCAATCATAACTAACCATACCAAATCGCATCTCCCAACTGAAGGTGTGTTCAAAGTGATAATGCGTTATGAAACTTTAAATGCGTTTTTCTCAAAACTTCATTTTCACACACTAGGTCCCTTTTTTCGGAGAAGGTCACATATATAGATTAGGAATATGTGCAAATAGCAATTTTTTTTTCGGTGGACTATATATTTCGATATAAGGGTCTGCAAAATTTTTACATTTATTTTTATTTCATTTCATCAATTGTAATCGGATATGAAAAATAAATGTTTATGTCATTGAAAATCTTTTTTAAATGCTTCTCGCTCAATACCTAAATGTAAGAAACCCATAAGACCATTGTGAACCTATTGAAAAATTTGTAATATTTTTTTTTTAATCTCTAGTACAAAATATGAGCTACATTACTTCCTAGAAAAAATATCCAAAAATATCACTTAAAGACGAAAATTTTAAATAATAATAAAAAACTAGCAGATTCCAGCCCTCGAAATTCGAGCGCAATTTCTAAGAAATTTTATTTTTTTCATTAAATAAAGACCCTAAAAGTATGCTAATCAATTATAGCCAATTCACAAATCAACACAAAAAACAAACTCATTTTTATTATAAACACATTAACAAATTTAATAAACACACACATAGCATTGTATAATTTTATGTATGTGTTATTAGCAACTTTAAATGCAATTTACTCAAAATAAGGGAAAAAATTAAAAAATCTGTAAATCTGCAAATCGGCTAAAAAGAAATACCTTTCAAATAATATACGTTTGGTCAAAATCGGGATAAAACGGTAGAACACAACATCAGTCACAAGAAATCGCCTAGCCTATTAATATTATAGATGTAAGAAAATATTTTGAATTATGAACTTTTTACTTTTTAAAAAGTACTAAAAGTATTCGAACATTTACAATTGGGAAAACTCCCCAAATTATGCAACGACGTACAGCTCTGATACAAACTTGATTTGATTGAAGACAAACTTAATTGGATTTAAATATATTTAGTTTGCAAAATAGTCGGCTACTTACCAACCTAGAGGATGAAACTCGTCGATGGACGCGGCATTTCGAAAACATTAGTAACGTCGCCGAAAACATTAACGTAGAAAACTCCTCATCTTATTTCGTAGCAACTACAACTTCTAATCACATATTAGATGGCGATGATCCAAGTTTCGATGAAATTACATTCGCTATTTTAAAACTTAAAACAAACAAGGCACCTGGGGAAGATGGCATCCCGCCAGATTTACTTCAAGCTAATCCTGCAATATCAGCAGACATTTTACAACCATATATTCGTGATGCTTGGACAAATGAACAGTTTCCTAGAACATGGACAAAAGGAGCCATCATTAAGCTTCCTAAGAAAAACGATTTGACCAACTGTGATAACTGGAGGGGCATCACCCTGCTTAACACTATTTATAAAGTAATTGCTATAATAAATAATAGACTGCAGTGCGTTGAGTAGACCCTGCGAGACGAACAGGCAGGTTTTCGGTCACATCGGAATTGTTTAGATCAGACAAATACTCTTCGTATCAGTCTGTAGAGTGGCGCACAGTGCTTTATTTATTCTTTGTCGACTTTAAAAAAACATCCGATTCTATAAGACGTGGCGCAATATGGTACGCATTAAGAGCTAAGGGCATACCATCCAAATTAAACCTCATCAAGGCTATGTACACCAATACCTTACTAGACGTTCGTCACAGTGGAATGATAAGTGAATCCTTTAACACAAACGCAGGGGTGAAACAGGGTTGTCCTCTTTCTTCATTGTTTTTTGCCGTAGTACTTGATGAGTTTTAATGTTAAAACTATGCACGAAGAAAAGGGGTATTGTGTGGGGCTTTCGCAAACATCTGGAAGACTTGGATTTCGCAAACGATATATGCCTCATTTCACACAAATTCAAAGACATGCAAAGCAAAGTAGACGATTTAGTCAAGTTAGTAAGGACCGTTGGTTTAGAAATAAACATTGAAAAAACACATACAATGCGAATTAATAACGTCACCGATAACCAATTCAAAATACAAGACCAGATGATTAAATTTGTAAAACACTTTTGTTATCTAGGTTGCATTATGTCAATTGATGGTGGTGTTTAGGAAGATGTGTCTAGCACACTAAAAATATCACAAAAGACGAAGATCCGCATATTCAACTTGGCTGATGACACACTATAGCACATAGACTCCAACGCCCGTATTCATAATCAAATTCTAGCAGTTGGCTAACTTTTTTCATACAAATTTTGAAATTTTCGTATGAAAAAAAGTTAGCCAACTGCTAGAATTTGATTATGAATACGGGCGCAAGTATTTATAAACAAGTGTACGAATAATATGTCGAACATTTTGGCCAAATAAAATCACAAACACAGAGCTCTTGAGGCTAAAAAAAGTAAGAACCGATAGTTCATCAAATAACAAGAAGAAAATGGAGATGGTTAGGACATACTCTCCGTAAACCTATTGGCAGCGAGACGAGAGTGGCCGTAGAGTGGAATCCCTAAGGAAGTCGGCGCTCTGGTCGGCCAAAAAATACATGGCGTAGAACAATTTTAAATGAACTTAAGAAAGTAAACAAATCTTTTGATGAAATTAAATTAATTTGTAATTAGTTGGAATTAAAACAGGAATAAAAAATCTTCATCAAAAAGAAAGCTCCTTGCCAACAAGAAGATGACAAAACTTCCTCCGGGTTTTAACCCTCCGGGTTTTAACCGAACTTCAAGCAACAGATTTAGCCTGCTTGCTGGCCTTAATGATATGGACGTAACTCCTGTATCAAAATGAGCTAACGCCTCATTTACAGAAATACAAAAACTACTTGGTAAAGATTGTATTTTCAAACGTACATCAATTGGTACTAAAATTTTTGCTCCAAGTAAAGAAATGTACGAATGCTACAAGCAAATTCTTAAAGAGAGTAAGTTGGAGTTTCACTCTTATGGCTCCAAAGATAATAGGTTATACACCACTTTTTTACACGGTTTACCCCGCATAAAAACTGAGAACATCACCGCAGAGCTAAAAAACTACAACCTGTCCCCTTCTTCCGTAGCTGAAATCGTCACCAAATTCAGTTCGAACAACAATACAGTTTACAAAGTTCAATTTGTACGTAAAAATTTTAACCCAACTGCCTTAAGAAACGTAAGAACAATTTCAAATATTATAATTTCCTGGAAAAAATACAAATCTAGATCCAGAAATAAACCAACTCAATGCTGGAACTGCTTAATGTATGGCCATGGCGGTGAACATTGTCATCGTAGTGCTGCGTGTATGATATGTGCAGAACAACATCATACAAGTGTGTGTCCATTTAACACAACTGAAAAAAGACCAGCTGTTTTTACATGCTTTAATTGCAAAAAACATGGAAAAGAGAGAACTGATCACTCAGCAAACGACATCAATTGTCCGTTACGTTCTCTCTATTTGGAAACTAGAACAAAGGTTACTTCTAAAAGTCCGAATAAAAGCAGACAACAACAAAATAACTCATTTCAATTTAATGTGGGAGATTTCCCTAATTTAAGAAACAACAACACAAATTGTAACAATAACATCAATAATAACAGCAAAGCTACATATGCTAACCAGCTGAAAACAAACAACGATTTATTTAGCATTGATGAGCTTTTTGATATTTTCACTACAGCTATGGATGATTTGCATAGGTGCACTTCAAAAGTACAACAAATCAAAGTTGTAATGTCAATGGTAAAATACGCCCATGGATTATACTAATAATTTAAACGAATTCAAAATGATTCATTTGAATGCTAATGGCATTTCAAACTTTTCTACATTAAAACAATTTAAGATACTAATTGAACGAGAAAATATTAAAATAGCGTCTTTGAATGAAACATTTTTTTCAGAAAATCATAGACCCTATTTTAAAAATTATTTATATAGAAGTGACAGAACAGATGCAAGAGGAGGAGGAGTAGCTCTGTTAATTCATAAATCTGTCGCTCATAAAAACCTCTTTATATCAAACACCTCATCAATCGAAAACATCTCAATTGAAGTTATTATAAATAATAGACCTATTGTTGTATCTTCGTTATATTCACCAAGATATCTTCTGTGCTGATATCTTGAACCTAACACCTTCCACCAAAGAATATATTGTTTTTGGTGACCTAAATGCCAAACATTGTTCTTGGAATTGCCGTTCAAATAATACTGCAGGAATTGCACTCAACAATCTACAGCAATCAAGCAATTTTTTCATTCACTATCCTAATAGTCCAACCCTATTCCCCCATCAACACAATCGCGAAGCATCCACAGTCGATATTATTTTAAGCAATTCCGCTTTAAATATAGACGTAAAAACAATGGATTACGAAATACCATCAGACCATCGCCCCATTATATGTTCACTTAAAAGATCAATGGCCTTGCAGGTTGACCTCAATTATTATGATTATATTGCAACCAACTGGAACATTTTTATGAATTTTTTAGACAAAATCACGTTATATTCGGATATATACAATACCAATGTAGTTATTGATCAGGAAATCCAAAAATTTATAAATGTAGTTTTCGAAGCAAGGGATGTGTCCACACCTAAAATAACTCAACAAAATAATTACACATTACCAGAAAGTACTGTGAAATATATTAAACTAAGAAGAACCTTTAAAAGAAAAAGCCAACGATCTTCAGATGTAGCCGAGCAAACTTTTTATAATCAATGTACTAAGTTTCTAAGTAACATGATTGATAAAAGTATTAATTCGGAGCGCAATAAGAAATGGTGTCAATTATTATCCAATTTAAAACCAGGTGATAAATCATTCTGGAAAATAAGCAGGAACTTGCGAGGAAAGGGAAAAAATCAAATCTCTCACTTTAAAATTGGAAATACAAAAATATCATCTGATAAGGGCAAGGCTGAAATCCTGGCAAATACATTTGTAAATACAACAGTAAATAATTTTAAAAAGGAAAATCCTAGTTCTGAATCAGCTATTTATACATCTCTTGAAGAAGTAATGAATATTGTCTCATCAATAAAACCCTCAAAATCCCCTGGTTTTGACAATGTTCCGAACCTGCTCTTAAAGAAATTACCACTCAAAGCTCTAAAATTACTGGTTATAATATTTAACAGCTGCATCAAACTCAACTATTTCCCAAACCATTTCAAAAATGCTAAGGTTATAGCTATCAACAAACCTAGTATGCTACAAAATAACCCAAATAACTATAAACCTATTAGTCCTATTAAGTAACTTAGGTAAAATATTTGAAAAAATACTACATTCTCGTCTTAGTGAATTTGTAACGACCAATTCTATTGTTGCCAAAGAACAATTTGGATTTAAAAAAGGGCATAGCACTACGCACCAAATAAACAGAATTAAAAATCAAATAATCACAAATGAAAACAATAAACGTTCAACGGGTCTAATATTGTTAGATATTGAAAAAGCGTTTGACACCGTATGGCATAATGGCCTAGTATTTAAACTTCTTGATGCAAATATACCAAAATATTTTTGCAAACTTATTTCAGATTTCATTCACGGCACAAACTTTAAAGTTGCGATTAATAATGAAACATCATCTCCAAAAACCATTACCACAGGGTTACCTCAAGGATCTGTCTTGTCGCCATTGCTTTACTCGATATATACATCCGATTTTAAAGTCCCGAAATATATGAAAATTGCTTATTACGCAGATGATACTGCGTTAATTTCTTCAAACAAACTTACAAGCGCACTCCTGAAGAAAATGGAAAAGGGTCTTGTAAATTGCAGTAAATATTTTCACAAATGGAAAATCAAAATTAATCCAAACAAGACCCAAGCAATAATTTTTCCATTCAACAAATCTCCCAAAAGACTGCCAAGACGTCATCTTCTTATTGGAAATAATACCATAAATGTACTTAACGACGTCAAATATCTCGGAGTTGTCTTGGACAAAAAGCTTACATTTAAACAACATATTATGGCTACGTGTCAAAAAGCTATAAAATCATTTAAAGCATTATGGCCACTACTAAATAGAAGGTCATTTCTAAACCCCAAAAACAAAAATCTACTCTTCAAAAGTGTTATAAGGCCGATATTAACATACGCGTGTCCTATTTGTAATGACGCTGCCAACTGCCACCTAAAACGCTTACAAATTATACAAAACAAATGTCTTAAAATGATAAATAAAAAGCCCTGGAGGTATCCTACAAATCTTCTTCATGAAGAAACAGGTTATGAAAAAATTATCGATTTCATAACAAGGATTAATAACAATTACTTTGCCAAAATTGAAAATTCCTCTTACCCCCTGATAAGAGAATGTAGAGAAATAACGTAAAATTAAAAAGAAATCACCAAATTGAAAATTATATGCTTATAGAGGTCTATTATTTCAAATAAACCTCCTATAAGCACATAAATATTTTTCAGATAGTATTTGAATTTATTAAATCATATAAAGGTTTTTCCTCCCATTTTCCTTTAAAAATCATTAAAAAAATATAAAAACTATTTAATATCTTTAGATCCTATGTATTATTTGTTGCAATATCTATATGTAAAGATAAGATCTCATATGTAAATATCAAAATTTGTTCAAATATGTAAATAAAGGAAGAATATTTAATTGAAAAAATTGTAGAAGCCCTATGTGCCCAAGTGGAATAAATAAAGATATAAAAAAAAATATATTTATTTTTGAAACTATATTTTGAGACGAGTACCAAAATCAAAAATATCGGTGCTGACAAGAGAAAAATTATCCTAAAGCTTAGAAAAGAGAGTAAATCTTTCCGTGAATTAAATTAAATTTTGTCGAAACCTCGTTCTGGTCGCCCCTCCAAACTAACAGTGAGCGAAAAGCGAACTATTTTGGCGTCAGTAAAACAGAATCCCATAATTACTGCTTCCTCTAAAAACTAGTTTTAAAATCAAAGGCAACCATAAAGATACCATTCGACTAGCATGGTCTTCAAAATGCAAAAATAGTATTAAACAGATAGACGATGTGATTGCCTTTTTCTTGAAGATATGTATTTAAAATACTTAACTGCTCCATCATATCAGTGAAAAACATTAAATCTTGAGCCATTTAGATAGAGTCCTCTAGCTAGTAATAGAATCTAACAAATTGACAGACTTTATTAGTACATTACTCGTTGAAAGCCATCTGACTAAACAGTAAAATGAGACTTATCATTGGCTGTTCGTCCAAATTAAGTTCATATACAAACTTTCTAAATTGTCTGTGGATTTTAAAATTGTTTTTTTTTTTTTTATAAAATTTATAATTTTTACCACTGCAATGAATTCAGAAATGTTTGCTTCCTAAGGAGTCCTAAAAACCCGTTTTTTTTTTGACAACCATTGATGGAGCTCCATCAGTGGAATCACAAACCAGATTTTGCATTGGAAGTTAAGGAATGACAGAATTAAATGCTGAATTAATATCGATACCTCTTGTTGTATCTTCCAAAGCAATTAACTCTAGCAACCCTCTTGTACAACAGCATCTTCTTTTAACAACCGAATAAATATTGCTAATTGGGGATGATCTGTATTGTCAGTGGATTCATTAAATCCTAAACTAAATGCAACACAATCTTATATATCAGAGTGTATGGAATTTGTTAAATGATTGTGAATATTTGAAATTCGACGTGATATCATATCTCGCGATGTTGGAATATTAGAAATAGATTTTAATAATTTATCATTATTTGGATCAATCGATGGTATCAATTATATTTTTTTTAATAAAATCGCCTACTGTACAAGGCCGCTTGGCTTTAGCAATGTTCCAAGATATTTTAAAACTGGCTTCTAATTCAGATATACTTTTTTCGATGAATTTTTTCATTTGAGAAGATTGTTGTTCAGTTGATAACTTTAGATGGTTTATTTTTTCGGTGCAATCTTTTGTATTTAATGAATATTTTTCTGAAAAGTCAGTATGTACTGATTCGTGATGGCATTTTCAATTACAAACTTTTAAGGAAGTTATAGTAAAATTACATATCAAACAAGAGGCCTGTCCATTTTTTTCAATAAATGCATAGGCATGATCACTAGGGTGTCCCAAAAAAAAAAAAAAAAAAAAAAAAAGAAAAGAGGTTTAGAGGTCGCTAAAGTCGAATTTTACCCAAAAATCGGGATTCCCTGACATTTTTGAGTTTTACTTATAACTTGGCCCATAACCACGATTTTCTTTGTTACAAAGTAAATATTTTAGAAGAAGAATGTTCAAGCTTTACTTTTCTGTGTAGAAATACCAATAACATTTTAAGGAGCAAATCAGTTGAATAAAATATACCTGCTCCATTCTACTTTTTAATTCTATGATGACTTGTACTTCACTTGTTAAATTCTGTAAGGATGTAAAATAAACCGCATGTGGTTACTACAGCAATAAAACCGTTTTTTTTTTGTTTAGTGTACCAATTAAACATGAATTGTTACCTATAACCATATCATAAAATTTATTGTTGACTTGTGTACCTTTCTAATTTTTTCCAGGAGAAACGCTAAAACAATTTTTGAACAACATTATCAAATCACCTCGTAAAAAGTTGTTTCAGAGTCTATAAAGGACAAAGAAACATTTTTTGTATTTTATATATATAGATTTAGGAAAACTTTTAGAAAAACTTTTTGCACACCGAAAACGTTTTTACTTTTCTTTTTTTTTAACGAAAGAACTACTTTACGCAAAGCATGCTTGCACAATATTTTTCCGATGCATAACAGGCAAAAACACCTTAGAATATTTTTAATTTCACAAAATGGGTACAAAGCGTAAAAAGGGTATAACTTTGGAACGGTAAGAGCAAATTCAATATTATTTTTTAAATGACTCAGCCTTTATCCACATTTTAAACTGTGTCATTAGTTTTTTAACTTTGATAGAAATTTTAAAAGTTACAAAGCATTACTTTCAAAATTTATGCAAACTTTACGAAAAAATTTAATTAAGGGGACCCAAATGAGCAAAAAAATTACCGAAACTAACGATTTCTACACAGAAAAGTAAAGCTTGAACATTCTTCTTCTAAAATATTTACTTTGTATCAAAGAAAATCGTGGTTATGGGCCAAGTAATAAGTAAAACTCAAGAAATATCCGGGAATCCCAATTTTTGGGTAAAATTCGACTTTAGCGACCTGTAAACCTCTTCCGAAAAATCTTAAAAAAATCACAAAAATACTTTACCCTATAAGCTTTCAAAAAATGCTTGGGCACCCATGAAAATCGAACAATAATTTTTTTTTTGGACACCCTAATGACCACATGCATTTTGAAACTTTCTCTTCTGCTCCGAAATTTTTCTCATAGCTTTCAGCTTGACGTTCAATTTATAAATGATATTTTAGCCAACATTTTTTCAAAACAACAGTCCAATTTAACTTGAAGCAAAGCATACTGTCCGTGAACAAGTATGAATATTTTTGAATTTTTATTTTCTGTTGAAATTTGTATGTATTTACTAATATGTACAATAAAAATTACTTGTTTACTTTAAATCACATTTTTATTTCCTCATATAAAGGTTTTTCACCCTGTTTTACCTTCAAAAACTTCAAAATAAAAAATTTAATTAATACCATATGATACTTTTTATTAATTGTTGTAATATCTAATAGAAAATATCTCAAAATTTAATATCATGATAAGCATGTTAAATTCTGAAGCAATCAAATTTATAAATAATTTTTAGAACAATTTGTTTTGAATACGTGCTTATTTATGTACATATTTTATTCATGTTGAAAAAAACATTCGCGTGCCAATTAAAACCAGCTCGCGGGCCGCACTTTGAGCATCATTGGTATATACCTTATTTGAAAATTTTTAAATGTGCTACTACAAAATCTAGTAGTAGTGAAAACCTCTTTTAATATATATATAGTCTTCTACATATATGTATAATTTGTAAAGAATAAAAATCTTTATTTGTGTTTTTTTATGTCTAAAGGAATATGTAATATTTCGATTTTTAAACACGTAGACAGACTACCTTTTTTTAAACTATTTGCCGTGTAGCTCACAATATTTACTTACGTTTTTCAAAAGCGTGATAATCAATTTTTTAATGGTTAGTATAACATATAAATATTGTACGCGTCATTAATATGAATCATAGCAGTTAAAGGTTTTTAGTTACTAATTACAAAATTTTGAATGTTGGCTTTATGAATTTGACATTGTTTTAATTCGTTAACAATCAAGTTAAAATAATGTTTTTATTTACATTTACACTACATAGTTAAACGAATTAAAAACCCAGTTCACATCTACATATATCTATTTAAACATTAAAGAAATTAGGAAAAATATTGTTGGTTTGTAATTAAGAGTACAATACTCCGTAAGAAAATTATAGTCGGTATAGACCGACTATACTATACCCTATACTATGGAATTAGGGAAAGGGTCTTACGTCCAACTAAATGGATATAGTAAATAAGCATATCCAAATTTGACTGGCATTGCTATGATTTTGTATGAAAAAGTTCTTTCGGATGCTATTTTTTTATGGCGACTAGGTAAAAAAATTGACCGATTATCATCGTATTTATTAGAGTCACACATTGTTCCAAAAAGATATACAAACCCAGTTTGAAAAAACTTGCATGCAATATTTTTGTTTTTTAATAGATTTAAGTGCAGATCGGGAACCAGCTTCATATGTGGACTAAGACTACTTGGTAATGGGTGTAATATACATACAAAAACCATATTTGATCGATATATACTCGTATATGATAAATTGTATCTTAGGACGATTTAAGGTGATCTCATATAGAGGTTATTTATGTGGGGGCTAGGTTTAAACATGCAACAATTTTCACCAATTCCAATTCCGATTGTCCTATGGCAGACATAAGCTTATATACAAAATTTCATTCAAATATATTGATATATGCGATCTGTAGTTTGATTACATGGTTTACATGGATGCACAGACAGATGGTTAGACAGACACACAGACAGAGTCGAGTAGATTGGTGTAATAAAAGTTGGAAATCAGTACAAAAGCACAAATGAATTAAATTTTTGTTTAATTTTATTTCAATTCATTCAATGAAAAACGAATAACACATTTTTGTTTAATTTAATAAAACAGTTTAAGAATATATCTATAATATATAATAGGCTAGGCGATTTTTTGTTACCGATGTTTTGTTCTACCGTTTTATCCCGATTTTGGTATTTCTTTCTAGCTTTATTTCAGATTTAATTTGTTTTTTTTAATATTTTCCTTTATTTTGAGTAAATTGCATTTAAAGTTGCTACTACACATACATAAAATTATACATATGCCATGTGTGTGTTTATTAAATTTGTTAATGTGCTTTTAATGAGTTTGTTATCTTCATTCACAATAATAATAAACCAAAAAAGTATTGGTTTGTGAATTGGCTAAGTTGAAAAATAAAGTGCGGTCGAATTTCGAGCGCTGGAATCTGCTAGTAAAATACTAATAACTTTTAATAAACACAATGAACCATTACTTATACTTGGCCGTTTTATTAACTTCGTCTTTGTGATATTGGTCGCATTATAAATTAATATAAGCATACTTTTTACAGTATATTACACTGAGTTGGCTTATAATGGAATAAATGGAATATAATGGAAATATATTTTTAGTGGGTTAATTCGTCAATGTATGTGTTGTTTCCTTTTAAAGCGCGCCAGGAAAAAATTTTTTATAAAAAATCGCGCGATTTTCATAATATAATGGAAATATATTTTTAGTGAGTTAATTTCCGTAAAAAAAAATTATAGTAAATCCGGTCCTGAAAGGGTTAAGAGGTCTAAATATATATCAAAATGAAGCTAATTGACCTAGCTTTTATTCAGTTTACGTAAAACCACACATGATATACGTCTGTTTACGAGATAATTCCATTTGTAACAAAAAACCCATTACAAAAATACAATATTTGAAATAGGTTCAAAATGGGTTAATAGATTTAAATTTTAAATTTAAGCTTTCAAATGATATATATATCGCTGAAATCCGATAGTAAATAACAAAGTTATATACAAGTCAATGCCAAAATTTCGGAAGTCCATAACTCGGGAAATAGGCCTGACCGACGAAAAAAAATATTTTCCTAGAGTCACCCCAAAAGCCCCTACCCCCCCTTAAAAAAAAAATCGGAGAGTTGCTCCTAAAGTCAACTTGTTCCGAAAATTTTTAAAAATTTCCTCCATTTTTAGTCGATAAAATATTTATTCAAAATCCAAAATTGTAGTTTATCATTTTTATTTAGATATTTTTATACCCTCCACACCTCAGTGGCAGAGGGTATCTACAGGTTTGTCATTCCGTTTGTAACGCATCGAAATAAATTCCGGAGACCCCGGGCTTTTAAAGTTTTGGGTAGCCGTACCCAATATTGGTTGAAATATTGAGTTTAAGATGCAGGTGGAGGGTATCAATTGACTTCGTCAAAAAATTTATTACCGTCTATCATTAAAAATTTTATTTTCTTTACAAGAAAACACAGGCGGTTCAATATCTCCCCTTAAGATATTTCGTTTTTTAAGTTTGTTTTTAGACCACTCATTTAAATATTTTAAGCTTGTTTTATAAAAATGATCAAATCGCTTCGAAACTTCATTTTTGATTTGGAATGGAGTGAATTTCATCAATATTTGTTTATTTATTTTATTCTGTAATTCTTCAATGTAATGAGTAGTTTCTAAATTGGTGATATTATTACCTTCAATCTTTTTGATGCAGTTGTTAGAAATAAATGTCTGATTATATAAAAAAGCTTATAAATTGCAGACAATTAATTTTCAAAGAATAATAGTAAAAATTTTATTTTGATAAATATCAAATGTACTATAACAGATTAAATAATAATAAATTAAAGAATCAGTATATATTTTATAAAATCAAGCACAGACTCATATCATTACCACAGTGGTATAGGGTATAAGATGTTGCTGCAACATTCTCTATAAAGTGCATAACATTTTGCTAAACGTAACTTTCGTAGTTATATTCAAAAAAGTTCTGTTAATTTAGCAGTCTTTGTTATATATTTAACCTTTTTGAAAAACGTATTTGACTTTCGTCGCTAACTTCACACTTTTTATACCCTATACCAGTATGTGGTTTGGGTATAATGACTTTGTGCTGCTGTTTGTAACTACCAAAAATATTTGACCTAGACCCATCTTTTACTATACCCATCGAATCAGAATCACTATCTGATTCGATTTAACGATGTCCGTCCGTCCGTCCGTCTGTGTGTCCATGTAAAGCTTGTAATCAAACTGCAGGTCGCAAATATGAATATATTTTGATGAAGTTTGGTATATAAGCTTTTATCGGCCATAGGATGAGATTGGTGAGAATCGGTCCAAGTTCAGACCTAGCCCCCATACAAATGACCCCTATGAAATCAACATAAATTGCCATAAGATCCAAATTATCATATAAATCTTAGTCAAATTGGGTTTGTATGTGTTTATTACATCCGTTAATCAGTAGTCCAAAAATTATCTCTATGGGAAAACTCTTAGTCATAGGCCCCATATAGAGCTGCTTCCCGATCTTAGCTTAAATCTATCAAAAACAAAAATATTGCACGGATTCTTTTCAAATTTCCCCATATAGATATAGCATCCGATATAAACTTTTTCATATCTGCAGCCAAAAAAATTAATAAAAATCCCACTCAAATTTAGTTTATGCTTATTTTCTATATCCAGTTAGTTGGGCCTGAGAGATAGGGTCTCTAAAAGCATGGTATAGGGTATCGTATAGTCGGTCCAGACCGACTATAATTTTCTTATTTGTCATTAATGTTACGTTGAAGGTGTTGCAACAATTCCGGGTTCCAACCACAAAAGAATTGTTTATATAAATTCTTTAAAGCAACTAAAAAATTAAGAGAAGATTTCCTCCCCACCTTAGCCATAAAATTTCATTGGAAAAATATCTAGCAAATAACCATGACGTGCGTTGATATTCTCTATTGAATTACATTAACCTTAGAATTTTAAAATCAAATGAACTTGTTACGTTCACGCTAAAGTAAAGATACCATTTAAGAGGAAGACAGACAGACGAGCGCACGGCTGGACGGACATACAGACAATAAGTAAAAGAATTATACTTCAATCGAAAAATGAAAAAGAACAAAAAAAAAAAAACAATAACATACACACGTAAGCCAAACGTAAATAGGTGGTTGGTTGTTGACCTGAAATATCGTAGTAAGAGAATATGACAACAAAGAAGTCATACATGTGGTTGTTTACCTATGAGATTGTACGAGCCATTGATTTCATGGTGAAACCAGCTAAAGATCAGCTTCTGCTGCAAGGTACTTAAACTTAAAGATTATTATTTAGTCTAGTCATTGAGGAAAACAGTTGCCTTTTGTTTTTTAGTTTGATGTGATAGAAACTTCTAAAGAATTTTATTTTTTACTATTGATTTAAAAAGGTTATTTTTCTATTTGGTTAGAAAATTATAACAAAAGCAACCTTATCCTTTAATTTTCATTACAACTTCCTTAAGCGAAACAATAAAACTCGAAAACAACGAAACTGCAAGAAAAGGTGATAAAGTAGAGACAAACAAAACCACTTCGCATGATGTATTATATTAAAAAAAAAAACTGAACTTGAAAATATATACTTGAAGCACGTTTTCTTATATACCTATTTGTTTGTGTTTCTTAACTACTTCTTGCAAGACGTAGCATGTGTGTATTGAAATGCAATGTAAACTAGGAAATGGGACCATCTATGCTCATAGTAGCAATGTTGACTGTTGTCTTTTAAAGGTTAATTTATATATAAAAAAATATTTTTTTTTTTGCCGTTTGTAATGACAAAAATATATATAATATATAAAAGACATGTTAGAAAGTGCAACTAAACGACCATGAGTATCGGGTAAGAGTTTCATGACCAAAAAACGATACAGTCAAAATAATAAGGATTGCGCACATGAAAATTACAACTTATTGATGGGAATTTAATTTAAATTAAAATATTATATACTCTAATCGTCAAAACATATTTCAATTTTCAATTATATATTCTTCCTTTATTTACATATTTTAACAAATTTGATATTTACATATGAGATCTTATCTTTACATAGATATTGCAACAAATAATAAATATATAGGATCTAAAGATATTAAATAGTTTTTATTTTATTTTTTAATGATTTTTAAAGGAAAATGGGAGGAAAAAACCTTTATATGATTTAATAAATTCAAATACTATCTGAAAATATTTATGTGCTTATAGGAGGTTTATTAGAAATAATAGACCTCTATAAGCATATAATTTTCAATTTGGTGATTTCTTTTTAATTTTACGTTACTTCTCTACATTCTCTTATCAGTGGGTAAGAGGAATTTTCAATTTTGGCAAAATAATTGTTGTTAATCCTTGTTATGAAATCGATAATTTTTTCATAACCTGTTTCTTCATGAAGAAGATTTTTAGGATACCTCCAGGGCTTTTTATTTATCATTTTAAGACATTTGTTTTGTATAATTTGTAAGCGTTTTAGGTGGCAGTTGGCAGCGTCACTCCAAATAGGACACGCGTATGTTAATATTGGCCTTATAACACTTTTGAAAAGTAGGTTTTTGTTTTTGGGGTTTAGAAATGACCTTCTATTTAGTAGTGGCCATAATGCTTTAAATGAATTTTTAGCTTTTTGGCACGTAGCCTAATATGTTGTTTAAAAGTAAGCTTTTTGTCCAAGACAACTCCGAGATATTTGACATGATTAAGTACATTTATGGTATTATTTCCAATAAGAAGATGACGTCTTGGCAGTCTTTAGGGAGATTTGTTGAATGAAAAAAGTATTGCTTGGGTCTTGTTTGGATTAATTTTGATTTTCCATTTGTAAAAATATTTACTGCAATTTACAAGTCCCTTTTCCATTTTCTTCAGGAATGTACTTGTAAATTTATTTGAAGAAATTAACGCAGTATCATCTGCGTAGTAAGCAATTTTCATATATTTTGGGACTTTGAAATCGGATGTATATATCGAGTAAAGCAATGGCGACAAGACTGATCCTTGAGGTAACCCTGTGGTAATGGTTTTTGGAGATGATGTTTCATTATTAATAGCAACTTTAAAGTTTCTGCCGTGAATGAAATCTGAAATAAGTTTGCAAAAATATTTTGGTATATTTGCATCAAGAAGTTTAAATATTAGGCCATTATGCCATACGGTGTCAAACGCTTTTTCGATATCCAACAATATTAGACCCGTTGAACGTTTATTGTTTTTATTGCTGATTATTTGATTTTTAATTCTGTTTATTTGGTGAGTAGTGCTATGCCCTTTTTTAAATCCAAATTGTTCTTTAGCAACAATAGAATTGGTCGTTGCAAATTCACTAAGACGAGAATGTAGTTTTTTTTCAAATATTTTACCTAAGTTACTTAATAAACTAATAGGTCTATAGCTATTTGGGTTATTTTTTGGCTTACTAGATTTGTTGATAGCTACAACCTTAGCGTTTTTGAAATGGTTTGGGAAATAGTTGAGTTTGATGCAGCTGTTAAATATTATAACCAGTAATTTTAGAGCTTTGAGTGATAGTTTCTTTAAGAGCAGGTTGAGAACATTGTCAAAACCAGGAGATTTTGAGGGTTTTATTGATGAGACAATATTCATTACATCTTCTAGAGATGTATAAATTGCTGACTCAGAACTGGGATTTTCCTTCTTAAAATTGTTTACTGTTGTATTTATTACTATATCCGCTGAGTGGTTGTAATTCGAAGTGATGTTATTTGCTTTGACAAATGTATTTGCCAGGATTTCAGCCTTGCCCTTATCAGACGATATTTTTGTATTTCCAATTTTAAAGTGAGAGATTTGATTTTTCCTTTTCCTCGCAAGTTCCTGCTTATTCTCCAAAATGATTTATCACCTGGTTTTAAATTGGATAATAATTGACACCATTTCTTATTGCGTTCCGAATTAATACTTTTATCAATTATGTTACTTAGAAACTTAGTAAATTGATTATAAAAAGTTTGCTCGGCTATATTTGAAGATCGTTGGCTTTTTCTTTTAAAGCTTCTTCTTAGTTTAATATATTTCACAGTACTTTCTGGTAATGTGTAATTATTTTGTTGAGTTATTTTAGGTGTAGACACATCCCTTGCTTCGAAAACTACATTTATAAATTTTTGTATTTCCTGATCAATTACTACCTTGGTTTTGTATATATCCGAATTCAACGTGATTTTATTGTCTAAAAAATTCATATAAATGTTCCAGTTGGTTGCACTATAATCATAATAATTGAGGTCAATCTGCAAGGTCATTGATCTTTTAAGTGTACATATAATGGGGCGATGGTCTGATGGTATTTCGTAATCCATTGTTTTTACGTCTATATTTAAAGCTGGTCTTTTTTCATTTGTGTTAAACGGACACACACTTGTATGATGTTGTTCTGCACATATCATACACGCAGCACTACGATGACAATGTTCACCGCCATGGCCATACATTAAGCAGTTCCAGCATTGAGTTGGTTTGTTTTTGGATTTAGATTTGTATTTTTTTCAAGAAATTATAATATTTGAAATTGTTCTTACGTTTCTTAAGGCAGTTGCTTTAAAATTTTTACGAACAAATTGAACTTTGTAAACTGCATTGTCGTTCGAACTGAATTTGGTGACTATTTCAGCTACGGAAGAAGGGGACAGGTTGTAGTTTTTTAGCTCCGCGGTGATGTCCTCAGTTTTTATGCGGGGTAAACCGTGTAAAAAAGTGGTGTATAACCTATTATCTTTGGAGCCATATGAATGAAACTCCAACTTACTCTCTTTAAGAATTTGCTTGTAGCATTCGTACAATTCTTTACTTGGAGCAAAAATTTTGGTACCAATTGAAGTACGTTTGAAAATACAATCCTTACCAAGCAGCTTTTGTATTTCTATAAATGAAGCGTTAGCTTCTACAACAATGGGTGGAGGTTTGTGTTCCTTAACATCGTTAATATTTGATACGGGAGTTACGTCCATATCATTGAGGCCAGCAAGCTGGCTAAATCTGTTGCTTGAAGTTGACGCAATGTTCGGGTTAACAAAACCCGGAGGAAGTTTTGTCATCTTCTTGTTCACAAGCTTTCTTTTTGATGAAGATTTGGCCCCTCGGGCCATTGCTAAATTTTTATTCCTGTTTTAAGCTGAATTGTCTACCACGTGAGTTCAAATGAGATCAAGAATAGGCAATTACAAAAACAAAAATATACACTTGTTTTTAGTTTTAAATAGTTGTACTCTAAGCGATTTAATTATTTACACGACCGTTCGTAAAGAGAGTTAGATTCGAACTGACGTCAAAACATATTAAACTCCTTAGGTACTTAGATTAAAAGCTTTATTAAAATTATTCAAGAATTATTTAATAATAGCTGACCTCAATAAAATCATTAAACAAATGTAATACGAAATAATGCACATTATTTAGAAAAATACCAAATTTTACGCGTCAAAATAAAGTAATCAGTAAACAGAAGGCAACAGAACTTCAATACAAAGAATAAACTAAAAATGTTTAATATTTGGTCAATTAATTTGGTTTATTTTCATTTTGGCCTTAAGCACCTCATTTAGTCTTCTAGGCATCGCCTCGACAAGTTTTTTTGTTATATCGGGGGAGATTTTTCTCTTCTTTTAGTTTTCCTTGGTTGAAAAAGCCCTTCGACTGATTTTTCTGTCAAGGTTTTCCCACAGAAGCTCGATCGGACTAAGGTTCGGGGACTGCGGCCGATAATCAAGTGTGTTAGGAGTCCGGTATAGTAGCCACTCTTTCACAAGTTTAGACTTATGCTTTAGATCGTTGTCTTGTTGGAAAATTCAGTTTCCAGCCATTCCTCGACGCTAGGGGCAACATTATCTTAAAAATCATAGCGGAGTAAATAAAACAAGATTACCAACACCTGTTGCCGCCATATAGCTCCAAACTATAACGGAACCTCCAACTTGTTTGAGACTGTTGGTAACACAATTTTCCTTGGAGGTTTCACTCTCAGCGCCCATATTTTTAGGGGCGTTTTCACGCCGAAAATTTCAGAATAGCTCTTATCTGTATGTAATATGTTTTCCCAAAAAGATAGAACCTCATTTTTGTACTTTTTACTAAATTTCATAAGCTTGCTCTGATTCGCCTTGGATGTGTATGGTTTCTTGCATGGTATCATTCCATCCAGCCATATTTGTGAAGCGATCTCTACGCGAACTAACTGGTTTGCCTGTATCGCGATCGGGAAAAAGTGAAACACCCCTATAATAACAACAATATTTCAACCAAACTTATTAAAAAAATCTAAAATAGTTTATTAGCAGTTATAAAAAAATAAAAATAAGATAATGAAAATAAAAAAAAAAATAAGAAGATAGTAATAAAATAGAAAACAGAGAAATCTTATATGTTGTTTATGACTTAATTCCTTTTTTCTCGATCGTGAGTGGATAATGTTTTAATTTTTAGATGTACGCGTTCAAGAGCATTTTCTGTTTTTTAGCAGTAACGTTTAAGAACACGAACTTAAAATGAAGCTACACTCGAATCTGTGTGGTTTATGTGTGTTCGAAACAAAAAATACGTGATAGAAACATGTTCGTGTACATAACGAAATATTAAAACGAAACACAGTCATGATTGTGTTCGACACCGTACAAAAATTAGAAACACACATAATTGATATCAAAATAAAAATATGTGTTTGTTGGTCTGAGCTATGTTTGTTTAGATATATGTATGTACGAGTTTTTTATTCAGTGTGTGTTTTTTTTTCTGAACTCTGTTTTTGCTTAATCGGCTTAGAAAATGATTCAAGTCTATCGGTATATATATATATTTGTAATAGTTAGAAAACAGCACAAATTCAATGACCTGACCATTTATGTGGTGAAGTGTTTAATGATACTTATATGATTTTGTTTTTAATATTAGTTTATTCAGTTGAATTGTGAATTCAATTCGATTTCTTCAAAGCTGTGACATTCTTTTAAATATTTAGGGGGCAAAACCTACAATTCAATAAAAGATTAAATGCTTTAAAGCTCTGGTGCGTTGATTTGATTTAGTATTTTCTGGCTGTTTGTGGTGTGTAGTGTTTTAAAGGTTGATTTCTTTTGTTATTCCACATTTTCGTCTGCCGTGTTTCCTATTTAACTCGTTTTTTCTATCTTCATATGATTGTCGTTATTGCTTGTTGCTTTAGTAGCCCTTTGATACAGATTTTGCTGCTATCATTGTTTTCTTTTCGTAATGCTTTTTTGTCTCTCCCACTGTTTTAGTTGTTCAGGAAATTTATTTATTTAATTATCATTAAATCAATAACAATGAAGTTGGGCTTATTTGTGATGATTTTTTGAAAGTTGCAATTTTTGTTGTTGCTATTATTATTTGTTTACATCACCGTTCCTTTAAATGTCATGTAAACTATATTATTTTGTAAGAAATGCATAATATATAACCTTCGAAATAATATTTTATTTTACCATGTAATGGAATGTGTATGTTGTATGTACATATATACATACATATGTATATATCGTTAGCTTAAATGCAAAACCACGTAACAAACATTTTTATTTTCCTCCTCCACACCACTGTGCCGTGATATATATGTATATCAGTTTTTCATTCCGTTTTTAATGCAAAATTATTTGCGACCCCCAAAGAGTATATGTATTCATGATCCTTACACCAATTCGAGTCGGTTAGCGATGTCCGTCTGTTGAAATGACGCTCATTCACAAAATAAACCGTTTTCCTGGGTAACGGGATAATATTGTTGTTATTATTTCGAACAGGTTGTTATTGAATTTGAGCCTCTAGGCCCAATAGCAGAGGAATGACATACGAAAATATAAAGATACTCCGATAAAATTTCATATAAAAAGCTAAAAATAGTGAAAAATGTTATACGTAACAGAACATATGCATATACTTAGATATGTATCAGCGATGCATATTGTGTAAGGAGCTGATTCTTGAGAAAGTATTAGATCTGAGGAAGTATCTACTTTTAGTTTAAAAGGTAACCCCACTGAAATGAAGTGCGGCATTTTGAGGAACATCATATCATTAATCTCTTATATTTTTGGTACTATAAGTTAATTAAAAGTGGGCGATACCCACATAAAAGTTCCCACACAAAATTTTTTTTAAATGTATAGGTGGTAAGTTTTTCATGCCTGCCAGTGTATGTCTGCCAGTGGCACACAAACAAATAAGTATTTTATATGTTCAGTGTTATATGTTAAATGTAATATATCTTGTATTTAAATGTAATATTTAAAATTACAAAATCCCCAGAAGAAATCGACAAAAAATCGAAGAAACGTCGGAAAAAATTGTAATGAAATTGAAGTTTTAATTACAACAAGAAATTTTAGGTCTTACTAGCTAAATAAAAATAAATGAAACAACATAAAATTGACCAAACAACCATCTAAACAAAAAAAATTAATTTAGTAGTCGGTATTTTTTTAAAATGATTTTGTGTCGTAAAACATATTGTAGTTTACACTTGTAAATAATGGATTTATATTTCATATTTTTTATTTCTTTTTATACCGTAAACATTTTTTTGCTACAGATGATAAAATTTCTTATGAGCATATAAGAATTATATACTTGTATAATCCTTGTAATTAGATAATAAGTTGTGGTAATATTTGAAACTACCAAAAGTACTTAACCTACATAAACTTTTAACATTTCTATACTCCATAAGTTCATTGTATTTATGCAATTTGGAATGATTTTGAACATATTTTCTGATATCGATCATCTCTAGACCATTTTCAATTGTATTTAAGAATTTATCTAATTTTTTTTTTCTGAAACTCTCAATTGATTTTTAGAAACTATTTCATTCTATTGATAACACAAGGGAACAAAATTGAACTTTTTTTGGTGTTGACTGGAACTTTATTTAAATTTTTTTTACTAATTTGAGATCGCTGATTTCAAATCTGCACTTGGTTTTTTTCTTCCACTCCACTACATATATTGGAATAACTTGAAAACGATTCACCATCTTTTGCTGATTTTCAAAATTGCTTTTTTTAAACTCTTTATTTTAACTCATACTCTCTGTCTGTCTGTATGCCATGGGTGGACCCTATTCTCTCTTATCCAATTGATCTGAAACTTGGTCCATAGTCTTGTCGTGACTACCCATTAATTTTGGGGTAGTCACGCACAGTCACGGAGTGATCTAAATGTCATTTCCCCTCATCCGATTGATCTCAAACTTGGTCCATACACTTGCTGTGAAAAAAGATTAACTTTGACTTAGTCACGCACAGTCACGGAGTGATCTAATTGTCATTTACCATCATCCGACCGATCTGAAACTTGGTCTATATACTTGCTGTAAAGAAAGATCATCTTCGACATAGTCACGCGCAGTCACGCACAGTCATGGAGTGATCTAAAACTTGGTCGATAGACTTGCTGTGAAAAAAGATTAACTTTGACATAGTCACGCACAGTCACATAACCTATGAACAAAATGAGACATAGATCATAAAAATCGATGAACGCGTTTCGCTTTTATTCACAATTAATAACCTATGAACAAAATGAGACATAGATCATAAAAATCGATGAACGCGTTTCGCTTTTATTCACAATTAATTGAAGGTACCTCATTTTGAAGTGGAGTGTTCCTTTATGATACCTAGTCAGTTCACAGGGAAAAAAAGAAAGTGCACTTTTTTATTGGTGTGTTATTTTCCGTTTGCTACCTGTAACGGATGATTTTTTTCGCATAATACTGCCACCTCTCCATATCAAGGTAGGGCTTATGAAACAATTTGTCAAAGCTCTCAACAATAACGGTGATGGTGCACTTTTTTATTGGTGTGTTATTTTCCGTTTGCTACCTGTAACGGATGATTTTTTTCGCATAATACTGCCACCTCTCCATATCAAGGTAGGGCTTATGAAACAATTTGTCAAAGCTCTCAACAATAACGGTGATGGTCCTCAAATCAATGATGAAAGCTTTAGTAGTTCCATGAAAGATATTGAAAGAAATGCTTGGAATGAATTTGTTTGGATAGTGCACAATTTCCTGGGAAGCAAAAAGGATGAGAACTATTTGGACCTCGTGGATAACATGTCACATTTCCAGCAGCTTGGTTGTAATATGAGCATTAAGGTACACTACCTACAGTCATTTGAATTGTTTCCCTGAAAATCTTGGAGACTTCAGTGAAGAACAAGGTGAACGTATCTATCAAGATATTCGTACTATTGCATAAATAGAACAGCAGCAAACACACACATATTAAAAAATGTTATTTTTGTATGGAAATCGCAATTTTTTATCAATTGAGTTTTCTCAGTAAATTGTGAACAAAATCAAAAGTTGTTCACCGATTACAATGAAATAAAGCTCATTTCATTCGAAATATGTTTAAATATTTGCTTTTAGACCAAACCTGTGAGAAATTTTATTTTTATGAGTTTTTAAAGAACAAAAAAAAAAATTTTTTTTTTTTTCAAAATTGTTCTTTTTTTTCAAAACTTCCACGATATCTCTGAAACTGTTGGGCAAATTTAAAACCAATGTAAGCACGGCTCAAAGATAATATTGTTAACGAGTTTAGGAATTTTTTTACCTGAATAAGATGAACCGTTTTCAAGTTATTCCAATATATGTAGTGGAATGTTAATTTTGGACATAACGGTATATCGCGAAAAGTCGAGCTGATAGAAAACCCAAGTTCAGATTTGAATTCAGCGTCCCAAATAACTTTAAAAGCAACATTCAGTTCTAAATCAACAAAAATTTGTTCCCTTGTGTAATTTATGAAATACAGATGGAAAGGGTGCCGCACCTATATGTATCTACGGTTCTATTAGTTTCTCAATTCGTTTGAGGCACATCAATTTGTTTTAAAAATAATTTATATGAAAAAGTTATAGTGGTTTTGAAAACTCAAGTACGTGCATTATTGGAGCTTTAATTTTGATAGTTTCTTAAACATGAAAAATTTTGACTTTGGGACATGGTCTATACTATCTATCATTAAGTAGAAAAGTCAGACAAGGTCTGAAACTTGATTCTTGAATCTTCAGTAAACAAGTGTTATAAAATTCCCAATTTTTTCTGAATATAAAAATTTACCTTCTTTTTTATAGGTGAAGATTGTGATGTTGAACGCTTAGATCCGAAAAAAACTGACCCAGAATATTATGAGTTCGAATGTCTAACGGTCGAAGAAGTTGAAAAATTACTAAATGAGTCTGTGGAAAAACTGAATACGATACTTCAAATAACACCATCGTTAGCAAAAGTTTTACTACTCGAACATGAGTGGATCAATCAAGTGGTGGTTGATAAATATCGACAAAATGCCAATGCTCTACTAGTAGAGACACGCATTAAACCGCCCTGTAATAATGTAGATCCTGCATTGGAAACGGAAAATGTCCCCTCGACAAGTGCACAAGCGGTTGGTACAGTGTTAGCTTCAATAGGAACATTAAGTACATATAGTAAATCGCCAACAGCAACGCCTACATCCAGCAGTAGTGGGGGTAGTTTATATCGCAGTCAAATGTGTCCGGTGTGTGCTACAGTGCAATTGGGCGATAAATTCTATAGTTTATCGTGTGCACATTCATTTTGTAAAGACTGTTGGTCTATGTTTTTCGAAACGCAAATATTTCAGGTTAGTTAATATTTTGTCACAGTGATACTTGTTTGGAATTAATCGTTGATGTTTTTGTTTTTAGGGAATATCCACTCAAATTGGTTGTATGGCTCAAATGTGTAATGTTCGAGTGCCTGAAGATTTGGTGCTAACCTTAGTTACTCGCCCGGTTATGCGTGAAAAATATCAACAATTTGCTTTTAAAGATTTTGTCAAATCCCATCCCGAGCTACGCTTTTGTCCTGGTGCCAATTGTCAAATTATTGTTCGCTCACGAGAAATTGCACCCAAACGTGTTGTGTGTACCTCCTGCACCAATAGCTTTTGTTTCAAATGCGGCATGGACTATCATGCTCCCACAGATTGTCAAGTTATTCGCAAATGGTTAACAAAATGTGCTGATGATAGCGAGACGGCCAACTATATAAGCGCCAATACCAAAGACTGTCCCAAGTGTCATATCTGCATCGAAAAGAATGGTGGTTGTAATCACATGCAATGTTTTAACTGCAAGTACGATTTCTGTTGGATGTGTCTGGGCGATTGGAAGACCCACGGCTCGGAATATTATGAATGTTCACGCTTCAAAGATAATCCAAATATTGCCAATGAATCAGTGCATGTGCAGGCAAGAGAAGCTCTAAAGAAATATCTGCATTACTATGAACGTTGGGAAAATCATTCGAAATCACTTCAATTGGAACAACAAACATTAGATCGTTTACGTACTCGCATCAATGATAAAGTAATGAAGGGTCGTGGTACTTGGATTGATTGGCAATATCTATTTAATGCTGCATCGCTGTTGGCAAAATGTCGTTATACCCTACAGTATACTTATCCATATGCGTACTTTATGGAAAGTGGTTCACGTAAAGATCTCTTTGAATATCAACAGGTAAGAGGCAATTTTATTAATTACGGATAATAAACAAAAAGGAAAAATCTGTGAAAAGGAAATTTTACTTCGATTAAAATCTGTAGCAAATCTTTTAAATATTTAAAGTCAGAAAGAAGCTCAATATTAATTTTAGCAACAATATATACACATCAAAGCTTGTTTTTTAAGAAAAGATACTTTTTAGTATAAGGACTTTTAACAATATGTACTTTTTTAAGATATAGTACTTTTTATAAAACGATACTTTTTCAAGGGAAGGTACCTTTTTTAAGAAAAAGTACTTTTTAAGAAAAGATAAAGATATCAAAGGTACTTTTTTAAGAAAATGTAATATTTTAAGATATTATACTTTTTTTTTTTTAAAAAAATTAAGAAATGTTTTTTTAAAAAAAAAGCTGATATTTTGTCAGAAAATGTGCTTTTTTCACAAATGGTACTTTTTTTTAAAAAGAAAATTGACCTTTTTAACAAAAAGAATTTTTAACATTATGTACTTTTTTAAGATAAGGTACTATTTTAATAAAATGTAATTTTTCAAGAAAATGTACTTATTTAAGAAAATTTACTTTTTTAAGAAAAAGTACTTTGAAAAAATAGAAAAATGTCAATGTACCATACTTTGAAAAAATAGAAAAATGTCTGTAATTCTATCTTTAAGCATAAATAGTTTAACGAGTTAATCTGTTTTTTAACATTGAAATGCTGTACTATTAACCTGACTCAGATTAATATTCAAAATATCTTTAAACAACTCAGCGATCTACGATTAAGATTGTCTTTGGATTAGATAGCTTAAGCAGACATGAGTAAGAAAATATTTTAGATTCAGACTTACATCTAATGTATAAGAATAAATTAAAAGTTGACTTCTATCTATAAACAAAATCACAAGTGAAAGTAACTTTGAACTATTAAAAATTAAGAAAGTCAGATTATGAACTATAAAGAGATTTAAGAATAAGCCTCAATTTAAATCACATTTTGGATTTTAAAAATTAATATAAAACTAATATTATTCTTAGTCACACTGCTCGTAAGCCTGACTTTAAGTGAATGTGGTAGAGCATGACCAAAAAGAACAAGTACCAGATATTGTAAGATCGGCAGAGTTACAAATCATATTTTACAAATTTTATATAAAAAAATCTTAAACATAATAACTGTTACAATGATGAAAGTTAAATGCCAGATATCGGTCCGATTAAATTATATAATTATGATAGTTTGTTTCAGGCGGAATTTTATAACTAAATTTTCACCAACTTTCCGACTAGCTAGAGCTCTGAAACTTTTAGCATTTGTTTAAAGTGGATGACAATAAATAATTTTATAATTTTTTACCACGATTTGTAATTGGATTTTCTTCAACTTCCCGCTTAACTGGAGCTCAAAAAACTTGTAAAATTTACATAAAGTGGATCACAACGTACTATTTCTTGCGGTTAATCTGAATTATTCAGTAAATTGGTATTTGTAACAACAGTAGTGAAAATGGTGTGCTCATTTTTTTCCTGTAAATGCTTTGCCAATACCATAGTTTCGGTATCATTCGAAAGGTGTAAGTGTATTATGGCAAGAATTTTCACAAAAATGGAAAGGAATCGCAAATTTTAATTATGCCATTTTTTTATTTTTCATATCCTTGGAAACCAGTGATTTACCAATGCTATTTTATTCACACTATTGACACTTTGTGAGTTCTTCTAAAGTAAACCCCATGAATTATGAAATATCTATAATATTAATAGGCTAGGCGATTTCTTGTGACTGATATTTTGTTCTACCGTTTTGTCCCAATTTTGACCAAACGTATATTATTTGAAAGGTATTTCTTTTTAGCCGATTTGCAGATTTACAGATTTTTAAATTTTTTCCTTTATTTTGAGTAAATTGCATTTAAAGTTGCTACTAACACATACATAAAATTATACAATGCTCTGTGTGTGTTTATTAAATTTGTTAATATATGTGACCTTCTCCGGGAAAAGGGACCTAGTGTGTGAAAATTAAGTTTTGAGAAAAAAAAAAGGCATTTAAAGTTTCTACACCCTTTTAGGTACCAGAATCTACCGTTTTTGACACAACCCGTTTTTTAACACAACCCGTTTTTTGACACACTAGGTCCCTTTTCTCGGAGAAGGTCACATATTTGTAATAAAAATGAGTTTGTTTTTTGTGTTGATTTGTGAATTGGCTATAATTGATTAGCATACCTTTAGGGTCTTTATTTAATGAAAAAACAAATTTCCTAGAATTTGCGCTCGAATTTCGAGAGCTGGAATCTGCTAGTATGTATTTAAAGGACAATTTCAGATAGTAAGGATTTTCATATAATAAACAATAGGGTTTATTTTTTTTCTATTGATTAAAGGGTGTAATAAACACACACAAACTAAAGCTGTCCGAGACCTATGTGATAATTTATATCTTATGGCAATTTAAGTCGATCTCATAGTGGTCATTTTTATGGGGACTAGGTCTGAACATGCACCGATTTTCACCAATTTCAATAGCGTTTGTGTTATGGCCGATATTTATATTGCATGTGTCACATAAGCCTAAACAAGTATTGTCACATACTTTTTATCGTTAACACGATATAATAAAGAAAATCGGCAATATGCAAGAAAAATATAATCTATAAATAAGTAGAATACGAAGTACCCTTTTTTATAAAAATTGCCCTTATTTTTAAAATACCCTTTTTTCAGAAAAATTTAATTTTTTTAGTTACCATTTTTTAAAAAATAGCCATTAAAAATTTAATACTAAAAATTAAAAACTAAAAACTAAAAAATAAAAATTAAAATTAAAATTCAAATTAAAATTGAAACTAAAATTAAAATTAAATTAAAAATTAAAATTATAATTAAAATTAAAATTAATTTTAAAAATAAAATTAAAATTAAAATTAATTTTAAAACTAAAATTAAAAATTAAAATATAACGCCGGCTGCGTTAAATAACGAATTTCATTCGTGTTCCATTAAGTACTTAGGGAACTTATAGGTTTTCTACTCTAGTAAAAGAAAAATAATGTAATTTTTCAAATAGTAACGAATTCTTGCTATAGAAGACACGATCATTGTTTTTTATAACAAAAAATTATAATAGAAACTGAACAAGAAGAAAAGCACTTAACTTTAAATTTAATTAGTATTCTAATTTGAATTTTTAGTGCCGGCAACAGTTTTAAAGTGGTAGCAGTACCCAACATTGGTTGTTATGAGTTTAAGACGCAAAGTTTGAAGCCTTGAAAATTATTAAATTTCTGATTAGCTGGAATACATTTTTCAAAATAAATTTTCGCATTGACAAATAATGCTCGTTTGAAAATGTTGGGTCACGACACCGCGTTCACTGTCCTACCTACCTCTTTATTTTTTAATTTTTCGCCTGCTTCCTGTCTTAAAAGTTTGAAAATAATGTGCAATTCGTTGTATTCAGCGGTAAATTAAAGTTAATTACAAGAAAGCGGGAAAAATACTTTTGGAGAAGTTGAAGCAACCTACTTTTTTTGTCCTTCAATATTATATGGAGAGTTTTTTCTTTTTTTAATGCCTATGGTGTGTAGATCGTGATTTTGTGGCATTCGAATTTTCTTCCCATCTGATGCTATCCGATGCATGGTTTCAGCTTTAATTAATTTTTCACTTTCGAGTGTTGTAACTGAAATTTCCCGTCTGCCCCAGTTTTTCTTTGCACTTAATATTATTCTCCATCAATTAATTTATCTTTTTAAGGAAAGATTTTTTAAATCCCATGACTTTAAATGGTGACTGAATTTCTTCACAAAAATTTACGCAAATTATTTTACGACGTTTTAATTCATTGAGTGACATTTTGAATACTTATTGAACAGAAAACATTATGGTTTTATTTTGGTATTGACAGGGAAGTTACTGCAATTATATTTTTAGCAGGATGTTGTGAACATCGCTTTTTTATAATTTTCCATATTTTGGTGCCCAAGCGTCTTCAAGGTTCCTGCATTGTCACTCTGTACAAAAGTTGTAATAAATTTCTATACGAAATGGAAAACAACATGATTATCTTTAGGAATTAGACAGTTAGACGGTTTATACTCGTTTATATTTTGAATTACTATTTATTTGGAAATTAAAATATTTTTTTTTTACTTTTCAGGCTCAACTTGAAGCTGAAATTGAGAATTTATCGTGGAAAATTGAACGTGCTGAAACAACTGATTTAGGAGACTTAGAAAATCAAATGGATATTGCCGAAAAACGACGCACTACGTTGCTCAAAGACTTTTTCCCTGTTGAAGGATAAACAAAAAAAAACCCCAATAAATCAATACACATTAGAGTATTTAGTAGAACAACAAAATAATAAATATATAATTCTTTAGTATTGCCAATCTGCTATAATTTATTATTCATAGGAAACAAACTAAATTATGTAGTTAAATGAAAAACATTTCTATTTGTTTTGAAAAAAAAAAAAAAAAAAAAAACAATTAAAAAATTATAATTTTTTTGCAATATAAGATTTTTAATCTAAAAAATGCATTAACATAAACTTAAACTATACACATAATAAACAGTAAATTATAATATTAATTAATAACAAACGAATCTAAATAAAGAATTTCTTTCTAAAAAAAATTCTGCAGTAAAACTACATCAATATATTCCGATATCTATGAAAAATGAAACACTCATCATTGCAATATTAACACACATTGTGCTTTTAAATGTTTAAACGAAATTTTTTTCTTTTTTTATTAATATATATGTATATACATATATGTATATATATATACATATATTTAATAATGATATTCAAAATAAAATAAATAGAAAATAGTAAACATTTTAATCGGTAGGTTTATATTATTAATTTAACAAATTGTAGTTAAGTTTTAATTGTGCAAAAGAAAAAACAAATTATTAACTATCAGTTTTTAAGTAATTTATCGAAAACAAATGTTTGTAATTAATTTAAAATATCGAAGAAGCAAATGTTCTGAAATTTAAGAGTGATTGAAAATTTATCAATAACAAACAAATGTTAAATTTCTTAACGAAATAAAAATATTAACCTCGCCTAAAACGAATTTCTGAAAATCTGGAAAAATTTTAATTTTAATTCTAATTTCTCATACAAATTTTATATGTGGAAAATTCTAAATAAAAGAGCTTTTTATATTAAAAAAAAACGAAGCTGAACAATTTGTATGGATAATTTTACATTTTATAAAATTTACTTATAAGTTTTTATACAAATTTCAAAGGCGGAAAAACTAAACGAAGCTTTAAAAAAGTTAAAATTTTGTATGAAAAGTTCAAAATATTATGACATTTCCTCCTAATTTCAAAACCGGATAAATGCACAGACTCATTTTATAAAACACGAAACTTAAAATACGTTTGAACTTTGTATGAAAACGTTTAAATTTTCATACAAATTTCAAGTGTGTAAAATCTCTGAAAAAGCTTCATGATTACTTTTTTAAAATTACAACTAATTTTCATATAAATTTGAAATGTGGGAAAATAATGTTAAAATGGATGATTTAAGTTTTTAACACGAAACTTAAAATTTGTATAAAAAAATAGTATTTTATCAATTTTTTTATATAAATTTACTACTAATTTTTCGCAAAAATTTCTAACAGAAAAAATTTTAAATAATTTGTATCAAAAATTTTGAAGTTTGTCAAACTAATTTCTCCGTTTTCGTACAAATTTAAAACAAACGTAAGTTGTAAAAAAAACATCTGAATTTTGTATGAATAATTTCAAATTTGTTCAAATTCCTTTTTAATATTTTCTTCAAATTTCTAACACGAAAAAACTTTAAATCATCAGACTGATTTTATAAAGCGCACTGTTAAAATTTATATGATAAAATCCAGGTTTATCGAAATTATTTCAAATATTTTTTTTGCACAAATTAAAAAAAGTTAAATTTTTCAAACGAGTAAAAACTTTTAAATTAAAAAATTTTAATTTTAAAATTTGTATGAAAAAAAGAGTTTTTATAAAATTTACTTTTAATTTGTCTTGTAACGTTTCAACGGTTTTATGAAAAGATTTTTTGAATAAGATATGTTTGAAATTAAAATATTTTTTTGTAACATTAACTCTTTTTTTATTAGTAACAAATTAAAAAAAATATATATATAGATTGTACACTTTTTTCTATAAATATCTAAGTGGTTTTTAAGTTGTCATCTGTATTACCTATTTTTCGAATTTCATGAATTTGTTTATTATTATTATTTTTTATTTCCATTATTTTGATTGTGTATTGTTACAATACATTGACTGAAACGCAAAATTTCTTTGTTAATAATTTAATTTTTCTATGTTTTTATTTTATATTTACTTTGTATAAACAAAAAAGGACTATTCCTTTCTAATGACAAAAACATTGGCTTTATTTTGTTTTATTTTTTAATATATACATTAATTTTAAATATTCATAAAGTATATGTGATTTAATAAAAAGTAATCATAATTTTGTTTTAATATAATATATACATATATTTTAAATTACTTAACTTAGGGTAGTAAAATTTTCAGAAAATATGATTTGAAATATATGGGAAGCGGAAGGAATACTTGGAACATTTTTTTTTTATATATATTTAAGAAAAAAATTAAAGGCTCCTTGCGTCATTGATTGACAAGCATTCAGTATAATAACTCATTAATATATTCAATAGTATTGATTTTATACATATATAAAAAAAAACATAAATCCATTTATTAACCTAAAAAATATTGGAAGCTAGAAATAGAGGATTTATAAATTTGATAAACAAATATTTTTAAAATTCAACAATCGGTTTATTTTTTCAACAAATGGTTTATTTTTACAGAAAAAAAATAATTCCCAAATATGGAAAAGTGTCTTGAACAATTTTTTTCAATTATATATTCTCCCTTTATTTACATATTTTAACAAATTTGATATTCACATATGAAATCTTATCTTTACATATAGATATTGCAACAGATAATATATAGGTTCTAAAGATATTAAATAGTTTTTATTTTATTTTTTAATGATTTTTAAAGGAAAATGGGAGGAAAAAACCTTTATATGGTTTAATAAATTCAAATACTATCTGAAAATATTTATGTGCTTATAGGAGGTTTATTAGAAATAATAGACCTCTATAAGCACATAATTTTCAATTTGGTGATTTCTTTTTAATTTTACGTTAATTCTCTACATTCTCTTATCAGTGGGTAAGAGGAATTTTCAATTTTGGCAAAGTATTTGTTATTAATCCTTGTTATGAAATCGATAATATTTTCATAACCTGTTTCTTCATGAAGAAGATTTGTACGATACCTCCAGGGCTTTTTATTTATCCTTTTAAGACATTTGTTTTGTATAATTTGTAAGCGTTTTAGGTGGCAGTTGGCAGCGTCACTCCAAATAGGAAACGCGTATGTTAATATCGGCCTTATAACACTTTTGAAGAGTAGATTTTTGTTTTTGGGGTTTAGAAATTTAGTAGTGGCCATAATGCTTTAAATGAATTTTTAGCTTTTTGGCACGTAGCCTAATATGTTGTTTAAAAGTAAGCTTTTTGTCCAAGACAACTCCGAGATAATTGACATGATTAAGTACATTTATGGTATTATTTCCAATAAGAAGATGACGTCTTGGCAGTCTTTTGGGAGATTTGTTGAATGTAAAAATTATTGCTTGGATCTTGTTTGGATTAAATTTGATTTTCCATTTGTAAAAATATTTACTGCAATTTACAAGTCCGCTTTCCATTTTCTTCAGGAGTGTACTTGTAAGTTTATTTGAAGAAATTAACGCAGTATCATTTGCGTAGTAAGCAATTTTCATATATTTCGGGACTTTGAAATCGGATATATATATCGAGTAAAGCAGTGGCGACAAGACTGATCCTTGAGGTAACCCTGTGGTAACGGTTTTTGGAGATGATGTTTCATTATTAATCGCAACTTTAAAGCTTCCGCCGTGAATGAAATTTGAAATAAATCTGCATATATATTTTGGTAAATTTGCATCAAGAAGTTTAAATACTAGGCCATTATGCCAGACGGTGTCAAACGCTTTTTCGTTATCTAACAATATTAGACCCGTTGAACGTTATTGTTTTTATTGGTGATTATTTGATTTTTAATCCTGTTTATTTGTTGAGTAGTGCTATGCCCTTTTTGTTCAAATTGTTCTTTAGCAACAATAGAATTGGTCGTTACAAATTCACTAAGACGAGAATGTAGTATTTTATCAAATATTTTACCTAAGTTACTTAATAGGACTAATAGGTTTATAGTTATTTGGGTTATTTTTTAGCATACTAGGTTTGTTGATAGCTATGACCTTAGAGTTTTTGAAATGGTTTGGGAAATAGTTGAGTTTGATGCAGCTGTTAAATATTATAACCAGTAATTTTAGAGCTTTGAGTGGTAGTTTCTTTAAGAGCAGGTTCGGCACATTGTCAAAACCAGGGGATTTTGAGGGTTTTATTGATGAGACAATATTCATTACTTCTTCAAGAGATGTATAAATAGCTGATTCAGAGCTAGGATTTTCCTTCTTAAAATTATTAACTGTTGAATTTATTAATGTATCCGCTGAATGGTTGTAGTTCGAAGTGAGGTAATTTGCTTGGACAAATGTATTTGCCAGGACTTCAGCCTTGTCCTTATAAATTGTTATTTTTGTATATCCAACTTTAAAGTGAGAGATTTGATTTTTTCCTTTTCCTCGCAAGTTCCTGCTTATTTTCCAAAATGATTTATCACCTGGTTTTAAATTGGATAATAATTGACACCATTAATAAGAAATGGTTCCGAATTAATACTTTTATCAATCATGTTACTTAGAAACTTAGTACATTGATTATAAAAAGTTTGCTCGGCTATATTTGAAGATCGTTGGCTTTTTCTTTTAAAGCTTCTTCTTAGTTTAATATATTTCACAGTACTTTCTGGTAATGTGTCATTATTTTGTTGAGTTATTTTAGGTGTAGGCACATCCCTTGCTTCGAAAACTACATTTACAAATTTTTGTATTTCCTGATCAATTACTACCTTGGTATTGTATATATCCGAATTCAACGTGATTTTATTGTCAAAAAAATTCATATAAATGTTCCAGTTGGTTGCACTATAATCATAATAATTGAGGTCAATCTGCAAGGTCATTGATCTTTTAAGTGTACATATAATGGGGCGATGGTCTGATGGTATTTCGTAATCCATTGTTTTTACGTCTATATTTAAAGCGGAGTTGCTTAAAATAATATCGACTGTGGATGCTTCGCGATTGTGTTGATGGGGGAATAAGGTTGGACTATTAGGATAGTGTATGAAAAAATTGCTTGATTGCTGTAGATTGTTCAGTGCGATTCCTGCCGTATTATTTGAACGGCAATTCCAAGAACAATGTTTGGCATTTAGGTCACCAAAAACTATATATTCTTTGGTGGAAGGTGTTAGGTTCAAGATATCAGCACAGAAGTTATGGGTATATTTTGGTGAATATAACGAAGGTACAACAATAGGTCTATTATTTATAATAACTTCAATTGAGATGTTTTCGATTAATGAGGTGTTTGATATAAAGAGGTTTTTATGTGCGACAGATTTATGAATTAACAGAGCTACTCCTCCCTCTCTAGCATCTGTTCTGTCACTTCTATATAAATAATAATTTTTAAAATATGGTCTATGATTTTCTGAAAAAAATTTTTCATTCAAAGATGCTATTTTAATATTTTCTAGTTCAATTAGTATCTCAAATTGTTTTAATTTAGAAAAGTTTGAAGGGTGGTTTGATAACTCAGTGATTTTTTGAATAAAGATATTTAGCGCGATACATTTAGTCCAGCGTTTTTTCAGTGTTGTTTTTCCTTCAAGATTCTCAAAATAGACGATTGTTTCAGCGATAACCTCTTGGGCATATATTGGATATGGTAGCGACTACACACGTGTGAATCTGCCAAATAGCCGTGAATAATATTCGTCGAAGATCGCTTTACCCTTTAAAGGTAATCAATGTGAATGTGGACGGCACAGAGACACATCTACGAGATGTCTAACCGGAAATTGATGATAAGTAGCCCGAGTTTAAAATTCTTACTTAAAATCCAAGAAACTTTATATTACAAAAATCAAAATCCCAGACAGAAATTGACGATGGTAAAAAAACAGAGAGCGTGTTTTAAAACTTTTTTTAGAATAAAATTCTGGTAGGGCACTTATTTGGAGCGGTTAGATAACGCGCACAAAAAACTTGTTTTTCAAAAAAAAAAAACAACTGGAGCCAAGTCACCGCATTCGATATCGAATAAAATCAATCGAAATTCCATATTTTGGTTTATTATTTGAAGAAGACGGACAAACGCTCGACCACGATTCGCTTCTTAATCAGAGGCCATAATTCTTCAACTGTGAAAAAGAAAAATTATTAGCAGTTTATTTTGGTAAATAAAAAACTGATTTCGATCAAAAAATTTCGATAACGAATGCGGTGATTTGGCTCCTGGTTTTGAAATCAGAAATAGGACACTTCGTTGACCTAAATTATTTTTTTTAATTATTTAAAAGGATATTTCAACTTATACCCTCCAGACCAGTGTGCAGAGGGTATCTATGAGTTTGTCATTCCGTTTGTAATAATTAAAAAAAAAAATTGGACCCAATAGAATATATATATTCTTGATCGCAATTGAGATAGCGATTACCATCTGTCCGTCTGTGGAAACCTCGATCAAGCCCTCAATAGGTCAGCTGGGTTGCTCAGTAAAAATGATTCATTGTTATCGTGAGCAGGTTTTTATATAAAATCATCAAAATCGGTTCAATAGGTATCGAAATTGTAAAAAAAATTCTTACAATATTTTTCTTGTTATTGTTTTCATTCAAAATTTTGTTTCTTGTGTGTGATAGCTGTAATTGTTGCTGTTAAGAAAATCAAAGATTCGGCGTATACGAATTTAACACTCTTACATGTTTTTTAATCATAATTAATACTGATCTAGTAGTCTTAGATTAGAAAAAAAAAAAACATTACATTACGTTAATAACTGCTAGATTACTTGACAGGGATCATAAAATATAGGACATTATTAATTTGCGGTCCAACGAGTGAGATAAGAGAAAACACATTTCGGAGTTTGGCTTTTTGGTCATCGTGGTTGCTGATACGCATGCTTTTAGGTTATGTACCTATCGCATGTGTTATGGTTATATAACATAACCTCTCGTTTAACTTAGTTTTAAGGACTCATACTCGCAGCTCACCCTAACCTCCTTTGCGAAGGCATTGGTTGGAAAGGGGAGCTATTGGATTTTACCCTGGATATTTGGTTATGCACCTCTTCCATTAAAATTTAGAATTAATAATAATAAAATACAGGACACCTTGCATTAATTGTTTAATTTTTATTTCTGCTAATTAGTATTATGTTTTTACAATATTTGAAATAAATAAACATGCAGAAATAAATATAAGCAGAAAATATTCACGACAGAAGTTTCACAAATGGTAAAAAAAGCTCTCGTTTAATCAATCGTAATTGCTAAGATATATCACACACAAAATACAGAACGAAAACCTATGTAGGTGTCGCAAAACAATTTACATATATCGATACGAAAATAATTCATAGTATATACATATGTACATATCATCTGGTCAGATATTTAGGAAATAGGTAATCACAAGTTAAATCACATTGGACTCGATGGTAGACAAGTTGTAATCTCTCAAAAAACCAGGTTTTTAACATTAAGTATACATAAAAGGCAGCAACACGGTTGAGGAAGCTTAATGGTTTGTGGTGCATTTTCATGGTTGTTCTTATCGTAAAAATTGAAGGCAAAATAGACAAATATAGTTAAGGAGTAGTTTTTAATAGAAAATACTAAGGTTCTGAATTTGCCAGTGCAAAGCACTGGCTAAAGGCTACTGAAAATATTTGGAACATTATAATAAAAGAAATTGTGCAACAAAATTGTAAAACTGAAACAAAACTTTGGATGTGAATTGAAGAAACATGCTTACATATACATATATGCCAACAAATCATAGCTAAAAGTTAGTGGAGCGTATGCTTTATAGATACTTTCTGCCGACCAAAATTTTAAAAAGTAAAAAATTTAGCTATTTTGTTAGATTTACAAGTGTCACATTAATTTGTACAGCTTTTCGCCCAAGTTCTGTAGTTTTTTCTTTAAATGTAAGATTTTTTTAAAATAAATACTAGAGGACCCCTGCTGCTCCGCAGCATTATATTATATTATATTAATTTTTATAATATAATACCAACATTTGCCAAGAGAAAACGTACAGTAATGCCAAAATATGCCAAGAGAAGTTAACGTACAGTAATACCAAAATTTGCCAAGAGAAGTCAACGTACAGTAATACCAAATTTTGTCAAGAGAAGTCAACGTACAGTAAAAGCAAAGTTGATTCTCCGCGCATAACTTTCCTCAAACCCAACGAATTTAAGCAGTTAATAGCTCAAGAAGGAGCTTGACCACTGAGTGTTCTTAGACCTATGTCAACAGCCTACGTTAATTAGAACTCTAGTTATAGAGGTTTGAGAGAAGAAAAATATTGAAAAAAATCTTGAATGCAATGTGTATTCATAAATTCTTTTAATATATAAGATTGAATTATGAACTTTGGATATACAACACTTCCCATATATGAAATACATACACATTTTAACTCTTGTTTTACAGACAATTTTTCTTTAGTACAAACATGTGTCCTATTTACATACATGCCTATGGCTGTATTTAAAGCACTGGCAAAAAACTTATTTGTTCGAACGCTTAGAAAACGATCATACCTATTTAGGAATTTTCTGTTAGAATCCTTTGTGAATTTAAAAATCTGTGTTGCTAAGAGCTTAAAGATGTAATCTGAAATATGTCAATAACATACAATAAAAACATTAGCGATCCTAAAATCGTTCCTTAAAAAACTTGATTAATTTCATAAAATTCTTAACACTGTTTTCCCACGTGCAAGAACACACCACGCTCGTAAAGCAAAGACCAAGTCAGCCATATGAGCTGAAAACAAAATGATTAAAATTTGGGAGCTGATTGAATCAAAAGTGAAAAAAACATGAAGTTAATAGTTAATGTCGAAAAAAATTCGCGATATGGTGTTGGTTCCTCGGACAGTGAAAGTTCACGAGATATACTTCGGATTTAAAACCCAGAGACAATTTTTTATTTCCCAAATTGAAAATTATAATTAAATTGGAGCAATGTTAGACAAAATGTGTGGAGCTTGTTTTTGCTCATTGCTTAGGATCCATGTTTCCAACAACACACCAATCTCACAGAGGTTGATTCTATCAATATAGGCGGCCAAGTCAAATTTCAAAATGGCATTAAAAGTACTATAAAATTCACACAACCAAAAGAATATCACAACAATTTACTATCGGCACTCAAAAGTGTTTCTCGCGAAATGTAGCACGCCATTGTTCTTAGCACTCGCAGTGAAAATATTTAAACGAAGTGAAATTTTGTGTTGTGCTGTCCAGCTAAACGTATGAAGTGATTGTTCTAGGGTCTAATCGTCGCATCCTTCATCGAAATTTTTGGATCGAAATTATTTTTTAGTTTCCACATAAAATACTAAGAATAATTTTACTGTCACAGTTAACGAATTATGGCCCCTAGTTAAGATCAACTGTTAATATTATGTGAAACGAGAAATAACCAAAATATGAATTTTCGATTGATTTTACTCGATATCAAATGCGGCGATTTGCCTCCTGGATTCAAATAATCCATGTAAGAATCAATATATCTTTTGATTTTAATTGATGTCGAATTAATATTGATTGGGAGCCCAAATTAAAATATCTAGATTTATTGATTGAGTTTGAAATTGTTCAGGCTCAAGATCAAATGTTTTTACTTTAAATAAAGTAAAAGCATTAGCACATTTGTTTCAAAAATTGATCTATGTATATTCTGCATGACAGGTTATACAGCTGTTTCGGGAAGAGTCACCAACCCTCATCAGTAACCAAAAGCAGTAGATAGTTTGTTTGGTAAAAAGTTAAATTCATATATATTTGCTGAAAACAACCAAATGAGAATTCAAGCAAAAGTTATACTATTTAAGCCTCTTCCAATATAACAAACTAAAAATATTGACAAAGATCGAAAATAAGATTTTTTATTTTTATAAAAAATAATAAAATTAAAAATCTAGATTTATTTAAATGTCCCGCAAATTTAGTTGGTACATACACTGTTCTTACGTTGTCTCCACTACTTATATAATTGTTTTTCAATAATAATTCTTGTTTACAAAGTCCTGAAGGTGTAAAATTATATATAAGGTGGGTTTTTGTAAACGTCGACTTTTAATTCAAATTTTGCGTTTTATTTATTTTCTGGGATCTGACAACTTTTTTTTTTTTGTTTGTATTTTTCTTAATTGTTTTATTTAAAATTTTTGTTTTCTCAATATCAATTTAGCTTTTCTCAATTTATCGTTTCTGGATCAAAAAAAAAAAAAAATTAATTTCTCAATTAAAAATTGTATTTTCCCAATGTCAGTTATGTGTTCTCAATTTCAATTTGTATTTTCTCAACAACAATTATAAATTCAGAATTTCAAATTGTATATTCTCAATTTTAATTTAAATTTGCGCAGTTACAATTAGAAATGATGTCTAAAATATAAATAAATAAATAAACGATTGGACGAACCAGTTTAGTTTTTACTTAATTTACTTATATAATGAACAGATTTTGTATTTTATTCATTAATTTTATTTTTAATTATTTTATAATTTAAAAATTATTTGAACTAAACAAGAGAAAAAAAAATACATAGACGACAATTTAGCAAAATTGGCGTCAAACTTTGGCTTGGCTCCCAAACCTACACATAATACATGTCTTTGATGTGTTTTACTGATTAATATGCATCAATTAAATCCAACATACAACTCATATAACTTTGATTAGCTTTAAAAGAAATCGTAGACACAATTTTCCTTATCGACTGGTTTCAATAATTATTTCATGAGTATCCAATTGAGAGACACTAAATTTTAATGGGGCAAAATTGCCAAAATGACCACCCGATTCGTGGGGTATAACATGTTCCTCGACATGACTCTCAACCTCTTCGACGACAACCTCATGAAGTGGTTGATCTGGATTGTATTTTTGCTCCATAGCGGCCTGGGCATTATCATTACACTCACTTTCATGCATTTCAAAATCTGTAAAATTATTAAAAACTGAGCGGCAGACAGCACATTCAAAACCTCTAGGGAGTAGAAAAGAAAGAAAAAAATAATCTCAAGCTCTGACAAATGTTAATGGTAACCTTACACCGGTTGTTCATCGGCCAATTCTATATTCTGCTTCGCTATTGCTTGAGCCTCGGCCACAGCTGATTTCAAATCAATTTCTATGCCATCTTTCAAATGGGTTTGTAGATGTTTTTTGAAATTGCCCAGTTGTATGAAAGATTTTTGACAAACTTTACACGAAAATGGTTTAGTATTCAAATGACCCATAATATGTTTCTTAAGGTTAACACGTTGCGAAAAGTAGCGACCACAACGTTTACAGCGGAAAGGTTTCTCACCCGTATGCGTCAGCTGATGGCGTTGCATGTTTGATTGTTGGGTAAAGGATTTGGTACAAAATGTACATTGATATGGTCGTTCGCCATTGTGTACGGAATAGTGTCTGTTCAAATTCACTGCCTGGGCGAATGCCTTATCACAGATACGACATACAAAGGGTCGTACATCATTATGTACCTTCATATGTCTTTCTAAATTTCCACTATTACAAAAATATTTTTCACAAATCTTGCATTCATACGAGGATTTTGTTTGCGAGTGTACTTCTTTTTTGTGCAAAAGTTGGTCACGTTTACAGGGAAAAATCTGCAAAACAAAAACAAACAAATTATTATTTATTTACATTCCTCAAACACTCAACGATATTCTCTTACCTTATTACATCTTTTGCAGGTATACATGGGCACCACACCATTAATGGGCATAGATTCTTCATACTCCTGCGTCGAGGCCATGTCTGCCTAAAAGTTTAATTCCCTTAATATTTTTGTTTATATGTTGAAATCCAGGCGACAGTTTAAATTTAGATCGAATCTGTAATATTTTCTTACCTGTTTTCCTAAGGTTTGGTTGAATTTTGTCTAGTTTAGACGGCGGTTTTCGTCCCTTAAAGAATATGGGAAGCAGCCGTAATATATACAGGGTTGGAAGTCATATGGCAGTCAACAAATATGGTTTAAATAAGTGTTGCCATACCAAGAAAATTTTAACATTTAATCTTTTAGCGGTTTTTAAACAGAATGGGCACGACTTTAAAGCGTTTTTTAGTCAGAGCTTCTTAATAATGCAATACTTAATAGTTATAATAAATTCAATTTACATCAGCCTCGGATCTAGTTAAATTTTTTAGATCTTAAAACTTACATCCAGTTGATGCCAAAGTCAGATTTAAGCGTAATTCGAAAGCCAACAAATTTTTTGCAAATATATCTACTACCATATTTGTGATTTGAACGTAGACAGACACTTCCTAACGACATATAAAAATAAGGCATAATCAATCCTTCTGAAGTAGTCGTCAATTTTTAGGGATTAAATTATAGATTTTGAAATTTTTTCATAAAAAAGTTAGCAAATTAGCTTGCAAAGTAAAGAATATATAATTATTATGCCACAGACTGGGTGAAGGATACTAAGCAGAAATTACTCCATGATGAAAACCCTCATCCCTGGGATTGGATAACAAATCAATGTTTTCTCGAATGCATGATAACACTGCCATAAAAATTTGGCTTGTGTGGACAACTTTTGCCAATGTGAAAGAGCTTTATGCTGAATTGGTGTTCAGGAATAATGCTGTTTTTTCAAGAATCGGTAATAAGCGCTTCATGAGTAGTCTTTCAAAAATCTTGGAGAAAATGGGCAGTAAACTAATTGGCCTGTAGGAGGACACTTCATTCACGGGCTTGCTTGGTTTTAAAACCATAATTATTTCTGCACACTTCCATTAAGGCTGAAATCAATTTTTTATCAAAATTTTTACGAATATTTTCAGTTAAACTGAGAAGTAAACGAGAAGTACTAAGACCAGATCTAAAGCCAAAATGACAATCACAAAGCATTTTACAATTGCTTTAAATTTCAATTATATATTCTTCCTTTATTTACATATTTCAACAAATTTGATATTCACATATGAGATCTTATCTTTACATAAAGATATTGCAACAAATAATAAATATATAGGATCTAAAGATATTAAATAGTTTTTATTTTATTTTTTAATGATTTTTAAAGGAAAATGGGAGGAAAAAACCTTTATATGATTTAATAAATTCAAATACTATCTGAAAATGTTTATATGCTTATAGGAGGTTTATTAGTAATAATTGATATGAAATCGATAATTTTTTCATAACCGGTTTCTTCATGAAGAAGATTTGTAGGATACCTCCAGTGCTTTTTATATATAATTTTAAGACATTTGTTTTGTATAATTTGTAAGCGTTTTAGGTGGCAGTTGGCAGCGTCACTCCAAATAGGACACGCGTATGTTAATATCGGCCTTATAACACTTTTGAAGAGTAAATTTTTGTTTTGGTGGTTTAGAAATGACCTTCTATTTAGTAGTGGCCATAATGCTTTAAATGATTTTATAGCTTTTTGGCACGTAGCCATAATATGTTGTTTAAAAGTAAGCTTTTTGTCCAAGACAACTCCGAGATATTTGACATGATTAAGTACATTTATGGTATTATTTCCAATATGAAGATGACGTCTTGGCAATCTTTTGGGAGATTTGTTGAACGGAAAAATTATTGTTTGGGTCTTGTTTGGATTAATTTTGATTATTTGGTGAGTAGTGCTATGTCCTTTTTTAAATCCAAATTGTTCTTTAGCAACAATAGAATTGTTCGTTGCAAATTCACTAAGACGAGAATGTAGTTTTTTTTCAAATATTTTACCTAAGTTACTTAATAAACTAATAGGTCTATAGCTATTTGGGTTATTTTTTGGCTTACTATATTTGTTGATAGCTATAACCTTAGCGTTTTTGAAATGGTTTGGGAAATAGTTGAGTTTGATGCAGCTGTTAAATATTATAACCAGTAATTTTAGAGCTTTGAGTGGTAGTTTCTTTAAGAGCAGGTTCGGAACATTGTCAAAACCAGGGGATTTTGAGGGTTTCATTGATGAGACAATATTCATAACTTCTTCAAGAGATGTATAAGTAGCTGATTCAGAACTAGGAACATTTTACCATTGTTTAAATGTTCAATCATTTGATTTTTTTAAATTAGTTCAAATGCCTTTGATAGACAGCAAAGGGTACTAATAGGTCTGAAATTATCCAAACTTGAGGCACCCCATTTTTTTTCTTTATTATTGGCACAATTCTTGAAGTTTGCCATATGTCAGAGAAATGAGAAGTGGTAAGAATGGTGTTAAAAATAAAGAGAAGATATTTTTTAATATATGGGTATATTATCTTAACGCATTTAATTGGAATCCCATCTGAACGTAACGCGTTTGATTTGACAAGTGAAATTGAACGAAAAAGGTCTTCTCGATCAATGCATCTAAAGGAAAAACCCAGGTCAGAAAAATTATGAAAATTAGGTAACATATCCACAGATGAATTTTGTGTGACAAGAAAGTGGTTATTTAATATTTCTGGATCACATTGATCGACATAGCAATTTGTATTACTTGGGCATTGATTTTTAAGGACTTTTCACATTTCTGTAGAGCTACCATTGCTAAATTTGGCGGACCAATATTTTGTCTTGTATTTTGTTAATATGCTTTTAACCCTGATTCGATGCCTGCAGTAAATTCTCCAACAATCGATATTCAAGTTTTCTTTATAGGCTTTAACAGCATAATCCCTAATATCCCTAGGAATTTTTATTACGGCTATGTCGCAGAAATTAGTATCATTATATAATCGTTTAACAGAATTATGAAGATTGCACATAAGCGAGTAAAATTTTTCTAATTGAAGAGATGCATTATAATGGCAAAAATTTCATGCCATTCCTCATCAGAGCTAATAGTGTTTTCGAGCAAAGTTCAGGAGATGGCTTCATAGTCCTTATATTCAATAACTTGTTTCTTAATTTCAACAGGGAATTAAACCAAGAAACCAATTTGTTAGTTAATCAATAAAAATACGCGTTTTTAATCGTTTATTCTGTAATTTAATTACTCGCGCTGCTAGCTACTGCGGGTGTAATTTTACAACAAACACACGTATAAAGTACTGCGATATCTCGCATGAAATGAAAACCTTGAGATTCCGCTGGTTGCTAGAGCTATGTTAGCAAGGAATTAAAACCTCTTTGGTAAAATAAACAAAACGGCCAGTTTTGTAAGAATTGTTTATTAATTTTATAAATAAAATATTATTTAATGGAAAAGTGGATTAATAATTAAACTTTAATTAGTTTAATAATTAAACTACAACCCTCTTAGAAATGCATCCATTAAATCAAACATACGATATATATCCGGGTATGAATAACAAAAATAAAATTACTTTCGATAATGGTAACCAAAAAAATTTCTTGGTTGCTATAATAGTTATTCATAACAAAAAAAAAAAAAAAATATTTCTCACTTCAATTGGTTACGGTAACCAAAATATTATCTTACTATATTATCTAATTGTTATTTATAACCATTATTTGAATTCATCAATGTTAATGGTTAAATACGACTTTTACGTCATTTCTCTTATAACTGTTAAGTCCCTGAAAAAAAACAATTTTGTTTATAATATATATTGGAATCACATATGTTGTTATTATTTAAATATATCATTTCATCAGCCCCATTTTCGGGAGTGGGAAATGCGTATTTTTGAACTACACTCTCTATTTCCATCCTATCCATATTTCCCATATAACGCAGCAAACTATAACAAAATTGTTCGTCTTCATTCATTTGTTTATTTTGTGCGTTCAGTTCGAATTGCAATTTTGCTAGGAGTACTTGCAATTTTTCCTTAATAGCCAATACTTGAGCACGTCCGGTTATATATATATATTTTTTCATTGGTGGTGGACCATTTGCCTCTTCCGAATATTGTGTAAATTCAGAATTTACACCGAACTTAGTGAATGATACATCATTAAGGCTTCCATTATTCGTGAGAAATTACTCAGTTTATTCTTCATTTAATTGTATTTTCAAATTTCCACTTAATTTTCTTGAAACCATTTGGTATTTAAGAAACAATAATGAATCAAAGTATCGCCATGATGTATAAATATTGGTTTGTCCGTCTGATATCCCAGGATGTCCTGATTTATGTATTTGTAATTTTTCATTTCAGCTCGGAATTGATCCCTTAGATTTTTCCATTTCTTCTTTAACCGTTCTTCTAAAATTAGTTAGTTTATAGAAATAGTAAAATAGGGAAGAATTACAATATAAAAAAACAATTATAAAAAAATAAAAAAATTTATTAATACTTTTCTTCTTCTTACTTGGGTTTTCCATCACTTCTTCAATAAAATTCCAATTTTTTCCGGCAGCAACTATTACCATAATTTTTATTTTTTTGGTCCCATATATCAGGAGGTCAACACTTCACTTATTAGTTGTTCTACATATAATTGTATTTCCATTTTTTAAATTGATATTTCTTTATTGTTATAATATCACAATAACAATAAATAATAATAATGCACAATTATCACGAAAATAATAAGTCTCTATAATAAGAATATATCTATTTATATACCGTATCGATTTAAATTTAAAAATCCGTGTGTGCCACTTATATATATGCAGTTCTATATCTATAATATTAATAGGTAAGGCGATTTCTTGTGACCGATGATTTTTCTCCCGATTTTGACCAAATGATATTTCTTTTTTGTTGTCCACCAGATTTACAGATTTTTTAAATTTGTGACACTTTTTGGAGTAAAGTGCATTTAAAGTTGCTACTAACACATACATAAAATTATACAATGCTATATGTGTGTTTATTAAATTTGTTAATGTGTTTGTGAATTTGTTTCCTTCATTCACAATAATAATTGTGTTGAATTGAAAAATAATTTTGGACATAAACCAATAATTGGACGTAAACCAATAACGATAATAATTGATATTTAAAAAGTGTTAAATTGCAAATTGGCTAAAATTGATTAGCATACCTTTAAGGTCATTATTAAATGGAATCTGCTAAAGGTGCTATTACACGAAGTGTTTTTACATATGTACTGTCACTTTTTTTATCCATATGAAATTCCTCATGTCTGTCAAAATTGTCTTTTACATACGATTCATAATTTTTGCTATCACATGTGCATATGTATTTCCGTATGACATAACCTCTAAATGTAAACAACAGCTGATTTAATTTGTGAATTTACAAAAATTTATTGTTAAAAAAAGGTTATATATTTTTTAATTGTTAATTAATACTAAACAATTTATTTTTCTTTCAATATTAATCTTTTAAATTTACTCTGTTTTTCTTTCGCCACAAGCAGTGTTGTATTTTCATATGTTTGTCATGCAGAAATAGAACCTGTTCTAATTGAAAAATGTACATGTGACTTTCCTCATGTATTGTACATAAACAATGTTTCATATGTATCACACGATGTGTACAACTTTTGTTGTTGGAAAATTTGACAGTACATATGTAAAAAACACATCATGTAATAGCACCTTAAGCTGCGTTCACACTACGTGTTTTGCTCGTGTTTTTCGTATTTTTTTAGCACGTGTAATTTGTACACATAGTGTGAACCCTTTCAAATATTGTTTATGTACAACACATTTTGCAAGACATATGTAAATTTTTCAATTAGAGCAGGTTCTATTTTGGCAAGATAAACATATGAAAATACAACACTGTTTGTGGCGAAAGAAAAACAGAGTAAATTATAAAGATTAATATTGAGAGAAAAATAAATTGTTTAATATTAATTAACAATTAAAAAATATATAAAATATATAACTTTATTTTTAACAATAATTTTTTGTAAATTCACAAATTAAATCAGCTGTTGTTTACATTTAGAGGTTATGTCATACGGAAATACATATGCACGTTTGAACGCAAAAATTATGAATCGTATGTAAAACGGCAATTTTGACACACACACGGAATTACGTATGGATCGTAAAACTGAATTTACACATGGAAAATACACATAGTGTAAACACACCTTTAGTAATAATAATTGTGTTTATAACAATAGCTCTGTTCGTTTACTTTCCCAGTAAAAACCGAAATTTCAGAAATCAAGATAAATTAGTTCTCATTAACATAAATATCCAACATAGTAAAGGAACAGAAATTTGTAAGAATTTGCAAGTTCATAGAAACAGCTGATTTGAGAGTGAAGAAGAAGTGAAACTCTTAATTAAAAAAAGATGTATACCCTAATTAGAAGAATCTATTTTATTTATTTTTATTTTTGCTTTATTTACCACAAAACTCAATCATCTGTTTTTCAAACATATGTTTTTTCGTGCTTGCTATTTCTTACTGACAAAAATATATCCAGTAAAAACTAGCAAGCTTATTAGTTCTCAAAAAAATGAACTGTCACTTGACGCTCTCATTTGCTCTCTTTTACAGGGTTTTTGAAGTAAACGAACAGAATCCAGTAAATTTTGTGATAATTTGTACAAATTGTTAAAAATTATCGCGTAAACGAACAAAGCTAGTGCAGCAGCACACAGAGTTGTCTATAACTAGTAGTATAACTAGCGTCGATAGTAGCAAGGGAGTCGCTTATCCCGATTCACACAAGGCAATTTTTGATGTGTAACCATCAATACGCGCAGGTGGGTAAATTTCTATTTCACACACAATCACAAAAATAGCGTAACATGTGAGCCGTAAAGGCCTAGTTAGACACACGTAACCTTAACCAAACGTGTCAGCTGTTTTTTTCTGATACATTAAAAAGCATTTAGAGCAGTTACCGAACTCAACTGTCACGTAACCGGAACGTCCCAATCTGTTGAAAATAGATTTTTGCTACGTTTGTACGTGACATTTGTGAACAGCTGATAAAGTTTGGTTAATTTTACACAGCAACATGCTGATTCGTTTCTAACGTTCTATAATTGCACTAAATGCCAACGTTACATTTACGGTACAGATACATTTTAACAACGTGTGGCTAACTAGGCCTTAAGAAAAACCGGTGTGACTTATGATTGTATTGGTGAAAAATTTATGACATGTAATAACCTAAAAAATTAAAAATGTAAAATAAAATGAAAATTAAAAAATTAAAAAGAAAAAATGAAAAATAAAAAATAAAAAATGAAAAATAAGAAATAAAAAATGAAAAATTAAAAATGAAAAATAAAAAATGAAAAATAAAAAATGAAAAATAAAAAATGAAAAACGAAAAATTAAAAATGTAAAATAAAAATGAAAAATAAAAAATGAAAAAAAAAAAAAAAAATAAAAATAAAAAATGGAAAATGAAAAAGAAAAACGAAAAAATGAAAAACAAAAAATTAAAAACGAAAAATTAGAAACGAAAAATTAAAAATAAAAAACGAAAAATTAAAAATTAACCGGTTGAAATATTAAATAATAATATGTAGTAATCTGTCTTATGGCAACCCTGAATTGGCAATGTAATGACAGCTGTTTATGAAAATTGCAACCAACTTCAGGATTGACTTATGACAGCAGGTTTTTCCGGTCAATCTTTTTTTGTGATTTGAAGAATTTAGCCCCTGAATTGTAGTAAGAAAAGTAAAACTCAAAAATAAAAGACATTATATTAAAAATAAAGTTACTATAACATCAGGTGTGGGGTACAATAGATGCACCACACTATAAAACTAAGTAAACAAGAAGGATTGAAAAGTATTTAATAGAAAAGTGATGGACTTGCGCCCTAGCCGACACGTGATGACAGAGGAATTGAAAACAGCCGGAGTAAAATTTCCCGAATCGGCCACATTGACTCAAATAAGGATACTATACGATGCAGTACACAAGCGGGAAAATTCAGCTGAAATTCCGGCACCACGTTTTAGTGATTCTGATTTACTGGTAAAGGATTTTAATTCCACAGCCGCCAATGAGGATAATATAGATGGGCCTGCTGTAAATGCTTCCGATGCAGATGTCTCCGCTGTTAATGTGTCCGATGCCAATACCACCGTTCCTGCTGCTAATAGGCCTACCACCAATACCTCCGCAGCTAATATTTCTGCCGTGAAAATAGCCGATGCCAGTGTCGACATGCCTGTCAACAATATTCAGACACAGTCTAATATCCCTGCTGCCCTTGGGGACAAAAATGAATCTGCTGCCAGTGCCAAACATTCACCGAGTTCTGATGCCACCGGTCACTCTGCTGGTGTGTCTGCTGCTGACATAAATTTATTGAATGCTGAAAACGAATTAAAAAATTTACGAATCCGATTAGAAATGATGAAGGTACAGCAGCAAATACGAGATTTGGAATCTCGTGAATATCCAGTCGCACACGCCCGTCGTATAGATTTGATGGAGCTGGATTCGGCTATACCACGTTTCAGCGGAGATGACCACCACGACATAACAAAATGGTTTGTCCATTTCGACGACTATGCAAACATTTGTGGCTACACTGAAAAAGAAAAATGTGTAGGTGTTCGTCGACGATTAGAGGGGACAGCAATGAAATATGTCGATAACCTAGGCTTGATCGAGTACGAGGCACTGAAGTCAAATTTAATAAAGATGTTTAAACGTAGCATATCGCGGAAGGAGGTATACCGCCAACTTCGGTCTCGTACGTTGAAAGCGAATGAAACTTGTTTGAGTTATTTGGTGGCTATGCAGTCGATCGCAGCCAGGTCAGACATTGAAGAGCAGGAACTGGTCGACTTCATAATCGACGGTATATCCGATAATAGCAATGCTATTACATATTTATACGGCGCAAATACTGTAGACGAGTTAATAAAACGTATGGATAGATACGAACAACGCCGCCAACACGTACGTACTGGGTCAACAAAAAGTGTCAACGTAGCCATAGTAAACAAACCTAAGTTGACCGCAGTTGGTGAAAAAATTGATGCCAAAGTACCAGACTCCGAAGTCCGCTGTTATAATTGCTCACAGTTTGGACATTACCAAAGCCGATGTCCTAAACCGAAGCGTCCAGCAAACTCGTGCTTCATATGCGCAGAAGTGGGTCATTTTCACCAGAATTGCCCGAAAAGGAAGAGTATCGCCGCAGCGATTGTTGACGGAGAGGATTTAGACGCATTCCAAATGGTAAGTGTTGCCTTTAGACAGAATAAGCGCACTGAGTTAACTAAAATTTTTTCTTTACTTGATTCCGGTAGTCCCATTAGCTACATAAAAAAATCACTTGTGCCATTTAAATTAGAAGACGTGAATACTTTAAACAATTATAGAGGTGTGGGAAATAGAAAATTGAATGTGCTGGGCCGTATTCAATGCGAAATTTCTCTATCCAATAAATACATATCACATGATTTTTTTGTGCTGCCAGATGAAGAGGCTATTATACCAATGCTAATTGGTCGCGATCTTTTGTTAAAGCTTAATATACATTTATGCAAACTAAAAATATGTTACAATAAGAAAAAACTTTTGAATATGAATTTAAAAATTGGAAATAAACCAAATATTGAAATAATCAGTGCGCTTAAGTCTTTCAATGTGTACAGAGATCCGCAGGAAAATGAAGTTTCAGCCATTGAAAATACTAAGATATTTAATGTTTTGCCATTTAATGTAAAAAATGATAAAAATATTTTAAAATCTGATTGGAGTATTGTAAACGAAAGTGACTTAATTCTTTCTGAAATAGATAGGCCTGATGGTATATATAGATTAGACATAATTGATGAAAATGAGTGTGAGGAAATAATGCAGACTGTTTGTGTGATCGGGTCTAAATCCGATATATATATGGATAGCAATTTGACTTCAGCGAATGCTTATGCTTTAAAATCAGTTATTGAAGAAAACTATTTCAGTGTTGTGGAAAATATTGACAAGCCTCTGAATTATTGTATGAGAATCAGATTGACAAATGACGTACCGGTTTACAGTGGGCCCCGAAGACTCTCTTATCACGAGCGAGCCGAAGTTAAAAAAAAACTTGAAGAACTGTTAGAGAAAGGTATAATTCGTGCGAGCGAGTCGCCATATGCCTCCCCTATTGTGCTAGTAAGGAGAAAGAACGGGGACTTGAGAATGTGCGTTGATTATCGGTCGTTAAATAAAATCACTCTAAAGGATAATTACCCTCTGCCACTAATTGAAGATTGCCTCGATTATTTGGGGAATAAGAGATATTTTTCGACACTTGATTTGGAAAATAGTTTCCATCAAGTACCAATGGATAAGAACTCAATCCAATTTACTGCTTTTGTGACGCCGTTGGGTCAGTTTGAATACTGTTATATGCCATTTGGTCTCAAAAATGCGGGAGCCGTTTTTCAGCGATTTATTAATATGGTGTTGAGGAAATTTATTGATGAGGGAAAGATAGTAGTATATCTAGATGACATAAGTATTGCAACTAAGACATTTGAAGAACATTTGAAAATTTTGTCCGACGTATTAAAAGTCTTGAAGACTGCGGGTTTGAAATTGAATTTGGAAAAGTGTAAATTTGGATATCGTGAATTAGACTATTTAGGTTACAAGGTTAATGAAGAGGGAATACGCCCAAATAATGACCATATCAAGACAATTCAAGAATATCCAATTCCGACCAACCATGAGGAAGTGGAACGCTGTCTGGGATTATTTTCGTTTTTTCGAAGATTTGTTTATAATTTTTCAAGAATAGCAAGACCTTTAACAGAATTGAAGAATAGAACTTTTAATTGGACAAATGAATGTACTGATGCATTCCTAACATTAAAAGATAGGTTAGTTAAGGGGCCAGTGTTAGCGGTGTATAACCCTCTTTTTGAAACAGAGTTACACACAGATGCTAGTTCAAAGGGTTATGGGGCAGTTCTACTGCAGCGACAAAAGGACAAGAAATTTCACCCGGTAGCCTATTATTCTAAGTGTACGTCAAAACCAGAGTCTAAATACCACAGCTTCGAGTTAGAAACCCTAGCTATTATATATGCCCTAAGGCGATTTCGTGTGTATCTGGAAGGAATTTCGTTTACAATTGTAACCGATTGTAACTCTCTTACACTGACATTAAATAAAAAATTGATAAACCCGAGGATAGCCAGATGGGCATTAGAATTGGAAAATTTTGATTATAATATCAGACATCGTAAGGGAGAGTTAATGACGCACGTCGATGCACTTAGCCGTATGCCAATAGTGGGGATAATAGGCGAATGCGATATCGATGTAAATATACAGATTGCTCAGAACAGGGATAGCAATATTCAGCGTATTAAAGAAAAATTGGAAGAAGAAGATTCAGAAAGCTATGAAATGAGTAATGGGTTAGTTTTTCGACGGGGTGTACAAGGGCAAAGGCAATTATATGTGCCTGCTGAAATGGAGGAAAATGTAATGCGTTTTGTTCATGAAAAATATGGCCACGTGGGCATTGAAAAATGCATGAATCAGATAAAGAAATATTATTGGTTTCCGAATATGAGGGACAAATTAAATCGGTTTATAAGGAATTGCCTAAAATGCATATATTATACGGACCCCCATAATAAAAATAAAAGGAATTTATATAATATAAACAAGAAACCTATTCCTTTTGACACATTACATGTCGACCATCTTGGTCCGCTGCCATCGATAAGATCTAAACGAAAACATATTTTAGTTGTGGTAGACGCCTTTACGAAATTCACAAAGTTATATTCAGTAAATTCAACAGGAACAAAGGAAGTTTTATGTGCCTTAAATAAGTATTTCGAGAATTATAGCCGTCCGCGGAGGATAATTAGTGACCGCGGGTCGTGTTTTACGTCCAATGAATTTAGTAGGTTTTTAACAGAGCGCAACATTGTTCATGTAAAGGTTTCAGTAGGGTCCCCACAATCGAACGGGCAAGTGGAGAGAGTAAATAGGGATTTAAAGGCTATGTTAGCTAAGGTAACTGAACCCATTGAACATTCTGATTGGGTAGAAAAATTAACACAAATACAATTCGCATTGAACAATACTGTTCACCGTGCAACTGGACAGTCGGCGTGTAGAATGTTATTCGGTGTAGAGCAGCGTGGCGAAGTAGTAGACGAAATAACGGAATATCTGCAAGAAGCATACGCTGAAGAAAGTGTTGACTTAAGCTCAATTAGGAAGTCTGCATCGGATGCTATTAAAAAGTCTCAATCATACAACATGAAATATTTTAACGAACATCATAAACCTGCTGAATCCTTTCAAATAGGGGATTATGTAGTATTAAAAAATGTCGACACTACTGCTGGTTTAAACAAGAAACTCATTCCAAAGTACCGAGGGCCGTATATTATTCAGAAAGAATTAGGTAATGATCGATACGAAATATCGGATGTAGAAGAAAACTGTCAAATTACACAAATGCCCTATTGTGGCATAGTAGACTCGAGTCGTTTAAAAAAGTGGCTGGAACATAAAGATAATATTAGTGATATAGTATCGGACTCTGAAGGCAACACTTATGAAGATTACCAATATTTAGAAGATGAATGCAATTCTAGTGAAACTATTGAATATCAAGATTATGAGTATTTAGATGATTAAGTTGAGGGATCGGCTGACAATTGAGGTCAATTGTAGTGTCAGATTGGCCGAAATTGTAGTAATCTGTCTTATGGCAACCCTGAATTGGCAATGTAATGACAGCTGTTTATGAAAATTGCAACCAACTTCAGGATTGACTTATGACAGCAGGTTTTTCCGGTCAATCTTTTTTTGTGATTTGAAGAATTTAGCCCCTGAATTGTAATAAGAAAAGTAAAACTCAAAAATAAAAGACATTATATTAAAAATAAAGTTACTATAAATAAATATTTTTATATTAGCAGAGCCCCTGCAGTTGATTGCTATAAGTGATACATAGATGACGCTTTCTGTTTGATTTTAAAAAAGTGCCATAAAAAAATCTTTAATTACTAGATGTTTTCACATTTTCCCATCTCCCCTGTGATCGGACTCACTTTTTCTTGCTCAACTTCTTTGCAATTCCCTTTTAAAGAGCAATTTCTTTCAGGCAATTTACGTTTTGTTATGGTTCCAAGTTCTCCGATTTTTAACATTTCATTTAATTTAGCTTGTGTAAAAAGAGTTTATTATTGGTTCAAAGTGAATAATCTATTTACAATTGCGAATGACACAACAAAACGAGTTGCCGAGTACAAGCAACTCCGTATCAAATACCAGTCTTGTTTCCCCTCTCTCTTACAAACTCAAAAATTGCGCAACAAAAATTGCCTTGTGTGAACTGGAATTATAATACCATACAATGATATCTCTAGCGCCCAAAGAAAATACAAGGAAATTGATGCGAGAAATTCTAATGTGTTTTGTAAATATCGGCTTCTAGCATAATATCGCGTATGATATATAATGTATGATAGATATAAGCTACTAGCACGCGATTCGCGTGCATATGTCAACCAGCGGCACTATTTTGACATGTTAACATTGAAAAGTGAATGAAAATTATAAAACAGCTGTTGCATATTAGTATTCGTAAACATTTTAATTTTGATATTGAATTTCAACTCATTTTTTTAATAACGATTTATATTTAAAATGGCTAAAGATGAAAAAACAGGCGTGAAAAAGTCTCGACGAGAAAGAGGACGTGATAAAGCTAAACCACCAACAAAAGCAAGTATTAGAATTACATGAAAATTATGAAATTAAAATTCCTTTTTTTTTTTTAAAGATTATAATACGTCATTTGCCACCTACCATGACTGAAGAAGAGTTTTTAAAACAAACAGATCCCTTGCCCGATTATGATTTTTATTATTTTTCTGCAGCCGATTGGTCATTGGGTTTTGATGCAACTTGCAGGGCTTATATTTCATTTAAAAATTACGATGATGTCTTCCTATTTAGGGATCGATTTGATGGTTATGTATTCGTAGACAATAAAGGACAAGAATATGTTGCCATAGTGGAGTATGCTCCATTTCAGGGTTTGGTTAAAAACAAATCGCGTGGTAGTGATAACAAGGTTAATACAATAGAACAAGAGTCTCATTATCAACAGTTTTTGCTGAAACTAGAAGAAGAACGTGAAGCTACTGCCAAAGGTGGTGAAAGTAAATTGGAATTTTCTTTGGACATAAAGAAGGAAGAAATCACCTCTACGCCTTTGTTGCAATATTTGGCGAGCAAAAAAGAAAAACGTAGAGAGGATGCGAAAAAGCGAACGGCCGAAAAGAAACGCAGGCGTGAGGAAGATAAAGATAAACGTAAACAAAATCCATCACAAACTCAACCGGTTACAGTTTTGACTGCTGAAACTAATAAAACTGAAAAAACTGAACAGAAAAATAATCAAACTAAAGAAGAACCCAAAAATGCTCGTTCTCGCCGTAGAGAAGAGCGTAATCGTTTGCGGCATGAAACCTATTTGCTGAAGAAAAAAGCATACGAAGAGCAAAGAAAGTCCGGAGAACAACCTACAACTTCGGATAAAGACATCAAAAAGAATGAAGGCAACAGGAAATCAGAACAAAATGTTAAAACTGATAAAGATGCTAATGCCACTACAAAGCCTTCCGAGGAATCAACCAAACCTATAGAGATCTTGAGGAAATCTAAACAAGCTTCTGAACTTACTGAATCTGTGCGTAATTTTATATTTACTGCGGCCAATAGTTTAACATCAACTAACAATGACGATAAATCAACGGATAGTGACATTAAAAATTCTGCAACCCATGCGGCTTCTAAGTCCGAAAATACTAAATCTACCGAAGAATTAAACAAGATCGAAGAAATACTTTCTAAGATTGATATTCATTCGGAAAATCAAACATCGGAAGAAGAAAGAAAACCAAATAAGGAATCAAGAAATCAAGAAGAACGGGTTAAATTAACACAAAAACAGTTGGATGAACAACGCGAGGAACGTCGCATTAGAAATAAGGTAGGATGAAGCTTGTTTTACCTATATTTAAAATTTTTGGTGAGGACAATGAGAAATGAAAAGAAAAAATTAAAACATTTCTAAAATGTGAAGCAATTTTGAGGATCTAAATTAATTTAAATACATTTTGTAAATCTTGTAGGGAAAAAAAACATGAACAACCGTTGTTCATATTTTCTGTTAATATTTCTAAGATAATTGTAATATTTCGAAGACTAGTGTAATATTTCTAAGAATATTATAATTTTTCAAACAATATCTAATATTTTGTCTTTTAAGCAAATCTTACAATCTACATAGAATATACTGTGAGTGTCATTAATAATCGGTTTCTTAATTTGCCGATATAAAGTTGGTATTAGCGAGAGAGATATCTCTGTCGAAAAAAAGAAGATGCTAAAAAATATTTGAGGTGTAAGTCCTTTTTTCCACAAGCAAAACTTAGTTTCGAAACTTTTATAGTATTTCATTTAAGAATTTCGTTAACGTTTCCACAGACAATTTTTTGTTGCGAAACTTTTGGTTTGAAGAATAAGAATAAGAATAAGAAGAAATGTCAACAATAGTTTTGTTTGTTTAACAATTTTTAAAAAATAAAAACAAAAGATTAATATAATAGACAAAGCTGGTAAAAATAAATTAAGGAAATTTTTTGGTTTAATTTTTTACTTTTCAATTGTTCTTTATCACACTGAATGTTTATAAAGTTTAAATAGTTTTTTTTTTTTAAGTATAACTGACTACAACGAATGTGAAGCAAAGCAGAATGTCAACAAATTTCTTTCAAAGAAAAGAGTTTCGAAACTATAATTTGTGTAAAATTTGCCTGTTGAAAAGGGGACTCAGGGTTTAATAATAAATAAATAAATGGCTTGGTGTTAACCGCGATGTATCGATAAAAGTATAGAATCCGTATTTAACACGTGTCATTAATATTCGGGTTTTCCGTTATTAAAGAAAGTAATAACAAAAAAGCAATTTGAAGTAACTTTCCCGCCAGTTACACATGCCACTGCCAGTTCGAAAAACTCAATACACTAACATTTTTTTACTACACATACATTTTTCGCAGTGGCACCAAATTTTTCGTGCGAGTAACGATGAATAATGGTACCGTTAAAAATTTAATACAAATTTACTGGATTACTGCAAAATTGTAATTAAAGTTTTAAATTGTTAAATGTATTATTATGGTTCATTCCTTGAAATGCGCATATAAAAACGCAAGTTTGTTAATTATAGAACATACATATTAAATTAATACTAATAATAATAAATGTTAACCTTTTCCCCCAAAATGTAAACAAAACAAAAAGTGAATGTGAATGCTAAATTGAAAAAGGAGAATATTTTAAAAATAATTAATTTATATCATTGCCACCCTTTTTATGGGATATGAACAATAAAACGATTTAAAGAACAAAGCCTACGAAAACATAGCAAAAGAGATCGGTACGATAGTGGAAGTATACGCTTCGACATTTTCAAAATGAAATTGCAGTCGTATGTGTAAGCACAAATGCGAGGGATACGAGTATTTTCGGAGTTATGGACCGACAAAGCTTTCACCTTGATTTGTACATAACTTTGTAACTTATTATCAGATTTCACCAATATTTATATCATTGGAAAGCTTACTTGAGTGCCTTTCATTTGGTATTTCAAAATCCATTAACCCATTATGAACCTATTAATTTTTTTTGTATTTTTTCCAAATTTTTTTTTTCTTTCGAAAACGTGGCAGTATCTCATAAAATGTAATGCCTTCTAGCTCCTTAGGTGCTGGAGGTATTAGGGGGTAAAGTTCTGAAAAGCGGAATTTTTTTTAAAAAAATTTGCATTTTCACCCCGATTTTTAATTTTTTTTGAAGGGTTAGGGGCTTTTGGGCTTTGTCGGTCCATAACTCCGAAAATGGGCTCGACCGCAAAAAAAAAACATTATTTCTCCTAAATCACCCCAAAAGCCCCTATCCCCTCCAAAAAATTAAAAAAGTTGGGGTATAGCCACTAAACTAGACTTGTTCCATTCTTAATATGAAGACAAATACAGTTGGAGGCATAGTCCGCAGATACAAACATGAAGGAGGAATATACTTCATGAAGCAGACAGGCAAGACTAAGAAACTCAGGAGCGCCAAGGGAATTCTATTGTTCGGAAAATTAAAGCTAACCTGCGTTTAGGTGCACCAGAAATAGTTAGTGAGGTTTTCAATGAGTTCGGGAAATAAGTATCAGCATCTACCATCCGATTAACCATAAGGGAAAAAGGTTCGGGTACCACGTCGTAAGCCATTGGTTAATTTACGCATTCGAAAAGCGCGTTTAAGTTTCGCTAAGGAGTCCTTCTGAAGCCGGAAAATTGGTGGGATGATGTTATTTTAGCGGATGAAAGCAAATAGAATGTAGTTTTAAACGGTGGCCGTGTAATGGTATAGCGAAAACAAAACGAGTAGTTACAACCACAAAACACGGATATGGACACGTCATGGTGTGGGGTTGTATGGGAGTTGTATGGGATTATGAATATTCTGCGTCAAAATTTCAAAGTAAGTGCTGATAAGCTGGGTGTTTTGGATTCGTTCAAATTCTATCAAGATAACGATCCAAAACACAAGTTGCGTTTGATTCAAGAATGTCTCCTTTATAATTGTCCCAATGTTCTCCAACCACCTGCTCAATCCCCAGACATCAATCCGATTGAGAACTTATGTGATGAGTTAGACCGCAAACACACAATAACTTCTATATCTGAGCTAAAATCGAGGCTTCAAGAAAAATGGTAGATTACGCAACTAGCGTGGTCAAAAACATGAGTGGGATTTTTATTAATTTTTTTGGCTGCAGATATGAAAAAGTTCATATCAGATGCTATATCTATGTGGAGACTAGGTCCAAAAATGGACCAATCCTGATCATGTTTGGTAAAGTCTCTTGTATTTTGCAAAAATATATACAAACAAAATTTGAGAAGAATCAGTGCAATATTTTTGCTTTTTAATAGAGTTAAGTGAAGATCGGGAAGCAGCTCTATATGGGGTCAAAGGGATCATTTTTGGACTACTCATTAGTGGATGTAATGAACGCATACAAACCCAATTTGAGTAAGATCTACATATATGACAATTTGCATCTTATGGCAATTTATGTCGATTTCATATGGGTAATTTGTATGGGGGCTAGGTCTGAACATGGACCGATTCTCACCAATTTCAATAGCGTTCATCCCATGGACGATAAAAGCTTATATACAAATTTCATCAAAATATATTCATATTTGCGACCTGCAGTTTGATTACAAGCTTTACATGGACACACAGACGGACGGACGGACGGACGGACGGACATTGTTAAATCAACTCAGAAAGTGATTCTGATTCGATCGGTATAATTAAAGATGGGTCTAAGTCAAATATTTTTGGTTGTTACAAACAGCAGCACAAAGTCATTATACCCAAACCACATAGTGGTATAGGGTATAAATATAAAACAACTTTGAAACAAATATGTTTGTATATGAGTGCACATTACATACTACAATATATGCGTTTGTTTTTGCCTCGAGAAAGACAAATTACAGTTAACGGCGTGCTCTCTCAAACAAACTATCTTCTGCTTTTTGTTACTGATGAGGGTTGGTGACTCGACCCGCAATAGCTGTATAACCTGTCTTGCAGAATATAGATAAATTTTTGGAACAAATGTGCTAATATTTTTAGCTTTATTTAAATTAAAAACATTGATCTTGAGCTTGCTTAATTTCTAACTCAATCATTAAAATGATGAAATATCGAAAATACGATTTTTATACCCTCCACATCTCAGTGGCAGAGGGTATATATAGGTTTGTCATTCCGTTTGTAACGCATCGAAAAACTAATTTCCGACCCAATAAAGTATATATATTCTTGATCCTTATCACAGCTCGAGTCGATATAGCGATGTCCGTCTGTCCGTCTGTCCGTCTGTCCGTGTGTCTGTTGAAATCACGCTCATTCAAAAAAAAAAGCATTTACTTAGGTCAGGTTACGAAAAAATTATTTGCCATAATTCCCACCAGGTTGGTATTGAAATCGGAGTAAATCGGGAGCCTCTGCGCTGAGAAATGAACAAAAGTTTATAGATACCTCTAAAAAAAACATGAAACCTAGTGTTTTCTTGTAATAGTTTAGTGGTTGAACATACAACAACATAAAAAAAGCCACAAAAAAAATGTGATTCATACATATTAACAATAACAAGAACACAACTACCATGAGCTATGTTAATAGTATTGCCACAAACCGAGGTGGAGGGTATCAAAGATTCGGCACAGCCGAATTTAACACTCTTACTTGTTATTTACAAACTTACTTAATAAAATCGAAGAGATCTACAAAGATGGCGTACTTATGTATGTATTAAAAAAATGCACAAAACAAGTAAACTGCACAAAAGTGTTTTTTACTTGTCATTCTTATTAAAGAAGCCACGCATTTACTTTCTCCATATTATAGAGTTATTACCAGATTTAAAAAAAGATATATATTTTTAATTTTAAAGTTTAAAATTGAAATATATATAATATTAAGTTGTTAAAAAAAAAATTTGCAAAAAATTCCTACAATTGGACAAAAGTAAGAAATCTTTTGCATTAAACACATAGACGCAAATTCATTTATCGATGCGTTACAAATGGAATGACAAACTGATGTAATAAGATCGGAAAAATAAAACTGATTAATGCTAGTGCTTTTAAAATATAAGACATGGACAAGTATTCCGAAAAAGATCCGAAATTAAAAATTATATTTTGTTTACTATCTTCTATTGACTATAAAATTGTTAAACGTAAATGCTGAAAATTCAGAGTATTTGTTGTAATAAATTACCAAATTGATCAAATTGTTTACATTTTCATATATTTTATTTACATTTGTTACAAATAGTGCAAGAAAACCTAGGTGGAGGGTATTAAAGATTCGGCATAGCCGAATTTAACACTCTTACTTGTTTTTATATTTGTTAATATAGAAAAAAATCATTTCGAAAATATATTAAAACACTGCTCCATCAGAAATCCGAATTCTCTTTAAAATCATAAATTCCATTAATACTTCCTAAATATTTGATTTACATCAGCAATCAATAACGTGTTTATGTTTTTATTTTAGGATCGTCCCTCAATTGCCATATATCAACCCAAAGCACGTTTGCGATTATCCGAAGAAAGTGACTCTAATTCAGTTTCTAAAGATATAGTGCGCAGTCAATCCACTTCAGATTGTGAGGCAGTCAAAAAAGATGAACAACCACGACACAAAAAGGTGCAGCGTTATTCCGAACGTTCAAAAAATCGTAAAAACATTAAAGACGGAGATGCTGGCGAAGATTTAAATTTATTTAAAAACGTGAATCCAATTGAATGAAGTAATAAAAGCTTTGATTAAATCAAATTTTAACGAATTTTATTTTGAAAGTTTAAAATGAATATTATAGAAAGCATTGCTTCACAATAAATTAGGAAAATAATGTTAAACTTACAGAATAAGAATAGCTTACAGTACACAATTATTTTTCTATGTAAATTCTCTTATATTTTATGTTTATCCTTAACGAAAACTTTCTACACTTAAATTAAGCTTTTATCCTTAACCTAAATAGTAAAGCTGTTTCTAAGAATATTTGGATTCTATATTTTTCATTCATTATTTACTCAAAACACCTGTTGCATAATTTATCCTACACACCACTTCTCTTACATTCTCTCTAATTTTCTCTCATGTAATTGCTTCTAAAAGCTTTATTCGTTACCATATGTTTAAGCTATTTTCTAACAAGTGGGTTTTGGTTTGATTTTCCCAAAAGGAAGTTATTCATATTTTAAAAAGGTTTTGCCTTTAAGAATTTAGTCTTTAACGGAATTTCAAAGCGTATGGTTGACGAATATACATAAATAATATCCACGGTCTAAGAAAGAATAATTTAAATATAAAGCGCTAAATTTAAAATTTATGTAATTAACACAAAACTAAAAAATATGAGAATCTAAATAAAAATCAGTGACAAAATGAGGGAAAACGATTATTTGAAGTGTTAGAATTCAATATTAAAAAAAAAAAAAAAAAAAAAAATAGATATTGTGTTGTAATTGATCTCTATTGAATAAATTATATATTTATTTAAAGTGTAATGATAGTTATTGAGTCAATTATATTTATACCATAAAAAGAATATTATAATTTATAAATGTTCAAATGGAAATGTAATGCAATTTCGAATATTAGTAAGTGCAGTTAATAAAGTGTAAGATTATTACTTAAAAATATCGGTTAATAAGGATCATAAGTATATATATATATATATATATATATATATATATATATATCAGTTAACAACGACTATATACATAGATGCAAGTAAATTCTTATTAACTATATTTTTATTTCAAATATATATTTACCCGTTTCCATATTTTCTAATTCCAGGAACCAATTATAATGTTTTACAGAAACTTTTAGATTTTAAGATTTTGTTATATTTTCCCCTTTGATACTACTTTGTAATTAGATTCTGTCTGCGGTGTTTTCATAAAGAAAATGTTGTAAACAAATATAAGGGAAATTCGGTTGCGCGAAAATAAATATTTGAATGCAGTAAAAATATTATCTCGTACACACTTCCATTTGTATGAAAAAACTAATACTTTTTAAATTAACCTAAAATTTCTACATACAAATATTTTTTTTTTTTAAGTAAGCTCAAATTATATAACATTTTTATTTTGAAAATATTCAAACAAAAAGTTTTAAATGAACCTCTCATTTTTTTTTTTTTCGATAGCGTAACCGAGCTCGAAGTCTAAAAAAATCTTGTATTGCATTTGCTCTGGTATTCATCGCGTACATTGGCAAAATTTGGTGTAGCAAAAAAAGGAGTTGTATTGAAAAAAATTCGGTTCTTTTAAAAATTGTGGTAGCCTTTTTTTTTCGTTTTTTTTTAAATCAGCTTTTTTATGCAAAAGTTGATTACAAAATACGAGTGTAGTATTCGTAGTTTTTGTGATATTTTTTTATTTTGTAAAATTTTCTAATAGTGTGATTTTTTTTTTTTTTTTGGGAGGATAGGGGTTACGGTTTTTTACACTATTAAGCTATTGTAAAAATATAAATTGTGTGCTATTTATCAACCACAAAGAAATAAAACAATCGAAACATCAACAAATTTTTGTTATATGTATGTATATAACATTTTCGGATTTTAAAACTTTGCAGCATATATTTAGACAAAGAAACGAAATTTGCATCATTCTTGCAAATTTCGTTTCTTTATTTAAAAGACTTAAATTATTTAAATAAATAACAGCAATGAAATTTTGTGTTTAATTAACAGTAACTAATCTTATATATTAAAAGAATTTATGAATAATCTTTGCATTCAAGGTTTTTTTCAATATTTTTCTTCTCTCAAACCTCTATAACTAGAGTTCTAATTAACGTAGGCTGTTGACATAGGTCTAAGAACACTCAGTGGATCAAGCTCCTTCTTTTGAGCTATTACTGCTTAAATTCGTTGGGTTTGATGAAAGTTATGCGTGGAGAATCAACTTTACTTTTACTGTACGTTCACTTATCTTGGCATATTTTGGCATTACTGTACGTTAACTTCTCTTGGCAAATTCGTTGGGTTTGAGGAAAGTTATACGTGGACAATCAACTTTACTTTAACTGTACGTTAACTTCTCTTGGCATATTTTGGCATTACTGTACGCTATCTTCTTTTGGCAAATTTTGGTATTATGTTATAAAAATTAATATAATATAATATAATGCTGCGGAGCAGCAGGGGCCCTCTAGTAATAATTAATAATATCGTAAAAATATAGAATATTTTGTTCTGTGGTTTTTAGTGAAATAATTAATAAAGCGGAATAATTAATAAAGCGTCATTTTGTTATAATTTCCAATTATAAGAAAATTTTACTAAAATTAATTAATAATATTTTAAAAATTTTCAAAAATTGAATAAATTTATTTTTAACAAAGCATCTTTCAAATTTTTTAAAGGCCTTTCATAATTATACCCTATACCACTATGTGGTTTGGGTATAATGACTTTGTGCTGCTGTTTGTAACAACCAAAAATATTTGACCTAGACCCATCTTTAATTATACCGATCGAATCAGAATCACTTTCTGAGTTGATTTAACAATGTCCGTCCGTCCGTCCGTCCGTCCGTCTGTGTGTCCATGTAAAGCTTGTAATCAAACTGCAGGTCGCAAATATGAACATATTTTGATGAAATTTGGTATATAAGCTTCTATCGGCCATGGGATGAACGCTATTGAAATTGGTGAGAATCGGTCCATGTTCAGACCTAGCCCCCATACAAATTACCCATATGAAATCGACATAAATTGCCATAAGATCCAAATTGTCATATAGATCTTACTCAAATTGGGTTTGTATGCGTTCATTACATCCATTAATGAGTAGTCCAAAAATGATCCCTTTGACCCCATACAGAGCTGCTTCCCGATCTTCACTTAAATCTATTAAAAAACAAAAATATTGCACTGATTGTTCTCAAATTTTGTTTGTATATATTTTTTGCAAAATACAAGAGACTTTACCAAACATGATCAGGATCGGTCCAATTTTGGACCTAGTCCCTATATAGATATAGCATCCGATATGAACTTTTTCATATCTGCAGCCAAAAAAAAATTAATAAAAATCCCACCCAAATTTGGTTTTTGCTTATTTTCTATGTCCAGTTAGTTGGGCCTAAGAGATAGAGTTTCTAAACGCATGGTATAGGGTATCGTATAGTCGGTCTAGACCGACTATAATTTTCTTACTTGTTTTTTTTTTGGAAGATACGAATAAAGTTGGATTATTTATTTCATATACATGTTATAGTGAAACATTTGAAGTATCTTTGAAAAAATATTCAATTTAAAATTTTAATAAATAAGTCCGTGACAGCGAATCTCCGGAGGCGCCACGAAAAAAATTGTTTTGCGGAGAACATCATAACTCGTCACCGGATCATGTGAAATAAAACAAGTAAGAGTGTTAAATTCGGCTGTGCCGAATCTTTGATACCCTCCACCTCGGTTTGAGTCTTGATAATAAATGTAAATGAAAAAGTAAACAATTTGTTAAACTTAATACCAAATTATTTCAGCAAATTCTTTGGGTTGGTTTTCTTCTTTTCTATTATTTCGGATATATTTCGGTGTTTGCTTTTTGGTCATCGTGGTTGCTGATCGGCATACATTTTGGTTATATACCTATATGCATGCGTTTCCGGTTATATGACATAACTTCTCGTTTAATTTAGTTTTTGCTAATTAAATAGCTCGCCCTAACCTCCATTGCAAAGGTAATGGTTGTGTAGAGTGGCTATATGCATTAAATCGTGCTAATTGGAGATGGCTGTATAGTTTCTTTTAACTGGTCAAATATTTCTTCATTGTGGCCATATAGGTCGGATGGAGTAACAAAATAATAACCAAAAAAAAAAGCTCTCTCAACTTTTTTTTTAAAATATTGCCATATTTTGAAAACATAGAGAATAAATTTATAATAATAAATAATCAAATTAGGGATGAAAAACGCAAAAAACGAAAAGTCCCAAACATTTTAAATAAAATAATTTAATGTTATCTTTATTTTCTGAAAAACTTCAAATTTTCATCCAAAAAAAATTGTGAAAATTTATATATAAAAAATAACATTCTCATAAAATTACGTTTACTTATGTAACAATTTTTATGTTAACAATTCTTAAATATCATTTGAGGTTTTCTTAAATTCATTGAATTTAAATTAATATCGACAAATCTGTTTTTTTATTTATTTAAATTGTAAAGGAGTGGCATCTCTGTCAAAATAAGCGAAAAACACAAAGAATAGAAAAAAACAAATTACTTCGTGTTGACAGGATGATTTTATGTTTATGTTTAATATCTTTATTTTTTTTACTAATATTTCTGTTTATTTATTTGAAAATGAAATAATGAATTGAAATGCTATTTAATTTTTTAATTTATATAAAAAAGTTTTTTAATTAAAGCAAAATATTTTCACTATTTCATGATTTTTATTTATGTATGACGACATTTCAACCTAAAAATTTAAGTTTTTATCGATTGGATAAACAACACAAAAATGGTTGTCGTTTAGATAACAACAACAGCTGACTTTAACAATAGCGAATATCGTTTCAAAATTTTACTGATAATTTTGCAATTTTCTTTTTTTTTACAATTCGACTATCGTTAAGTTACTGAATCGCGGTACTGAAAAGTTATTAATATCTCCTGAATGGCAATATTTTTTTTAAATGTAAACATTTTTAAATGTAAAGATATTTCTAAATTTAAAATTATTATTTCCGACGTTTTGATATGATTTTCTGAAACTCAATTAATATTTTCTAATTTATAATTGGAAATTTTATTTTCAGTTTTTATTATAATTGATATTTTCTTAAATTTGAATGGAAAATTTAAAAAGTGAAATTTTGTATTTATGTGAATAATAATGCTTTATTAATTATAAACAATTTTTAAAAATTAGATGTAATCGCAATCAGATATTTTATAGGTAAAGCAGAATAATAATTCTATATAACTATGTAGAACTGTTTTGTAAGCAAAAAACTCATTGACGAACTCGGTAACTCTATTTTGTAAAGACAACAAAAAGTTAACCCCCCAATCTCACATCACACTGAAATTCTAAAATCGTTGTGTACGTATTATCAACGAAAAATTGTTCGAATTAGTCGAATCCATCGCCATTAAATTTTATGCTCAAACATCTGACTGCAATCTCATTTTTAAAATGTTGTCGAAGCGTAAACTTGAAAAAATTTGTATACTTCTCTCTCTTATTTTATTTTAAGTAGAGTTACTAAGTTTATTATACAGGCACATGTTTGAGGGAAAATGTTTACATTTATTATTATTAGTATTATTTTAATAATAGTTAATAATATTTATGCTCTATAATTAACAAACTTGCGTTTTTGTATGCGCATTTCAAAAAATAAATCATTATAATAGATTTAACAAGTTAAAACTTTAATTACAATTTTACAGGATCCAGTAAATTTGCATTAAATTTATAACAGGGTAACATTAATCATCGTTAGTGTCTGCCACTATTCGCACGAAAAATTTGGTGCCATTAGTGTGACCACTGCGGAAAATGTGTGTGTATTAACGGGTGATTTTTTAAGAGCTTGATAACTTTTTTTAAAAAAAAAACGCATAAAATTTGCAAAATCTCATCGGTTCTTTATTTGAAACGTTAGATTGGTCCATGACATTTACTTTTTGAAGATAATTTCATTTAAATGTTGACCGCGGCTGCGTCTTAGGTGGTCCATTCGGAAAGTCCAATTTTGGGCAACTTTTTCGAGCATTTCGGTCGGAATAGCCCGAATTTCTTCGGAAATGTTGTCTTCCAAAGCTGGAATAGTTGCTGGCTTATTTCTGTAGACTTTAGACTTGACGTAGCCCCACAAAAAATAGTCTAAAGGCGTCAAATCGCATGATCTTGGTGGCCAACTTACCGGTCCATTTCTGGAGATGAATTGTTCTCCGAAGTTTTCCCTCAAAATGGCCATAGAATCGCGAGCTGTGTGGCATGTAGCGCCATCTTGTTGAAACCACATGTCAACCAAGTTCAGTTCTTCCATTTTTGGCAACAAAAAGTTTGTTAGCATCGAACGATAGCGATCGCCATTCACCGTAACGTTGCGTCCAACAGCATCTTTGAAAAAATACGGTCCAATGATTCCACCAGCGTACAAACCACACCAAACAGTGCATTTTTCGGGATGCATGGGCAGTTCTTGAACGGCTTCTGGTTGCTCTTCACTCCAAATACGGCAATTTTGCTTATTTACGAAGCCATTCAACCAGAAATGAGCCTCATCGCTGAACAAAATTTGTCGATAAAAAAGCGGATTTTCTGCCAACTTTTCTAGGGCCCATTCACTGAAAATTAGACGTTGTGGCAGATCGTTCGGCTTCAGTTCTTGCACGAGCTGTATTTTATACGGTTTTACACCAAGATCTTTGCGTAAAATCTTCCATGTGGTCGAATAACACAAACCCAATTGCTGCGAACGGCGACGAATCGACAATTCACGGTCTTCAGTAACACTCTCAGAAACAGACGCAATATTCTCTTCTGTACGCACTGTACGCATTCGTGTGGTTGGTTTAATGTCCAATAAAGTAAACTGAGTGCGAAACTTGGTCACAATCGCATTAATTGTTTGCTCACTTGGTCGATTATGTAGACCATAAATCGGACGTAAAGCGCGAAACACATTTCGAACCGAACACTGATTTTGGTAATAAAATTCAATGATTTGCAAGCGTTGCTCGTTAGTAAGTCTATTCATGATGAAATGTCAAAGCATACTGAGCATCTTTCTCTTTGACACCATGTCTGAAATCCCACGTGATCTGTCAAATACTAATGCATGAAAATCCTAACCTCAAAAAAATCACCCGTTAGTAAAAAAAATGTGAGTGTATTGAGTTTTTCGAACTTGCAGTGTGATGTGAGATTGGTGGGTAATATGCCAAACTTATGTTCATATTTGTAAAAGAATAATGAAAAAACGTATGAAATAAAAGACCAACCCGTGTATACTCTTAACATTGTTCTGTATGATATCTAGTTGAAAATATTAACATTCATGTTAAAATAGAAATAACTATTGCAAAGCTAATTAGAACAAACAAAAATTATGGCGGCATTTACTGTGGCATAGTCACGCTGAGCAAAATGAAGTGACACTCTGTTATACAAAAGAAATGTATTTTCCCCACAACAAAATACTGCAGAATTTTATGTAAATAAAATAACCGATTTATTTCTAACATGCAGTTACTATGAATATACATACATATATATAATATATGTACATTATTTGTATTATTTAATATGTGTATGTATGTATATTTAAATATTACACACAAAAAATACAACATGAAACGTTATTTTTGTGTTTTTCTCTTTAAATAAATTAATACATAAATTTTTTTGCTAAATTTACATTTGGGCAATTCACAACAGGTGTTGTATATTGTATGTTGTATTGAAATACACAATACAATCATTTGTTGTGAACACTCAGTTGTATTTTCATATTGTAAAACGCTTTCTTTAGTAATTTTCGATCCAACGAGGAAAGATCGCTTCGTCGCTTCTGCTATTTTGTATAAGAGAAAACACTTGTCAGTGTTTGCTTTTTGGTCGTGAGATGTACCCTGGAGTTTTAGTTACGTACCTCTTGCATTTTAATTTATAATGAAAAAAAAATGTTAAATGTTTTGGTTGGTACTGAAAGAGAAAATACATACTAAAAATATAAACATTAATTTTTATATAAATAAACTTATCGATGTATTTGCGTTATTTGCCATATTTTATTTTATAATTATTTATGCTGATAATATTCTATGTATTTGTTTTTTCTTTTTCATAAAAACTGGCATTCACTTGGAACTGATATGTTATGATACAATATACAACATTTACTAAACATAGCAAATGAAGTTGGATCGTGTATCAGATTTTTCAGTGAAAATTACCAACAACAATTTTACACTATTGTAAAGTGATACACGATACAAGAGATACAACGATACATTACCCATTGTGAATTGCCCAATTGTTTTTTTTATTAACAACTAGGTATTTTAGCATTATTTGCTTTAGATGTTGGTGAATTTTTACTCCCTTTATATTAACTCGTAGTGTCTGCTTGTCGAAAAAATTTTGGATCGATTTTAACCACTTTCCCGTGACCCAATCGATCTGAAATTTTGCAGGCAGGCTTGTGGCAATGACAGAAATGATCTAACATATTTTTTTAGTGATGCCAAAACAATGGAAACTTTTAAATTTTTCTACCAGAGTTGATAAAAAAATGTACAAAGGGTTTGTTTTTGTTATATTATTACCATAACGACCACAAAAACAACAAGTCCAGCTATGAAAACAATGCAACATTTAGAATAACAACAAGAACAATATAGAAATATCATGTTTTTCATTTTTTTTTTACTTTTTCAGAGATTTCCCTGGACCTGTTCCACCGATTTTAATGATTTTTGAAGTAGAAATCTTTCCATGAATTTGGTGAATCATTGTCACTAAAAATGATCACTGTAGCTGCACTATTGAGGGCGTGATCGTGACAAGAACAACATAGAAAATTATTTTTTTTCAAGACTTTTTTAGTTCTTCATTCAAATCTCGGGCCCTAATCGACCGATTTGGACGATTTTAAATAGCAAATTTCTCAGGATGTTAGTGAATCATTTTTATGTCAACGAGTACCCTAGCTGCCGGATTGATGCCGTCATCGTGATTTCCACAGACGGACAGACGGACAGACGGACATCGCTATATCAACTCCGGTTGTTATAACCCAATAAACATTATTGTTTGCTATCAACTTGAGGTGCATTTGAGATCAAATACATTTCTCAAATCTCCAACGTTAATTCTCAAATGCACCTCAATAGTCGGATTATAGTCTTCTCAACTTAAAAGGCACATTTTTTATATGGTGATTTTCTTAGTTATCAAATTGAGAAATTTGTGATTCTCAACTTGATAGCAAAGAAATTTCTCCAATTGGTATCAAATGGAATTGGAATTGCCATATTAAAAAAAATCATATTAATTTTAGAAATGGAAACATTGTACTTTTTTCTGAATGTTTCAATTTAATTTTATTACATATTTAATATGTATTATCATGTACATGTTTTTTTTAATTTAGAATTAAAAATAAATTAAATAATTATTTGTACTTTTTTGAATATTAATATTATATACATAGGACATAAGTAAGAATTTAAATTAAAAAATGCAAAAAAAAAAATAGAATTAAAAATATAATAATTAATTATTTGTACTTTTTTCGGCAATTTTTAATTTAATTTATTATTTATGACATACTAAATAGTATAACATGTTAAAAATTGTTTAAATATAGAATTAAAAGTAAATGAATTACTTATTTGTACTTTTTTTGACTATTAATATTATGTAGGACATAAATAAGAATTTAAATTGAAAAAGGAAAAAAAGAGAAATAATTAAAAATATATCAATTAATTATTTCAACTTTTTTCGGCAATTTTTAATTTAATTTATTATTTATGACACATTAAATATTATAACATGTTAAAAATTTTTTAACTATAGAATTAATAATAAATTAAGAGTATTGGAAGAGGTAAAATTTGGGGACGGTACGGCAACCTTAAAACGTAAGTCAATATTGGCAAAAGCACCATTTAAGCAGGTAAGTTTGACAAAAATATAAGCAATATTCAAGGCTAATTACTCAACTTGTTATTAGGTTGCCGGACTTATGGCCCTAATTTGTGGCTATTAAACAAAATTTCTAAGAATCGCATGTTAAATATTTAAATTAATATTAAATTAAATTAATATTAAAAAATTCAAAAAAAGTAGAAATAGTTAAAAATATATCAATTAATTTTGTTTAAATAGTCCTTTTCATTTAAATAGTTCACCTTTTTTGTAGGCGGTTGTTGGCTTGCTGGAAAAATGAAATTATCGTTCTCGCTGTCCGAAGAAGCAGCACAAAATTTTTGATTGTAGGCATCTGGAAAGATTAATTAGATTGAATTAATATCAATTGGAATCAAAACATAAAAATATAATCACGTTTTAATGCCGCCGTTACGCTGAGAGCTCGTACAGGTTCTTTGGAATTTGTTCCTTGCCAGCAGTATTTGTTGGCTACTTCATCAGTGACCAATTTCCGCCATGCAATTTTTAGAAATTTTGTAGGTTTGCAACCTAATAACAAATTAAGTAATTAGCCTTGAATATTGCTCATATTTTTGTGAAACTTACCAGGTCGCTTAACTTGTTTGTACTTGATTGTACTTTGGACTCGAATTCTTCAGAGGCCTGCTTAAATGGTGCTTTTGGCAAGATGACAACACACTTTTCACTTTTTTGTTCTATAATGTATATCACAAATTTAATTATAGATATATATCATTAATTATATAAAACTTATACTTTTACCTCCCTTTTATTTATTTAATTTTTCTTTTCTGCAACAATTCCTTTTTAAATCAAGATAATTAAAATTTACCACAAAGCTGAAAACTTTCACAATTATTATTATTTCTAGAAATTAGAACATATGATTCGCAACGTTAAGGCCGAGTTAGCCACACATTTTTAAAATGTAACCGTACCGTAAATGTAACGTTGGCATTTAGTGCAATTATAGAACGTAAAATTAACCAAACTTTGTAAGCTGTTCACAAATGTCACGTACAAAAGTAGCGAAAATCAAATTCAGCAGGTTGGGATGATCCAGTTACGTTGCAGTTCTGTTCGGTAACTGTTTTTCATGTGAAAAAAAAAACGGCTGACACGTTAGGTTACGGTTACGTGGGGCTAACTCGGCCTTTACTGTGAGAAATGAACAGCGCTGCCATACGAGAATACAAAAGTTGTAAATAATATCTCAAACTCAACATAAATCGTACTCAAGTTGAGAAAAAGTTTGGTCTCAAGTGGAGAAAAGTGTTGGTTATCCAATTGATGTTAAAATATTTCTCAAAGATTGGAAAAAATTTTAAGTCTCAACTTGATATCAAGTTGAAAGCAAACAAGGAGAAAAATTGTTCAACTCAAGTTGAGAATTATATTAGATATCAATTTGAGAACTTAACTTTTCTCCAACATTGGAGAAATAATTTTTCAATGCATACTGGGAAGGATCACAAATATATAAATTTTATGGGGTCCAAAATTTTTTTTCTAATTATTACAAACGGAATGACAAACTTATATATACCCTCTGCACACTGGAGTGGAGGGTATAACAACTCTACAACAGCAACAATGAGTCATATGTTTTTCAAATAGGAAAAAACTGTTTATGTGTTAGTTTCGGTCATTCCCCAGTATGCATTGAAATATTATTTCGCCAATGTTGGAGAAAAGTTAAGTTCTTAAATTGATGTCAAATGTAATTCTCAACTTGGGTTGAACAATTTTTCTCCTTGTTTGCTTTCAACTTGACATCAAGTTGAGACTTAACATTTTTTCCAATCTTTGAGAAACATTTTTACTCTCAATTGGATATCCAACACTTTTCTCCACTTGAGACCAAACATTTTTTCAACTTGAATACGATTTGTGTTAAGTCTGAGATATTATTTAAATATGTCATAAATAATAAATTAAATTAAAAAATGACAAAAAAGTACAAATAAATCATTGATATATTTTTAATTATTTCTGCTTTTTGTCAAATTTTTCAAAAAATGTACAACTAATTAATTCATTTATTTTTAATTCTAGATTTTAAAAAATGTACATAATATGTACATTTAATGTTAAATATGTACATAGTAATGTTAAATATATAATGAAATTAAATTGAAACATTAAAAAAAGTAATTGTTTTCATTTCTAAAATTAGTATAATATTTTTTAATATGGCAATTCCGTACCTTCCATTTGATACCGATTGGAAATATTTCTTTGCTATCAAGTTGAGAATCACAAATTTCTCAATTTGATAACTATGAAAATCGCCATATAAAAAATGTGCCTTTTAAGTTGAGAAGACTATATTCGAACTATTGAGGGCATTTGAGAATTAACGTTGGAGATTTGAAAAATGTATTTGATCTCAAATGCACCTCAACTTGATAGCAAACAAAAATGTTTAGTGGGACATTTATTGTAGGGTCGTTTGCACACACACAAAAAATAGAAAATAAATTGTCAATAAGCAAAGCAAGTGGCTTCGAAATTCGATGATGCCAGTTAATCATTTTTTGTTCACGCGGAATTTATAATTGGAGGAATTTTTTTCTCGAGAAATGTATTTTCCGTGAGAAAGAAATTCCTTGAGAATATTCATAATTGGGATGAATAACTTTTAATTGGAACTTTTTAGTCAGAATAAATCATAATTCTAGTTAGATATTGGTTAATATTTAATTAGAAAAAATATTGTGGTGGCATCTACGCAATTATTGAGGCAGTCACGGAAAAATTAAATGCAAGTCTGTTTTTTTTTAATATAACAAAAATGGATTTTCCCTTTAACAAAATATGGCAGAATTCTTTATAAATGAAATGCAAAATGGAAAATCAATTTTGTGCTAATTCTTAACAAAATTAATAAAATATATATATGTATTATTATATTTATTAATATTTGTAATTTTATTTGACACAATTTCACACACAGTTTTACAGATCAACTGTTTTAATTAGAAAAAATATTGTGGTGGCATCTACGCAATTATTGAGGCAGTCACGGAAAAATTAAATGCAAGTCTGTTTTTTTTAATATAACAAAAATGGATTTTCCCTTTAACAAAATATGGCAGAATTCTTTATAAATGAAATGCAAAATGGAAAATCAATTTTGTGCTAATTCTTAACAAAATTAATAATATATATATATATGTATTATTATATTTATTAATATTTGTAATTTTATTTGACACAATTTCACACACAGTTTTACAGATCAACTGTTTTAATTAGAAAAAATATTGTGGTGGCATCTACGCAATTATTGAGGCAGTCACGGAAAAATTAAATGCAAGTCTGTTTTTTTTAATATAACAAAAATGGATTTTCCCTTTAACAAAATATGGCAGAATTCTTTATAAATGAAATGCAAAATGGAAAATCAATTTTGTGCTAATTCTTAACAAAATTAATAAAATATATATATGTATTATTATATTTATTAATATTTGTAATTTTATTTGACACAATTTCACACACAGTTTTACAGATCAACTGTTTTAATTAGAAAAAATATTGTGGTGGCATCTACGCAATTATTGAGGCAGTCACGGAAAAATTAAATGCAAGTCTGTTTTTTTTAATATAACAAAAATGGATTTTCCCTTTAACAAAATATGGCAGAATTCTTTATAAATGAAATGCAAAATGGAAAATCAATTTTGTGCTAATTCTTAACAAAATTAATAATATATATATATATGTATTATTATATTTATTAATATTTGTAATTTTATTTGACACAATTTCACATACAGTTTTACAGATCAACTGTTTTCAACTGATTTAGAAGTTTTCTGTTTTTGAAACAGTAGTGCCAATTTGTAACATTTTGTGATGTAATGAAAATCGCAGAATAATAAGTTAATACACAATAAAAAATATTAAATTTTTAAGTTTTATATACATATTGCAATAAAAAAAACTTTGGTAAATTTACATTGAAGATGGTCAGAAATGAATGAGAAAAAATATATAGGCATTTTAGAAAAGCACATTTAATATTAAACTTTATGCACAAAATATATGGGTTTTTGTTGTTTCGAATTTAACTGTGGCTCTAAGTGAAAAGTTTTAGACCGATCGTATATTACATCTTGAGGATCCTCACCTAATATTTTCAAATATTTTAAATTCTTTTTAACTCATTTAACCTCATTACGAAAATAGTAAAACAGTAAATATGGAAAATCCACGCACCTCAAAAAATTGTTTTCTATGAAATAAATTAAAGACATTTCATATTATACAATTTTCTTTCAAAAATGTATCAATTATTGCAAATTTGAAATTTGACATATAGTATTTGTACATATATTTGTATAGATTTCGCAGTATGAAAAGAACTATTATTTCTTTATTTAGAATATATGTAAGTATTGCTCGCAAAAAAATGCAACATCATGAATGAAACACATAGACGACTGCTGGCAGCAGCATTTGTAGTCGTATAGTCAGCTACTTGATTTTTCTGAATACGACAGCAACATATAATACAAATGCTTTTTATTTAAATATACAATTACTTTTACTTATTTAAAATGCATTAGTACAACGTAAAAATAAATAAATTAGTTTAACGCCTTTTGATTATTAATGGAATTATAGCCTTTCATTTTGCGATTTTTTTTTTAAACAAAATAAAATATTTCATAGCACTAACTTCTTTTACATATTTTGTTATATTGTCAACACTATTTTTGTTTTGTAGCCAACAAAACACACTTGCAGTTTTTTTTTTCTATTTGAAGAACATATGACTGCCATTGTTGATGTTGTAGAGTTGTTTTTTTTTTGATTTTGTTTCGTTAACTCTTTTGTATTAAAGCACCTCCAATATATGTATCCATTTTAGTTTGCAAATTCAGTATATTTATAATTTATTACTTACAGCAAAAAATAATAGAAACAATTTTATCAGTTATGCTTACGAAACTATATAAATAGACTTGAAGTTGGCTGCAAAAGCAGTAGCCTGTGTAAAGAACAAGTTAGCGACATGTAACTGTTACGTAACGTGTCAGCCTTTTTTTCACATGAAAAGTATTGGGACGTTCCGGTTACGTTCGGTAACTGTTTTAAATGATTTTCATGTAAAAAAAAACAACTGACTCGTTACGATTACGGGTAGAAAACATTGACCTTTTATATGTATTATAATGCTATGAATGCATTTATCTTTATTTTATTTTATTTATATATTCTTTTTTTTTTGTATTGTATATTATTTTTTTTTTATTATTATTACTATTTCATTTAATTATTTTTTTCTTTAAATAAATTAATACATAAAAATTTGTTTTTTAAATTATTGGTGAACTTTTACTCCCTTTACTTACTGCCTTTATATTAACTGGTAGTGTCTGCTTGTCGACAAAATTTTGGATCGATTTTTAGCCCCTTTCCCGTGAGCCAATCGACCTGAAATTTTACATGCAGGCTCGTGGCAATGACAGAAATGATCTAACAAATTTTTTTAGTGATGCCAAAACAATGGAAACTTTTAAAATTTTCTACCAGAGTTCACAAAAAAATGTACAAAGGGTTTGTTTTTATTATATTATTACCACAACGACCACAAAAACAACAAGTCCAGCTATGACAACAATGCAACATTTAGAATAACAACAGGAACAATATGGAAACATCATGTTTTTAATTTTTTTTTTAATTTTTCATAGATTTACCTGGACCTCTTCCACCGATTTTAATGATTTTTGAAGTAGAAATCTTCCCATGAATTTGGTGAATCATTCTCTTTAAAAATTATCACCCTAGCTATCCTATTGAGGGCGTGATCGTGACAAGAACAACATAGAAAATTATATTTTTTCAAGACTTTTTTTAGTTCTTCATTCAAATCTCGGGCCCTAATTGACCGATTTGGACGATTTTAAATAGCAAACTTTTCAGGATGTTAATGAATCATTTTTTATGCCAACGAGCACCCTAGCTGCCCGATTGATGCCGTCATCGTGATTTCCACAGACGGACAGACGGACAGACGGACAGACGGACAGACGGACAGACGGACATCGCTATATCAATTCCGGTTGTTATAAGGATCACAAATATATATATTTTATGGGGTCCAAATTTTTTTTTCTAATTATTACAAACGGAATGACAAACTTATATATACCCTCTGCACACTGGAGTGGAGGGTATAAAAATCGATATGCGTTTAAAAGATGATATGATTCTCGAGGTAATCACGAAGGGTTTTTTTTATTTTTTTTTATTTTTGGCAACATTTCGAAGTGAAAAACACGATTTTTGATATAAAATTTCGGCGAATTTGTTGTTAAAAAAAAATGGGGAAAAAAATCTTCGTGATTACCTGGTGATTTATGTGTAGAAATAGTGTATACAATTTAAAAAGTATCGGTCAAAAATGTTGTTTGCCAGAAAATTAATTTAAAGTTTTTAACATATATGTACGTTAGGGTGGCCCTTCGTTATAGGGAGGGAAAAAAAAGTGTTCAAACTGTCGGTCTCACCCCCTAGAAATATGCGAATAGAAAAAAAACTGAGAAATACAAAGTTTTGGGCCAATCAGAAAACGTTTAGCCGTGGCGCAAAGCGATTGAAAATTTCAAGTGTATTTATATGGGGAAAATATGACTTTTTTTAGATTTTACGAAAATTCTGTTCTATAGTTTAATTTTTCCGACAAGCTGATATATAATTCGGGATCAGTATTAAATTATCTTTTCAAAAAGCTATAAAACTTCAAAATCGAATAAAGCCTCGCCAAGAAATAAACTCGCCAATTCCAAAAGGGTTAATGGAGTCATATTATTTTTTTCCGAAACCCTAGGCTATTGAGATAAAATATAACATTTAAAAGTAGAAAAGTGATGAATTTTTGATACAAAGTATTTAGAAAGAGTAAATTTACAGAATATTTTACAAAAATCCAATTTTTCTCGAAACCCGCAAAAATAAAATCCTTGTCAAAAAAATTGTGGCAGAGGGATTTACTCAAAAATTCACACAATTAATCTGCAACATGTGTTTCATAAAACCTTAAAGTGATAGATTCAGTTTTTTAAATTTTGTTTAAGAAAATTTTTTCAAACTTGAAAAAGGAGTTTTAAAAATTTTATCAAAAAAATTTACAATTTTCGGTCTCAATGCGCAATAGGTTAACAACGTGGTAATAAAACAATACTTCATATCTGAGTACTTATAAGTATAGAGACCAAAAAAGAATGATGGCTTTAATCAATTTCTCAAAGTTGAAAAAAATGCCATCAAATTTCATGACCTAGTTTTTTTTGGCGGACGGTATTAAAGATTCGGCACAGTCGAATTTAACATTTTTACTTGTTTTTTGTTTTTTGCAACATGTCGTACAACATGTTGAAACATCAACATTAAAATTTATTTGAATTGAAATATAATTGTGTTTAACCCCTTGTGGACCAATACTTGAAAGCGTTGAAAAATTTATATTTTTTTCACGAAATTTGAACTATTATGGATTTTTAACGGTAAATACAAAGTTTCAAATTTATCAAGGATCTGCAAGGATCTGCAAGACTATTGGTACTCTAAGTACCGTTGGGTCAGGGTGAGTCTCAAAGTAAGAAAAAAAACATTAAAAGTAAGAGAGAAAAATTTTGTTTTTATAATTTATTTTAACTTTTAATAAATTTATAATAAAACAATTAATAATTAATTGATTCCATGGTATTTCGAAAAACAATTGTTTTTATCATAACAACATAAGTAAACTCCACAATGACCGTATTTAGAATATGGTTTTGATTGAATTTTGTTTATGCTGCATAGTTCACATCTTCCTCGTGTTTCGACATAAGTTGGCCAGTGTACACCGAGATTCCCTAATCGAACATCTTTAAAAACTGATTCTACTTTTTCTCGGCGTCTCTTAGAGGCTGGAACTGACAGATCCTCTTTTGATGCTGATTTCAAACTTTTTCGCCTTGTAGTTGGATTTTTCTGGGTCATCAATCCCATAGCAACAGATCGTCTAAATTCCAGAAGCGTTATTTTTTCTGATGATTGGCAATACACCACATACGAGTTGTTAAATGCTATCTCCAATAGACCCCAGAAAATTCGGTGCCACCACTTTTTAGATTTTCGATCAAGACCATAGGCACTTCGCAATTGATCAGCATGATCGACTCCACCCATAAATGAGTTATTGTCTTTCAGAACTGTTGGGCAAGTTACATCCTTCAAAATGCCTTTGTAGTCTCTCCTGGCAACGGTTGTAGCCTCACTTCCTTGAAACTTAGATGCCAAAAAAATTGCTTTGTTGTCCATCCACTTGTAGAAACTTATTTCACTGCATGAAACCCTCATGTCCCAATCTCCTCTTTTCATTTTCTTATCGATGTTCAAATTTGTAGGGTTTCCTTTTCTATTAGAGCGAATAGTGCCGCATGCTAAAGTTCGTTCTGTTTTAAGTTTTTCAAGAAGCCGAACTGATGTAAAATAGTTATCAAAATAAATAATTTTATTTTTTCCCCACTCGTTTTCAGTCATTGACAAAACCACTTTTTCTCCAAGACCAAAACCGGCGAATTTTTCCTCTAAAGCTTTATCTTTACCTTGATATATTGAAAACTTTTTTGTGTAGCCATTCTGGTCAGCCAAACACCAAACTTTATAGTCTCTTTTTATTGGCTTCATTGGACAATATTGCTTCATGACATTCCGTCCTTTAAACAATATCATCGATTCATCTACGGAAAGCTGTCGAGTGCCATGGTTAAGTTGCTGAAACTTGTTATTCAACCCATTGATCATAGGCCGAAGTTTGAAGAGGCAATCATTGTTGTCTATCGGAATCTTGGAGTTGTCGTTCACATGAAGGTTGCTCAATATCTTATCAAATCTATTGCGACTCATAGTTTTCCCAATTATAGGCAAATAGAAATCCTCGCTCGTGCTCCAGTAATCTTTCCAACTTGGAAGTTTATGATATCCCATAAAAAAGTTTATGCCGATAAAAGCATAAAACTCATTTTTTTCAAATTTAAATTTTTGTGCCTCTGGGTGGCGTATAAGTTGGTTTGGAATATAATATTTTCAGTTATGTCGGCAATAAATGAAAGAAAGTATTCCGTGGATGTAGCACTGTTTTCAAAAATTCCTGCTATAGGTCCTTCTGGCAAGGAGAATTCGGGAATACATGTCTCATGGTCTCTCAATTTCCAGTGGCGATTAGGCTCAACATCAATAATTCGACGACTTCTGCTTGGCATTATATGAATTATTTTCTCAGTGTCACCCGCACCATGGCTTTCATTCGCATCAGGATTATTTTCTCCCTGTATTATCTCAATTTCCTCAGGATCGTTGGTCAAATCATTTTCGACTAGCAATTCCCGCAAATACTGGTTCAATATGTCGTCATTACCAGGCTCAATTTGGTCATCACATTCGTCATCGCTATCAATATCGGTGTTCTCGGCATTATCAATAAGAATTGATTCTAGAATTTCCAAAATTGTATCGGTATCAAGACGTTTATTGCAGATTCCAGCCATAGCGCTATCAATTGTAAACAACGAACACTGACAGTCCAACGGTACTTACCGGTCCACTGCATATATTTAAAAAAAAAAAACACCAAATAATACAAATATCCAATGTAGAAATATTTATGGATGAAATAACTAAAATATTACAATTTTTTTTTAAATCGAAATAAATGACACCAAATCTTATGCGAACAGCTAAAACACATTTCGAATTACCGTTATTCTGGGAAGACGGGGTTGCCAATAGTCGAAAAAAGTATACAAATAATTATTTTAAAGATTTTATGAGCTGATAATTGTAAAGGTACTTTTAAGTACCGTTGGTCGACAAGGGGTTAAACAAAGGAAATGTACTTTTTGCAGAAAATAAATTTTAAGAAAATGTACAATTTTGAAATAAAAAAAGAAATTAAAAAAAAAAGAAACAAGAAAAATTACTTTTTAAGAAAATTATTTTTTTAAAGAAAAGATACTAAAAAAAAAATATATCACGAAAGTTTAATTTTTAAGGAAAATTTACTTTTTGAAGGAAAGTAATTTCTAAAAATCGTATTCAATTAATACAAGCAGAAGAAATAATCTATTCCGATGCAATTTTTTATTTTATTTTTTTATTCAAAAACTACAAGGCCTACATGTGCCTTCTGTCCATTGATGCCTTTATATTACGAATATTGGAGAAGTATTGAATGACCATATTATGACTATGAACTTCATATACAATAATATTCATACAACAACAACAATATCATAATATTGTGAAAGTTATTACAACTTGGTAGTTGGTAATGTCTTATAGAATTTTCTTCTTGTCGATGCTACTTACAAATAGAAAACAAATGCAAATAGGGATAGACGTCTTATACATATTTGCATTTGTTTTGTAAGTGTATGTGTGTGAAAATGTGCAAAAATAATTCAGGGTATGTCATCTTTTACGTTGGTATGGGAATATTGAATAATTAAAAAAACAACCGTTTTCCATATATGTGATATTTTTATTTAACTTGGTCCTCTTCAATTCACTACTTTTTGAATGCAACACCAATCAAATGGCTGGCAGTTTCTGCTGCATTTTCCATAACTTTTACGAGCATCTAGGGCGGTATAGCAATGGCTTCGTCACGAATGTTTGCTTAAATTCGTCAATGATCTGAGACTTGTCATTTCTCATCGACAATTTCGCCTTATCAGAAGAAAAATGGACCAAAGACCGTATTGGTACAAACGCCGACCCAAAAAGTCATGCAATGGTATTTCCTGGATCGCGTGTGCATTCTCCGTTTCCCAAATGCGGCAATTTTACCTGGTAATGCCGCACACAGATCATCAAAATTTTCTTTCAAAAGTCAGGTTCAGTGTCAAACATTTGAGCGAGTGGTTGGCAGTATTGCAAGCGAATTGCCCTCTGCCGATTGCACTTTATACGGAAAAAATGCAAATCATTCTTCAAAATGCGCCACTGACGCCATAATGCTGAGCGCGGTGACAATACAGCTGATTTAGGTTCTCGGCAACACTCTCTCTTACTGATACAACCAGTTCGTTGGAACGTCTTGGGCGTTGATGAGCTCCCACTGTCCCGTGCACAACCAAATTCGACACTAACGAAGAATAATGTTGTCAAGCGGTACTTCTTAGCCACGATATGTTCGACGATATGCACTTTGAGTTAACACAACTAAACGACTCTTAATTCCATCGTTTGAAAAATGTCAAATTATATGTTTCCATGCCGACATAAAAGATGGCACACCCTGTACATAATTTGAATTGAAATATAGCATTATATTTAAACAAACATTTCAAGAAAAAAAGAACAATAGAATTACTAAGAAAATTTTTTTAATTGAAAAATATAAAATAAAACAAGTAAGATAATTATAGTCGGTCTAGACCGACTATACGATACCCTATACCATGGTTTAGAGACCCTATCCCTTCGGTCCAGCTAATTGGATATAGAAAATTATTAATTTTTTTGGCTGCAGATATGAAAGAGTTCATATCGGGTGCTATATTTATATGGGGGCTAGGTCGAAAAATGGACCGAATCTGACCATATTTGGTAAGGTCACTTATATTTTTCAAAAACATATACAAACCAAATTTGAGAAATATGTGCAACATTTTTGTTTTTCGATAGATTTAAGTGAAGAACCGGAAGCAGCTCTATATGGGGCCTATGAATAAGAATTATCATATAGGAATTATTTTTGGACTACTAATTAATGGATATAATAAACATATATAAACCGAGTTTGACTGAGATCTATATGATAATTTGGATCTTATGGCAATTTCTGTTGATTTCATAGGGGTAATTTGTATGGGGACTAGGTCTGAACATGGACCGAATTTGACGAATTTCAACAGCGTTCATCCGATAGAAGCTTATATACCAAATTTTATCGAAATATATTTATATTTGCGACCTGTAGTTTGATTACAAGGTTTACATGGACACACAGACGGACGGACGGACGGACATCGCTAAATCGAATCAGAAAGTGATTCTAAGTCGATCGGTATAATAAAAGATGGGTCTAGGTCATATATTTTTGGTAGTTACAAACAGCAGCACAAATTCATTATACCCAAACCACATAGTGGTATATAGTATAAACACATTTGAAAAACGTATCACTACACCTTAAAAAATAAGTTGGGTACAGTAATTTGTTTAGAAAAAATACAGAAAAAATTTAAATGAAACAAGTGACTTTTATTTGAAAATAATTGTACTGAAAACTGTTTGCTTGAACAAGAAACAGTTAACGTAAAAATGGTATGAGTATATACAATTATGACCTCGGCAAAGTTGGATTTAAATCCTTTTCGTGAAACTCAGGCTATCGTAAAGTCGGTCTAAACTAACTAAATATAATTTCTTACTTGTTTTTAGCCACTAACGTTCTGCACGGAATCCGTAACTCGATTTGAACGTCTTAAGAAAAATATGTATTAAAACCACTGTACTCCATTTTAAAGAATTCAAATGTTACTTAGAAGAAACTGTTTTGACATACATAAATACACATATTCCTTTGTGACATATACAGAACACAAAGGACAGAATTCTTTTTTCAGTGGAATCCTATAAAAATTAATTCTAGATATTGGTTTATTGACTGAATTTCACTTCGACTTAAAACAATTAATTACATTATAGGAATTTAAGAAGTGCAGTAAAATACATTCCTGGCCAAATAATAACATACTATAAATTAAATAAGTAAGAAAATTAACGAATTTTTTGTTATTTGAAACAGTGTTTGTGTATATACTTATATATTAAATAATGATTGCCGCGTGAAAATTATTGAACTGAATCAAGTATAAAATTTTGATCCTTATGAACTAGTCTTTCAGAAAATGCTTTGCTTTTTATAATTCTTATTTTTATTTTTTCGCGTAGAAATAAATTTGTTTGGTTTTTTTGATTTAGTATTTGTTCGACCAAAAATTGCAGTTATTTTTTTAATTTTATTATTATTTATAAAATAAACCACAGCAAAAAAAAATAAGAAAAGTAACGGGTGATTTTTTTGAGGTTAGGATTTTCATGCATTAGTATTTGACAGATCACGTGGGATTTCAGACATGGTGTCAAAGAGAAAGATGCTCAGTATGCTTTGACATTTCATCATGAATAGACTTACTAACGAGCAACGCTTGCAAATCATTGAATTTTATTACCAAAATCAGTGTTCGGTTCGAAATGTGTTTCGCGCTTTACGTCCGATTTATGGTCTACATAATCGACCAAGTGAGCAAACAATTAATGCGATTGTGACCAAGTTTCGCACTCAGTTTACTTTATTGGACATTAAACCAACCACACGAATGCGTACAGTGCGTACAGAAGAGAATATTGCGTCTGTTTCTGAGAGTGTTACTGAAGACCGTGAAATGTCGATTCGTCGCCGTTCGCAGCAATTGGGTTTGTGTTATTCGACCACATGGAAGATTTTACGCAAAGATCTTGGTGTAAAACCGTATAAAATACAGCTCGTGCAAGAACTGAAGCCGAACGATCTGCCACAACGTCTAATTTTCAGTGAATGGGCCCTAGAAAAGTTGGCAGAAAATCCGCTTTTTTATCGACAAATTTTGTTCAGCGATGAGGCTCATTTCTGGTTGAATGGCTTCGTAAATAAGCAAAATTGCCGTATTTGGAGTGAAGAGCAACCAGAAGCCGTTCAAGAACTGCCCATGCATCCCGAAAAATGCACTGTTTGGTGTGGTTTGTACGCTGGTGGAATCATTGGACCGTATTTTTTCAAAGATGCTGTTGGACGCAACGTTACGGTGAATGGCGATCGCTATCGTTCGATGCTAACAAACTTTTTGTTGCCAAAAATGGAAGAACTGAACTTGGTTGACATGTGGTTTCAACAAGATGGCGCTACATGCCACACAGCTCGCGATTCTATGGCCATTTTGAGGGAAAACTTCGGAGAACAATTCATCTCAAGAAATGGACCGGTAAGTTGGCCACCAAGATCATGCGATTTGACGCCTTTAGACTATTTTTTGTGGGGCTACGTCAAGTCTAAAGTCTACAGAAATAAGCCAGCAACTATTCCAGCTTTGGAAGACAACATTTCCGAAGAAATTCGGGCTATTCCGGCCGAAATGCTCGAAAAAGTTGCCCAAAATTGGACTTTCCGAATGGACCACCTAAGACGCAGCCGCGGTCAACATTTAAATGAAATTATCTTCAAAAAGTAAATGTCATGGACCAATCTAACGTTTCAAATAAAGAACCGATGAGATTTTGCAAATTTTATGCGTTTTTTTTTAAAAAAAAGTTATCAAGCTCTTAAAAAATCACCCGTTATAAGGAAAATCAATTCATAAATTTTTGGTCATTTGATACTTTTTTATTGAGATTTTTCACTTTTTTCCTATGTTTGATATTTAAATATTGGCTCGAGAAAATAATTTTTTTTGTAAAATAAATATTTACTCGAAAAAATAAAAATCTAAAAAATTATGTTTATTTCTGCTCGAAAAAAAAAAAAAAAAATATTTTGTATATGGTTTAAATTTTGTTGGGCTAAATTGTCTCAAAAATGTTTATGTAACTAAAATATTTTATTTTGAGATTGAATTCCTTAGAAGAACTGGACATAAAAATGTTTCAATTATATTTTCTTTTTAAAGGAAAAATTATTTCCGTTTATCTATTGTTGGTTGTCCGCTGTCACATTTGTCATTGTTCACCAACAATTGACAGTTTGTTTATTAAAAATGTACTTTACTTTATTTGTAATCTATACAGAGAAAACATGATATTTAAAGGAAAAGAGACCATAGCATTTAACTTAATTTAAAAATTTTAATTATGCTGTATAAAAAAATGCTAAATAATTTTGTATGTAAGTTTGTATGCCCTTAAACTATAAAATTTTAAAAACAACATTTTCGAAACATTAAAATCACTTATTTAATTTATGTTCTTCAAAAAAATGGAGACTCATCACTGGGAAACATGTATCGAGCTAGAAGCAGATTATGTTGAGAAAGAAAAAACTTTTTCCAAAATTTGTCGTGTTTAACTTGTCAGGTCGGGTTGTTCAGGGCCAACCCTCGTATGTTCCACTTATTTATCTATTGGAGTTACATTCATTGTATGAGAATTATGTTTATATGAAAGGTAGTGAAGAAAACCTATTGCATTTTAAAATATAAATAAATTACAATAAAAATAATTATTACTTGATTATATTTTTCGAATTATAACGAAATTCCTACCAATCCCTTTTCTGTGAGCATAACAAAATCTGCATCTGCGATAAAGATAAATTTGGATATTGTTTGATATTTCTAATTTTATTATTTTCTATAAAAATAAAAAATCTTATTTTCGATATTTATCATTTTAATGATTGAGTTTGAAATTATTCAGGCTCAAGATCAAATGTTTTTGCTTTAAATAAAGCAAAAAAAAAAAAAGTGTACTCATATACAAACATATTTGTTTCAAAGCTGTTTTATATTTTAGTTTGTTGTATTGGAAGAGGCTTAAATAGTATAACTTTTGCCTGAATTCTCATTTTGTTGTTTTCAGCAAATATATATGAATCTTACTTTTTACCAAACAAACTATCTACTTCTTTTGGTTACTTATGAGGGTTGGTGACTCTTCCCGAGACAGCTGTATAACCTATCATGCAGAATATAGATCAATTTTTGAAACAAATGTGCCAATGTTTTTTCTTTATTTGAGTCTGAAAAATTTCAAAGTCAATCGTTTGATATTTCTTTGATGCTACAAGCCTTAAATTTTCTGAAATTTTTTCCGTTCGCAATTTTTAGATCTCGAGAAATTTATTTTATTATTCTAAATTCCTAGCAAAAAAGAGCAAACAGCTCTCTCGCTATAAATATAGCTACTTTTCATCTCTTGTTTAAGCATGTCAATGAAATCTTCGAACAACGACAACAAAATTGATAACATATTGGAATGGCCTTAGTGACATAGCCAAACAAACACTAACTATTTATTTATTACTAGATGTAACCCGGTGTGCTTCGCTACCCCCTCCCCCACCCCCGCATTGTAATGAAAGGGCTCACGCAAAGTTTCCAGGCTCTCACTATTACAGTAATTCAGATATATGACATTTAATATTAAGTTTGTATGGGGGTGCGACGCGCATTTGTCTGATCCCGCTAATTTTTTGTCTGACTACTCACGTTAATAATAGATGACCTAAGCCAAATTGGCAAAGCTCTCTCTATCATAGTACTTAATATATATGATATTAAAAGTTTACTTTGTATGGGAGGTGCCACGCCCACTAAAAATATTTAAACAAATTGTAGCCTGTAGCACTTCCCATATCCGCAGTAATAGTCTGTGAAAATTTCAGGAAAATCAGATGAGTAGTTACGGTGATTACCTCCTACAAATAAACAAAAAAACACACATTACCTCTTTATTATGTTATTATTATCTATAATATTAATAGGCTAGGCGATTTCTTGTGACTGATGTTTTGTTCTACCGTTTTATCCCGATTTTGACCAAACGTATATTATTTGAAATGTATTTCTTTTTAGCCGATTTGCAGATATACAGTTATTTTTGTTTTTTCATTCGGAAAAACAATTATCAGATTTTTCGGCATTCCTACCCTGGAGCAAGATAAATTTAGCTCCCATGAAAAGAACATGGATTTTCCAAGTTAAATCTGGCAACACTTAACTATTGGTCTTGAATTTAGAAAAGCATTTGCTAATTTTTCTTTTTATCAATTTTTGATTTTGCCCTTTTTGGATTTTGACAATTTTTGTCTTTTGGGCGATTTTTATTTTTCGCGATTTATGATTTTGGCTAATTTTGAATTTAGCGATTCTGCATATATTTTTCATGACTAATCACATTGATAACTAATGTTCTTGTCAAAAACTGTCGCTTTCGTAATACTTCACATTCCGCCTAATATTTATTGGACTACTCACATTAATATCTGATGGACTCTTGCAAAATATCGAGTCTTTCCCTTTTATAGTACACCAGTTATATAATATTATATATTTACTTTGCATGGGCCATGCTACGCCCACTACTCCGATTACGCCCATTTTTTGTTCGACTAATCACACAAATATCCTATGAGCTCACGAAAAGCCACAAGGCTCTCTTTTTTACAGTACACCAGATATATGGCATTAAATAGTTACTTTGCATGGGGAGTGCCACGCCCATTGGTGTGATCCCGCCAATTTTTTGTTCGAGTACTCATACTAATATCTGGTGGGCTCGTGCAAATGTCAAAGCTTTACCTTTGTTAGTACACCAGTTATATGATATCGTATATTTACTTTGTATGGGCGGTCCCACGCCCACTTCTCCGATCACGCCCATTTTTTGTCTAACTAATCACATGAATAACTTATGGGCTCACGCAAAGCCCCAAGTTATTGTTACAGTACTCCAGATATATGGCATTTTATATTTACTTTGTATGGCAGGTGCCATGCCTATTGGTCCGATACTGCCCATTTTTTGGCCGACATCCGACAAATTTGAAAAGCTCTCTATATCACATACTCGAGATATATAATATTGAATTATTGCTTTGTGTGGGAGGTACCACGCTTACTTATCTGATTCCGCCCATTTCCGGCGTAGCTTCTAATATTAACAATAGGTCACCTCACCCAAATTTGCAAAGCTCTCCCATCATAACACTCAATATATATGATATTAAAAATTTACCTTGTGTGGGCGATGCCACGTCCACTAAAAATTTAAAAAAAAAATTATAGCCTATAGCACTTCCCATATCCGTAGTAATACTCTGTGAAAATTTCAGGAAGATCAAATTTGTAGTTACGGAGATTACCTCCTACAAACAAATAAACAAACAAACACACATTACCTCTTTATTATATTGGTATAGATTAGTAATACAAAAAAGAAAACAAAGAAATAAAAAATTTCGAAAATAAAATACTTTCAGAGGTGTCTACTCTGCCCATGGCCTTGTTATAATTTTGGAATAAATGTGGAAATTTAATATCAGTTTTTTGTTTTTTATCTGAACACCACCCTTTCACATTTCCTACTGGGTCATAAGAATTATAATTGGTAGCCTTAGTGCAAGTACGGTCTTCTTTTCAGCGAACTAATAATACACATAGACATTGACAATACGACTACTCTAATATCATCCTCTAAAGACCAATACATAAGTAACCTTGAACCTGTAAGTAACCTGACCTTGAACATTAAATGATGAAATATAACAGTAAAAAATAATTTCTTATAATTTTATTTTACTTTTGAAATAAAACTATTTAAATTAGTGTTTAAAAACGGGTCAAAGTGTTCACAGTACCCAAGCTGGGAAAGATTTTATTCCTAGTTTGAAAAAAGACGGAAAATCTATTCGTGAGATTGTAAAAATATTAAAGTGCTTCAGAAATAAAGTTTTTAATGTAATTCACGCAAAAATAAAGACATCAGAAATTAAGAAAAAAAAATTTTAATTCATCAAGTGAAATCAAAAATGATTTATCTGCACCAGTAGCCAGTCGTACAATAAGAAATAGACTAATAGAATTCAAGGCTCGAAGTCCAAGAAATGTGCCGTTTCCGTTTGGAAAATTGGAAAAATGGCGTGCAATCGGATGAAGCAAAGATAAATTTGTTCTGTTCTGACGGTAACTTGTTTGTACGAAGACCAAAAAGCAAAGTGTTTGACTCCAGATATACAAAAAAAGACATGGTAGAGGTTCCATAATGATTTGGGGCTGAGTTCGGTCATCTGGCGTCGGTCAAATTTTAGAGATACTTAAGAATCAAATGCTATCATTTGCTAAAGAGGAAATGCCACTTATCTAGTAGTTTATGCAGGATAACGACCGGACACATTCCTCTAGACTTCTTAAGTCATGGTTTCCGAAGAATTATGTTCGTGTCTTAGATTGAACCTCCCAGTTTTAGGAACTAAAACCATTGAGCATTTGGGGCGGTCATTAAAAACAAAAAGTCCAGGAAGCGTGGTATGCTGGTATGTGAAGGTAAATTACGGAATGAAATTTTAATAAAAACAAGTAAGAACATTATAGTCGGTCTAGACCGACGGACGGACGGACGGACATCGTTAAATCGAATCAGATAGTGATTCTGATTCGATCGGTATAATAAAAGATGGGTCTAGGTCAAATATTTTTGGTAGTTACAAACAGCAGCACAAAGTCAGTATACCCAAACCACATAGTGGTATTAATTGTACCTATTATTTTTTCCAGCCTGATTTATATAATAAATTTTATTTTGTTACATATACCCTAAACCACTATGTGGTTTGGGTATACTGACTTTGTGCTGCTGTTTGTAACTACCAAAAATATTTGACCTAGACCCATCTTTTATTATACCGATCGAATCAGAATCACTTTTTGAGTCGAAATAGCAATGTCCGTCCGTCCGTCCGTCCGTCTGTGTGTCCATGTAAACTTTGTAAACAAACTACAGGTCGCAAATATGAATATATTTTGATGAAATTTGGTATATAAGCTTTCCAAATTATCATATAGATCTCTGTCAAATTGGGTTTGTATGTATTTATTACATCCATTAATCAGTAGTTTAAAAATAATCCTATAGGAATAGGCCCCATATAGAGCTGCTTCCCGATCTTCACTTAAATCTATCAAAAAACAAAAATATTGCACAGATTTTTCTCAAATTTGGTTTTTTCTGAGTATAAATGACTTTACCAAATATGGTCAGGATCGGTCCATTTTTCGACCTAGTCCCGATATAAATATAGTATTCGATATGAACTTTTTCATATCTGCAGCGAAAAAATTAATAAAAATGCCACTCAAATTTGGTTTATGCTTATTTTCTATATCCAATTAGTTGCACCGAAGAGATAGGGTCTCTAAACCATGGTATAGGGTATCGTATAGTCGGGCTAGACCGACTATTATTTTCTTACTTTTTTTTGTTAATTCTGTAAAAGTACCTAATGTTTGTGTATAAACTTAATTTTATTTACAAGTATTGAAAATTTTGTCCCTATTATTTTTTCCAACACTGTATCTTCTCTTGGCAACTTTTGGTAACCAGATAGCATTAATATTGCAAAGAAAATCTTAGCTGTGTAACAGTAACACTAAAGTTGTGACAATAATTTTGACAACTTTCCGTCTAGGTTAAGTCGAAAATCATTGCAAGAACTTAATCGTCGAATAACATTTCAAATATTTGAACAGGAGTCAAGTATTTCAATATTGTTTTCATACGATTTTCATTTAGTAACTTGGAGTATTCTTCCGCCAAGCCGGAACATTTTATAGTGATCGATTTGGTATCATACCAGGCCCCTTAAATTTAATTTAAAAATGTAATATTATATTCAATCACTACACTCTCCACTACAAAATAACGTAATATTTTGTTAAGTTTGTTTTATATTCCTTCAATAACTAGGTGTTCCCAAATTGGCACGGCGGCTAAGAATCGCTTAATTTGTATGTAATGCAACTTATTCATTTTGAAGTACTATATTATTTTTGCCGGGTTCCTTTAATATTAGATATTTAGTTTTGTTGTGTTTTTTTTTCCTTAAAATATCGTTAGAATTTTAATATCTTGCAGTTATTCATATTAATATATTTTTGTTTATCTCTTTTTGTCTCTAAATACTAGTACTTAAACTATTTTCATAAGGCGCTTCAACCAACTATTGAAACCAACAAAAAAAAAAAACAATTCTTTATAAATTTGAGGAAATCCTTGTGGTAATAAAAAAAATTATATAAAAGAAATAGAACAACTTTTAAGAGTATTCCGACGCTAAATAAATTATTCACGAATAATCAAAATGGGAATTTGGGCATGATGTGGCCTTTGGTTGGTGGTGGCAAAATATTTAAACGTTGAGGTCAAAAACTTCCAGTGAAATAGTGCTAAGCCAGTAAATAAATAAAATAGAGAAAATAAAAGCCAACAAAAAAAAAAAAAAAAAAAACAGAAAAACTAAATTATAATAAAATCTTATGAGTATATATAAAGCGGCACTTGAACTGAACTCTGATAGAATTACGACGGAATGAGTCAAATGAAAATGAAGTGATTAAAGGAATTATACCCGAGATGATTGTAAAGAAATATAACAGCACTACCAGCATCCGCAAAAATGTGAGGGTATGGTCAATTGTAATCATGAAGAACATAAGTTAAATTGTTTATGCCACCCACTTAAATAACAAACAAATTCTTACCAATAAAAAAATATTACTTTAATAGGACTAGTGTCTCGCTGTACGAGTATCACATTTAATAAAAGATATTTGTTGGTTTTTTTATTTTTAGTTTTCATTAAATTCAACTCAAATACAAATACTTGTGCATATAAACATTTAAAAGTGCTGTTAAAGTTATATTAACTTTTCTATTTGCCAAAAACTTAAATGTATTTTATTTTTAACCAGTAAATGTGAAAAATGTTAAATTTCCACTTAAGTGACCTAAGTGAAAATGCCAGAAAAAGGATTTTTATTGGCTGCTACTGAACTTCAGTAGCATTTTAACAGTCATAAGAGCATATCTCTTGTCGGAGTTGTTATATTACTAGAGAAGATGGGTTTTAACAATGAACAAGTAAGTGGCCTCTTATTTTGTTTTTATTTGTTTTTAGTCTGCCGGTTAAAAAAGGGGTAAGATTTTTTAATGCTGTCTGCAGGTGGCAAACCACTGAAACTATATAAATAAATAAAGAGACTTTATTTAGAAGTACGTTTTATTAAATATTCATGTAATGTGTCTGCAAATCTGTTAATTGACCTCTATGGCAACTATCACAGACACTGAAAATAATTTTATACGATAGAGAAGAGTCTCTATGAATTAAGTATGTATTTCATTGAAAACTTTATCTAAATTTGAGATGTCATCATTATTATTGTCTTCAGTATGAAAATGCAATTTTTTTTTGCTTACTTTTTTTTTTATAAAAATTTCCATCAATAAGGTGTCCTGGGAATATGTGGTGGAAGAGATAAAACTAACACTAGACACGTGTCTTTACTACTATGTGGTGGTGAGCCTATAAACAGTTTCTACTGATGTTTGTAACTACCAAAAATATTTTACCTAGATCTGCCGATCGACTCACAATCACTTTTATATTATACTAGAGGACCCCTGTTGCTCCGCAGCATTATACAATAATCCTCGGTTAATTACCTCATCAAAATTTACAAGATTTTTTGGTAATTATGCGGGGAAAGCATTTAAACAAACACGTTCAATTACCTCATAAGAGGCAATTAGACAAATACTTTTAAATATATCAAAAAGGCAATTATCCGAACATATGTAAAACAGGGTTACTTAAACTTTTTATTAAATAAAAATAACTCATATGTATCACATAAAGAATTAAATTGCAAAAACTTTTTTGTGTGCTCCCACAGAGTTACACAAAAATAATAATTTTAGACTTTGTTTTTGAGATTTATTGTCTTTGACGGGGTGTACCCTTTTCGAGCTAATATTCGAATTGGCAAAAATTTATAAAAAAGGCCACTCTCATCAGTATTAAATATATTTTCAAGAGTATAATTTTGAAAAATTGAGGAAAAAATGCTACTTTCCAGAAAATTTGGGGCAAATGCACGATAATTTTCATTACTTACTCCATGCCTCCACAGCCAAGCACTGTTTGGTTCTTAATCTAAATTAATTTTTATACCAAACTCCTTTGCTTTATTCATTACCAATTTTCTAAAAATGGCAGCATTATTCAGGGACATCTGGTTAAACCATATTGTGAGCCAATAAGTACTTTGGGTAATTAAAGCAAGGAAATGTAATTGAAATTTTATTTTCTGTATAAATTATTTGAGGTAATTACCGGAATTGGGTAATTAAGCGAAAGTTAATTAACTGTAGGGTTTTGTTAGAAAAAGTGAGCAAAAAACGGGGATTTAGAATTCGAGGTAAATAAGCGTGAAAGGTAATTAAGCGTTGGGTAATTAAACGGGTTATACTGTATTATATTATATTAATTTTTATAATATAATACCAAAATTTGCCAAGAGAAGTTAACGTACAGTAATGCCAAAATATGCCAAGAGAAGTTAACGTACAGTAAAAGTAAAGTTGATTGTCCACGCATAACTTTCCTCAAACCCAACGAATTTGCCAAGAGAAGTTAACGTACAGTAATGCCAAAATATGCCAAGATAAGTTAACGTACAGTAAAAGTAAAGTTGATTCTCCATGCATAACTTTCCTCAAACCCAACGAATTTAAGCAGTTAATAGCTTGAACCACTGAGTGTTCTTAGACCTATGCCAACAGCCTACGTTAATTAGAACTCTAGTTATAGAGGTTTGAGAGAAGAAAAATATTGAAAAAAATCTTGAATGCAAAGTTTATTCATAAATTCTTTTAATATATAAGATTTATATTTTAATGAAATTTTGTATATAAGTTGACCATAGGGTGAACGCTATTGAAATTGATGAAAATCGGTACATTTTCAGGCCTAGCTCCCATACAAAAACAATTATCGGACCGACTAAATTAGTTGAACGATCCAGATTATCATATATACAATTAGTGACAACACAATAAATACTTAATACCAAAAAATTGGATCATAAAACTAAAAACTCTTTTATTAATTTAAAAATTTGTATGTTTTATTTATTAAATAATCTAACCCATAGAAACAAAGTTTTTGTTAAAACTCTTTCTTTCCTTATGCATACGAGTTTTGAATCTCGCCGTCACTGTGCGTGACTTTGCGTGACTATTTTAAAAATAATCTTTGGTCACAGCAAATCTATGGCCCAAGTTTTAGATTGATTGGATGAGGGGAAATGGGGGTTTAAATCACTCTGTGACTGTGTGTCACTATCTTAAAATTAATCTTTGGCCACAACACGTCTATGGACAAAATTCCAGATCCATCGGATGAGGGGAAGTGATGTTTTAATCTCCCCGTGACTGTGCATGACTTTGCTTGACTGTGCGTGACTATGTCAAAGTTAATCTTTTCTCACGGCAAGTCTATCGGCGAAGTTTCAGATAGATCTGATAATCGGAAATGGGTTTTAAAGCAATCCGTGACTTTGCGTGACTATGCGTGACTGTGCCTGACTACCCAAAAATGAATCTATAGTCACAGCAAGAATATGGGCCAAGTTTCAGATCAATTGGATGAGGGGGAATGGGTTTGCCCCATGGCAGACAGACAGACGGACAGACAGACAGAAAAAAATCAATGTGAGTCCGATCACAAGGGAGATGTGTAAACATTTAGTAATTAAAAATAAATAATTAATTAATTAATAATAATTATTTAATTAAATAATTAAATAAATGAATAATAATTAAATAATTAATTAATAATAATGAAATAATTAAAAAATCTTGAACTACTAGATGCTTACATTGATTTTTTTAATATCTATAATATGAATAGGCTAGGCGATTTCTTGTGACCGATGTTTTGTTCTATCGTTTTATCCCGATTTTGACCAAACGCATATTATTTGAAAAGTATTTCTTTTTAGCCATTTTGCAGACTTAAATATTTTTAAATTTTTTGCTTTATTTTGAGTAAATTATATTTAAAGTTGCTACTAACACATACATAAAATTATACAATGCTATGTGTGTATTTATTAAATTTGTTAATGTGTTTGTAATAAAAATCATGTGAGTCCGATCACAGGGGAGATGTGTAAACATCTAGTAATTAAAGATTTTTTATGTCATGTTTTAAAATCAAACAGATAGCGTCATCTATCTATCACTTATAGCAAAAGCTGTTTCAGCTAATTCAACAACCCTTTGCTGTAAAACGTTAAAAATATCCCAATATAAACGTATATATGTTACATAGATGACGCTTTTAAAAAAGTGGTATAAGAAAACAATTTTATATCATAATTTTTTAAACCAATACAATCATAAGTCACACACCGATTTGTGTTACAGCAAAGGGTTGTTAAATTAGCTTAAACAATTTTATATCATAATCTTTTCACCAATTCACTCATACGTCAACCGTTTTTGCCTTACTTCTTTCTTCTTACTTCTATTGTGAAATAGATTTTTACCCCCCTGTTTGCATATAAAAAATAGCAAAACTTAAAAGTATTAAGTATACACAATAATTGATATTTTTCTCAACTTTTGGTTTCAATATTTTGTTGGGCATCCATTATTTTTTAGTACTGCTTCACAACGCCGAGGCATAAAGTCAAATAAATTGTTGATGATAGCCATTAAACTTCTTCGATTGTAGGAGATCGGCTTATGAAAAGAGCGGAAAACGAGACAACAGTTACTTTTTTCGACAACCGGCAAAGGGTGCAAATTGCAGAATTTCTCAGGACTCATAACTGCAAAGGAGTAGCGGCGAATTAAATTTTGTTGGATTACATCCAACCTAGCCAGTGTCATTGGGACTCTAGGCTAGGGAGTTACCTACAATCCCCGCGACGCCAGCAACCCCCAGTACCCTCGAAACCAGCAAGCAACAATACCCGCGATACCAGCAACAATAATATATAATTGTGATATAGTGTGTTAAATAAATAGAAACAAAAAATGATTATCCCAACCGAATAATTTAATTTTTAGTAATTTTTGGGAAATTAATATTAAACAAATAATAGTGTTAAATTAGGCTATGCCGAATCTGTGATGCTCTCCACCCGTTTTCTAAACACAATATTAAAACCAAGGTTTAAAAGGCTACATTTCAAATTATAATGGCTAGATTTTTTTTTGTTTTAAATTAATTAGCAGATTCCAGCCCTCAAAATTCGAGCGCAAATTCTAGGAAATTTTATTTTTTCATTAAATAAAGTCCCTAAAAGTATGATAATCAATTATAGCCAATTCACAAAACAACACAAAAAACAAACTCATTTTACTACAAACACATTAACAAATTTACTAAACACACACATTGCATTGTATAATTTTATGTATATGTTAGTAGCAACTTTAAATGCAATTTACTCAAAATAAAGGAAAAAATTAAAAAATCTGTAAATCTACAAAATGGCTAAAAAGAAATACCTTTCAAATAATATACGTTTGGTCAAAATTGGGATAAAATGGAAGAACAAAACATCAGTCACAAGAAATCGCCTAGCCTATTAACATTATTGACAAGAAAATTAAAAAAAGTTTTGGGTATTTTTGTGCTTAACTGTAACTATTAATACTAGTAGATTCCAGCACTCGAAATTCGAGTTCAAATTCTAGGAAATTTTATTTTTTCATTTAATAAAGACCCTAAAGATATGCTTCACAATTCAACTAATTTTTAATGAAGAAAACAGACTCAACACATTAATACAAACACATCAACAAATTTAATAAACACACACATAGCATAGAAACTTTAAACGATCATAACTTCAAAAAATATTCCAGACGAAGAAAATCTGTAAATCTGGGTAACACCTAAAAAGAAATACCTTTCAAATAATACAAGTTTGGCCAAAATCGGGATAAAACGGTAGAACAAAACATCGGTAAAAAAAATCGCCTAGCCTATTAATATTATTACAATGAGCGTGAATACAAATATATTTTTGTTTGTTTGTTTATCAGCATTCACTTGTATAAAAAAATAAGCAAACAACAATTATGTTTATCCATTACAACAAACAAGTGCGGTGTAACCTTAAATACACACTCATATTTTTTCAAGCCTTTTAATTTATCATTGATATGTCGGGAATTATTATACCGATTTTGATGATTTTAAATGGCAACCCTTTCGGGATGTCAATGAATCACAGTGATTTCTACAGACGGACATCGCTACATCAACTCCGCTTGTTGCAATTATCGTGATTCTTGGCAATAAATCATGCTCTCCTTTGAATTTGCTAATGATAGTTGCCGCTTCAATAATGTTACCTAATATTTTCTGAATAACAAGCCGCGTGCCTTTACCTATTTTTTGTGCAATTAAGTTTCGAAGCAGTCTAATTGGTGATCCAACTTTCAAGAATAAAATATTTGGAGGAAGACCTGGCAAAGCAAGTGAATTTAAAAACTTTTATCGTTGGAGATACATTTTTTTTCAAAATATTCATTAGTTTTAACAATGGTTTTATCGAATTGACCATACAGAATGTTCGGCTTTACTGGTGCATTGCCAAAGAAACTCAGGAAACCACTTTTTTATCCTTAAAATTTATGATTCAGGCCCCTACAGTACTTATCAAGCTTTTTTTTTTTTTGATTAAGTGATGGTTCAATTCACTTTTTTCCATTTTTGCAACAATTCTCGAGGATGTATACTATAACTAGCTGCCAAATATAAACTTAGGACGAAGCTGGACCAAAATTTTACAGAAAAGCTGATTTTTTATGAATTTTGAGGGAAGTTTAATATGTGGCATACTTACTGATCCGTTGTCGTATGTCAAATAGAAAAATTTCATTTGCTAAATCCATTTAATTTTTTTAAAGAGTGAAAAAAATTCACAATAATTTTACCGCATTTTCCAATTTGCATTGATATAAGTACAAATAATTCACACAAATTCAAAATATATAAAAGTATTTTTTCTTTGGAACTTAGCTTTAACATGTAGGTATTTATTTTTTATACCTTATTTATTGATACTTTGTAAGCCATATTATTTTTTGTTGCCATAAGCTGTCAATAAATGGTGAAACTGTTTGTTTTGGAATGGGAGTTATTTGGGTTGTTAGCATAAATGACAAAGTTTATTTTTGTATTTAATATGAATGTTTGTTTTATACAATAATAAATAAGAACGCTATAAACGGCAAAGGCCAACTTTACGATACTCTATACCACTGGGTCAAAAATTGATCTAGATCATATTTGGAGAGGTCAAAAACAAGAACAAACCAAATTTGAGTTTTTTTTAGATAGATTTAAGTGAATAAAGGAATATTGCTTTATATGGGGACTATTAAACTTTATTATTGAAGTAATGATTAATAAATATAATAAAGACACACAAACTTGATCACGATATATAAGGAATGAGTTCGAAAAATACGGAAACCATTGAACCTAGGGTTTTGATTAAAACTGTATTAAAGCTTACAAAAAAAAAGATAATTTTTATAATTCTAATCACTACTTATGATATTATAGACCTTTACCGTAAACCCCTTCCATTTGGGATTTTATAGTGGTTACTGTCACTGTTTTTGGAACAGCTAGTCCATCAACTTTTAAATTCTTCCACACTTTGGGACACCGTTTTTGTGAAGTGGACCTGTCAACCGGCTTCCAAGGTCGTGTGATTATTTCCTATGGAGATACGTGAAGTAATTGATTTATGATGATAAACAGGCAAAAATTGGCGCCTTGGAGGCCAACATTGAACGTGTTATTCATGACATACTGCCAGCAATGCTCGAAAAACTGGCCAGAAATTGTACGTCTAAAATGCGCTTTGTCAAAAACAGTTCCGGTTGACATATGCCCGAAATCATTTCAAATGTTGGTGCCATGTATTGATTTTCCTAACAAAATTTTTTTTTGATAAAATGTAATCTTTTGTGTTATATTTTACAATTTCAAGTTCCATCACGCTAAAGAAACCCTTAATATGCATGTTTTCGGAACAGTTAGTCTATCTTCATTTAAAATCTTTCACATTTTGGGTCATCTATTCTGTAGTCTTCAACTTTCTTTTCATGAGAGCTCAGTTTGCAGGATTTGCCTGCCTTGGTGCAAAAACCAAGTTATTGTTCTTGGCTTATGAAAGGAAATAGTCTTCTTTGCAAACACTTCTTAATATAAATTTCGGTATTTATGGAGCCCGTTGTAAGAAATGATTTTCTTTTGCTGCAACTGGATATTGTTTGCCATACCAGGAATTTTTTGTGGGAAATTTCGTCTGCCTTTTGGCCCTAAACTTATCTTCGACATTTCCTCGAGCATTAGCAACATAAAAATATTGATGCGGAAACTGCCATAAATCTGCCACTACATACGTTTTTTAGTTAATTATCTAGCAGAAATATTTTTTTATCAAACATGATTTCAATTTCCGTGTACTCTGGTTTTTGGCCCCTAAATTTTTTGCAGTATTCCTATCTGGAACTTTTTGGACTTTGTATATGGACCTTTCTTTCTTCCCGAACCATGATAAAATTCTCCTGAAAGTATATTTGATATAATAACATTAGCTTATGCCCAACTTTATGTAGGCTTAATTTGGATTTTGTTGAAAATATTTAATAATTTTAGCGCGTACTTTCATTTCGTCACTATTTATACCCTATACCACTATGTGGTTTGGGTATAATGACTTTGTGCTGCTGTTTGTAACAACCAAAAATATTTGACCTAGACCCATCTTTAATTATACCGATCGAATCAGAATCACTTTCTGAGTTGATTTAACAATGTCCGTCCGTCCGTCCGTCCGTCCGTCTGTGTGTCCATGTAAAGCTTGTAATCAAACTGCAGGTCGCAAATATGAATATATTTTGATGAAATTTGGTATATAAGCTTCTATCGGCCATGGGATGGACGCTATTGAAATTGGTGAGAATCGGTCCATGTTCAGACCTAGCCCCCATACAAATTACCCCTATGAAATCGACATAAATTGGCATAAGATCCAAATTTCATATATATCTTACTTACAATGGGTTTTATATGCATTCATTACGTCCATTTATGAGTAGTCCAAAAATGATCCCTTTGGCCCCATATAGAGCTGCTTCCCGATCTTCACTTAAATCTATTAAAAAACAAAAATATTGCACTGATTCTTCTCAGATTTTGTTTGTATATATTTTTGCAAAATACAAGAGACTTTACCAAACATGATCAGGATCGGTCCATTTTTGGACCTAGTTCCCATATAGATATAGCATCCGATATGAACTTTTTCATATCTGCAGCCAAAAAAATTAATAAAAATCCGACTCAAATTTGGTTTTTGCTTATTTTCTATGTCCAGTTAGTTGGGCCTAAGAGATAGGGCATGGTATAGGGTATCATATAGTCGGTCTAGACCGACTATAATTTTCTTACTTGTTTTTTAATGAAAATAACAACAATAAGCACAATAACTGACATATTTACATTGAAAACTTTATCCTAAAAAAATTCTAATGATGCTTGCAAAAAAAGTGTTAAGATCTCACTCCTTCCGGATATAGGTGATGTTTTTATGGGGTTTAGGTCTAGGACTGAATAAGTAGCGATTTTCACTAATTTCAGCAGTAATCGTCCAATGGTTGATGAAAGCTGATAGACTAAATTTCATCAAAATATGTTGTCGTTTGCGATCTGCACTTTGTGATAAATGAAGATACAGACGGACATCGTTACACCGTTCGCTTAGAACCACTTTTTGAGTATACTTTTTGGCGATATCCGTCCCTTCGATCATCTGTGAACCATGTACTCAAAGTATCGTCGCAATTGTACATATATTCGAATGAAATTTGGTATATAAGCTTTGATCGCACATTGTCGCAATCTTATATATAACAAGTAAGAAAATTATAGTCGGTCGAGACCGACTATATATACCCTATACCTTGCGTTTAGAGACCCTATCTCATAGGCCCAACTAACTGGAAGTAGAAAATAAGCATTTGAGTGGGATTTTTATTAATTTTTTTGGCTGCAGATATGAAAAAGTTCATATCGGATGCTATATCCATATGGGGACTAGGCCCAAAAATGGAACGATCCTGACAATGTTTGGTAAAGTCTCTTGTATTTTGCAAAAATATATACAAACAAAATTTGAGAAGAATCAGTGCAATATTTTTGTTTTTTGATAGGTTTAAGTGAAGATCGGGAAGCAGCTCTATATGGGGCCTATGACTAAGAGTTGTCCCAGGGATCATTTTTAGACTACTTATTAATGGATGGATGTAAGATCTATATAACAATTTGGATCTTATGGCAATTTATGTCGATTTCATAGGGGTCATTTGTATGGGGGCTAGGTCTGAACATGGACCGATTCTCACCAATTGCAATAGCGCTCATTCTATGGCTAATAAAAGCTTACATACCATATTTTATCAAAATATATTCATATTTGCGACCTGCAGTTTGATTACAAGGTTTACATGGACACACAGACGGACGGACGGACGGACACACGGACGGACATCGTTAAATCGTATCAGTTAGTGATTCTGATTCGATCGGTATAGGTCAAAATATTTTTGAAATATTTCACATAGATTTGGTAGTTACAAACAGCAGCACAAAGTCATTATACCCAAGCCACATAGTGGTATAGGGTATAAAAATGGAGTTGTGTATGTTTGTTTGTTTGTTTGTGGTTTATAGGAGACTACACCATTGGACCGATCGTCTTGAAATTTTTGCAGTAGGTAACTGCCTATCCGGAAGGCAAAATAGGCTGTATTTTCTTTTGATTTTTCAAGTGGGCGTGGCACCTCCCATACAAAGTAAATATATAATGTCATATATCCGAAGTAATGTAATAGTGAAAGCCTTGGAACTTTGTCTGAGTTCATGAGTTATTAATGTGAGTAGTCCCATAAAAAATGGGCGAGATCGGACTAGTCGGCGTGGTACCCCCCATACAAAGTAAGTATTTAATATAATATAACTGGGCTACTATAATAATGAAAGCCCTGGGACTTTGTCTGTTTAAATGACTTATTAATGTGTGTAGTCTCATAAAAAATGGGCGGTACCGGACCAGTGGGCGTGGCACCCCATACAAAGTAAATATTTAATGTCAGATATCTAGAGTACTGTAATAGATAAAGTCTTGGGACTTTGTGTGAGCTCATAAGTTATCAACGTTAGTACTCGAAAAAAAGTTGGCGGAATCAGATCAGTGGGCGTGGTACCTCCCATACAAAGTAAATATATAATGTCATATATCTGAAGTACTGTAATAGTGAAAGCCTTAGAACTTTGCCTGAGTTCATGAGTTATTAATGTGAGTAGTCCCAGTGGGCTTGGTAATACAAAGTAATTATTTAATATAATATAACTAGAGTACTATAATAGTGAAAGTCTTGCGACTTTGTTTGAGTTCATAAGTTATTAATGCGGGTAGTTGCCCAAAAGATGGGCGGGATCAGACCAATGGGCGTGGTACCTCCTATATAAAAAAATAGTTTTCTACAAAACGAATTCCCTGCTTTTTATTTCGTTACGAGAGGTGTAGCGAAGCGCATCGGGGTACCGCTAGTTGTACATATATTCGAATGATATATAAGCTTTGATCGCACATTGGACAGTTAGTGATTGTGAAAATCGGGGTATGTATGTTCAAACATAAAAATATCCTAAATCCAGATTGTAAAATAAATACTAATTTAAAATTAAAATTATAAGTATTCACAAAAGTATTTATAAAAAGCTCTTTCGCACTACAGGACTTGTGGCTGATATGGCTATGCTAATGTGAAGAAAGCTAAAATTGGAAAGCTTGCTCTTGCTAACTCTCGTACGAGAGAAATAATAAAAACAATTCTCATATTCTTTTCTTTCTAATGTTTGAGTTAAATAGTTGATTTAGCATGAGTTGAAGTAATAGACAGAAGGATGCTGACGATAAACAGTCATGTTGTTCGAAAGTAGCTACTCCACCTAGCACTGTCTTAAATTTTTCTCTTATAACGTAGGCAGATGACAGCGTTAATTTGCATTAAAATCTCACTAATGCAAAAAAATTTTACCCTGACAGACGCACAGTGGCCCCTGCATAACAAGCGACGTTGCAAAAATCAAAAATTCAACGTGCCTCTAAAAAATATTGAATAAACCTATTTTACTGGAAATTACCCAGCGATTTCAAATATGCTACTCTTATTAAAATCAGATTTTTGGTTCAGAAGATGTAGCCCTTCAAAGTTGACTAAGTTTCAGTGTTCAAAAAACCAGACCATTTTTAGGTAATTTGCTCCGCTTTCAGATACAGTATCTCGAAAACTAGGCAACGGATGTCATTCTTTTTCATTTTATTGATAGATCTAATTATTAGGAAAATAATGGAAAAAAATTGCACAGTTTACTTAGTATTTGTCCAGGTAAATCGATATTTACCAACTATGCATTTTTTCAATATTCCTCAACTTTGATGAAAAAAAAAAAATTGCTATACTTTCCATATTTTCAAAATAAGTTCTTTGATTATTCCTTTACCTAATGCAAACATTTCCAGCTGCCCGTCCTTGCCCCATTTTTTGCTAGGGGTAAAATTTTGAAAAAAGACATGGTTCCAGAAATGCGTTGTATGCATTATTGCGCAATTTATGACATATAACCGTGAAAACCCATTCTTATTGTTTTTCCTCAAGTACGGATACGGAAACTCAAACGATGGAAACACTTCGAGAAAATTTTTGGAAATGATGAGGCTGTAACTCGAATCAATGGAATAAACAGTCATATCGTTAAGAGATTGCGAACGATCTTGAATCTTTGAAACTGCAAAGAAAAAGTTGATTCTGAGAAATATGGAGAATATGCTTCGAAAACTGCATCACTTTTAGCAGAATTATATCCACAGAAGCACAGAAGTCCCTAAACAAATGTTATAAAAAATATAGATTGCTGAACAGTTTCAAAACATCAAGGGTGAGACAAAATGATTACCTCTTCAACGTCTTCTTCCGATCCACTTATTTCATCACTGCGGCATGTAAAGTCACGAAAAGAGTTAGAAAATAAGTATAGTTTAGAAATTATTACTCTTTTAGATATACCTTCTTCTACGGATTGTGAGCAATATTTTACAAAAAATTGAAAAAAAAATGTTTTTTTAAATCTTTTCTGGAATAATTTTAAACCATAAAAGCATTTAAAAAGAAACATAAAAAATCAAAAATATAAAAAAATATTTTAGTTTACTTCCCATAAAATTGATTTTTTCACAAACTTCAAGTTTGCTAACCCATAAGTAGGCACCTAAAAAGCGTAAAACCCTTCTCAAACACTTATTTTATAGGTTGATCAATTATCTATCATATGCCTTCTTAACTTTTTGATTATCTTATTTAGTTCAAAAGTTATGATTTTTCCAACGTAAAACTCAAATGGCGCCACTGTGAGACGATAGTTTTTGCATTTAGTAAACAGCTGTTTGTTCGTAAACAAGTATTTTTTGTCAACAAATTTTTTTGCATTTACATTGAAATAAAATGGATAGAAGACAGAAAGGAAATATTAAAAGACGGAGGACAGCAATTTATTTAAAAACCTTAATGTATCGCAGCAAATGATTAGAAGAGCTGTGCAAATCTGAAGGAATGGTAAATTTGAAAGATTGGGAAATCGCAATATAAATCTAATGAGGTTTCAACAACAGTTTTGCAACGTTTCAAAATAATATAAGTGTTATATCGAATATTTACAAGAACAAAACCTTACAAACTCTTCATTGTGTTCAAGAAAAAAATTCAGACAGCGATCATATGACAACAAATCAATTTAAGTCCCATTCGTTGGACAAAGATCAAAGCAAGGTTATTTTTTTGAAGGAACAAAAACAAAATTATTTGTTTTTATGTGTCAGTATACAACTTTTGAATACGCCTCATAGTAAAGATATTACACTGTTTTATTTAAGAACTAGCAGTATACCCGCTACGTTGTTAGCGTAATTATTATATTAATTATTTCAGCCATAACAGTATTCAAAAACAATAAGTAATATAGTGTGACTGACATTACGATGGAAACTTTAAAAAAAAAATTTTAACATAAATTTAAAAACTCTTTTATTAATTTAAACATTTGCATGTTTTATTTGTTTAAAAAATAAGAAACATTAACATAACTTCAGAAAAAAATTAACAAAACTTAAAAGTATTCATTTGTATGCTGTTGACAAAACAATGGAAACCATGGTGGGGGGTGGATAATTCCTATACCGAACGATTGTATTAATTTATTTTTGTAAAACTCCCGAAACGTACGGCCGTTTTATGGCCATTTAAATATTTAATTTTTTCGTCAACACTATCCGCCAACAGTATTCTAATTCCAGTTCATGCATTCTTTAGCAAGATTAATGCTAGCCAGACGATTTTATGGATATATTCATACAATATTTCTCAGAAATATTCTTTTGCTTATGACCATCACTAAAATCATCTACTATTCTGGCTTTTAACTATTCATAAAACTTTATTCTTGCCATTACTTTATAATAATTGAAAGAAAACGTCAGAATCTATAAATATTTAAATAACGGTTAAGATTTTTACATTTACTTTCACTCCTTCTTCTAATTTTTATTATTTTAAATAACTTTGGTAAAGTAGTTTAAAAGTTTCCACTGTTTTGGCATCAATTATTTCTTTTTCGTTTATAGATTTTTTTAATTGTATTTTTTGTAGCAAATGTGTTATCTTCCAATATACAACACACCAAATATTGATTTCGCAAAATATATGTACATACACACAGAAAAAATATTTGCCAGCCGAATTGTTCTAAAGTGGTACAACTATATTTTCGATAATATCACCAGAAATTTAATATCGTCTGCAAATTTTCTATTATGATAAAATATTAACTGTTAAGGCTATAGAACTGTACTCAACTTGAATCCGAAAATCGGTTATTAGTATTATCACAATTCGGTTGGCAATAAATTCGGTAACCACAATGAATCTATTTTCTGTGTGTAATTATATTATAAGCGCCAAATTAATAAAATACAAAATTGGCCAATTTAGAATTTTGTAAATGTTTCCAATGTATTGCCACCTACTCTATTTAAGAACCAATTTTTTCATAATAGGTTCGAAAATTTTTCAAATTGTAAAGATCAAAAATAGTATTATTTGAAGTAACTCCAGACATAGGACAAACGCTATTGAAATTGGCGAAAATGGGTACATGTTCAGAACTAATCCCCATAAGTTGCCATAAGATCCAAATTATCAAATAGATCTTAGTCGAATTGGGTTTCTGTGTGTTAATTACATCCATTAATCCGTAGACCACAAATAAACCCTAGAGGACAATTCACTTAAACCTATCAAAAACAAATATATTGCACAAAATCGGTCTGTATATGTTGTTGCAAAATATAAGTAGCTTTACCAAATATGGTCAGTATCAGTCCAATTTCCGACGTGGTTTTTGTTTATGCTTTTTTTCTAAGCCCCCGATTTTTTTTTTTTGGCAATCATCATAAAATAAATCAAAGACTGTCTTATTTTCTAGTCGTTCTAGACCTACTATAACTTTCTAACTTGTTGGTAGTTACAAACAATAGCACAAACTCATTATAACACCAACACGTACATAGTGAGTGATAAACGGTATAAAACAAATAAATTCACAATATAAATAAATTAATATATGTATTAACATAAATGTCTGTAAACATTACACAACGTTTATTTGTTCTATATATAATGAGAATTTGATTTTGCTTTCATTCACAATGTAAATTATAATGAATGAACTATTTTCAGTCCGAGTCCCCACCCATATATTCTGTTGTGATTCGGATAATTATCAGAACAAACAACAACAAATGCATGAAAGGACGGTTCTATAGTACAGACAGAATATAATAAAAAACACAGCCTAGTTTAACAAAAACTGCTTTTTGCTGATATTTGAAAAACCACATTTCTGTCAATGTAGCGAAACAAACAACGCCAACACATTTTTTAAGTTTACAGCAAGTACTTTTTTTTTTTCATATTTTGGATGAAGAAGCACCAATAAAACATTTTTAATTGTTTTTGGAGAATTTAGTAGGATCGATGGAAAATGTGTAGTAAGTTAAAATTTAATTTTTCAACCGTCCAAGGATCGACATATTTTATTTTCGATAGATATTAAAGGCAGTCCTAAGCCATATGGGAACGTCAATACTTTTTTATGAGCTTTAATTTAGAAAAGGACCACTCTGTATTTGCCGCTGAAATGGGGGAAGTAAATAAAATGCGCAGGGCAATAAATAAATTTAAAAAAATCGATTAAAGAATTTGGAATAATATACTTCAAAATTTCCAAAGCATCTTACTACTCCTAGTCTTTAAAATGTTTTTGTTTCGGAGTATAACTCTTCATGGCTCACGTCTACTTCTTCTGTATTTGGTTTGGTGAATGTTTTTTCTAAATGATTACATACATACATATATTCAACAATTCATTTGCATCTGAACTGTGGAGATTTTCGGTTCGAGTAAAAATCCAAATATTTTCTTGTATGAATCAAGCAATTTGAATCTTTCATTTAGGCTAACTACAAAAAGTCGTATTTATATTTGGACTTTCCATTCAGCGATGTATCAGTTCCTTCATATTAAAAAAACGTCGTTTTCAGCAAAGCTGTACTTGAGGAAATATTGGCGCAGTGCCTAACTCTATAACTATTTCTTCTGCTTTTCTGAAAATCGCTTTAAATGATTCATCACTTCTGAATGTTGTTTAAAACATTTTTTTTCATAGGTTTCAGCAATTATATCATAATAGAAACATCTGCCGAAGGATTCTGCATAAGCTTGCTTACTTTGTTAATTTCATACAAAATATATGCATCATGCCAAATTATGAGTGAAAGTATAAACTGATACGACGATATCTCATCCTCAAGGCTGTTAGGTTTAAAAACAACAACTAACTTGACAGCAACTTTTTATATGGCGTCTATAATTTCATCTTTTGTAAATTTTACACTGTTTATACGGCTTTCTCAAGGGGTATCTGATAATTATTTAACAGTTATTCTACGAGCACTTATGCAGTATGTAGCATCATCAAGCAGTTGATGCAACAAAAAAGGAAAAAATTCGTTGAATAGTTCCAAAAAAGTTCATTCCAATGGATACTGATTTCGCAGCATCACATACCATAAGATTAAATGTGTAGTTAGCACAAGGAACATAAAAAAATCTGGGATTTTTTCCTTTGATTAAAGCTTGAATACCTGTGCATTGCCTTCCATGTTAGCTCCAATATCAAACGATTGCCCTCGACAAATCATTAGATCCAAATTATGCCCAGCTAATAAATTTTTAAAAATTTCAGCTAAACCTGAAAGGGTCCACAAAAAATTCTTCAATGTGTACTTCCTTCTGGTTAATTTCAACGCATATCAAAGGAATAGAAAGCTGTTCCTTATGACTGACATCAGGAGTGCAATCCATGATAACAAAAAAGTCGTGTGAGTCGGATCAGAGGGGAGATGTGTTAACATCTAGTAATTAAAGATTTTTTTATGGCACATTTTTAAAATCAAACAGAAAGCGTCATCTATCACTTATAGCAATCAACTGTAGGGGCTCTGCTAATATAAAAATATTTATTATTTCAGCTGGTTAATTTCTAATTTTTCATTTTCCGTTTTTAATTTTTTATTTTTCATTTTTGTTTTTAATTTTTCGTTTTTAATTTTTCATTTTTCATTTTTCATTTTTTCTTTTTTTATTTTTCATTTTTAAAATTTCATGTTTCATTTTTTATTTTTAATTTTTAATTTTTTTATTTTTCAATTTTTATTTTTAATTTTTTATTTTTCGTTTTCCAATTTTCATTTTTTATTATTCATTTCTCATTGTTAATTTTTAATTTTTTATTTTTCATGTTTTATTTTTCATTTTTCATTCTTTATTTTTCATATTTTTTTTCATTTTTCATTTTTCGTTTTTCATTTTTCATTTTTAATTCTTTATTTTTTATTGTTAATTTTTAATTGTTTAATTATTCATGTTTAATTTTTTATTTTTAATTTTTCATTCTTTTTTTTTTTCAATTCAATTTTATTTATTTAAATAACATTTTGATTACAACAAATTAACAATTTTCTTAAAGGGTTTAGGATAGCTTGTTCCTTTTCTACTTAAAAATATAAATAACAATTTCTTTATCATGTACATAGTTTTTAACAAAATAATATTTACAAGTAAGGGGAAAATTTTCAAAAAACCTTGTTAAAAATTTTTCATTCTATATTCTATATTCTTCATTTTTTATTTTTCATTTTTTATTTTTCATTTTTTATTTTTCGTTTTTCATTTTACATTTTTTATTTTGCATTTTTAATATTTCATTTTTAATTTTATATTTTTCATGTTTCATGTTTTATTTTTCATTTTTTTTTCTCATATTTCATTTTTCATTTTTCTTATTTTTCATTTTTCATTTTTCATTTTTTATTTTTCATTTTTCATTATTAATTTTTTATTTTCACATACCGATTTTGTCTTACGCCTTACGCTGTTTTTGTGATTGTATTGTGAAATAGATTTTTACCCCCCTGACTGTACAGAGATATATTAAGTATTCTTCTCAATATAAGACCACTTATTTCATTCTGCACATCTTTATCTCAAATGTTTTAACATAACTGGATCTAATTTTGCAATAAGTTTTACATGTACCAAAAAATTTCCATTATTAATTCGGCTCCTAAAGTTGCTCACGGACAATAGCAAAAAATGTTCAAGTACCAAGCGCAAATGTTTGTTTTAGCATTTTCTATCATTCTCTGCAAATTTGTTCTTTTGACTTGTCATGTTGTTTTAAACTAGAACCTATATTTTTCCAATCTGAATAACCTCAGTCGACAATAAACATATTTTTCGGGTGGAGAAAAGTTTTCTAAAGTTTGATATTAATAAATTTATAATATATATTATTTATTTATATAATACAAGATGTAACCCGTTGTGCTTCGCGTATATAACGAGAAAAATAGCCAGGGGAAAATTTCAAGGACACCAAAAAGGAAGGTCCGAACTATGATTATTGTAATTTAGTGATATGGAAAACAATTAGTCTTTGTTATATATAAATATAAATATAATTCGTATACAATCGCAAGACGAAAATATAATAACTCTGAAATATATAAAAAGTCTAGTACGCTTAGAAAAATTTAAAATTTCGTATATGTGACCTTCTCCGAGAAAAGGGACCTAGTGTGTGAAAATTAAGTTTTGAGAAAAAAACGCATTTAAAGTTTCTACACCCTTTTAGGTACCAGAATCCACCGTTTTTGACACAACCTGTTTTTTGATACACTAGGTCCCTTTTCTCGGATAAGGTCACATATATGTAAAATCTATGAGCCTAGTTGGACGAGTACAGTAACCGTAGTTTAACGTATCATCTGATCATTTTTGTTACATAAAAAGCATATAGAACAATTTCCGAATTGAACTGTCATGTAACCGGAACATCTCTATCTGTTTAAAACCAAATTTTGTTACGTTTATACTGACATTTCTGAACAATTGATTCATAGTAAACAAAAAGTGCGAAAATAATGAAACAAACAATAAAACAATATGAATGATGAAAAGTTAATTTAGTCGGTTTAGGCAAATGATTGCCTAAATAATAAACATAGTGGTGGTTATAAGCTTTCCAACGGGGAGAAAATGTGTGGAAGCCAATTGCACAAGAGGTAAGTTAAACAAATTTTTTCTATATACATAGGACTGCAAACATCTTTTAAAACTCACTTTATTTCTTAGAGGAGTCATGTATGAAGTGATGGGCGTGTCTGCGAGAAAAGTATGCTAGGGAAAAGCATTCATAATAATAAAGTTATGAAGTGCAACACTTGCTAACAAAATAGTATCAGCATTGTCAGCTGACATTTCTAATGTGGTAATCATTTTCCTCAACGTGCAGACATATGCTCAAAACAGTTTTCAATGACTCAACAAGAAAGTTAGTGTGTATAATTGAAACTAGTTTTTTCCGTAGTTTTTCTCAATTTGTGGCTCCACGCAATAGAATGAATGGCAGATCTGATAGGGTATAAATATTATTTTTTTACATTAACTATACAACGAAATTTATACTTACTGAAAGTAATTTCCAATCTCTCTTGTGGCGCAATCCTTTGCATCGGTTTTGTTAAGGCATCACCAATTAAAGCAACAAGTCGAAAAGAACTCGATTCATACGCGTGTGCTTAAAAAATTCTTCCTCGTCGATATTTTTCATGTTAATAAAAACTTTTCTATAGTATCCAGCGTTTGAGCAGCCCATGTTTATGGGTCGCACAGCCTTCTGTTGCAGCGTCTTCTTTCAGAGTAAAGCTTTTTGTACATTTTTATTATACCCTATACCAGTATGTGGTTTGGGTATAATGACTTTGTGCTGCTGTTTGTAACTACAAAAAATAATTGAACGCTATTGAAATTGGTGAAATTCGGTCCATGTTCAGACCTAGTCCCCATACAAATGACCCCTATGAAATCAACATAAATTGCCATTAGATCCAAATTATCATATAGATCTCAGTCAAATTGGATTTGTATGTGTTTATTATATCCATTAATGAGTAGTTCAAAAATAATCCCTATAGGACAATTCTTAGTCATAGGCTCCATATAGAGCTGCTTCCCGATTTTCACTTAAATCTATCAAAAAACAAAAATATTGCACAGATTTTTCTCAAATTTGGTTTGTATATATTTTTTCAAAATATAAGTGACTTTACCAAATATGGTTAGGATCCGTCCATTTTTTGACCTAGTCCCCATATAAATATAGCATACGATATGAACTTTTTCATATCTGCAGCCAAAAACAAGTAAGAAAATTATAGTCGGTCTAGACCGACTATACGATACCCTATACCATGCGTTTAGAGACCCTATCTCTCAGGCCCAACTAACTGGATATATAAAATATGCTTAAACCAAATTTGAGTGGGATTTTTATTAATTTTTTCGGCTGCAGATATGAAAAAGTTCATATCGGATGCTATATCTATATGGGGACTAGGCCCAAAATGGACCGATCCTGACCATGTTTGGTAAAGTCTCTTGTATTTTGCAAAAATATATACAAACAAAATTTGAGAAGAATCAAATTTTATTAAAATTATTTCGAATATTCTTATTTACGGTGCGATTTTAATGAAACTAGGTATGTACATATATGTATGTTAGATGATGCCAAAAAATTTTTGTTTGACCCGGTAGATGGCGCTGGCGTTTTTATATATAAATATGCTAACCAAAAAGGATGGAAAAATTACATTGGCTATTGCTTCGTCTGGAATAGCCGCAACATTATTGCATGGTGGTCATACAGCTCATTCAGCACTAAAATCACAGTTAAACGTACAAACAAATGGTATGGCAACATTCTGGTATGGCAAAAGTTCTGCAAAAATGCAGTATTATTAATTGGGATGAATGTACCATGGCTCACAAACATTCCTAAGAAGCACTACATAAAACTTTAAAAGATTTGAAAGGCAATGAAAGACTTTTTGGTGGAGCTCTCATTTTATTATCTTGAGATTTTCGTCAAACATTGCCAGTCATACCAAAAACAACCTTTGCTAATGAAATAAATGAAAATCATCAACATTATGTAGCAGCGTTCAAACTATAAAATTAATAACAAACATGCGAGTACGATTACAAAATGATCCAACGGCTGACCAATTTTCAAACCAACTACTTGATCTTGGTAACGGTAAAATCAAAGAGTCAACCTACTAAAATATCCATAAAATTTTTGTCAATTTATATCGTCACGCGATGAATCAATTGAAAATGTATTCCCCGACATTCAAAATCAATATCGTAACCATGATTGGTTAAGTGAAAGAGCTATTTAAGCCGCAAAAAATGTCGATGTCGATAATATTAATGTTGTTATTCAGGACATGATTGATTATGAAACGTTTTCTTTCAAATCTATGGATAGTGTTGTTGAAGAAAATGAAGCAGTCAATTATCCAACAGAATTTTTGAATTCACTTGATGTGACCGGTCTACCGCCACATTTATTAAAATTAAAAGTTGGTTCTCCAATAATTTTTCTACGTAACCTCAACGCTTCGAGACTATGTAATGGAACCAAGTTAATTGTTGAGAGAATAATGCCCAATGTTATTGAGGCCACAATTCAGCAAATTTATTCATTTACTGCGAGAATAATTAAACTAAAAATATTGTTCACTCTTTAGCATTACAATAATAGAAATATATTGTTCATTCTTATATGTTACAATAAATATATATTTTCATTTTCATTTTTCATTTTGATCCTTTGTATCATTTTTCCAGAGAAAAAAAAATTGAATATATCCAGTATATATATGACAACCACCATTCAGGTCGGCTAGAGATAACCGTTGTGACCGCTTGAACATAACATGCTGTTATATGTGAATATATATTATTTTTTATATGAAATTAAAAAAAAGTAATAAAACAAATTTATTATATGTCAGATATATGCCTATAGTCGAAATTTAATTACTAAAATATTTAGATATTCGTTTTACTTAAATAAAAATTTTAGTTTGCTCTTATTAAGTACTTAACAGAAAATGTCAACAATGACCTTCTCTCTAATTTAGAAAAAAAAATTTTTAGTATTTTTGAATAAAGAGTTCTGTCAATTTTAATTTTTCAACTTAAATCACATTCATACATGTATATAAATCAGTGCGATAAATAACTAACTTGAAAATTTTTTTTGCAAAAATCCTTTATAATGAAAAAAAAAAAGTTTAAATAAAAACGGAAAAAGTTGATGGTTAAACTAAATTGGTTAAGGACATAAGCAATTTATGTGTTGATATGAAGAATTTGCACATCTATCAAAAACATTTTCTGCGATGATATTAATTTTAACCTTAACGTACAGGATTTTAGAAAGTATGTGTAGAAGTCATGTTGAATAATGTGATGGTAAATTACATGTACATATATCACTTTTAGGAGCTTGGTTAACTTGTGAACGTTTGAAATGATGTATCTGATTTATCGTGTCAAGCGGGAGCGGCATAAAGTAAAAATACATGAAATATATCTTTTAAAATTGGCCATTTGTTTTCAATATTAAGATTAGATTTCCGTTTAATAAATGGGTACATTATTCTTCCAGTTTTGCCAAGTTTGCTGAAGTGGAAATCAGTTAAAAATTTATAGGTATTATCAAAAAACAACTTTTTTCATAATTAAAAGCAAAACTTTTCTATTTTAGATAAATAAAACATATGTTTTTGAATATAGAAATAATCTAACCCATAAAAACAAAGTTTTTGTTAAAACTCTTTCTTTCCCTATGCATATGAGTTTTGAATCTATCCGCGACTGTGTGCGACTTTATGTGACTATCTCAAAATTAATCTTTGAACACAAGTATATGGACAAAGTTTCAGATCGACCGGATGAGGGGAAATGGGTTTTAAATCACTCCGTGACTGTGCGTGGCTATGCGTGACTGTGCGTGACTACTTCGAAGTAATCTTTCTTTACAGTAAGTATATCGACTAAGTTTCAGATTGATTGGATGAGGGGAAATCCGTTTTAAATCTCTCCGTGACTGTGCATGACTATGCGTGACTGTGCGTGACTAAGTCAAAGTTAATCTTTTTCGATGGCAAGTGTATGGAGCAAGTTTCAGATCGATCGGATGAGGGAAATGACATTTATATCACTCTGTGCGTGACTACACGTGTAGTTACAACAAGACTATGGGCCAAGTTTCAGATGAATTGGATAAGGGGGAATGGGGTTGCCCCACGTCAGACAGACAGACAGACAGACACAGAGTATGAGTTTAAAGGAAGAGTTTAAAAAAAGAAAAGTTTGCTCTTATGAAATTTTACAAAGAGCGTATTGACTCTAATAACTCTCAACAAGATGAGAGAAGGTTAAGTGTAAACGGCAGAAATGCATACATAAAGCCCTAAACACATAACGGCGAGTTGCGAGAGCGAGAAAAAACGAGAATGAGGCAGTATGATTTTTTCTATATGCGGAAGCGAGATCGATAGTAAAGCTTTTTTGTGTGGCGTTTCCAACTTATGTTGTAAAACCACTCGCAAGGGAAATAGAATTCGTTCTATTTTCTGTGCGAGAAAAATCATATGACAGGAGTTTCAGCTGATAGGCATTAAACGCGATGCCTACTTTAGTAATTACTTTACTTAACCCGTTAATAATTTCGATTTTATTCATTTTATTATATTTATTGTTTGCTATATGAACAGCTTTGTATACAATTGACAATTGAATTATGTTTGACAGTAGGACAATCAGCTGCTCGAAAGCATTTTGATGATTTTGTAAAAGCACAAAAGCACAAATTCTCTCATGCAAAAAGCTTAGTTTTTACTCGCACTTGCCACTCGCCGTTATGTGTTTAGGGCTTAACTCTGCAGGGAGACGTCAGCATGCAGAAAAAATTATTGATCCAATTTAGGACAACAACTATTTAGCTACTAAACCTAATGAAAGAGCGCTTTATTGCTCCGCTTCAGTCAATTGTGAAAAAATAAATAATAATGTAAATACAACAACAGCAAGTACAGCCTTCCTTGTTCAAAAAAATTATGATTTTGCTAAAAAAATGTCAACGCCAACAACAACAGTAATGTCTACAGAGACACCATTTACCCAGCAAAGAAGAAACAGTGGTTCCCAACCTATGAAAAACGAGGCGCTCGGTGATCAATGTAAGTAGCCCAACAAAATACGACAAAATCTTTGCCGCTGGCGATTACAATGCTAAACATCCATACTGAGGTTTCCGTCTAATAAGTTCTAGGGGAAGGCAACTCTATAATGTCTTAATGCTCCAAAGGGATCTCGACTTTATCTCACCAGGGCAATCTACTCACTGGCCTACAGATTTAAAGAAAAAGCCACATCTCATAGATTTTGGTATAACTAAGAACGTTAGCAGAAATCGGCGGAGTCAAGTTCAGATTTCTCCTCGGACCACTCCCCTGTCACATTCTACCTGCGAAAGAATCCCATTTATACTCGTAATACTCAGGACTATAAACTAAGTTCACCCAAATTGTACATGTTTAATTCAACGTTAATAACTGCTGTGCAGGTTGCCACTCCTACTTAGAGTCTAGCCCTAAATTGCCGACACACGATAAGCAACAGCCAAATAGAAGAATTAGTATCAACTAAGAGACGCCTTGAAGAGAACGGCAATCCCATCGATCCCCTACAGCAAAGTCTATGCTCAATTTAAGTATAAAAGAAGAAAAGTGTTGAGACAAGTCGAAACAAGAAATCTAGACTCTCATCTAGAAATCCTTTCCTGACTGTTCTAAACGTCATTCTCTATGGAAAGCGAATTTCGATTTAGGCTATTAAAGCTGAAATATTTGCTGAGCATTTAAGATCTGTTTTTGAGCCAAATCCATACACCAATGGTTATCAATGAAAATAATCAGGCCACAGATGAATTGTTGAATGTTATCAAAAATCAACTAGATGTTAAAAAGCATCCGGGTGTGATCAGATTTGCCCAAAATATATTAAACAGCTACCTATTATAGCAATAGTATATCTTACCTCCTTATTCAACGAAATGCTTTAGAATGGCTACTTTCCGAACTCTTGGAAAACTTCTCCGATTATTATGGCCCACAATCCTGGTAAAGACTTGCTTTATCCTATAGACCTATAAGTCTTTTTCCGTGTCTATCTAAATTATTCGAGAATTTACTCTTGGCAAAAATTATGCCTTATCTTATCGAAAATGATGTCATACCCACACACCAGTTTGGCTTTCTTAAAAAACATAGCAGAATTGAACAGGTAAATCTCAAAACGGATTGGATTAGAAGAACATTTGATGATAGAAATTACGCGGCTATCTTCTTAGACATTTCCAAGCATTCGCTTTGTATGGCACGATGGTCTGCTATATAAAATATGAAATATGTTTCCATTAAATTGTCATAGGATTCTGGAATCATATCTAACCAATAGAAGTTTTCGAGTAAAGTAGAAAAGATTAAAATCAAAGTAGGTGTTCCTCAGGGAAGTGTCCTATGTCCTATTTTGTATATAGTCGTTACATCTGATATACCAACGGATCAATGATTAACTACGCCAACTTTTGCAGATGATACAGTCATTTTCAGAACTCATAAGAACCCTAGAATAGCATCAATGTAGGGTTTGAGACTCTTTGTAGGTAATAAATAAATAGGGACAAAGCTGTCCACTAATTGTTATTATTATAATAAAGCGTCCACTTCGCCAACGATTAATTTTTATTTTATTTATTTTTTATTATTTTATCTTTTATAAAAAAAGGCTTTTTTATATTTTTGAGTTGTTTATTATTTAACTAATTATGATATGTCGAGAGCGGCTCTTTACCTGGAGAATTAAGGTAAATGAACAAAAGTGCAAACATGTGACATTCAGTTTAAGGATTGAAATCTTTCAGTTTCTCTGAACAACGTTGCAATTCCACACCAATGATATCGTCTACCTTGGTATTCAATTGGATCGACGCCTTACATTACGCACATTGAAGCTAATAAAACCCAAATAAAATTAAAAGCTTCTAGTCTATAAGATGAAATGGGAAACTCACCCGAATCCACTTTCAATAAAACTGATAAACACTACCGTACAATACCGTAGGATCGCGCTAATTTTTGGGAGTACCGTTTTTAACGACATTTTTATTGTTGAAAAATATCTTATTCCAATAAATAAAGAAGCATACAAAAATGTTGTGGTTCTTTCTTTTTTTTTTTTTGAGGAGAACATTGATTGGGTTTTTAAAGGGATAACCATAATTTCCATTTCTTTGAGTAACTCATAACATTACCTGCATACAGTGACAGATTACTTAAAATATCATTGGATGGACAAAGCGTTTGAACTTCAAATTGCAACCAGAAGTGGCGAAAGACAACCAGCAAGAATATAAAATCCTTTGGACAATTTGGCACCACATATGAACTCTAGATGAGCAATTTGACAAGAAGTTTTCAATGAGATTTACTATGACTATAACTAATCAAATTGTGACCGCATCTCAATTGCAAACCGAGTCAAATGCAGAATTTATATCTAACAACACCATGGGGGTAGAATTTATATTTTTAAAATTGTTTTTTTTACTACTTTCATTATTTCTGACCAAGGGTTGTGTAGTAATGCGCCCAGATCGAAACCCGATTTGCTGAATATGCAGAATGCTATTATCATCATCAAAATTTACAATTTTGACCTTGCTAATTATTTCCAAAATTTTGCACAATGAGTTCAAAAAACTTATAGATCTGTAATGAGTCGAGGCTTGAAATATTTTTCCTTATTATTTTGCCTTTTTCCAAATAAGTGGAAAATAACCCAAATAAAATTTAACAGAGCTTTAAGACACTTATTGGATATAACAACTCATTTCTGGTTGAATGGGTACGTGACTAAGCAAAATTGTCACATTTTGAGTGAAGAAAGTCCACAAGCTTTTGTCCAAACACCATTACATCCACAGAAAATTACTGTTTGGTGCACTTTATGGGCCGGCCTAGTCATTGGTCCATGTGTCTTCTAAATCGATGATAGGCAGAGTGTCACTGTCAATGGTGTACTGTATAGAGAAATGATAACAAGATTTTTCGTACCTCAATTAACTGGCATTAATTAATTAATTTACGTAAAGAAATTTTCGATGAACGAATAATTACAGGTAATGGTCCTGTTAATTGGTCACCAAGATCGTGTGTTTTAACTCCATTGGATTATTTTCTTTGGTATTGAATACCTGGATATGAAGATTAGACGAGTTATCCAAATTGAGCCATGTACGCGCAATCACTAGCGTGTTCTCGGTTTATAGATTTGAGCCTCTATGCAGAAGCCGTTTCAGTTTCCCATATTTAATGTCTAATTGTTTACTCTTCTTCACTTCTACGGTCATTCCAAGATATTTTGCAGAGTTTCCTTTGGAACTTCTCGCTGTTTATGAGTAGAGGAATTCATGTTTAATAAAAAATCAACATGAACTAATTGCTCAGCTTTAGTCCCCATATTTTTGTCCATTGCGCTATTGCAAAGATTTCTGTTCGTAGCCTATTTATTGACTCCATATTCATTTGTGCAGTCGATAATATAACTGTATCATCTGCGAAGGTTCATACAACACAATCATATCTTGAGTGAATAGGACAAACAAGACTGGCCCCAGAATGGATTTGTTCAATTGTTGAATGGCATTTGCGAAAACCAAAATGATGGTCAGTCTCAACGATGTCAACTTTTTTGAAGCAAAAAGGACGAACGGTAGAAAATAATGAAATTAAAAATACTCCGTTAACGCTAAATGTAAGTTTAGCAAAAACAAATTGTTTTTCTTGTTTTTTCAAGACAAAAACAAACATGTATATTGTAGTATGCAATGTGTACTCTAGAGCGGTCCTTAAAAAATGAAAATGCGATTTTGGGGAGAGGTGGAGTCCAGTTTGTTTCCATTCTTTATAAAACTAATAAATGAAGTTTGGGGACAATCGGATAAAGAAAAGTCGCGCCGGAAACCGATTGAAAATTTCCAGTGTGTTTATATTGGGAAAATATGACTTTTTCCAGATTTTACGATTATTTTTCCGACAAGTTGTTATATAAATCGAGATCAGTATTATCTTTTATCTTTTCAAAAAGCTATAAAAATTCAAAATCGAATAAAAACTCGCCAAGTAATAGGAAATGCCCCAGGCCACTTTTGTGCCAAAAAAAAACTAGGTCAAGAAATTTGATGGCATTTTTTTCAACTTTGAGAAATTGATTTCAAAAGTAAATTACAGTGTAAAATATTTGAGCGAGTGTTTGGCCGTATTGCAAGTGACGCAAAATAAAAATCAGCCTTCAAAATGCGACGGAACGTGGTTCACTGGCGCCATAATGCAACACTCTCTTTTACCGTTTCAACCAGTACATTAGAACGTCATGGGCGTTGATGGACAGCATGTGCCCGATCTCCAAATGTCTCGTGCTCAATAAACTTTGGCACTAAACTTCGAATAGTATTGTTTGATTTTACTTCTTGCCACGATATTTTCGACGATATGCACGTTGAGTTAAAGCTATACATTCTAAAATTGTATTGAATTGTCATTTCAAACACATGTGTTCATAAGTCCATCGATTGACAAATGTCAAAGTTTTGAAACATTGACATACCGACATAAAAGATGGCGCTTCCTGTCCATAATTTGCATTGAAGTAGAATTATATTTAAACAAACATTTCAAGAGCAAAGAATAATCAAATTCCTAAGAATATTTTTTAAATTGAAGAAAAAACAAACGAAAAATATAATTTAAAAACGTATCATGTATTTTATTTTTAAATAACTGAAATGAACAAACGACACCGTAAAAAATAAAAAAAATATTTAGAAAGTTTAAAAAAAATATTTAGAAAGTTAAAATAAAACAACTAAATTTTCATTTTAAATTAACTGCATTGAAATCTCATTGCTTGAACAACAAACTGTTAACGTAAAAATTGCTTTAGTACATAACTTTTATAAAATATATTGCGGAGAAAAGTTGATTAAAATTATACGGTGAACTAAAAAGGGTTACTAGACTGGAAATGAGTTCCACCACCTGAATATTGTGTCCTCAGGTGTTTCCTGTTTAGTAAATTTATTTCAATATCTGTAATACAGTTTTTCTATCCAATTATTTTTATTTTTTATTTCCAAAAGCTCCAATTGTAATTCTGCAAAAGATATTCCAGGAAAAGTTTTGATGTCTATTAATGTTTGCGGAACGAAATTGCAACAAAATATAATATGTTGTAGTTTTTTCTAAAACAAAGGTAAATTTTATTTCACTTACTAAAAATACAATACATAATATTAACTTAATGTAAAAAAAAGTTTGGTCCCATCCGATCTGCTTTGCGGCAGTTTTGGGGAACTTTTTCCATAGCTGTTGAAAATATCGATGTTGGCATTTTGAGGAGTTCCTTTTTAATCTTTTCGAACAGAGTTTTTGCATTTTTAGGTCTAAAGCCACCAGCATAAACTCTTCGCCTTAAATTAGCCAAAAAATCTTCGATTGGACGTCATTGAGGGACATTTGGTGGGTTTTCCTCTTTATGAACATACGGTATATAGTCTGGCTAGAAGATCGCATTTAGGCCTCGATGCATATTTTCTATGACATCTTTCACTTTTGGCAAACAGTGCTCAATTTATCGTTCAGAATTGACGGACAAACCAGATTCAAAAAACACTGGTTCCGACATCCCGTGCGGACTAATTGCAAGCCATAGTAATACTTTTTTAGGGAACTTTGTATGCTTCAAATATTTTATTTTATTGTCAGTATGTTTCTTCCCTTCGAAAAAGTGCCCTCCCTGCCATTCATTGCCATCTAGCGTAAAATATTACTCATCATCCATGTTATGTTGTTCTTGGCGTAAAATACATTTTTGACTAAGCTTCTCAGTCGTTTCCGTTGCGTAACTTCTTGTGCTTCGGAAACAGTCAGCTTATTCTTCTTGGACCTTTTCTGTATTCCCATAATCATTGAGGTACTTTTTTTACTGTTTTACCATCACAAAGAAACTTTCTTCAAAGAACTCTATACGATTTAGTGATCTTACCTTCAGTAACTTTTCTGAGCTGAGACCTCTTCGATGAATCGGCCAAACTGCACTTTCTTCCAGAGCCACGCTTTCTCTTTGTGGTTTTTCTAGTTTTGTAGCTAGCCAGTATTCTATATACCACACACCGATTTTCACCTTGCTCTACAAAATGAGAAACAATTTCCGAAGTTTTCCAATTAGTATGATTATTGAAAAAATTACAAATTATTTCTCGTTGTTGTTCTTCTTTTGTCGACATTTTAAAATAATTAAATTTCAAATTATTGATAAAATTGTCAAAGCAACATTGTTATTCAAATATAATGGTAAAAAATTAATAGCTCTAGTACTTTTTTTCCAGCGTTGCAAAATTTGTTGCAATTTCATTCCGCATACGTTAATTTGATACTTTCTAAAATCATGAAAGCTGCTTCGAAATGAATTTTAAATGAATTAGCGAATATGTCACAATCGGTGACATAAATTTAAAAATAAACAAATTCACCTTTAAAAATATCTACAAAAAACAGTTCTAGTTTTTGTTTAGGATTAGTGAGAAGTATTAACTGTTACGTATCAAAATTTCAAGAAAATAATCATTTGTTGACAACGAACATAAAGATGCCAAGGTTACTAATTCATTATATGTAGTAACCACTTCACCTTAAAATGCAGCAAATAGAAATAGAAGTAATAGAAGAAGAAATAGAAGTAAATGTTTTGACATATACACATTTTCTTTTTTGACATGCACAGAACATATAAGACTGAATTCTTTTTCCAGTGGAATTCTAAAAAAATTATTTCTAGAGATTAGTTTATTGATTGAATTCCATTTTGACTTAAAACAGTAAATGGGTTATATAATAAGAATTTCTGAACAATGTAGGCCATTGAAATTTGTTGAACTGATTCACGTATAAAATTTTATTCCTTATGAAAAAGTCGATTTTTGGTTTGGAAAAAGTAAGTTATTTTACTATAGCACGTTTGTTTGATGATTCAGTGAAAAACTTGGAAATATATAACGAAAAAGTTCTTATTCTGCTAGTGCTAGAGGTGTATTTAATTAAAATATTACTCACATTCCATACCTTGCACATGGTGTGCATAGAGTTTGTGGAAGCTATTCAAATGTGGACTCAATCATATTGAATGTTAAAAACAAAAATACATTTTTAAAATGTCCAGCAAGAATTCAAATTCTACCGGAAACAGCTCCAAATTTGCCCCTTCCACCACAACCAGTAATAACTCGTTGTGGCATTTGGATAGTGATTGTAAATTTATTAAGCAAAGTACTTTGATCAGTTCGCGGAAATGTTTTCTAAGCTCTACTCCACTGACTCTTCAACTGTGCGCATATGTCAATCTTTAATAAAGGATAATGATTTGCGAAATCAAATGATTTATATATCAGCAAACTTTGGCTTCTTACAGAAGTTGTCAAAAAAAAAAAGGGAAACAAAACAATAATCCTTGGTTTCTCAAGTAAAAATTGTTAGATGCTTTTAAAAAAAATTTTGATATTCCTAGAGATGTGGCAGTAACAGTTAATACAAAATTTAAATCGGTTTTATGCAAATATAAGGGCGTTTCTCAGTTTTTTCCGCTACTAGGAAATCATCTTAACCATGCCACAAAAACTGTAAAAACTGTCTCATATTTGTCACCACAGATTCAAAATGAATTCATTCATCTTCTGGCATCTACATTTCGAAATCAACTAAAAAACGATATCAAAAGAAATAAGTATTATGGACTTTTGTTTGATTCAATTCCTGCTATCTCTCATCGAGAACAAATATTCCAAGTCGTTAGTTATGTAGATATTGATTTTATTAATAAGAAATCAAAAAATCATTTTCGGGTTTTATTGAATTACTTGCTAAAGATGCAACATCGATCGAAAATACAATGTTAGATAAATTAAATTCAGATGAACTTTCATTAACAAACTGCAGATCACAATGTTACGATAATGCTGACGTGATGGCACGTCACAGACCTGGCATTCAGCAGAATAATGAAAAAAATCATAAAGCAGTATTCGTAAATTGTGATAACCCTTCATCGAATTTAGTAGGAGTTACCGCAGCTAAACAATATCCAATCTTTGTGACATGTTTTGGAATAAATGAAAACATATATCTCTTTTTCCCACGCCCATATTTACGATGGGAATTATTAAAAAATACTTTAACAAAAACTGTCGAACGTGAATCTGAAACACGATGGAGCGGTTAGCGTTATCATCGCACAGTGGCGCCATTTGAGTTTTTTCGTTGCAAAAATCATATCTTTTGAACCGAATAACATAATTGAACAGTTTAAACAGCATATGATAGATAACTGTTTAGCCTATGAAATGAGCGTTTGGAAAGGGTGCTACGCTTTGTAGGGGCCTACTTATGGGTTATCAAAGTTAAAATTTGTAGAAAAATCAATTTTATGGTAACTAAAAAAATTATTTTTACATTTTTAGATTGTTTTTATTTTTTCTTTAGGGTTTTATGTTTTAAATTATTACCCAACAAATTACCCAAAATTACTTGCTTTTTAAATTTATTTTTTCAATTTTCTGAAAATATTCATCACAAATCGTAAGAGAAGGTATATCTAAAAGACTAATCATTTCTAAACTATAATTATTTTCTAACTCTATTCGTGACTTCACATGCCGCAGGGAAGAAATAAGTGGATCGGAAGATGCTGCCAACATGTTGAAGAGGTCCCCATTTTGCCTTACCCTTGATGCTTTGAATATGTTCTGCAATCTATATTTTTTATAAATTTGTTAGGAGACTCCTGTGCTTCTTCAGAAAGCTCTCCAATTGGCAAAGACTGGTACTCAATTATATCTTGCGCCAATATTTTATGGACGGTCGGGGTCAACTTCTTCTGTGGATACATTTCTGCTAAAAGAGATGCAGTTTTCGATCCATATTATCCATATTTTGTAGAATTGACATTTTCTTTGCAGTTTAGAACATTCAAGATCGTTCCCAATCTTTTCACGATTTGATTGTCATCACTGGAATTGATTCTAGTTACTGCCTCATCATTTTCAAAAAATCTCCTAGAAGTGTTTCCATCGTTTGAGTTAGCCTATCCGTGCTTGGGACAGTCTACTTTTATTCCAACTTGTTTAAAAAAAGCATCCTGTATTTGCTTCTTTCTAATCTTTTCCTTATCCTTTATTGATCTATTTTCATCGAAGTTTTCCTCCTCTTGTGGTAGGGTATACGCCAGTTTTAGCAAGAAATCTATACACCTTATCCTTGCGTGCAATGGTGACATTCCATATTCGTAATTCTCCTCGTTTGTAGAATCGTCATGGTCAGGTGGAACTCGTAGTTGCATTCACTATATTTTCCTTCTCCAATTTGCAGCTTTGTAGGCTTAATCTTGCTTATTTGTTCTTCAATGTCCTTCACCGTGGTCCTTATGAGTTCTGCCGATTCCCTTGCAAACTGAAACATTATTGGTCGGCAATAATGCACTGATGACGGACGTGGATTTTTCCAGTGTAAACATCAGATTTTAGCCGCAAAGGAACAACAGATGCCATAAACATATTTCCGTCCGATATTGTAGCGTCATCGGAAGATATCCTTTGCTTATAAACGCTTTGTCCGGATGATCCATCGCAGCCCCATTTGCTGATCAATGTCAGTTTCTCAGGAAGAATTTTCACCTCATTTTCAGGAAGACTCTCCAACAACCGTTTTGCTGTATGGCCCATGAGATCCTGCAGATTGGCTTTTACAGAGACTTCCGTAAACTCCGTATGCAGTGGTCGTGAATTTATTTTGGCTTGCGTAATATGCTTGTATCCTGGTAAAACGTCAGCCACGTATCGCATCAAGGATGCCCGTAGTATCTCATATTTTTCTTTGGAAAGTTGTAAGTCCATAAACAAGGCCAAGGCTTCTTCGGAACCATACTTTTTAATGTGTGCGTTCGTGGGCGTGGGAATGCTTCCTTAATCCTTTTTAGTCGCATTGGGCTTGCATCAGCAACATATTTTGTAATCTGCGACCTAACTCTTTCACTATCCTTTGTATATTTAATAGACAGCGCGTCCGATAAATGCTTCGTGGTCAAGTCATTGGTGGCATCGCCAAGTTTTCTCTTTCTTGTGAAAATTGAACACTCCTCAATACTTTTTTTTGGCCTTCCTCTTGTTCCTCTGGTTGATGTGGTGAGTTTATCTATTGCCAATATATCCAGGATGGTGTCTTCATTAAGCCAGTCCTCGTATTTGGAGTTGATGTTCTGAATAGTTCGATTACATTTCACCCATTTTGCCTTAATATTTGCATATATCAGATAAAAATTATTTTTTTATAATTTCGCTTCTCTCAATATTTCCGTTCTTCTAAAGCAGCTTCCGTGAAAAACTTTGGTGTGGTTGACCTTCTAAACAGTTCAAATAATTTTAAATTGTTCGACGCCATATTTTCAGTACTTAAATTGTTTAACGCCATGGTTTCAGTACTTGTTGCGCCAACTTTCAAACGTAGACCAATACAGGCATTATGCTTATTTTGCAATATATAGGCTTATGCTACCATGCCTAAAAATGTACCTGTTCCCTGCATACATATGGGTTTAGGCTGAATTATGCAATTTTGATATTATGCTCGTGTCTAAATAAGATTTGTGCCTAGCTGGAGGGACCATAAGTCAATATTGTTCTTGACCAAAGTATTCCAAAGTAATTTTTAAGTGAGGTGCGTACCTGCGAATTTCAATGAGTAGTTTTTTGTGCATCCTGTGTCTGTAACAGAATATTGGGAGTAGACTTTGACAGAGGCTCACAGGTAGACAACCGATTTAAAATTCAATTTTCAAACTATTAGATCAAACTATTGTCAGTCAAAACAGGTAAGGGATGCACGCCATACAATTTCTGCAACCATGTCTTTTTAACCTTTTTTACCTCTAGAAGCCAAACGGGCACGTACGGGCAGATAAAACCTTTTGAATTATGTAAAGAAATAATCAGAGAACATGTTTTGCAAATATGGCAAATATAGAAAATATAGATTTTTTTTATTTTCCGTCAAAGTTGAAAAATAGTGAAAAACGGATAGTTTTTAAATAGTGATTTACCAGGAGAAACACAAAGCAAGCAGTTAATTTTTTTTTTATCATTATACATTTAATAAATACATCAATCAATACAAACAAAAAATAAGGCGATTTGTTACCTATTTTTCGTGATATTACACCTGAAATCGCAACAAATTGACAAAAAATTGTGTGTTTTTTTGAAAAGCGAAAGTCGGTCAACTTTGAACGGTTATATCTTCTAAACTAAAAATGTGATATTATTAAGAGTAGCGTATTTGAAATCGTTTTCTATAACATGGGTTTATTCAAAACTTCGTCGGCGCACATGAAAATCTTGATTTTTGCAACCTCGTTTGCTCTACGGGCGCCACTGTGCGTCGATGGGCTAGAGAATATAGTAGAACTATTGGAAAACTTAGCAGGGAACACTACCACTACAAGTGACACCTGTTGTGAAGCTACAATTCTGTTGCAAAATATACTAACTTTTAATTTCATAACTTTAATTCATTTCTGATATTATATCTTAAGAAGGATTATTCGTCTGCAGCTTAGATTACAAGATCATAGAATAAATTTTAGGGAAGCGTTCCATGATCTTGAATCATTAGCGACTGCACTGGCCAAAATTTGAGACAAGCTCTGTGAAGAGGTAATCGATGTCTCTTTGTGAAAAATGGGATATTGATACATCAATTCTTGGAAGAAGACGTTGCAAAATGCCTGGAGAGTTGGCTAGAGATCTTTGTCTTTCCGTAGAAACTGAAATTTCTCGCGTTATGAAAAGTGATCTTCATCGTCTCCAACAAAAAATATATACACGATTTACATGATTAAGTGATCTTAATTTAAAATTTGGATTTATTAAACAATGGTGATAATGACCTTGAAAAAAATTTTAAAAATTTTGGGTGAATTTTATAATACAGGTTTCAATGGAAAAATGTGACTGCAAAATGTTACTCCGCAGTAGAAAAGAAATTGAATCTAAAACTCCATTAGAATTTCTTACTTTTATAATCTCGTATGGAAAAGATGTTTTTCCAAAGCTGCGAGTGGCACTTCAAATTCTCCTGACTATCTCAGTATCAATTGCTAGCTGCGAACGTTCATTCAGCAAATTAAAATTAATTTTGACATATATACGATCAACGATGGGACAAGACGTTTAAGTGACCTAGCATTTTTAAGTGTGGAAAGAGAAAAATTTTAAATAATCAACTTTGATGATATTATTGAAAAATTTACTTCATCAAAAGCAAGGAAAATTTATACATAGTAATTGTTTTATTAATGTATTATAATCATATTATTATTAAGTACTAGCGGATTCCACCGCTCGAAATTCGAGTGCAATTTCTAGCAACTTTATTTTTCAACTTAGCCAATTCCCAAACCAACACTTTTATTGTTTATTATTATTGTGAATGAAGATAAAAAACTCATTAACAAATACATTAACAAATTTAGTAATACATAGCATATGTACAATTTTATGTGTTAGTAGCAACTTTAAATGCAATTTTCTCAAAATAAAGTAAAAAATTTAAAAATCTGTAAATCTGGAAAAGAGCCAAAAAGAAATACCTTTCAAATAATATACGTTTAGTCAAAATCGGGATGAAACAGTAGAACATCGGCTATAAGAAACCGCCTAGCCTATTAATATTATAGATATGTATCTCTTTAGAGCTAATAAATATTTACTTTTATATTGTTTTAAAACTGCGTGTTTTTTAAATATTTCTTTATAAATATGTAAAATAAATAATAAAGCCTTGCTTGAGCCTATGACTTTTAGTTTACTTTATTTGTGAGTATATTTTCGATATAATATTATGGTTTTCGAAAGTGGTGGGGGTGCTAGAAATGTATTGTGCCCCGGGCGCGAGTTAAGCTCGCAACGCCACTGGCTTTTCTGTTGTAACCGGTATTGCAGATATTTTGAATGCAGGACCACTTTAAAAACCAACCAATTCTGAACAATAACATCTGAAGAAGTTGAACGTATTTTTTCGATGTATAAGAATTTGTTGTCTCCAAACAGACAAAGTTTTCTTTTTGAAAACTTATCCCAACAATTTTTAATCCATTGTAACAACGCACTTAATGAATAAAAGTAAAAAATATAAGTGCTTTTTTTAATACTAATTTTTTTAATTCGAGCATTTTTTGGTTGGCCTACTTATAACTTATCGATGGTATCTTTTAATTTTGTACATTGGAAACATGTAAAGTTTTTTCTAAAACCTCATCTGATGTGTAAATTTTAAACGACATAATATTTATTTAAATGAAACTGAGAAAATTAATGCCGGTTTAGACTGACGTTATAAGATATTCTATATCACGAGTTTTGAGAAATGGTCTTAGATCTAACTTTGCTAGTACATAATTGAAATAAACCAAGTTTTAGTGGGACTATTGTTAATTTGCGCCCTAAAGATATGAAAAAGTTCATATTGAATCCCATTTTTCTATGGGGATCAGACTAAAAAATGGGCAATATTTAGTAAAGTTACTTATTTTATTCAAAAACATATTGTTATTTGATATATTTGAGAGAATATCGGAAAGCAGCTTTATATGGGAATTTAGACTAAAAATGGTCCTACTGTAATTATTTTTAGACCATTTATATATTTGTGCAATAAAAACACATAACCTAAGTTTGACCAATATCTATATGATAATATGGCTCTTACGACAATCTTAGTCGGTTTCATAAGAGTTATTTGTATGGGAGATAGGTCTGAAGATGCATCAATTTCAGTAGCGTTCGTCCCATGTAATTTAAAAACTTAAATAAAAAATTTCATCAAACTATATTTAAGTACAAAGCTTACATGGAGAGCCAGACGGACGGATAATGGATATAAAAAACGGATATAAAACAAATTTGTTGCCATTCAATAATTTTTGTTGTTGAAATTTTTCACTCTCTTTTCTATGTCTGACTTCTCGAAAAGTCAAAAAATAACTTTTATTTTGTGAATTTTATGATAAAAGGTGTAAATGTTATACTCCCTGATTATAACCATAACCATCAATGTTAATGTAACTAAAATAATGTTATGATTGAATTCCTTAGAAGTTCTGGACATACGGATGTTTCAATTATATTTTCCTTATAAAGTAAAAATTATTTCTGTTTGTCTATTGTTGGTTGTCCACTGTCACATTTCTTATTGTTAACCAACAATTGACAGTTTGTTATTAAATATTTTCTTTACTTTTTTTGTAATGTATCTAAAGAAAACATGACATTTAAAGGCAATAAGAAAAAAAATTATAAAAAAATAAGACCGTAGTATTTAATATTATTTTAAAATTTTAAACTATGTATATTATATAAAAGAAAATGCTAAATATTTTTATGGAAGTCTGTATGCCCTTAAACTATAATATGTTAAAAACATAACATTTTCGAAACATTCCCTTCACATAATTTATTTTCTTGTAAAAAATGGAGATTCATATTATACATATATATAACGTTGTACATTGCGATGAAGTGTATAGCAATCTCTGCATTAATTTTATATTAAGGTTCAACTTTAATGGCATGACATTTATCAAACCCAACGCCCATCCGTCTTTTTGTTGTACAATGTATGTAGTGTATGGGTACCAATTTTTTTTTATTTTGGCCACAAAATACACCAACATCATTATGAACAATTAAGAAAGTTATATTCGGTCTACACCGACTATACGATGAATTACAATTGATCGATCATTACTGAAAATAATAAATCAAATAAAATTTTCTGAAGTACAATTGAGGTCATAGACAAAAGCAATTTGTTGCGTGACGATATACAAAATTTATACATGATGCTACAGATAGACTGATCATATAGAAATTTAATGACTTTGCGCCGATGTTTGCAACTACCAAAAATATTTGTCCTAGACCCATCTTTTATTATACTGATTGACTCGAAATCACTTTCTGAGTCGATTTAACGATGTCCATCCGGCAGTCGTCTGTCTTGTAAGGTTTTTTTTTTTAATTTTCATTGAAATCTAGGGCGCATTGAACTTATTTGGATGATTTTAAATAGGAGCCTGCTCAAGATGTTAGTTCAGCTGACCTACTGAGGGCTATACGGCGATTTCCACAGACAGGAGAACATAGCTATATCAACTCACTTTTTGTTTGTCTGTCTGTCCGCTCGTCAACTTTGTAATCAAACTATAGGTCGCAAATATGAATCTATTTTAATGAAATTTGGTATATGATTTTCTATCGACCACGGTACGAACTCTATTGAAATTGGTGAAAAGCGGTGCATGCTCAGACCTAGTCCCCAAACAAATGACCCCTAACAGATCGACTTAAATCGCCATAAGATCAAAATTATCATATAGATCTCGTTAGAAATTGGGTTTGTGTGTGTTTTTAAAATCCGCTAATCAATAGTCAAAAAATAAACCCTATAGGACAGTTCTTAGTCATAGCCCCCATATAAAGCTGCTTTCCAATCTTCACTTAAACCTATCAATAACAAAAATATTGCACAAATTTTTCTCAAAGTTGGTTGGTATATGTTCCTTGCAAAAAAGAAATGATTTTAACATATATGGTCAGGATCGATCCATTTTTCGACCTAGTCTCTATGGACTTTCTCGGATATGCATTCAAAAAATCAATATTTTCTGTACCCAAGTAGTTCAACCTACGACGGGTATCACATAGTCGGTCTAAACTGACTATAATTTTCTGTTTATATTTACAATTTTTATTTTTTTTTTCTATGTTGAAGTGAGTTAATTTTAGTAGAACTTTCTGATGGAATTTTATAATTAGCACAACATTAATTTAAAATTTTTGGTTTTTATTTAATATGTTCACAAATGATAGCACATTTGGTAATCTATGGAGCAATATTCTATAAAATTTTAACTATGCATGAAATAATTATAATCTCTTTATGGACATATACATATATGTGACCTTCTCCGAGAAAAGGGACCAAGTGTGTGAAAATTAAGTGTTGAGAAAAAAACGTATTTAAAGTTTCTACACCCTTTTAGGTGGCAGAATCTACCGTTTTTGACACAACCCGTTTTTTGACACACTAGGTCTCTTTTCTCGGAGAAGGTCACATATGTTATCTCTCCAAAATAAACTTATATTAAACAAAAATTCGATTAATTTGAAATACCGTTATTAATACCTCTTACATCGCAATACATAGCATATTAAAACGTTCAAATTGTATAGCGCAAATGCAAAAAAGTCCTTGTTTGACAAAACAAAAAGAACCGTTTTAATACAACATATTTTATTTAATTGTATTAAGAACATTAGTGAAAAACAAAATGCCACTGGGAAATGTACATAGTCAACTCAATAAAGTTGAAGTTTTGCACATTGCCAGAAAATGGAGCATCAAAAGTAGAAACTGTATTTCAAATATGCAGAAGTTTATAATCATTGTTTATAAGTATTTGGCCAAAATTAAATCAGTAACAGAAAAAAACTTGAATGAATGCGAGCGCCGGCTTTTTTTGAATACAACACTAAAAGCTGTACCCAACTTGCTGGATGCGTTTCCAACAAAGTGTGTAAAATGATGGAAATGTCCTCAAACAATGAAATGTCTTTTGAAATGTCATATTAATGCACGGCAATTGTAGTTACTGACGTGATGTGCGAAAAGAACCCCAATGTTTCTCTGGAAGTAACTTTCGTGTCGGTTCTATTATGATTTGGGGTGCACATACTGAAGAGAGTTGTCTGAAGTTCAAAATCATGTCAACCAAAATGAACAGTGATAAATGTTGTGAATAACCCCCATGCAGTTTGTTGCCATTTTTGCATGTAAATATGGAAAAAATTATATTTTTCAGCAAGACAATACAGCCTGTCATTTTATAAAAATTAAAAAAACCATACAATATAAATACAATAAAATTTATAAACTAAATTGAAATGTTGAACTTACAACAATGACATTACGTCGTCTGTCGGAGGTTCGACTTGAGTGTTTTCTTTAAATATAAAAATGAAATTAAAATTTTTCAAATTTTTCAAATCAGCGGAATTGCATTTAATATTAACTTCTTATATGATAAAGCATTGATAATAAAAGTTACTAAATTAATCCAGTTTTCATTTATGGTTTCATTCTCCGCTAAAACCACTTTTCCAAAAACCGTTTCCTATATTCTCTTAAAATCGGACATCTTCACAAAAAGTGTGTTACATTTTCAACTTCATTTAGATAACATAACGAACATGTATTTATACCCTATACCACTATGTGGTTTGGGTATAATGACTTTGTGCTGCTGTTTGTAACAACCAAAAATATTTGACCTAGACCCATCTTTAATTATAGCGATCGAATCAGAATCACCATTCGATTTAACGATGTCCGTCCGTCCGTCTGTGTGTCCATGTAAAGCTGGTAATCAAACTGCAGGTCGCAAATATAAATATATTTTGACGAAATTTGGTATTTGATCTTTTATTGGCCATAGGATGAACGCTATTGAAATTGGTGAGAATCGGTCCATGGTCAGACCTAGCCCCCATACAAATGACCCCTATGAAATCAACATATATTGCCATAAGATCCAAATTATCGTACAAATCCTAGTCAAATTGGGTTTGTTTGTATATATTACATCCATTAATCAGTAGTCCAAAAATGATCCCTATTGGACAACTCTTAGTCATAGGCCCCATATAGAGCTGCTTCCCGATCTTCACTTAAATCTATCAAAAAACAAAAATATTGCACTGATTCTTCTCAAATTTTGTTTGTATATATTTTTGCAAAATACAAGAGCCTTTACCAAACATGGTCAGGATCGGTCCATTTTTGGGCCTAGTCCCCATATAGATATAGCATCCGATATGAACTTTTTCATATCTGCAGCCGAAAAAATTAATAAAATTCCCACTCAAATTTGGTTTATGCTTATTTTCTATATCAGGTTTGTTGGGCCTGAGAGATAGGGTCTCTAAACGCATGGTATAGGGTATCGTATAGTCGGTCTAGACCGACTATAATTTTCTGACTTGTTTTAGAGTTGTTTCTGTTAAAAGAATTGCCATTCAAAACGATAAGACCAAATCTTGTTTTGAATATCCATGATATTTCGCTTCTTCCATACATTTCTTTAAAATATGTTTTGCCAAAGTTGTTGTCGTTCGACTTCTAGATTATTGTATTACTTTGCAAGGACTTTATTCACATTTTTTTGGTGGTTATGATTTCTAATCTGGCTTAACAAACTAGCAAAACCATCAAACCAGAGATTTATATTAAAGTTTTCTATCGTCCTCTCTATCCCATATTGTCTACCTACAGCATTTAGATCTTTAGCCCAATATGCATTTCTTTCTAGAGTTTTCATAGAAAATTTATTTGGGAGTCTGTTATTTTATTATTCAAAAAATGTCTTATTTAGGTATCTCAAATGCAAATCAAGCGTATACAAATGACTACTATCCAAACCGGTTAATAGCATTATACAGTAGGTTGTGCAGTCTGGTAACTTCAAAATTTTTTTAATAAAAAAATATCTGCAATATGTCAACTTTTTTAAAGAGTGACCCTCCCCATATTTGTGCTGCATAGCTCTGGATGGCTATACAAATAGCTTGAAATAGCCTCCACTTTGCTTCCAGAGATATATGGGTTTTACATAATTATGTATTCCAGGTTGCCATTATACTATTCTTGGCTGAATTGTTTTTCGTTTCTCAAGGTTATTTAAAACTTTGGTGTTAGCAAGACTCCAAGGTAGCAGTACCCATTTATCATTACAATTTAGTTTCCACGATAAGTCTATTTATCGTTCCTGGACAATCTACCTCCACGTTTAAATAGCATGATGGCAGATTTTCTAAGATTTACTTCCATACCCCAGGTATTGACAGTATAATTCAAAATTATTTATAATTTTTTGTAATACGGCTGTATCATCGGTTAGTATATCTATATCATCTGCATATAAAAGTAATCTGATATTCAACTCATCCACATATGCCAACCTCCAAGACAGTCATGAAGGTCATTCAAATATATAGCAAACAATAACGGTGACATTAAACAGCCTTGTTTTACTCCTGAGTGAGTACAGAATTTTTCTGAAAAGATATCTCCAGTGCAGACAGCTGAGGTTGTATTTGCGTACAATTTTTCAATAAAATTGACCAGCTTCAAAGAAATTCCAAAATGACGAAGTTTATTCATTAAGAGCTTTCTACGAAAAATGCATACACTTTTTTCTTCCCCTGTAATTTAAGGTGTATTATTGAAGTGAGATTATATATATTATCAGTCGTTGAATAGCTTTTCCGAAACCCAGCCTGGTATTCTGTAAGCATGTTGTTGATTTCAACCCATTTTGACAATCCATCATAATTTTTGCAGCGCAGTTTATAAAAGAAGTAAAATATTACTTCAAATATTTTATCCATATTGTTGCTGTTGTATGTATTGCTAAAAGCTTTGGCCAATTCTTCTAAAAACTCAGTAGTGGCATTATATTAAAATTCATAGGGTATCCCATCAATGCCTGGTGCTTTATTGGCTTTAACTTTGGTTAACATCGATCGCATTTCATTTACTGTTATACATTTAACAGGCTCATGGATTTGTACTAACTTTGCTATATAATATATACTAGCAGAGTCCAGCCCTCGAAACTCAAGCGCAAAATCTAGGAAATTTTATATTTTCATTAAATAAAGACCCTAAAAGTATGCTTATCAATTATAGCCAATTCACAAATCAACACAAAAAAGAAACTCATTTTTATTACATACACATTAACAAATTTAATAAACACACACATAGCATTGTATAATTTTATGTATGTATTAGTAGCAACTTTAAATGCAATTTACTCAAAATAAAGGAAAAAATTTAAAAATCTGTAAATTTGCAAAACGGCTACAAAGAAATACCTTTAAATAATAGAATTCATCAAGATACATACTTGTTGATTTGTTTATAAATTCAAATTGAACAAACAGATGCATGTTATATTTGATTGCTTAACCATTGACCATTGTATAACACATTGAAATTTTTATTATCATTAAAAACAAGTCAAGTTCTCATAACTTTAGAATTCATCAAGGTATATACTTGTTGATTTGTTTTGACTTTTGTTAAATTTTGAGTTAAATATAAATTGATTTTATTTTTATAAATCATAAAATGATTTAAAATATATTTTTGCGTAATTCTAGTATAATTTTATGAAAGAAAAATTAAATTTTTGATAAGTCTTAATCTTTAAATAAATTGCGATTTTGTAAAGTTCAAAACAAAGAGTATTTCATTTTAAAGAGTTCTCGTAAACCTGAAGAGATAGAGAATTTCTTAACTTAAAAAAAGTACACTTTGGCCCCAAGGTCTTAAAAATGCAATTTGTTACTTAAAACTATTTCATTCTTTTCCTATAATATCGGATATCAAGGTAAATAGGACTCCGTATATGGATTGCAAAGGTACTTTCGCTCTAGCTGGGAGGTTGTCAATATCGTCGAATTGTGGGTTGTGTATGTAGCACTGTTCTGTAGACATTACCATGGAAAATGTACTGATGAGACAAGTGAACTTATTCGCAGTATCCGAGTTTCACTTCGTACTACCTACTTCTCTGGTAGATTATATCCGTGTGTAGTCTATTGTCCAGTTGACTACACAACGCACAGTAGGATCGCTTCATACATTTCTTGGCAAAAATTATAAGGAGCATTGCAATTTGGCCCAGAGCCTCTTATCAACTCAATTACGAGAAATTTGAAGTTTCACCAAAATTGACCACGCCCGAAAAGGTTTTTTCGCCCCAAATTTGTATTTCCTTACCAAAAGTCATGAAACTTGGCACAACTCGTCAGTGTTGTGAATTAGAGATATCTGGATATGGCCTATCGCCCATATAACTGAATACGAATTTTAGGACGCAATTTTTTATATCTTCATTCAAAGTCTTGTAACTAGACTCAAGTTATCAGTAAGATGAAGTAAAGTTGTTTGCTAAGTTTTACAGAAATATGCCATCCGCACCGCTCATATAATCCAAAAAAAAGTTTTTTATTTAAAAATTTTGTTTTTGAAACAAACTGAAAAAGCTTTGTAATTCGGATTAAAAGCTATAAGTAACAATATGTTTCCATGAAAAAAAAATAGCTGAAATAAGATAAACGATATAATGACTGATAAATATTTTTACGTGTATGCACATATAGACTTTAATTCATCCTCTATCATTTCTTTAACGACATCGTTTAGGTCCGAAAAAAAATTTTCATGAGGTCGACGTTTTATGCTACAAATGTAAGGATCTGACGATAAGGCGATGGAAAATATCAGTATTTGTTGTGACTTTCTGTAGAACATCTACACTTTCTATAACTTCGAGCTTTTTCAGGTTCTTTAAACACATGGGCCTAAAAGTATTCACAATTTTGTATCGTGTTTCTTTGAATTACTGAAATGAAATTTCGAGTGACATTTTTTTAATAGCATTTATAAAATTGTTTCACAGTATACAATATTATTCGAATTTCATTTACTAAATCAAAAGAATACACTCCCAACGAGAACACAAAGGTCGATAAAGCCCATCTTTTTTTTGTCCAAGAAAAACTAAAAACACTGAATTTTTGAGTGCTATCATAAAAATCTGAATATTTTTCAAACTATTAATGTCATCCAATTATTGCTTTTTTTAAATTAATATTGATATACTGTGTTTTTCAATTACACTTACATAAAATAGATATGGCAAAAAAAAAATTATCTACCCGAATCATTGAAATGCATGAAAATGTTAGGCAGATACTGCAGGGTTTCGTTTAGGTGACTTTGCCCCGTGATTTTGAACAAAACAAGAATTTCTAAAAAAAAAATTATATTGCGTTTCTCTGAACAACATAATTCTCTATAAAACTGCATCATTATACCCTATACCACTATGTGGTTTGGGTATAATGACTTTGTGCTGCTGTTTGTAACAACCAAAAATATTTGACCTAGACCCATCTTTAATTATACCGATCGAATCAGAATCACTTTCTGAGTTGATTTAACAATGTCCGTCCGTCCGTCCGTCCGTCTGTGTGTCCATGTAAAGCTTGTAATCAAACTGCAGGTCGCAAATATGAATATATTTTGATGAAATTTGGTATATAAGCCTTTATCGGCCATGGGATGAACGCTGTTGAAATTGATGAGAATCGGTCCATGTTCAGAGATAGCCCCCATACAAATTACCCATATGAAATCGACATAAATTGCCATAAGATCCAAATTGTCATATAGATCTTACTCAAATTGGGTTTGTATGCGTTCATTACATCCAATAATGAGTAGTCCAAAAATGATCCCTTTGACCCCATATAGAGCTGCTTCCCGATCTTCTGTTAAATCTATTAAAAAACAAAAATATTGCACTGATTCTTCTCAAATTTTGTTTGTATATATTTTTGCAAAATACAAGAGTCTTTACCAAACATGATCAGGATCGGTCCATTTTTGGACCTAGTCCCTTTATAGATATAGCATCCGATATGAACTTTTTCATATCTGCAGCCAAAAAAATTAATAAAAATCCCACTCAAATTTGGTTTTTGCTTATTTTCAATGTCCAGTTAGTGGGGCCTAAGAGATAGGGTTTCTAAACGCATGGTATAGGGTATCGTATAGTCGGTCTAGACCGACTATAATTTTCTTACTTGTTTGTGTTAGTGTTAGTGTTTTACTATGGCATATTATAAGTTTTATCTTATATTATGTACATTATTAACATTTTTATACCCTCCACTCCAGTGTGCAGAGGTTATGTATAAGTTTGTCATTCCGCTTGTAATAATTAGAAAAAAAATTATGGACCCCATAAGATATATATATTTGTGATCCTTATATCAACCGGAGTTGTTAATAGCGAAGTCCGTCTGTCCATCTGTCCGTCTGTGGAAATCACGATGACGGCATCAATCGGGCAGCTAGGGTGCTCGTTGATATAAAAAATGATTCACTAACATCCTGAGAAGTTTGCTATTTAAAATCGTCCAAATGAATGAAGAACTAAAAAAAGTCTTGAAAAAATATAATTTTCTATGTTGTTCTTGTCACGATCACGCCCTCAATAGGATAGCTAGGATCATCATTTTTAGTGGGAATGATTCCCCAAATTCATGGAAGGATCCCTATTTTGAAAATCATTAAAATCGGTGCAACAGGTCCAGGGAAATCTCTGAGAAAGTAAAATAAAATTAAAAATATGATATTTCTATATTATTCTTGTTGCTATTCTAAATGTTGTATTGTTGTCATAGCTGGACTTGTTGTTTTTGTGGTCTTTGTGGTAATAATATAACTAAAACTCACCCTTTGTACATTTTGTTACTCTGGTAGAAAAATTTAAAAGTTTCCATTGGTTGGCATCACTAAAAAAATTTATTAGATCATTTCTGTCACTGCCACGAGCCTGCCTGCAAAGTTTCAGATCGATTGGTTCACGGGAAAGCGGTTAAAATCGAACCAAAATTTTTTCGACAAGCAGACACTATGAGTTAATATAAAGGGATTAAAAATTCCCCAGCATCTAAAGCAAATAATGCTAAAATACCAGTTGTCAATAAAAAAAAACAATGTAAATTTAGCAAAAAAAAAAAAAAATTTATGTATTAATTTATTTAAAGAGAAAAACACAAAAATAACGTTTGATGTTGTATTTTTTGTGCGTAATATTTACATATACATACATACACATATTAAGTAATACAAATAATATACATATATTCTACATATGTATATCCATAATAACTGCATGTTAGAAATAAATCGGTATATTATTTTATTTACATAAAATTCTGCAATATTTTGTTGTGGGGAAAATACATTTCTTTTGCATTAACAGAGTGTCACTTCATTTTGTTCAGCGTGACTATGCCACAGTAGATGGCGCCACAATTTTTGTTCTAATTAGCTTTGCAATAGTTATTTATATATTAACATGAATGTCAATATTTTCGACTAGCTATCGTACAGAACAATGTTAAGAGTATACACGGGCTGGTCTTTTATTTCATACGTTTTTTCATTATTCTTTTACAAATATGAACATAAGTTTGGCATATTAACTTTCTGTTGTCTTCACAAAATAGAGTTACCAAGTTCATCAATGAGTTTTTTGCTTTCAAAACGGTTCTACCTAGTTATATAGAATTATTATTCTGCTTTACCTACAAAATATCAGCGATTACACCTAATTTTTAAAAATTGTTTATAATTACTAAAGCATTATTATTCACATAAATAAAAAATTGCACTTTTTAAATTTTCCATTCAAATTTTGGAAAATATCAATTCTAAAAACTGAAATTCAAATTTCAAATTATAAATTAGAAAATATTAATTGAATATCAGAAAATCATATAAAAACGTCGGAAATAATAATTTTAAATTTAGAAGACATCAGTTGCATTTTTAATATATAAATTTTATTCGTTAAACACAAATTGAAATTAAAAAAAAAAAAAAACACCAAATATGTTTACATTTAAAAAATGTTTACATCTAAAAAAACATTGGCATTGGCATAATGGCTTTTCAGTAACTTCTTTTAACGATAGTCGAATCGTTAAAAAAGGAAATAGCAAAATTATCAGTAAAATTTTTGAACGATATTCGCTATTGTTAAAGTCAGCTGTTGTTGTTATCTAAACGACAACCATTCTTGTGTTGTTTATTCAATCGATAAAAACTTAAATTTTTAGGTTGAAATAAATAAAAATCATAAAATAGTGAAAATATTTTGCTTTTATTAAAAAACTTTTTTATATAAATAAAAAAATTAAATAGCATATTCAATTCATTATTTCATTTTTAAATAAATAAACAGAAATATTAGTAAAAAATAAAGATATTAAACATAAACATAAAATAAAATCATCCTGTCAAACACGAAGTAATTTGTTTTTTCTATTCTTCTTTGTGTTTTTCGCTTATTTTGACAGAGATGCCACTCGTCTACAATTTAAATAAATAGAAAAATAGATTGGTCGACTGTCGTAAAGATGTATGTACTTAGTGAATCACTTAATCCTTAGTGCAAACAACAATAGCTGTCGATATATTTTGCGATTGTCGGATCGTTGCAATTTACAGAATCGGACTACAGAAAATATTAATTTAAATTCAATGAATTTTAGAAAACCTCAAATGATACTTAAGAATTGCGAACATAAAAATTGTAACATAAATAAACGCAATTTGATGAGAATGTTATTTATATAAAAATTTCTTAATTTTTTTGGATGAAAATTTGAAGTTTTTCAGAAAATAAAGATAACAAATTATTTTATTTAAAATGCTTGGGACATTTGATTCTTTGCGTTTGGCATCCCTAATTTAATTATTTATTATTATAAATTTATTCTCTATGTTTACCAAATATGGCAATATTTTAATAAAAAAGTTGAGAGAGCTTTTTTTTTGGTTATTATTTTGTTACCCCATCCGACCTATATGGCCGCAATGAAGAAATATTTGGCCAGTTAAAATAAACTATACAGCCATCTCCAATTAGCACGATTTAATGCCACCCATTACCTATGCAATGGAGGTTAGGGCGAGCTATTTAATTAGCAAAAACTAAATTAAACGAGAAGTTTTGTCATATATCCGGAAACGCATGCATATAGGTATATAACATAAATGCATGTCGATCAGCAACCACGATGACCAAAAAGCAAACACCGAAATAAATCCGAAATAATAGACCAACCAACCCAAAGAATTTGCTGAAATAATTTGGTATTAAGTTTAACAAATTGTTTACTTTTTCCAATATTTTGTTTATATTTATTATCAATACTCAAACCGAGGTGGAGTGCATCAAAGACTCGGCACAGCCGAATTTAACACTCTTACTTGTTTTATCATGCTATTGCCTATACGGTAGGTCTAAAACAGTCTTCTAACCTAGTTTGTTTCGTCTAATAAAGATACAGCTAAGGTATTATAATGATCACCAAGTCAATCTATGTATCGAGAACTGAACCTATTTATTTCATCTTTAACCCAACCATGGAGCATCTGCTATACATCGGAGTGTTTTGTTTTGATACCGTTGCAATATCTCTACGTTCGAGTTACTTGAAGTTCCCCATAGTTGAATGCCGTATGTCCATAGTGGCTTCAAAGTAGACTTATACAATCTAACCTTGTTTTCAAGACTTAGGTCTGACTTTGGTCTTAATAACCAGTACATCCTTTTGGTTTTTATATTTAGATGTTGTTGTTTTGCTTTAATGTGTTTTTGCCACGTTAATCTGCTATCCAGATGCATTCTTAATATTTTACACTATTATTTTTTGGAATTTCAGTACCATTTATATATAGTGAAGGGCATTCTTTTCTTCGAAGTGCAAATGTTACATGATTTGATTTGTCTGTATTGATACAAATCTTCCATTTTGTGAGAAATTGTTGAAGAAGGTTTAATTCCCTTTGGACTAAGAATGAGGCTTCCGTCGGTGATTCATTTTATGATAATATAGCAGTATCATTTTTGTAGGTGGCTATTGTTACATTATCCGTTGCGGGCATATCTGAAGTGTAAATAGTATACAACACTGAATCTAACACACTACCCTGTGGTACACCAGCATTAACACGGCATATATTGGAACATTTGTCACTAAATTTTACATAGAATCTTCGTTCTTCTATATATGATTTGAAAAACAAATAAAATGGAGTTGGCAAAAATTTGTTAAGCTTATACAAAAGCCCTTCGTACCATACCCGGTCAAATGCTTGTTTTACGTCTAAAAACACCGCGGAGCAATACATTTTTCTTTCGAAAGCGTCTGATATAAAATTTACAATACGATGGCATTATTCCGGGGTTCGATGCTTGTGACGAAAGCCAAATGATGATCGGGTATGATATTTTGTTTTTCTAAAACAGGTAATAATCTCTGCGAAAAACATCTTTCAAAGATTTTAGGAAAAATTGGCAACAAGCTAATTGGCCTATATGATGAGACATCATTTACTGGTTTATTGGGCTTAGGAATCATAAAAAGTATGATAAAAGTATGGTAATCATAGAAAGTATGATAATCTTGTGATAGAGTTATAGATCAGAGTTAGAAATAGTATGAATTTGTTTGCGAGCGACTTTGCTACTTTTTAATATATTTTATCATATCCTGGAGATTTAGACTTATTGAGCCTTGATATTTCATTTCGAACTTCTGTGTGTGAAAAGGATTTTATTGGAAAATCCATTTGGCAAAGAGTTTCTAAGAAGTTTAGTATATTACTCCCATCGGTAGAATTTGTGAGTGGAAATGATTTAAAAGTCTGTTGTAAGTGGTGAGAAAATAATTCAGCTTTACTTTTATCATTTCTGCACCATATTCCGTTTGTTCCTTTAATTGGAATATTTCGTTTATTGGATTTCTTGAGGTACTTTGTCACTTTCCATAAACTATATTCAGATTTATTTGATAACTCTTCATTATTTAATTCCTTTATACGCCTTTTGAGATGATTTGATGCCACGTTGTAATTAGTTTTATCTCTCGGATTTCTAGTCGATTGCTATATTCTTCTCAGTCTTCTTTTATTTCTTATTAAATCCCTTATTTCTGCCGATATTACAACTTTACTTCCGTTTTGCTGTGATATTTGTGAGGTAGATAACAATGCGGCTTCATGAATAAGGTTTGTTAAGGGTTGTTGATGGATGATAATGTAAACGATTTAATGGAATCTATGTTTGACGAAAATAACAGCTGAGATTATGATTGTGTTGTTTCTCTATTTGATGAAGATTTTAGTTACAAAAGTACAGAGCTATCTTCTTCAGAGGAACCAACTTCAAATATTCGATTTATTTTCCGTTGATATGTGAGTGAAATAAAACAGGACTCGCCAGAATTAAAAAATGTGTCTTGGCAAAAAGGTTACATTCAGATACTTGCAACCGATCTTCACTTTCGAGGTAATAATACCATACCGTAAGAACTAGCCAAATTAAAAACCCCCTATGAACTATTTATACCCTATACCACTATGTGGTTTGGGTATAATGACTTTGTGCTGCTGTTTGTAACAACCAAAAATATTTGACCTAGACCCATCTTTAATTATACCGATCGAATCAGAATCACTTTCTGAGTTGATTTAACAATGTCCGTCCGTCCGTCCGTCCGTCCGTCCGTCCGTCCGTCTGTGTGTCCATGTAAAGCTTGTAATCAAACTGCAGGTCGCAAATATGAATATATTTTGACGAAATTTGGTATATAAGCTTTTATCGGCCATGGAATGAACGCTATTGAAATTGGTGAGAATCGGTCCATGTTCAGACCTAGCCCCCATACAAATTACCCATATGAAATCGACATAAATTGCCATAAGATCCAAATTGTCATATAGATCTTACTCAAATTGGGTTTGTATGTGTTCATTACATCCACTAATGAGTAGTCCAAAAATGATCCCTTTGACCCCATATAGAGCTGCTTCCCGATCTTCACTTAAATCTATTAAAAAACAAAAATATTGCACTGATTATTCTCAAATTTTGTTTGTACATATTTTTGCAATATACAAGAGACTTTACCAAACATGATCAGGATCGGTCCATTTTTGGACCTAGTCCCTTTATAGATATAGCTCCGATATGAACTTTTTCATATCTGCAGCCAAAAAAATTAATAAAAATCCCACTCAAATTTGGTTTTTGCTTATTTTCAATGTCCAGTTAGTTGGGCCTAAGAGATAGGGTTTCTAAACGCATAGTATAGGGTATCGTATAGTCGGTCTAGACCGACTATAATTTTCTTACTTGTCTTTTTTTTAAATTTTTATTTACAATCTATTTTTACAATATTTAGTAAATATGATAATACGAAGAAATCTTAACGTACGTTTAAACTTCAGAAAGTTTAATAAACTAATAATAATTTTTTTTTCTTTTTTGTGTTAGTGTTAGTGTTTTACTATGGCATATTTACAAGTTTTATTTTATATTATGTACATTATTAACATTTTTATACCCTCCACTCCAGTGTGCAGAGGGTATGTATAAGTTTGTCATTCCGTTTGTAATAATTAGAAAACAAATTTTTGACCCCATAAAATATATATATTTGTAATCCTTATACCAACCGGAGTTGATATAGCGATGTCCGTCTGTCCAGCTGTCCGTCTGTGGAAATCACGATGACGACATCAATCGGGCAGCTAGGGTGCTCGTTGATATAAAAAATGATTCACTAATATCCTGAGAAGTTTGCTATTTAAAATCGTCCAAATCGGTCGATTAGGGCCCGAGATTTGAATGAAGAACTAAAAAAAGTCTTGAAAAAATATAATTTTCTATGTTGTTCTTGTCACGATCACGCCCTCAATAGGATAGCTAGGGTCATCATTTTTAGCGAGAATGATTCATCAAATTCATGGAAAGATCCCTATTTCGAAAATCATTAAAATCGTTGGAACAGGTCCAGGGAAATCTTTGAAAAAGTAAAAAAAAAAAATAAAAATATGATATTTCTATATTATTCTTGTTGTTATTCTAAATGTTGTATTGTTGTTATAGCTGGACTTGTGGTTTTTGTGGTCTCTGTGGTAAGAATATAATAAAAACTAACCCCTTGTACATTTTTTTTTTATCAACTCTGGTAGAAAAATTTAAAAGTTTCCATTGTTTTGGCATCACTAAAAAAATTTATTGCCACGAGCCTGCCTGCAAAGTTTCAGATCGATTGGGTCACGGGAAAGGGGTTAAAATCGACCCAAATTTTTTCGACAAGCAGACACTACGAGTTAATATAAAGGGAGTAAAAATTCACCAGCATCTAAAGCAAATAATGCTAAAATACCTAGTTGTCAATAAAAAAAAAACAATGTAAATTTAGCAAAAAAAAAATTTTATGTATTAATTTATTTAAAGAGGAAAACACAAAAATAACGTTTGATTTTTGTATTTTGTGCGTTGTATTTTTTGTGCGTAATATTTACATATACATACATACACATATTAAATAATACAAATAATATATATACATATATTCTATACATATACATATATACATATATACATATACATATATTATATTCAGCTACAGCAAACATGCTATTAGATATAATATTTGTTGGCGATAAAGGAAAAGTTTTACTCTATGATCAGATTTCAGCGTCCTGTTTTTCAAAGCACGACTTAATTTTTCTTACCTTTGATTTCCAGATCCAACTTATTATGAATGATGCCACATACTATGACTTTAAACATATGGATAATATTGTCATAGCTTTTGATTTAGCAAATATTGATTGGAATTCAATTTACTATATGCTATCTGCTGAAAGTCAGCTTAACTTCTTAGAAAACAAAATTGAACAAATTTTCAATAGGTCGGTTCCGTTGAAAGCTGTAAATACTAGTTTTAAATTAAAACCATGGTTTAATGGTAATATTAAATCTGCAATTGCTTGCAGAGATAGGGCTTATAGTCGTTGGAAACGTTTCAAAACTGATTCACTACATGAAGAATATTGTAACGCACGCAGAGAAGTAAACCGAGCTATTAAGAGTGCTAAATCAACATACTATTCATCTGTCTTCAACTCTGCAATTGGTTCCAAAAAAACATGGAAAAATATACGTGACATTGGTATTGGAAAACCAAGGATAGTAGATACAACGGAAATAGATGTAGAATTACTTAATGAAACTTTCACACGACTGCCTACAGTACCTTTAAATAGTAATTTTTTTAATCAACCTATCACTGAGCAGAGTCAACTATTTAGTTTTAATTGTGTAACACAAGATGATGTATCAAGGAGTTGCCTAGCTGTTAAGTCAAATGCTGTAGGATTTGATAATATTCACCCAAAGTTTTTAAAAGCTATTCTTCCTGTGTTGTTACCATATATCACATTCATATTCAACAATATCATAATTAAAAGTACTTTTCCTGCTAACTGGAAGTATGCTAAAATAATACCTACACCAAAATCCAGTAATGAGTACCGACCTATTTCTATATTACCATTTCTATCAAAATTATTTGAGAAGCTACTACATAAGCAAATGTACGATTACATAAATAGAAATGGCTTACTTACAAGCAGACAGTCAGGTTTTCGGCCTAAGCATAGTTGCGTAACTGCGCTTATTGATGTCACGGAGGAAATACGGAGTAATATTGATGCTGGTTTCATGTCATTTCTTGTTTTATTAGATCACTCTAAGCCATTTGACATGGTTGATCATGGAATTCTTTGTATGAAACTGCAAACTTTGGTTAAATTTTCTTTGTCGTCCACTCGATTAATTGCGTCCTACTTATTGGATCGTAAACAGTCAGTCTTTGCTAATAAAAAATATCACGACCACTGCCAATATCGAAAGGTGTTCCTCAAGGATCAATCCTTGGTCCTCTTCTTTTTACAGTATACGTCAACGATTTACCAGAGCAACTAATGTACAGCAGCGTTCATATCTATGCTGATGATGTTCAATTATATACATATATGTAATAACAACAAAAATATTGATGATTGCTTAAGTAAACTAAATGAGGATTTACACCGTGTTTTTATGTGGGCTTCATCCAATGGTCTTTGCTTGAATCCCAGCAAATCTAAGTGTCTGGTGATTAATCCAAAATCCAAGAAATCAACTTTTGAACCAGAAGTTATACTAAACAATCAAGCAATTGAGATTGTAAGAACTACAAAGAATCTTGGTATAATTTTTAATAATAATCTTACATGGACTGATCACATAAACACAGCTGCTGGAAAAACATATGCTATGCTATGAATTCTGTGGAAAACACAATACTTTACACCGGTTAAGATTCGGTTATTACTTGCAAAAACATATATAATGCCAACTTTGTTATACGGATGTGAAGTTTTTTCGAGCTGTGATTATACGAGTTACAATAAATTGGAGAAAGCTTATAACGCCATACTAAGGTATGTTTACGGCCTGAAGAAGTATGATCATATTACACCAGTTTCAAAAAAAATGTATGGAGTTAGTTTCAGTGATTTACTAAAAATACGTACCTTGACTTTATTACATAAAATTGTATATACCCGTGAACCTTCTTATCTTTTTAATAGAATATCGTTCACTCGATCTCGCATAACAAATGATTTAATACCAATTAGACATCGAACACAAACATCTGAATGGCAGTTTTTTATTAATTCAATTCGTCTTTGGAACTTGCTACCTTCAAACATCCAGTTCATAAGCAACGCAATGCAATTTAAAATGGCCCTCTTCAATTTCTATAATTAATTGGTTTTCTATTTTAAATCGCTTTTAAATAACTAATTTTTACATTAAACATTTTTATAATTATTTTATTTTGTTATTATATTTATACCCTATACCACTATGTGGTTTGGGTATAATGACTTTGTGCTGCTGTTTGTAACAACCAAAAATATTTGACCTAGACCCATCTTTAATTATACCGATCGAATCAGAATCACTTTCTAAGTTGATTTAACAATGTCCGTCCGTCCGTCCTTCTGTGTGTCCATGTAAAGCTTGTAATCAAACTGCAGGTCGGAAATATGAATATAATTTGATTGAATTTGGTACATAAACTTTTATCAGCCATGGGATGAACGCCATGTTCAGACCTAGCCCCCATACAAACTACCCATATGAAATCGACATAAATTGCCATAAGATCCAAATTGTCATATAGATCTTACTCAAATTGGGTTTGTATGCCTTCATTACATCCACTAATGAGTAGTCCAAAAATGCTCCCTTTGACCCCATATAGAGCTGCTTCCCGATCTTCACTTAAATCTATTAAAAACAAAAATATTGCACTGATTCTTCTCAAATTTTGTTTGTATATATTTTTGCAAAATACAAGAGACTTTACCAAACATGATCAGGATCGGTCCATTTTTGGACCTAGTCCCTTTATAGATATAGCATCCGATATGAACTTTTTCATATCTGCAGCCAAAAAAATTAATAAAAATCCCACTCAAATTTGGTTTTTGCTTATTTTCAATGTCCAGTTAGTTGGGCCTAAGAGATAGGGTTTCTAAACGCATGTATAGGGTATCGTATAGTCGGTCTAGACCGACTATAATTTTCTTACTTGTTTTTATTATTTTTAATTGTTATTATACACAATGTTAAATTTCCTTACTACTATGTACCTAGTACTAATCCTGTACTTTAATTATAAGATTTTATATCTTGTTGTATGGGAATTCGAAATAAATAAATAATAATAATAATAATAATAATAATAATAATTAAAATTTCAAATTATAAATTAGAAAATATTAATTGAATATCAGAAAATCATATCAAAACGTTGGAAATAATAATTTTAAATTTAGAAGACATCAATTGCATTTTTAATATATAAATTTTATTCGTTAAACACAAATTGAAATTCAAAAAAAAAAAAAAAAAACACCAAATATGTTTACATTTAAAAAATGTTTACATCTAAAAAAACATTGGCATTGGCATAATGGCTTTTCAGTAACTTCTTTTAACGATAGTCGAATCGTTAAAAAAGGAAATAGCAAAATTATCAGTAAAATTTTTAAACGATATTCGGTATTGTTAAAGTAAGTTGTTGTTGTTATCTAAACGACAATCATTTTTGTGTTGTTTATTCAATCGATAAAAACTAAAATTTTTAGGTTGAAATAAATAAAAATCATAAAATAGTGAAAATATTTTGCTTTTATTAAAAAACTTTTTTATATAAATAAAAAAATTAAATAGCATATTCAATTCATTATTTCATTTTTAAATAAATAAACAGAAATATTAGTAAAAAAATAAAGATATTAAACATAAACATAAAATAAAATCATCCTGTCAAACACGAAGTAATTTGTTTTTTCAATTCTTCTTTGTGTTTTTCGCTTATTTTGACAGAGATGCCACTCGTCTACAATTTAAATAAATAGAAAAATAGATTGGTCGACTGTCGTTAAGATGTATGTACTTAGTGAATCACTTAATCCTTAGTGCAAACAACAATAGCTGTTGATATAATTTGACATTTTCGGATCGTTGAAATATACAGAATCGGACTACAGAAAACATTAATTTAAATTCAATGAATTTTAGAAAACCTCAAATGATACTTAAAAATTGCGAACATAAAAATTGTTACATAAATAAACGCAATTTGATGAGAATGTTATTTATATATAAATTTTCATAATTTTTTTTGGATGAAAATTTGAAGTTTTTCAGAAAATAAAGATAACAAATTATTTTATTTAAAATGTTTGGGACATTTGGTTTTTTGCGTTTGGCATCCCTTAATTGAATATTTATTATTATAAATTTATTCTCTATGTTTACCAAATATGGCAATATTTTAATAAAAAAGTTGAGAGAGCTTTTTTTTTTTGGTTATTATTTTGTTACTCCATCCGACCTATATGGCCGCAATGAAGACATATTTGGCCAGTTAAAAGAAACTATACAGCCACCTCCAATTAGCACGATTTAATGCATATAGCCACCCTACACAACCATTACCTTTGCAATGGAGGTTAGGGCGATCTATTTAATTAGCAAAAACTAAATTAAACGAGAAGTTTTGTCATATAACCGGAAACGCATGCATATAGGTATATAACCTAAATCCATGCCGATCAGCAACCACGATGACCAAAAAGCAAACACCGAAATAAATCCGAAATAATAGAAAAGACGAAAACCAACCCAAAGAATTTGCTGAAATAATTTGGTATTAAGTTTAACAAATTGTTTACTTTTTCCAATATTTTGTTTATATTTATTATCAATACTCAAACCGAGGTGGAGTGCATCAAAGATTCGGCACAGCCGAATTTAACACTCTTACTTGTTTTATCATGCTATTGCCTATGCGGTAGGTCTAAAACAGTCTTCTAACCTAGTTTGTTTCGTCTAATAAAGATACAGCTAAGGTACTATAATGATCACCAATCAATGTATCGAGAACTAAACCTATTTATTTCATCTTTAACCCAACCATGGAGCATCTGCTATACATCGGAGTGTTTTGTTTTGATACCGTTGCAATATCTCTACGTTCGAGTTACTTGAGGTTGCGAGCATAGTTGAATGCCGTATGTCCATACTGGCTTCAAAATAGACTTATACAATCTAACCTTGTTTTCAAGACTTAGTTCTGACTTTGGTCTTAATAACCAGTACATCCTTTTGGTTTTTATATTTAGATGTTGTTGTTTTGCGTTAATGTGTTTTTGCCACGTTAATCTTCTATCCAGATGCATTCTTGATATTTTACGCTATTATTTTTTGGAATTTCAGTACCATTTATATATAGTGAAGGGCATTCTTCTCTTCGAAGTGTAAATGTTACATGATTTGGTTTGTCTGTATTGATACAAATCTTCCATTTTGTGAGCCATTGTTGAAGAAGGTTTAATTCCCTTTGGACTAAGAATGAGGCTTCCGTCGGTGATTCATTTGATGATAATATAGCAGTATCATTTTTGTAGGTGGCTATTGTTACATTATCCGTTACGGGCATATCTGAAGTGTAAATAGTATACAACAGTGCATCTAACACACTACCCTGTGGTACACCAGCATTAATACGGCATATATTGGAACATTCGTCACTGAATTTTACATAGAATGTTCGTTCCTCTATATATGATTTGAAAAACAAATAAAATGGAGTTGGCAAAAAATTGTTAAGCTTATACATACCCGGTCAAATGTTTGTTTTACGTCTAAAAACACCGCGGAGCAATACATTTTTCTTTCGAAAGCGTCTGATATAACATTTACTATACGATGGCATTATTCCGGGGTTCGATGCTTGTGACGAAAGCAAAATGATGATCGGGTATGATATTTTGTTTTTCTAAAACAGGGAATAATCTCTGCGAAAAACATCTTTCAAAGATTTTAGAAAAAATTGGCAACAAGCTAATTGGCCTATATGATGAGACATCATTTACTGGTTTATTGGGCTTAGGAATCATAATGATCCCTGCACATTTCCACTGTAGTAGAAAGTATGATAATCTTGTGATAGAGTTATAGATCAGAGCTAGAAATAGTATGAATTTGTTTGCGAGCGACTTTGCTACTTTTTAATCTATTTTATCATATCCTGGAAATTTAGAGTTATTGAGCCTTGATATTTCGTTTCGAACTTCCGTGGGTGAAAAGGATTTTATTGGAAAATCCATTTGGCAAAGAGTTTCTAAGAAGTTTAGTATATTACTCTCATCGGTAGAATTTGTGAGTGGAAATGATTTAAAAGTCTGTTGTAAGTGGTGAGAAAACAATTCAGCTTTACTTTTATCATTTCTGCACCATATTCCGTTTGTTCCTTTAATTGGAATATTTCGTTTATTGGATTTCTTGAGGTACTTTGTCACTTTCCATAAACTATATTCACAGTTATTTGTGTCCAAATTTCTTAAAAAATATGATAACTCTTCATTATTTAATTCTTTTATACGCCTTTTGAGATAATTTGATGCCACGTTGTAATTAGTTATATCTCTCGGATTTCTACCCGATTGCTATATTCTTCTCAGTCTTCTTTTATTTCTTATTAAGTCCCTTATTTCTGCCGATATTACAACTTTACTTCCGTTTTGCTGTGATATTTGTGGGGTAGATAACAATGCGGCTTCATGAATAAGGTTTGTTAAGGGTTGTTAATGGATGATAATGTAAACGATTAAATGGAATCTATGTTTGATGAAAATAACAGCTGAGATTATGATTGTGATGTTTCTCTATTTGATGAAGATTTTAGTTCCGAAAGTACAGAGCTATCTTCTTCAGAGGAACCAACTTCAAATATTCGATTTATTTTCCATGGATATGTGAGTGAAATAAAACAGGACTCGCCAGAATTTAAAATTGTGTCTTCGCAAAAAGGTTACATTCAGATACTTGCAACCGATCTTCACTTTCGAGGTAATAATACCATACCGTAAGAACTAGCCAAACTAAAAACCCCCTATGAACTGTTTTCTTATTTCCTTAACAAAGAGATTTTACGGTATCTTTCGAAACAAATGAATCTCTATGCCCTGCAAAAGGACATTAGAACCAAATTTAAAGCCGATGAACTGAAATTCAGAAAATTAATTGGAATCTCTGTGCAGCGCTATACAAATGTGCGGTTTTATTGGGCAAAACATTCATTCGAAGCGATAAGAAATACAATGATGGTAAGATGATTCGAGGAGGTCATTAGCAATCTTCATTTTAATGATAATTCATCCATAAATTTCAAGGAAAACCATAATCATCTTCACAAAATCCGTCCTCTTGTTAAACGATTTTATAAGTTCGAATGCAACAGCGCCTTTGTATTGATGAAAAATGTGTGCCAAAAATGAATGATTCGAACCGAAGAATCAAATAATTATTGCTTTGCGGCTAATGAAAAATGGCAAGTTGGCTGACCTACCCAATATTTTCTTTCATCAAAAAGCAAAACAACTTGTTTTCCTTCGAATGATGTTAGATATGATCAACTAAATTATTTGTGTAAGTTCCTAGATAGTTCGGGAAAAAGAAAATGTAAAATGCATAATTGTACATCCGAAACACAGGCATATTTTACAAAATGCAAGTTAAATTCATGTAATTCATCAAATAGATTTTTTTTTATAATTTTCGCAGCAAAGTATTTCATTTAATTTTATTTTAATTATACTAAGTTTTTGTTTTAGTTGTAAATAAAGATTGAAATTTTATTTTTTTTAACTGTAATTTAACACGTTGTGGGCTTATTTTAAATTTTCTATCTTTTGGTCAATAAAATCTGAAAAAACCCAATTATATTAAATTTTAATACTTTTGCATAGTTTTTAGTCGAACCCTTTCTTGAAAACAATGATTGTCCAAAACAAGCCTAAGAACATTAGAGGGTTAAAAAACAAATTGCTAGAATTTATTATTATAAAATATTATAATATTAGAAAAAAATATTTAGAGTTATTTGTTTATTTTGTACCATACATATTATATTCCGTTTTTCGATTAAAAAAAGAAAAAAAAAAATTAAACATATTTCGTAAAAAAAACTGTTGAGGAAAATCAATTGTTCACCCTAGTGGAAACAATATGAGAATCTTTTTTCCATAGCCGCAAAATTCTATATGAAAAATTTTTAAAATTATTTATGCAAAATTTTAGAGTCAACAGATTGTTACATATAATTTATTAGTCAGTAAAGCCATTTGGAAAATAAAAAAAATAAAAAAAAATTCCAAAATTGCTGAAGTGGCCTGCATTTTTTCTCTGAAAACACCATTTAAATTGTCAAATTCCTTTCTACAATCCCTCCATTTTATTTACTACATATTGAATCAATAGTATTTAAGTTGTTTATTCGTAAACATTTTATGAAATGACTGACAGTGAGTTAGTGCAACCATGTGCATTCACCATACAAGGACTCACACTGTTACATGCTCATACACATACTTGTGTCTAAGTAAGTATCACAATAAGAGTTATAAAAAAACGAATATAGTTAAATATCAGCGCAATGTACATTTCAGAATTTGTTTCCACTTATCTTTTTTTTTTTTCTAGTAAGAGGTAGATTAACATTGAAAATTTCTTAAGTGACCGAAAATATTTTTCCATTAGTTATAGTGGTGGTAGAAGGAAATAACGCAATTAAGCGTACAATTAAAAGTATGAAGTGCAAAAAAATGAAGAGTAAATAAAAGTACATAAATATTTTATGGTGACACTGTAATTTAAAAGTAAATCAAAAGTAATGGGTATAAAGTGAAATAAATTTTTGCTTCAAGTGCATGGGTGAATAAAAGTAAAAAGAGTATGAGTGATATAAAATTTTAGTGTAAATCACTCATACGTAAGGCGACCAACAGTTTTTGTAAAAAAGCAGTATATTTTATTGTGAGAAAATGTAAAAACGATGATTTGACGGTTTAACATTGTGTTAGATTAGATATTCATGACGACAAAAAGATTAAAAAAAAAATGTTTTTTGTTTTTCGAATTTTACAATGAAGTGAAAATTTAACACTTCAAATAACATATAAATCCAGGCGCTGCACAGTGGCCAATTTGGCTTCGCTAGCGGCATTTTATTCATAGCTTCCAAAGTAAAGAAGATATCTTCAAAAATTTTTTTTTCTAAATTCAGAAAAAAATCAAACAATTTTTGGAAAAAAAATTAAATTTTTTTTTTAATTTTAAATTTTTTATTTTAAATTTTTTTTTAATTTTTTATTTTGTTTTTAATTCAATAAAAATTTTCCACCATATATTCATATATAAAATAAGAAAAAAATTGTCAACTCAAAGAGAAACCATATTATAAAAAAAATATTAATCAGATTCTTCAGTATCAGATTCAGAGAAATCATCTTCAAAATGATGCATTATAAGCAAGCTTTTAACTTCCTTATCGAAACTACTATTTCTGGAATAGGAAATTGATGAACCGTTGGACAATGAAGATATTAAGGGATCAGAAGAAACAAAAAGAGCGTTAATCCAATGTACTTTTCCTGCAATTTTTTCTGGTATTATTTTCACGGATGTTCCGATAATCTTTATTTCTAGCTTCAAGCGCTTCCTCGGACATCATACCAATTGGAAGCGAAAAATGATTGTTTATGTCTGCTCCATGAATTAAAATTCTGTGAACAGACGAGGGCATGTAAAACCAAGGGTATAAACTAACAAAAATTTCGGCAGTTTCCATTGCGTAAAGTCTGAATGCCTCCGTGTTTATATCATATCCACATGCAAGTGCTCGTAAGACGACGCTGAATCGATATATTAAATTTTCGTTCACTCCAGTTATACGAGCGGCTAAATCTGGTTGTTGAAATAACCTTCTTGCCGTATTTCCGTTGTTGGTATTTCCAGTAACAGCCATTGGTATGTCGACCAACAAATGCATTTCTTCTCGTAGCTTCTGCTGTATATTTGTTTTATTTTGTCCAACAATATCCTTGTCAGCACCACGAGTTTGCCACTTTTTTATTGGTATTCTATAGGATATGTGCAAAATACATTCAAAAAACCTTATCCAGGCATGGAGACTGGATAGCCCATATTGAAAGAGGTTCACTTTAATTGGAAAGCTCTTCACCAAATTTAAGTCATTTTTTTCGGTGTTGCGTTGCAGATTCCGCATATTTGCGAAGAAGATTCTGAAATGACGCTGAAAGTTTTACCATCAAGCATGGTCATGTGAAATTGGTGATCAATAATCAATGAGTTTACATATGTTGGTACAATATTTAATATTTGGCTCTTAATATTTTCAATTTCCCTGTGACTCATGTCCGCCGTTTCCTTCTCGCAAAGTATTTTGATTGGTCGACAGTATCGTGTAGAAGAAGGTCGATTGTTTTTCCATAAAACTGTCGGTCCGTTCCGCACTTGCAGTGGTACAATACAAATTGAAAATAAATATTGGTCTCTCATGTTTCCTTCGCAGTCGTTAAATTTTTGCCTATATGTGGAGTGGCCGCTGCTGCCATCACAACCCCATTTGTAGATAGCAGTTAAATGGGTGTTATTATTACTTGTAGATGGGATTTCAAAACTTTCAGGGTGTGCTTCCATGATCCTATTTATTGTATGGTCCACAAGACTTTGTAGTGGCACTTCAGCATAATAATCAGTGACTGTAATGACACTAGGATAGCACTTTTTTTTGGCGAAGCTTAATTTTTCGTAGCATGGATATATATCGGCGTTTTGGTTTCTTGCTGATTTCTTGTTCAAGTTCCAAGTGTATCTGGTATGTCCAAGATCTACAAATAGCGCAAGCGCTTTATCGTCCGAAAATTTTGATGGAAGGGGCTTTGGTTTGTTTATATTTTTTATTACCTTTCCGCTAAACTCCTCATCGCCATTTACCATTTCTACAACTTTGGAAGCACTGCGCTTTCCAGCTTTATATAAACTGCAGCTTGCAGCTACCAACAATCCTTCACATGACACTTCCTCTATAAGCCCTGACATCTTATTGACTTGCGTTTTTCTGCAGCACTCGGAAAGCTCCTTTTCCGGTCGTCTAATATTTTCATTTGCTTTTTTTCCCAATAATACCAATGGTGTATCTAGCCATTCTTGGTTAATTTTTTCGAAAAACACCTTACTTCTGCCACAGGCCTTCCACTTTTGGATAAGCCTACTAGCAAAATTTCGCAGTTTCCTTCCAATTTCGCACTGCTCCTTCTGAGTATAGGTAATTTTGCTCAAAACGGTACCAAAAACATAATTTTCCACGGCGAGAAACTTCTTGGTGGGAATCGCTTCTTCATGCCATATTAAAAAAAGGGTGCGTTTTGACACTGACATTTTGCCTAAAAAGTACAATAAATTGAAGGCTCGCAGGTACTCGCAGTTAATTTTGGACATTTTGGACACACAATGGTTTACACATATAGGAAAATTTACAATTACACTGAATGCAGGTGAATTTTGTAAGTTCTACTCCACGAAAGACAGGTGTACGTTACAATGGGCGAGTTGCTAATACACTTAAACACGATTACGTTTTATAAATAACATAAGTATACACAGATCACAACCACAGTTTTTTTATAAAATACATACCTTGGCGTTAGTATATAACAAAACTTTTAATGAAAATAATAAAATTTGCGAGTTTAACACGAATAGCAAAACGATGATCAAAAAGGCGGAAATATTTTGCACAACACTTGCAGAAACATATGCTGACTTTGACAGCTCACAGCTGTTCATCAGCTATAAGCTGAGCTTTTAAAAATCGATACAAATCTAGTGAATGTATTTGTTATCGATTGTTTAAAAAAAATTAACGGTTTTTCAAATTTGGAAATTTGAATTAAATGCCGCTAGCGAAGCCAAATTGGCCACTGTGCGCTGAGTAAATAGGCCCCAATTAACAAATGCCTCAAAAAAATGCACTTACGCCCCAAAAATAAAATGAATATGTTAATACATTGGAAACTTTACTAGTACAGTACAATATGTGTTTTAAAGTTTTTGATCATACAGAAAACATAATTGAAGTACATCATAATCCTTTGTTATGTAATATTGAAAAGAGAAGTGTTGATATAAAGAAGAACTTTTTAAAATCAGAAATGACTTGAATCTACCGCTTACAAATGGTATTGAATTTTGGAAAAATATTAATTAAGCTTCATATCCGCAATTACAGAATGAAATACTTAAGTTATATTCGATGCTTGGGTCCAAATATATTTGCGAATCTTAATTTTACTCGTTAAAATTGATTAAAAATAAAAATAAAAATCATCTAACCGGTGCACATGATAAGGATCTTGTTAGCAAAAAATGTTGTCTATGTTGTACTGATATTGAATGTGTTATAGGTTGTTTTTTTTTTTATTTTATTTATTTATAAATATATTATAACTTATAATTAAATTATTAGTATAATAAAGAGGAGAGCTATGACAACGATGGTCTTACATACATTTACATACATTTGCGTACATTTTCTTATTTTAACTATAAGTTTCTCTAAGTGCATTGAGTAGGAGAGAGATTGTAGCTGATGGTATGTGTTTGCCGACCACCGCTTTAGACGCAAACAATTTTACTGTAAATTTTTACTCATTATTATTTAACCCTTCGGTTAGCGAGAAGGTCCCTGGGGACTTTTTTAATTTTCAAACTGATATTACTCCTATTTCGGTCAGGACAAGGTACCCCAAAAGCTGCCCTGTTTTCCAAGAAAATTTTGTCAAAAATCGTCTAAAAGAAAATTCAAGATGATGCGCCCAATAGTTTAGTTTTTATTGAGGTTTAAAGGTGAGTAGTACGGGAACGCATGACAAGGTCCGTACTGAAATTACAAGAAATCATTAAGACATAAACTTTATTTTGGCTTCTTTTTAGCTGTTTTATTGTTTGAACACATTTTAAACGAGTTCTTCGAATTTAACATTTATTTTATTACCTTCTAATACTAATCTCTATTTGTAGATATACGCGACGGATGTTCAAGCTAGAACAAAAGTAGGCAACGAAAAGGGTATAAATGCGGTTATAGTTTCGTAAGCAGTATGTTAGTATAAAAAAAAAATATTTCAATTTATTTATCAACACTTTAATTAATAAACAATAATAAAATAACAAAACAAAAATTTTAAAATGTCTTTTTCATAGAAAATGTCATATCAACAAAAATACGGACCTTGTCATGCATTTAAGGGTACCAGAAGTGCAAAACTAATTGGGTATAGAAAATAAGCATAAACCAAGTCTGAGTGGAATTTTAATTAATTTTTTGCCTGCAAGTCTGCAAAAAATATACAATCAAAATTTGGGAAAAGTCTGTGAAATATTTTTATTTTTTATAGGTTTAAGTGAAGATCGAGAAGCAGCTTTATGTGGGGGCTGAGACTAGGAATTGTTCTATAGGATTTATTTTTGGACTACTGATTAATGAATATAATAAAAACACATAAACCCAATTCGACCTAGATCTATGTGATAACTTGGAACTTATGGCAATTTAAGTCGATCTCATAGGGGTTATTTGTGAGGGGACTAGGTCTTAAAATGTACTGATATCGTCTTATGGTCGATAGAAGCTTATAAACAAAATTTCATCAAAATATATTCATATTTGCGACCCGTAGTTTGATTTCAAGCATGTGCATAATTTTATGTATGTGTTAGTAGCAATTTTAAATGCAATTTACTCAAAATAAAGGAAAAAATTTAAAATCTGTAAATCTGCAAAATGGCTTAAAGGAAATACTTTTCAAATAATATACGTTTGGTCAAAATCGGGAAAAAATGTTAGAAATAAATATCGGTCACAAGAAATCACCTAGCCTATTAATATTATAGATATAGCAAAAGAATTGAACTAAGAATTTTCTAAAGCATGTAAATTTATATGTGGTGTTTGATACGAGGTATGATTACTTTTTTATTTGATTAAATCTTAAATTAATAAGATTAAATTTTAGTATTTTTGCAGAGAGGATAATGTCCTGAACGACTTTTATAGCGCATTCTGTGCTGCTGGTTTGTTAATTTCGATTCCTGTAAAACCCAATGCCTTAGAGAACACTTTCATAATTTTATAAATAGATAAATTTAAAAATTCAAAATTGTGTCGTTTCCAATAGTTCGAAAACCATGCGTCGTGCCATGCACCACATATAAATTGACATACATTATATAGTTCCGCTCGGTATAGTTTTCGTCAGAATTATGACAAATGCTAATATTGCCAGAATTCAACAGAGCATTGTCTATTGGGGTATAGTTTTGAAATGTGTGAAGGGAAATTTTTCATGGAAGCTTTTCCAAACTCATGTAGGAACTGCAAATAATTTCACCATTTAATACAGCAGCTTTAATACTTTCTTTATTTTGTTTACAGTTGTCATTAATTAATTTTTAGAAAAAAATATAACATATATTTATCGTTGATGATTTTCCATCCATCGTTGATGATTTTCCATAACATTGCTGAAAAACAAATCTTAAACGTGACGCTGGCAACAAATATACTGTGGAAGAATATCACTTATATTGTCTTGAAATGGTACTCTAGTAAAACAACAACTCCATTTGTTTTATTTGTGTGAACATAAGTTGTATCAGTAAATATTATTTTAATTGATTTTCACAATCTAAAGTTTCCTTATACCATTAAATATATTTAAATCTTTACCATTTCTAAGAACAAGAACACACAACTTAACTTCCTCTGTTTCATTTTTCAATAGCATCAATTTTCGTTCCATTATATTTCAATTTTTTTTTAGCAAATTTAATTTCCGCTCTGTAAATATCTGCTTGTGATGGCGTTGAAATGTTAACGGCTGTCTTAGCCAATGCTTTTTAAGAGCTTACATTTAAATATGTAACCAATAATGCAACTGTCCTTAGAAAAACTTTAAGCATTTTAAAGATGTCTAATATTCATCTTCTAATATATCGTCTATGTCAAAGTTGTCATTTTGATCGTAATCGCATACTGGTGGAGGTGAATCAGAGTCACGCATTACATCTTCAACGCTACTTGTTTCGGACTGGCATTTTGTTTAATCCAACAACCGAATCTTCTATATTTGGCAAGGCTGTCAACGTTGATTTCAGAACTATTAAAGTATTTGCCTGGAGTTTTCTGTAAATCTTTATTACTTTATTTTGTCTGACATTATATTAATTTGTGTCATTCAAACAAATATTAACAAATTATTTGTTAGTTTTAGTCATTTTTCAGACATATTGCAATTAATGCAAATTTTAATTTTGTTTAAATGGTGCGTGGTAAAGACGAAGAAAGCATATATTTCAAAAATTCATAACTGCACTGTATTCTTAATCGGACCGGTTTCTTGCATTTCAGCCTTCATCAGCGATTTATTGAACATTGTGATAATTGTTATGTTTTAATTGAATAGATTGTTTCTATATGAAATTTTTTTTTCTACTTAGGGCGGCCGTGAGGTTTTGAACCATGAACCTTCACATACACTCGTACTTGCACTTTTTGGTCAGCGCTTTAACTAACAAACAAAAACTTTCTTCGCTTCAAAAGCGTCATCTCAAATATATGTAAAAGTGCATATGTAGGTATGTACAAAACCGTACATCACATATGACAACTCTCACGAAAACTGAGAATAGTGGAAATTAGAAGTATAAATGCAAAAAATATTCAAAATTCAAAAATAACGATTGTTTGTTCAGAAAGTGATTCTGAGTCGATCGGTATAATGAAAGATGGATCTTGGTCAAATATTGTAAACATTAGCACACATAGTGGTATAGGGTGGCACACACTGGAAAAATTTAAAATTTTAATAAAAAAAAACAAATGGAACCAACAATTTTTAACCGATTATAATAAACAACGAAATATTTTTGATAATATTTTCACATGGTTTTGCTAAAAGTATAAATATATACATATACATATATATATATATTAGGGCGGGTCGATTTGTAGGGAGGCAAAAAAAATCGTTCATGTGACAAAGAAAATCGTATTCTAGGGATCAAAATAAGAAACTTTGCCTAAGGAACCTTATCTCTAAAACGAATTCAGATGTCCAGATTTTTGACCTATCTGTCTGTCTGCCATGGGGCCACCCCATTCCTCCTCATGCAATTGATCTGAAACTTGGCCCATAGTCTTGTTGTGACTACAAATTAATTTTGGGGTGGTCACGCAGAGTCACGCATAGTCACGGAGTGATCATGATTATTGTATGATTATTATTTATTAGCAGAGTAGAAGATACGTATACGTATGAGTGTTAATTTTAATATTAAATCAAACATAGTCAGCCCAATTCTAAAAAAAATTGTGATTTTTTGAAATGTTTGTATGGGAAACCCCTAGGGGGGTTCCAGGGTGTGTGCCACTGGCATGGGTGTGTCGGCCCTCCAAAGTCAGTGGGGGTCGGTCGTACATTTGGACTCGATTGGGCACTCTAAATGGGTCAAAGTGAGAGAGACAGACAGGTCAAAAGTCGGGACATCAGAATTCGTTTTAGAGGTATGGTTCCTCGGTAAAAGTTTCTTATTTTGATCCCTGGAATACGATTTTCCTTTTCACTTGGGCGATTTTTAAATCGACCGCCGCACAGTGAGACAACGCCGGCATTAAATACAAGGAGTCATTGTAGAGCTCTGAATTTTGCACAGGTTATTTTTGAGACAATTCCAGTTTAAAAAAAAAATTAAGAAAATTCGCCCACTTTTACGCCCACCTCCCATACAATCGAAATTTGTAAAATGCCGTATTGTCCGTAATACTTTAGGTATAACTTTTAATTTTGGTATACTTGAATGTCATATTGTTACAAACATTATCGGAAAAAAATTTTGAACTTTGGCCCACTTTTACCCCCATCACCCATACAATCTCAACATGAAATGTGCCATATTTTCCAAAATATTTTAGGTACAACCTTAAAATTTGATATTACTGTAATTTATATTATTTAAAATGTTTCATACAAAAATTACAATAACACGCCCACTATTACGCCCACCTCCCATTGAAATGAAATAAAAAAGAACAATTTTTTTTTTCATTCTATCAATAATTTTTTAATATCATCATGGTATTCTAATTTTTTCAATTTCATTCTCATTCTAAATGAATTAATATAAGGATCTGATGATATTTGCAAATAGTGCATTACATCTTCATTCGTAGAAATACGTGAATTTTTACGAGAATGGAATAGCCTACAGTTTCTATACTCCTTATTCATTGCTTCTTGCGCTTCTTCGGATAACATTCCTGTAGCAAAAGAAAAAGTTAATATTAAATAAAATTTAAAAAAATACTTTCAAAAATAAAAATTGCAAACAAACCTATTGGCAATATAGCCTCAGATACCATTTCGCTGCCCTGAATGAGAATTTTGTGCACAGTGATAGGCATGTAATACCAGCCAAAAAGCTCTACATACAATTTTGCAGTGTCCATGCAATACGTATGGAATTTACCAACATCTATACTTTTACTACTATTTATAGTATTTAATATAATTTTAAAGCGGTGAATTAAGTCTACATTTACACCAGTTATGTCAGCGGTTATTTCTGGATTTTCAAAAAATCTGCTAGAGACATTACCATCATTGGTTGTTCCCATGCTTTCACCACATCGACTTTTAAACCCAGAACTAATTTGAAATTTTTTTATTTCTGTTTTAACAGCTTCTTTCTGTTCTTTTGTGTCTTTATTTGTCCTCCACGCTTTAAAGCTTTTATTATAACTGATATGTAATATACATTCCATGAATTTTCTTCGAGCATGTAGCGGCGAAATTCCAAATTTCAATGCTTCAGCTGAATTTGTTCTCAAGATAACTGCATCCAAATTATTCATTTCAGTAGGTTTTGCTCCACATATGAAACAAACAGCCATCGAGCAATTATTACTGACTGTTGTTGCCACTTTTCCGTCAATCATCGTCATAGTTAAACTATGAGATATCGCAAACTTCTTGTTGAACATTTCGAATTCTGTCGTTTTTAAATTTTGAATTTCTGTATTTACAAGATTCACTTCATTGTTAATAACATCTGCTGTTTCTTTCACAAATTTGAATTTCATAGGCCTACAAAGTCTTGTTGAAGATGGTTCTGAATTTGTCCAACACAAATAAAAATCATTGTAAAGATCAGTTAACTTTAACGGAACAAGAGATGTTAAAAACATATTTTTATCAGAAACATTTTCATCGGTGAAACGTTGATGATATTCACTGTGCCCTGATGATCCATCACACCCCCATTTACTTATTAAATTCAAGTCATTTGGAATCTCATCAATCTCACTTTTTGTTTTTGTTTGAAAAATTCTTGAAACAGTGTGATCAAGTAATTCTTGTAATCCAACACTGCTAAAACGTTCATCAACCTTAATATTTACAGGATAGTATATATCACAACCAATTTCTTTTGCAGAGCTTCTTAAAACATCATATTGGTGTCTTGATAATGAAGCACCAATTATAAGGCTGAGTGCTTTCTCTGGTGTAAAGATTTGAATTGTTCACTCTTTTCATATTTTTTAGCAGCAGACACTATCAAGATTTTTGGAAAACTTTCACAAAATTGAGATATTTTCTTCTCTTAGACCTTTCTTGGCTTTCTTTGAAAGCTTTTACAGGTCGTCCACGCTTAACGGAATGCGAAGTGCTTGGTCGTTCATTATCCAAAGTTTCTTCACATATGGTGCAAAGCTGTGCAAGCCATTCTTCATTATCAGCCAAAAATTTACTTTTTATGCGCCCAGATTTGTTCCATTTGGATTTTAATTTTGGTATGAAATATTTTATTAAAAAATCACGAAATTTTTTAATAATTAAGTCTGACATTTCATTGAATTTTGTTGATATGACACCAACAACAACATCAATATCTTTATTGTTATCGATCCAAATATCAGAAATTACACTATAAGAAATTGTTGAATTATCCATGACCTTGTAAATTTTTTTTAACACTTTATATAAACTTGTATAAACTTAAGTAAATTGTGAATTAAATATATAATTGCAATTACTGTTTGTTGATCAATAATATGTAAAACAACAACAATGTAATATTATTTTACAGTTTGTTTTTAAAAAGTTTGTGAGTATAAAATAAAATATCAAATATGTTAGAGAAATGCTAATCTCTTATAAAAAAAGAGATCACTACAAGAACACTCATTATTACTTAACCCAATAAATAATGCAACAACTAAATTCAATATATAACAATTAAACTAACCACATTAGAAAGTGAGCATAACACAACTTAGATAAGAACAACAGTTTGCACTATCAATTTAAATTAAAAATTATGCAACTATCTAACCCAAAGCCAATGACCTTCAAAAAAATTATCAATCAAATGAATAATGTAAATAAAATAATAATAAACAATAAGTGAATAGTTGTAAACAATTAAAAAAAATAAAGTAAAAAGTTGTAAACATGCTATTGCATGCTAACATACGTATAGCGACAGAATGTGCGCGTTGCATATTTTTTTGTAGTTTTTTGTATGTTTAAAGTACTTTTGCAAACTTTTACTATATGTCCTTTACTTTAAATGAAAGCTGAGACTTCAATCTTTCAGTTGATATAAGTCTGCACCTAGGGCGAGGGCCTGCTCCATATTTCCTAGTCCATTGAAAATGAAAAATGAAAATAAAGTAAATAAAGTAAAAAGTTGTAAACATGCTATTGCATGCTAACATACGTATAGCGACAGAATGTGCGCGTTGCATATTTTTTTGTAGTTTTTTGTATGTTTAAAGTACTTTTGCAAACTTTTACTATATGTCCTTTACTTTAAATGAAAGCTGAGACTTCAATCTTTCAGTTGATATAAGTCTGCACCTAGGGCGAGGGCCTGCTCCATATTTCCTAGTCCATTGAAAATGAAAAATGAAAATTTCAACCAAATTGGACGACACGGCAAAAAGTGGTTTTTGGCGTGTCGTCCAATTTGGTTGAAATTTTCATAGGGCTGTCTCACTGTGCGCCGTAATATATATATATCTATATTGGAAAAGCTTTACCATTCTAAAATCGTTAAAAAATTTAGAACCGGTTTACAACTCATTTATTTAAAAACATTTAGTGTTGAAAAAACTTTTTCTTGCCGATAAATTCAGATTTTAAGGGTGTATTCGAAATTCAGAATATTAAAAATTGATTTACTCAACCAGGTCTACAACTTACACTAGATCATTTTAAAAGTATATTTTCATTGTAACAGTGTAACTCCGTGTAATTCAACATAGTTAATTTTTCCTATTCTTTTCGAGTATGATAGTTTTAATTTTAGGTTTACGGATAACTATTCTAGCAAATGTGAACCGTGGCTATTCAATTAATTTAAAAGATTACTTCGACTACACCATTTTGAATCGATTGAAGCGATAAAAGCCGAACGGCTAAGCACTTTGAAGGCCATTCTAAATGACACCTTAACTGAACTAGTAGGTTAGCAATTTTTTTTTTTTTCGATATTTTTAAGTTGAGTAAGAGGCAACATTTGCGCTAATTATACCCCATACCGCTATGTGGTCAAGGTATAATGACTTCGTGCTGATGTTTGTAACTACCAAAAACATTTGACTCACCTTTTATTATACCGATAGGCTCGAAAACATTTTCTGAGTCGATTTAGCGATTTCCGTCCGATCGTCCGTTCGTCCGTCTGTCTATGTGTCCAAATAACAACACGAAGTTGACTTAAATTTTCACAAAATCTTAATTATCTTTTAGATCTCGGTTAAATTGGGTTTGTGTATGTTTAGTACTCCCGTTAATCAGTAGTCCAAAAATAAATCATATAGGACAATTTTTAGTTATACCCCCAGATAAAGCTGCTTCCCGATCTTCACTTAAATCTATCAAAAAACAAAAATATTTTTTCTCAAATATGGTATTTGTATATTTTTGCGAAATATAAGTGACCTTACCAAATATGGTTATAAAAATATATATAAATGTAGCATCCGATATGAACCTTTTCATATTCAAAGGCAACAAAATTAATAACAGTGACGCTCAAATTAGGTTTATACTTATTTTCTATATCCAATTGCACCGAGATCTATATGATAATTTGGATCTTATGGCAATTTAAGTCGATTTCATAGGGGTCGTTTTTAGGAGGACTAGGTCTGTACATGGACCGACTTTCCCAATTTCAGTAGCATTCATCCTATGGCCGATGGAAGCTAAAACACCAAATTTCATTAAAAATTTATTCATATTTGCGACCTATACTGTGATTACAAGGTTTACATGGACACACAGACGGACAGGCGGACGGATATCGCTAAATCGACTCAGCAAGTGATTCTGAGTCAATCAGTATAATAAAGGATGGATCTAGGTCAAATATTTTTGGTAGCTACAAACAGCAGCTCAAAGTCATTATACCCAAACCACATAGTGGTATAGGGTATAAAAATATTCTTTTATGCTATTGCATTATTTCATATTGAACTTGCATCTATACAATTTGAGTAGACAACAAGTGTTTGTGAAGTATTGTCGATCGATTCTTGTTGTTGTCTTGTTTTTCTACACACATGATTTCTTTAAAATAATGACATTGTTTACTATTTGTTGACACTTTTCTGTACTTATATACTAAAAATAAAAACAAATGTCTAACACAAATGACAAATGGATAATAGTTGATATCAGAAAAAAATTAAAAATTAGGAAGAATTGATTATGAAATTCACAAACAGAAATGTATTGATGTCAAAATTTACTTGAATTTATGATACTGAATTATTTTTGATGTTATCAGATGTTATTCTTTGTATGTTCTTTCATGATTCCCACACATGAAAAGCTGAAATTAAACTGAAGTCAATATAATTCTCATTAGAATTTTTTATACCATGTAGTGATAGTATAATAAGTTTGTGCTGATTTTGTAATTATCAAAAGTATTTGACCTCGACCCATCCTATATTATAATAGCGTCCGTCCGTTTTGTCCGTTTGTCAATGTGTCCACGTAAGCCATGTAATAATATTTGTAACTATCAAAAATATTTGATCTAGACCCCTCTTTTATTATTATAGAGTCCATCCGTTTTGTCCGTTTGTCAATGTATCCATGTAAACCATATAATAATGTTTCAAAAATATAGACCCTCTTTTAGTTATACTGATTGACTCGGAATCAAACTAAAGCTCGCAAATATGACTATATTTTGATGAAATTTAGTATGATAGCTTCTATCGACCACGGGACGAACACTATTGAATTTGATGAAATCGGTGCATGTTCAGACCTAGCCCCATACAAATAACCCCTATCATACCGTCTAATCAATAGTCCAAAAATAAATCCTTTTTAGTCAAAGTTCCCATATAAAGCTTCACTTAAACCTATAAGTATGTAAAAATATTTCCCCAAATATGGTCTGCTTCTGTTTTTGTGAAAAATAAGTGACTTTATTAAATATGGTCATGATTGGTCCATTTGTTGACCTAGAACCCATATAAAAATAACATCAGATACGAACTTCTTCATATCAGCACACCACAACTCGAAACGCATGTGGAGGAAGAAAGTTTAGAAAAATGGAGAAAATATTTTGACTCATTTTGGAAACCAGCAACCAGAGTAATTTTTTATGGACGCAAAAATTGTTTTCAAACACTCCTGTAAGTTAATTAGTGGTACAGCAGTTATTAAATTACAATGTAACAATATAAAATTTAGTATATACTGGTATATGCTTGAAAGAAAGAGTTTTCAACATTAAATACCATTTTCACAAATAATGTAGAAACGAATATAATAGTTGTTGGTGATTCATACAGCTGGATATGATGATATATAAAAATTTCCACATAGGCTAGAAGAAAGAAAGTCTGAAAATATATTTTTAAATTCATTTGGGGTATTGAATGCATGTACAGCTGGCGATGATCAACGATCTTATCTCTATAATATTAATAGGCTAGGCAATTTTTTGTGACTGATGTTTTGTTCTACCGTTTTATCCCGATTTTGACCAAACGTATATTATTTGAAAGGTATTTCTTTTTAGCCGTTTTGCAGATTTACAGATTTTTAAATTTTTATACCCTCCACTCCAGTGTTCAGAGGGTATATATAAGTTTGTCATTCCGTTTGTAATAATTAGAAAAAAAATTTTGGACCCCATAAAATATATATTTGTGATCCTTATAACAACCGGAGTTGATATAGCGATGTCCGTCTGTGGAAATCACGATGACGGCATCAATCGGGCAGCCAGGGTGCTCGTTGATATAAAAAATGATTCACTAATGTCCTAAGAAGATAGCTATTTAAAATCGTCCAAATCGGTCGGTTAGGGCCCGAGATTTGAATGAAGAACTAAAAAAAGTCTTGAAAAAATATAATTTTCTATGTTGTTCTTGTCACGATCACGCCCTCAATAGTATAGCTAGGGTCATTGTTTTTAGTAAGAATGATTCACCAAACTCGTGGGAAGATTTCTTTTTCAAAAATCATTAAAATCGGTGGAACAGTTCCAGGGAAATCTCCAAAAAAGTAAAAAAAAATTAAAAATATGATATTCCTATATTGTTCTTGTTGTTATTCTAAATGTTGTATTGTTGTCGTAGCTGGACTTGTTGTTTTTGTGGTCGTTGTGGTAATAATATAATTAAAACTAACCCTTTGTACATTTTTTTTTATCAACTCTGGTAGAAAAATTTATAAGTTTCCATTGTTTTGGCATCACTAAAAAAATCTATTAGATCATTTCTGTCATTGGCACGTGCCTGCCTGCAAAGTTTCAGATCGATTGGGACCAGAAAAAGGGGTTAAAATCGACCCAAAATTTTTTCGACAAGCAGACATTACGAGTTAATATAAAGGGAGTAAAAATTCACCAGCATCTAACGCAAATAATGCTAAAATACGTAGTTGTTATAAAAAAATGTAAATTTAGCAAAAAAAAATTTATGTATTAATTTATTTAAAGAGAAAAACACAAAAATAACGTTTGATGTTTTATTTTTTGTGTGTAATATTTACATATACATACACACACATATTAAATATTACAAATAATATACATATATTTCATATATACATATATTCTATATATGTATATCCATAATAACTGCATGTTAGAAATAAATCGGTATATTATTTTATTTACATAAAATTCTGAAATATTTTGTTGTGGGGAAAATACATTTCTTTTGCATTAACAGAGTGTCACTTCATTTTGCCAGCGTGAATATGCCACAGTAGATGGCGCCACAATTTTTGTTCTAATTAGCTTTGCAATAGTTATTTCTATTTTAACATGAATGTCAATATTTTTGACTAGATATCATACAGAACAATGTTAAGAGTATACACGGGCTGGTCTTTTATTTCATACTTTTTTTCATTATTCTTTTACAAATATGAACATAAGTTTGGCATATTAACTTTTTGTTGTCTTCACAAAATAGAGTTACCAAGTTCATCAATGAGTTTTTTGCTTTCAAAACAGTTCTAATAGTTATATAGAATTATTATTCTGCTTTACCTACAAAATATCTGCGATTACATCTAATTTTTAAAAATTGTTTATAATTAATAAAGCATTATTATTCACATAAATACAAAATGGCACTTTTTAAATTTTCCATTCAAATTTTAGAAAATATCAATTCTAAAAACTGAAATTTAAATTTCAAATTATAAATTAGAAAATATTAATTGAATATCAGAAAATCATATCAAAACGTCGGAAATAATAATTTTAAATTTAGAAGACATCAATTGCATCTTTAATATAAAAATTTTATTCGTTAAACACAAATTGAAATTAAAAAAAAAAAAAAAAAACACCAAATATGTTTACATTTAAAAATGTTTACATCTAAAAAAATATTGGCATTGGCATAATGGCTTTTCAGTAACTTCTTTTAACGATAGTCGAATCGTTAAAAAAGGAAATAGCAAAATTATCAGTAAAATTTTTAAACGATATTCGCTATTGTTAATGTCAGCTGTTATTGTTATCTAAACAGCAACCATTTTTGTGTTGTTTATTCAATCGATAAAACTTACGCCCGTATTCATAATCAAATTCTAGCAGTTGGCTAACTTTTTTTCATACGAAAATTTCAAAATTTGTATGAAAAAAAGTTAGCCAACTGCTAGAATTTGATTATATATACGGGCGTTAAATTTTTAGGTTGAAAAGTCGTCATACATAAATAAAAATCATAAAATAGTGAAAATATTTTGCTTTAATTAAAAAAAATTTTTTGTATAAATAAAAAAATTAAATAGCATATTCAATTCATTATTTCATTTTCAAATAAATACACAGAAATATTAGTAAAAAAATAAAGATATTAAACATAAACATAAAATCATCCTGTCAAACACGAAGTAATTTGTTTTTTCTATTCTTTGTGTTTTTCGCTTATTTTGACAGACATGACACTCATTTACAATTTAAATAAATAGAAAAATAGATTGGTCGACTGTCGTTAAGATGTATGTACTTAGTGAATCACTTAATCATTAGTGCAAACAACAATAGCTGTCGATATAATTTGCGATGGTCGGATCGTTGAAATTTACAGAATCGGACTACAGAAAACATTAATTTAAATTCAATGAATTTTAGAAAACCTGAAAAGATACTTAAGAATTGCGAACATAAAAATTGTTACATAAATAAACGCAATTTGATTAGAATGTTATTTATATATAAATTTTCATAATTTTTTTTGGATGAAAATTTGAAGTTTTTCAGAAAATAAAGATAACAAATTATTTTATTTAAAATGTTTGGGACATTTGGTTTTTTGCGTTTGGCATCCCTAATTTAATTATTTATTATTATAAATTTATTCTCTATGTTTTCCAAATATGGCAATATTTTAATAAAAAAGTTGAGAGAGTTTTTTTTGGTTATTATAATGTTACTCCATCCGACCTATATGGCCGCAGTGAAGAAATATTGGGCCAGTTAAAAGAAACTATACAGCCATCTCCAATTAGCACGATTTAATGCATATAGCCACCCTAACAACCATTACCTTTGCAATGGAGGTTATAGCGAGCTATTTAATTAGCAAAAACTAAATTAAACGAGAAGTTATGTCATATAACCGGAAACGCATGCATATAGGTATATAACCTAAATGCATGCCGATCAGCAACTACAATGACCAAAAAGCAAACACCGAAATAAATCCGAAATAATAGAAGAGACGAAAACCAACCCAAAGAATTTTCTGAAATTATTTGGTATTAAGTTTAACAAATTGTTTACTTTTTCCAATATTTTGTTTACCTTAGTATCAATACTCAAACCGAGGTGGAGTGTATCAAAGATTCGGCACAGCCGAATTTAACACTCTTACTTGTTTCCTTTATTTTGAGTAAATTGTATTTAAAGTTGCTACTAACATATACATAAAATTACACAATGCTATGTGTGTGTTTATTAAATTTGTTAATGTGTTTGCTAATGAGTTTGTTATCTTCAGTCACAATAATAATACACCAAAAAAGTGTTGGTATGTGAATTGGCTAAGTTGAAAAATATAGTTGCCTAGAAATTGCACTCGAATTTCGAGCGCTGGAATCTGCTAGTATATCTAAGGACGCAAGGAAATTCTGCAAACGATATTTGTGCAATATCAGAGGAAGCTTTTCAGTATGTTAAACAGCTCCAAATTGAATCAAACATCTGGTCATATCGCCTTGCCAGTACAATACTGTAACAACTTAAAATGTTACTGTTTTCTGAAAACTGCTTTATTGGGTTAGAGAAGGCTCAAAGAATCATATGAATATTATAGCATCTCAAAATTTTACTGTTTTCAGCGACATGTCAATATATATATTCTTATATTTCACTTAACAAAAAATAACAGTTAGCTAGTTCAATACGAGAATATTTAGAGGTGTTAGAATATCGTTCTATAAATTCTAAACTTTGTTAGAGCATAAACATAATACAATGTTGTTCTATTGGTGACATGGGTTTTATGAAGTTGGCGTTTAACTGCATTATTTATTATATTATTGGTTGATAGTAATAACATTAGTCTGGAAATATTGTCACCAATCATAAATTGATGCTAATATAATCCAGAGTGTCAGAGAACACATCAGCACATTTAAGAGCCGTGAGTCCCATTACTGTGGATCTAATACTACAAAAGATGTACTACTGAGATGTACAGGCTTTATGTAAAGTACAGTGTTGAAAAGAAGCTACCACCTGCTAAAAAATGGAAGTGTGAACTCGTCTTTAACACTGAATTTAACATTGGGTTTTTTGTTCCAATCAAAGCCCAATGCCTACTTTGTTACAAATGTAATAACAGTACAAATGAAGAACAAGAAAAAATGAAGGAATTGCGGGAAGAATTAGCTAGATCTGAAAAGAAGTCAAGCAAATTATTAAGCCATCAGCAAGACTCAAAAACACTAGTAGTTGTAGCTGTTCTACAACTACCTCGTGGAAGAATAGCCGCCTTCTTTTACAAAAAAAAAAAAAAAACTAAATGTGTTCAATTTTACGATCTATAATGCTACTTCACAGCAATGAAATTGCTATATTTGGTATGAACGTGCCGCAAAAAGGGAGTCTACTGACCCCCAAGGAAATAAACTTATATTTTATTCCGATAATTGTAGCGGCCAAAATAAAAACAAATTACATATTGCAATGTATGCATATGCAGTACAAAACCTCGATATTCCAACTATAACACACAAATACGTTTTTTTTTTATTTTTTTTTTTTGAACTTGGCGATTTTAATTTACCTGCTATCTCATTAAATTATCCACCTGAATCTCCATATTTGGCTTCTTTAAATTCTGACGAATTCTTAAACGATATTTCGGACCTTTGCCTGTATCAAAAAATGGTATATACAGCGTCAATGGAAAATTGCTGCATTTAATATTCGTCAATGATCCAAATGAATGCACAATAATACTATCCTGTCTGATCACTAAACCAGAAGGCCATCACCATCCCACTATTGGAATAAGATGTCCGTTTCCTATTTCTCATATCCACAAACAACGTGTGAAAAGTGAGAAAGTATTTTGTGTTAAGCAATCTGATTATGATTTGATAAATCGTTTTATACGTAACACTGATTGGCATGAATTGTTGGTTATTATTAATAATAACTGCCGTTTTAATATTGATATGATGATTGATACATTCTATAAAACCATATATTGCATTATGGATAAATGTATTCCAAAACGGATTATTTTTAATCACACTGGCCCTCCTTGGAGTTCCAAGCAACTATCGATGTTAAAAAATAAAAAAATAAACTTTACAAAATGTATAAGGCAACTTGTACTCTTAAGGTGAGTTCAGACTACGCAAATATTTGACCAAATAAGCGTAACCACTAAATAATGTATAATTTTCCTTGTATAATTTTCATTAAGTTATACAATATATGATATAGAATATAGTTAAATATATTAAATATTACTAATATAATAAAACATAACTTAATTTTATCTTTTATATATCATGTAAGATTGAATAAAACTTTCATAAAATTAGGGGTTACGTTTATTTGGTCAAATATTTGCGTAGTCTGAACGCACCTTTACTTATTATGGAAAATATTGAACTTGCCGGGCTAAGTACAATTTATTGAATACTACTCTTCACAACAGTTATATAAATAAAATGAAAACTAATTTCAAGCCGAATCCAAAATCGTTCTATAATATTGTATATTCTAAAAGAAGATTCCTGTTATGAAATTTCAAAACTACGAATCTAGTGATGATATTGCTATAAGTAACATGTTTGCTGACTTTTTTGCTACAACTTCTTTCGATGCCCAATATGATAACTCTAGTTGTTACCATTTTGATCTTGCTTCAAATCAAACAATTCGTTTACAACTTATTGAACTCGCTGAAGTTACACGGGAATTAAAGAGATTATGAACTTCATTTATCTATGGACTTGATGGTGTTCCCAATTGTCTTTTAAAGTATTGTGCTGAAAGTTTATCTGTTTCTTTGACCATCATGTTTAACACATCCATCAAATATGGTTATTTTCCTAATTGCTGGAGAAATTCATATATTATTCCGTTATTCAAATCCGGTTGTACGTCTGATGTAAAAAACTATAGAGGAATTGCCAAACTTAGTTCAATTCCCAAACTTTTCGAGAAATTCATCACGGACTATCTGAGCCATAAGGTATCATCTTTAATATCACCGTTTCAGCATGGCTTTCGGAAGTGTTGCTCAGCTATAACTAATCTTTTACAATTAATTACTTTAGTCAACCGAGGATTTGTAAATAGTAAACAAACTGATGCTATATACACCGACTTTAGCAAGGCTTTTGTTAAAGTTAACCATAATCTTCTTCTAAAAAAATTAAATTTGTTGGGGTTTACTCCCAATAGTCTAAAATGGATGAAGTCTTACTTATGTGATAGACAGCAAAATTTTAAATATAAAAATAAAACATCTAAAAACATAAATGTCCTTTGGGGAGATCCGCAAGGCAGCCATCTGGATCCAATTATTTTTTCTTATTTATAAACGATCTCCCGGACACTATAAAATTATGCAATATATTAATTATGCTGATGATGTTAAAATTTTCCTCAATTACAATGAAAATAGTGTTCACTTATATCTACAGATATACCTTGATAACTTCTATACGTGGTGCAATATAAACTTAAGGGAAGTGAATGTGAAAAAATGTAAATATATGCGATTTTCAAGAAGAAACTACATAAATGTAAACTTGGACAAAAGTTGGTAGCAGTTCACACCTTTCTGGATCTGGGGATTTTGTTTGATGCAAAATTGAGTTTCATTTCACACATCAATATGACGGTCATTAAAGTTAGAGGTGTACTGGCTTTTATTAAGCGATGGGCCAAGGAATTTACTGATCCCTATATTACTAAACAGTTATATCTTGAATATGGCTCAATTATCTGGGATCCTTTATACAACATCCACATAGATCATATTGAATCCATTCAAAAACAATTTCTTCTGTTCTGTTTGCGGTGTCTTTCCTGGAATCCGGCGACAAATTTGCCATCTTATGCCTTAAGAGGCGTAGAACTGGTTAAATCTGATTAATAATGATGTATCATCAGAATTCTTGTTACGCAATATTTCATTTAATGTTCCTCAGCGACCTACGTTACTTTGATCCACTTTCAATTCCAGTTTTCCGTAACAACTATGCCAACGCCGATCCGCTATGAAGATTATGTACTAACTTTAATGATTTGTATCAATTTGTTGATTACTCTCTAACCATTAGTATTGTAAAACGTGGCATTATTCTGTATATAAACCGTTAAATTTACAAATTAGTTATTTCATAACTTGTCACTATTGCCCAAGTGGCTATAAAAGACAAGAAGAAGAAAAATTATTTTGTTAAAGAAATAGTTACCTCAGACATTATTAACTAGCAAACAGTTTCTAATAGAATGGGTACTAATTTTCAAGTATCTCAAATAACGACAAAGTAAATGGAGTGATGTTTTTAAAATATTTGAGTTACGGAAGAACTCTCCTAAGTCGGTTTATTACAAGTATTCTTATAAGCATGATGAGTTTATGGAATTTATAATTGTTAAACGCCTAAAGATGCGCATTTAGTACCCCTCTACAAGGAACATCCTGGTATCGCCATCGTGAAAAAAGCGGATCTTATAGAATTGTGCAGCAATAAATCAATTCCCGCAGTCTTTCATGATTTCTATAAGCTGTTGAAAGTTAACAAAGAACTTAATGAAGAAATGGAGGAAGAGGTGTAAATTAAAATTTATTACTATATTATCTAAAATTGAAGGCGGTAGGAAATATCGCCCAAAGAAAAATCGCAAAAAAAAAAAAAATGAAAAATCGCCCAAAAAAATTCCATACAAAATTGGGTTAAATTTCATAGGAAAAAACCCCCAAATTTATTGGGGTTTTTTTTCGTTATTTTTGGGCTTAATTTCATTTAATAAAATTTCGTGATTTTTCATTACGAAAAATCACCAAATAATTACATATGAAAAATGGCCCAAAATTGTTCCATTTGGAGTTTTCAAACAACTGTTGATAATTCTTGTTGATGAAAAGGTAAGAAAAATACTGAAAATGAAAAATTTTTAAAAAAATCGCGCGATTTTTCTAAAACGCACATAAAAAAATTTAAAAACAGAAATAAAAAATGAAAAATTTTTACAAAAATTCGCGCGATTTTTGTAAAAATTTTTCATTTTCAGTTTTCTCTGTACATATATTTTATATATTTTTACCCAACAGATATTTCCCTTCATATTTGTTTTAATGGATAAAAAAAACCAAAAAGTGTTACGACCATCCATTCGATTACAATAATAATATTATATTTAATTTGGAGGCATACAGTTTCATGACCGACTTTGAAACTGCATTGCAAAGTTCTTTAAAAAAAAATTTCCTAACGCAAAACACTACGGTTGCTGGTTTCATTTCTATTAAGCAATTAAGCGCAATCTCCCAATACAGTATTGTTGCCTTGCCGTCATTTGAAATACTGCAATGAGTGCGTACTTAAATTGCAGGCAAAAAGTTTGGCTGAAGGATTAAGCCAGTACTTCTGTCCATACTGTCGCGCAGCTGCTGAAGAAGCAATGAATGTTTTCATTTGAAAATAAAGAACATTTTTTATAATTTGGCTGATTTTTCTTTTATTTTGGGCAAAAATCGTTTGTCATATTTGGGTGATTTCTTGGGTTGATCTTTTTGGGTTGTTTTTCCTTTTTTATTATGACGAATTTTCGTAATTTTATTTTTGAGTAATTTTTCTTTTTTTTTAGGCAATATTTAATTTGGGCGATTTTTCTTTTTTTTTTGTCCGATTTTTCTTTGGGCGATATTTCCTAACGCCAAAATTGAAATGTACTTAAAATTTGTTAATATTAAATGTAGTTATTTAATATTTACCGGGTATCAGAACAACACTATACTATCTCAAAACTGTCAAAATTAAGAATTGATAAAAGAGCAATACTGTAACAAACACGAAATAAAATCAATTTTACAGGATTAATGCATCACAAAAAAGGAATTTTATTGTGTTTCAACTTATATTTATGTAAGCAATACATTAAAATCAATACCTTAATGGAATGGTTAATATTTTACAACGTTTATACAAAACGATAAAACTTTAAACCGTAATATCTCAAAACTATCTTTTTTCACTTCTTACAGTATTGCACTGGCAAGGCGAATATCATATGCCATTAAAACTAGCGTTATGTGAAAGCGTAGAACAAAAGTACCAGGAGCTGATAGAGTTCGCTATAAAATGTTTAAAAACCCTTGATTAGAAATTATAAATGAATTGGTTAAATCATTTAATATCATTTTTGTAACAGGCTGAGTTGGAGAATGGTTTACGGAAAGTATAGTATTTGCGATACACAAAAAAGCGATAAAAATTATCCTTATAACTAAAGAGGAATATAATTTATGAATTGCATAGCTAAGGAGCAAATGCAAATTCTACATTCGAGATGATTGAATTGGGTTGAAAATCAGAATATTTTAAATGAATTCCAAGCCTTGTACAGACCACTATATTCTACAGTTGATAAGATATTGCATTTAACGTCTATACATAGTTAATTGGAATTTCAATGAAGAGAAAAAAAACATTTGTTTCCTTTGTCTTAATATACAACCTGAGTACTAGAAAAGTTATTAATTTGATTCTGAATATATATAGACACACAAAATCAGCTGTTTATTTATATATTTATTTAAATATTTATTAATTTATTAAACACCATTTTCTGAACAACAAGATTGAGTTTTATATTTGTAGTACAGTAGTAGGAGTAGTGTGTTCATTTTTTTTTTTTTTTTTTTTGGAGCGACAGACCAAAGCCTCTGGTGGGAATCGAACCCACGACCCCCGCATGATAGGCAAGCACGCTACCTACTCACCTACCGGGGCGCTTAAAAAACAAGCTATCCTATTTGTGGCATTTTTCGTTCTTTCCCCTGAATGAGCCACATTGATATAGGATCGTACAAAGGAGGTTAAGAAGATTGGTAAGGAATAAAAATACAGTCAAGAAGGTTGGCCTTTATAATCTTAAAATCTAGAACCAGAATTATTAAATTTTTTCAATAGAATGCATTTTTCATGATAATGAAAATAATCGCAAGATCGTACATTTATTGGTCAGATCTTGACACAGATATTTCCTTATATGTTAAACAATGTGCCGGATGTTCTTCTTCTGCAAAATCCCCAAAGAAAACCAAATTAAGTTCATGGCCACTACCACACGAGTATTTTACAGACTTCACATCGACATAGCTGGAACTATTATAGTTAATTACTGTTAAGTAATGGTGGATGCTTTTTCAAAATGGCCAGAGGTTGTCCAAATATCTTCAATATCTGCAAAAACAATTGTTATGCAATTATAGGAATTCGTTAGCAGATACAGTTCCCCAAAAATAATTGTTTCAGATAATGGCACACAATTTGTAAGTGTTGATTTAAAATTTTTTTGTCAAACATATGGTATAAATCACATTACAACACCAACATATCACCCTCAGTCCAAGGGACAAGCAGAAAAATTCGTTGACACTATTAAAAGATTTTTATATAAAGCTTACGAGGAAAATTCAAGGAATGATAGACTTAATTTAATTGTTATTCTTGGTCAGTATCGCTAAACTCTAAATCCAAACGTTCCTGAAAATAAATCATAAGCTGAATGGTTTTTTGGGAGATCTTTGAGATCACAAATGGACCTTTTAAAAGTGGAGAGAAAATAAGTGCCTCTTAAGCATACTGAAATGGAATATCCATATAAGAGAAAACATGGTGCACTTAAAATAAGTCTATGCAAAAGTTTTCAAAAATAACAAGTTTATTTGGAGCCCTGGACGAGTAATAGAAAAGATCGGTTCTGTTATTTATAATGTACTGGTGGAAATAAATAATAGAAAGATGCTCCATCGAAAACATTCCAATCAGCTTCGCTATCGCACTTTACTTAAAACAAAGGGGGATGTTTGTACAACACTTTACAAAAACGACTGAGAATACGATAAAATACAACTATGTGCCACATAAGAAAATGTGCGTTGGTTTAAAGAAAAGACAGCAACACTTTTAGAATTAGAGTAAAAATAAAAATTGATATTTTATTATAAATAAATAAATTGAAATACATTTTTAATTCACAATCATAACAATAAAATAATTTAAAACTTCAACCAACAGTGGACCTGACGTCGCACAGTGGCGCCATTTGAGTTTTTTCGTTGCAAAAATCATATCTTTTGAACCGAATAACATAATTGAACAGTTTAAACAGCATATGATAGATAACTGTTCAGCCTATGAAATGAGCGTTTGGAAAGGGTGCTACGCTTTGTAGGGGCCTACTTATGGGTTATCAAAGTTAAAATTTGTAGAAAAATCAATTTTATGGTAGCTAAAAAAAATTATTTTTACATTTTTAAATTGTTTTTATTTTTTTTCTTTAGGGTTTTATGTTTTAAATTATTACCCAACAAATTAAAAAAAAATTACTTCTTTTTTAAATTTATTTTTTCAATTTTCTGTAAAATATTCATCACAATTCGTAAGAGAAGGTACATCTAAAAGACTAATCATTTCTAAACTATAATTATTTTCTAACTCTATTCGTGACTTCACATGCCGCAGGGAAGAAATAAGTGGATCAGAAGATGCTGCCAACATGTTGAAGAGGTCCTCATTTTGCCTTACCCTTGATGCTTTGAATGTGTTTTGCAATCTATAATTTTTATAAAATTTGTTAAGAGACTCCTGTGCTTCTTCAAAAAGCTCTCCAATTGGTACTCAATTATATCTTTGCCATGCGCCAATATTTTATGGACGGTCAGGGTCAACTTCTTCTGTGGATACATTTCTGCTAAAAGAGATGCAGTTTTCGATGCATATTCTCCATATTTTGTAGAATTGACATTTTCTTTGCAGTTTAAAACATTCAAGATCGTTCCCAATCTTTTCACGATTTGATTGTCAATTCCAGTGATTCTAGTTACTGCCTCATTATTTTCAAAATATCTCCTAGAAGTGTTTCCATCGTTTGAGTTACCGTATCCGTGCTTGGGACAGTCTACTTTTAGTCCAACTTGTTTAAAAAAAGCATCCTGTATTTGCTTCTTTCTGATCTTTTCCTTATCCTTTATTGATGTATTTTCAATCGAAGTTTTCCTCCTCTTGTGGTAGGGTATACGCCAGTTTTAGCAAGAACTCCATACACCTTATCCTTGCGTGCAATGGTGACATTCCATATTCGTAATTCTCCTCGTTTGTAGAATCGTTTAAATTACCAAAGTTATTCTGAGTCTTTTTGCAAATCGGGCATGACAATGTTGAGGTTGTTCCTGTCAGTTCGTTTACGACTTTTCCGTCTCCATGGTCAGGTGGAACTCGTAATTGCATTCAATATACTTTCCTTCTCCTATTTGCAGCTTTGTAGGCTTAATAACGCACTGATGACGGACGTGGATTTTTCCAGTGTAGGGAAACATCAGATTTTAGCCGCAAAGAAACAACAGATGCCATAAACATATTTCCGTCCGATATTGTAGCGTCATCGGAAGATATCCTTTGCTTATAAACGCTTTGTCCGGATGATCCATCGCAGCCCCATTTGCTGATCAATGTCAGTTTCTCAGGAAGAATTTTCACCTCATTTTCAACCGTTTTGCTGTATGGCCCATGAGATCCTGTAGATTGGCTTTCACAGAGACTTCCGTAAACTCCGTATGCAATGCTCGTGAATTTATTTTGGCTTGCGTAATATGCTTGTATCCTGGTAAAACGTCAGCCCCGTGTCGTATCTAGGATGCCCGTAGTATCTCATATTTTTCTTTGGAAAGTTGTAAGTCCATAAACAAGGCCAAGGCTTCTTCGGAACCATACTTTTTAATGTATGCGTTTGTGGGCGTGGGAATGCTTTCCTTAATCCTTTTTGGTCGCAGTGGGCTTGCATCAGCAACAGATTTTGTAATCTGCGACCTAACTCTTTCACTATCCTTTGTATATTTAATAGACAGCGCGTCCGATAAATGCTTCGTGGTCAAGTCATTGGTGGCATCGGCAAGTTTCCCCTCTCTTGTGAAAATTGAACACTCCACAATACTTTTTTCTGGCCTTCCTTTTGCTCCTCTGGTTGATGTGGTGGGTTTATCTACTGCCAATATATCCAGGATGGTGTCTTCATTAAGCCAGTCCTCGTATTTGGGGTTGAAGTTCTGAATGGTTCGATTAGATTTCACCCTTTTTTCCTTAATATGTGCATATATCAGATAAAAATTATTTTTTATAATTTCGCTTCTCTCAATATTTCCGTATAAGCTATCAAGTTCTTCTAAAGCAGCTTCCGTGAAAAACTTTGGTGTGGTTGACCTTCTAAACAGTTCAAATAATTTTAAATTGTTCGACGCCATGTTTTCAGTACTTAAATTGTTTAACGCCATGGTTTCAGTACTTGTTGCGCCAACTATCAGTCGTATACTAATTCAGGCATTATGCTTATTTTGCAATATATAGGCTTATGCTACCATGCCTAAAAATTTACCTGTTCCCTGCATACATACGGATTTAGGCTGAATTATGCAATTTTAATATTATGCTCGTGTCTAAATAAGATTTGTGCCTACCTGTAGGGACCATAAGTCAATATTATTCTTGACCATTTATACTCCAAAGTAATTTTTAAGTGAGGTGCGTACCTGCGAATTTCAATGAGTAGTTTTTTGTGCATCCTGTGTCTGTAACAGAATATTGGGAGTAGACTTTGGCAGAGGCTCACAGGTAGACAACCGACGTAAAATGCAATTTTCAAACTATTAGATCAAACTACTGTCAGTCAAAACATGTAAGGTATGCACGCCATCATGCTCAATATATTCTGGAAATCATTCCGTTATTCAAATCAGGTAACAATTAAAGTATTACAAACTATAGAAGTATAGCAATTTCGATTCCCAAAGTCTTCGAAAAACGTCTTACTAATTCTCAGTGTCACCAAGTAGCATCTTTAATAAACCACGGACTTATCAATGGTCAACATACAAACGTCATTTATACTGACCTTAGTAAAACATTTGACAAATTCCGTCATATTCTTCTTCTCATAAAGTTACAGCTTACAGGGTTCAACAATAACTGCTTGCATTGGATTAGTTCATATCTAACTGGCAAAAACCAACATGTCAGTTTTAATAATATTATATCTAAATATATATCTGTAAAGTCTGGTGTGCCTCAAGGTAGACACCTGGTCCAATTTTATGCTCGCTTTATATCAATGATCTAACAAAGACTTTACAATTTTTTTTGTATAAGTTATGTACTCTGATAATGTTAAAATTTTTCTGAGCTGAAATATCTATAGCCACTAAATTAATCTCTAACGTGATTAAGATAGTTTCTTTAAATGTTGCAATTATGGATTTAAATATGAACAAATGCAAATACATGTACTTTTCCAAAAAATTTGTCATTGTTGGTTCCTACTGCTTGGGTGGTTATCGGCTGAAGTCGGTGAACTCGCTCATGGTTGGTTTCCTATTCTGTTATATGCTGAACAAAATTTAGCATCTAAAGCTCGTGGAATTCATGCTTTTATAAAACGATGGATTGAAGAATTCATCGACTCCTCACTACTATCATTTGGGATCCTCAATGCGATGCTCATTGCAATAAAATTTGAATCAGTCCAAAAACAATTTCTAATATTTTGTCTACGAAATTTTTATCGAAACAATGTTACGGAATTACCATCCTATTCAATTTGGCTTGTTATAATTAAATTTCTCACTCTAGAAAACAAGGGAATTATGCCCAATTGTTTCTGATAAACAACCTATCACTTAATGGTCCACAATGATCGGCTAGAAATTTTATTCCATTGCAATTGCAATTTTTTCTTCAAAACTAGAAGAATTTGCTGTGACTGCAATAAAATTTATAATTTGATTGAATTTTCTACTAATCTCATCTATATTAAACGTTAAATTATATTGTTTTTAAATAAATAATCTTAAATTTAATTATTGTAACATATTTTTTTTATAGTCTGTAAGAAGTTCATCCATAGACTTATAGAATATAAAACAAGTAAGATAACTATGGTCGGTTTAGACCGACTATACGATACCCTATACCTTGCGTTTAGAGACTCTATTCCTAAGGCCCAACTAATTGGATATAGAAAATAAGCATAAACGATATTTGAGTGGCATTTTTATAAATTTTTTTCCTTTGAATATAGAAAAAGTTCATATCGGATGCTATATTTAAATGGATACTAGGTCAAAAAGTGAACCGTTCCTGACCATATTTGGAAAGGTCATTTAATTTTTTTAAAAACATGTAAAAGCAGAATTTGAGAAAAATCTGTGCAATATTTTTGTTTTTGATAGGTTTAAGTGAAGATCGGGAATCAGCTTCATATGGGGCTATGACTAAGAATTTTCATATATATTTTATTTTTGGACTATTGATAAATGGATGTAATAAAAATATACAAATCCAATTTGACCGAGATCTATGTGATAATTTGGACATTATGGGAATTTAAGTCTATCTCATTTGTATGGGGACTGGGTCTGAATATGTACCGATTTTTACTAGTATCAATAACGTTCATCCTATGGTCGATAGAAGCCTACGTACTAAATTTCATCAAAATATAATAACATTTGCGACCTGTAGTTTGAGTACAAGGTTTACATGGACACACAAACGCACAGACGGACTGACGGATGATCGGACAGACGGACAGACATCGCGAAGTCAACTCAGAAGGTGATTCTGAGTCGATCGGTATAATAAAAGATGGGTCTAGGTTAAATGTGTTTGGTAGTTACAAACATCATCACAAAGTCGTCATACCCTGACTACATAGTGGGGCATGGGGTATAAAGAACAATTCTAGTGAACAATATTTCTTTACTGTTCGGTTGCGATGAACTTTTGTTCACCATGGCGTGTACGAGCATGAATAAATAATGCATTATAATAAAACTTTATACCATATGTTTTTTTCTTTTTTGTTTGCATTTGTGTAAATAACATTTCACATCCACTTCGCTATATGTTACCAATACTCATACAATCATGACATAAACCCATTGATCCAATAGTTGGACATAAGTTTGATTGATTTTTCTTTGTTTTTTTTTTTAATTTTTAATGGCAGCTAAAAAAAACAATTCAGTTTGATAAAATATGTCAAATGAAAATATGAATTGTAAAATGGTTGCAGGCACCAGCAATGTGAACCATTTTTATAATAGTTTAGCCCTGATACAAATAACGCATTTTAATAGCTTTAAAGTTTTGCTTTAAAATGTAAGATATTTTATAAGGACAGGATTTGAAGGGATGTTTGTAGTATGAGTAAGTTTCACAAATTTTAGCTGCTGACTATCACAAAGAGAATGGATTCGTTATGGCAATCGAATTTTTTGCCAACCGAATTTTATTAGTCCTATTGACTATCACATTTTACAATTATAATGATTTTCACTCTTGGTAGTAAAATACCCTTGTAACCCTTGTAAATGTTGAAGATATAGCAAAAGTACTATTATTTACAACACCGCAGCAACAAAATGTATGAAATGAAAATTTACTACGCTGTGGTTAAAGCATATTTTGTGGTCACTATTAAAATAAATAATAAAAAAATGGATCAAAATAATAAATAGGCAAATTCATCATTTTCGGCATTTTTGATATTTTTAGTTTTCAAATTGATGGAAAACAAAACAAAAATCAGCTGATTCATTAATTTACAATACACAATACAATATACACGGAAAAGGCGTTCACGCTTTGTGGTATAAAATCGTTGTAAATAAATATAACAGCATTGTAAATATAACAAGAGTAAAAACCCTTTATGTTCATTGAATTATTTGTTCCATATTTCCATAAGATAATTGCCTTTAACATCTTAGATATGAAATGAATCCGATTGTATGAATTGTGACATTTTAGTTGATCCAATGGATTTTAAGTTTAAGCAATAAATCTATACTATCTTCTAATTAATTATTAATTAATATAATAAAGAGGTAGTGTGTGTTTGTTTGTTTGTTTGTAGGAGGTAATCTCCGTAACTACTCATCTGCTCTTCCTGAAGTTTTCACAGAGTCTTACTGCCGATATGGGAAGTGTTATAGGCTATAATTTTTTAAATATTTTTAGTGGGCGTGGCACCTCCCACACAAAGTAAATTTTTAATATCATATATATTGAGTACTATGATAGAGAGAGCTTTGCAAATTTGTGTGAGGTCATCTATTGTTAATATTAATAGCTACGCCGGAAATGGGTGGGAATGGATAAGTGGGCGTGGTACCTCCCATACAAGTAATAATTCAATATTATGTATCTCGAATACTGTGATATTGAGAGCTTTTGAAACTATTCTGATGTCACATATTATTAATGTGAGTGGTCAGACAAAAAATGGGCAGTATCGAACCAATAGGCGTGGCACCTGCCATATAAAGTAAATATAAAATGACATATATTTGGAGTACTGTAATAGTGAGAGTCTTGGGACTTTGTGTGAGCCCACAAGTTATTCATGTGATTAGTTTGACAAAAAATTGACGTGATCGGAGCAGTGGGCGTGGCACAGCCCGTACAAAGAAAATATATAATATCATATAACTGGTGTACTAAAAAAGGGAAGCTTTGACACTTTGCACGACCCCATCAGATCGTAGCATGAGTACTCGGACAAAAAATTTCTTTTAAATATTTTTAGTGAGCGTGACGTTTCCCATACAATGTAAATTTTTAACATCATATATATTAAGTACTATGATAAAGAGAGCTTTGCAAATTTGTCTCAGGTCATCTATTATTAACGTCATCTATTATTAACGTCAGACAAAAAAATTGGCGGGATTGGACAAATGCGGGTGGCACCCCCATACAAACTTAATATTAGATATGAAATATCTGAATTACTGTAATAGTGAGAGCCTCGGGACTTTGCAGGAGCCCTTTCATTACGATTCGGGTGGGAGGGGGTAGCGAAGCACACCGGGTTACATCTAGTATATTATAATGTTTCAGTTGTGGTTACTTTAAAAATCGGTTGCATAAATTGATATAATTAAAATAAATTTTGTCGTGCTGAAAGATAAAGTGGTATGCCTAACCAAAGTGCTATATGAATCTGCCATTTGTCGGAATATATATATATCTTATATATAAAAATGGAGTTGTGTATGTTTGTTTGTCTGTTTGTTTGTTTGTGGTTTATAGGAGACTACACCACTGGACCGATCGTCTTGAAATTCTTACAGTAGGTAACTACCTATCCGGAAAGGAAAATAGGCTTTACTTTTTTGATTTTTAAAGTGGGCGTGGCACCTCCCATACAAAGTAAATTTTTAACATCTAACTTTAACATATTATATCTGGAGTACTACGACAGCAAGAGCTCTGAAGCTATGTACGTATACATATTTAAATAATTTGAAGAGTTGTGGGCGTGATCGGACCAGTGGGCGTGGCACCTCCATACAAAGTAAATATTTAATGTCATATATCTAGAGTACTGTAATGGATAAAGTCTTGGGACTTTGTGTGAGTTCATAGGTTATCAACGTTAGTACTCGAAAAAATGGGTGGAATCCGATCAGTGGGCGTGGTACCTCCCATACAAAGTAAACATGTAATGTCATATAACCGAAGTACTGTAATAATGAAAGCCTTGAAACTTTGTCTGAGTTAATGAGTTATTAATGTGAGTAGCCCCATAAACAATGGGCGGGATTGGACCAGTGGGCATGGTACCCCCATAAAAAGTAAATATTTAATATAATATAACTGGACTACTATAATAGTGACAGTCTTGCGTCTTTGTTTGAGTTCATAAGTTATTAATGTGAGTAGTTGCCCAAAAAATGGGCGGGATCAGAGTAATGGGCGTGGCACCTCCTATACAAAAACAGTTTTCGATAAGACGTATTCCCTGCTTTTTATTTCGTTACGAAGGGTGTAGCAAAGCGCATCGGGTTACTGCTAGTATAATTATATAAATTAATTATGAGGTTTAGAAATATTTACAATATAAAAGAAAAATGTGTAATACACATTTAACTTTTAAATTTTTACAATGACAAATGTTTTTGTTGAGATGTTTTCTTTATGCGAAAAATAATGATTATCGAAGTACCAGAATTTTAATATTTTTATACATAAATACAACTCATCAACATCAATAATATGCTCGATTAAACCAAACAACGATTCAAAGTTTTGACTTTTATCTACACAAACTATGATATACTTTTGTAAAAATAAATTCTCAAAATTAAGCCAGTTTATTTCTTCAGTATTGAAATAAAACTTATAATTTTTTCTAGATTGAAACTTGTTTGGCTGTTTGAGTTTGATTTTTTTATTTAATTATATTAAGATAGTGATTCTGTTATATGAGCGGATTTATATAAAAAATTTAGGCTTTCCTTCAAATCGTACGGAGTTAGTAGATATAAGGGGACACATTTTTTAATTAATATAGGACAATGAACAAAGAAATAAAATTTTAGTCGTAAAGCCTCACCTGAAATTTGTATATATAACTATGACTTATCATCAAAGACTCAAAATATTTATGAATTTTGAATGATATTGATTTTTATATGAACGATTCATTCATTCACTTAACCTCCAATTAACAAAGGTATATATTAAATTACTAAAAGCATTTCAGATGTAGTCAATTTAAGTTTATTTTTTTTATTTAAACAGTCAAAAAAAAAGAGGATGTTTTCACTGTTTGGTCCAAAATCGAACAGACCGATTCTTTTGTTTAATATTCTGTGAATAGTTTTTTCAATTACAATTTTTTTTAATTCTTAGTAGATATAATGACATATCCCCTCTAATATATCGTGCACGATATCAACATAGTTATCTTCAGCCGCGTGAAAATGTTAAGACTATTAAAAATTCGAGTTTCTTTTAATTCTAATCTGTTTGAAATTTGGGTATCTTCAACACATAAAATCGTTGATTCCTGTGAACTACATTATCAAGTAGAAAGAAAAATGAGGATTGAAAGTTTCAACAAATCCGGGAAAAGGACTTATTCCTAAATTGCCTGTTCCAACTACACATGGAATTAATTTAGCGGATTGACCATTTACTCAAATTTCTTGTATTTGTAAAATGTTAATTGTCTCCACAAAATTTTTTGAATATATTTTTAGTTCCAAATTTTTTCCGGCCATCCATAAAAAAATCGTTCCCAAAAAGTAAACTATAATTTGGAATTTAAATGTTCTATAAGACTTAAATATTTTATACGAGCACCTTAGCTCCCCGATGGAAACCGTCATCGTAATTTCCACAGACGGACATCGCTATATAAACTCCGCTTGTTATAAGGATCACAAATATATATATTTTATGGAGTCCAAAATTTTTTTTCTTTTTATTACAAACGGAATGACAAACTTATATATACCCTCTGCACACTGGGGTGGAGGGTATAAAAAAATACAGCCTGTAGCACTTCCCATATCCGCAGTAAGACTCTGTGAAAATTTCGGGAAGACCAGATGAGTTGTTACGGAGATTACCTCCTATAAACAAACAAACACACATTACCTCTTTATTATGCTAGTATAGATTATTAGTATAGATTTTTTTATTTCGATACTTGCTGATATACAATGTTTTTTGTTTTTTCATTCGATACAACAATTATCAGATTTTTCGGCGTTCCTACCCTGGAGCAAGCTACATGTAGCTGCCCATGAGAATAACATGGATTTTCCCAATTAGGTCTGACAACACTTAACTATTGGCGTTGAACTTAAATTATCATTTGCCAATCTTAGTTTTTAGCGATTTTTTTTTTTTTTTAATTTATTAAAGTAAAATAAATTTACGTAATAATATATATGATAAAGGGAAAAAACTGGCTGCAGGGGCCTTCGTCCGTTATGATTACATATGTACAGTTGTTTAAAATATTTTTAAATTATATACATATAAGTATACAGGAGAGTGTAGTGATTTATAGTTTGTTTATAATTTTTGATGGGATGTGTTCCTTCAGTTGATCATAGTTCAATTTCCGTGTCGATTCTGTTAATGTAGTTACTTGATTGTGTTTGTTGAAGCATGTTAATATGTGAGCCACTGTTAAATTGGTGTTGCATTTTGAGCATAATGGTGGGGTAGAATTTGTTTTGAGCAGGTATTCGTGGGTGAGTTTGGAATGACCCAATCTTATTCTTATGAGAGTTTTTTGTTGTTTTTTCGTAAGGTTATTTGGGTATATTGGTTTCTGAAGCAAGGGATTAATAAATCTATAATAGGCATTCGATAAACCAAATTTTTTTTTGGCGAAGTTGTAATTTTACCAGATTTTGGATGTCCTTTTTTGTGTAGTTGTTTATTAGTATAGTTGGCGTTCTGTTAGTGCTTTTGGCAGTCTCATCTGCAAACTCATTTCCCTGGATATTCATATGAGCCGGTGTATATAATATTTTTATATGTGAGCTGCGAAAAAGATTTTCTTTAATGCGGATTATAAGGGGATCAGTATGCTTGTGCGATTTTAAGGCATTTATGGATGACAAACTATCCGTGCAAATCAAAAGTTTCATTTTTGGTGTTTTAAGTTTGATTGCTTCCTCAATTTAGCGATTTTTAATTTTGGCCATTTTTAATATTGAAGATTTTTGTTTTTAGGCGATTTTTACTTTTCGCGATTTTTGGGTTTGGCGATTTTTGATTTTGGGCATATATATTCCACGACAAATCACATTGATAACTAATGTACTTGTCAAAAACCTGTCGCTTTCGTAGTACTTCATATCTTTATATAGGAGGTGCCATGCCCACTAATCCCATCCCGCCCAATTTTTTTCTGACTACTCACATTAATATCTGATGGATTCGTGCAAAATGTCGAGTCTTTCCCTTTTATAGTACAACAGTAATATGATATTAGACATCTACTTTTCATGGGCGGTGCTACGCCACTGCTTCGATCACGCCCATTTTTTTGTTCGACTAATCATACAAAGAATCTATGGGCTCACGCAAAGCCACAAAGCTCTCTCTTTTACAGTACTCCAGATATATGACATTAAATAGTTACTTTGCATGGGGAGTGTCACGCCCATTGGTGTGAACCCGCCAATTTTTTGTCCGACTACTTATACTAAGATCTGATTGGGTCGTGCAAAGTGTCAAATCTTCCCTTTTTTTAGTACACCAGTTATATGATATCATATATTTACTTTGTATGGGCGGTGCTACGCCCACTGCTCCGATCACCCCCATTTTTGTCTAACTAATCACATGAATAACTTGTGGGCTCACACAAAGTCCCAAGACTCTCACTATTACAGTACTCAAGATATATGGCATTTTATATTTACTTTGTGTGGCAGGTGCCACGCCTATTGGACCAATACTGCCCATTTTTTGTCCGACTACTCACATTAATAATAGGTGACATCAGAAAAATTTGAAAAGCTCTCTCTGTCACAGTACTCCAGATATATAATATTGAATTATTACTTGTATGGGAAGTACCCCGCCTACTTATCCGATCCCGCCCATTTCTGGCATAGCTACTAATATTAACAATAGGTGACCTCACACAAATTTACGAAGCTCTCCCTGTCATAGTACTCAATATATATAATATTAAAAATTTACTTTGTGTGGGAGGTGCCACGCGCACTAAAAATATTTAAAAAATTATAGCCTGTAGCACTTCCCATATCCGTAGTAAGACTCTATGAAAATTTCAGGGAGATCAGATGAGTAGTTACGGAGATTACCTCCTACAAACAAACAAACACACATTACCTCTTTATTATATTGCTATAGATATGTCACCAATTTGTTTTCGTCCACAATGGGAAATTAATGAATTCAAATTTTCAAATCACCGAAATAGTCATTATGGGTATTAATATTTGATCTTTGTCAGCACTGGGGTTGATATTTTTATTTTTTTTTTACACAATGGGCTTTGAATAAAATTGCTAAACGTAGAAGTTGAATTTTTTTTTTGCTTTCGGATATGAAAAAGTTCATATCGTTTACAATATACACTATTTGGTATGACTTTTGGATCAACAAAAAATAAATATTATACCTTTCGACTCAGAATCAATTTCTGAGTCGATTTAACGATGTCCGTCTGTCTGTGTGTCCATGTAAACCATGTAATCAAACTACGGCTCGCAAGTTTAAATGTACTTTGATGAAGTTCAGTGTATAAGCTTTTATCGGGCATAGTATGGACGCTATTAAAATTAGTGAAAATCGGTTCATGTTCAGATCTAGTCCCCATACAAACAACACTTATGGGATCGACTTAAATTGCCATAATATCCAAATTAGCATTTAGATCTCGGTCAAGTTGGGTTCGTGTAGGTTTATAACATCCATTTATCAGTGGTCCAAAAAACCCCTATAGCATAATTCTTAGTTATAGCCCCCATATACAGCAGCTTCCCGATCTTCATTTACATCTATCAAAAAAAAAAAAAAGATATTGCACAGATTTTTCTCAAATTTGGTTTGTATTTGTTTTTGCAAAAAATAAGTGACCTTACCAAATATAGTCAGCATCGGTCCATTTTTGGACCTAGTCTCCATATAAATATAGCATCCGATATTAACTTTTTTATATCCGAAGCCAAAAATATTAATAACAATGTCACTCAAATTTGGTTGATGCATATTTTCTATATCTAATTATTTGGACCTAAAATTTAAGGGGCCGTTTGCAAAAAAATTAAAGTGTACTTCACGTAGACTTTATTGTATGTTTTTCATAAAAAATTTGTTGATAAAGTCTACTTGAAGTACACTTTAATTTTTTTTGCATACCCAAGGTCTCTAAACGTATAATTTTCTTACTTCTCTCTCCTAGTCGAGAACTACAATTCAACCAAAAAAAGGAAAACAAAATTCCAATTGGCTTCCGAGATATAGGCCTGTTCTTCGGAATAATTAAGTTTAAACAAAACTTTTATCAGGAAATAAAATCCGAACAGCAGCTAAACTCCTAATCCCTTTTGGGTTCGGAATTTATTTTCCAAATGGGGTTTTGCTAGTTTCGATAACTAATTCGAAAAACCGCAGACGATAAGGTGTTTACACTCTATGACTACTACGTTGTACTCAGGGATTATAACAAAAGGATTCAAGTAGCCAAACGAAACTTCTTGAAACTTTTTTGTGAACAGGTTAATAACTTTAATGACATCTCGAAAATGAAGAAGGCCTTACTGAAAGCACATTCACAGCCTGAAGCTCTATTCGATAACGATGAGATGTGGCGGACTCAATGGAACAGTCCTTAAGCATAATGATGGAAGCACACTTTCTTATCGAAGAACGTGAGCCGAATAGGAACCCAGAAATTGGTATCAATATGCCCCGACAAGCTGGACCCAACTTGGGACATCGGACTGGACCCGATGGGGAACGAGTGGAGAGAAATAACAGAATAACCGAAACGATGGTAAATAAGGCAATACAAACTTTTCCCTCTTTAAGGCCGCAGGCCCAGACTAAATTTTTCCAGTTCTATTACAATAGAGCGAGGACTTGGTTGGTAGTAGTCTGGCTGGCATATTCTCTGCTTATCTAAAATTGGCGTAAACGTCCAGGGCATTGCAGGATAGCCACTCAAACTCAAAGGCCTGTCGACTGATAAGTCTTACATCTTTCCTACTGAAAATCATGGAGCGCATATTCGATAACATGGTTAAATCTCAAATCCAGAATGAGCTATTGAGGTTCAATCAACACGCTTATTTAAAGGGACGCTCAGTGGAAACTGCGCTTCGTGAAATAGTTTTCCACATCGAAAGATCTTTTGATCTGAATATCTTCACCCTAGCTCTATTCATTGATATAGAAGGAGCTAGACCAATCGACATAGACCGGGAGATTAAAGCCTGGGTCGGTCACATGCTAGGAAATAGATGGATAAGTTGCGAGGTTGGGACATTATAATAAGAGACAAGATTTGTTATAGGTCATGTCAAGGGGGAATTTTATCCCCCTTCTTTGGGTAACCAACATAAACAGTCTGTTAAGGATTCCGACCATAAGGGTTGCCTATTCAAACTTACGCATCCGTATTCATTTGGATATCAATGAACAGGAATTGCTACATTAAACCATTCCAAAAGATACAGCGTCTCTGCTGCATAGGAAAATGCGGTGAAATACGGACTACTCCTACGAGGGTTTAAAGACCATTCTATCTATATAACCGATCGAGATTAGAATTAAATATGAGGCAGCTCTGACCATGCTACGATTAAGGGTAACAGGGAATACATCACCGACCATAAGACCAGACAACAAAAAATTGTGGACCAATTACCAGGATTCAACACAGTGGATATTTGCTGTGATAGAATCGCGGATAGAATCGCGTACAGAAAAAACTGGTTCAACGGGAATATTCTACAAAAGGTAACACAAATATACGGACGGATCTAGTCTGCGTGGTAAGACTGACATAGATTTCTATGATGAGGACCGCTCTGCTGGTAAATACCTCCGTCTTCCGGACCACAGCTCTGTCTTTCAGTCTGAATTGGTCACGATAACGGAATGCATTAGATCAATTGACGCAAGGGGAATCCCAGGTCCCGGAGACATGAAAATATTTATGAACAGTCTATTGGCTATCAGGGCGATAGCATATATCGGGGCACTTCCAACATTTCGAAGACTAAAAAAATCCTTAGTCTGAGTAGAAGGGAACTTAGTAGGGTTATTGCCATCCTCACTGGGCACTTTGAACTGAGGGCTCAAATATACCGTATAGGACGTGCATCCAACGACATCTTACCAGGCCTGGCGGGTTTTAGGGGGTGAGCTGGAAAACACCAAAGAAATTTTCTGACGAAACCGAATTTCTAAGTTAGTAAAGGGGTAGATTACCGGATGAATATGGAGATGTCGAGCCCACAACTAGCCAGCTTTCTGGCTTAAATGTATATCTGAATACGATGAATATGAGCTATTTGTACACATATTTAGCTTCTCTTCTCAACCTGTTCTAACCTACCACCTCAACAACTATGTATAGTTCAAAATAAAGTCTAAATTTCAACTAACACAGCAAAAATTTATATTAATGAAAAAGTCCGTGAAATTTCATCGAAGGATATAAAATGAATCAGTTTCTGATTTCAAGAGGTTATTTGGGATCATTTGACTATTTTTTGGTAAAATGATTTTCAATTTAAAAGAGCATTTTTCGTAAAAGGTATTTTTAAACCGGTACTCTTATTGAGATTGTACTTTTCTTAAAACCGAAGTCTTCGCAAAAGCTATTTCTCTTAATATGTATTTTTTTAAAAGTAAATTTAAAAAGGTTATTTTTTGAAAAAGGTATATTCTTAGAAGGTATTTTTTTTTTATTATATGTGACCTTCTCCGAGAAAAAGGACCCAGTGTGTGAAAATTAAGTTTTGAGAAAAAACGCATTTAAAGTTTCTACACCCTTTTAGGTACCAGAATCCACCGTTTTTGACACAACCCGTTTTTTGACACACTAGGTTCCTTTTCTCGGAGAAGGTCATATATACTTTTTAAAATAGTTAGTTTTCGTAAAAAGTAACTGTTCAAATATGAACACGGGACAGGACACTAAAATGGTAGTTCTTAATAACCATAAATTATTTTATGTTATCTTTAGGATTATTTATGTGGGAAAATTTCGCTATTAAATATAAATTAGGGTTTTTCCCTAATTAAAATATAAATAGTTAAGTAAGGACATCTACCAAACACATGCTACATATATCTGTTAAAGGGATGCAAATGTGTTTGCAGGTAGTGTATATTAGTTTTAAGATTGTTGTATAGTAGCTAAGGATTCAATTAAGAAAATAAAGTTAGTATCATACCAATACTCGAAAGAGACGGTAGTTTCTAAATTATTAAGTTGAGTGTCTTACAAGCATTTAACTGAAGTATTTCAAATTATTAATAAACATATTAAAGGTGACAGTGTATAAGGTCTAAATTGAAGCATTGCCAATTTAGATGTAACACTCCATTAATTTCCTTTTCTATGGTAAAGTTGATTTTGTTTTGGTCTAAATTGAAGTATTGCCAATTTAGATGTAACATTTGGTCCTTCGAACCGTATTTTAGGTAACAGTTACTTTTCCTTCAAAATATACTTACTTTGAAAATCTACAAGTAGTTTCCTTATAAGGAGACTTTTTTTTCGAAAAAACATTTAAAAAATAATAAAGTAAAAATTATATTTCCTAATGACATAATTTTTTGTTTTTGTATGTATAATTGTAACTTATTCCCTAATCTGCTGGTAGAAATCAGAGTTCTACTGGTGCGTTTGTCTAGTTGGGCTTTACTGAAAGTCTGGCGGTATTTTATGTACTATATAAGATGAACTTATCAATTTATTTAATGATAAATTGAATAAAATTGAAAAAAAATTAACTAAAGCCATTTGCAATCTAAATTTATTTACAGATAATAGTTATTCATACGATGAAAACCACCTAACCAAGACCACCCAACAACAATGAATTGCCAATATTATCGAATAACAAGTAAAAAATACAATATCCAACAACAACAACAAGAACAAAGGTATACGAATACATTGACTTTAAAAGATATTTCAATGTCATAAACAACAACAGCAACCAATACAAAGATAACAAATAAAGCATTTATTTGACAACACGAAAACAACCTCCTTAACCCACAAGACTATAGAAATGAATAATACTACTTTACCTTCGTCTCCCATTGGCAACACCAACACCATTACAGTACAACCGCCGCCAATGGTTGATGAAGACGAATTAACCTTAACTTCGCAAACACATTTTTCTCTGGATGATCTCAATGTTATCAATCAAAGTGCTGAACTAGATTGTCTTGTACGGAAACATTTTGATGTAATGACCTTTGGTAATAATAGCGAATATTGTCTAACGGACTTTGATTCGATATTATGTTGGCCAATTACAGCACGTGCAACACAAGCCACATTACCATGTTTAGATGAATTTAAGGGCATACAATATGATATATCACGTAAGTATCAATGAACTATTTATAGTTTTAGAATGTAACGACTAGTAGACGGGCTGCAAACCAAGGAAACGGTAGGATGGATATTAGCTCAGAACTAGTGTTGACAACCGGTTAAGAGTTACTCGATTGATCGATCACATAAAAAAAACTTTCAATGGAACTTCAAAATTGTGATTTTCGTCTAAAAAATGTTCCGATCAATTTATATCCATTTATCGGATAAGTCACATAATTTTTATAGGATTTAAAAGCAAAATTATCAATTTAGAAGGATCTATTAAGAGTTTTATCTTAATTTAAAATTATAAAAATAAAATCATTTTAAAACAAAAAATTTAATTAAATTTTCTTCAAAACCTTATCCCCAATCAGTCCAGCCATTTAGGAGGAGTTCAATGACATACACATGGACAGAAGCAGTAAATATAGAAAGATAGACCTGACACTAATTGGCAAAGCTCTCCATGTCACAATACTCGTGATATGTGATATTGAATATTTACTTTATATGGGAGCTGCCACTCCTACTGATTCGATACTGTTTGTTTATCTCCCGTTTATATTATTCAAGTTATCTGGTATAACCTCGAACAAATTTGCAACGGTCTCCCTATAATTGTGCTTGAAATGTATGCTATTAAATAATTACTTGGCAAGGGACACGTCCACTTATCCACCCAATCAAATTGTGTATCGAAACCATCTAGAGACTTATTCAGTTTAGTAACAATTAGTCCAGCTTTTTAGGAGGAGTTCGGTTACAAACACATGAACAGAGAAAATATTCATATAGAGATGATCTAAATTCATTTTAAGGTTTAATGTAAAATTTTCTAATTGTTTTTTTAAATTTTTTTAAATAAAAAAACATTCTGGCATAAAAATATCGCCTAATGCTAAAACTTCAATAATTGACAACCATACTCAGAAAGAATAACGAAATTCTAGAATAGTTTTATGAATTAATTAGTTCCGATAAATTTGCCTTTTCCATTTACCAAGTATTGTGAGGACGTAGACGTATTTGGTCAAGAATATACAAGGTTTGACATTGTCTACGCAATAAAATACTCTAACTAGTTTTATGTATATATATAAAGGGTTATCCAATAAGAGTGCACGACTGTGAATGGCATTCGTTACAGGAACATATTGACCGATGATCCAGATCGAATAATCTCCTGAAATTCTGATGTCAAGTGGCCGCCAATTAACGGCATGCGATTTCATTGTTTAGGTTTTTTGAAATTTCAGGTCTATGTACATATATAAACCACAAACAATTCCTGAAAATGCATGAAAAGAGCTAGGGCCGGTGTTCAGATACTCAATATAATAACGTTTTATTTATAAATTAAATCATGCAATCTTATTGGGTAACCCTTTATATATACATATAAAGTAAACTTTTGTTGTTGCTTCAGTATTTCGTACTGTACTCTATGATTCCTTTCATTTGTATTGTTTACTTTAAAAGAATCTTTGGAGTACGTGCTTCTATATATCTTGCAGTAATTGCATACTTTATATGTTGGATTTTTTGAAGACTACATTTCTCATGTTAATAAAATGTACGAGGAATGTGTTGGGATTGTTGTTGTTGGATTTATGTTTAACATTAATCAAAGTGGTTGTAAAGCAAACAAAAAAAGTTTTGTGAGGTGAAAAAAGCTAATATGAAATTTAAAGTTTAATATCAAGAAAATTAAGTAAAAATCGAAATGTTTAAAGTTAAATCAAAGAAAGGAGTTTAAACAGCATTGATACCCAATGGTACAAAAACTAAGTGCTGGCAAAGTTAAATATTAATAATTTATAATAAACTGTAATAAACCCGTCGCGCTTCGCTACGACCTACGAGACTTATTGTCATGTTTTATTTCACAATCAATTTTTCCTACGAAGTTTGTTGTATCGTGCAATTAAAATATTTTATTTCACTTATTTTATATTTTTTTATTTCAATGCTTCCTGATTATATACAATATTTTTTGTTTTTTCATTCGGTTCAACAATTATCAAATTTTTCGGCGTTCCTACTCTGGAGCAAGGTATATATAGTTGTCCATGAGAACAACATGGATTTTCGAAATTAAATCTGACAACATTTAATTATTACCCTTGAATATAGAATATCATTTGCAATTTTTAATTTTTAGCGATTTTTGATTTTGGCGATTTTTGATTTTAGCGGTTTTTGACTTTGCCCGTTTTAATTTTGAAGATTTTTGCTAATGGCGATTTTTATTTTTTTCGCGTTTTGGCGATTTTTGATTTTGGCTATTTTTTGAATTTGGCTATTTTTAAATTTGGCGATTCTGTCAATATTTCCAACTAATCACATTGATAATTAATGTACTTGTCAAAATTTTCAACACTGGCGCTTTCATAGTACTTCAAATTTTTTGCCACGCCCACTAATCCAATTCCGCCCAATTTTTATCGGACTATTCACATTAATATCTGATGGAATCGTGCAAAGTGTCGAGGCTTTCGCTTTTGTAGTGCACCAGTTATATGATATTAGATACTTACCTTGTATGGGCGGTGCCACGCCCACTGCTCCGATCGCGCCCATCTTTTGTTCAACTGATCACATGAATGACTTATGGACTCACGCAAGGCTCTCATTATTACAGTACTGCAGATATATGACATTTTATATATATGGGACTACTCACATTAACAATGGATGACATCAGACAATTTTTCAAAGCGGTCCCTGTCATAGTACTCGTTATATATAATATTGAATTATAACTTTGTAAGGGAAGTACCATGCTCACTTTTACGATCCTGCCCATTTTCAGCATGGCTGCTAACATAATTAATATGTGACGCCAAACAAATTTGGAAAGCCCTCTTCGTCACAGTACTCCATATACACCAATACCTCAATTTGCGTCGTGGTTACGTTCCAAAAAAATACGACGCAAATTTAAACGACGCAAAGTGAATTATGATTTTCTACAGCAAACCATGTAAAGATCGAAGATAGGTTCCAGGGTTACGAAAATACTACTTTTTAAAAAGAAAAGTGAACAAAGTAAACATTTAAAAAACAAAAATCAGTTCAAAACAGCAATTCACAGTGAATGGTCGTATTGAAAACTGAAGTGAAAGCAATTTTATTTGTATACCAAAAATAAATATATTATTTTATTTTGTAAATAATAAAATTCGTTATTATCTTATTATCACAAAGAAATAAACAAATCGGCAAAAAGCCAAAAACCTAAAATGAATGATCCACCAGATCGTGGTGGTGGCCAACCGACACCCCCAATTACATTTGACACTAAAAGAAGACTAACCATACATTCTCCAGGGGAAAAGTATCTTATAATGCAAAGACAAGAAAGTACTGAAACACTCTCTACCGTCTCTCCATTTTTAATTAAAAAAGTGATAGACAGCGTTGCTGGAGGAGAAGTGCAGCAATGCAAAAAACTTCTCAATGGTACCATACTCATCCAAACCAAAACATTTGTCCAAGCCAACAAATTAATTCAGCTAGCTTCATTGTCCAACGAAATCAAAGTTGAGCTAAAAGAACACCCAGCTCTCAATTTTGCAAAAGGAGTAATTTATTCCAATGATTTGCGTGGCATTAGTGAAACAGAAATCTTATCGGAATTAAAAAGTCAGAACATTACAGGTATTAATAAAATTTTGAGAAAAAATGATGACGCCCTGATAGAAACAGGTCTTATTATAGTCACCTTCGCCTCCACCAATCTTCCAAATGACTTATCTATTGGCTACGAAAAAGTCAAGGTACGACCATATATACCTCTGCCCTTAAAATGTAAAAACTGCCTCCAATACGGACATGTAGCTAAATCCTGTACCAGCGATAAAATATGTTCCAACTGTTCCAATACTTTCCATATCGACGCTGAATTAAATGAAAAATGCACTCGCCAACCTTCCTGTATCAACTGCAAAAACTCTCATATTATTGACTCCAATCATTCATCAAATGACAGAAGCTGTCCAATTTTTTTGAAGGAAAAAGAAATTCAGGCCATTGCCACACTTGAAAAAGTAGGTAAAAAAGGCTGCCTTTCTATACAAACAACGTCATCCGACACAAAACGCATTATACTCCACTATCGCAAAAATTCCAAACAACGATAAGCCCTCCTGTTCTACCAATATGTATCCTCCAACACAAAACAACAAGCCACGTTTTATTAAAGATTTCTCTGATGTAATAAGCGATAACGACAACTCAATTTCTGAAATGGAAACTGATCACAACAGTAACTCTTCACATAGCAACCAACCAATAATACTGCCTAGAAATGCATCAAAAAAATTAAGAGATCAAATTAAAAAAGAACCAACCCGTAGATCAAAACGACATAAGTAAAAACTTATTTATATTCTGTATTCCACAAACACATTACTTTTGTTTTTATCGAGGTATGACTATAGTTTCATTTCTATCATATGTTTTTGACAATCATCGATCTCATTCCAAAATTAAAAACAAATCATTCACGAACTGTCAAATATATTTAACTTCAACATTTGTCGCTCTTTTAATTCACGACAACTTTTTGATATTTTCTCTTAGTAACTTTAAAATAACAATTAGCATATTGCCATTATACACTATTTTCAATAGTAACTATATATTATCACCTCCGACAAACATTCATTCATTCACATGCTTTTTATTTAATTATTACCATTCCTCTTTACTCATTGCTCTTTACATTATTTATGTATTTTCTCTTAAACCAAAAAATCATATAAAATATTTGTTTTATTGCACATTAGGGCAATTCATATATTATAACATAACAATTCTTATATATTCTATGCAAAACTATTTTATAATAACTAATCTAGTAATAATTTATGAGTACTAACATTATACAATGGAATATGAACGGCTATTTAAACAATTATGCTGAACTGCAAATTCTTATAAAATCTTATAACCCTAAAATTATTTGTATTCAGGAAACCCATATTCACTCCCTTGCAAATATTCCCATACCTATTAATTTCTCTTTTTATTCTACTAACACATCCTCTTCCAGATATGGGGGTACTGCAATTTTAGTACATACGTCTTTACAGCATAGACAAATAACTACATCAAATGACTTCGACGCAGTTTGTGTAGAAATAATATCAAAAATCAAATTCAATATTTTTAGTGTTTATACACCACCTCCACCTAAATTCAGTATTAGAAATCTTAACAACGTTCTAACAACAAACACACCAACTTTTGTAGCTGGGGACTTCAATAGCCCCCATAAACACTGGGGAGCTAAATCAAATAGTCGTACAGGTAATATATTGTCCCACTTTATCAATGACTCAGACTTAGTTCTACTAAACGACAAATCTCCAACACACTTTAATACTCATGGAACATTCTCACATATCGACCTTACCTTCTGCTCATCCAATCTAGCTGCTCAAGCGGACTGGAAAATCGAAGACACTCTAAGTGGTAGTGATCACTTCCCTATCATTATTGAACTATTTCCCAAAATGGGTTGCCTTCCTGCCATCAGCAAACCAAAGTATAATACCAAACGTGCAGACTGGCTAAAATTCCAGAATCTTTGCCAAATTCACGACAAGAACAGAATAATTTCTGCAAATATCAATAAGGAAACAGCAAATATTTGCAAAATAATACACCAAGCTGCTAACGTATCTATTCCCCATGTAAACAACACATCAACCAAACAAGTTCCCTGGTGGAATAATAAGTTAGAAGAGCTCAAATCACAAAAAAATAACCTCTGGCATACCTTTAAAAGAAATATGACTCAAACAAACATACTTAACTACAAAAAATCAAACTCAATTTATAAAAGAGAAATTAAAATAGCAAAAAGAGCATCTGCTACCTCATTTACATCCACAATTAACCCCAGCACACCCATAGAAAAAGTATGGGCCAATATCAGAAATTTCACTGGATACAAATGTAGGGAAACTATCCACTGCATATCTTCCCTAGATAACCCGGACGAAATCATTACAAATAAAATAAAAATGGGTCAAGAATTCGGTAGATACTGGTCAACTAACTCATCTGATGCAAAATTTTCAACAAAATTTCAAACAATTAAACAACAACCGGCTTCTAATCTGCCAATATTTGTTCCATGTAATCAAGCAATTACAATTGAAAACGATATAAACTACATCGAGCTTTCTTCTACTCTTAACAGGCTGAAAGGTAAAACCCCAGGACGTGACAGAATATCTTACCCAATGTTAAAAAAGCTACCATATCAACTGAAAGTAAGAATTCTTAAACTATATAATTCTATTTTCTCCAACTATATCCCACAACAATTCAAGAACAGCATAGTCATACCCATTTTAAAACCAAAAAACAACAAATCACTGATCAAATCATATCGCCCTATCTCCTTAAACCCCTGTCTCTCCAAAGTTTTGGATAAAATTATTGCCAACAGGTTATGGTGGTTTGTTACTTCTAACAAACTTTTAAATAATCGCCAATTTGGCTTTAAAAAGGGGAGCTCAACAATTGATAGTCTACTCTATGTCGACTATCAAATTGCCCATAGTCTCTCAGTTCGTAAGCACACAACTATTATATCTCTCGACTTTGAGCGAGCTTTTGACAAAGTAGGTATCCATTCAATAATAGATCAACTAACAGAATGGAGAGTTGGCCCAAAAATAATAAAATATGTTACAAATTTTATGAAAAACAGAAAAATTACAGTTCAAATAAATAACAATTATTCTACACCCTATCATTTATACAATGGTATTCCACAGGGATCACCCCTGTCAATAATCCTTTTCATTATAGCCTACAACAAATTATGCTCTCTAATATCGCTACATAAGGAAATTGGTTTTTGTGCCTACGCAGATGACTTTAACTTGATAATACCGTCTTCCAGAGAAAAAAATCCTGTGTTAAACCTCAATAATCTATTTAACGACATCAATCGTTGGTGTGATTATTCCGGCGCTACACTTTCTACGTCAAAGTGCAAATATATTCATATTTGCAGACTCAAAAACTGTCATTGTGATATAGCCTCATCCAACTTTGCTATAACTGAGGTTGAAACTTTAAGGATTCTTGGCATATTAATAAATAAACACTATAGATGGAATGACCACATTGACTATTTAACATCATCATTGACGAAAAGATTAAATATTATTAAATGTCTCGCTACCCATAAATTTAACTGCAACACTAAATCTTTAATTTCTGTTGTAAAAGCTTTAATTTTATCAAAAGTCAACTACTGTCTGCCAATTTACGGTTCAGCCCCCTACTCGGTTCTGAGGAAAATTAATTCCATAATTAATGCGGCGATAAGATTATCGCTGGGCGCCCTGCGCTCAACCCCAATAAAAAATATGTATTTTGAGGCTAACATAAGATCTTTAAATGCACAAAATCAAATACTAACCTCTAAATTGTTTCGTACACTACTGTACAACAGTAACACCCCTCTGACTCAAATAGTTAAAAAAACAAAACTGTCAAAAAAGATACCTAGAATACCTTCAACTATATATAGAACAATTCAAAACTGTAGAAAACTAGAACTACCATCATTCATTAATAGCAACAAAGTCAAGAAATTTCCTCCCTGGTTACTAAATACAGGCAGCATAGATACATCCCTACATGAATTTGCTAAAGCCAATACAGATCATTCCCAATACAAAATCTTATTTGTTTCGATCAAAAGTAAACTTTGTGACTCTAAGTTTATTTTCACTGACGGTTCTAAAACCGATATATCGATACCGTACAGTATAACTACTGAAACTGAAACAATTAAAACAGCAATCCTTCCCCCCCACAGTTCAATATTTACTGCAGAGTTGATAGCCATTCACGAAGCATTGTTATACGTTTACAACAAAAAAGGAAAATTTTCTATCTGTACAGATTCCCTTTCTTCTTTAGCATCCATCGCGAATATATCAAACTCTGAGTTTTACCCTTCTAACATTAGGAACATTTTAATAAAAAGGTTCCCGGACATAACATTAATCTGGGTTCCTGGCCACTGCAACATAAAAGGAAATGAATATGCAGATTCCGAGGCGAAATATTCAGCAAAACGCCCTTTACTTACGACACAAAACTATAATCGTAAAGACATTGATAATCTAATTGACAAACACTTTGATAATATTGACAGAGACCATTCTTTCAGTTCATCATCAACCTGGTACAAAAACATCAATCATTATAAAAAAAATATTTATGACGTCATGACTGGCAATCAAACACATGCTAAAAGACTTGACTTCATCATATTCGAAAGGCTTCGACTAGGCCATACCAGAGTAACACATGGATCACTATACAATCCAAATATTACACCCTTTTGTAGCTGCAATATTTCATTACCAACTACACCATCACACTTTCTTTGCCAATGCACTAAAACTGAAAACGCCCGAAGAGTAACATTTAAAAATACTAGTCCTCTACATCCACTATCCACACCCTCTCCCGATAACATATCATTAATGATTAAATTTCTTAAACTATGCAACCTTTATAACAAAATATAACACAATTCCCTAAGTTAAGTAAACTTTTTGTAATATTTATATTGAGCTGAAGGCCTACGTTGCTATTGCTCTTAGTTAAATTAGCTTATAATTTCAATTATGGGTTAATAAATAAATAATAAAAAAATAAAAAAAAAAAAAAACAAAAATAATAAAAAATTTTATTACATAGGTACATATAAAAAACAAAAAAAAGCACTTCAATTAAAACAAAATAAAAAATTCAATTAATTTATAAAATTACATACGTACAAAACAAAAAAAAAAAAAACAAGTAAGAGTGTTAAATTCGGCTATGCCGAATCTTTGATACCCTCCACCTGGGTTTTACGTTTACATTAATATCTGGAAATATTTGAATATGTAAACACTTTGATAAACCTATTACTGAATTATTACAACAAATGCTCTGAATTTTCAGCATTTTATAGAGGTGTCTACATATTTTAGGTCATAAATTGGCACAATGACTCCCGATTTATCCCATTTTAAATACTAACCTGATCCAGATAATTACAAACAATATTAAGTTTAACCAGGTAAATGGTTTATTTTGTAATTTTCTTTTTAATTTAAATTTTTTAATATAAAGGTGCATTTTATTTTTTACAATCCTTTTCAATTTTCCAGACCTATTAGTATAGGGCACATTTGTGAGTCCGCATAGATCAACTTTCAACTCTTACTTCTTTTTATTGTATTAAATCTATCTTTGTGTCTTTAAATTAATTAAGATAATTAAGATGAAAATATTTAACAAACTGTTTTTTTTTTTAGTTAATATCTGAACATTTTACTGATACAAGGCAAAACTAAAACTGCCAAAAATTTCAGTCAAAACTATTTTGAATGTATTTGTTAAATATCGCATAATTTTTTTCAATTTTAAACTTTAAAGTCTTTTTAAGTCTGGTAATAACTCTATAATATGAAGGAAGTAAATATGTGGATTCTTTAATAACAATGACAAGTATAAAACACTGTTTTGTGCATAACATTAAAATATTATAAATTTGAACATAATTAATTTTAGAAACATAATTAATTTTAGAAAAATGTCCGATTCGTTTTTCGATGATGCTGAAAACACATTAAAGAAATACAGAACATAAAGATTTTGCTTCAGTTAGTTGGATGGCTGGAGCAGGTCAAAGGTGACGACTATAAATGCAAATGCAAGGCTTTTGAAAATATATTAAAATGCGATAAATCAGATCTAAGTATATGTACATGCCATGCTTATAACCACTGTTATAAAAAATCTTTTAAAACCAACAGTATTGCCATAATTTGAAATTGTAAAGATGCTAAATTGCAAAAAAAAAAAGATGCTTAAACGTACTGGATGCTAAATTTTTTTTTTCAATTTTCATTACCTTTATATTGAAAAATTATATACTTATTAATAAATACTTTGGTTTTTAAATCGAAAAATTAATATAAAACATATGTTTCGATTTATATTTTTTAAATTTTAATTAAAATTATTTTGAATTTCATCTGAAATTTTTATTAACATCAAATTGAGTTTATTTTAAACTTAAATTAAATAATTTTAATTTTAGAGGGATTTTTTTTTTATTTAAAATATAACAGAAATTACATTATCAAAAGATACGATTATATTAGAATAATTGGTTTATGGAATCTAACATTTCTGTGATGTCTTCATGGCTCTGATATATTTCTGACGATCGACTCTTATCAACGACATCGCTCGGTATATTGTAAGTGTGACAGCACCGATTGTTCAATTTCAATCCTTCTTTTATACGTATTACAGAACATAACAACTCGGATTTTATTCTGTTCGAAATTTGCTTTTAACTAAAGCTATTAAACTAAACAAACGTTCAACTTCGGCTTTTGAGAAAGACAAAACTAATATAGACAATACAAATACAAATCCTAAAATGGATTTTCGCCAATAGAATTTTTCAATCCATAAAGAGGTTGTATTCAGTGTTGTATCCCAGTTTTGTTCTGTGATATAACTCCATTGGATTTGAATTTTTTCTGTTTCAGATGATATAAATTTAAACTCTTCTAATATATTGGTTATCTGTTCTTTTACCCGTTTTAATGTGTTTTGTATTGAAAATTTTGGCATTTTTTTAATACAATAATATTTTTTGGCAATCGACTTTCAAATTCATTAAAAACTGTTGTTGGTGTTTACATTCTTCTATTTCAAAATGTTTTGTTATATTTGTTGAAAGAAACGAGCAGAGTGGTAAAAGGAGTAGTACACAAAATTACTGTACTACACTTTGAGAAATAAAAACATATCAATACCATTAAAATTATATATTCAAAAATTATGAAAAAAAAAATATAAAAAAAAAAGATGTTAAAAGCAACTTTTTATTAATAAAAGATTCTAAGTTAGCATCTAGCATCTTTTGAGAAATTTTGGATGCTAAACGCCAAAAAAAAGTTGCTAAATCTAACAACTAAAAAGCTAAAACGGCAACACTGAAAACCAAGAACAAATATTCTGTTTGAGTTGTAACATCTCATTTGCAAGCCATTTTAATTAAGCTGCGTTCACACTATGTGTTTTGCTTGTGTTTTTCTTATTGTTTTAGCACGTGCAATTTGTACACATAGTGTGAACCCTTTCAAAAACTGTTTATGTACAACACATTTGGCAAAACATATGTAAATTTTTCAATTAGAGCAGGTTCTATTTTGGCATGACAACCATATTAAAATACAATACTGCTTGTGGCGAAAGAAAAACAGAGTAAATTATAAAGATAAATATTGAAAGAAAAATAAATTGTTTAATATTAATTAACAATTAAAAAATATAAAAAATATATTACTTTATTTTTAACAATAACTTTTTGTAAATTCACAAATTAAATCAGCTGTTGTTTACATTTAGAGGTTATGTCATACGGAAATACATATGTACGTTTGATCGCAAAATGATGAATTGTATATAAAACGCCAATTTTGACACATACGCCGAATTACGTATGGATCGTAAAACTGAATTTACATATGGAAAATACACATAGTGTAAACACACCTTTAATTGTGTAAATTTTAAATGCACATCTAACCATATCAAAAAGATGAATTAAACAGAATTGCAAAAATATTTTTTTTATAATATCTGTATGTTTTTTATATTATTCTTATGTAATTCTCATGATATTTTTATCTTATTTTTTATATTTACATAATTGAAATTGAAAATGTACAAATTAAAAATAAATTTAAAAAAAAGTAGTGTAGGGAAAAAAGGGAATTTTTTTCATAAGCGTAGAGATTTCTGAAAAAATCTCCTGGCATCACTAGTACCTATTAAAAAAAAATGTAAAAATTCACAAGACAACGCGACATAGACTTGCTTTGTTCAAAAGCTTCCATAAGACTGAATGAAATTGTTGCTTACTTTACTCTTTGGTGAGTATTTTCATTTTTGTTCGGCTGTATACATATAAGAAGCCAATTTGAGTTCGGTTTACTCGTGCTGCTATGCATATGTTTGTGTGTTAACAAAAATATACGATATCCCAGTCATCATTTCGAAGATTGTTTTAACAAAAATTACCTTACTGTGACTTCTTCGAGCACTTTTGATGATTAAAAACTGCTTAATCACATGCGCTATTAGAAAAAGACTAGATAATGATTTTTGCTTTCTCTTAGAAAGTGATTTATAGAAAAATTACATTAAATAAGACTCAAAAATGAGTCGAAACTGATTAGAAAAGCGGATAAAAAGCACTCCCAAGAAGATTCGCGGGTAAGGTAATATTTAATCCCAACAAAAGAATATTTTGTGATCAGCAAAAGGGAGCATTTATAACTGTTTTAATAGCACATATGAGTCAAAAAGACTCTACATGATCATTTATTGCATAAAATGTTTACTGGGATTTTATTCACTATCTGTAGAAACAGGTTTTTTAAGTAAAACAAATCTGCATACAATTTCAATTCTATTTCGTTCACAATGATACGATCACTTTGTTTACTAGCTACTAGTAAAATAAGAAAATAGTATTATAATACAGCGTAATGATGAATTGCACTTCTCAATTAGTTTATTTTTAATGTGCCATAAGAAGTTCGGTTTGTGCTAAGAAAAGCATGAATATATGTTTCCCAGGGCGAAGCTTCATCATTGCACTATGATTGAGTTGAGCTCCGCGACTATTCATAATGTGAATAGCTCGTGTCAAAAATTTTTGGTAGTTGGGAATGGTGTTTGTGTTAAGAGAAGCATAAACGCATGTTTCCCAGGGCAAGGCTCGATCATTGCACATTGATTGAGCTGAGCTCCGCGGTTATTCTTAATGTGGATAACTGTTGAAACAAAATTTTGGGAATGGCGTTTGCCTCCGTCCCGACATTAAATAACAAAGTTTAAAAATTTATTGTAATTAACATCTGACAAAAAATAGTATTTTTCTAAACAATTTTTTTTACAGGGTAAATAAATATTTTATGGCTTACCTATCTACTACTTTTGAAAGCAAGTATGCAGGGTTTATACATGTACTAAAAATACAACTCTTAAAACCATACTATTTTTTCAACTCTAAAAATTTCAGAATTTTGTAAAAATAAAATAAAATACCGATTTATTTTAATATGCGCTTATTATGGATATACATTTACAGAATATATGAATATTATTTATAGTATTTTGATATTGGCAACAGTAGTATGTATCAATTTGTAACATTTTGTGATGTTATAAAAATCGCAGAATATTGATATTGATTTTATATAGTTTCTTTTATTAATTAATTATTAATTAACTTAAATATTACACCAAAAAATATTGATATTGATGAATTTTTATATTATTAACACAACGACCACAAAAACAACATGCACAGCTATGACAAAATGCAAAATTTAGGAAAACAATATAGGAAAACGTCATATTTTTTTTTACCTTTTCAGTGATTTCTCGGAACCTATGAAACCTATTGTCATGATTTAAAAACAGGAACCTTCTCAAGATGTTAGTGAATCATTATCACTAAAAACAAGCGTCCTATCTGCCCTATTGAGGGCGTTGTCACAAGAACATATTTTCAAATCATATTTTCTCATGACTTTTTAATTCTTCGCTCAATTCTCGGGACCAGATTAACCGATTTGGACGATTTTAAATAGCAAACTTCTCAGGATGTTAGTGAATCATTTTTTATACCAAGGAGCACCCTAGCTATCCGATTAAAGCCGTCATCGTGATTTCCACAGACGGACAGACGGACAGACGGACAGACGGACAGACGGACAGCCGGACAGACGGACAGACGGACAGACGGACATCGGTATATCAACTTCGCTTGTTATAAGGATCACAAATATATATATTTTATGGGGTCCAGAATTTTTTTTCTAATTATTACAAACGGAATGACAAACTTATATATACCCTCTGCACACTGGAGTGGAGGGTATAAAAACAAATTCAATTGGAACAAAATAAAATATTCAGTTAATTTATAAAAAACAAAATAAAAATTAATCACTGTCTGATGAGTCCAACAAAATTAAAATTAATCACTGTCTGATGAGTCACTGTCTGATGAGTCAGCTGTTTGCTAAACAGCTTTTTTTTTCAACGTAAAATAAATTTGCTTGTAGCAATTGACATTCGTAGCTACCGCCTGGGACACTTTAAAACTCCTTCCGCTGTCAGAATCGTTTTTTAAAAAATATCCATAGCTTCGTCAATCAAACACATCGCTTTGGAAATTTGTTTGGCAGTTAAATTTTGTTCTTCGGAGATTTCTAGTGAACGGTCACTGTCATCTTCTTCATTAGCTAATTGCAAATCCAGTTGCAATAGTTCTTCATTAGACAACTCTTGGTTGTGCGAGGTTAGCAATTCATTTATGTCAGTCTCCTCTATACCTTCAAAATTAGACTCTCTAGCTAAATTAGAAATTTCATGACGAACAGCTGGTGTACCATCAACTTCTTTCTGCAGCACATTCAGGCCATATTTTGCGCCAAACATCATTCATGCAAGATGGTTTAACCTCCTCCCACGAATCGGACATAATTTCTATGACTTTCATAATGTTGAACTTTTTCCAAAACTCTTGCATGTTAGTGTTATCTTGTCCATCAGTCTCACTTAAAAGAAGTATAAATGTTCGTCGAAGGTAATAACTTTTAAAAGTCGATATTACTCCCTGATCCATCGGATGAATAACTGAAGTCGTATTAGGCAGCAAAAATACAAATTTCACGTTTTCTGATAACTCATCACTGGGTGGCCAGGAGCATTGTCTACTAGGACCAAAGCCTTGAAGTTTAAGTTTTCCTTCTTGCAATAAGCTTTAATTTCTGGAATAGCACAAGCTGAAACCCAGTTTTGCTATAATAATGGTGTCATCCATGCTTATTTGTTTGCTCGCCAGTGGACAGGAAGAAGATTCTTTGAACAACCTTTCATAGCTCTTGGATTTTCTGATTGATAAATGAGAAATGGTTTAAATTTGAAATCACCATTTGCATTACCACCAAGAGGAAGAGTCAGTCTATCCTTGCTAGCTTTAAAACCTGGCGCAGATTTTTCTGTTTTAGATATGAAAGTTCTGTTAGGTAGACGTTTCCAAAATAACCCAGTCTCGTCAATATTAAAGACTTGTTTTGGATCATAGCCACCTTCATGAATTAGCGCTTTTAACTCTGTCGTTTAGCGTTCTGCAGCAGTTATATCAGCGCTAGCTGCTTCGCCTTTAAGAGCAATGCTGTGCAGATTTGCTCGAACCTTGATCAAACCAGCCCTGACTAGCTTCAAATGTTTCATTCTTGTCTGTATTACTATCACTAGCATTATCGTTGGATACTGCTTTTCTTTTTATGTATGTCATCAAATAAGCTTTTTGCTTTCGTCTCAATTACCATTTTACTTAATGGTATTCACTGCGCAACTTGATTTTCAATCCAAATAGGAAGCAAGGAGTCTATTTTGATCATCAAAGCACTCCTTGTAGCATTTAATGATGTTGCCGATTTTGCAGCCTCTAATAGTTCTGACAGTTGTTGCAGCCAGACCAACAGTCTTTGCTATCTCCACAGCCTTCTCTCCCTTATCAAATCGCCGCAGAATATCTAATTTTGTCTCCAAGCTGATAGTTTTATTTTTTTATTTTTGGTAATTCTACCAGCAGCGCCCTTTCCACTCATTTGGCTAAACAAAATTACAAGTTTATGTAAAAAAAATAATATAACTCTGCCAATATGTTAATAAATTAGAAAAATATTTACCTTTTGGTAACCAAAAACAACCCGTAAAAATTTATAAAAAATTAGTTTTCTCTTAAAAAAAAAAAAAAAACACAACACACTAATTGAAACTGAACTCTAAAATTAGCAAAACAAAGTGAAAATAAAACTGTATTAAAATTGCGTTGATTTTCAGTTAGAGAGGGAATCCCCGAGTTTTGATGGCATGGCACAATTAGAAACAAGGTCGTGCCATCTTAAAAAAAAAAAAAAAATGCAAACAAAAATTAAAGACTCGAACCAAAAATAACGCAACTTCGAAAATCTAACGACGCACAGTGAAAATTAGTACTAATTCAGCAGCGACGCAGCTTCGAAAAAACGCAAAACGAAACGACGCAGCGCAAAGGTATTGGTGTATATGATATTAAAAGTTCACTTTATGTGGAAGATGCCATATTAAAAATATCCAAAAGACTTATAGCCTATGTTCATTTGAGTGGTCCTACGTTATATGGACATTTTTAAAATTGCGATTTTGGTGAGAGGCGGGGTCCGGTTTATTTCCTTTCTATATAAAACTAATATATGTGAAGTTTGGGGACAATCGGATGGGGGCGCCGGAAATCGATTGAAAATTTCAAGTGTGTTTATATGGGCAAAATACGACTTCTTTTAGATTTTACGAAAATTTCATTATATGTTATACGAATCGAGATCAGTATTAAATTGTCTTTTTAGAAACCTATAAAACTTCAAAATCGAATAAAATTCGCCAAGAAATAGCAAATGCTCCAGACCACTTTTATGCCAAAAAAAAACTAGGTCATGACATTTTTGGCATTTTTTTCAACTTTGAGAAATTGATTAAAGCCCAATTTTTCCTTTGGTCTCTGTACTTATAAGTACTCAGATATGAAGTATTGTTTTATTACCACGTTGTTAACCAATTGCGCTTTGAAACCGAAAATGGGAAATTTTTTTATAAAATTTTGAAAACTCCTTTCTCAAGTTTTAAAAAATTTTCTTAAACAGAATTTAAAAAATGGATCTGGCACTAAAGGTTTTGTTAAATACATGTGAAAGATTAACATTGTGAATTCTTATCCAACTCCCTATGCCAGAATTTTTTTGACTGGGATTTTATTTTTACGGATTTCGAAAAAAATGGGAATTTTTGTGAAATATTCGGTATAAGTAATATTTCTAAATTCCTTGTATCAAAAATTCATCAGTTCTCTAATTTTAAATACAATATTTTATCTTAATAGCCTAAAGTTTCGGAAAAAAAAGAATATGTCCACATTAACCCTTTTTGAATTGGGGTCACATATGGCCCCAAACTAATACGAGACAATATATTCAAAAAATTCAAATATTTTGCATTTACCGTTGAATTTTTAAAAGCACTACTTAAAATATTATAATAAAATATGCATATTATCCGTTCCTAAAATTTGGAATAAATCGAACAACGTTAACCCATTCCTTGTCGAGGCCAAACTTTGAATTTTGGCATATTTAAAAAAAAAGTAAATACCTAAAAATAATGCAATGTTTTAGTAAAATACACGAAACACTTATTGTTGGTTTGGACATAAAATTCTGCTATATTTTGCGAAAACTTACCGTTATGTGCTCCTAGAAAATTCATTCACCCAGAAAATTTCATAAATATTGATTTAAGCGATTTTGGGTCCAAGAAAACTAAAAATTGCTTCAGCTATTTTAGAATTTTTGCAGAATTTTTATTATTTCCTTCATCGACATATGAATCTAATGAAGATTTTAAAAGAGTTACAATAATAAGAGTTACAATTAATAGTGTTAGCAAATAATGAAGCAGAAAAGCAGTTTTTAATCCAGATATTAGAATCATACAGAAAAAACAACATCCTTCCTGTACAAATTCAAGGTAAATTTAACACTGTTGAGTTATAGTTCAATAAAGTTCTTATTTTATTTGGAAACATATAGATATTTTTTAAAAATAATATAATTTTATAATAAAATTGGTTATAAGTTGTTTTAATTTATATTCGCGTGCAATAGGCAGACAATTGCACCAATGGATAATCTTGATCCCAGGAGCACTGAAAGGTTAAATAAAAATATAACCGAATTATATTTCTTAAACTCTTAATAGTGGTTTCATCGAGTTTAATAGAAAAACTCGTTTTCGGTAATATTTATTTAAAAATATCTTAAAAACCAAAGCTGGTCTTGGCAAATATTGGGTTAACGTTCTCGGCTTTATCCTAAATTTTAGAAACGGAAGATATATACTTTTGGTTATAATATTTATTATTTGAATAAAATGTCTTTTATTAGCTTGGGGTCATATGTGACCCCAATTTCAAAAGGGTTAATGGGGTCATATTATTTTTTTCCAAAACTTTGGTCTATTAAGATAAAATGTAACATTTAAAAGTAAGAAAAGTGATGAATTTTTGATACAAAGTATTTAGAAAGATTACATTTGCAGAATATTTTACAAAAATCCCATTTTTCTCGAAAGCCGCAAAATTGAAATCTTTGTCAAAAAAATTCTGGCATAGGTATTTACGTAAAAATTCGCACAGTTAATCCGTAGTTTTTTAAATTTTGTTTAAGAAAATTTTTTAAAACTTGAAAAAGGAGTTTTCAAAATTATATAAAAAAATTTTTTATACAAAAATTTTCCCATCTTCGGTTTCAATGCGTAATAGGTTAACAATATATAAAACAATACTTCATATCTGAGAACTTATAAGTAAAGAGACAAAAAAAAAATTTGGCTTTTATGAATTTCTCAAAGTTAAAAAAAAATGCCATCAAATTTCATAAGGATTTTTTTTTTTGGCACAAAAGTGGTCTGGGGCATTTGCTATTTCTTAGCGAGTTTTTACTCGCTTTTGAAGTTTTATAGGTTTTTAAAAAGATAATTTAATACTGATCACGATTCATGTTAGAAATCGTCGGAAAAATTAAACTATAGAACGAAAATTTCGTAAAACTTGAAAAAAAGTTATATTTTCCCCATATAAACCCATTTGAAATTTTCAATCGATTTCCGGCGCACTTTTCTTTATTCGATTGTCCCCAAAATTCACATTTCTTTGTGTTATATAGAAAGAAAACAAACTGGACCCCGCCCCTCCCCAAAATCGCATTTTTAATTTTTAAGGACCACTCTAATGTTCATCCTTAAATATTGAAATCAAAATTTGTATAATCAGATGAGTAGTTCCGGAGATTACCTGTTACAAACAAACAAACAAGCACATGTTAACTTTTTATTATATCTATAATATTAATAGGCTAGGCGATTTCTTCTGACCGATGTTTTATTCTACCATTTTATCCCGATTTTGACCAAACGTATATTATTTGAAAGGTATTTTTTTTAGCCATTTTGTAGGTTTAAGATTTTTAAATTTGTTCCTTTATTTTGAGTAAATTGCATTTAAATTTGCTACTAATACATACATAAAATTATATAATATGCTATGTATGTGTTTATTAAATTTGTTAATGGTTTGTAATAAAAATGAGTTTGTTTTTTTGTGTTGATTTGTAAATTGGCTATAATTTATTAGCATATATTTAGGGTCTTTATTTAATGAAAAAATAAAATTTCCTAGAATTTGCACTCGAATTTCGAGGGCTGGAATCTACTGGTTAGTATGGATTGATTATTTTTAAAGTTCCAGAAGAATTACCAATGAAACCAGTCCGTATCAAATTTTAGATATAATTTAAGCTTTTATAATGTTTATAAGTGTATTTGTGTTAGGATTGAGTTTTGAATATGATAAACATTAGATGATATTAATTCGACTTATAAAAGCTTTATTTAAGTATTCAATGTGGTTATTCCATCTGAGCGTTCTATTGAAAGTTCCACCTTATCTTTTGAATGTGTTGGTATATGTAAGTTAAATATTATTTGATATCTATGTATAACCGTATGGGCACTGTTAGACGATCAATAAGTATTGTGATATTTGGATCGCGATCCTTGACGCAGAATGGCCTTCTATTATGAAATCCATTAAAATGGATCGCGATCCATCAAAACTGCCTGCTACACGTTCAATAATATTGAATCGCGGTCAATAATATTGAACGTGTAACAGGGCCCAATGGATTCCTATTTTGTCGTATGCTCTTTCAAGTGATACTATGGTGAGGTGACTTTTTGAAGCTATACTGCTAGAAGTTATGATCTAAAATCGATTAGGGTGCTATTTAGCAAGGGTCGAATCGTCGCATTCGTTAACGAAATTTTTCGATCGAAATTATTTTTTTATTTTCCAAAATAAATTACTAAGAGTAAGTTTGCTCTGTCACAGCTAACGAGTTATGGTCCATAGTTAATAGTAAAAGTGACACGAGGTCTAAAGATTGTCCGTCTTATTTAAATAATAAACCAAAATATGGAATTTCGATTGATTTTACTCGATTGATTTTTGCACGATTTGCCCCAGATTATTTGAGGTTATATGCCACCATATTGAATTAGCAATTCTATCTAAGATTTTTCCAATATAGGATTTTCGGTGATATTGTCCTATAAATTTTTGTTTTGGTGTGGTCGCTATTTGGTATAACTAAACTTGTTTTTTGCTCTTCAGAATATGTATGTTTTACATGCTGTTGAAGAAATATAGGATTCTCTTCTTTACTATATTTGGTAATTGTTTTTACAATATTGTATGATATTCCATCTAGGCCCGATGTAAAGTGAATAGAATCGCAATATTAGTGATATCTTCTTCTATAAGTTTCGCCTTATTGTTTGGGTTAATATTTACTGAAAGTTCTGTGAAATTTGCTTTGATATCTTGGAATTTAGCTGGAAATTTATGACCAAAGGAATTTTCGGACCAGTATTAGCCTAACTCATTGCCTATGTCCAAATGATCTGTTAAGTTCTTAAAAGGTGGAATATCGCTTTGTATGTAATGAATACTAAATGTAGATTTATAACCACAGAATCTTCTGCTATAGTTCCAAATTTTCGTAGGGAATGTAGTTGGATTGATGTAGAGACTTACGTTTGGTAATTTTAATTTCTTTTTTAAGCAGATCGTGTGCTTTTTATTATCTTATCATTATTTCCTTATTTATATCTCTTCTGAATAAATACCACAACCTAATTTTTTCAGTTTAAAAATCCCAAGCTGTTGGTTTCATCTTGGATTATGCGTGCGTTTATTGGGAGGTTTTGATTGTGGAATAAATTCTTTCGAATATTGGACAAATATCTTTTTATATTAGCTGCTTCCTTATTAACATTTTTCTCATTTTGTCTTTAAGATTCATATGACACACATTTTTTCTTAAGGAAATTCCAATCGGATTCGTCACTTTTAAAACGATATTTTATTACAGATGTCATGTACTTAATTATTTGTCCACAAGAACAGAAAAGGAAAATAAAACATAATGATTTTCATTTTTAAAGTGAACACTCCATGATTATCTGTAACGGGACTGCATATAAAAAATTATCCCAATACTCTTGAAAGTTTAATTAAGGGACGTTGTTATTTATTCTACTCTTTTATACTCTATTTTGTCCGACAATGTACATAGGGATACTATATTTTATTCTTTAATTACTTAATTCTGCGTTACTAACCTTATGACCGTATGATGGACTGTTACTAACGTTGGGTGTTATCCACTAATTAATTATTAACGCAAAAATGTTACATTTGAATTTAAGAATATAGTAACTGTATGTAAACATAACTAAACTGCTATAATATATTGTAAAAAAAAACTATTAATTTCAGTAATCCATTTTTTTTACAAAGTCCTACAAATATCCTTCTGAAGGATACTTTAATAACATTTTGATCCACAAAACCATATATAGTTAATTAACCATTTTCCACAACTTTTTAATGTTTAAGGTTAACCCAATTTTTGTCCAGTATTTAATATAGTAACAAATTACAATCTAAGGACTTAGTTAAATGTTAAATATACACTAAATTACTGTAAGCTCGTTCAACTTTAGCATTAACATTGCCACTATATTATCCTCAATAGTGAAAATAATCGATAACTAGTGTACACTTGCAGCGCCTGACTTGACCTACCTTAGAAAATTTTTTGCTTTTAGTTACTTATTACATAAAATTTTTCAATACATTTCTTTTTCTATTTTTAGAGAATGCTACGCGATATTGCCATGCAAATGGTACATGGGAAACGTACACAAACTATGATGCCTGCATGCATTTGACGGAACACGTTTCAGAATTCGATCTAATAATAGAACTACCAACGATTATTTACTATATTGGTTATACAATTAGCTTAGTATCATTGACATTAGCAATTGTGGTATTTGCATACTTTAAGTAAGTATTTCAAATGTGTAACTGAACGAACGAGGAAGAAAGGACAATTCATTTAAGTTTTTAAAGCGATATTAGCGAATTTAGTTAGACATTTTTTTAATGAAAGTGAAAATTTTAATTTAAGAATTTAGATCTAATTTGCACATAAACTAGATGATAAATGTCTGAAGCTTAAGTACAAATTATGTAAGACTGTTAATATAGTTTCCATTTAAAGGGACTTTAAAATTTCAAAGGATTGCAATTTGGAAAATTATATTTAAATACTTATACTTGTCGTAAATTGACGCGATCGGTGTCAAATAAGAGAGTAGAATTTTGTTAAATTTAACCAATTTTTCAGATTATCATATCAGAACAATATGATTTCAATACTATCCCTTAAAAACTTTAGCCCTTTTCAGAATATTTTAAATAATTTCATGTGTAACACAAACATTTTTTTTATGGCCAATTAAACTAGAAGGATGACTTTTTGGAAATTTTTACTTCATTTCTAAGGTATTAACATAATTTTTTTTCTAAAGTATTCGTGGAAAATTTTAAAATTTTTTTCATAATATTGTAACATAAAAGTATACATAAAATTGCCAAGATTTTTTCTTTCTTATGACACCGATAGTGACATTGTAGGAAGAGTATAAGTAACTATATGTAATCTTAACACAAAGTTACGCGAATTAGTGACTTGCTGAATGTGTAATGCAAAATCGCTAAGCCGAAAAACATTTCTAAAACTCAAAATCGTAAAAACCACCAAATGCAAAACTTGCCAAAAATGTCAAATCGTTAAGTGGCTAAAACGTAAAATCGAAATAAGCAAAACAATTTTTAAAAGAACTGATTTGTAATACCCTATACTACTAAAGACTCACTTTCTGAGTCGGTTTACTGTATTTTTGTCCGTCTGTGTATCCTTCTGTCTGTCCATATATCTGTCCATTAGGGTGGCCCTTCATTATATGAGAATCTCGCCTCAGAGAATGATGATATAGTCATTACTGGTGATTTTAATTCAAATATCTTAATGGAGACGACCCTCCCTGATAATATGTTATCGCTTGGTCTTTTTCCAGTAAATATGAAAAATTCAACACACCATACATCTACATCAAGCACGCTGATTTACCTTTTCTTTCTGTCTAACACCGCGAATATAATTCTGTATGATCAGATATCAGCTCCATGTTTTTCTAAACATGACCTGATCTTTCTAACATATAACTTTCAAGTTCAATAAGTTAATCAGTTTTTCAGTTATCGTGACTTTAAACACTTAGATTTTAATCATTTATATGAATATTCATCTCACATTGCTTGGAGTGACATCTATTTTATGTCTTCCGTTGATGAGCAACCATCATTTTTGGAGCACAATATTCAACACCTTTTTGATTTAACTGTACCACTGAAATACAAGAGAACGATACATGGACAAAAACCCTGGTTTTCAAATGCTGTTCGGAATGCTATACACCAAAGGGATTTTGCATATGCCAGGTGGTGGAGATTTAAAACATCTGAGCTTAAAATACAATATTCCATTGCCAGGAAAAATGTTAATAGACATATCAGATATGCTAAAACCGAATATTATTCCAAACTGTTTAGCACTGCAATCAGCTCTCGACAGACTTGGAATACTATTCGCGAAATAGGAATGGGTAATGCGAACAACAACATTTCTTGCCAAGTAGATGCAAATATGCTTAACAGAACGTTTAACAACGCACCTGTAATTAAAGCAAATTCCACTTTTTATAATTTTTCCTCAGACACCTTAAATACAGATAACAGGTTAATCAGCGAACATTTCCAATTTTCTTGCGTAGCTCAAAATGACGTTATTTCAATGTGCTCTTTAATAAAATCAAATGCAATGGGCAGTGATAACTTACACCCAAAATTTATAAGATTACTTCTACCCCTGATTTGCCGTATGTTACTCATTTGTTTAATACTATTATAATGTCTTGTATGTACCCCCCAAGTCAAAGGGAGAATTCAGACCTATAGCCATATTGTGTTTTCTATCGAAAGTCTTGGAAAAACTGTTGTATAAACAAATGATTTCATATGTCAATACACATAATTTGCTTTGCAGTACGAAATCTGGTTTTCGTCAATGCCATAGCTGCGTTACGGCTCTTGTGGAAGTTAGTGAGAACATACGGCAAGGATTGGAAAATGGAAATATAAACTTTTTAGTGCTTCAAGGCCTTCGATACGGTAGACCATGATATACTCCTTGGAAAACTGAAACACTTTTTTATACCCTCCACTCCAGTGTGCAGAGGGTATATATAAGTTTGTCATTCCGTTTGTAATAATTAGAAAAAAAAAATTTTGACCCCATAAAATATATATATTTGTGATCCTTATAATAACCGGAGTTGATATCGCGATGTCCGTCTGTCCGTCTGCCCGTCTGTGGAAATCACGATGACGGCATCAATCGGGCAGCTAGGGTGCTCGTTGACATAAAAAATAATTCACTAACATCCTGAAAAGTTTGCTATTTAAAATCGTTCAAATCGGTCGATTAGGGCCCGAGATTTGAATGAAGAACTAAAAAAGTCTTGAAAAAATATAATTTTCTACGTTGTTCTTGTCACGATCACGCCATCAATAGTGTAGCTACAGTGATTATTTTTAGTGAGAATCATTCACCAAATTCATGGGAAGATTTCTCTTTCAAAAACCATTAAAATCGGTGGAACAGGTCCAGCGAAATCTCTGAAAAACTAAAAAAAAATGAAAAATATGATGTTTCTATATTGTTCTTGTTGTTATTAAATGTTGTGTTGTTGTCATAGCTGGACTTATTGTTTTTGTAGTCGTTGTAGTAATAATATAATAAAAACTAACCCTTTCCTTTTTTTTTATTAACTCTGGTAGAAAAATTTAAAAGTTTCCATTGTTTTGGCATCACTAAAAAATTTGTTAGATCATTTCTGTTACTACCACGAGCCCGCCTGCAAAATTTCAGATCGAATGGGTAACGGCAAAAGGGTTAAAATCGATCCAAGATTTTTTCGACAAGCAGACATTACGAGTTAATATAAAGGGAGTAAAAATTCACCAACATCTAAAGCAAATAATGCAAAAATACCTAGTTGTTAATAAAAAAAAAACAATGTAAATTTAGCAAAAAAAAATTTTATGTATAAATTTATTTAAAGAGAAAAACACAAAAATAACGTTTGATGTTGTATTTTTTGTGTGTAATATTTACATATACATACATAAACATATAAAAAAATACAAATAATATACACATATTATATATATGTATATCCATAACAACTGCATGTTAGAAATAAGTCGGTATATTATTTTATTTACGTAAAATTCTGCAATATTTTGTTGTGGGGAAAATACATTTCTTATGCATTAACAGAGTGTCACTTCATTTTGCTCAGCGTAACTATACCACAATAGATGGCGCCACAATTTTTGTTTGTTCTAATTAGCTTTGCAATAGTTATTTTTATTTTAACATGAATGTTAATATTTTCAACTAGATATCATACAGAACAATGTTAAGAGTATACAAGGGCTGGTCTTTTATTTCATACGTTTTTTCATTATTCTTTTACAAATATGAAGATAAGTTTGGCATATTAACTTTTTGTTGTCTTTACAAAATAGAGTTACCGAGTTCGTCAATGAGTGTTTTGCTTACAAAACAGTTCTACATAGTTATATAGAATTATTATTCTGCTTTACCTACAAAATATCTGATTGCGATTACACATAATTTTTAAAAATTGTTTATAATTACTAAAGCATTATTATTCACATAAATGCAAAATTGCACTTTTTAAATTTTCAATTCAAATTTAAGAAAATATCAATTCTAAAAACTGGAATTAAAAATTTCCAATTATAAATTACAATTAATTGAATTTCAGAAAATCATATCAAAACGTCGGAAATTATAATTTTAAAATTTAGAAGACATCAATTGCATCTTTAATATATAAATTTTATTCGTTAAACACAAATTGAAATTCCAAAAAAAACACCATTTAAAAAATTTTTACATTTAAAAAAAATATTGATATTCAGGAGAAATTAATAGCTTTTCAGTACCGCGATTCAGTAACTTCTTTTAACGATAGTCGAATCGTTAAAAAAAAGAAAATAGCAAAATTATCAGTAAAATTTGTAAACGATATTCGCTATTGTTAAAATCATTTGCTGTTGTTACCTAAACGACAACCATGTTTGTGTTGTTTATTCAATCGATAAAAACTTAAATTTTTAGGTTGAAATGTCATCATACATATGTAAATAAAATAAGTAAGAAAATAATAGTCGGTCTAGACCGACTATACGATACCCTATACCATGCCTATACTAAACCCTATCTCTTAGGCCCAACTTACTGGACATAGAAAATAAGCAAAAACCAAATTTGAGTGGGATTTTTATTAATTTTTTTGGCTGCAGATATGAAAAAGTTCATATCGGATGTTATATCTATATAGGGACTAGGACCAAAAATGGACCGATCCTGATCATGTTTGGTAAAGTCTCTTGTATTTTGCAAAAATGTATACAAACAAAATTTGAGAAGAATCAGTGCAATATTTTTGTTTTTTAATAGATTTAAGTGAAGATCGGGAAGCAGCTCTATATGGGGTCAAAGGAATCATTTTTGGACTACTCATTAATGGATGTAATGAACGCATACAAACCCAATTTGAGTAAGATCTATATGACAATTTGGATATTATGGCAATTTATGTCGATTTCATATGGGTAATTTGTATGGGGGCTAGGCCTGAACATGGACCGATTCTCACCAATTTCAACAGCGTTCATCCCATGGCCGATAAAAGCTTATATACCAAATTTCATCAAAATATATTCATATTTGCGACCTGCAGTTTGATTACAAGGTTTACATGGACACACAGACGGACGGACGGACGGACGGACGGACGGACGGACGGACGGATGGACGGACATTGTTAATTCAACTCAGAAAGTGATTCTGATTCGATCGGTATAAGTAAAGATGGGTCTAGGTCAAATATGTTTGGTTGTTACAAACAGCAGCACAAAGTCATTATACCCAAACCACATAGTGGTATAGGGTATAATCATAAAATAGTGAAAATATTTTGCTTTTATTAAAAACTTTTTTATATAAATAAAAAAATTAAATAGCATATTCAATTCATTATTTCATTTTAAAATAAATACACAGAAATATTAGTAAAAAAATAAAGATATTAAACATAAACATATAATCATCCTGTCAAACACGAAGTAATTTGTTTTTTTTTATTCTTCTTTGTGTTTTTCGCTTATTTTGACAGAGATGCCACTCATTAACAATTTAAATAAATAGAAAAATAGATTTGTCGACTGTCGTTAATATGTATGTATGTACTTAGTGAATCACTTAATCCTTAGTGCAAATAACAATAGCTGTCGATATATTATGCGATTGTCGGATCGTTGAAATTTACAGAATCACACTACAGAAAACATTGATTTAAATTCAATGAATTTTAGAAAACGTCAAATGATATTTAAGAATTGCGAACATAAAAACTGTTACACAAATAAACGCAATTTGATGAGAATGTTATTTATATATAAATTTTCACAATTTTTTTTGGATGAAAATTTGAAGTTTTTCAGAAAATAAAGAGAACACATTATTTTATTTAAAATGTTTGGGCCAAATATGGCAATATTTTAATAAAAAAAGATGACAGTTTTTTTTTTGGTTATTATTTTGTTACTCCATCCATTTGGCCAGTTAAAAGAAACTATACAGCCATCTCCAATTAGCACGATTTAATGCGTATAGCCACCCTACACATCCATTACCTTTGCAATGGAGGTTAGGGCGAGCTATTTAATTAGCAAAAACTAATTAAACGAGAAGTTATGTCATATAACCGGATACGCATGCATATAGGTACATAACCTAAATGCATGCCGATCAGCAACCACGATGACCAAAAAGCAAACACCGAAAGAAATCCGAAATAATAGAAAAGACGAAAACCAACCCAAAGAATTTGCTGAAATAATTTGGTATTAAATTTAACAAATTGTTTACTTTTTCATTTACATTTATTATCAAGACTCAACCCGAGGTGGCACAGCCAAATTTAACACTCTTACTTGTTAGATTTACGGATACAGCAGCCAAACTTATATCATCATATCTTTCGAACCTCACACAATCAGTATTTGTAAACGGTGTATGGTCAGATAGATTATCCCTTACTAGGGGAGTGCCTCAGGGCTCTATTTTAGGTCCAATTTTATTTTCCTTGTTCGCAAATGATTTGCCAAAACAAGATACATTTATACGCAGATGACGTGCAACTCACTTTAAGTAGCCCAGTTCAGAATATTGCTTCAGGTATAACCCTTCTAAATGACGACTTAAACAGAATCTACCTTTGGGCTAATGCTAACGGACTCTGTTTGAATCCACAGAAAACTAAATGCATTGTTATACGAAAAAAAAGTTTAAATCCCACCATTTCTGAAGACATTGCTTTAAATGGCCAGAAAATTGAAATTGTTAATACGGCGAAAAATCTAGGGATAACTCTCAATAGCAAGTTGACATGGACTGATCATATAAATTCACTGGTTGGTCAAACTTATGCAAAACTACGAGCTGTCTGGTCCACACAGTATTTTACCCCTTTAAGAATAAGGGCCTTACTTGCCAAGACGTATCTGATTCCTTCCCTGTTGTATGGGTGTGAGCTATTTGGATGCTGTGATGCAGTTAGTAATAGGAAACTAAATGTCTTGTTTAATAATGTTATAAGATATGTGTATGGATTGAGAAGATTTGATCATGTTTCCTCTGTTTCCAGTAATCTTTACGGGGTCTGTCTTGATAATCTGTTGAAAATTCGTACTCTTAATTTTTTGCATAATAAATAATAAACAGACAAACACCCAAATATATATTTGACAAAATCCGTTTGTTCCAATCGCCAAGAAACCGAAATATTGTAATTCCAAGGCATCATGCCTAGTATCTGAATGGAACAATCTTCCACTAAGTCAACAACAAAACAGCAATGCTAAAAGTTTCAAAACTTTTTTATTCGACTTTTTTAAATAGTCTATTTTTTTTTATCAATATTGTTATATTATACTAAAAATGTTATGTTATTAATTAATTATATTGTAAAATTTTTTCTTTGTAACGCAATACGCTCCTCTACTTTAAATATAAGACTCTATCTTGTTGTACAGGAAATGGAATTAAATAAATAAATAAATAAATAAATAAATAAATAAATAAATAAATAAACACTCGGTCGCACCCCCTAGAAATATGCAAATGGCAAAAAAACTGAGAAATACAAAGTTTTGGGCCAATCAAAAAACATTTAGAGGTGGCTCAACGCGATTGAAAATTTCAAGTGTGTTTTATATGGGGAATATATGACTTTTTTCAGATTTTACGAAATTTTCGTTCTATAGTTTAATTTTTCCGACAAATTGTTACATAATTCGGGATCAGTATTAATTCTATTTATTTTGGTGTATTTAAGGATGATTTAGTGTGCGATTCAAATTATTTTCTGTAATCGCTTACGACTTGCAATAAGTATTGTTTTTCTTTAATTTTTTATTATTATATTAATTTTATATTTCATATTCTTTTGAATTAAATGTCTTTTATTAGGTTTGGGTCATTTGTTGGTCTTTTGAGGTTATTTAGAAAAATATAGATAGTTTTTATACATAAAATAATTTTAAAATAAAATTCCTTAAAAGTTGTTTTAATTTATATTCGTGAGCAATAAACAGATAATTGCACCAAAGATATATCACAAAGGATTATTTTGATCCCAGGAGCACTGAAGGGTTAAATAAAAAAAATCGAATTATTTTTCTTAAATTCTAAATAGTGGTTTCATCGATTTTAGTAGAAAAACTCGTTTGCCGTAATTTTTATTTAAAAATATCTTCAAATTCAAAGCTGGCATTGGCAAATAATGGCTTAACGTTCTCGGATTTATCTCAAATTTAAGGAACGGAAGTTCTACATGTTTAGTTATTATATTTGAAGCGTCGCATCTAAAAATTCAATAGCACTTACAAAATATTTGAATTTTTTTGAAAAAATTGTTTTTATTAGCTTGGGGTCATATGTGACCCCAATTCCAAGAGGGTTAATGGGGTAATAATATTTTTTTTTCCGAAACCCTAGGCTATTAAGATAAAATATAACATTTAAAAGTAGAAAAGTAATGAATTTTTGATACAAAGTATTTAGAAATAGTACATTTACAGAATATTTTACAAAAATCCCATTTTTCTCGAAATCCGCAAAAATAAAAAAATACTTGTCAAAACAATTCTGGTATAGTGATTTACCTAAAAATTCACACAGTTAATTGATGACATGCATTTAATAAGTTTAATAAGACCTTAAAGAGCTAGATCAATTTTTTTAAATTTTGTTAAGAAAATTTTTCAAAAATTGAAAGAGGAGTTTTCAAAATTTTATCAAAAAATTTTCCATTTCCGGTCTCAATGCTTAATGGGTTAACCAGGTGGTAATAAAACAATACTTCATATCTGAACAGGTATAGAGACTGAAACAAAATGTTGGCTTTATTTAATTTATATAACAATAGAACGAAAATTTCGTAAAATCTGAAAAAAAAAACACACTTGAAATTTTCATTCGCGTTGAGCCACCTCTAAATGTTTTTTGATTGGCCCAAAACTTTGTATTTCTCATTTTTTTTGCTATTCGCATATTTCTATGGGGTTGCGACCGAGAGTTTGAACACTTTTTTTTTTATTAAGGGCCACCTTACTGTCCACATATATCCGTCTGTCTGTCCATCTGCCTGTCCGCCTGTCTGTCCGTCTGTATGTTTGCTGTCTGCCCATCTGTTCGTCTAACTTTTTTCTTCTTTTTTGGTTGCCGGGGGGTGGAAAAAATCTTCCAAGGATATGAATGATGTCATTCATTATGTGAGATTCAATCCGTGTGGGCCGCTTACTCACTAAAAAACTGACTCCCCAGTCTTCGACCACTCACCCCGTGGGACTGCCGTTAGGTATTACACTTCGTGGAGTTGGTTAGCACCGTAGGATACTTTATCGTTCTGAGCTGTGGATACGCTTATCAACATACGCATGCTATCCTATGCTTAGTTTTTTATTTACGATGGTTACGTACGTTGCTGGGACATTCGAAGAAAACGTGTTCCAAATCTTCCCACAGTTCTGGACAACTTGGGCACAGTTGTGAATCGTCATGTTAGCATTTAAAGAGGTTGCTGCTGAAACCTCAGTGGCCGGTTAAGAACTGCATAATTTACCTCACCGTGTTCGCGGTCTATCCAATTCTTAACGCTCGGTATCAGCCTGTAGCTCCACCTGCCTTTGGGTGTGTTCTTCCACCTTCTTTGCCATTGGTTTATTGTCTCCACCCTCCATGTGCCGCCTCTTTTTTATGTTGTCCTGAGGAGTTTCTTTCCTCGCGACACAGATCCTCTGTGCCTCCTCTGCTACTACGTCGAACGGTATAATTCCGGCTAGCAGATCTATTGCCTACAGTGATATAGTCCTGTACCCACCGCAGACCCTCAGACAGTTTCGTCTGTACAACGAGAGTACGTTTCGCCTTGACGTGCTTATAATAGTCCTCGCCCAGATTGGATGTGGATCCTTCGGCTCTGATGGGATCCACTAGTATTTGGCATTATTCCCGCAAGTGTGTTGCCAACTGCTGCCGCTTTCTGTCATGCATGTACCATATGTGCCTTTAACCACAGCTGATCATCTATCTTGAGTTCCAGGTATGTTATCGCCTGTGCGGATGCAATTTCAACATTACCCACTTCTAGTCTCAAGATTTCTCTCTTCCTGCGTCCGCTAATCAAAAATGCCTCCGTTTTGTGCGCAGCAAGTTCTAGTCCAATCGCTCTGAGCCAGGTCCTTACTTAACGGATTGTCTCGTTGGCTTACAGTTGCACTTCATCCAGGAAGCGCGCACTGACTACGACGGCTATGTCGTCTGCGAATCATAGAATGTTTGCCTCCTCTGGAATCTCAAGTTCAATAGCCTGGTTGTACATGACATTCCAAAACAACGGCCCTAGTACTGAGCCCTGTAGGACACCTGTCGAGGTCTCGTATGAGACCATTCCCACTTCCGTACCACACCAAATGTTTCTGTGTGAGAAGTAATCACCTATGATCTTCATAAGGTAATTCGGTACATTAAGCTTCCGTAATGAAAGCATCATATGATTCCATCCCACGCTATTAAATTCGTTCTTTATATCCAGTGTGATCACCGCACATTATTTTCTGGCCACTCCTTTCCCCTCTATGGCCATTTTCGCTATTTGTCTACTCCTGTCAATAGCATCCATTGTCGATCGGGCTTTCCGAAATCCATATTGTCTTTCTGATAATCCCCGATAAATTTCCACAATTATTAGGAGTCTATTGTATTGTATCCAACAGGCAGATCGGTCGGTAAGACGATGGTTCTCCAAGGCGCTTGTCCGGTTTCTGGATCAGGAAAAGCTTCTGTTTCTTTCAGGTTTCCGGGAATATTCCATTGTCTAGGAACCTATTAAACAACTTCGCTAACAGTTATGGTTCCCTTAGCGCCATCTTGAGTGCCCTGTTCGGCGTCCCGTCCAGGCCTGGTGCTTTGTTATTGCCAATCTTCGGGCATATTGCCAGTATCTCGGCCTCCGTCACCCCCTCTACTACCAATCCGGGGATGGGTATATCTCGTGGTATCTACATCCTTTCGGGAAGAGCTTTTCTACTATTCACATGAGTAGCTGTGGGCATGGCCCTTTAAATCGCGACAACATTACCCTATAGGCACCGCCCTACGGATTTGAGTCCACATCCTCACATAGTCTCCTAAAACTATAGTCTGAAAGACTTTTCAAAGTTTTTTCTGGTTCCGAGTCGGGTGTCAATCTACCCCTCTGAAACCATCTCCTCGCCGTAAGACATTTTGCTCGGAGCTCTACATCTTCCAGTAGTTTGGTTTCCTGGTCTTCGTCTGCCTTCCTCTGGGCACTACCGCATCGCATGCATCATGTAGGGCTTCCATTATCTGATCTGTGATTTCCACCGCTTACTCGCCAGTTATCGGGTATCTATGACTGAGTAGATGTTAACCTCGTAATCGGGTTGGTAAATAGACTTAGATCCAGATTATCAGCTTACCATATAGGTCAAAATTTCTTTACGTGTATTTATTACATTAATATATAAGTACTTCAAAAATGAGTGCTGTGAAACTATTTTTTTTCAGTTGAAGTTCCCATAAAAAGCTGCGTCCCGATATTTACTCAAAACTATCAAAAAACAAAAATAGTTCATACATCTTTCTCAAATTTGGTTTGGATATGTTTTTGAGTAAAATTAGTGACTTTACAAAATATGGCAATGATCGATCAATTATTATTTAACCTGGTGCCCATAGCGAAATAGCATCCGATATGAAATTTTTCATATTTGCCGGATAAAAAATTAATGACAATCATCAAATTATGAACTCATCAAAGGTGGATCTGACATGTTTTTTCGAAAAGCATGATATAGAATATCGTATATTTGGTCTAAACCGACTGTTAACAGTCATATGTATTAAATCAAAATATGTTTAATTTATCAGCGTGAGCCTTAGGAGAGTTACAACTTAATATTTTGTTTAATATCTATGTAAAAAAAATTAATTCTTTGTTATTTTGAAGTCCTTTTTAAAGGAAACTTTGCAAAAGAAAATTATAAACACAGTTTTATTCAATTTGGTCTCTAGTTTCCAACGTATATATATCATTCGGTTCGTGCGTAATTTGATGTGTCAGACTGTAAAAAGTCAGCTAATAATTTTAATTTTCGTTTACTATGTCATACCTTGTCATAAGGAATGTTCACACATTTTGTTTGTTATGACCCGAAGCGTATGAGCAATTAATTAAACATTCTTATGAACCTGTACCTTTTATTTTAATCTAATTTTTTTTTTTCTTTGTAAACATTATGTAGCAAAAGTTAGGAAAACATTGTGTATGATTAATGTTTATTTTAAGTAGAAAAGAACTCAGGTAGTTAAGGGCCACTTATCTACTGTTTGTGTGTTTCTAACAATACACAAGACAAATCTCAAAAATTGTATGGAAAAAATTCAACATTCTTTTATTCCTTTACAAATTGTTGCTATTATTGTTCCTTTGACATAAAGCTATTTCTTAGAAATTGTAAGAAATTTCCTTGAAATAGGAAACAAATTTCTTTTGAGGAAATAATTTTTTTCGCAACTAAATGGAAAATTCATTCAAAAATAGAAAAAAGGAAAATGAATGGATCCACCTTTTTTTTTTTTTAATAAAATAATGATTTATTGAAATTTTTCGATATAGGGGAATTTTCCATAAACAATAATGGTCAACTTAAAACCACAAAGACTACAACAAATTTAAATGTTTAACAAAAAGATATTTCTTGGAATTGGTTGTCTTTTATATAAAACGATTTTAGGAAATTCTTTAAATTAAGTTTTTATTTAATAATAACTCTCAAATACCATAATAGAAAAGATATTTGAGCTAGCAACAAAAATTTTTTTAAAAAATTACTTTTTGGATTGTATCAAGCCACAAGTTAGATTTCAACCGAAGTAAATATTGATAAAATCTCCACTGGTCTTGAGAGAGTCTTTAGACAAGCGTTTTATATTCTTATACATATTTGCATTAGAAATGCACATTTCTGGGGCAACCGAATCCAGATTTGAAATATGTAAAACTTTGGTACTGTAATATCTATTTTATGACAGTCCAAGTCAAAGTTCCATTGTAGGATTAAATACTCAACTGCAGTTATTAAAAAATCTAGAATTCATTTGAGAGGCGAATAATTTTAATGAGACATTAAACAAGCGGATACTGTAACAAAATAGTTCAGTTTCTGAAAACGAATATATCGACTGAAAATAAATCGGTGGCTTCAACGAATCACCTTTGATATTTGGATATATCGCTGTCTTAGAATTAACTTTCACATAAAGATTTCGCCATGAATACTCATTTTCATCTCATATCACAAGGAAATAGTCATTGGTTTGAATTGAAAACCGATAAGAAATGTTAATAAAATATAGTTCTCGATATAAAGTTTTACTTTGAAAATACTCTATACCATAAACTTAGAGAAAGGGTCTTTGGTCCAAGTTATTGAATACTGAAAATAAACTTAAACCAAATTTGAGTGACATTGTTATATATATCGTCGTTCGTAAATTATTGTGTTCTATATGCTTTTTGTTAAAGTTTAGTTGTTAAAAAAAAAAATTAAAAAAAACTGAACCGATAAAATTGTTGCGACCTTCCTACCAAGGAAAGTACTATAGTTTGTGGTTTTTTATGTTTAAAAAAAATTACTCTTTGAAAACGGAGTAAGAACTATTAGAACTTAAACATGGATTAATCAAAAAAAATCATATAGAACACAATAACTTACGAGTGACGACATGTTGCCTGTCGATATTGAAAAGTTAATGTGAGATGCTATTTTATGCCCAAATATGGAAAAATCTGTCCAATAGATTTGATGGATTTTAGCAAAGACCATGCAACACCTTTTACCTTAAGGCAATTCAAGTCGATCTCAAAGAGATTATTTGAATGTGAGCTTGGTCTGCACATGCACTGATTTTCACCAATCTTATGTATCAATTTCTTCAAAATATATTTGCGACCTGTAGTAATTTTATACCAAAAAATAAATTGACGGACAGACAGACAGACGGGCGGATGTCGATAAATCGACTCAAAAAGTGACTCTGAGTCGATCAGTATAATGAATGGAGGGCCTAGGTAAATTATTTTTGTTAGCTACAAACTTCCTTATATCCTGACAACAGAGTGAATAGGGTATAAAAATTAGAGTCTAAGTCGACTATACGATACGCTATACCATGATTATCGAGAAATGGTTTTAGATCTAATTTTGCTAAGGTCGTAATTGGATACAGAAAATAAGAATTACCTAAATTTAAGTGCTATCGTTCTTAATTTGTTCACCGCTGATATGAAGGTCAAAAATTGAGTTATGTGTTTTTTAAAACATACACAAATTAAACTTGGGAGAAAACTTTTCCATATAGTTCTTTTTATATAGGTTTAAGTGAAGATCGGTAAGCAGCTTTATATGAGGACTATGGCTAAAAATGGTCATACAGGATTTATTTGTATATTAACCGATTTCAACCAATATCAATACCGACGGCCCTGCGCCGAAAAAAGCTTATATACCTAATTTTATCAAAACTTATTAAATTTTGCAAACTTAGATTGAAATCACAAAGTTTACATGGAAACACAAACAGGCGGGCCGGTAGATATCAGAAGGTAATTCTGAATAGATTGGTATAATAAAAGGTGGGTATAGTTAAAATTTTTAGGTGGTTACATCAACACGACCTCGTTATCCTCTGACCACAAAGCGGTGTGTACAAATGTATTTTAATGCACTGCATATCATAATTATACCCGCACTAACCTGTGGTGATGGTATAGCGAGATTGTGTTGATGTTTTTAACTACTACAAACACAATAACCAGACTTACTTCCTGAACCGATTTCACTAAGTATGTCCTTCCGTCTTGCCATCGGTACATGTCCATTAGGTCATTTTACTAACGACGTTTTTTCTCTTATTGATTGTTGCAAGTCTTAAAGCAGAATGTGAATTGCTTGACCCAATCGAGTTTCAATAATTTTTTTTTAGTTTTTTTAAAGTTCGGTACGGTATAGTTTTTAAATAGTACCAGCTTACTAAAAGATATTTAAAACTAATTAGTCTAAGGGGAACTTCGATGATCTTAAATGTGAAAATTTCATATTTCCCAAGTTCAAACTTAATAAATCGAGAAATAGGCAATATATGGATGTAAAAGAAAATCCACTAGATAGTTCTTCGAATAATTTGAAGTACACTTTGAGTTTTATGACATGTACATTAGGGTGACAGCGAATTTTACGGTGTGCGGGACAAATCGGACAATGCATTCTGGACGTTCATTGAGTTCAAAGTTTATGTATATGTAAAAATTATCAAAAAAAAAAAAAAAAAACATATTTCATAAAAATTTTGAATTGAATTGAACTTGAAGAATAATTTCGTTTCAATTAAATTAATCAATATACCATAATCTAGAGTAAATTGTTTTTCTAATGACACAACAAAATCTATTATCGGTTGAAAAACGGCTGTTATATCAAGTTCCGCAGGCAATAAATGCGCTGCAGACCACTTGATTAAGAAAATCGAACTCACATTTTTAAAGACATTGAAATAATTTACAACAATAATATTTTTGCATTCTCCTGATCCCAAAATAATCTTATTTAAAGCATTTTGCATATCGTCTATTGTTACGCCATTCTAGATTAATGTTAAAACGGTACGTATTTTTAGCACTATTTCAAAATCTACAATTTTACTCTTTCAAAAATTTTGTTTCAGAAATTTACTGAAATCAACGATTGGACTTTAGGGTCTTATTAGCAAAATATACATTATTAAAAATGCCAAATATTGTAGGTATCCTGTTCTTAATTTGGCGAGGGCAGCATTTTTATTTCAGCGGATTTGAAGAAAAATGTGATTTTTCATACTTTTTAAACTTTTAGGCTACATCTTTTTGGTGTTTTCATATTTCAAATATCTTTTATCGAAATATTATACTACTTGATACTAGGTCTCAATCCTGTAAATTAAGATTAAATTGAAACACTATAAATTGTCCTCCTTTAAGGTCAAAAGTCAAATTTAAGGATATTTACATTTTTTTAAAACAAAATGTCGAAATAATATATATTTGTGGAAGTTGTTAATAATATTTTAATAAGTCTAAAAAATAATACTCTTGTCTTATTTTCTGTAATCAACACGTGGGGTACTCAAAATGTGTCCTAGTTTTAATTTTTATTTTCAGAATTATTACATTCATGCAAAAGTATATCGAGAGCTTATATTCAAAAAGTGTTATCTACATTTGACAGCAATATTAATTTTTGATTTCAAACTGCTCTCTGATATAACTGTCAAAAATAATATTAATTTTGATATCATTCTTGATTAGTACGACTATTTCTTAATAGATATTGTGGCAAATCAATCGACAAATACTTTCAGATCTTATTAATAAATCAGTTTTACACACTTTCTTTAAAACAATTATTAATGCAGATAGCCATTTTTTGAATATAAGCCCTCGATATACAAATTTGTTTATACTGTATTAAATATAAAAACTAATTAATCTAAATATTTTCATAAAATAACGAATAAATTTGAGGATTTTTATGAATACATTATAAGCGCCCCGGTAGGTGAGTAGGTAGCATGCTCGCCTATCATGCGGCGGTCGTGGGTTCGATTCCCACCAGAGGCTTTGGTTTGTCGCTGCAAAAACTAGCCAAATGGTCTTTGTCACCCGGCTTATCCCTGGACCCAAATTAGAATACAAATTTACTTTGTATTGTAATTAATATAAATAAATAAATAAAGAAATGAATACATTAATATTGTTTTATTAAAAAAAATCCTGATGAAGAAAATACTTATAGATTTTCATATATAGTCAATTTAACATCAAGAGTACCCCACGGGTTAATTTCGGAAAATAAGTCCAGAATATTATTTTTTAGAATTATTAAAAATCGAAATCGTTAAGGGGGACAATTTATAGTATTTCAATTTGAAATATTAAAACACCAAAAAGATGTAGCCTGTTACGAGCGTGCTATAGGAATTTAATCCATCACTCAGACAGACATCTCAGGCGGCATGTTGGATGTTTCATCAGCCAGCTCTGTCGGCTAAGGCGTGGATTTTTAGAATGTCTGTCAGAGATCGCGTAGCAGAAAAAAAAATTCTTCATGCCATTTTGATAAATTGCCTAGGAGCTATAAAAACTTCGAACTTTAATTATCAAGAAAAATGTATATCTTTATGGTCAGATGTTTTAACCAGGAGTGGATTATTCCCGCCCAATTGACTCTACAGTGAATACGCCTGCGACGATTATGCCACTCAGATTTTTTTTTTAATAATCGTCCCTATAAAAGACAAGTAAGAAAATTATAGTCGGTCTAGACCGACTAACTGGATATAGGAAATAAGCATAAACCAAATTTGAGTCGAATTTTTATTAATTTTTTCAGCTGCAGATATGAAAAAGTTCATATCGGATGCTATATCTATAAGGGGGCTAGGCCCAAAAATGTACCGATCCTGACCATGTTTGGTAAAGTCTCTTGTATTTTGCAAAAATATATACAAACGAAATTTGAGAAGAATCAGTACAATATTTTTGTTTTTTGATAGATTTAAGTGAAGATCGGGAAGCAGCGCTATATGGGGCCTATGACCAAGTGTTGTCCAATAGGGATCATTTTTCGACTACTGATTAATGGATGTAATATATACATACAAACCCAATTTGACTAAGATTTGTATGATAATTTGGATTTTATGGCAATATATGTTGATTTCATAGGGGTCATTTGTATGGGGGCTAGGTCTGAACATGGACCGATTCTCACCAATTTCAACAGCGTTCATCCCATGGCCGACGGAAGATCAAATACCAAATTTCATCAAAATATATTCATAATTGCGACCTGCAGTTTGATTACAAGCTTTACATGGACACACAGACGGACGGACGGACGGACATTGTTAAATCAACTCAGAAAGTGATTCTGATTCGATCGGTATAATTAAAGATGGGTGTAGGTCAAATATTTTTGGTTGTTACAAACAGCAGCACAAAGTCATTATACCCAAACCACATATATATATATATATAATTCGATATAAAAAAATCACTTTAGAAAAGAATTAAAAAATCACCTTTTTTTATAACTTGTGCACTTTTCTTCTCTCTTTTTTTTTTTTTAATTGTATAGCTTTGTTCCTTTATATTAGTAAATTTTTTGCTATTGGTTTTGTATATTTGTTATAAATTAAAACTTCACTAGAATTGATATCGGGGAAGATTACTCTCTATGGTTGATGAATGAAACTTAATAAGTGGAGATCATTAATGTTCTTCTTTATCAATGAAATCTTTCGGTCATTTGTTTCATTCATGAATCCTAAATATTTTATAAAAATGCTATATGAAAATCACACTGTGTAGCAATTGTATAGGTACATTACCTTTTGATATAAATTAGAAAAAGATTCGATTCGAACTTTTTTTTTTTCAAAACTCTGCACAGCTCCTATACTTAGCTTTACAAAGTTGCAATGGAAATTAAACCATTAAAATATGTATTTAGCAGTATGGAATCGGAATTGCTATTAAAGTTATTTCAGAAAATATCAGGATTAATTTAGTGCACATGGCAATTTCAATCTTACCAGTTGCTATTATCGGTGTCAATTGTAAGTTCTGGATAATTGGAAATAGAACTAACTTACGACGAAGAAGTTGTTTTAAACTTAATGAGATTTTATTACTTTTATTTCCAAATAATTTGGAGTAAAACTTTGAACTATTTGAAAAACTTTTTGATGTTTTTTATTGGTGTTCGATCTTCAATTAAGCATGTGTGTACTTTACCAAAGGTTATAGTAAAAAGGAAATAAAATGTGAAGGTAAAACACATTTTACTGAAATGCTTTTTGATAGGGATCAGTTGATACAAAAATACAGTACATAACTAATTCATGCCTGATCGTTAAACACACCTACACTGTATAAATCGGAAATTTATTCTACAAAGTAGTTAAAGGTTGTCCATGATATAATTTACATATTTTAAATAATATATAATTTTTTTTTTCTGTTTTTAAATAAACACTTTGTTCGTTTGTCAATATTTGCATCATCGTAGACAAATTTACACATTAAAAAAAAACTGTTACAAACCTGCTTTATCACTAAATAATCACTAAATAATTATCGCTGAATAATGAACAGGCAACAAATTTTTTTTTTTCTGGATTCTCGTATTTAATGGTTTTGAATGAAAGAATTTTTTTTTCTATTTACGTGGGGCACGACCCATTTATAGCCGGGAATTTATGGTTTAATATCTGAAGCATGAAATCTTCCGATATAAGTTCCATTTATGTTTTCCAGGTCATAGAGGGAAGTTCCAATTTTCTTCTTCACTCTACATTTAAGAAATTTTGGCATAAATTTGGAGTTTATTAATTTTACGTGGTTGCTTAGTACATGGTTCTTTCGAAATACTATTTGACCCTCCTTAAAAGTCCTTGGACGTGATCTTAAATTGTAGTTCTTACTAGCCTTTTTGTGAGCAGCGTCTAGATTATATCGAATCTTCTCGCGAATTTGGATCAACTTATCAGAATGATTTGATATATTAAAATCCTCACTACTTACACCTAGTTTATCAAGTATTTTGCAGGTTGAAGCATGCTGACACATATTTTGGCCAAACATAGCATAATATGAAGTGCATTGAATTGCGGAGTGAAAATCGCTTCTTAGAATTGTCAAAATTTGTGGGATATATTTGTCCCAATTAGTATGGTCTTTATTGTCGTCAAGGAAGCAACGCAATTTTGTGATCATCTCACGATTCGCTCTTTCGGAGGCATTCGATTGGGGTGCGTAAAACCCTGTTTTTATATGATCAATGCCATATAAAGAAAAGAGGTCCTTCATCTCCTTTGATATAAATTGTTTTCCATTGTCGCTGTGGATGTACCTGGGAACGCCAAACGTCGGGAAAACTTCATTTTGAAAATATAGAATTACATTTGCAGATGTTGCTGCTCGAAACGCTTTTAAAAATAAGTATTTTATAAAATGGTCTAAACATATAAAAATTATCGCATTTTTAGCTTTGCTGGCAGGATAAGGTCCTAGAAAATCACAATATAGCCTTTCAAAAGGTTTCGTAGTTATAAAGGCATTGCACATAAGAGGTTTAAGTACTTGGTTTGAGGATTTCATCATTAAACATGTATCACAATCAGCAACAAAAGCCTTAACATCTTTGGTCATTGTGGGCCAAAAATATTTCTGCCGAATTCGGCTTAAAGTTTTTGCATAACCACCGTGGAACGTTGCCTGGGAGCAATGATTGTCCTTTAAAACTGTTTGGACTAAAGACAGAGGAATCCAAAGCCTCCATAAACTTTCCTCTTCATTTTGCGCACCTTCCCGAAACTTCACTCTCTTATAAATGAACCCTTCTGATATACAATATCTGGTAAACAATCTTTATTATACCCCATACCACTATGTGGTTTGGGTATAATGACTTTGTGCTGCTGTTTGTAACAACTAAAAATATTTGACCTAGACCCATCTTTAATTATACCGATAGAATCAGAATCACTTTCTGAGTTGATTTAACAATGTCCGTCCGTCCGTACGTCCGTCCGTCCGTCTGTGTGTCCATGTAAACCTTGTAATCAAACTGCAGGTCGCAAATATGAATATATTTTGACGAAATTTGGTATGTAAGCTTTTATCAGCCATGGGATGAACGCTATTGGAATTGGTGAGAATCGGTCCATGTTCAGACCTAGCCCCCATACAAATTACCCCTATGAAATCGACATAAATTGCCATAAGATCCAAATTGTCATATAGATCTTACTCAAATTGGGTTTGTATGCGTTCGTTACATCCACTAATGAGTAGTCCAAAAATGATCCCTTTGGCCCCATATAGAGCTGCTTCCCGATCTTCACTTAAATCTATTAAAAACAAAAATATTGCACTGATTCTTCTAAAATTTTGTTTGTATATATTTTTCCAAAATACAAGAGACTTTACCAAACATGATCAGGATCGGTCCATTTTTGGACCTAGTTCCCATATAGATATAGCATCCGATATGAAGTTTTTCATATCTGCAGCCAAAAAAAATAATAAAAATCCCACTCAAATTTGGTTTTTGCTTATTTTCTATGTCCAGTTAGTTGGGCCTAAGAGATAGGGTTTCTAAACGCATGGTATAGGGTATCGTATAGTCGGTCTAGACCGACTATAATTTTCTTACTTGTTTTCATTAATTTTATCACGAAGATCTATATAGGATTTGCTACTAAAATCAGGGGCTGATAGATCAACTTCTATAGGTATATTCTTAAAAGAAACTTCGACGACATCCATCCTCGATAAGGTGTCGGGGACAACATTTAATGCACCTTTACGATGCTCTATACTGAAATCGTATCTCTGAAGTTTAGGTTCCACCTGGCAAGACGACCACTTAAATCCCTCTGAGACATTAACCATCGTAAACTTGAGTGGTCCGTTATAATTTTGAAAGGCAGGCCTTCGATATAAGCCTAGCAGTTGAAAAAGTATGAAAAATCACATTTTTCTTCAAATCCGCTGAAATTAAAACGCTGCCCTCGCCAAATTAAGAACAGGATACCTACAATTTTTGGCATTTTTAATCACGTACATTTTGTTAATAAGACCTTAAAGTCAAACATTCAATCGTTATTAAATGGGTTTCTCATATAAGGCATATGACAAGTTTGTCCATGTAAGAACCACTTTTAGTTCGTTCTTGCATTTTAGAACGCCATTTCATTCCAAGCCAATATTTAAAGAGTGTTTTCACCTATTTTTCTGGGCATATTTTCTGTTCTAATTTTAATACTCTATACCACTATGTGGTCATGGTATAATTTCTGATGTTTGCAACTAGCAAAAATATATGACCTGGACCTTTTTTATTAAACCGATCAGCTCAGAATTACTTTCTGAGTCGATTTAGCATTGTCCGTCCATCCGTCCGTCTGTGCGTCCATGTACACTTGCAAAACCATAGATCACAAATATGAATATATTTTGATGAAATTTGGTATGTACGATTTTATCAGCCATAGGACGAACGCTATTGAAATAGGAAAATATCGTGCATTTTCAGCCCAAGTCCCCATACAAATGACCCCTATGACCCCCTTAATTTCCCATTAGACTCAAATAGTCATATAGATCTTGGTCAAATTTGGTTTGTTCCTGTTTATTGCACCCAAACATAAAACCTGTATCAGATTTCTTAGTCATTGGCTTCATATAAAGCTACTTCCCGATCTTCACTTAAATCTATCAAAAAACAAAATCATTGCACAGATTTTTCTCATATCTGGTTTCTATATGTTTTTGCAAAAAAATCATGTGAGTCCGATCACAGGTGAGGTGTATAAACATCTAGTAATTAAAGATTTTTTTATGTCACTTTTTTAAAATCAAACAGAAAACGTCATCTATGTATCACTTATAGAAAACAACTGCAGAGGCTCTGCTTATACTAGTTGAGTTGTTGAATTATGTATATGTTATACGTTTATATTGTGAAATTTTGGTCGTTTTACAGCAAACGGTTGTTGAATTAGCTGAACAATTTTATATCATAATTTTTTCACCAATACAATCATAAGTCACACCGATTTGTCTTACGGCTCACAGCGTAACATGTGTGCTCACATGCTTTTGTGATTGTATTGTGAAATAGAAATTTACCCCCCTGCGCGTATAGATGTTTACACATCAAAAATAAGTGACTTTACCGATCGTTCGTCGTCTGATCGTCCCCACGTAAATATAGTATCCGATATGAACTTTTTCATATTTTCTATAGCCAATTAGTTGGACCTTAGCCTCCCTTTCTAAACGCATGGTGTAGGGTATCCTATAAGCAGTCTGGAATATAATTTTCTTACTTGTTGTATTCTGCTTATGAGCAGATTTCAGGTGGAAGTAATTATTTCAATATATACTTTTTTTCGAAAGGAAATAAGATCATGAAATGAAAATCTGTAAACGCAGTTTTACTTCACTTGGTCTCTATTTTAAGATGTATATCATCAGACTTATATTTACTTACAATTAATTAAGTTGCTCTCACCAAAATGTTATCTGAAAAAAATAAAAAAAAAAATCTTGTCGTACTTTGGGCCCTTTTACATCGACTTAACTTCCTCTCCTTCAGTTCACATATGGCTAGTGCTGTGATTTTGTGTGTACAAATCAATAAGAATGCTATAACTAAATTATTTTCATTAAATTTGATTTTTCTTCCTTACACGCATATTTGATGACTGAAACAACTCAATGATACCGATAACATCATAATATTGTTTACTTCACATGATGTTTTTAACATGGCTAAACACCCAAACAACAACAACAACAACAAAACCGATGTTTCATCGTAATCTAAACAACATGGATTTTCCTTTAAAAAAAAAAACAAATATTATGACTACCTACTGCTGGATATATTTCTTAAATCTTATATGCGTGTACGTGTGTGCTGTATTTACTGTGGGTTATCTCTAGGGAATTACGTTGTTTGCGCAATTCCATACACGCGAATTTATTTTTTACATATATTATGTCAGCATTACTATGGATTCTAACATATGTTTTATATGTGAGTATTATAAAATTTTAAGATTATCTATATTTATACGAGTACCTGTGCACCTTGGGTAAAGAATTTTGAAAATTTATGAGAAAAATTTATATTTTAATCTTAAGGTGCGTTCAGACTACGCAAATATTTGACCAAATAAACGTAACCCCTAAATAATGTATAATTTTCCTTGTATAATTTTCATTAAGTTATACAATATATGATATAGAATATAGTTAAATATATTAAATATTACTAATGTAGTAAAACATAACTTAATTTTGTCTTTTATATATCATGTAAGATTGAATAAAACTTTCATAAAATTAGGGGTTACGTTTATTTGGTCAAATATTTGCGTAGTCTGAACGTACCTTTAGAATAAATATACAGAATATAGTGACTACTAAAAAGCTAAGCTGTTTTAGTGATAAAAAATTAAGAATATCTGAATATTTGTTAAGCCCATAGTGCAATATCTTTTGAGTTTAAATTCTTTTTTCATTTGTGTGCTTTCCTCTATCTTTGCAATATGTTTTTGTAACAATTTAAAAGAAATATATAACTTTGTGCAAAATTTCCCATCATTAAAAATTTATATCCACTTATGTTTTTGCTTATTCTTTTTTTTAAATTTTTAATATTTTCCAATTCTTTAGATTTCCCTTCCTACAGGTCTGGGTGGTTGTATTGTTCTGCTTACACTGCTGAATTTTTTCACTTTAACAAATTTCTTTTGGATGTTAGTGGAAGGTAAGTACGAAAGTTGGGTTTACGAATAATTCATAATTACTTACAATAATTTAAGTATCAATAAAAAAAAAACGGAGTTTATTTTTTTTATATAGTTAAAACAATAACGTGAATGTATTGTTTGGTAACTTTCACATGTTGTTGTGATGGTAAAGCATGTACTTTATCGTTACAAGTTTTACATCAGGGTAAATATGAAATGAAAGGATGAGAAAGAAAATACAGTTGTGGTCATGAAAATATTAGTAGCTCCATAAATATATTTGCTATAAGTACAAAAGATTCCATTAAAAAATGGCATATCTATTTAAGATACCGGTATTTCATTGCCTTCCTTTATTACATGATAACAATTGAAAGTGCAATAACAAGGAAATTCGGTTGTGCCGAATCTTTGATACTCTCCAGCTGTGCCTTAAATTCAATACTATAACTAACGTTAGGTATGGTTACCATTTTAATTCATTCGAAAACTGTTGTATAGTGTAATGCATTTCTAAAGTAGAACTTAATTCTTTCCATAGAAAAAAACATCATTAACCCATTTTCAACTGGTGTTCGATTAATCGAACAGCAAAGTTGTCTATTTTGAATAATTTTTTTAGCTATGAAGGTAAATGATATCAGGACGATAGTGAGTATCATATATTACTTTGATCTTTTGGCTATTTGAAAATTATATTTACCAACCCCCACCTCGCCCTTAATTTGAGAGGGGGAGGGGTTGAAAAATGCCTTGCCGGTAGACCTGTTTTGTAAATTATATTAAAAATATGTAAATAAATACAACTAAAAAAATAAACATGAGGTCTTATAAGCAAAGAACCAAATATTATTTTACAATAAAAAAATCAACACCTGACAACACATGGATGGCACAGGTATTACTCAAAATAGATGTTCGATTAATCGAACAGTGGCGGTCATCACATACAATGAAACATATAGCAATATATATGAATAGACAAGATTATTTAAGTAAAAATAAATGTTTATTGAATATTGGCTATTTTTTTTTATTTAGATAGCATTTCATGGAAATCTTTGAAACAGTTCGAGTGCATATGCTTGGCACATTTTTCACACATCCAAACTGTTGGTTTTCCACAGCCTTTCAACTGGCATCGACAACATTTCCCTTGAGGTTGACGGATGATGAGGTGTTCACCAACCACATTTGGCAAGTTGCGCGGTCTTTGGAACTCCAGATCTTCATCCACCTCCAATGCTTCTTTGTCATCGGTCAACAAAAGAGACTCAGTGACTGACAACTTGAATTGTTTTTGGCTCATTGGATTCTCATTCTTATATTTCGCGACCAAACAATGCAATTTCCATGCATTCACAGTGGAAGAATTTAGGGTGTTTATCCAAAGTGGCCAGTACCATTTCTTTCCACGGATGTTTACTCGATAATTTTGAATGGCATTGTCGTGGACATCAACGCCGCCCATCCCTTTGTTATAATTGTGAAGCACAGCAGGTTGATCCACGTTGACAAATTTCCCATTTTCTCGCAGGCTTTTCTTAGAAGCTTTAGTTGCTTTTTGCCAGCGCCGAACAGGCTGGAGTGGCAGAATCTGATCATGGTTTGTAGCAATGGTGACCTTCTTATTATCTTGCCAGCGACAAAGAGTTATCTGGTTCTTAGAATCGTACATGTAATCACGTGCGACGCGAGGCAAATCTTTACCGGTCTTCATATTTATAGCACCCCCAGCTACACGATTGCAGCGAACAGTTCCAGTGGCGCAGAATCCCTTTTCTGATATCAGGCACAGAAGATGATAGGAAGTGAAGAAGTTGTCGAAAAATACCACGTGACGCATTGGTGCTTCGACGTTGCTGAGTAAACGGAGAACGACATCAGCTCCAAGACCAACCTTTCTGTTGTATTCATCGGATTGTCCACAGTATGGTATAAAACTAAACAAATAGCCCGTTGACGAACAGAGGCACCAAAGTTTATATCCAAAACGAATCGGCTTTCCCAGAATAAACATTTTGCAACTGTGACGGCCGAAATAAGGCACCATCTGCTCGTCTATAGACAAAAACTCTGACCAAATGGCAAACTGTTTAAAATTTCTGTTTATGATGTCAAAGAATGGACGAAGCTAAAATCATTAAAATATAAATAAGGAAACTTGAATAACGATAATTTATACATAGTACCTTGGTCATCTTATCATTACCATCTAATTCATCATTATTCGCAAAATGGATGTATCTCTTCACATGCATGAACGTAGCTCTCGATATTGCCTGTTTTATTATTGCAATTCCCATTGACAGCTGCGAAGACCAATAATCCGCAATTGAAGGCAAAGTGTGGTAGCCCGATATCAGTAAAATCCCCAAAAATCTTTTCAATATAACTACGTCCAAATGAAAACCAGCGTTGTTCTGTGTCGCAAATCGGTTAGTCTCAGTTATGAGCCTCCTCATCATAAAACTTTGAGAATAATTGTATTGGTGACAGATCCTTTAATAACCCACACAGATCTTTCTGCATATCGGTCAACGGAGCTGCCTGATGCGATATATCGTAATGAAACTCCTCCTTTCCTTTGTTCCTGCACCATTTTGGAGTTCCAACTGAACTCAATGGCTTGTAGCTGAATCTCGGTTTCTTTTGCGGTGGACCAGTCGATTTAGCAGCCGATTTGGAAGTTGATGGCCAAGCCTCCGGTTCAGTTTCCACAACCTCTTCATAAGCAATATCCATATGAATGTTTCGCTGTCTCTCAATTTCCAAATAGCCGGCAATCTCGGTCAAAGCAGTTTGATCTTAATTAATTGCAATGGTATTCTCGTCGATTAATTCTTCATCGGATACTTCATGTACATTGGGTGGGAGTACGTTGACACACTGAACCGGATTTTCGTCATCGCTCCAATTCTCTAAAATATCTTCAATCTCCCTCATTGTTGTTTTCTTTGCACGTGCCATTTTGCAATTCTGGTATCGAGGAACAATACATATTCACAAACACTCGGAATTACATATCAAACGAATCTATAAACTACTAGGTTCTCACCATTTATTTTTCGAAAAACTATTAAAATGTAAGAATATGATAAGCAGGCACAAAACAAGTCTTTTCTTCAGAAACACACAAAAGAAATGTCAAAGTGCTATCATTTGGCGGGAAAAATTGACATTTCGTATTTGTATGGGATTTTATGGTATGTGTTCACCGCCAGTGTTCGATTAATCGAACACTTTAATTTTTGACATATCAGGAAAACGGGAAGAGGTAGAAATTTTTTAATGACAAATTTGGAATCAGGGGCCATAAATAATCTAAAAATATACGTTAAATAAAAAAATTCTAAAATTTTTGCAGCGCGGTTGGAAATGGGTTAAAACGCAATATATAAAAAATTATTGGATTATGCAAAATGTTATTAGTCCAATTGTTAATAATAATTTCAAATCTGGGACTGAAATTTCTGTATCAGCTGTTGCCGAACCAATATTATTTTATAATAAAACACCATATATTTAAAGATGATTCTATTTTAAATAGTTCTTAAATTGTAAAAACGTTCCTCTATTTGGTTTCGTTTTTGAAGCTGAAGACAGAGAGCTGTTCTGAATGCTCTAATAATAGTCAGCCATTTTGTGGGCGTTCCTCCATTGCACGAAGGTCCTAATGGAATTGCTCGCCATCCATAAAATTTAAGTCTTTTAATAATGATCTTATCTGTGGCCCATCAACAATGCCCGCTTTTACCTTTTCTGCACTCAGTTTTCGAAATTTTTTTAATACAAAAATGAATCAATTTCCAGTTTTGGCGAGACCTTTTACAAATTGTTTTGTAAGCCGTAGTTTTATATATAACGGAGGCGAAGTTATACGATCCCTTGATACTAAAGGTGGGTTTATCACGTTCTGTTGTCCTGGAACTATCCCTCCGCGAGTAGGCCAATCTTTTTAATCCATTATTAATTTTTAGCTCTATCAATGCATATGAGCCAGTTGTGCCCCATATATTTAATTTTGTCCAAAACCAGAGCAATAGCTGTATAATCTTCTTTTACATTTGTAGAATGTGCAATGTGAGAACACATTTTATAATCCGTTTCGATGAGTCTATTAATTTTTTTTACTGGTAAACAACACTCAGGGGCTGCCCCCCTATAAATGTAGTGCATTGTGTTGATTTCGGAAAATAGATTATGAAAAGGATGAAAGAGGAATGAATGTTTGCGGATATTTCATTTAAATTTGATTAGATTGTAACTGCCAGGAAAGACTTGGAATACAACTCCCATATATGGGCAGGGGCTTCAAAGTCTATTTTGGAGCTACTGGACCGTGTACAAAGGAGGGCGTTGGCGCTCATAAATGACAGTAGGGTATCCAACTCTATTGATTCATTGGAACACCGTCAGAATGTGGGTTGTGTAGCACTGTTCTATAGATATTACCATGGGAAATGTTCTTCTGAGATTAGCGAACTTATTCCAAGTGCCCGAGTTTCGGTTCGCTCTACCCGCTTCTCTAGTAGATCACATCCGTTTGTAGTTTATTGTCCAGTTGACCGTACAACGCATTACAGAGAAAATTCGTTTATCAGTCGAACTAGCCGTATGTGGAATAAACTCCCCGCAGAGGTCTTTCCTGACAGTTATAATCTTATAAAATTTAAGTCAAATATCCACAAACACTACTCTCTCTTTCCTCCTTCCCACAACCTATTTTCCTGAAATCAACACAATGCACTGCATTTGTAGGGGGCATCCCCTTCATTTGGGATCGGTTCGACTGATGCAAGAATTTTTTCTGTAATGCGTTGTGTGGTCAACTGCAGTAGAAAAGGAGGTAGAAAAGGAGGTAGAGCGAACTGTAACTTGGGCACCTCGAATGAGTTCGTTTATCTCAGAATAACATTTCCATAGTGGTAGAACAGTGTTATACAGCCCACATTTCGACGATGTTCCAACTAGTCAATAGAGTTGGATACTCTACTGTCATTAATGAGCATCAATGCCATCCTTTTCTACACGGTTCAGTAGCTCCAAAATAGACTTTGTTACTCATGCCCATATATGGGAGTTGTATTCCATTTTCGATCAGATGTAAGTGGTATAGATTTTAAGGAGTGAACGCTTCTTTCGGTACTTGAAATACATGTTCGAGAGTATACAATTCATCAATACTTATACCACCCATATATACAGATGACATTGTTGAATCCCAGGCCCAAACCTATGCGCTTTACCCCACTCGTATAATGTTAACAGGTCCTGATTGTGTATGTTATTCATTGTCCACCTTTTGCCCCAAAACTCCAAAAGGCTTGACCTGCAATTGAAGTAAAACGAGTGACAAATGTTGCTGTCATCTGCGAAAGAGACACTTGAATACTTCTTGAAGGTTTGGCCAAGAAGGTCATTCAGAAAGATAAGGAAAAGAGAAGGCGGAAGAACAGAACCTTGTAGTACCCCAGAATTACGCTGAAACGCTGAGAAAACTCGCTGTAAATCGAGAGAAGTCTATGCCGATCCCAAATGCAATATGCTTTGATATCAATGCAACGTGCCACATGCGATCAAATGCCTTGGAAATATCTAGAGCAACCACTTTACTTTCACCACAACTATGAAAGGATAGATTCCAGGGGATTGATTTTTTCGGATGCCATACTGTCGACCATTAGGGAGTGAGTTGGCCTCTAGATAGTTGGCCAGCTTTGGGAGACACTCCTGTGCGGTAAGAAGAGCTGAAAATGGGCAATGGGCTAGGTAGTGTCGAAGTGCACTGTTTAAGCACCAGCGCTAGTATACCATCCGGCTCCGGAGACCTATTTTCATTGACATCTGAAAGAAACTTTTTAACTGCACGAGCTCGGAAGAATATTTTTGGCAAGTTCGAGCACTGGTTGATCATTAAAAGTTCAGAATATTTAGTCATTCATTACAAGGGGATAGCAGAACTAACATTATTTTTTTAGTCTTTTAAGGACCAAAAGCCACTCACTAGAAAAGTAATTTTGTAATACCATTGCAGCCATTAAACCAGGTACATCTTTATAAAATACGAAGTCGCCTTCTTCAGCAAAAACATTTGCGGAGACTTTGTTCTCGTGTGCGTTAATAAGGAATTATAGTTTCATTTGTTACTACGTTTCATTCTTTTAGTTTATAAGTCCGAAATTTCTGAAACAGACTTTGGTAGTCCCAGATCTCTCAAAATCACTATTACTACTGTCAGTTTTCGCCTCAAAATTCATAGGGTCCTCAGCTTGGGGTTCAGGTAATATCCTCGCCGTATGCGAGGATATTCCCATTTGGCTTGATTTTTTTGGTTAATGCCAGTTATGTTCAGCAAACAAAAATAACTGATCATAGCGCTTTCGTACGTAAATCTACTCCTTTACAAACGTAGAAACTCAACGCATGTTTTACATAGATCTTGTGGAAACCAAGGCTTATTTTCTTATCCAGCTGGTGACCAAAGTAATTTCTGGAAGCATCATTTCCGAACGCTGTCACATTTAAACGATATTTTTGAAACATATGCTCTTCGCAAATGAAACACTCATTTTGACGATGTCATATTAAATTATATTAAGAAAACTTAATTTATTATAAGTAAAACAATTGTAATTAACTAATTATTTATAACAGTGTAATTAACTTTTAAATTCTGATACCATTTAACTTTAAAGTTAATTGTTTTCCTTTTTAAACTCTTTATTTTAACTCATACTCTCTGTCTGTCTGTCGGGGTGCAACCCCATTTCCGCTCATGCGATCGATCTGAACTTGTTCCAAACGCTTGATGCAGAGATTAACTTCGACATAGTTATGCACAGTCACGCATAGCCACGCACAGTCACGAAGTGATTTAAACCCCATTTCCCCTTATCCGATCGATCTGAAACTTGGTCGATAGACTTGCTGTGAAAAAAGATTAACTTTGACGAAGTCACACAGAGTCACGGAGGGATTCAAAACTCATACGCATAAGGATAGAAAGAATTTTAATAAACATTTTTGTTTTTATGGGCTATGTTATTGTATTTAAAACTTCTTATTTCGTGTTTTGTTTTTATAAAAACAATGATCGTTTTCTTTAAAGAAAAATTAACTTTTGTCTGAACAATTGCTTTGGTTGTCTATTATTAGAGTAGCAAAACTAGAACTTTTCTCCAATTTTAATTTTATTAAAATCGGTCTAATAGAACTGAGGAATTCTAAACCAAAGTGGAACTTTATATTTTTTTATTGGCATGAAAATTGAGGTTTTTATGGATAAATTAAATTTTTCAAAATTCTCATGCCTGGTTTTCATTAATTGTTGTCAATTGTCGTCAGTTGCATGAAAACTGGTGGTAATGTCTTGTCATTTGCAACCCTGGCAACACTTGATATCTTAAATGAAATTGCCAACATGTTGGTAATTTGTTTTTGTTTGATAGCCTGATTTTTAGTTAGTTTATAAGATGTAATGCGAACGTAATTAAGAGACAATTACGAGGTGCCAGTTGAGGCAATTGTTTGTTGTCACTTTATAGGACATAGTGAAAACCAGGCATTAGGATAATTTCTTGAACAGTTTTCCCACTTTTCAAAATTAGTCATAAATATTTTTTGTATAGAAGTTATTTTAATTTTTATTATAAATAACAGTAAAAGTAAATTATAATTTGCTCTGTTTGTTTACGTGATAATTTGTAATAATTTGTACAAATTATCCCGAAATTTACTTTAAAAACCCAGTAAAAGAGAACAAATGAGAGCGTAAAGTGACAGTTAATTTTTTGAAAACTTGCTAGTTTATACTGGATAAAGCAAGAAGAAACATATGTTTGAAAAACATATCATTGAGTTTTGTGGTAAATAAAGCAAAAATACTACAATTCTATTTATGTGCAAAAATTTTAAATAATAGTTCTGAGAAAATTAAAGATAGAAGAAGTAAATAAATATTCACATAACCAGGTTCCATTAATTTTAATCTTTTATAACCGATTCCTGCCAAAAAAATTTGTGTATCTGCCAATTTCTTTTTTAATAAATGCTTATATTCAATGAATATTTTTTCATGTTAAATAAAATAAATTCATCTAATTATATTTCTTTTTTAATTTAGAGTTTCACTTTTTCACTTTCAAATGTGTTTACAATCAGCTGTTTCTATGAACTTGCAAATCCTTACAAATTGTTGTTCGTTTACTATTTTGGATATTTATGTTTTTAAGAACTAATTTTTCTTAGTCTTTGAAATTTTGGCTTTTACTGGGAAAGTAAACGAACAGAGCTATTATTATTCATTGAGTTTGTATATTGCTCCCAAATATTCAATATTCAGTTCTACATTATTTCTGTTCAGTACTAGACTTTTCGCTTCTTCATCTAGTGCCAGATGTTCTACTTTCCATTTATTTCGAATGCTTGAGATGAATGGATTTGACGTTGCCAATAATATATTAAACATAATATTCATAATATTTGATGACATTTTACTAGTATTGTGGTTTTTATAAAATCTGTGAGCCTTATTCCCTTTTTCCTGCACCTTATTTATGTTGATCAATAATCAACCCATATTTCATATATTCATCTTGAATATGTTTTTTTTTAAACTCTTTGTTGATGTCGTTGTTTCTCATTGATTTTGTAGATCCGAAATCTAAACCACAACTGATTTTCAGTATGTTTTACATAAATCTTTTTCTCTTATGTAGTGGCGAGCTGGATGGTGCCTTTGTGTCCGTCTATGGTTGACAAACCACTTGTAGTTTGATTACAAGTCTTACATGTGAACACAGGCAGGCAGATGGGCTGACGGATGGACAACGCTAAATTGACTTAGAAAGTGTTTCTACCATCCCGAAAGAAAATTATTTGCCCAAATCAATAGACCCACGAAGTTTAATTGAAAAGTCACCATTACATAGTATTATATAAGAATTATTAGATTATAATCTAGATAGACAGACGGGTGGACGGACTTCGTTAAATTGACACAAGTGATTCTCATTCAGAGTACACCGACATATTAAATGATGGGTAAGCTCAAGTATTTTTGGTACTTGCAAATATCAGCACAAACTCGAGTGGTATAGGGTATAAAAACAGAGCTAATTCTATTTATACGCTCACAGATAAGCTCAATGTATCTTTCATGAATCTCCCTAACATTACTTCAAATATGAACTTTTATGACCAAAGAGAAATTTTAGCCCCTCAATGCAGCTCATTCTGTTTTATTTGTTTAAACCAAGACGATGTATTTTCAAGCTGTCAAGCAATTAAATCTGATGCTGTAGGGTTCGATAATATTCATCCTAAATTTTTAAAAATTATTTTACCGTATGTTCTGCCATTTATAACGTATATATTTAATAATATAATAACAAAGAGTATTTACCCGCAAAGTTGGAAACACGCAAAAATTATACCCACCCCAAAATCTAACAACGATTATCGTCCAATTGCCATACTACCTTATCTATCCAAGGTTTTTGAACGACTGCTTCATGGACAAATTAGTAAGCATATTAATGATAACGATTTGCTGACACAAACGCAATCAGGTTTCCGACCCAAGCATAGTTGTATATCAGCTCTCATAGATGTTTCAGAGTATATACGAGAGAGTATTGATGCTGGAGACATTTCTTTTCTTGTTTTACTTGACCATTCCAAAGCGTTTGACATGGTGGATCATGAGGTTCTATGCTTTAAATTACACAAAATGTTTAATTTCTCTCCTTGGTCTATTCGTTTGTTGTCTTCATATCTGTTGAATCGTAGCCAGTCAGATTTTGCAAACAATAAAACCTCTCGTGTGTTGCCAGTTATGAAGGGCATACCCCAAGGATCAATATTGGGACCTCTTCTTTGTACCATCTACATGAATGACCTAGTAGAACAATTATTGTTTTGCAATGTATACATATATGCTGACGATGTTCAGTTATATATAACTACTGGTATAAGCAGCATAAATGATTGCGTTGCAAAATTAAATTCAGATCTCAATAAGATTTATACATGGGCAAGTGCAAATGGTTTATGCCTCAACCCCTCTAAATCAAAGTGTTTGATTTTTACAAGAAGAACAATGACACTGCCTTTTGAACCATTGATTATGTTAAACAACCAGAAATTGAAATCGTATCAACAGCTAAAAATCTAGGTATTATTTTTAATGATAATCTCACATGGTCTAACCATATTACTTCTGCTGCTGGGAGAACTTACTCAATGCTTAGAACGTTATGGAATAAACAACATATAACCCCCCTTAACATTCGAATTTTGCTTGCAAAAACATATCTTATGCCAACTCTACTATATGGCTGCCGAAATATATGCAAGCACTGATTCTAAAAGTTATAAAAAGCTTGAGTCCACTTTCAATGCAATTTTAAGATATATTTTCAATATTCGAAAATATGAGCCGATTTCGTGCTACTCAAAAAAAACTTTACGGAGTAACATTTGAAAATTTGTTAAAGATAAAAACGCTTCTGTTCTTATATAAAGTTGTACGTACACATCAGCCAACATATCTGTATGACAGACTCGTTTTTATGCGCACGGCTAGAAATCATGACATAATGTACATTAGATACCAATATTTAGTATCCAAATGGCAATTTTATGTCTCCTCAATACGTCTTTGGAATTCGCTACCATCGTCCATTAAAATTATAAGCAACGCAATGCATTTTAAGAGGGAACTTTTTAAATTTTTTAGCTGATCCTTTTCTTATTTTTAAAATTTTTTTTTTTTTTTTTTTTTTTTTTTTTTTTTTTTTTTTTTGCTGATCCGTTTATATTTTATATTTTTTATTTAACTATTTTTGTTATTTTTATTTTTTTTTATATTATTTTATTTACTAATATTTGTATTAACATTTTTGGTTATAATTCGTTATTTATTTTTTTTTTTTCTTTAAAATTATTTAATATTTTTATATTTACCATTATTATTTTTTTAAGACAAATTTGTTCAAATTTTCTATTTCAATTCAATGTAAAACTCCTATACTTTAATTATAAGATTATAAATCTTGTTGTATGGGAAATCATAAATAAATAAACTAAACTAAACTAAGCTATATAGATGAAAACCCATGATGTTTACTAGGGTGATATTTATTTAATTTTTGGCAAACTCACTAAAGTGGTCAAGCAGACTGGTAAACCGAAAACTTAAATCTAGATATCACTAAGCGGGGCTTTCGATTCTTTAAAAAAATAGTCAAAAGTTTCTACAAATATTTCGAAGGAACGTATGTATGTATCAATATCCATTAAATCTTGAAATGTTACTCTTAACGAAAATCCTCTATAGTTTGTAATAAGTTTCCTATCTCCTAAAAACTTTTTTAGTTGTCCATTTTTCCTCTGCTAAAGTGATCGTTATTCTAGACTTTTGAAAGAGGATTGTATTCTCTTCGACACAAAATGTTTCTGTACCTCTCATCACTATCACTTGCATGTTGAAAAATCTTTGCTCTTGATACGGTATTGAGGCATAGATCGATTTACAAAACTTGTTAGCAATTTGTCTTAACAGCTGGCATTATTTTATTCCAGCAAACTCAGGTTAGAATTGCTATAAAATCTCCTTTAACAAAAAGTCACCTTAATGTTGACTATTTTATTTTTTTATTTGAATCATTGGATAATTTATAATACAAAGGGTCGTTATATTTAGAGCAGTTTTAATTTAAAAAGTTATTAAATTTTAAGCGATATTAATATTTAAATTAGAAACAGCAATTGTTTTATGAGCAAGCAATATCTGAGATTCATTCAAATATACCATGGATAAATTGACCATTATAGTAAAGTAAACATCTTACTTTCATGCCCCATCTGACAACTTTTGTACCCCTCACACTTACTTCCCAAATTTAGGATTTGGCCATTAATTGTTGGTTTCCGTTCATGCAGCCAGTATTTCAGGGCAGTCACGGTTTTGATGCTAAATGAGAAAATATAAAAACGAGATATTCAAACTGGAAAACTTTATTATTGTATTGAAAGAATCTATATGTGGTGATTCTCGCTTTTAGAAAATATTCTTCTCGATCTATACGAAGTGAGATCGAAAAAATCTAAATACACGTTTTTATACTCTATACCACTATGTGGTTTGGGTATAATGACTTTGTGCTGCTGTTTGTAACTACTAAAAATATTTGAATCACTTTCTGAGTTGATTTAGCAATGTCCGTCCGTCCGTCCGTCCATCCGTCCATCCGTCTGTGTGTCCATGTAAACTGCAGGTCGCAAATATGAATATATTTTGATGAAATTTTAGTATATAAGCTTTCATCGGCCATAGGATGAATGTCATTGAAACTGGTGAAATTCGGTCCATGTTCAGACCTAGCCCCCATACAAATGACCCCTATGAAACCGACATGAAGTGCCATAAGATCCAAATTATAATATAGATCTCGGTCAAATTGGGTTTGTATGTGTTTATTATATCCATTAATCAGTTGTCCAAATATAATTCCTATAGGACAATTCTTAGTCATAGGTCCCATATAAGCTGCTTCCCGATCTTCACTTAAATCTATCAAAATAAAAAATATTGCACAGATTTTCCTCAAATTTGGTTTGTATATATTTTTTCAAAATATAAGTGACTTTACCCAATATGGTCAAGATCGGTCCATTTTTCGACCTAGCCCCCATATAAATATAGCACCCCCATATAAATATGTATAGCAACTTTTGCATATTTGCAGCAAAAAAATTAATAACAATACCACTCAAATTTGGTTTATGCTTATTTTCTATATCGAATTAGTTGGTGCGGAATATTGGGTCTCTCAAACATGGTATATGGTATCATATGGTCGGTCTAGACCGACTATAATTTTCTTACTTGTTCCTCTTAACTTTTTTCGCAAGAATTAACATATTTGGAATTGGTTTTAATCAAGTTGTCTTAAGAAAATATGTCAGTTATTATGCTTAATGACATCCCTATTAATTTGCTGTTAGTTTGATTAAAATGAATGACAAAATAAAAGTACGCGCTAAAATTATTCAACAATTTCAACAAAATCCAACTTGTTCCTAAGAAAAGTTGGCCAAAGAATCAAACAGCTGCCGTCAAACTGGTCCCAATATTATTAGAGACTATCAGCAGCATTTGACAAATGGTAAGATATATGGTTCGGAAAGAAAGAAAAGTCCTGATGATGTCTTTAAGGCCAGGCTATTGAAAATAGCTCTCAACGCAACCGGCAGAAAATCAGATTGGTTAGCTCATTGCTCGAACTATTTGGTGCAAAAAGTAAAGGCAATGCATTTTTGCAAACATACGATGGCCGAAAATTTCCGAACACCGTAATAAGTTTAGTGGCCAAAAAATGCTGCTAAGTTTACGACCCAAAAACAGAGAAAATTTGCTGATATTGCAAGCAATATGCAGTTGTGGCAAAAAAGGCAAGTCATTTGTTACAACGTACTCTATAAGTGCCGAAATTTATATTAAGGAGTAAAGGAGCAAAGAAGACTACCCCATTTCGTAGACCAATACTATGTGTCTGCATATCATTCGCCCAATTTAGCATTCTGTCACTACGGTAAGAGAGCTCTTTAGTGCATCAAGAGAGGCAAATCCACAAAACTGTCCGCAGTCTAGCTCAGTGGAGAGATATTGAGCTCTTGTGAAAAGGGAGTTGAGAGCATAAAAAGGTGTCCCAAAACGTGGATAATTTTCAACGAAGATGGACTACTTGTTTCAAAAAAGTGACAGAAACCACTATAAAATCCTTAAGAGGAAAATAAGAGGAAAATTTCCTTAAGTTCATAAGTAGCGACTAAATCTCTTAGAAGCTTTAATACAAATTCAAATTAATAAAAAAAAAAAAATCAAAACTGTATGTTCTATGGTTTCCTTATGTAATACATTTGATATATGTTAAGATTTTTACGATCTCCCTTCTTAATTTGTTATTAACTGTTTTTGCGGATTTTTTGTTGGTCAGCATGCGGCGATTCAAATCCTGATTTGGATGATTTTTTTATTTTATTTATTACTAAGTTTGAATAATTTTTTTAATATTATTTTTTAAATTTTCGGTATGCTTCGTTCAATGAAACATAAAATCACACAACATCAAGCTAGCGTGTTTAAACCATTAACGCCAGAAGCGCGATATTGTTGTCAAATGTTGGTGAGACTTTATCACATTACTATTTGGGAATTTATATATTTAGAAATTTTCGTTCACCCTGCCCGCAAAACACTTCGCGAATTCTCATTACTTTACATGCTGACGAATTCTTTTCTCTAATAGATCCCAAACATGCTGAATAGGATTGCAATCAGGCTTTTAGATGGGAGTTGCATTCCATTTTCGGTCGGATGTAAATGGTATAGATTGTAAGGAGATAAGAAGGAGTGAAGTAATTTTTACACCGTTTTGGAAAACCAAGACACTTGAACGCTTCTTTCGACACTCGTCGAACATACTCGTTCCAACAAACATCACATTGAATTCTCATGCCTAGAACATCAAGAGTGTCCGATTCCTCAATACCTATCCACCCATATATACAGATGACATTGTTGATTTCATGGCCCTATGGGTCAACATACAGCATTGAGTCTTCAGCGCATTAAAATCAACCCTATTCGCTTTACCCCACTCGGAGATTGTTAACAGGTCTTGATTGAGTGTGTCATTCATTACCTGCCTTTAGCCCCCCAACCTCCAAGAGGCTTGGTCTACAATTAAAGGAAAATGAAATACAAATGCTGCTGTCATCTGCGAAAGAGTAAATAGAATTAAAAGTTTGACCAAGAAGGTCGTTCAGAAAGATAAGGAAAAGAGAAGGAGAAAGAACGTAACCTTGGGGTACCCCTGAATTAAGCTGAAACTCATTAGATGAGACCCCATCAATAACAACACGTATTGTTCGGTCTCTGAGAAAACTCGATATAAATCGGAGAAGTCATTACCGACCCCAAATGCAATTAGCTTTAATTTCAATGCACCGTGCCACACACGATCGAATGCATTGGAAATATCCAGAGCAACCACTTTACTTTCGCCAAAATTGCGAATGGATCGAGTCCAGCGCTCAGAATAGTTCCTACAGGAAAGATTTCAATGGAATCCATACTGTCGATCATTAAGAAGTGAATTGGCCTCTAATTAGTTCACAAGACGGAAACTGATCATGCTCTCCATCACCTTTGAGAGCGCAGAGCAGATTGCAATTGGACGGTAATTTTCGGGATTATTAGCCGCACCCTTTTTAGGGATTGGTTGGACATTAGCAACTTTCTAGCAAGAGAGAAATACTCCCGCACGGTACGAAATGTTGAAAAGGTTTTCCAATGGACTGGCTAGCGTCGAAGAGCACTATTTCAGCACCAGTGCTGGTATACCATCCGGTCCCGAAGACTTATTAATGTTGAGATCCGAAAGAACCTTATTAACTGCACGTTAGACCGTATCACCTTACAGGCACAAAAAAAAAGTTCACCGTACACCAGCGATATAAAGTATTGTTCCAAGGACATTTGAAAAAAAATTATTTTTTTTTGCCGAACGTAGGGGTCGCCTTTTTAGTTTTTTCGTTCTATCTTCCATATTTACAGTCCGATCTTAAAGTTTGATATAGCGAATTTTTTGTCTCAGGGAGGCCAATAATTTTGCCCTTAGGTCCATTGACCTCAACTGTACCGTTCTAGTACCTACCCCTCAAATCTCATTTCCTACCATTGCACTGGTAAACCGAATATCACTGTCAAAATAAAGTAAGAGAGAGAAGTAACGGTGTTATATACACATCGATATATCACACTTTAATATCTGAATGTAAATACTGAAGCTATGACAAATTTAAAAGGGTGACCCCTACGGTCTGCTACAATGAATTTATAAAGCTTTTTTTAAATAGTTGTGCTGTAATTATCGAAATACTTTCTGAGCAAAAGTTTTATGATTTTTCGCGAGCTATAAATTTCTAACATTAGGGTGTCACATTTGGGTGGTAGGAAATGAGATTTGGGGGGTAGGTACTAGAACGGTACACTTGAGGTCAATGGACCTAAGAGGAAAATTATTGACCTCCCTGAGACAAAAAATTCGCTATATCAAACTTTAAGATCGGACTGTAAATGTGGAAGATAGAACGAAAAAACTAAAAAGGCAACCCCTACGTTCGGCAAAAAAAAAAATTTTTTTTTTTTGTCAAATGTTTTTGGAACAATACTTTATATTCGCTGGTGTACGGAGAACTTTTTTTTTCGATACGGTCTACTGCACGTGCTCGAAAGAATATTTTAGGCATAGTACAAGATACACTTTCAAGTTCGGGCAGAGGTTGATCGCTATCCGCCAAAAACGAGTTTTTTGCAAAAAGTTCAGCTAAGAAGTTAGCCTTATCAGCCGGTTCAGTGAATATTTGGTCATTCATTAAAAGATTTGGGATAGCAGAACTAGCGTTGTTCTTTACTCTTTTAAAAAATGACCAAAAGCTCTTACTACCCCGAGGAGCAGAGAGGACTTTAGCATGAAGACGCTGATCGTAAATAAACTTTTGGCGCCTTAGTGTTTTGGCACATTCAGTTCTCGCCTGTTTGTGTTGCAGTTCAGTGGCGGAATTTTTATTTTACGCCAATATCTGAATGCTTTCTCTCTGGCTCTGACTGCATCTCTGCCAGTCTTGTTAAACCATAATTTTTGATTTGGTTTAGCCGAAATGTGCTTTGATGGAATGAAGAATCGCACACCAAGCACTATTATTTTTTCCACCATTTTCGCAGCAGCATCAACATTTTTATCCAGGAAACAAAGTTTCCAGTTGAAATGCTTCCAAAAATCATTGTGCACAGCCCAACGAGCCTTTTCGTAAATAAAAACTAAGCGCTTCATAGCTGGTGCTGAAACACTTTGAAGTACAGAGTACGAAAAGGATGCGGAAATGGTGCAGTGATCCGAATTACCGAGTGGGTCAAATATTTTCACTTTGCACGGAATGTGCGTTGGTTGATTCACTAGTTGCGCAAGATAGTTATGCGCCGTGAAAAGCTCAACGTAACGGCCCTCGGGAGTTGTTTGATTCGAATGGTGGAGCCATGTAGAGTTATGGATATTAAAATTGCCAGCAACAACGATTTCACTATTCGGGCAACCCTCTAGGATTCCAGAAATGGATTCAGAAAGGGCGTCGAAGCCAGTATAGGTATGCTCCCTTTCTGTATTTGGGCTTCTATATAGAAACCCGAAGTGCAAATGTGTGACCTGATTTTGAACTTAACCCAAAGTGAGTTGAATTCTGCATCATTACAGTTCAGGTGTTGCTGATACTGGTACACAACATTGTCGCGAATGTATATAACAAGGCCCCTATGAAGGATAAAGAGGGATAGAGGGCGATAACCAGGTATGTGAAAATCCTGTGGATCAGCATCCCCACTTACCTGGGTCTCACATAAGGCGAAAACATCCCAAATCAAGTTGAAAAATGTACAACTTTCATGGCTCATAGGCAGAAATTCAAAACTTGGATTAGATTGTAAACTGCTGCAACTCTATTATAAAACCCATATGGTGTAATGGTGCGGCGGTGGTGGAACTTCCGCTTCCGCTTCAGTTTCCCTGAAACTGTCGCTAAAGGGACGGATGGCCATACTTACCTTGGGATTGGGGACTGGATGTTATGCCCCTTTTGCCCTCCCTACCTTGTTACCTATAATCCACCTTATTTGGAGGTAACCCACAGAAATGATAAGATAATTTTGATTTGGTTTGGTTTCCTACATTGGGTTATATTCAAATCTTTATTTACCCTTCATTAGGTTTTTAATTTTAATTTTTAAATTATTTTTCGTAACTTTAAAATTTTTTTTTTGCCAGTTTTTATTTTTAGCAAAATTTTAAGTTTAGCAAAATTTAATTTTAGGGAAATTTTAATTTTTGGAAAATGTTTTTAAGTATAGCATAATTTTAATTTTAGGAGAATTTTTAAATTTTAACAAAATTTTTATTTTTAACAAAATTTTAATTTTTAGCTAATTCTATTTCTTATTACAATTTATAATTTTAGCTCAATTTTATTTTTATCTAGGAAAATTTTTTAGTTTAATTTTATATTTAGCAAAGTTCTTAATTTAGAAAATTTTTAGTTAAAATTTATATTTAGTAAATTTTATTAACGTAGAAATATTTTAGTTTAAATTTATAGTTAGAAAAAATTTTGATTTATAATTAGAAAAATCTTAAAAAAAAATAATTTTAATTTATAAAACTTTTATTTAAATTTTAGTTAGTTAGCAAAATTTTTATTGTCTTAGAAAAAATTTTAATTTTAGCACGATCTTAATTTTAGCTTAATTTTATATCTAACCAATTTTATATTTAATTAAAATTTTATAGTTAGACAAATTTATTTGGTTAAAACACTTTTATTTTCTTAGAAAAATATGTGTTAGTACTAATTTTACCTTTATAATTAATTATAAAATAGTTATTAATTATTATAATAATATACAAAATATTTGATGTACTGAACGGTACTGTACGAAACCGACGACATTTTAGCTTAAAATATGTTCACCTTGATTATGTTGACCTTTTCTCCTTGATGTTTATTTTATTGTTGTTTTTTATGAAGTTCTTTCTGCTGTGGTGATTATTGTTAGCTTTTGTTCATATATGTTGTTGTATTTGATTGGTGACAGCGTCAGTTTAACAAAATTTAAATGTTCTCTTTACTTAATAATTTTTTGTTTAGCACTTGAAATCTTATTTTCTTCAGTTCAATAGAGTTTTTTTTCTTTAACATTAGATTTTTTTTGTTGTTATTGTAAATGTTTTATTTAATAAAAACTATGGAACACATTTCTTTTAATTAAAACCTTTGCATTAAAAAAATATAGAGCACTATTTAAGAACTTTACGCCACAAAAGACCGTCATCCATCCGACTCCAGAACTTGAATCAAATTTTTCTTTAATTTTATTTTAATTTTTCTTTACTTTATTTTAACTTTACATTTCTTAAAATAAAATTTTAAATTTCTTAAGACTTTAAATTTATTTTAATTTTCAACTCTCTCAACTTTACTTATAAATTTTAGTTTCTTAATTTAGTTTAAGGTTTTTTTTCTTCAACCTTTCTATTCGACTATCAACTTTCAACTCCCAAAACTTGACTTAAAACTAAATTTTTCAATTTTAAGAGGGTTTTTCCTCAACCTTTACTTTAAAAAATCACAATTCAACTCCGTTTTAATTTTAAATGTCTTGCATTTTAATTAACTTTAACTTTACTTCAAATTTGCTTTAACTTTACTTTTCTTAAATTTTAATTTTTAGAGGTTTTTCCTCAACCTTCTTTTTCAACTATCAAAATTCAACTCCTTAAATCAAAATTATTTTCTTCACATTCCACCTATCTTCATTCATTCCATTCATCATAAAGAGCTGTATGCAGCTTGCTAAGGAATCAAAAACTTCATATAAAAAAAACGCTTAAGAAATGCTTAAGGAATTTTTCTGTCTAAAAATTTCTGTTATTAGTCTGCAGATGTAAATTAAGTTAGGCAACCCAGGCTTCGAGCAGGAATATCAAATTTTTCGTTCTTTCTGAACGGAATTTTGACAGATGAGGTAAGCATAAACAAAATGTAATAATCTTAAAAAATTAGAAGTTCTTTTTCAGTTGCAAACATGGTTGTTTTCAATTTCAATTTCACAATTCTTAATAATTGACAGAAAACTGCTGATTGCTACTGTTGCACTGAAAGGTACTTTTGTATTTTTTTTTCTTTAAGAAATATATAAAAATTTTCTGCTAAAATTCCTTAACAAGCTGCATACAGCTCTTAAAATAAAAATCTGTTTCCAAAAAAAAAACTCGCAACCATTCATTGAGACCATTCACACTCATTCATCATACTCTCTAGCATTGAAAACACGCTCACTCATGTATGACGACGAGAGTACGTGCAATCAATACAAGAACAAAAAAGTGATTTGACCAGACTGATTGCAAAGTTTATGATTGAGCGAATGGACATACAACAATAAAACAGGCCGTTGGTAATAAAAAAAAAAAAACCTACATCAAGTGTTTTATTAAAGGGTACTGAAAACACAAAACAAACATTTAAACAAATCACATACAGACGAAACGGTATTTTTTTTTGCAAAAATTTTACATGTCAAAATAAATAACGTTTCGTTTTAATGTGACTTGTATGTGCTGTTAGGTACAGTCATCACCAAAAATAAACGGCCGTCACAATGGTGCTATGGTATTCAGATATGGGGCGCTGCCTCTGCGTCCAATGTTGAAAAATTGCAAAGAAGACAAAATAGTCTCTTAAGAATGATTATAGGTGCACCCTGGTATGGTAGAAATTCGAACATTCATAATGACTTAAATGTTCCATTGGTCAAAGATGAAATTATGAGACACAGTGCAGGATATTTGCAAAAACTTGAAGCGCGCCCTAATTATGAAAACATTTTTATATATATAAATTAGCACTGAAGTTTTTTCTGGAATTGGCTAGACATTATATTAAGTATTAGACTAAGATTTGAATAATTATTGTTAGTTCACGATAAGTGAAGATTCAATAAATAAAGAAAACACGAAAAAAATAATAAATTTATAATCAACGCCCCCAACAGTTTAAGAAACAAATTTTTAAATTGTATGCATAATTCTTTTTATTTTTTTTCTTCTTTTTTGCTTTGTTAGTGTATTTGTTAAACTTTTTGTATATATATATATATATGATGTTATGTATGATATAAATTATCTTCATATTTTATTATTTTTTTATTTTTACTCAATCATTATATTAAAGCTCTTAAAAAAATTAACAATGTAATTATAAGATTTTCAAACTTATTGTTTTGCAAAATAATAATAAATACAAATTCAATAAAGTCCAGTTGACTCACACCACAAGCCGCTATGCCACCGCACACCATAATTCCACCACCAGCGTGTTTAACTGTGCTAACAGTTTGACGGCCTTTTATAACAAATTTACAGAATCCGTTTAAAATGTGACTTGTTTGCAAAATACTGGAGGTTTATGTACGAACTGAGCGTATTCAATGCGCTTTCGTCTGTTCTTGAGTGAAATGTACGGTTTTCGTCTAACCATAAAATCCAGATTTAAATTTTTTCTAGCAATTTCGACGGAAATACTTGTTTCGGAGGTTTGGTTTAAAGTTTATTTTTTCAAAAATTTATGAATATGTAGTTAGAGGATTAATATTTGCTATTTTGTTTATTATGAGCTCTTCCCGCTGAGGCCACCGCTTAAATATTTAAAATCCAGTTCCTTTGATATTGTTTACTAAGCGCTGGACAGACGATTACGTTCTCCCATTAGTTTGGCCAATTTTCCGAAAGCTTTTTCCTACTTTCCACAATTTAATAATAACTAGCAGAGCCCAGCCCTCGAAATTCGAGTGCAAATTCTAGAAAATTTAATTTTACCATTCAATTTATTTCTTTCAATGTTTTTTAGTATTTAATTCAATAAGTTTATTTCATTATAAATATTTGTTGAACTCACAGAAATAAAGACCACCTTGTATGCCACCTAAAGGTATTCAAAATTTTGGCAATTCACAATTGAACACAGGGTATGTGTTATGAAATTATTGTAATGAAATCTGTACTTTAATTTTCGTGTTGCATAATGTAAAGTTAATTGTGCATGCATAACTTTCCTCACACTCAACGAATTTATACAGTTAATAGCTCAAAAGAAAGAGCTTTATCCACTGAGTGTTCTGAGTGTGCAACGATCAAGATCCATTCATTAGAAGAGGAGCTATGAGAATTCGAATTGCATGAGTGAATGTGTCCCAAAGGTATGTACAGGGAAGAATCGCGTTTGATTACAACTTGAGTAAAGTGGAAGCTGAGTAAATTTCAATAATTGATGACATATCTGTGTCTAAATTCCTTTCATTTAAAAAAATGAAGGAAATCGGCCGGATAGAACGGCCAGACGGACTGACTTTAGTTTTCATAAATTTTTTTAATATGTAAGATTTTTCCTTCTGATAGACTAGTTTCTTTTCTGTTTGTTTAAATATTTTAAATTATCAATTAAAATAATTACTACAATCATAACAAGCAAACTGAACGCAAACTTTTTAGTTGTTTTGCTTATCTCTTTTTGACACTAACATCTCGTTATCTCAAAAATGTCGAGAGAAAACTGGATTGATTTTGCCTATTGAACTGAAGATATAAACGGTATAGAGCGACCATACGATACCGTATACCAGTGATGACGAACCTGTGACACTCGGATTTTTTACGATATTAAAGTAAACGTTTTTTTTACAAAAATTTAACAAAACTTTTTAGATTTGTTCATATTTCTTAAGAAATTATATATATATGTATGTTCCCGTCATTCCTATAAGGAGCGTAGGGCCTCACTTTTCAAATTTATATATGTGCATCGTAACGCATAGAAAAATAACAAAACTACAATTTCTGTTGTATTTCTAAGAACAACATTTGTATTTATTATGCAACACCTACTTAGATACGCATTCTACAAGAACTGTTGTTTTAAGTTTTTTTAGTTACCCTTATTTTAACTCGATTATTAATTTATAGAGAACAGTGAGAGACAGAAGTTAAGTTTAATATAAATATTTATTGGTATGTGTTTTAATTTTTATTCCTTTTTTATATTAAAAAATTTGTAATTTTATTGAAATTTTAAGCAAAATTATAAACAGGCAGTTGTAAATAAAGACAAGTAAGAAAATTATAGTGGTCTAGACCGACTATGTGATAGCCTTAGCGCTTAGAGACCCTATTTCTTAGGTCCAACTAATTAGATATTGAAAATAAGCATAACCCAATTTGAACCAAGGCTAAGCCGCTTCTTGTGACCGAGGTTTTGTTCTACCGTTTTATCCCGATTTTGATCAAATGTATATTATTTGAAAGGTATTTCTTTTTAGCCGTTTTCCAGATTTACAGATTTTAAAATTTTTTCTTGTATTTTGAGTAAATTGCATTTAAAGTTGCTACTAATACATAAATAAAATTATACATATGCTAGTTATGTGTGTTTTATTAAATTTGTTAATGTGTTTGTTAGTGAGTTTGTTATCATCATTCACAATAATAATAAACCATAAAAGTATTGGTTTGTGAATTGGCTAAGTTGAAAGATAAAGCTGGCTAGAAATTGCACTCGAATTTCGAGCGCTGGAATCTGCTAGTACAAATATATAAACCAAATATGAGAAAAAAAACTGTGCAATAATTTTGTGTTTTTTATGGATAGGAAGATCGGAAAGGAACTTTATATGGGAGCTATAAGCTATTATTTTTGAGCTACTTATCAAGATCTATAATATTTTTATATATCTATATTTATTACGTTTTATATAATAATTAATTTCTATAATTGGCACAGCATAATAGTTGTGAGCCAGATTGATATAGTATGGCCGTACGAAATTTCATTTAATGAATTATTATATGATAATTTTAAAAATTGTTATTGTTATGTATTGTTGATCTGTATTGGAATAATTAGTTATTTATTGTTCCGTTTAAGATCATGTATATATTTTGTATTAGAAAAAAAATTGAAGACAGCGCTAGATGGAGTACTTTCGAACAAAACGACTTGTTCATCGTCAGCATCCTTCTGCCTATTACTTCAACTCATGCTTAATCAACTATTTAACTCAACATTTGAAAGAAAAGAACATGAGAAATGTTTTTCTTTTTATATACGAGAGTTTGTATGAACAAGCTGAGCTTTTCTAATTTTTAGCTTTCTCTACATTAACATAGCCAGATCAATTACAAGTCTTGTAATGTGAACAGCTCTTTGTTTTTGCCATTGTCCTCTAGATGGAACTGTAATGGCATGTAAAATCTTAACAGATTACACAAATGCATTGTACCTCATGTGTTGTATGTTATTGTTATGTATTGTTGATCTGTATTGGAATAATTAGTCATTTATTGTTCGGTTTAAGATCATGTATATATTTTTCTAATGAAAGAAAGATAATAATTTTTGTAAAAATTCAAAATCGATTAATATTTAAATTAAATTTAACAAGTTCAAAATGAGGGGATTTCAGAAAATTTTAAAAAATTCTAATTTTTAAGATTGTTTTAAACAAAAATTCATTTAGTATTAATTTTCTGTATTTTAAAGAGACTTCTAAGTAATTATATAATATGTTATAATCACAGCCATTTAGTATATTCAATACTTCACTCACACAAAAATCTGTTCGTCGAAGATCAGTTTAAAATTTTTCCAAAAACTCAAAATCAGCTTTCCAATTAGTAAAATTAAAATACCGTGGAATAATATAAAACAAATTTCCATCAAGTTATGCTTTCAGTATACATTATTATTAGAATAAATCAAAAATTTAGAATCATAATTTTTTTGTATTTCCTTTTTAAAGCCATATAAGCAGCAATATGTTGAAGAGTGATTTTGTTTATCTGTAATAGCAAAAAGAAAAAAATATATGGAATTCATTAATGTATTGTATGAAATTTCAAAAATTGAGACTATTGACTACGTTTGCAACATTATACGAAACTAAATGGCATATGTTAAATTGCTATTGTGCAGACGTATTTAACTATTTTTTCAGCCTTCCCACCTCTAATAGTGACCTCAATATGGCAGTTAACATTTGATAACAAATTTCGAAACAATTCGGTATTAGCATTAGAGTATGCTACTGCTTTTCCAGTCGACCAGGTATTTAAGTAAACAAGTAAATGCAAAATTCGCCATGCCTAACTGTGTTTATTTAAAGTTTTGCTTAGGTTTCTTATATTATAACGTTCATTTTGCTCATCATTAGTATAATATTTGTGGATATAAATCGTAAATTTTTTAGGTTACCTTTTGCAGCTAAAACATTAATTGCTTGCATATTAGATTCCAATGTGAATAAAAATGTATTATCAGGTGGCAGAGAGCGAATGGATACAATATTTATGTTAACTTTCAAGTTGTTAGAACATAAATTAACAAAATCACTTTTCACAGTAGAAATAGAGCCATCTAAATTAATAACCACAATGTTTGTCCACCTCGTTTTACGATCAACATTTTCCAGGCGATTTGTAAGCTTATTTTTATCATTTCTTAGTTTTTTATTCTCCTCTTTAAGTTCTTCAACTTTATTTTTTATGGCTATAAGGTCATCCTTTTCGGAAACATCTTTTAGTTCCTCATCCAGAATATTACAGATATTACTTTTTTTTATACCCTATACCACTATGTGGTTTGGGTATAATGACTTTGTGCTGCTGTTTGTAACAACCAAAAATATTTGACCTACACCCATCTTTAATTATACCGATCGAATCAGAATCACCATCTTATTCGATTTAACGATGTCCGTCCGTCCGTCTGTGTGTCCATTTAAAGCTTTTAATCAAACTGCAGGTCGCAAATATGAATATATTTTGATGAAATTTTGCATTTAATCTTATGTCGGCCATGGGATGAACGCTATTCAAATTGGTGAGAATCGGTCCATGTTCAGACCTAGCCCCCATACAAATGACCCCTATGAAATCAACATATATTGGCATAAGATCCAAATTATCATACAAATCTTAGTCAAATTGGATTTGTATGTATATATTACATCCATTAATCAGTAGTTCAAAAATGATCCCTATAGGACAACTCTTAGTCATAGGCCCCATATAGAGCTGCTTCCCGATCTTCACTTAAATCTATCAAAAAACAAAAATATTGCACTGATTCTTCTCAAATTTTGTTTGTATATATTTTTGCAAAATACAAGAGACTTTACCAAACATGGCCAGGATCGGTCCATTTGTGGGCCTAGTCCCCATATAGATATAGCATCCGATATGAACTTTTTCATATCTGCAGCCAAAAAAATTAATAAAGATCCCACTCAAATTCTGTTTATGCTTATTTTCTATATCCAGTTATTTGGTCTTGAGAGATTAGGTCTCTAAACGCATTGTATAGGGTATCGTATAGTCGGTCTAGATCGACTATAATTTTCTTACTTGTTTTTTTTATCAAGTAAAAGCTGTCTTTTTTATACCCTCCACCCCAGTGTGCAGAGGGTATATATAAGTTTGTCTTTCCGTTTGTAATAAATATATATATTTGTGATCCTTATAACAAGCGGAGTTGATATAGCGATGTCTGTCTGTTCGTCTGTCCGTCTGTCCGTCTGTGGTAATCACGATGACAACTTCAATCAGGCAGATAGGGCGCTCTTTTGTGTAAAAAATGCTTCATTGGCTTTCTGAAAAGTTTTCTGTTTAAAATCGTCCAAATAATTTGAATAGGGCCCGAGATCAGAATGAAGAAATAAAAAAGTCTTGAAAAAATATGATTTTCTATGTTGTTCTTGTCACGATCACGGCCTCAATAGGACAGCTAGGGTGATCGTTTTTAGTGAGAATGATTCACAAAGATCATGGGAAGTTTTCTGTTTTAAAAATCATTAAAATCGGTATAACAGGTCCAGGGAAATCTCTGAAAAAGTAAAAAAAATGAAAAATATGATATATCTATATTGCTCTTGTTGTTATTCCAAATGTTGTATTGTTGTCATAGACTTGTTGTTTTTGTGGTCGTTGTGGTAATAATATTATAAAAACTAACCCTTTGTAAATTTTTTTTATCAACTCTGGTAGAAAAATTTTAAAGTTTCCATTGTTTTGGCATCACTCAAGAAATTTGTTAGATCATTTTTGTCGTCGCCACGAGCCTGCCTGCAAAGTCTCAGATCAATTGGGTCACGGGAAAGGGGTAAAAAAACAATTAAAAATTTTTTCGACAAGCAGACACTACGAGTTAATATAAAGGGGTAAAAATTCGCCAACATCTAAAGTCAATAATGTTAAACTACTTTGTTGTTAATAAAAAAAAAATAATGTAAATTTACCAAACAAAATTTTATGTATTAATTTATTTAAAATAAAACACGAAAATAACTTTTGATGTTGTATTTTTTGTGTGTAATATTTACATATATGTACATATGTACGTACATGCATATATTAAATAACAAATTAATATACATATATTTAATACATGTATGCACATTCATAATAACCGCATGTTCGAAATAAATCGGGATAATTTTTTATTTATATAAAATTCTCTAATGTGTATTTTGTTTTAGGGAAAATACATTTCTTTTATAAATATTAACAAACAGAGTGTCACTTCATTTTTCAGTGTTGCTATGCCACAGTAGATGGAGTTGCAATTTTTGTTCTAATTAGCTTTGCAATCATTATTTCTATTTTAACATGAATATCAACATTTTCAATTAGATATCAAACACAACAATGTTAAGAGTATACACAGGGCTGGTCTTTTATATCATACGTTTTTCCATTATTCTTTTACAAATATGACCATAAGTTTGGCATATTAACTTTTTGTTGTGTTTGCAAAATAGAGTTACCGAGTTCATCAAAGGGTTTTTTTTGCTTTCAAAACAGTTCTACATAGATATATAAAATTACTATTCTGCTTTACCTACCAAATATTTGATTGCGATTACATATAATTTTTAAAAATAGTTTATAATTACTAATTATAATGACATAAATACAAAATGGCACCTTTTAAACTTTCCATTCAAAATAAAGAAAATATCAATTCTAAAAATTGGAATTCAGATTATATTTTAGAAAATATCAATTGAATTTCAGAAAATCGTATTAAAACGTCGGAAATAATAATTTGAAACTTAGAAGACATCAATTGAATTTTTAAAATATAAATTTTATTCTTAAAACACAAATTGAAATTCAAAAAACACCAAATATGTTTACGTTTAAAAAATCAACTTAAATTAAAAAAAAAGATTGCGATTGAGGAGACATTAAAAGCATTTCAGGATAAGAAAATATTAATTTAAATTCAATGAAGTTTAGGAAACTTCAAATGATATTAAGAATTGCTAACATAAAAATTGTTACTAAATAAAGCGCGATTTGATGAGAATGTTATTTATATATTATTTTTCACAATTTTTTTGGATGAAAATTTGAAGTTTTTCAAAAAATAAAGATAACAAATTATTTTATTTAAAATTTTTGGGACATTTGGTTCTTTGCGTTTGGCATCCCTAATTTGAACCAGTGTTCATGATGACTCCAAAATTTGACTTCATGGTAGGCAAGGTAAAACCCAATATATTTAAGTTCGATAACAATTCTCAGGTAGTGGTATTTGGAGTCAATAAATGAAAATTTATTTTATTAACATAATTTAATTCAAAACAAGTAAGAGTGTTAAATTCGGCTATGCCGAATCTTTGATACCCTCCACCTGGGTTTTACGTTTACATTAATATCTGGACTTCTTGCACTATTTGTAATAAATGTATATAAAATATTTGAATATGTAAACACTTTGATAAACCTATTACTGAATTATTACAACAAATGCTCTGAATTTTCAGCATTTTATAGAGGTGTCTACATATTTTAGGTCATAAATTGGCACAATGACTCCCGATTTATCCCATTTTAAATACTAACCTGATCCAGATAATTACAAACAATATTAAGTTTAACCAGGTAAATGGTTTATTTTGTAATTTTCTTTTTAATTTAAATTTTTTAATATAAAGGTGCATTTTATTTTTTACAATCCTTTTCAATTTTCCAAACCTATTAGTATAGGGCACATTTGTGAGTCCGCATAGATCAACTTTCAACTCTTACTTCTTTTTATTGTATTAAATCTATCTTTGTGTCTTTAAATTAATTAAGATAATTAAGATGAAAATATTTAACAAACTGTTTTTTTAGTTAATATCTGAACATTTTACTGATACAAGGCAAAACTAAAACTGCCAAAAAATTCAGTCAAAACTATTTTGAATGTATTTGTTAAATATCGCATAATTTTTTTCAATTTTAAACTTTAAAGTCTTTTTAAGTCTGGTAATAACTATATAATTGAAGGAAGTAAATATGTGGATTCTTTAATAACAATGACATGTATAAAACACTTTTTTGTGCATTACATTAAAATATTATAAATTTGAACATAATTAATTTTGGAAACATAATTAATTTTAGAAAAATGTCCGATTCGTATTTCGATGATGCTGAAAACACATCAAAGAAATACAGAATATAAAGATTTTGCTTCAGTTAGTTGAGAGACAATAAGCTACTGGATGGCTGGAGCAGGTCAAAGGTGACGACTATAAATGCAGATGCAAGGCTTTTGAAAATATATTAAAATGCGATAAATCAGATCTAAGTATACATGCTCATAACCACTGTTATAAAAAATCTTTTAAAACGAACAGTATTGCCATAATTTGAAATTGTAAAGATGCTAAATTGCAAAAAAAATTTCTTAAACGTACTGGAGTCTAAAAAAAATGCTAAATTTTTTTTCAAATTTCATTATCTTTATATTGAAAAATTATATACTTATTAATAAATTCTTTGGTTTTTAAATCGAAAAATTAATATAAAACATATGTTTCGATTTATGTTTTTTAAATTTTAATTCAAATTATTTTGGATTTCATCTGAAATTTTTTTAAACATCAAATTGAGTTTATTTTAAACTTAAATTAAGTATTTTAAATTTTAGAGGGATTTTTTTTTATTTAAAATATAACAGAAATTACGTTATCAAAAGATACGATTATATTAGAATAATTGGTTTATGGAATCTAACATTTCTGTGATGTCTTCATCTTCAAGTTCTTCTTGGCTCTGATATTTTTCTGACAATCGACTTTTATCAACGACATCGCTCGGTATATTGTAAGTGTGACAGCACCGATTTTTCAATTTCAATCCTTCTTTTATACGTATTACAGAACATAACAACTCGGATTTTATTCCGTTCGAAGTTTGCTTTTAACTAAAGCCATTAAACTAAACAAACGTTCAACTTCGGCTATTGAGAAAGACATAACTAATAAAGACAATTCAAATATTGATAACTCCTTAAATGGATTTTCGGCAATAGAATTTTTCAATCCATAAAGAGGTTGTATTCAGTGTTGTATCCCAGTTTAGTTCTGTGATATAACTCCATTGGATTTGAATTTTTTCGGTTTTAGATGATATAAATTTAAACTCTTCTAATATATTGGTTATCTGTTCTTTTACCCGATTTAATGTGTTTTGTATTGAAAATTTTGGCATTTTTTTAATACAATAATATTTTTTGGCAATCGACTTTCTAATTCATTAAAAACTGTTGTTGGTGTTTGAAAGAAACGAGCAGAGTGGTAAAAGGAGTAGTACACAAAATTACTGTACTACACTTTGAGAAATTAAAACATATCAATACCATTAAAATTATATATTCCAAAATAATGAAAAAAAAAATACCAAAAAAAAAAGATGCTTAAAGCAACTTTTTATTAATAAAAGATTCTAAGTTAGCATCTAGCATCCTTTGATAAATTTTGGATGCTAAACGACAAAAAAAGTTGCTAAATCTAGCACCTAAAACGACAACACTGAAAACCAAGAACAAATATTCTGTTTGAGTTATAACATCTTATTTGCAAGACATTTTAATTAATTGTGTAAATTTTAAATGCACATCTAGCCATATCAAAAAGATGAATTATACAGAATTGTAAAAATTCTTTTTTTTATAATATGTGTATGTTTTTATACCCTATACCACTATGTGGTTTGGGTATAATGACTTTGTGCTGCTGTTTGTAACAACCAAAAATATTTGACCTAGACCCATCTTTAATTATACCGATCGAATCAGAATCACTTTCTGAGTTGATTTAACAATGTCCGTCCGTCCGTCCGTCCGTCCGTCCGTCCGTCTGTGTGTCCATGTAAAGCTTGTAATCAAACTGCAGGTCGCAAATATGAATATATTTTGATGACATTTGGTATATAAGCTTTTATCGGCCATGGGATGAACGCTATTGAAATTGGTGAGAATCGGTCCATGTTCAGACCTAGCCCCCATACAAATTACCCATATGAAATCGACATAAATTGCCATAAGATCCAAATTGTCATATAGATCTTACTCAAATTGGGTTTGTATGCATTCATTACATCCACTAATGAGTAGTCCAAAAATGATCCCTTTGACCCAATATAGAGGTGCTTCCCGATCTTCACTTAAATCTATTAAAAAACAAAAATATTGCACTGATTCTTCTCAAATTTTGTTTGTACATATACAAGAGACTTTACCAAACATGATCAGGATCGGTCCATTTTTGGACCTAGTCCCTTTATAGATATTGCATCCGATATGAACTTTTTCATATATGCAGCCAAAAAATTAATAAAAATCCCACTCAAATTTGGTTTTTGCTTATTTTCAATGTCCAGTTAGTTGGGCCTAAGAGATAGGGTTTCTAAACGCATGGTATAGGGTATCGTATAGTCGGTCTAGACCGACTATAATTTTCTTACTTGTTTATATTATTCTTATGTAATTCTCATGACATTTTTTTCTTATTTTTTATATTTTTTTTCTTTTTTTTATGTTATTTTTACGTAATTAAAAATGTACAAATTAAAAATAAATTTTAAAAAAAGGGGAAAAAAGGAAATTTTTTTCATAAGCGTAGAGATTTCTGAAAAAATCTCCTGGCATCACTAGTACCTATTAAAAACCAATGTAAAAATTCACAAGACAACGCGACGTATACTTGCTTTGTTCAAAAGCTTCCATAAGACTGAATGAAATTGTTGCTTACTTTACTCTTTGGTGAGTATTTTCGTTTTTGTTCGGCTGTATACATATAAGAAGCCGATTAGAGTTCGGTTTACTCGTGCTGCTATGCATATATTTGTGTGTTAACAAAAATATACGATATCCCAGTCATCATTTCGAAGATTGTTTTAACAAAAATTACCTTACTGTGTCTTCTTCGAGCACTTTTGATGATTAAAAACTGATTAATCACATGCGCTATTAGAAAGAGACTAGAAAATTATTTTTGCTTTCTCTTAAAAAGTGATTTATAGAAAAATTACATTAAATAAGACTCAAAAATGAGTCGAAACTAATCAGAAAAGCGGATAAAAAAAACTCTCAAGAAGATTCGCGGGTAAGGTAATATTTAATCCCAACAAAAGAATATTTTGTGATCAGCAAAAGGGCGCATTTATGACTGTTTTAATAGCACATATGAGTCAAGAAGACTCTACATGATCATTTATTGCATAAAATGCTTACTGGGGTTTAATTCACTATCTGTAGAAACAGGTTTTTTAAGTAAAACAAATCTGCACACAATTTCAATTCTATTTCGTTTACAATGATACGATCACTTTGTTTACTAGCTACCAGTAAAATAAGAAAATAGTATTATAATACAGCGTAATGATGAATCGTACTTCTCAATTAGTTTATTTTTAATGTGCCATAAGAAGTTCGGTTTGTGCTAAGAAAAGCATGAATATATGTTTCCCAAGGCGAAGCTTCATCATTGCACTTTGATTGAGTTGAGCTCCGCGACTATTCATAATGTGAATAGCTCGTGTCTAAAATTTTTGTTAGTTGGGAATGGCGTTTGTGTTAAGAAAAGCATAAATGCATATTTCCCAGGGCAAGGCTCGATCATTGCACATTGATTGAGCTGAGGGCCGCGGTTATTTTTAATGTGGATAACTCTTGAAACAAAATTTTGGGAATGGCGTTTGCCTCCGTTCCCGACACTAAATAACAAATTTTATAAATTTATTGTAAATAACATCCTTTTTTAACATCTGACAAGAAACAGTATTTTTCTAAACACCAATTTTTTTTACAGGTTTTATGGTTTACCTACCTACTACTTTTGAATGCAAGTATGCAGGGTTTATACATGTACTAAAAATACAACTCTTAAAACCATACTATTTTTGCAACTCTAAAAATTTCAGAATTTTGTATAAATAAAATAAAATACCGATTTATTTTATTATGCGCTTATAATGGATATATAGAATATATGAATATTATTTTTAGTATTTTGATATTGGCAACAGTAGTATGTATCAATTTGTAACATTTTGTGATGTTATAAAAATCGCAGAATATTTATATTGATTTTATATAATTTCTTTTATTAATTAATTAACTTAAATATTACACCAAAAAATATTCATATTGATGAATTTTTATATTATTAACATAACGACCACAAAAACAACATGCACATATTTTTTTTACCTTTTCAGTGATTTCTCGGTACCTATGAAACCTATTGTCATGATTTAAAAACAGAAGCCTTCTCATTAAAAACGAGCACCCTAGCTGTCCTATTGAGGGCATTATCACAAGAACACATATTCAAATCATATTTTCTCAGGACTTTTTTACTTCTTCGCCCAATTCTCGGGACCAGATTAACTGATTTGGACGATTTTAAATAGCAAACTTCTCAGGATGTTGGTGAATCATTCTTTATACCAAAGAGCACCCTAGCTACCCGAATGAAGCGGTCATCGTGTTTTCCACAGACGGACAGACGGACATCGCTATATCACCTTCGCTTGTTTTAAGGATCACAAATTTATATATTCTCTGGGGTCGAGATTTTTTTTTCTAATTATTACAAACGGAATGACAAACTTATATATACCCTCTGCACACTGGAGTGGAGGGTATAAACAAAAGTTGGCATCACTGGGTTAGACTTTGTATTGTATTGTGTACATAGTGAAAACTTCCTTTTAGTATGTAAAAAAAAATTTATTTTCCAAATATGGCAATATTTTAACAAAAAAAATTGGGAGAGCCTTTTTTTTCTGGTTACTATTTTGCTACTCGATCCGACCTATACGGCCGCAATGAAGAATTATAAAGCCAGTTAAAAGAAACTTTACAGCCATCTCCAATAAGTACGATTAAATGCGTATAGCCACCCTACACAACCATTACCTTCGCAATGGAGGTTAGGGCGAGCTCTTTAATTTGCAAAAACTAAATTATACGAGAAGTTATGTCATATAACCGGAAACGCATGCATATAGGTATATAACCTAAATGCATGCCGATCAGCAACCACGATGACCAAAAAGCAAACACCGAAACGTTTTTTCTTTTATCCGAAATAAAAGAAAAGACGAAAACCATCTTACTAATGTGAGAGAGCTCTATAGACCAACTCTTGAAATAAACAATAATCATCTGTTAAGTGGATCAAGCCAAAGAATTTGCTAATATAATTTGGTATTAAGTTTAACAAATTGTTTACTTTTTCAAATATTTTGTTTACATTTATTATCAAAACTCAAACCGAGGTGGAGGGTATCAAAGATTCAACACAGCCGAATTTAATACACTTATTTTTTTCTATATCAATTAATTAATTGAAAATTGTTTTGATTACCAAAACTTCACATGCTTATATACTAAATAAATTTCTACAGAAACTTTACGTTTCGCTTATTCTAGATAAAATATTCTTGAAAAAATTTGTGCCAGCATATTTTATGTGTCATCGATTCATATGACTTCCGCATATGAATATTTTTTTACTGCATGGCCATTCTACCATGTATAAAAAAAAGCAAAGTTCAGTTTTTAATTTTTTTGTTTATTAATTTAAAGTGTGCCGTTATAAATGTAGATCACATATTATTAAATAATATGTATTCGATGACATAGAATATTGAAAGACGACACCCGTTTATGTTTATTTATTTTGTGTATAAAGTGTATCTGGATACACTACATTATGTTGTGGTTTTATATCACTTATACAAATTTATTAGGTGAAAGCAGATTTTATCGGTTTTATGTACATATTTGTAGTTAAAATAAAAATAAACATTTAAATTTTTGTGTTAATAAACGTTCAATAATATAGTGATACTATTAAACATTTTGTGTTGTATAGTTGGCAAAATATCTCATTTTCTCTCATTTTTTGTTAGAGACATATGAAAAAAATGTCAGTTAACTTCTTAATGGAAATAAATATATTTCCATCGACTTTTATTAAAAAAAAAAAAAAAATAATAATAATAATTCTATACATTAGGTAAAATTTGCTAATGTTCTGAAGCATAGAAATCACAATAAAATGTATAGAAATATAACTTGCATAAATTTTATAATACGAAGACAAAATATATTCGAATTTCGGGTAAGCTTTAATTTTATACACATCTCTATTTTGTTTGAAGCGTTAATTTATTTGTTTTTTTTTTTTAACAAATTAAAGTTTTCACATAGAATTTTTATCCTATATTAGGCTTTTATTTGAGGCTTTACAAAACTCTTTAGCTCATTAAATATAAAAGTAATTTGACTTTTACTTTGGGGTGCTCTAATGAAATGTCATACTATAGGCCGTTGTTGTAGGTTTTGTGTTTATTTCAAAAATTCCCTATCAAGCTATTTTAATTTATTAAAATATGAAGTGGCGGGCATCATAGCAAGTTGAGAATATAAATTTGGTTGTGATAAATTACCAAGTGTCATTGTTCAAGGAATTTATACTTTTGAGCACAGATTTGTTAATAGTATGGAAACTGTTGCTGAAATACGCCCCACCACCTCGTATTGGCACTAAGGAATTTTCCGTTTTTCTTTTGTAATAATGGTATTGTGTTTTGGAGAAATGAGAACATTAATATCGATTTAACGCCGGAAATATCATCATCCTATTCTATTTGTTCCTATGAATACATAAATATTTTAATGCCGTCGATAGGTGAAAAACACGTAACTTGGGACTAGACTTAGAACATTTTTTTAACATATTAATATTAATATTGCTGTTCTGTTTTACTTTTCTATTGAAAAAATTACAAATTCAATCGTTTATTCTCAATAATGGCTTTATTTATGTAATTCCAATTGAACCACAAAAAAATTATATTCTTCAGTTTCTAATAATTAAAAAAAAAAAATAACATAAACAAAAACTTATGGCCTCATAACACAAGAATTATAATATTTTTTTTTTAATTTTGTAAAATTTATTTTAAAAATGAAATAATGAAATGAAAAATTAAATCACTAAAGGTACGGTCACATTTGGCAAATATTTGAGTAAAAACGACAAATATTTGTTTGCCTCAATTTGACCACAATATATTATTTGCCGTTAAAATAGCTGATTTTAGGCAAATAAAATTATTTGCCTGCAAACAAATATTTGTTTAATGTGACCACTCACGACCAAATAGTTTCCCTTATTTTGGGAAAATAATTATTTGACCTTAAAAAACATTTGTAAAAGCAAACAGTGGCAAACAACAGTTATGTCAGTAGAGATGTCAACTTTTTAAACTTAATTCAGTTACTTCTTACAAAAAAGCTTTTTGTTTTCAAAAGCATTTGTTGTGCAACTTGTTAATATTCATTAAAAATTGGCTTTAAAGGAAACTATTATTACGAAAAAATGTGTAATTTTAAAATAGTTTTGAAGTTGTAAAAGTACAATATTAAATTTGTGGAACAAATGGAGTTTAGAGGCAATGCTATGAATTTATTTTTCTTTAGGTGGGGAGGGGGGGAGGGGTGGAGGGGTAGTTGTTGTTGTGGTGATTCTAGGAATAGATTTTTCCGGCGGTTGAGCCTATTTTCCGAGTTATGGACCTCCAAAGTTTTGTCATTGAATTGTATATCACTTTGTTATTTAGTATCGGATTTCATAACGGGTTAATGGATTTCAAATTTCCAATATATAGAATAAAAAGCATTAAAGTAGCTTTTAAATGATATATATTGGGCTGAAATCCGATTCTAAAGTTATACACAATTCAATGTCAAAAGTTGGAAGTCCATAACTCGGAAAATAGGCTCGAACGACGAAAAAATTTTTTTAAAAACGAAATAAAATATTTTATAAGTGGTGGAAATTTTGTTTTAGGGGCACTGCCCTAAAATGATGCTTCCACTGCTGCATGCGTGAAACTAGTAATTCTGCGTCTTGCTCCGTTATATATAAATCCCGAATTAGATCATTCAGATCAGCATGAGTCACTAAATGGCGTTCATCATCAGCCTCATACAAACTACCACTGCTCATAGCACTGGGAATGACTGGTAATTAAATATTAGGTGGACGTTGAACTGGTTTGGAAACCGATGGGAAATTCGCGTAAGTAATATTTTTCGATTTTTCATGTTGAATCCACCAACAGAAATAACAATCGGTTTGGTGGTTACTTTACTCTCTCCAAAGTACTGGAATTGAAAAATCGAAATAGATCTTTGTACCATTGGACCACTTGTATAAAACAGTTCTGCAACTATTGCAAAACATTATCGGTGTCCACGGTTTGTCCAAGTTTCTGACAGCAAAACCAAAATCATGTAAATATGCATAAGATATACATTCTGATATTGCATATCCTTTTTTCCAAACAAATATTTTTTTTCATTATTATGAAGATTTAGAATGGATGCAGGCTTCTGTCAAATTAATAGTTGTGAAATTGTTGTGCCAGTATTGAGTATTTTACAGTATTGCCAGCATGCGATAAAAAATTAACAAGACGTGATAGCGCAATTTATGCCAGATTCGAATTCAGCGCATCTAGGTTAGTTAAAAAACATTCTTCGTTTCTGCAGTCAATTTTTTTTAGATTTGTAGAACAGTGTAAGTTGAGTTGGCTGGTTTTATTTCTTGGCTATTTTTTTTATTTTTTTTGGAGCTACAGACGAGATATTGATGGAAATTAATAAAAAAAGGTGAGAAATTAAATTTTTAAAGATTTCATTCTTTAAAATTAGTCCAAATTGATTTTTTACATGGATATATTAATAAATAAGAAATCATCCATGGTTTTTTAGTTATAGCTGAAAAACTAAATAAATATAAAAGGTCGTCAAAAAAGCTTAGCTTGAGGATGTTAAACCCTTTGGTGGTTTTACTATATTGGCTTACTAATTGCATACTGGTTTGGAATTTCTCACCACAGAATGGCTGTGGAAGTATGTAATCGATAAGGGTAGCCAACTATAAATTATTAAAAGAAACACTATGAATAGTAAAATAAATACTAAAAAGTCCGCATAAATATAGAGCTGAGTGTATTAATGTTTCAATATGTTTTTCTGAAGAAGGAGATTAACGGATTTAAAATTTTCAATAGGACACAATTTTTTTCTTCATTTTTAAAAATTTCTTAAATGTTTATATTTTCTTTTATTTTAATGAAACACATTATATCGCATATGAAAACATTTCTTACAGTTAACCCTGAAAATACATAGATCTTGGGATTTGTTAATGGATTAATCTAACAACTATGAAACCAATAAATTCCTTAAAATAAAGAAGATAAAAAAAGATTTGTAGTTTTTGTATTCCTTTAAACAAACTACTTAACAAAATGTTATTTGCATGTTCTTCTTCTTCAATTTGAAACAAATAAATAAATAGAAAAAATGCGGCGTGATAGCCAAATCGACTAAAGATGCACTTCCAGGGTTAAATATGTAGAATGAATTTCAAAGAGTTTAAGTGGTGGCAACCCGCAAAGACCCACTCGTAAAGTAAAGAGTACAATTTATACGTTAAACTTAACCTGCAATAATTATTTTATGTGCTGCAACAAAAATCACATATATTTTCAACTAATGAGATTCTTAGAATTTATGCGAAAAGTCATTAGGTTCATTTTATGTGCTGCTTTTAAGCAAAATTCTTCATTTGATTTAAATACCATTAAATTACAGCTATTCTTGTTATCTCTATTTTTTTCACGTATGTTTTTTTGCAACAACTTCAACACATATGATGACACAAAAAAAGGACTTTATTTATATATATTGGTGGTGAAAACATTTTCGAGTAATAACATACGATTTTATGTGTATGCCATAATAGGATGGGGTAAGTATCCCTATAATGAAAATGAATAACAAAAACATAAAAACAAACAATAATTATGAATTTCGAAAATAAAAATGATTTCACAGATAACAAAACAAAAAGATACAATTGAGAGATATTCATTGTCAAAAAAATAAAAAGCTAAATTATGATTCTAATGAGAACCCAAATATGTTAAAGGTACAGCCAAAAAAAAAAATTAGATGAAATAACAAAAAGCTAAAAAGGTTAGCAACTGTAAATAGCCGACCAAAAAATATGATAAAGATGCTAAAGGGTGACAGTTAAAAATGGTTAATTAATTAGATTTGGGGTTTTAAAAAAAAATCACATACTTTCTCATGACTCAAAAAAAAAAAAAAACAAGTAAGAAAATTATAGTCGGTCGAGATCGACTATATGATACCCTATACCATGCGTTTAGAGACCCTATCTCTTAGGTCCAACTAACTGGATATAGAAAATAAGCATAAACCAAATTTGAGTGGGATTTTTATTAATTTTTTTGGCTGCAGATATGAAAAAGTTCATATCGGATGCTAAATCTATATGGAGACGAGGCCCAAAAATGGAACGATCCTGACTATGTTTGGTAAAGTCTCTTGTTTTTTGTAAAAATATATACAAACAAAATTTGAGAAGAATCAGTGCAATATTTTTGTTTTTTGATAGATTTAAGTGAAGATCGGGAATCAGCTTTATATCGGGCCAATGACTAAGAGTTGTCCCATGAATCATTTTTAGACTACTCATTAGTGGATGTAATAAATGCATACAAACCCAATTTGAGTAAGATCTATATGACAATTTGGATCTTATGGCAATTTATGTCGATTTCATAGGGGTCATTAGTATGGGGGCTAGGTCTGAACATGGACCGATTCTCACCAATTTCAACGGCGTTCATCCCATAGCTGATAAAAGATCAAATACCAAATTTCATTAAAATATATTCATATTTGCGACCTGCAGTTTGATTACAAGCTTTACATGGACACACAGACGGACGGACGGACGGACATCGTTTAATCGAATCAGATAGTGATTCTGATTCGATCGGTATAATTAAAGATGGGTGTAGGTCAAATATTATTGGTTGTTACAAACAGCAGCACAAAGTCATTATACCCAAACCACATAGTGGTATAGGGTATAAAAACTTATTTGATAGTATAAGTGAAAAAAAATGTATAACTTTTGAAGGGCTTTATATTTAGTGTGATTTGTTGCTCAATAATGTAGAAATCAATCCACAAAAAATGATCATGTATGCTAAAGATCTTTTAGAATTGTTAGTATTTCTTTTTTGACATTCATTTTTTAAATAAAAAAATTTGGCATTATTTTCGATTATTCTGGCAGCATACGGATACCGCATTGGAAGAGTGCTTCATCTTTTAAGGTTATCCATTAGGGAGCCGAAAATTTCGCTCAAGTGACAAGGAAAATCATATTCTAGGGATCAAGATAAGAAACTTTGCCCAAGAAAACATACGTCTAAAACGAATTCTGATGTCCCGACTTTTGACCTGTGTCTGTCTGTCTGCCAACCAATTCCCCCTCATTCCAATTCCCCCTCATGCAATTGAACTGAAACTTGGTCCATAGCCTTGTTGTGACTATAGATTAATTTTGGGGTAGTCACGCAGACTCACGCATAGTCACGCATAGTCACAGAGTGATCTAAAAGTTATTTTCCCTCATCCGATCGATCTTTTTGAATAACATAACATAGTCGAGGCGTATGATTATTATTTATTAGCAGAGTAGAAGATACGTATACGTATGAGTGTTAATTTTAATATTAAATCAAACATAGTCAGCTCAATTCTAAGCAAAAAATGGTGATTTTTTCGAAATGTTTGTATGGGGAACCCCCAAGGATGTTCCAGGGGATGTGCCACTGGCATGGGTGGGTCGGCCCTCTAAAGTTAGTGGTGGTCGATCATACATTTGTACTCGATTGGGGCACTCTAAATGGGTCAAAGTGAGACAGACAGACAGGTCAAAAGTCGGGACATCAGAATTCGTTTTACAGGTATGGTTCCTCGGTCAAAGTTTCTTATTTTGATCCCTAGAATATGATTTTCCTTGTCACTTGGGCGATTTTTAAATCGACCCGCCCTACTATCCATGAATCGACCCAATTTCTGGCGTCTTCATATGATGTGAAGTGCTGCTCAGACAGGCCATGTGTCATCGGTCGAAACAATTGGAAACCAGAGGGAGCAATATCTGGTAAATGCCGAGTATAGGGGTAAAACTTCCCAATTTTCTGTTTCCGAGATTTATACCAAGGTCAAACATGTTGATGAGCACTATCATGCAGGAGATGACTTTGCCGTGTCCGGATCACGACTTTCCTTAATTTTTCGACTCAAGTTCATCAATTGTGTTCCAGTAATAGTTTCGTTCATTTAGAGTAACTCATAGTTGACATCAAAAAACAAGAGTTTTCTCCGTGTATAAGAAATGGGATCGAAAAAATCTAAAAATGTAATAATAAGGCAACCACTGAATCGAGAATTTTTATTTCTTTTATTTAATTTTAATTGTGCTAAAGCTTACAAAAAAGGACAATTTTTACAGTTCTAATCACTACTTACGAACTTATGGACCCTTTCATTCAGGATTTCATATTGGTTTCTGTTACTTTTTTGAAACAAGTAGTCCATCACTGCTTAAAATCTTCCACATTTTATGTCACCCCAACTTCCTTTTCACAAGAACATAATGTGTCTCCACTGGCCTAAGCTCCAGACAGTTTAGTGAATTTGCCCCTCTTGGTAGAACAACCACGTTAGTGTTCTTGCACCTCTCGTGAGCTTTCTTTATCGTAGTGAATAAATAAGACAAAAAAAATGTGTACACATTGTTGTCTTATGAAAGGAAGCAGCATTCTTTGCAAACGCTCCTTAATATAAATTTCGGTATTTACAGAGCCCGTTGTAACAACTGATTTGCAGCTTTTCCCTCAAGTGCATATTGTTTGCCATACCAGGAACTTTTTTGGAAATTTCATCTGCTCTTGGGTTCTAAATGTATCTTCGACATTTCCTCGAGTATTAATAACCTAAAAATATTGACCCGGAAACTGCGAAAAAGCTGGTTGTACATACGTTTTGTCGCCCGTTGTGAAACATAATTTCTACTTCCGTTCTTCGTCTTTGGACTCTAAATTTTTTGCAGCATTGCTGTCTAGAAATTTTTGACTTTAACATTTTTCACCAAATAGTTCGAACACTGAGCTAACCGGGCTAGTTTCTACCGAATATGTCCGGAGTTCTTTTCAATGTGCTTTCTTTTTTCCTCTATCTTAAAATCATCATGCGGACCCTTATTTCTTCCCAAGCCATCTTTCTTATCAATGGTCCAATTCTCCTAATAGTTTTTAATAGCAATGGAAACAGTTTGATGGCAGATCTTTGAGTTGTTGGCCAATTGTTTGTAGGACCAAGTTAGGTTTTGTTGAAAATATTCCATAATTTTAGCACGTACTTTAATTTCGTCACTCATTAATCAAACTAACAACAAATAAATAGGGTTGTCAGTAAGCATAAGCATGATTAAGATAAAAGGTTAAGAGGAGAAAAATATTTTTTTTTGAGCGCACTTCTTTGCTATAGATGTCCAGGTGATTCCCATGGTTATTTATTTTTCGGTTATCCACTTTCTATCACCAGTTTGCCGGCGCCAGTTCATATGAAACCCAATTTCCCTTTTTTTTTAATTATTCTCGATGACTTAAAGCCGAGTGAAATTCCTTGCGGTTAAGTGGCAGTTTCCTATCTGTGAAATCAATAAGTAGGCTCAAGTGAACCCGTTTTGAAAAACCACACCACTCGAAAGGAATATTTCAAAAGTACTGGATCCATCCAGTGACACTAAGATAATGGATTTGATCAGTCCGATATCTCAAATAGAGTCGTCCATTATGTGTCTGCCTAGCATTATGAATCTTATACTACCTAAAGCTTCACACTCGTAGAAGATATAATGTCTCCATTTCTCCAGGTGTTCCGCAGCTCCGTCAGTGATCATTGTGCTGAAGTCTGAGTCTTCTTGCATGTTTAACGATCAGACAGTGATCTGCAAACACGGCCATAAGCCTTGATAAGTCCTTTCCTCTCTTTCCGCCGAGTTATTTCTTTAGGCTTGGAAGTACAAAATAGTCACTAGAGCTACATGGCGGATAAGGTAGCAATTCATGGTCCAATCAATGGAACTTTTCTATAGCGAACGTACTTCTTTATGGCCAATTAATATGAGTATGGTACTCGTATGACAATGGTCTTACGACTCTCGTGAACTTTCATAGTACGATCGGACAACATCATAATATCTAATGTAATGACCTCAATGGTGCCACAATGAAATCCAGATACCAATTTTTATATCCTACGAGAGCCGTTTGAGAATTCAGTGACCTTTTCATTAAAAAATATTTTTTCAAAAGAGTTTTGGTACGATCCTTTTCTACTTTATTATAAATAAACTACTAATAATTTGAGCACAAAAATGAGTAATTTACTTAGTATGGGAGGCAAAATTTACAAGAAAAAACCTTTTGAATATTAAAAAAAAAAAAAACAAAAATATATTTTTTTTCGGCAAAAACCATTTTATTTCTCAACATAGTCTCTTTTTCGCTCGATCTATTTAGTCCAGCCTTTTTCAAATTTATTTATTCTTTCCAAGTAATACATTTTTTAACATCCTCTAAATTGGTGTTTGTGGCAGTGATGGCCTCTTCAATTAACCCAAATCTCTTACTGCTGAACCATTTCTTCAGGTTCGGTAACATGAAGTAATCACATGGCGTTAAATATGCTAGATGGAGTAGCAGTAAGAAATAGGTTTTGCTTCATATCAATCTGGACTCTGTCCAAAAGCTGTGATAAATACCTGATTTTACCCTTTCCGATATAATTGATATGAATGACATCGCATGGCTTTTCGCTCGAATGACCCACTTTGACCTTCTTTGGTGCACATTCTTCAAGAGAAGTCCACTGCTTTCAATGTTCCTTGATCTCTAGTGTAATGTGATGGATACATGTTTCATCCACGTTTACGAAATTATTAAAGACCTCCTTCTGATTACGGTTGAGCATCGCCAAAAATTTCGTTGAAGTGATCACACGCTTGTACTTCTGGTGTAGTGTAAACAACCGCGGTAACCATCCGGCAGATAGCTCCTTCAAATATATACATACTTATATACAGCCTTAGCCAACTAACGTACTATTATTCTCTGATCGTCCAATATCAGTGAAGCGCTTCTTATCCATTAAGGTTGATGGCGTAGAGTATTATAAAGCCTTTCCTGGCTATTGATGACAGTTTTTTGCCGCAAAAAATATTTTAATTACACTCGAAATCCAAAAAAAAATCATGTGAGTCCTAGTAATTAAAGATGCTTTTGTGGCACTTTTTTAAAATCAAACGAAAACCGTCATCTATGTATCAGCTGCAGGGGCTCTGCTAATATAAAAATATTTATTATTATTTCAACTGGTTAATTTTTAATTTTTTATTTTTCGTTTTTCATTTTTCATTTTTTGTTTTCCATTTTTAATTTTTTATTTTTCAGTTTTCATTTTCATTTTTCATTTTTTATTTTTTATTTTTCATTTTTCATTTTTTGTTTTTCATTTAAAATTTTTCATTTTGTATTTTACATTTTTTATTTTTAATTTTTTATTTTTCATTTTCTATTTTTAATTTTTTATTTTTCAATTTTCATTTTCATTTCTCATTTTCAATTTAATTTTTTATTTTTCATTTTCCATTTTTCATTTTTAATTTTTAATTTTTCATTTTTAATTTTTCATATTTCAAAAGGTTTTTATAACGCTATTCGCTCCCTCATTTTATCTCCAAACACTTCCTAATGAAATCGTGCCTTCATTTTTTCCCCAAACACTTTCCAATGAATTGTCCCTCCATTGCAAACACTTCCTTTTTACCGCAATTCGTTTATTTTTTATTTTTATTTATTTTTTATTTATGTTTGATTAGCATTGACATTAAATGCAGTGGTAATTGTGTTATTTAAATGGAATAAATTAAAACGTTAAGAATACTTCTAAAGGATTGAGGAAATTAATTATAAATGTTTATAAAAAGTGAAGAAATATACCGCAATGCAATCTTAAGTCACACCGATATAGTCTTACGTCTTACATCTTACGCTGTTTTTGTTATTGTATTGTGAAATAGATTTTTATCCCCTGCACGTATAGATATTTACACATCAAAAAAATCGATGTTGATCGATGTCACTTTCCGTCCGTCCGTCCGCCCGACTATGTGTTTATATAAAAGTTTAAATCCAACTACAGGTGGCAATATAAAATATATGTTGTTGATATTCAGCCATAGGGCGGTCGGTATTGAAATTGGTTGAAATCGGTCCCCATACAAATGACTCCCATGAGATTGCTTTATTTTGATGGTTAGTAAACACATTAATCAGTACTCCAAAAGCAGACTCTGTGGGACCATTTTTAGTTAGAGAATTCATGTAAAGCTGCCTTCCGAGCTTCACTAAAATTTAATATAAAACAAAAGTACTGTAAAGATTTTTCTTCAATGTAGTTTATTGCTTATTTTGAGAAAAATAAGCGATTTTGCAAAATGTGGTTATGATAGGTACATTTTTCGACCTAGTCGCCATATAAAATTAGCATTCGATATGAACTGTTTAATATCGCCAGGCCACAAATTTTGTAACAACACCATTCAAATTTGGTTTATGCTTATTTTCTGCGTATATACAATTAGTTTAACGACACTTTCTCTAAACTCGCATTGCCGGTCTTGGTTGACTATAATTTTATAATTTGTTTTTATTGACTTTTAATTTTGGGTGTATATTTTAGGGCCTTCTAAATTATATTCATTTATATTATTGTTGAATAACTATAATAATGTTTTTTGTTGATATTGTGCTTTGTATTTCAAAGTTACATTTAGTTGAAGCTTAATTGCGTATGCCAGAGCATTGAAAGAGTAAATTACAAGTACTTAAGAAGATATCGATATATGTAAATATATTTTGTAGAATCGATTTTAGGACTCATACACTGGAATTGAAATGAATGCTCGGGTTTATATATGTAGATAGTATATCGAAGAAAATCTTATTGCAAAAACTTAATAAATTGAAGATTATAATAGCAAGTCATAACCACTTTGTTTGAGCCAGAAATTTTGCTGGCTAATAACATTATTCAAGGTTAAATTCATAATCTCTTCTTTCTAATACTTTTTTTTATATTTCTATACATAATAATGTGTACATCAAAAAAAAAAAAAAAAAAAAATCAAAAAACTTTTTATCTGAAAGAGTTATTTTTCAGGCAAAACGGTAATGCGATACCATATGCCTCCAGTTTAGAGAAAGTGTCTTAGGTTAAGCTAAGTATATGTGTAGAAAATAAGCATAAACCAAATTTGAGTGGCATTGTTAAAATAATCGTTTCTTTTGCCAAATGTTCACATTTTCCTAAAATAACTTTTACTATTAACACTGCTTTAGTTGATCTAGTCGAGCTAGTCGTTATTTTAGGTTAGCTCTTACAAAAAAAAATTCTATGATCAATATTGTAGTTCTATTGAATAGTATAGTCAATCTACATGTGAAAATTCCTGTGATTATTTTGGTCAATAAGGATGAAACCAATCGTCATTGAAGTGAATTGGTACATGCTTAGACCGAGTTAATATATAGATGCCTAACTTGACAAATTGATTAACTCCACTTTATGATTTATTACAATTTTTATGCCAAAGCGCTTGATTGACGCCTACTTATTATTACAGAAATTGGTTTTGAGTATATACAGTTAGGCGTCAATCAAACATTTGGCATTAAAATTTTCATTCTTAAGAAAGTGGAATTAATCGATTCGGCAAGTGACGCATCCATATAATACTCATCCATACGCATTAGGGCGACAGCGATTTGTATGAAAAAAAATTTTGGTCGAAATTTGAGGTGTGCGGGTCGTATTATTGTGACACTGGATCTAAAACTATAGTGCGCAAAATTTGAGACATATCGGACAATGCTTTCTGGACGCGCATTGAGTTCAAATTTCAAATATGCATTTATATATAAAAATTATAAAAAAAAATTTTTCACAAAAATTTTGATATTAGTAATTCATTTTAAATTAAATAAATTAATGAAGTATAATGTAGAGTAAATTATCTTTCTAACAAAACAACAAAATCCATTATCGGTTGAAAAACAGCCAAGTTATATCAAGTTCCCCAGGCAATAAATGTGCCGCAGACCACTTGATTAAGAAAATCGAGCTCACATTTTTAAAGACATTGAAATAATTTAGAACAATAAAATTTTTCCTTTCTTCTGATCCTAAAATAATGTTATGCAAAGTATTTTGCATCTCGTCTATTGTTATGCCATTCTAAATTAATGTCAAATCGGTACGTCTTTTTTAGCACTATTTCAAAATCCCCAATTTTACTTCTTCAAAAATGTTGTTCAAGAATTTTACCGAAGTCAACGATTGGACTTCAAGGTCTTATTAGCTAAATACATGTGATTAAAAATGTCAAATATTGTAAGTATCCTGTTCTTAATTTGGCGAGGGCAGCGTTTTAATTTCAACGGATTTGTAGAAAATTTTGATTTTTCATACTTTTTCAACTTTTAGACTACATCTTTTTTGTGTTTTCATATTTTTCCATATCTTTTTTCAGAATATTATACTACTTGATATAAGTCCAGAATATTATTTCCTAGAATTATTAAAATATTATCAACAAGTTTTATTTAAATCCTTCCACAAATATATATTACTTCGATATTTTGTTTTAAAAAAATGTAAATCTCCTTAAATTTGACTTTTGACCTTAAAGCGGGACAGTTTATAGTATTTCATTTTATCCTTAATGAACAAGATTAAGAACTTATATCAAATTGTATAATATTCCGACAAAAGATATTTGAAATAAGAAAACACCAAAAAGGTGTAGCCTAAAAGTTGAAAAAGAAAAATCAAATTTTTCTTCAAATCCGCTGAAATAAAAACATTGCCCTCGCCAAATTAAGAATAGGATTTACAATATTTGGCATTTTTAATCACATGTATTTTGTCAGTAAGACCTTGAAGTCCAATCGTTGATTTCGGTAAATGCCTTGAACAAAATTTTTGAAGAAGTAAAATTGGAGATTTTGAAATAGTGCTAAAAAATACATAGCGTTTTGACATTAATTTAGAATGGCATAACAATAGACGAGATGCAAAATAGTTTGCATAACATTATTTCGGGATCAGAAGAATGCAAAAATGTTATTGTTCTAAATTATTTCAATGTCTTTAAAAATGTGAGCTCGATTTTCTTAATCGAGTGGTCTGCGGCGCATTTATTGCCTGGGGAACTTGATATAACTTGGCTGATTTTCAACCGATAATAGATTTTGTTTATGGTTTATTAATTAATTTAATTAACATTGAATTACTAATATCAAAATTTTTGTTAAAATTGATTTTTTTTTGATAATTTTTACATATAAATGCATATTTGAATTTTGAACTCAATGCGCGTCCAGAAAGCATTGTCCGATTTGGCTCAAATTTTGCGCACTAAAGTTCTAGATCCAGTGTCACAATAATCCGACCCGCACGTCTTGAAATTCCAAAATAAATAAAAACAAGTAAGAAAATTATAGTCGGTGTAGGCCGACTATATGATACCCTATACCATGCGTTTAGAGACCCTATCTCTCAGACCCAACTAACTGGATATAGAAAATAAGCATAAATCAAATTTGAGTGGAATTTTTCTTAATTTTTTTTTTGCTGCAGATATGAAAAATTTCATATCGGATGCTATATCTATATGGGGACTAGGCCCAAAAATGGACCGATCCTGACCATGTTTGGTAAGGTCTCTTGTATTTTGCAAAAATATATACAAACAAAATTTGGGAAGAATCAGTGCAATATTTATACCCTATACCACTATGTGGTTTGGGTAAAATGACTTTGTGCTGCTGTTTGTAACAACCAAAAATATTTGACCTAGACCCATCTTTAATTATACCGATCGAATCAGAATCACTTTCTGAGTTGATTTAACAATGTCCGTCCGTCCGTCCGTCCGTCCGTCTGTGTGTCCATGTAAACCTTGTAATCAAACTGCAGGTCGCAAATATGAATATGTTTTGATGAAATTTGGTATATGAGCTTTTGTCGGCCATGGGATGAACGCTGTTGAAGTTGGTGAGAATCGGTCCATGTTCAGACCTAGCCCCCATACAAATTACCCATATGAAATCAACATAAATTGCCATAAGATCCACATTGTCATATAGATCTTACTCAAATTGGGTTTGTATGCGTTCATTACATCCATTAATGAGTGGTCCAAAAATGATACCTTTGACCCCATATAGAGCTGCTTCCCGATCTTCACTTAAATCTATTAAAAAACAAAAATATTGCACTGATTCTTCTCAAATTTTGTTTTTACATATTTTTGCAAAATACAAGAGACTTTACCAAACATGATCAGGATCGGTCCATTTTTGGACCAAGTCCCTATATAGATGTAGCATCCGATATGAACTTTTTCATATCTGCAGCCAAAAAAATTAATAAAAATCCCACTCAAATTTGGTTTTTGCTTATTTTCTATGTCCAGTTAGTTGGGCCTAAGAGATAGGGTCTCTAAACGTATGGTATAGGGTATCGTATAGTCCGTCTAAACCGACTATAATTTTCTTAGTTATTTTCTTTTTTGATAGATTTAAGTGAAGATCGGGGAGCAGCTCTATATGGGGACTATGACTAATAAGAGTTGTCCAATAGGGATTATTTTTGGACTACTGATTAATGGATGTAATATATACGTACAAACCCAATTTGACTAAGATTTCTATGATAATTTGGATCTTATGGCAATGTATGTTGATTTCATAGGGGTCATTTGTATGGGGGCTAGGTCTGAACATGGGCCGATTCTCACCAATTTCAATACTGTTCATCCCATGGCCGATGGAAGATCAAATACCAAATTTCATCAAAATATATTCATAATTGCGACCTGCAGTTTAATTACAAGCTTTACATGGACACACAGACGGACGGACATCGTTAAATCGAATCAGATAGTGATTCTGATTCGATCGGTATAATTAAAGATGGGTGTAGGTCAAATATTTTTGGTTGTTACAAACAGCAGCACAAAGTCATTATACCCAAAGCACATAGTGGTATAGGGTATAAAAATGCCTCTAATACGCATCCATATAATTCTTTAATAAGAAACTAACGTATAAGTTATATTGTGGTAATTTATAATATTGATGATACGCATATCGTAACTTGAATTAGAATCTACTTAATGGAAATTTATCGATAAGAAGTGTATATCGATTAAAAAAAAATTCGAAAAGCGCTTTAAGAGCTATCCTTAAAAAACTGCTAGCGCCACTGAAATTAGGTTAGCCACCAGGTGAGACAACCAAAAATGAATGTGGTGATTTTAGAAATGTCTGATTTTGTTAAACAAAGAAATTCCAATAAATTTTGTTGTGCATGAAATGTCTACTACAGAAACGTTAAAGCTTTTGCAAAAAGACTTTGGTGGCCAGGCTGTAACGAAAACGCCAAATGTTAGCACGTGTTACAAACAGTTCGAAGATGGTAGAGAAAGCGTTAAAGACAGGGATCGTCACAGATTAGAAAAAAACTGATGAACAATGCTACGAAATTGAAAGATTTGGCGTTAACACATCATCTATTGGCAATTAGATATCTTGCTGATACTGCTGGTATTTCTAAAGGATCAGTCAATACCATTGTAAAAGATATTTGGGTTCTCAAATGCACCAAATCTCGATTGGTTCTAGAAACACTAAATTTTAATATTGTGGCATTGCTATCACAGAAAAAAGGCTGCTTGACTTGCACAATGGAATGAAGAACATCATTACGGGTGCTAAAATTTCAATCTATGCCTATCATCCCGAAATAACTGACCATATCTTGTAGAAACTGCTACATGGCCGACATAATTACGCATAACACGGTTAAAAATACGGCATTTGTTAACAGTTTTCTTCGATTATCATGTGGTAGTAGAAAAGGAATTCCCTCCGCTGGGCCAAGCTGTTAACTAGGAATATTAGTTGAGCGTTTGCATGAAGTTATTCGCAAAATGAAAATGCAATTATGAGCGGACATAATCATGATGCACGAATATGCACGGTTCTTATATTTGATTGGTCCTTTTGTGCGAGACTATTTCGCACAATATTTGATTCATATTGTTCCACAAGTACCGTACTCACCTGCATTTTGGCTCCTTCAGTAAACTGAAAAGACCACTACGATGATATCGTTTTGAATCGTTTGAGGACATAAAAGCCGAATTGCTGCGAGCTTTGATGACTATTTCGAAAATCTAAGTTAACAACTGTTTCTAGAATTGAACAAAATATTGGCGTAAGGGTGTTATATCGAAAGGATATTACTTTGAAGGCGATGTATTGATTTGGAAAAATAAATAAAGAAATTTTTTTTTTATAATAAAAGTCACCTTTTCATTTGAACATAGTGGTAAAATATATGAAACACATAAATTGAAAATTGAACTTTTTGAAAAAAGGGTGCAAGTCTAGCCAGTGAAGAAGTGATAAAAAGCAAAACAACGATTTCTATATTAAAAACAAACTTTTAGAATATAAAAAAAAAATATTGAAACCATTGAAGACAGCGCTAGATGGGGAAAATATATATATATGATTAGAAAATATCTCGAACTGAATAAAAATCTATTTGTAAAAACATAAGGATCAACGATACATAACCCCAAATTTAAAAATAAGGCATTTGACATGGTTGATCATGGAATTCTTTGTATGAAACTGCAAACTTTGTTTAAATTTTCTTTGTCGTCCACTCGATTAATTGCGTCCTACTTATTGGATCGTAAACAGTCAGTCTTTGCTAATAAAAAATATCACGACCACTGCCAATATCGAAAGGTGTTCCTCAAGGTTCAATCCTTGGTCCTCTACTTTTTACAATATACGTCAACGATTTACCAGAGCAACTAATGTACAGCAGTGTTCATATCTATGCTGATGATGTTCAATTATATATATGTAATAACAACAAAAATACTGATGATTGCTTAAGTAAACTAAATGAGGATTTACACCGTGTTTTTATGTGGGCTTCATCCAATGGCGTTTGCTTGAATTCCAGCAAATCTAAGTGTCTGGTGATTAATCCAAAATCCAAGAAATCAACTTTTGAACCAGAAGTTATACTAAATAATCAAGCAATTGAGATTGTAGGAACAACAAAGAATCTTGGTATAATTGTTAATAATAATATTACATGGACTGATCACATAAACACAGCTGCTGGAAAAACATATGCTATGCTATGAATTCTGTGGGAAACACAATACTTTACAGCGGTTAAGATTCGGTTATTACTTGCAAAAACATATAAAATGCCAACTTTGTTAAACGGATGTGAAGTATTTTCGAGCTGTGATTATACGAGTTACAATAAATTGGAGAAAGCTTATAACGCCATACTAAGGTATGTTTACGGCCTGAAGAAGTATGATCATATTACACCAGTTCCAAAAAAAAATGTATGGAGTTAATTTCAGTGATTTACTAAAAATACGTACCTTGATTTTATTACATAAAATTATGTATCGAGGGCCTATATTCAATACGCTCTATCGTAAAATTTTTCGAAAATGACTTTTTGATCTCCGAAAAAAATTTCAGAAAGAAAAAATGTATTTTAGTATAGTTTTTTCATTATTTGTTATTCCTCTATCGAACACGAGGCATAATTTTTTGAATGCAATATGGTCTATCGGAAAATTTTGGTAATCGACTTAATAATATTACTACGTACATATATTGCACAAAATTGTATCCTAAAATATATTATACAACTGTGCCTGTGTGAATATTTTTTTGCCAACAACCTACGCATTTTAAAATCTGTCATTCGCAATAAAAATTTTGAAGTTTAGAACCAATTCGAATTTAATTATTTAAGTAGTTATAAATTTTTGTAATAAAAAGTGTTCTAAAAATAGGCTAAAATGTCCCATAATTCTTTACAGCGTATTGCAATTGATTATCCATCGTCAAACGAAGAAGATGCTGGAGAATATCCAATAAGAGGTTTGTTATTTTATTAACAAATGTTTCATTAGTACTTAATGCAATTGGAAAACTGTTTGCCCAGATTCGGACGACGAGCCGTATAGCCAAAATGAGTTCGTTCGGCGTAGATCTAAAAGGACGCATAACTCTAAATGCTTTAAAAGGGTGGAAAATGCTACAAAGCGAATGAAGGGTCAAGAATATATGGGTTTTTCGACGTCTACGGCAATTTTCAAAAAAAATTCACCAAAAGCAAGTATGACACTGCCAAGAATTTGATGATGAAACTAGATCGAACATTTTTAAAACGTTTTTGGGAGATGCATTGGGAAGCTAAATGAGTTTCTGTAAGGAACCTCGTATCGGAGGTAACAAAAAAAAAAAACAGCTCTAACATGAACATGTTCTTGTCAACTCTATCTATAAAAGTGGCATGGTTAAACGTTGGATAAAGGCTGACGTTAAACCAGCCGATAATAGGTCGCTTTTATAAAATCACCGATCTGCATTTAACAATGAGTTGCCTGGACAAAATCAACAATCAACGTTTGGTTCTAAAAAGACTGATCATAAGACACACTTAAAAGAATATTTACAAAAATTGGACAAAATGGAAAGTCATTACTGCCATAAATACTCTAATAAAATTTACATTGCCGCTTCATTTAACACAAAGGCAGACATTTACCGAAACTATCTAACATACTGTTCCGAAAAACAAGTTCCGTCTGTTTCAAGTTTTACCTTTTCGAAATTTTTTGAAGAACATAACTAACATAACTAACCTTTTCATGCCCCGCAAAGATCAATGCGATATATGTGTCTCTTTTAAAACCAAACAAATTACGGTTAAACAATATAATGCTCATATATTAAGCAAACAGCTTGCCCAAGATGAGAAGCATTTTGATAAACTCGCGGCGCAAGAAGGAAGATGTCACGTTTTTACTATGGATGCGCAAGCAGTAAAGCTTTGCCCAAATATAAATGCTTCAGCTATTTATTACAAACAGCGCCTACAAGTTCATAATTTTACTATTTATAGTCTTGTTACGCATCAATGCACAAATTATTGGTGGAATGAAACAAACGGTGATCTGTCTGCTTCCATATTTATTTCCATCATAATACATCATTTAAAAACACATTGCTCATCAGATAATTTACCAATCATAATTTATTCGGACGGTTGCGGTTATCAAAACCGTAACCATTTTCTGTCAAATGCTTTATCAATTTTTGCTATAGAACATAACAAAATAGTAGAACAGAAGTATTTGGAGAAAGGTCACATACAAATGGAGTGCGACAGTGCACATGCTAAAATAGAACTCAAACTAAAAATAAATCTATATACTTGCCCATAGACTATATCAGAATATCATTAGAATCACGAAAAACAGTAAAAATTAATAATACTGTGGCCAAAAAACCATTCGATGCAATGTATTTAAATTACGATTTTACTAAAAACTACAATGATGCCAAACTTATTCGCTTTTCCAGCATTAGACCTGGTCGAGCCAAAAATGATCCCACAGTTGCACAATTAAGATCGCTAAAGTATTTACCAAGTGGTGATGTAATGTTTAAAGTGAACTTTAATGATGAAGACAACAGCTTACCCACCCGAATTAAAGAATACACAGGATATACTGAACCAAAACCCTTGCATAAAGGTCAACTCCCAATTCAGCCTAGTAAATGGAAACATCTACAAGATTTAAAGCATGTTATACCAGTAGAATATCATTACTTTTATGATAATTTAGTTCAGATGAAGTCAAAGTAACAGCAAGAAATGAAGAAATGTCCAATTCTAATAATTTTTTTCTGTAAATTTTCTAATGTTTAATTGTTTTGTTAATAAATTCTTATATGTTAAAAAAAAAAACGGTTTGACATGGAATGACTCATATATTAAAAAAAAAACGTTAAAGAAAACATTCGAACTTTAATAAAATTGCAAATTTGATCGTAAAAAATCAAACTTTTATTACTGTGCAATACGCTCTATCGGCTTAAAATATTCGAAAATTTCAGTTGCAATATGCTCTATCGGACAAAATGCCCTATAGTGCTGCGAATAATTTAAAATGTTGTATTTTTTTTAAATGTAAATTTTAGTAGTCGTATTTAACAAATATTGTGGAAGATAGATTACTTCATACATAAGGAATTTTGGAATAAAACAGTTTTTTCCTTCTCCTGAAAAATTGTATTTTTTACGATAGAGCATATTGAATATAGGCCCTCGATATACCCGTGAACCTTTTATCTTTTTAATGGAATATCGTTCACTCGATCTCGCAGAACAAATGATTTAATACCAATTAGACATCGAACACAAACAGCTGAATGGCAGTTTTTTATTAATTCAATTCGTCTTTGGAACTTGCTACCTTCAAACATTCAGTTCATAAGCAACGCAATGCAATTTAAAATGGCCCTCTTTAATTTCTATAATTAATTGGTTTTTTATTTTAAATCGCTTTTAAATAACTAATTTTTATATTAAACTTTTTTATTATTATTTTATTTTGTTATTATATTTTTATTATTTTTAATTGTTATTTTACACAATGTTAAATATCCTTACTACTATGTACCTAGTACTTATCCTGTACTTTAATTATAAGATTTTATGTCTTGTTGTATGGGAATTCGAAATAAATAAATAAATAAATTTTCTTTGTTTGTAGCTTATAAGAGGTTAACTATTTGACCGATCTTCTTGAAGTTTTGACAGGACATTTATGATATTTTTAGCGGGCGTAGCACCTCCCACACAAAGTGAATTTTTAATATCATATATCTGTGGTTTTCTGGAATAACCGCGTATGTTAATTTTTGTCAATTTTGAGTTAACGATGCCAAATATATTAATTTTTAACGCTATTTACATGAGTTCAAATTTTCTAAAAAAATTGTTGACCATTTCTAAGTTTTTTCTTTAAATAACGACGTAACTTAAATGTTTATTGAATTAATTTTCAGCACTAACGACGTATGTTAACCTACGTTTGATCGCTGACAAAATAATTTTCTCAGAAAACGACACATAACGACATACGTTGTTATTAATGAATAAAAATGCAAAATAATTTTGGATTAGTTTTCAGTACATAACCACTTATTAAAACTGTTGTGCTTATTTCTGTTATTTGTTGTCCCTATTATTCTTGATACGTAGTCATATTCTCACCCTAAGTCCCGTTAACTTTTTGTTGACAAACAAAAAAAATCCATTTTTCAAGCAACAACAACTTATATCTACATAGGTGGTTGCATTGGTTGTTTCCTTTTTAAAAGAAAACGACGTTTGTCGACAGAAGTTGTTTTATCTGCACACACTTTAAGTGTTATTGACATATTGTTTTTCGTCCTTCTCTAGGGTCTATTCCTCTGAAGATTTTTGACTCAAAATTTTATATAAAATATTTATTGCCCATATCTACAGGACTGTTAAATAAAAGCTCTAAAAACTTTTTATATCGAGCCCATAATTTCAAATATAACGTTTTTTGGCTCCCCTCAACATTTTGATTTTATGACATACGCGGTTATTCTATAAAACGACAGATATATTGAGTACTATGACACGGAGAGCTTTGCAATTTTGTGTGAGATCACCTTATATTAATGTTAGTTGTCATTGTATCTGGAGTACTGTAATAGTGAGAGCCTAAAACTTGTGATAGTTAAATTAATTACCAATGTGAGTAGTCGTAGAAAAATCGCCACATTTACAAATCGCCAAAATAAAAAATTGCCAAGAACCGAAAATTGCAAAAATAAAAATCTTCAAAATCAAAAATCTCCAAAAAAATAAATTCCCGAATGATATTCTAAACTCACAACCAATCGTTAGGTGTTGTCGGATTTGATTTGGAAAATCCATGTTTTTTTAATGGACCGCTAGAAGCACCAGGGAAGGAAAGCCGCAAAATTTCATATTTTCGCACCGAATGGAAAAATTACTCGTAGGTTCAACCATTTGGTTATAGAAAATAAGCATAGACCAAATCTGAGTGGATTTTTTATAATGTTTATTGCCTACAGTTCTGTAAAAGTTCATATCGGATGCTATATATATATGGGGAATTGGTCGAAAAATGGAGCGATTCTGACGATTTTTGATAAGTCTCCGTTCAATATGTTTGTTTTTGTTTTTGACTAAGGATTGTTCTATAGAATTTATTTTGCGACTACTGATTAATGAATGTGATAGATATACACAAACCCAATTTAAACGAGATCTACATGAAAATTTGGATTCAGAAAGTGATTTTGAGTCGATCGGTATAATAAAAGGTCAAATATTTCGGTAGTTAGAAATAAATAAAATGTTTTAATTGTACAATACAAACTTCGTAGGAAAAATTGATTATGAAACATGTAAGAAAATTAAAGTCGGCTACGCGATACCCTATGCCATGGGCTTGCAGACCCTATCTTTTAAGTCTAACTAATAAGATATACAAAATAACCATAAACCAAATTTGTGTAGCATTGTTAACAATTTTTTTTTGCCTTCGGATATGAAAAATTTATCATCGAGTGCTATATTTATATTGTGGACTAAGTATAAAAATGGACTATATTTTGCAAAAACATATACAAACCAAATTTTAGGAAAATCGGCACAGATATTTTTGTTTTTTGATAGATTTAAATAAAGATCGGTAACCAGCTTCATATGGAAGCTATGAATAAGAATTATCCTGTAGGGTTTATTTTTGGACAACTGATTAATTGATGCAATAAAGGCACACAAAACCAATTTGACCGAGATCTATATGACAATTTGGATCTAATGGCAATTTAAGTCGATCTCGCAAGGGTTATTTGTATGGGGGCTAGGTCTGAACATGAAACGATTTCCATCAATATTAATAGCGTTCATCCTATGGCCAATGGAAGCTTATAGATTAAATTTCATAAAAATATATTCATATTTGCGACTTATAGTTTGATTACAAGGTTCACATGGACACACAGACGGATGGACGGATATCGTTAAATGGGCTCAGAAAGTGATACTGAGTCGATCGGTATAATAAAATATGGGTTTATGTCAAATATTTTTGGTAGTTACAAACATCAGCACAAAGTCAGTATACCCTTACCTCATAGTGGCATAGGGTATAAACATATGTATGTATGTACATGTCAGTAAGTCTCGGTAAGTCGTAGCGAAAAACTATTTTTTTTTTTTTAATACTGGGTCATTCAAAACTTTCAGCACTTGGTTTTAAATGTGTTAAAGCTGCATAAGGAATAATTTATATAAAAAAAATTACAGATTTATTTATAATAAAAACTACTCCCGCAAGCGTCTACACAATTTCGAAGAAATTTTATTTGAGAAAAATGTTTAAGAAAAAGTTTAAGTATCAATAGGCATTATGGCTGAGTTCCATGACCTTTAACTTGAGTAGTAGCATTTAATATTTTTTTTTTATTGACTCTTGTTTTGATTTGATTATAACAATAGATTTTCTAAAGGTTCTAAAAATTAATTTCTTGGTGAAAAAATTTTCTTGCATGCGGATACGAACTGTAAATATATAGGTGCGTGTTGCAGAATAAAAAAGTTGTATTGTAATTGCCTTTGAGTGCACTTTAAAATAATCTTGTTGAGTAAGAGCCTTCAAAAAAATCAAAAAATAAAAAAAATAAATAAAAAATGAAAGATATATTCATATTTGTAAAGGGATATATTCAAACATGATTGCTTTCTGTTATTTTTCCTTTGAAGAGTTTTGATTGGCGTTAAATCTCTTTGAAATAATCTCTGTTGAAAACGAATTAATTCTTTTGAAAAATATGTGTGTCTTTGTAAATCATTTTTTTTTATCGAAGGGATTTATTATTAAAATTGGATTTTTTTTGTTTGTTTGCTTTTTTTTTTTTTGCTGTTGTATCTCTACTCTTAACAACATGTTGATGATGTTAACGATATTTATGATAACTTTTAGGTGGTCCTGCTGTTTTCGTTGTAATTTGGACTATAGCCAAAGGCCTGACAATGTCATCTGAACAGGTATGTATTTATGTACGTCAAATTATACAGAGTACAGTGAATATAAATGATAAAATATGAAGCTTTATCGCAGTGTCTTTATTAATGAAAAACATATCGAAATCTTTTGTTTCTTTAAATGGGCACGAAATAACTTAATAATCAAAAGGAAAAATATATTGAACTCGTTAATGGATTTTTTTTCTCTCTTCTGATGTAAATTTTTATAAAATTTATATAGTTTTTTCCTTCTCATCGTTATTGACCTATTTTGTAATAATTCTGAAGATGTTTTAGTAAAGATATACATCAATTGAAAGGTATTATGGAAATAGGTCTTACTTAATGGACACACAGACAGACTAACCGATTATATACAACAAATATCTTTATTCTTATAAAGAAATATGAAAAACCTTGAATATTAGAACGAATTCCGAAAAAGTTCAAAAACCCCTTAGCACATTATTCTAGTCAGAGAACAATTATCAATACATTGGGGTTTGAACTTTATTTAACAACAAAGTTCCAAGGCAAAAATTCTATAGGCAATATTGTAACAAATAACACAAGGCAACATCGTTTTTATTGATTTAGAACTGAATGTTGTTTTTAAGGTTATTTGGGACGCTGAGTCCATATCTGCACTTTGTTTTTCTCAATCAGCTCGACATTTCGCGACATACCGTTATATCCAAAATTAAAGCATTTCCATTACATATATTGGAATAAATTGAAAACGGTTTACCATATTTAGTTAGAATAAAAATCCAAAACTCATCAATAATATTACCTTTAAGCCGTGCTTTCATTGGTTTTATATTTGCCCAGTAGATATCGTTGAAGTTTTGAGAAAAAAAAAGAATTTTTTTAAAAAAGTCAAAAATACGATTAGTACCTGTAACTTAAAAATGCGAGCAGATGGAGAAAAATGGTGATTAGAATTGAAATCAGCGACCCCAAATTAGTAAAAAATTGCAATGAAGTTCCAGTCAACACCAAAAAAGTTAAATTTTGTTCCCTTGTGTAATAAAAACACTTTTTAAAATTAATTTAAACTTAAAACCTCACGCATCGAAAGCGATTTCTATAACGCAGCATGTTTTTTTAATATATTTTTTTTATATATATTTTTTTCAAACTGTTGTACAAACATACGCGTATAAGTAAATTAATACATATACTAGGGTGGATCAAATATTTTTTTCTTCATGGGTTCATCGCGATTCTGGTACTATGGGCCAAAACAAGTATATTTGCCCAGGGAACCACACCTCTAAACTCATTTTCGAGGCTGCCAAAATTTCGGTGTAAATATTTTCATGATATTTTCCATAATATTCATTCAAATGTAAAAAAGTTTTGAAAATGTGTATACCGGGTTTTTTGTGTCGAGAAATCCATTTTTCACACTTCACCAAGGGGCGTTTTCGTGAATTTTTGTGGATTTTTCACCTTTTTGGGGAAAATTTACGAAATTATTGCACAAATCGAAGAATCTTTGTCTTTCCCATATATCTGGGGTCCCAAGTATTAAATGTAATGGGGCTTCATTACGACTTAGGTCAGTATGTTTCCATTAATAAATATAAATATAAAGCGTTTTTAGTAAATAGAATATGATAGCATATATAACTCAATTCGTTTTTAATTCGATTTAGGCGGTTATCGCTTGTGACCACAGATATATTTGTTCATTCAAAGAATAAATAAAAAACGATTTTTTTGACTTAAATTGAATGAAATCGATATAGGTCGCATATGGGTTCCCCACATAATTTTCAGCGCTGAATATTTCGGGCTATTTTAAATATAGAATAGTCAAAGATTCGTCGATTTGTGCAATAATTTCGACAATTTTCCCCAAAAAAGTGAAATAAATCCAAAAATTCTACGAAAACACCTCCTGGCAGATTTCCCGTCCCAAAAACCCCTCTTATACACAACAATTCAATATTTTTTTTTTTATTACATTTGAATGAGTTTTATGGAAAATCTCAGAAAATATCTTCATCGAAATTTTGGCAGGCTCGAAAATGATTTTAGAGATATGGTTCCTTATGCAACAATACTTGTTATTGCCCATAGTACCAGAATCGCCATGAACCCATGGAGATTTTTTCGGCTCCATACAATTTGACCCACCCTAATATATCCATATATTAAAACAATAAAAATAAATTGTTATGATGGTATAATAAAAGAAATAAATTTTTAAGTTTATTTTACGTGTTGTAAAATGTAGTAAAATGTAATAGCAAGATGTTTGGTAACAATTTTATATTGTATTGTATATGTGCAGTTTAGAGTTAGTTACATTACACACTAGAACAAAAGGCTTTCGTTGTTAACCAATATTTAAATAATGTAAGAAAATAATGATAAACTAAGAATTTTGAAGTAAATTGACACTAGTCAACAACAAAAGTGCATTAAAGGTGCGAATATTTTATTACGTCTTGTGGGTTACTTAGCTTGAAAATCGTAATTAAAATTTTTTTTGTGCACAAGTTTTTTTTAAATATTATTTTTTCTTTTTCACTACATTATGCTATGTTCACACGGACAGCAAGATTTGGGGTTCTCTCTCTCATTCACCGTTCGTGCTCGCTAGCTTATCTGAACTAGCTGTCAAAAATATATAAACAAAGAAAAAACATAAAATTAATTTGTGCAATAAAATAAATAGAAATATTTAACAAATAAAAAGTATATATTTACATACATATATTCAAATAAAAATGGAATAAATGAAATAGTGAAACGTAAAGTGTAGAAGGATGTCTGCAAATATTTGCACAAAAAATATAAACGTCAAAATGAAACAAGAACACTCATCTGAACACCTAGGTTCGCAATCGTGGTTCAAAGAGCACAGTGCCGTTGAAGCAAGCGATGGTTTGACAAAAATGGGGACGAAAACGACCAACGAGGTCTTATTTGGGACACTAAATACATTTGAAAAATCGCGGAGCGGAAATCGGAGCTGATTATATGGAGTCAATTTGGCAGAAAGTTTAATTAGTTCTTTTAGTTAGAAGAGTAACCATAGAATTACGGTGCCTTATGTACACCTATGTATACACCCTCTGACTCATCTGCTAAATCATTGTAAAGAATACAGGGAATACAATTAATGAATCACAAACTATTTTATTATTAAGACATGAAAACAATGTAACAAACTTTATCAGCTAAATGTATCATCTTGTATTATTGGTTATAGATGAGTAG